>CM068866.1:9139026-10453609 GCA_035149815.1 Branchiostoma lanceolatum
ATGGGGGAGGAAGACTTGTGCTGAGAACGGCGGAGCAGAGCTCGTGTACTCGGGTAAAATTTTTGTTGAATACAGACGGCTTACCTTTGGTGCCATTTTTTTCTTAACCTTAACCTTCACAGTGCTAGTTTCTTGAAAGGTTATCTCTTTAAGTAAGTGATATTCCATGAACAAGATTCACGAAAGAAATGACTATGTTTTATCAAACGTCTGGGAAATTAATCTTGCTTGATTTCAGGAGTGGCAGGAGGTACACATTACAACCATCCAGGCAGCGGGACCAACTACCAGTGTCTGCCGACCGACCCACAGTGGGGGAGGTACCAAAATGGAGTCCAAGGGTACAAGGCTTACATGTACGGAGCTGAGTACGAGTTGAACACAAACTATCCGTTTGGCTCCACCTCCCTTCACGATGACAACGTCCCGTGTGCGGTCTGCTACGTCCCAACCCGCGGCAGTAAGTTGATGATCCCCGCCCGTAACACCTGTTATAGCGGCTGGACCCGGGAGTACCATGGTTACCTCATGGCTGAGTTCTACAACCACCCCGGTGCTAAAGAGTACGTCTGTGTGGATGAACAGCCTGAGGCCGTACCGGGTGGACACGCCAATCATAACGGCGCGCTGTTCTTCCCCGTGGAAGCCCGCTGTGGGTCCCTGTCGTGTCCCCGCTACGTGGAAGGGAGGGAGCTCACCTGTGTCGTCTGCACAAAGTAGGACGGTATAAAGTATTAACGGAGCATCTGTCCTGAATGAGTAACATTTTTGTCGTTCCTAGCACGGAGACATGCAGGTCTTGACATCTTTCTTGCAAAATATGCTTGCTGAGGTTATCATGTTAACTGCCTTTAAATGCTTTTTGTCAAGGATTGGGGGGGGGGGGGTATATCATCACTTCTCTCTGCTTTTCAGTGTGGTGTGTGAAGAACGTTTCAATTCAGCCAACTTGTGATTGGCGCTTACGTTTATAAAGGCTGCTGCAGGTAAATACGGTATTTGACATCGTTGTCAATGAATGATGAAATGTCATGATAGACTTTATAAGAAATATGATGCTGGTTGCTGTGTAATGTCGGGCATACTTCCTTCCGTGAGTATGGATACATGCGAAGAACATCGTTATCTAGTGGAAGGAGTTAAGTGTTTGGAAAGTGTTGGTATTCAAATCTGTCTGTCTTGTTATGTATCTGCTGGTTCTTGCCACATCTGAAACTTCAGAAAAAAGTGTGACGAATTTAGGTTTGCTTCAGTTTCTGATATTTGCGTATGGACCCTTCAGTTGAAACAAAATGTTGAAATACACCAAAGTACATCACGTTTGTCGCTGATTTGTGTCGGAGACTTTATATTGGTTTTCAATGTAGATTATAGCGTGTATCTACCGGCCAGTGACTCCTGTCAGTCCGCTAGAGCGTTGACCTTCAAGGGCCAGGCACACAAGAATATGTTGCTCATCAACAGTTTGTCGTTGTTTCTTTGTTGTAGTGGTTTAAGGTAAGTTGTCAATCACGTCACGTGGAAGGTTTTCTGACCAACGAGAAGGCGTGATGGTGACGTCAGTGGTCAAGGTTTTTCCCAGCGACGTTTTCTTCTAGGAAATGTTTTGGAAAAGCTTGTGTAAAGTGCGTAAACATATCAACTTACAGGAAGTAAAGAACACAGAACCAATGAGAATCAAGAACGATACGTACAAAGGGTTGTTGAGGTCCTGAAAACAGAACTTGGTCCGCGCTGTTTTTGTCGGTAGTTTAGTTCCTTGTGAGACAGTCTACAGCAGAAAGTATCCACATTCAGAGCGACTTTAACTTACGACGGTCTTGATAGCTTGTCGTGGATAAAGTTTCAACAGCCTAAAAAGTAAGAAAACATGACTGCGGAGAAGCAGAGCCCGTTCCTGTCCGGCGGACCGACCCGTCGGGACCGTCTGCCCGTGTTGGTCGGGCCGCTGGTCGGCGTCCTGGCCGCCCTGGTGTGCGGGATCAGCGTGCTGACGGGGGTGGTGGTGGTGCACAACATGCAGCAGGAGCTGACCGCTGCCAGAGAACGTCTGGCTGTCCTGGAGAACTTCCATGGCTTCACCGGCGAGGAGCTGTCTGCGGTGAGTACGAGCTCGAGTTTCGGTCGAGCGGGCTAGGAGCGTCCGGGATTTTTAGCGTTTCTCTCCCTAGAGAACCCACCGAAACCTTTGCTTGGAGAATATTGACTACGTCGTTACAAGATCAGTACCCCAAACCAGTTATCTACCCTATTTTAACCCACTACTCTAGCATTTTGGTCAACTTTTGCAACTCTTTTAACTCGACACTATCCTGCTGTATAACGAGTGGGATAGGTGCTAATACATGTAGTAATAGTTACAGGTAATCAGCAGACCATTCACACCTTCATTTTGTCCCATTTTCATCTTGAAAGTGGAAGTCCGTTGAATAGCTATATAGTGATCTTCATCTTGAATCAAATTTGACTAGTGTGTAAGTCCAAAGCGGGTGTTTGTGTCGATTGATCAATGCATGTATACACTCAACTGGTACTGTTATTACTAGCCACATTCGATGCGGAGCCTAGTAACTTTATGCCCCTCTCTTTATATTTTACACTACATGTGTATTGCGTAACGCTTTTGTCCCGTGTTCAACACTAGACGTGAACTTTTGTGAATGGTGATGCTCCAGAGTATATTGTCACAACGCATCATGTACACAGCTGTATATTCCTTTATCCATACTCGTCAATTTAACAAGTGTCAAGAAACTTATGTGCTTTTGTTTTTCTCATTTTGAACAGACCGACGGTTTGCTGACGCCAGGCGACGGGGACCATGGTTCCGTGCGAGTGAAGAGGGACGGACCGGCACTGGGAGGGCGTGAGTGTTGCATGACGGGTTTATTACGTTGTTCTGCTATATTTTTGAATTTGCTTTGAATTATGTATCAGTTCTGTTTTGCAATGGAAGAAATTAAACGGAACTACACCTACTAAGGAGGTTTTAATCTGATTAAAATCTCCTTGCACATACCAATATCATTGTTCTCAGTAGACTTCTGAAAGTTTCCTTTCTGGAACTCTTTCTCTTGTATGTACCTATCGTGTGCCTTGTATATTACAATCAGTGTATATTACGATGAAATGAATAAGCAATACATATGATAACTTACTATGAATGAATAAAAGGTTTTTGATAAATTGTGCATGGTCGGTCGAACTTGTGAAACACCTGACTAAAACGTTAGCAGTGGATTTTGTATTACAGGTGATATCTTAAGAACTTGGTTGCTACAAGTACATATTTTGCAAAATGAAGATTATGCTCCGTGTATGATTGGTAAATACAACAAATCAACTGGCGACATGGGCGAAGTGGAACAACGGCGACCAAAAGTCGTCTTCAATATGCCCTCGGGATAATCAAAAGACATCAAAGAGTCCGTCTGCTGTCACACGAAATGTGTACAACTTATAACCCATTGTACCCCGCAGGTTGCCCACAGGGACCGCCGGGTCCCGCGGGAAGGGACGGGGTGGCCGGGCGGGACGGACGGGACGGAGTCCCAGGCTCGGCCGGGCCGGCCGGACCTGGCGGCTTACAGGTACGGAACTTTTCCTCAGTTTCACCTTAACAATTCTGTAATATCAACATGAATATGGTAACAGAAAAAGGACGTTTATGTCTGTGGTATTGAGAAATTCGGAATGTTTTACATTTTAAATGTTTTACTGTGACAGGGTCCAGTTGGGGACAAGGGAGACGCAGGGCCACCGGGAAGAGACGGGGCACCAGGAAAAGGTGACAACACGTTTCATCGTTGCCAATCAAATGTATATCACCACGAGATCTTCTCGTACAACTTTCTCATTTTGCCTGCCTAGCATCCGATTCAAGTATGGACGTCGCAGTTTATGTATATATGATAGTAGATAATCATCGTTCGGTTACTCCAAGTAACACTTCTGTTAAATCACCAATTTCTTCAGGAGGAAGTGTGTACACCCGATGGGGGAGGAAGACTTGTGCTGAGAACGGCGGAGCAGAGCTGGTGTACTCAGGTGAGATTTTTGTTGAATACAGACGGCTTTACCTTTGGTGCCATTTTTCTTACCCTTAACCTTCACAGTGCTAGTTTCTTGAAAGGTTATCTCTTTAAGTAAGTGATATTCCATGAACAAGATTCACGAAAGAAATGACTATGTTTTATCAAACGTCTGGGAAATTAATCTTGCTTGATTTCAGGAGTGGCAGGAGGTACACATTACACTCAGCCAGGCGGCGGGACCAACTACCAGTGTCTGCCCACCGACCCACAGTGGGGAACCTACCAAGATGGACGCCAAGGATACAAGGCTTACATGTACGGAGCTGAGTACGAGTTGAACACAAACTACCCGTTCGGCTCCACCTCCCTTCAGGATGACGACGTCCCGTGTGCGGTCTGCTACGTCCCAACCCGTGGCAGTAAGTTGATGATCCCCGCCCGTAACACCTGTTATAGCGGCTGGACCCAGGAGTACCATGGCTACCTCATGGCTGAGTACTACAACCACGCCGGTGCTAAAGAGTACGTCTGTGTGGATGAACAGCCTGAGACCGTACCGGGCGGACACGCCAGCCATAATGGCGCGCTGCTGTACCCCGTGGAAGCCCGCTGTGGGTCCCTGCCGTGTCCCAGCTACGTGGAAGGGAGGGAGCTCACCTGTGTCGTCTGCACCAAGTAGAACATTAGTGGAACACCCATTGTGTAATCTATAAAATGTTCCTAACAATGAAACACGCAGCTCTTGTCTTGACATCCAGCGAAGTCTACTTCCTGAGCAAAGCACGCTTCAAGACACTTTTGTTAACACCAACAATGTTTTTTTTGTTACACATTTTTATGATATTTCCGCTTCCAAGATTTCCATTGTGTCAAAGGCATATTGTTTTTCTGTGGCTAGGTTGTGTTAGGTGTTTTCTTTTGAGAGTAGATAACTAAGTCTGTGGCTGGTCTAGGCTAAGGACAGCGTTTACAAATTGTAAGGGGAATATAAAATGTTGTATGGTTTTGTTTTTGTTGTTGTTTTGTGGTGCGTTTGTACTTCATCGTTGTCAATTATTTGTGATGTGAATCTTTTCAGAAGGGAACTTAAATGAAGCTGACCAGAATAGCAATTGTTAGCATATAAAAGTATCCGTGATGGGATGAAGTATATTTCGATTCTTATTGCAACGTGATCACTGTCATATTCTTAGAAATTACGCAGGTATGAATGTAAACATCTTCTTTAGAATGTGATCACATTACAAATTATAGAATCCCATCAGGTATGGTATAGCCGGCTGCAAACGGCCAGTACGCTAATCAAATCAAGTTTTTATCTCTGCATATCCGTATAGTTTGTCTGTCGTAGCCAGATTTGACCTAATAGTACCTCCATGCCGAGATTATCATGTCACGATGTACTTGTCCCTTACACATGTTGGCGTCTATGTGCATCTTGGGAGGTACTCAGTGGTTGATGATATAGTCATCTTCAACTGTATACTGTTTTGGTCTTCACAATAAACAACTGCATTGTGTGTGAATATCAGATGTTTGTCATTATCTACATGTTACATCCTTTTGGAAATGTTTGGAAATGATTGTTACTTTAGCACATAATGCCATTCTTATATTCCCATATTCGCAAAGCTAAAGAGATGGTAGCTACAATGATATGAACCGAAAATGCTTCATCACTAAACATGATCCGATTCAAACAGTTGTAACCAGCTCCATAAATCCACACTCTGCCCGTCCCTCATACACGGTCCTGCCGTCAGCAAAAGTCTTTTGGGGAATGGCGCCACAGTTGAACTTACGGGTGGGGGAGGGGGGCGAGTTCCTGAAAAGAAATACAGAAAAGAAAATGCATAGAATTGTATATAAATTGGCCTACATAGGGAGATATATGAACAGGGCATGATAATATCATATTGAATATCTCTGTCTTTGTATGCGGTAGTATTGTATCGGACTTACATAAAATCAATTGTTTGTCGGTCTTTATCATAGGCTGGACAATCCATTTTGATATGGAATTCGTTCTCAATATCATTATGGCGTTATAATTAAACGAATCAAGCTACTTAAAGACTGTTCAAAGTGTACGGAAATGTCCACTAATTTCCGATACCGTAACATATTCTGTCTCAGCTCACCTCCCGAAGTGTTCCCCGTCCTCCAGAGTGTTGGGAAGCGGCACGTCGTGTGTTTCCGGTAGTACGGTGACGACCATGCTGGTGACGCAGGACAGCACTCCCAGCGTCATCAGAGGGAGGGGCCGCCAGACGTTACCAAGGAGACTGAGGAACGGAGCCACGATGCCGCCCACCCGGGAGACCATGATGGTGGTGCCGACGCCCATGTGTCTGTTGTTTGATAAAGGTACGTATTATAGAATTCAGATTTGCAACTTATAATCGACATATTCGCGTATTTTCCTCACATTTATACGCGAAAGACGTCCTTTAATTTTCGGTAGCCTACCGAATATCCCCAGCTGCAGACAAAACAGCTGACAACTCATGCGCGGTTGGGAATATGCGCATATTTTACGATGTTCCCACGACACAGTCGCATTCACACACTGTGAATATCGCTGCCGCAGTGTAATACGGTAGATTTAACTTATGATGAAAAAAACCCCCATTAAAACAGCGACTATGTTTCAATGTTTTGATCGGTCAGATCATACAATACGTGCCTAAGAGAGATACATCATACAGACATAATGCATCCAAGGCATCTTACTACCTTTACAAATTCTTTATCGGAAACACAAATTGATCTGAACAGGCCACAGACTGTTTGATTCAACCATGATCTTTCTACGGGTTCCTGTCTTATTTTGGCGACGCCTCAGGAGCGGAGGCATTTGTTTTAGTGAAGGGTTTGCTCACCTGACTACAGTCGGGAAGAGTTCTGTACAGTAGATGTCGAGGATGGCGAGTGTGCTGCTAGCGCCAAACCTGCCCACTGTAGCTAGTGCTGTCGCCACATGGCCAATGTCTGCGATAGAAATGGCGGAGTATCAAAACCCTTAAGCTGCCAGTCCCGGTTTTATCAGGGATACAGAAACATGCCTTATGTGCTGCACCCAGTTATAACCGGGATAGGGTATTCCCCAGAAGAAAACAGCTTTGCGTGCGTGTAGCGTTCATGATCAAAGCCTGGAAGTTAGGGGAGTTAGGGCCGGCGGCTGTTTCACGGGTTTCGGTAAGGAAGGTCAGGGGTCAAAAGTTTTTATTTTTACTTGCTTAAAAAATCTGGCAGCTTAAGGGTTAAACCAGTGATCCTCTACCACCAGTTAGGACGGCGTTCTCGACGTGCGCTCTATGCGACCTTAAATAGAGCGCTCAATTTCATCGATAAAAAAAGGAATCTTTTTACGCTTTCTGTGTTTTGTCTTTATAGCCATACTTAAACATTTTGCTTGATATTCCAATTTTTAAATCAAGGATTAGACAAGTCCGATTTAGGTCGCAGCGAGAGCACAGCGCAATTGTCGTCTAGTTGAATAGGGGCAACAGGTCGTTACGATTTCTGGATCGTCACTATAGGTTTGCAGAATTGCTGTTAAGTAATAGAATTTGACATTCGTATGAAATTGCATTAGAGCAATCATCGATAATGCCACTGACAAGAAAGCTAGGATATTTCGAAATGAAATCTTACCGTTTGGAATGGCTGCTGTGGCCAAGCAGGAGACGCCAGCAAGTAGACTGAAGGCAACAGTGGGCGGTTTGCGGCCCCATCTTTGCATGGTTACCCCTGCCGTCAAAACGGCGACTGTTTCGACGCATGCGCCGAGAATGAAGTTGACGTAATGGCTGCCGGCCAGCTGAGACGTCCCGAACAGGAGACCAACGTAAACACAGAGGGCGTTAAAACTGTGAAGGAGGAAGACAACATGGACCTGAGCGTTATCATGTATGATCCATGTATGGTGGGACACAAGCTGGTAATGTCTGAGAGTTTCGCTCGAGCCGAAAATGCTAAGGTCACAATTCCCAAACCGGGGCCCGGCCGGGCAGTTTGCGGGAACGAAAAGTTTGATATAAATGACAACTGAAAAAGTTGCAAAAATTATTCATGAGCGCCATTCGTGTTACTATATTCTTGATATGAATTGTTTAATTTCCGTTCACGTAAACAACCCGGCCGGGCCCCGGTATGGAAATGTGACCTAAGCATAATGCAGTAGGGCGAGCAGATTACAGTTATTGACCTGAAGCTAAGTTACAATTAAAGGACAACAGACGCCCGTTTTAGCGAGTATGAATATGTTATGATCTATCTCTTTTAAAAGTAAATTTTTCGGTTGAAGTTTACAAGTCATTACTTATACACCTGTTATCTTGACAAAGGAAAGTCTTTGTAACGGTGGATTGACCAATTCATCGATTTTCCTGCCAATAAACTAATCAATCAATCAATCAAATCAATAAATCAATTCACCTTGCGAAGATAATCGTAACTGTGATCCTCCTCATGTTCGGCGTTCGGACAAGATCAAGTAGGTTGTAGTTCCTCTTAGAGTCGCCAGGAGTTCCACCCACGTCATTGGCAGTGCCACTGCTGGAGGTACTACTTTCTACATACTCGTACATTTTCGCAGGCACTTCTATTCCGTTGTACTTGGCGATTTGCTGGATGGTTTTTCTCCACTGTTCTACCTTATTGTTCAGGAGAAGCCACCTTGGGGACTCTGGTATAAACCTGGGCAAACGATTTCAAGCACAGTTTACTTACAAAAACTTTGAGTTTGAGAGAGACAACAGGCGGTACATTGTAAACATTTGGGTGTCAGCTGTTTAAACTTTTTTGAGACAGTGAACAAGTGATTACCATGTGAGCGGATAAAGGTAGGATAACAACTGATTGCAGAGAACGGTTCAATGAAGGTGACGTGCAAAAGGATGACTACTTCCTGTGACTTTTTTTCAAATATCTATACGTAATATTTGATTCTTGCACATCAGCGATACGATCTTACCACCAAGCTATGAGGGACAGCACCCCTGGCGATGTTATTGCAAGCTGCAGGATCCACCAGTCTCTGATGACGTAAGCTAGAATTCCCAGAAGGGCGTAGCCGACTGAGGGACACAGGGTTGAACAGATCCCGAATGCCATTCGCCACGAAGTACCTATTGTCTCCATTCCTAAAATATAACAAGAGAACGTTTCAGGTTCAAAGTTGATAAAGCTTATTAGGTAAATTCATCCATACAATCAATACAAATTCAATGTGCACATCTCTGTCTAAGCTACCTGCATACATGAACATACAATCACGGAAATCCGTCATTCCTTTGTTCAGTTATCATCCATGAAAGATTTTAACAAAACACGCCCTGCAGCTCCAGGGTGAGCTACAAGGGGGTCGGTCCAAACCTACATTACTTTTCCTTACATCAAAAGCTGCCACCAAAATATCGAGACCAAAGCATACCCAGAGCATGAGATGCACAAAACGGAAGTTCTCATGCAATACCAAAGTGTTATCCTTTTGCAAAATCGACATTGATTTTCGTCTTGTTAACACCTACCCTCATACCAAATATCACAGTCCATCCATCCATTAGTCTACTAGTGCAACTTATATTACTCTAGACTATTTCAGACTCCAGTGGGTTGCTGAAACAAATGGTAGGAATTGGCCAAATATGCTGAATAATCAACGAGAGGAGTTAAGCGGTCGATGAGCTACACATTTGTAGCCCAATCTTACCGTGACTTTCGTTCATTGCTCTGTATCAACTCAAGAGGTCTGGTAGAGAAAAACATCTCCCCTATATGATCATACATAGTTGATACTAAAACGATGCCCAGTCTCTAGGCTATCTGTACCTGTGACTAGTGTAGTGAACTGTAGTCCGTTCTGTGCGTACCTGTGACTAGTGTAGTGAACTGCAGTCCGTTCTGTGCGTACCTGTGACCAGTGTAGTGAACTGCAGTCCGTTCTGTGCGTACCTGTGACCAGTGTAGTGAACTGCAGTCCGTTCTGTGCGTACCTATGACCAGTGTAGTGAACTGCAGTCCGTTCTGTGCGTACCTGTGACTAGTGTAGTGAACTGCAGTCCGTTCTGTGCGTACCTGTGACCAGTGTAGTGAACTGAAGTCCGTTCTGTGCGTACCTGTGACTAGTGTAGTGAACTGCAGTCCGTTCTGTGCGTACCTGTGACTAGTGTAGTGAACTGAAGTCCGTTCTGTGCGGCTCCCAGGATGAACCGCAGCGCGATGAAGGCTGCCAGGTTGGACGTGAAGGCGAGGCCGGTGCCGCACGTGACTAGCAGCAGCACGCACACCAGTAACGTCCGGTGACGACCGCACCTGAAAGGAATAATATAAACAGCTGCCATTCCTGGTCTCAACGACAACGTTGAGCTTGAGCCTCAAAAGTCATGCCGCTTTAAGTCATCTACTACATGTCGCTACTTTTGGACACACTAACTTGAAGTTATAGTAGACTTCATGTGAAGAACGCAAGTCAACCCACTGAGAGGGAGTGGGAAAATGTGGTTGAAGAAAAGTTAAGCTTAAATATTTAAAACGATTGACCTCGCGGTGCAACGCCGGATAAATCCTTTTTGTTTTGTAACTTCAAGGCTTTCTCTTTTTCGATATTGCAATCACTGTGTACAATGTGCCGGTGGTCTCATATAGCTGTTGCACTTTGTTCGACAATTCTTTTATTTGCATGTGAAGCGTTATCTTATTCTTTTCCAATCCAGGGGACTTTTTCTGGAGATGCGACATTTTAAAGAAACAGACTTAGTTACTAATAAGTAACTGACTTACCTGTCGGATAGGACTCCAAAGATAAAACCTCCAGTGGCCACCCCCGCCATGAAAATGGACTGTGCCAACTCTCGTAACCAGGCTCTCTCACACACCAAGTTGTACTGAAGGGGCGGGTTAAAAAGGACATGAATGAGGTAGCCTGGAGTCCAGCCTTGTTAGGTTTGGTTTTGGTCTGCCCCCAACGGTCGCTATCCCACAGAATAGCCGTCGGACCGTTGGGAGCGGACCAAAGCCAATGAGACTCCAGTTTAATCGTGAGCAAGAAAAAATAAATCCTCACTCATCACCAGTCTCATGCTCGGAGGGCCCACGAACTTAACAGAAACTAAGAGTGTATGTAACGTCCACTGTTTCTTGTATGTATCAATTTAGCTAGTCATTGTTAGCGTAGTCCGGTGTACGAGACTGAGAGGACCCTCAAATCAACTGATCTTCCATCCCAATTTCTTCTTGGAGATTAGTCTGTGCAAGGTCTGTGGCTAGCTGTCCATGTGTCACGTGACGCGGATCGTTAAGACAATACAAGCAGACGGCGTTTATCTTGCCCGTTTATAAGGTTTGTGTAAGCACGCAAAAATACCTCAGTGCAAGTAATTTCTTTGCCATGTGTATCAATAAATGGGTAGCCCTGGCCATCATGGCCTCCCAATGTGTGACGCTCTTGCAGGTCTTCTGAGGAACACCATGGTTTACTTTTAGAGGGAGCGCTGATTCGAGATTTTCAACATATCGGGGCCAGGTTCTTTTACTGGAGAGAACATTTATGCCGCCGGCTCTCCAGCAAAAGAACATGGCCCATATGAGTTGAAAGTCGCGCCAGCGCCCCCCTCACCAAAAAATAAACGCCGGCGCCGCCCCGAAGGCCTGCAAAGGGGCTACTTATAGAAACCCCGTTATCTATTCATTTATTAGTGTTATATAGACGGTAAAATGTGGACCCTATTCTCACCATGATGCAAATACCGCCTTGTACCTCTACGACTTAAGCCAGGTACCCATTTTTTACACCTGGGTGGTGTGAAGAAAGTCGTGTAAAGTTCTCTTCGGTGGCGTCAGATCAGAGAGTCGAACTCGGGACCACTGGGCCAAACACCCTGCCGTTACGCCACACGACTCATGAATGTCTTTTGTCATTCAACTTGATAGTGACAATAGAAACAGTGTAATTCCTTCCATTGTGAACAAGGATAGCAATTAACACCTTGAAACCTGAACTGCTGTTTATTCAAGAGGGTCTGTTGTTCTACCAGCATGTGTTAACAGTATCTGCGTTGCGCTTGGTTAAAGGTAGGAGGTTTTATACTAAGTACTAGTACATAAAACATCCTTGGTTGAACTTGAAGTCAGTTGAGTTGAGTGGCGGCCGTTAAGAGAGCGGACCAAAGCTAACAAGGCTGACCTCCAGGCTACGCAAATACGTCCTAACTATGACGTGTGCACGCCGCGTCAAGGACGCGTTATTTTCCCCTATAGCATATTTCTACTAAACATATTCAAACATAGAACATATCATTGGATTACGCTGTATTATAAATGGGATATTAAAGGAACGTATTTTTTTATAAAATCCTAGAAATTTGAAGTCCATTGAGGTCAGATGAAGAGCATTGTATAATGTCCTTGCTCTTATTTTTACCTCCTTCCAGTGCTCAGAGAAAAGTCAGCTACCAATCGGATTTTGTTTGGTCGTTCAGCAGCCGGTGGTATCAAAACGCGGGCGGGGCTGTGCACGTGGCCTACCAGAGATTGTAAACCAAGCGCTTGCCGTGATGTTGCTCGAAAATCTGAATCATTCCTTTTTTATTGCCGATGAAATAATTTAAACAGGATGGTGTTTCCAGTTCAAATCATTACGTGGGTTGTTTTGCAGCACAGTGTATCTATAATTCATATGAAAAAAAATCTATTTACGTTATGTCCGACAAAATAGAAGTATGCACATGCACTTTACAAAATCAAACCGACTCTCACCACTCTAGAACACAACTAACAAACAAACAAACAAGCAGAAACATATTCATATACTGAATAATTACATATACTAGTATACGTGGATCACTTTGCAATGTAATCTATCTACTTGTTTATTTGTTAGCACTTAAAAATGATAGATACATAACAATGAAATATAAATGAGATATAACAGAGGCCGGAAACTTATAGATAAGTATGGATAATAAATGAATAAAACAATACAGTGAGAACATAATACAATAAAGACTTTGCCATAATTTGGGTAGTCATGCATGACTATGAGTTAAATTTGGAGTTCCCAGTAGTAACAAGAAAACGCAACCCATATTAGGAAAAAGTAGGGTTATCCATAAAATCAGCTTTAGTGTGACTCTTATCGCTCTTATGAATATAGAAAAAGAGGAACACTGTCAACTTTACTGTCTTATTCAAGCTATTCCAAACCACTGGACCCCTGTTAATGACTGTAAATTGTCGTTGGTTACATTTTGTGAATTTGCTGCTGAATCTACTTCATTTCATTTTCTTTTAAGTTCACGTAAAAATGTCACTCACGGAAACTCACTTTGAGTTCTGTCCCAAAGCAAATTATGCAAGTTTGGGTGAAACCCATGTGCAAATTACTAGTAATTAGACACACGGGGTTCCCCCAAACGTGCATAATCAGCCCAGGAGAGAACAATGGAGGTCCGTAGGCCCTCTCAATATTTTCCCCAAAATCAATTTCTAATAGGTCCCCCCAAATCCTGTTTTAACCCCAAGTCTAGTTGGTAGTGTTAGTGTCTAACTTTGCCCAGTTGCATTGATGTATTCTGCAACAAAATGTAGACAGGCAAACGAACAAAATTCGGACGCGCTTGGGAATTTTGGTTGTGAAGATAACGGAACTGAATCGACCAGGTTTCACACAAAACGTTCGCCTTACCTGCATAACAACACTGCTGTGATACTGGCTCCTGTCGTACTCCCATCCTTCAGTACAGCCCGTCGTACTCCCATTTCTGTAGTCCCATCCACTCTCACAGCATGCGCTGGTCAAGTTGCCATGTTGAGAGTCCCCCGGGCACCCCGTTGTAGTAAAATTCCCAGAAATGACTTCACTGCTATATCTCCTACAGCTGCTGAGCCTCCACGTTTCGTCCACCTCTTCCATCGGGATGCTAAAGTTGAGTGCCTCGGGCCAGGTCGTGTTGTAGGCCGACAGACCTGTCTCTGCCACCCGGCAGTGGTGATCAGGGATGGCGCCGATGAACGTCATGACGGCAATGTGCATCCCTGTCTGGAAGTTTCCCAGGAGAAGTAGCAACGCTGTTCGTCGCTGAAATGGACCAAAATCTCCAAGATATTGAAGAATCGCATCGTAGCCCATCCTGGATGGTGTCAGCTAAAACTACGACGGACATAAGCTATTGCTAAATGTACTGAGACAGTGGTAGAAACTCATAGAATATAGGCCGATCTGGATCAGAGACAGTTCACGTCACGTCGCACGAGAACAGGGTCCTGAGGGTATTTATCCGCGACTATCAATAGTAGTTCGGGTAAAAAGTAGTGCGTCACAGTGCTCGGAAAAGGCTTCTGTGTACGTCAGCGTGGCGGGAACAGAGCTGAATGGTAGAGGAATACGTCAGTTTTTAGAGTGTATGAGTTGGATTACGATGTTTGTTCGGTCAGCGTGAATTTGCGCCTGATTACTGTTACCGCCATCTGTTGTGGGTCGGCTGCAGTTAACATGACTACCGCTAGGCGTCACATAAAAGTTGATTCGAGAGAACGGCCACGGCCTCGAAAATAAACCCCGGCCAGAAAGCCTGCAAAGGAGGCTACCAATCGTCAACGAATGATGGATATCTATTACCCCTGTCTCCTCCTACCACGTACAATTTGAAAGTTCATGTCCAAAGATTAAGTGCAAGTACATGGTAGAAAATTAGGAGACAATGGATGGTGATTGACGTTATCGTAACAAGAGCATACACAACATTATAACCTCGTGCGAGTGAGGTCGGTTGTCCGCCTGCGTATCACAGAATTGTGGACATAAGGACGCAAACGCAAACAAAGTATTCTGGCAGGATGGTTGAGAGGGCAAGTGTAAATAGATAGCAGTCATCAGTTCACCAGAATCTTGGACCTTTGAATACTTTGATACCCGATCGCGAATTCTACCTATGCCATCTTTTTTTCTCCAGAATTTTGATGTGTCTATTTTCCGTTATCCTCTTCCGTTAACATTTTCGACTGATGTATCGTGAGTGTTTCTCATTTGTATGAATTATATCAGTTGATATAAAATCTCAGATCAAACCTTTAAAAAATCTGAATATTTTAGCTCTACTTAATTTATCCGATCATAAGGCTTTCTCCGAAGGTCAACAGTCCGTTTGTTAATTTGAAGGTATGTTTTGTTTGGCGCCCGACATAAAGCTTAGCGTTAAGACCATTGGGTAAACTGTATACATTTTAGTCAGTCAAATTAGGACAAATCTGATTCTTCATAATATTTCTGAGAAAACAGGTGCTCAGAATGATGTTGTATTAAAGCTTTTCGGACGTTTCCCTGGTCCCATGTACCTAGAACAGGCATGAGTCCAACCCGGAGGTCAAACAGGACTGGCAACCCGTTCGTTGCTGACGAAGTGGAAATGTTGGTATGTCCGGATAAACGACGAAGTTAGCAGCCATTTAGGACTTGCTAAGGACAAACTTCAACTTAAGAATTTGATTAAAAAGCCACGAAAGTTTGTACAAACATGGCCACAAGTTTAGACAAGGCATGAGTCCGACCCGGAGGTCAAACAGGGTTGGCAAACCGTTCGTTGCTGGGAAGTGGAAATGTTGGTTAGTCCGGATAAACGACGAAGTTAGCGGCCATTTAGGACTTGCTAAAGACAAACTTCAACTTTAGAAGTTGTTCCAAAGCCACGAAAGTTTGTACAAACATGGCCACAAGTTTAGACAAGGCATGAGTCCGACCCGGAGGTCAAACAGGACTGGTAAACCGTTCGTTGCTGACGAAGTGGAAATGTTGGTTAGTCCGGATAAACGACGAAGTTAGCAGCCATTTAGGACTTGCTAAGGACAAACTTCAACTTAAGAATTTGATTAAAAAGCCACGAAAGTTTGTACAAACATGGCCACAAGTTTAGACAAGGCATGAGTCCGACCCGGAGGTCAAACAGGGTTGGCAAACCGTTCGTTGCTGGGAAGTGGAAATGTTGGTTAGTCCGGATAAACGACGAAGTTAGCGGCCATTTAGGACTTGCTAAAGACAAACTTCAACTTTAGAAGTTGTTCCAAAGCCACGAAAGTTTGTACAAACATGGCCACAAGTTTAGTCAAGGCATGAGTCCGACCCGGAGGTCAAACAGGACTGGTAAACCGTTCGTTGCTGACGAAGTGGAAATGTTGGTTAGTCCGGATAAACGACGAAGTTAGCAGCCATTTAGGACTTGCTAAGGACAAACTTCAACTTAAGAATTTGATTAAAAAGCCACGAAAGTTTGTACAAACATGGCCACAAGTTTAGACAAGGCATGAGTCCGACCCGGAGGTCAAACAGGGTTGGCAAACCGTTCGTTGCTGGGAAGTGGAAATGTTGGTTAGTCCGGATAAACGACGAAGTTAGCGGCCATTTAGGACTTGCTAAAGACAAACTTCAACTTTAGAAGTTGTTCCAAAGCCACGAAAGTTTGTACAAACATGGCCACAAGTTTAGTCAAGGCATGAGTCCGACCCGGAGGTCAAACAGGACTGGTAAACCGTTCGTTGCTGACGAAGTGGAAATGTTGGTTAGTCCGGATAAACGACGAAGTTAGCAGCCATTTAGGACTTGCTAAGGACAAACTTCAACTTAAGAATTTGTTCAAAAAGCCACGAAAGTTTGTACAAACATGGCCACAAGTTTAGTCAAGGCATGAGTCCGACCCGGAGGTCAAACAGGGTTGGCAAACCGTTCGTTGCTGACGAAGTGGAAATGTTGGTTAGTCCGGATAAACGACGAAGTTAGCGGCCATTTAGGACTTGCTAAGGACAAACTTCAACTTTAGAAGTTGTTCCAAAAGCCACGAAAGTTTGTACAAACATGGTCACAAGTTTATGCTGAGTCGTTTAACGCCTAATGGTTTTGTTTGAAGTTTTTGTATATATTTAGTCCACATCTCAGTTTAGATGTTCAGTCTGGCCTAGCCGTCCTGCAACTCCCACTGTTTATCACGCTTTCTCGCCATGAAGCTGCCCGTGTTCTGTCTTTTGCTGGTTTTCTGTGGGACCAACTCTCAGTTCCAGGTATCCCAAACAGAATCTGGCGATGTTTATGCTCATCTGGCAAGCCTACAGGTAGGTCTAACTTTATCATCTGTTCTTAAGCTATGAATCAGTACCGCATAAAAGCTACCACAGGTTCATGTTCGATACAGGTCAATTTAAGGTAAGACATTATGTTTGACAATATGTCCAAGAATGCTATAGCTATGCTGCATCATACTCAGAACTGATAATTGAATGCATTCGCAGTGACAGTGACGAAGAATAAGAATATGGGTTACACCATGCCTGGCACCATCGCCGTTAAACTAAGACCATGACAAATGAGTGAAAGTTCGTTTCCTTTGTGAAAGACGCAACGACCTCTTGATCTTTTGTTTTAGGTGCGGCTTGAAGAATTAGAACAAAAACAACAGAAAGGTATGTCCACGCTATACAAACGTTACATTGTCTACGATGTTACCCTATGTTAGAGGAATGTTAATTAAGGAGTAATGGAAGTGGGGTCGTGTGGCGCAACGGTGGGGTTTCCGGCCCAGAACCCAGCGGTTCCGGGTTCAAATCCCCCTGACGCCACCGACGTTGTGCCCTTAGGTAATGCACTTAACACGACTATCCTCACCCCACAAACGGGTATGTTATGCGTGGGTCACGACACCAGCAATAGCTGCCTGTGTTCCATGTGTACTACACCGTTGCAATTCTAATAAAATAAAGTAAAATGACAGAAGCGCGTACCGTCAAGACCAAGGAACATATCTACTTAATGGAAATCTGTTTCGCCGGCTGAGTTTTGTGCAAACATCGGGGCAAAAACACAGTATAGATGCATATACATGCCTGATACCAAAATTTTGCTGGTCATGGTCAAAAAGTAGTATTTTTTTGTACTCAATTGTAGTTTCAAGGCATTACGTGGTGTTGGTTGTTTCTCCAGTCGTATGTTGCCTCCCTGAGCCCCGCCTTGTCGGAAGTCGTCACACGAAAAGATAAAATGGCCCAAAGCCTTCCTAGCACTCTTCTGACGTGTAGGACGGTGAGGGTGTCGGCGAAACTCCGGTCCTAGTAGTACCGGAGTTTCTTTTTCGATTTCTCCGACACCCTCATGCAGAAGGGTTTACGGTTACGATTTAGCCAAGAAATAGAACGGAGAATCCCTCCGGTGAAAAGCGGGTTCTTGCTGCTTTCCGATATATTTCGTGGTGTCGACTCTTGTCTTTCTTTACGGTAGAAACTGTAGTATGATATACACATATTATACAGGGTTTTCTTTTGGCCAATAGACACTACTTCGGTCTTGGATATTGTCTTGCCTTGTCCAACGGAAGACTTGCTTGGAGATCTTACAATCGACCACCTGGTAACTATTGAACAGTCTTACCTTTTCTTTTTCTACAAAAGGAGCCGTCTACATCCACTGGGGAAGGACGACCTGTGGCAATGCAGTCGACGGCCTCACAGAAACTGTCTATTCCGGTGAGTATACGTATTATACGGACATATCACTACATCGTTTCATACTTTGAACGTTTGTGGAATAGTAACGTTACATGTATCTCAAGTTGCTGGTTAATCTGTTTGGTTAAATGTTTAATGTAATTGCAAAATGCTACTTGTGTTAACTCTTCTATCTCAAGACCTGTGCCTGTAAGCCCAAACGATAAATAGATAACGGTACAGATATAGCCGTGTACATAATGTCCTATCGTGGACAGACTCAAGGCAGGGGCGGTGGCCAATGCCACTTACATCATCACCAAGATGCGATGTGATAGATGAATATTGTCGAATAGATAATCACATATGAATGTTTGCTATCTTTAGTCTAAAAGAGTACCTACCCCAAAAATAAACGGCTGTATGAACGCGCGTTCGTAGTGGTGTAAAATTCCCTTCTAGCGAGTTCTGATCTCAAGCGTCAAACTGATGAAAGCTTGTTTGTAAATAAAGAAATTATCAGGTAAATCAATAAAGCTCGGCAGCCGCGCGCTCGGTTGGCCGTGCACAGTCCTGGGTTTTGAGTGGTGTAGTCACACGCTTGCAGCTGGAAAGTACCTTTTGTGGGGTAAAGCTAAGTGCGGCTTGTAATTGACATAAACAGGTATGATTTCAGGTGTTTGACATTTCTTTGACATGATGTAGGGTATATAAATGCGCTCAACATAGAATGAATGATCTTGGTGCATCAACTATAGCTTCATTATGAACGCGCCCATGTAAAACACGTCTTGTAACATGGAAGCCGAAAAACCTGATGAATGAGAACTTAAGTCGTAATGAGCACCACTTTTCCTAGCTTTCTTTGATAGTAATGAATGATTTCCGAGATCGATAAGATCATACTTTCTGATGTACCATGCTCTTCGATTCAGGTGTGGCAGGAGGCTCACACTACAGCCATCCAGGCGGCGGGACCAACTACCAGTGTCTGCCGACTGAACCACAGTGGGGAAGGTACCAAGATGGAGTCCAAGGTTGGAAGGCTTTCATGTGGGGAGCCGAGTACGAGTTGGACACAAACTACCCGTTCGGCTCCGCCTCCGTTCACAACCACGAAGTCCCGTGTGCGGTCTGCTACGTCCCAACCCGCGGCAGTAAGTTAATGATCCCCGCCCGTAACACCTGCCCCACCGACTGGACCCAGGAGTACCATGGCTACCTCATGGCTGAGTTCTACAACCACCCCGGTGCTAAAGAGTTCGTCTGTGTGGATGAACAGCCTGAGGCCGTACCGGGCGGACACGCGGACAATACCGAGGCGCTGTTCTACCCCGTGGAAGCCCGCTGTGGGTCCCTGCCGTGTCCCAGCTACGTGGAAGGGAGGGAGCTCACCTGTGTCGTTTGCACAAAGTAGCCTCCTCATAAGCTCAAACCCGTCCATAAACTAAAACCGCTATAAATTCCAATAAAACTGGTTTCTTGTTGTACTTAAGAAATTTTAAAGCACGCGTTGTATACACATAACTTATACCCCCATTCCACTTGGACGGCGCTCTCACCGCGCTCTCATGGCGACCTCATTTTGGCCAGATCGCCGTGAGAGCGCCGACAGCGCGGCGAAAGCGCAATTGAGAGCGCCGACAGCGCGGCGAGAGCGCCGTGAGAGCGCCGACAGCGCGGCGAGAGCGCCATGCGCGCCGTCACCTCGGCGATGATCAGTGAACATGCTCAAAACCTTCGCCGTGAGAGCGCCGAGGATGGCGATCAAAAAACGAGCGCCGAGAGAGCACCGAGAGAGCGCGGAGCGAGCGCGGTGAGAGCGCCGTGAGAGCGCCCAAGGTGGGATCAAAGGACCGCAGCGAGCGCTCAAGGATCGCAGCGAGCGCTCTGAGTGGATTGAATGGTCTTAACTGTTGTTCAAACAAATTTCATTCTTGAAGTGGTGTAAATTGAATTTCTGGGAATTTTGTGGTCAAATTATAAATTTGCTCGTGGGTAATACAATTTGGCGAATAACGACAAGTACTTGCTTCCATTCAAATCAAATTCCCTCCAAGTTTTATTGTCCGTGGTTCAAAAAGTGTTTCAAAATGCTGTGATTTACGTTTCTATTAAAACGTAGAATCATTATGATAAAATACATTTATTGCAAACAGTTTACAGACAGCACAGAAAAAACAAGTTGAACATACATATATTACTTAAGACACACACTGAGCGACCGTGCAGCGACCAAAATTAAATCTGTTTTCCCATTGATTTTATCATTAAAATATGGTGCAAGAGGTAAAGGTATGACTGAGAAGACAACAAAGCACACAAAACTCAACAAAAATTTGTTCTTTATCTCTGGAATTCGTTGAGTAATCTGTGAAATCTTTGGTCGCTCATAAAAAGTTGCTGACATTTGAAATTTTGGTCGCGCTGAGAGCGCGCATGGGTCGCCGTAGAGATTCCACTTGAGCACGTTTTTCAGGAGTTCGAGTGGAATGGGGGTATTAGATGTATCAATGTTTTACCAATAATGATTCCCAAATAGCTGATTATTTCACATTACAGTAAACATTGTGTTGCCAGGTGTGACGGAGTCACCTGTAGGTCTAAAGCCCCCGTCACAAATAAGAAATTCAGCTCGGCCGACTTGTTGGCGAGCTTCAAATGTGCATTTCCGGCCGAAGTCCGGCCGACGTCCTGTCGATTACGCGGGCTTCGGGCGATTTTTAGAAATCGAAGTTGATTTAAATATTGGCCTTTTACCAGGTTAGCCGATTCTGACTTCGTCCATGTCCAAGAGATGGTACCATCTCATGGGGGATTTTTAGTTTTTAGTGTTCAACGGACGTCGCTCGAGATTTTCATTGGAAAATACGGTCGACGCTCGGGCGATTTGGAAATTCGGCGAGCCTCGGGCGATCTACAAACTCGGCCGACGCTCGCATGAATTGTGACGCCGGCTTTAGGACTTGATATGACCCGCAAAGTTACTAACTGATGGATAGACGTAGGTCAGTCTGGAAACACAGAAAAGAGAGGCGTGCTGACTGCTGAGAACGAGTTTCGAAGGCTGGGACTGAACTTAGATTAGGAAAGAAATAAAATGATGTGTTCCTGTCCAGTTGTGTCTGAGGTGTTCATGAGTTGAAAAGAGACCGTAGGGCAGCACCAGATGCTGAACTGATTTCTTAATAGTGACAAAAAATATAATTTGACTGGGCTTCTTTGTGTTGAGGCTCATTAACTTTCATGTCAAACTTGTCACGACCTGATGATGATAAACTGGCATGTAGTTTTATATACAAAGGATATGACTTTGCATTTTATCTGTGATAAACTAAAGAATTCCTACACCATACCGTGTTTATAACAATTAACCTTTATCTTCCACTGTCAAAATCGTTTACAAACAAGAAATTCTAATTATTTTCCAAGCTACAATTTTTAGAAAGCATACGATCTATATATAATAAACAACTGAACACATAATTCCAACACGTAATATACGTAATATTCAGAATACCTGGTACATAAGAGATGTTTTCTTACAATATAATCTACACTTCTTTATACATCTCTTTTACTATCTACTAACGGCTCTCCGAGGCTGTAATCTTCCATCTCGTAGCCAATGATGGAGTACTGCAAGTGTCTGCCAGGTGCGTGTTCTCTCTTCCGGGAGTAGTACCCACACCCGGCGATACAGCCCACCAGCATCAACAACAGACTAAGTGTGCCCGCTGTGGAACAAAGGAAGAATACGGTTAGAGATCGACGTAAAAACTGGACAAAACAAAACAATCATAAACAAACACATAAAAAATGGGACATTGATATAATTTATCCATTAATTTTTTGTTCTTTTATCTATCATTTTCCATTTTTATTTTTCCCCATCGCTCTTTTATCATTTTCCATAAAACCAATGATAATTGATGACACTTTAGTAACATAATCAATGTACAAACATAAATTGCTCAAATTATGGTAAAAGCATGAAATTTGGCATAAACACTCTATCTAACAAAAGAAACAATTCTAGTAGTGAAAAATGTAGTGGTCACTACATATCTACATACTTAGGATAAATCATACCAACTTTCATGCTTTAACACAAATTGAGCAATTGTAGCTACTGTTATTTTGCACCAATCGTCTAGGCTATGAGATAACAAATGGAAGATAGGTTGGTTATAGAGCTCCTGACGTACCAATGCCCGACATGGACCTCGGCGATGGGGACCACCATCCCTTCTGCCTCTTCACAATGGAGACGGTGCTGTCGATGGAGCCATTGTTGGGCAGAGGTTTGATGCCCAGGATGTGACACATGAGCGGGTAGATGTCCACGTTGTTGAAGGGTTCAGACAGGAGGTTGGTGCGGAAGGCTGGTCCGTGGGCCACGAAGATGGGGTTCATGGGAAGGTAGCTGTTGTTGTAACCATGTTGTCCTGCATTGGAGGGTGATATTCAATTTCAATAACTACATAACAAGTAATCAGGAGTTAACTCTCCTGCTTCTATTACTTGTCCCATACAATTGATCCTTTCAAGATGAGTGTCAGGATTACATATTGTCTTGCCCATATCTTTGCTTACACTCCCTCTCCACTTCCACTGGAGGCCGCGGCCGCATTGCGACCAAAGACTTCACAGATCGTTGAACGAAATTCATAGATTACGAATGATTTTTTGACGTTTTTTTGTGTATTGTTGTCTTTTAAATCATACTTCCACGTCTTATTTACATTCACATAAAAAATCAAGGGTCACACAAATGGCATCTTGGTCGCCGTAGGGTCGCTCAGCGATTGCCGTCTAGAGAAAGAGGGGCCTTAAGAAAATTCACCTGTATATCAGACAGACTTGGCTGGATAATATCAAGGCGTGGACAGGCCTAGGCACAGCACAACTGATCAGAGAGGCCGAGGACAGAACAGGATGGGCACGGGTCACTGCTGGCTGTCGTGGTGACATTATACCGTTGTTGAGGTCTGAACTGATATCAGACAGTGCTCGTTTGCTCGGTGTTTGATTCATTTAGTACAATTTTATAGGCTTACCTTTTATGACGACAGCAGTGCTGATGTTCTGCACGATGGTCCATCCAGGATCTGCCACTGCGATGACAGGCATGATCCTCCTGTTGTGTCTGTAGTGGTACTGGGCAGGGATGTCCTCCTTGTAGTACACCTGCAGGTTGGGGTGGGCGTCATCTAAAGCAGCGAAGATGTACTCTCTGTCCACTCCTAGGTGGATAAAAGCAAATTGCAACCTTGAATAGATACAATTTTGTTTAAATTCACATCCAAATATTTACAACAGTCGACGTTTCGGTGAGCGTTTGTCACCTTACTCGGGGAAATATTGACGGGCTCTAATTCGCACTGCAGCTAGGTGTCGCTGCTGCAGTGTGGAGAATGAACTTTAGACCTGAAACGACTTATAGTGAATCATTTAGATATTTACGTTAGCTAGTGGTCAATGGAACTTAATTTTCTGTATATGTATTTGCCTTAGGAAGAGATGGATGTTGCAGATTAACGTGATAAGTCACGAATCACGTTTTATATCAGATTATCACTCCGCCACTCTTTATGTGATCTCTTACCGTGTTCCAGAGGCCAGATGGCTGTTACAGGTGTTGTGTCCACCCACAGGTACGTACTGGGGTCCAGGTAACGGTCCAGCTCGATCACTCTGTCTCTGGATGTCTCCGCCATGCCATGGTCACTCGTGATGATCACGTTCATCCTCTCAAACAGCCCCGCTGACTGTAACAGCTCGATGAGGTACTCAACTGTCCGGTCCAGCATCTCCAAAGCCCGGTCCAACTCCGGAGAATCCGGACCGTACTCGTGCCCGACTTCATCCGGCTCCTCGAAGTACAGAACGCCCAGGTTTATCGGGTTTTCTTCATCTGTGAACCACTGGATCATCGTCTCTATCCTATGTTCGTACGGGATGGATTCGTTGTACTCGGGTAGGCTTCTGAACGGCAGACTGCCGTTAAACCGTACCTCCATCCCAGGCCAGTTCAGAACACCGCTCTTCCCCCCGTATCTCTGGTTGGTTATCCAGATGGGTTCTGCCTCGGTGTACCATCTGGGTTCGTTGTTGTGGTACATGTGGAACTGTTCGTCCAGGTCCGGGTCGTACATGTGGTTGGCCACCATCCCGTGGCTCTCGGCATGAAGCCCCGTCACCAGGCTGAAGTGGTTCGGCCAGGTCACGGTGACGAAGGTGTTGTGGAGCCACCTCGCACGCACACCTGATGAGACAGGTTGTGTAAGAGTCAGTTATAAATTATCACAATTACTATTTGTTACCATTTACTATCATTGTCATTCTCTTATTTGTTATAATGTTGTTATTATTAGTTATCATTTACTATCATTATTATTTAATGACTCGTTAGATTTATGTTATCGTTTGCTAACTTAGATGGGAGAAGAACTAGAACGAGCCATCGTGGCTTTAATTTTTTCTTCCCCCAGCTCGTGTAATTTTTGTTCTATTAATGTTCTGTAAATTGATTTTAACATGTGCAAATAAATCAAATCAAATCAATCAATCAAAGAAATATGAAGGGCAAGGCACAGGACAGGCTATCGTCATCTATTCTTAGAGGACGCCATATAGTTCTTCATGGCAAAGAGGGTGTTTTTTTCTATATGCTTTAACGCCATACAGAAAACCTGAGCAAAATTCTGGACACCTCTGTAATTCAGGAGCATAAATTAAATTTATCCATAAAAGAAAATATGTACGATGCGTACATCAGTATTCTTCGCTCTATAAGGTAAAGTACCGCTGCTTTTATAGTTAGCTAACGATTCATCCATTTCTTTTACTGACTTCACCAATTGTTTTCGGATATATGACCCATATATGTTTTGCACTAATACCGCCTGTTTTCGTAGCTGCTGGTTGGGTGACACAATTGAAAGGTCAGTGAACTGGAACAGCTTGAACCCAACTGCCACGCAACAACGACGTGCTGAGGATCTGTTCAACAGATATTGTGTTTAGTGACCCAGAGCGAAGTGACTGTGCGTTCGATATAAGGATAAATGTCAAAGGTATATTTGTAAGATTTTTCGCAAAGTGTTCAATAAGCCTTTGTTATAAAAGCCGTGTGTGTACGATCCATGAAATATGTTGCAAAATTGAGCAGTCGCTGCTATTGGAATGCGGAACCAAAACAAAGCGAGCACCGCGCCATTTTTTTCATTCTTTGAGAAGATCAATGCCGCACTCTAAATATCGGGTGGGAACCATTCTAGATATCGATTACACGAGCTATATGTTTGCAGTACCTACGAAAGAAAAAGTCGGAATAGTCAAAACTCAAAACCCGTTCGGGAATACCGTCTAGAATGTACAATGCACACACCTGTTTCTATGAGGTACTTAAGGCTCGGTAGCTGCACCCTGTCCTCACTCCTGTCCAGGTAGTCGTACCGGAACCCGTCAAAGGAGACCAGCAGCAGGAGCGGCCCGTCATGGACAGAACCTGTCCGTTCGCCCAACATCAGCAGAACTAACACGGACACAAACACACGGGCGGCCGCCATCATAGAGGTGCGCCGTACACACCAACCAGAAAGGACCAGGATGTTGAAGTCAAGTATAAACACGGAACTTTCAACACTGGGTGCACGTAGGTTTAAATGCGCAGTGGTCTGCGGTTATAGCTTCTATAGTTGGAGGCGCCGCCTGCTGCGTGCTGTATGGGTCCGTTTTGTTAGCAAAACTCGATAATGGAACAGCTCTGTGTTATTGTGTTGAAAGTTACAAGCTACATGGTTGCATTGGATTATTGATAAATAGAATAAAGTATATTACATAATCTCCTGATGGAGGTAACTGAATTGACATGATTTGATAATTATAATAATATATCGATTATCCTCACAAATGAACATAAGTGTCAGAAATTCGGCCACATTTTTATGTTGTTATTTTATGGAATATTTTTTTTTTATCTCAGAATTCCAAGAAAGTATAATTTTGGATTTCTTATGTAATTTGAAGACATGGAATATCCTCATGTTTTAGATATGTGATAGTCTTATGTGTAAACCTAACAATAAGATTGCTGTATTGTGAAATACAAACGCCTTAAGTTATAGGAAATAAAACTTAATGTAAACCAGTATAAGTGTGAAAGTTCTGGTAACATGCCAAAGCTTACATTAGTGTAGTAAACCCAGCATTGCTAATAACTATGAAGTATCATTCATACATTTGTACTCATCTTATATCCTTTATTACAATGTACCACAGTACCAGTGATAGTTTACAAAAGTGTCTATAATCTGTATTATTAACAATACAGAACTTCACACTTCAATCAATAGCTCTTTAAGTTTGGTCTGAAGTATACAAAGAGTAACAATAAAGTCATAATCACCATAATCTTATTTGCAGCCATTTAGTCACTCTGTTAACCAATTAATACAAAAAAGCTGGTGATATCATAATAACAAGCAGAAGGGCGGCATTATTACTATTAAGTCTACTTTGGAATCATCACTTTGTATGCAATAATTATGCTCTCAATTATCTCAAAAGCAGTATGATAAGGGCTGAACTACTGAATGCCTGTTCAAACCCTGTTACCACCACAATACAAGGAATGTTTCACTAAAAGCCAATCACAACTCTTGCCTATATCTTTGGCAAATATCTAAATAAAAATTGTCTCTTTATCAATGGGTACCTGACTATTCCGCAGGGATGTGATCAAAAGAAGCTAATAGTGCTAGAATAGAATGGATACCAGGCTAGCGGAGCATAGAACTTCTAGAAGTGTAAGAATGGTAATTCTATTAAAGCAGATGTAGAAAGATGCAGAAAGGGAAAATCATAACTTTTCTCAAGTTCCTGGTTCGGTGGACTAGCAGGCCTTCCTCAGAACCGAGAGCTTGGGAAACATAACAATTTTGCCTTCCTACATCTGTTACAAGATTACAGGAATGTTACATTATACATTATGATGATGATGATGCCGTTATACACTGAAGTTAGAGAGGTTGTAGTCATCCCAGCAGTGAGAAGTGGACCTGAGGTGTGGCATGTTTGGTGCCCCTCTCCACGGCATGGGCCACCCTCAGCATCACTGCCTCCTGCCACCACCCTGCCTGCACCTGAAGGCTCATGGGAAGGTTGTTTGTGCTGCTGTAGCCAATGGGGACAGTCACACCAGGGATGCCTGCCAGGTTACCCAGGAACATGTACCTGTGTGGAGAAGGGGACAGACAGACTTACTGAAATACTGCCCTAAAATGTAACTTCTGTCTACAGTTCATTAAACACAACGATAGACTTATTCATTTCTTAAAGATTACAAAAACATGTTTCATTCGTTTTGTAATACATGTGCAACAAGGCAGATCAGTTCTTGATTGTCTCTAATAACCTTTCTCCTTCCTTCCGGCCACCTTCCTTATGTCTGTATTTGTATCTGTATCTGTATCTGTATAGCCGGTATAACCACCATTAGGCGTAACACACCAGCTTTGCAGGCACGCGGCATGGCAGCAGCTGGTCATATTACACCGAACAGTCTGTTACACCTAGTCTTTGCATATCTGACTGTAACCGTTCTTTAAAGCTACTTAGTGAGGAAGCTCCTACAGTACTTGATTACAATGAGTTCCATTCTACTATGGTTCTCGGGAAATATGAATTTTTGAACACATCAATCCTTGGCTGATAACTCTGGTACTTAAAAGCATGACTATTTCTAGTCCTCTTCTGAGCTGGCATTAGATACTTATCAGTCGGTACGTCCACAAGTTTATTAGTCATCTTGTACATCATGCAAAGTCTGGACATTGTTCTCCTGTCCTCAAGTGACACCCATTGCAGATCTGTTTTCATTTTTGTTACACTAGCGCCCCTGTCCTTCCTTCATTATGCAAAATTTCAAACATAGTAGAGAGTAGTGCAGCGTACTGTGAAAATCGATAAGGTACAGGTCCAAAATACTAGATCATGAAGTACCGGTACCATACCGATATAAATCAACACCAAGTCTATGCTTATCTTGTGACTGATCTCCTAACCTCATGGGACACCAAACATGACCAAAGTGACACCGTGGGACAGCATAACTAATATGAAACAGATCCTTCAGGAGGGCCAGGAGTTTTGATAGTAACGTAAGTTATGTTCTATGAATAAAGATACTGACAAGTTGTTAAACCGCTTATTAATGTTTCTGTCATCATTGAAAAAGTTCAGAAGAACACATTTTAATTTGGAAAATTGTTCAGGTACAGGTACAGGTCTGGACTTGTACCTAAACCTCTCTACCGGTACCTGTACCTGATGTTACGTTTAGGTACGCAGCACTAGTAGATAGCCTACAGACCTCATGATAGCGCTGTCCTGTTCATCAGGGCTCCTGCCATAGGTCAGCTCACCCAGGCTTGTCCGAGGTGCTAGTGTGCCGGTGCCTGTTAACAAAACGCAATGTCCAAACTTTCAAAAAAAAAAAAAGAATAATGCTGGAAGCATTTCAAAGGACATATTAATCTATGAAACAGATTATCTCCCCGAATACAAAAATTAGCAACAATGTTTACAATTTGAGTAGAGCGAAAATCCTCTGCACAAACTGAACATGTGTTGTATCTTGAATCAACCACAAAATTTACCTTTGGCCATGAACATGAATTACATTATAAAGTTGAGGGAGTGACAATAAGACTATGAAAGCTCTACTGACCAGGAGTGATGATCACATCCACCTTGTTGAAGATCTCCTTCAGGAAATTCATGGTGCGAGTCTTCTGCTTCAGAGCCTACAAGATGTAAATTTGATACAGTAGAGCTGTAAAGGTACCGAAGCTTGGTACTTGGAGGTGGAACGGAACCATTAATCACATCTCAAATAACTATGTTTTACTCTATTTTACCACTTGTTGTGAAAAACATTTTTCCAAATCAATAAAGGGCTTCAATCACTGATGACTGGTCAGGCACGTATATTTCTCTCACATAGTATCAGTAGATATTAGTACATCTTGCAAAAAATAACCATTCGTAATTAAACATGGATAATTTACAAAAGGATTTGGACATTAAAAAAATCAGTAAAGATTGGTCCTGGTTGTGTCTCACCTGGATGTAGTCAAAAGCTGGAACAGTGTCTCTCATGGCCAGTAGTCCACGACTGGGTAGAGTCTGTCAAACACATGATTCGCATTCTGAACACTTAATCCACGACTATATGTGTTACGAGAAGAAGCTTACCTTGTGCGTATTATCGTATTTTAACAAGTATTTTTAATTACTGCGGATGAAATGAAGTAGTTGTTTTAAATGAAATGTAATGTGTCTCGGCAATTCAGCCTCATAGCTGCTAATGAGATCATTGAACAATAAACCAGTCTTATAACACAAGTAACATCAGAATGGTAAAAGGACACTGGAAGTAAAGGACAGCATTTCTCTGTAAAAGTGATTACTTGTAGTGATGACATATTGTGTATGCATTAGATAATAAATTCAATGTTTTCTTATTTGCATATGGCATCCTCATTACAAACACACTGAGATCTAGTTTTTACAAAACATCATCAATTGTTAAACCATTCATTCATCTCAGAGCTTCCCTGAACCCTGAACTATATGAACCATCCTTACCAGCTTGTCGTACAGCGTACTGAAACTTTCCGCCAGTGCAGCGCCCATCTCCATGACAACGATGCAGGTGTGAGCGACCCTTGCCTCCTCCAGTTCTGGGATCTGCACGTCAATGATGTTCGCGCCACAATTCTCCAGGTGCTCAATTGCTGCAGTAAAGGTTACCAAGGATATTATCTTAGAAGATAGAACTCTATATAATGTCCTTGATGATACCAAGGTTGATGACACATATAATCATGGTAAGGCCACAGAGTAGTAGGTCATCCGAGGCTTATATTGCACAATCTGTATCAGTATAGCCAGTATAACTGCCTTCATTGTAATGCACCAGCTTCACAGGAACGCCATGCAACAGCAGCTGGTTATATTACACCAAATGACCTGTCACAAAAGCACATGACCCTTCATCATCATCATCATCGGTCGGCTGCGCAGCAAGCACATGACCCTTACTTGCTGAATACTGTATCTATAACTAACAGTACCTGCACAAGAGACTACAATCATACAGTTATAAATATCCAAGTTATGATGAAGGTTAGAAAGCACTCACTTTCTATAAACCGGTATGTTTGCACATTCATGTGGTGATAAAACAGATGTATTTTTAAATTAAAACTCATGTCTCACCTTTCTCACATGCTGCAACTATACAGTTGGAGGAATGCTGAGTGGGAAAAACAAGAGTGACAAGTCTAACATCAACTACAGTACTGCAACAGGGACTAGAGTTCAACACTTGAGGTTTGCCACAAATAGCTTGGGAACCATCCTCTGTAGTAACCACTGGCTCAATCTTTTCGCTTGTTTCCGTGGTTTAGCAAGCAAAAAGATGGAGCCAGCAGTTACTACTGAGGATGGCACTCAGGCTATGCCAGAAATAAAGCTAAAATGATTTGTGAAACTATCTGGAATATACATACAATAAACATGTCATTCAGTAGTATTTCATTAACTTGGCCTAACTTTATCATTTTATGATCACAGCTATGATATATCATTGAACCCTATACATTATATGATAGTAGTGACTGTAAGGCCTTCTGTTCAGTATAACATTCCGACTTCTCTCTTCATTTATCTTGTGAGAGTGCAGATAATTATAACTACATGTATGAGTGAAGTAGGATGCTTCCTTGCCAACTGACCCTGAGGTAGCGCCAGTCCACCCCCACCCGGATACCAGTCAGGTTAGTGTTCTCCAGATTCTCCAGGTTGATGATTGGCTGATTCAAACCTGGAAGTACACCAATCAGAAGCAGGCTTGCTATTGGCCCATTCGCCTTGAATCTTGACCCAGTTTCTCTTTTTAAACCTGAAACTCCCTTTTCCTGATAGATGACTAATACGCCTACAATCCACTACTATTACTCTACAATGTTGTTGAATGTAAATTACATTTTACTTATCCCAATACCACATGAGTTGTCTATGTAATGTTCAAGTTTTGTAATTTCACAGGTTGTTCTTGCAACTGAACTGAAGTACATGAAGCAACACTTACACACATTTGTTTCTTAAACTCACCATGTGGATACTTGGGGTCTGGCCCTGCTGTCAGTGCTGTGGAAACAGAAAATGGAGCATGATTTCCAACTACAATGTATATTGACAGGCTGAATAAAAGTTCTAAACAGGGACTTTGTGGCTCCAGACAACTACAATGTATAACCTTATCCAAAGAAGACACTTTTCCATGATCATGCAATCTAACCTAACCCCCTACATGCTGATTTCCCAACAACCAGTAAATCTTTAATGCGGCACAGATAGGCCCACGGTAGGCAGAAGGTTAAGGTACTCACCAAAGGCAATGGCAGCATCCCTGACAGAAGCAGCAATGGGACCTGAGGAGGAACATTAATGTGGGGTCAATGACCTGGTACACATGTTGGGCTCCTCAGTACGTGTATATGATTCTTGGACAAAGTTTGGTGCCCATTCTTAACGTACTAAGTTATACAAAGGAAATTTTAGATACTCGACAGTATGCTTAATACTATATAATAGTATGCTTATTTACTTTTGTGCAACTGGCACAATTAAAATGGACACTGTCCTGCATCATATTCAGGGACAAGGTGACCATTCTGTGTGTAATTGTGGAAATATGTAAATTGAGTAAGATCCTGCTTAGTTGGGTAATAAACACTTATGGAAATGGTTGTTCTCCAATGGTCAGCAGTCTGTATCAGGGTTTCTATAGTTGAAAGTTGACTCACCAACATGCAGGAGTGAGGCACATTCACACGGCGTGTCAGGGAGTTTGCCACCATAGTCACTCACACGTCCAAAGGTTCCTGGTTAAGGGGAGGGAAGATCTATACATACAACTTCAGGTTTATTTTCCTGGGATAGTTAATGAAATAGAGTAGCAATTGTACAATGTAAATATATGCAGAACCTGAAAAGCTTTTTTTCTGTATCCAGAGCAATATGTGATTCATAACCAAACCTACATCTAATTTGCATGTTACATTGAAGTTGCAAATTGTCAATAACTCCCATGCTACATGCAGATAGAGCCTTAGTGTATCATGTAGACAATCATACCCTGATGCACATAAAATACTGCATATCTAAAGGGAGTAGGAAATGCTTATCTTCCCGACACAATGAAGAAAGAGTTCACCTTTCAGCCCCACCACTCCACACAGGGCTGAAGGGATGCGTATAGAACCACCAGCATCAGTTCCTATGGCAATAGGACAAATACCTGTAACATAAACAACAAAATCAGTCAAATTATAAATCAAAAGTAATCGTTAACTCTTATTACTTGATACCTTGTTCACCTATCAGGGTATCTAAATAAATGTGTGGAGATAACACAAAGATCTACAATGGACATTACAAAATTCTACCACTGGCCAACTGGATTGGACTGTCATCCACATGGCTTTTATATGAGCTTGACAGAACTTGGGTAGTTCAAACTTCTGCAAGGCATAGAAGCACATCAGGTCATTCATTGAAGTTTTGAGTACAAAAGTTGTCTCTTTCCTACTGACCTGCACCCACTGCAGAAGCTGACCCACTGGAGCTGCCCCCGGTGAAGTACTGTGGGTTGTATGGGTTCCTGGCCGACCCATGGAGCCTGGGAAATCACAGGAACATTAAATAACATGTACATAAAGTACTGTGGGTTATATGGGTTCCTGACTGACCCATGTAGCCTGGGGAATCACAGGAATGTGTGTACGTATATGAAGACCACTATGGGTTGTATGTGTATGTGGGTATTTCATAAAATGGTAAAACTGAATCTCAGGCAAGCCATATGCATCTTCTGTGCAATTGTGAGTTTACCGCTCTAGCTAATTGCTCTAAAGCATGCTGGACTGTAGGAAAAACGCTTTGCTAAATTTTGTGCTTAAGAAAACTAAGCTTCCTCACTTGTTAGGGTTACATCCCGTGACTCCCATTCCCAGTTCGTGCATGTTGGACACGCCCAGAATGACCGCGCCCGCCTCCCGTAGCTTGACTGCAACAGTAGAGTCTACCGTGGTAGGGGCATCACAGCCAAGGCAGTCTGTACCGGCGCGGTGGTAGTAAGGAACCTACAAGTGCACAGAGATCCCAATCAGGATGCTAGGAATGTGTATATGTTTGTATGGTCTCCCATTTACAAGTCCTTAATTTCAGGTCAATCCATTCTTCTAAAGAGACATGAATTGAAGTTGAATACTAGTAGTACAGTCTTTTGAAGGAATATCTTATAACAATGGATCTGACATAACTTCTTGCCATTGGCTTATCTATGCACTAAATGTGTACAGTTTCAGGACTGATCAGAAGGGAGGGTATGAAGAACTCTACATGCTAACCGCTGACAACTTGCATGTTCTTCCAAGCTTATATGCTGGCAAAAATAAAGTCATATGAGGTGATATTTGTTGCCCTTCTAAGCGTTCCAATTCATTTTTATCTATTTGTACAGGTACAGGTCACAACAAACATTAACAGGATGAAAGACAACCTTCTGCATTACTTTCAGCCTATAAATTCTCAAATCACATTTTTTTTCAAATCCTACATGTCCATTCTTACCACAGCAAGCTCCTCCTTAACACAGACTGGAACTCCATCAAGTGGAGACAGCGGAGCGTTCTTCCTGTAGCGCTCAGTAGAGGCAGCAGCCATCTGAAGTTAGAAGGAACTACCTTGTTTTATTGTACTTTTTTGTGTGCCATGTTGTAGATGTCTGGATAGGCATATTTTTCAACAAATCAGTTTTATGTTGCACTTGCACATAAGTTCAGATGTAGATTGTTAATTCAAATTGCAATGTATATGGTGACTGCTTTAAAGAATTAGCCTGCACCTTTCTTATTTCTTCCACGTCGTACTGAATGATGGCGCGGAGTGGAGGTTTCCTTCTCTCACTGTCCTGGATGGCCCTGATGGCTCGCTCTGCAACTTCTGTGGGCGTCATGGTCTCTGAGCTGTGATAAGGTTTTAAAGCAACGCAAAAGCATTCATTGGGTTTTGGCTTTACAGAAACACAGTTGAACTCTTCCAATAAAATTAGCCTAATTTAGTGCATGTTGATAGGGTTGATATCAAAAGAAGAATTATTTGAATGAAAGAAAACCACTTGCTACTTTGAATGATTTTTTAACCTGAAATAGCAAACATTCCTCACATGTATGCCTGTATGAAGTCTGCTACTTCCCAGTGGTGAAAGTCATCTGGGGACTTTGATCTAAGGTGAAAGAGAACAAAAATTATAAGCACTGTTACTAGTGTTAAGATTCTTAGTACTCATTCCCAAAACAAAATAAAAAACAAAAATACATTGTAATTTAATTTTCACCTGGGTCGTGTGAGGTCAGTAAGGTCAGTGGAGCTTGTGTTGCCCAAAGGCATGCTAGGACCATCAAAGGGCATGATGGGATACATGGTGGGGTCCTCTGGAATCACGATCTTCCTCAGGAGACCACCATTGGAATTTCTGGCATGAAAAAGCAATGAGAAAATATTTCAAAAGGTTTGTCTGAGCCTATTTGTCTACGGTCTAATATGACAAGGAACTGTATATGAATACTGAGGGTAATGTAGAATGTGGGATAACATCAAGCTCTTTATATTTGAACAGCTTTAGCCAACATACGGTGATAGTTAATAACATCGTCCCAAATGCCTGTCAATCATTCATCGCTTCACTATGTCTGGCTATTTCAAAATTTTCCCTGATCATTATTTATTAGCCATGATTTAAACTTGCAACCTCCTGAAAAGAAAAGCAAGGACTCTACCTACAAATTGTTTCATGCAATTTTCAAACAGCTGGGTAGCTCCATTCGACTTCTGATTGGGAAACTCTACACTGTTGGTGCTGAATTATAGAATCTCCTAACATTTTGTGGGGCTGCTCTAGAGTAGAATAATTATCCCTGTCCTGATAGGAGAAGATAGAATGAGACAATGAAACATAAAATATTGGAGTCAGGGGAGTGATTACTGGGAAACATTGAACTACTCACTTGTATGCATTGGGAATGAGAATTTTTGTCCCAAAGACCTGATGAAAGAAAAAGACAAAAAAGAAACCATGAGATGATGTTCAGATGGATAAGGGAGGATGAAATCAGGTGATGAATGACAATACTTCTTAGTAAATAGATAAACACAAAGTTTCATTGTCACATGTTCTTATATACAAACATGGTACTTAAATACAGAATGGGCCATTGGTACATACATTATACTATGATCTATGTACCATTTGGCTCTTTCTGTATCAAAGTGTCACTTTATGTGGTTTAATGACAAGTTCAACAGCAGAAAAGTCAATATAGTTGTGGCTTCAACAGAGCTCCTAGATTGTTTTTTTTGCAATAGACCTTTTGCAGTTAATTTTTTGCTAAAATTTGTCTTGAGCAACTCACAGAGTTGAGGAGAGTCGTAAGGATCTTGAGGGGGAATCCAGTCACTGGGGGTAAACTCTGGAAAGTAGATTGAAATGTAGTTAATATAGATATATACGATGATGAATATAGAATAAAGTTATAACGTTAACGCGTTACCATTCCACAATACGGCAGATACTGAATTCTGATAAACCTTTGGCATTGTATACGTGGCGCATTTAGGGCCTCTTTACACCTACGACATTTTAGAGTCGTGCGATCATCGTCGTGGGCGACGTCGCCGGCGACGGTATTTTTTGGCCGTCTAAAGACGATCAAAACAATCGTACGACAGCAATAAACGGGAAATCCTCGAAATGTCGTGCGACCACCTCGGACCCAGTCGCACGACGTTCAGCGGGGGGGCCTGTGGCTGTGTTTTTCTCGTCTAAAGAAGAATCGTCGCCGGCGACGGAAGTGGGTGATATGTTAATAAGCCTACAGCGTGCTGTTTCCTGTCCGGGAAGGAAAGTTTCTATCGTTTTCTTTGTAAATATGCATGCAGTTAGCAATGGAAACATATTTTTCTCATCCGAAACTGGTTATTCCGGCGCGACACCCTGCTACCAGTGGCTACTTCTCTAGTATGCCCCTATTCCTCGATCCCCGGGACATCCCCGGCGGCGGCCACGAACTCGGGTTAAATCCCGTCCGTCTCTGTACCAGCCTCAATCTCTTTCTTTGTTGAGCACCGTTCTCAACGTCTCATCTGCAGGGCAACAGTTGTTGCAAAGTCAGTAAAAGCTTTATCTTTTGACGAAAACAAGCGGTTACCCCGCCATTTTGAATTTGAGCGCAAGAGAGTAGTCACACGCGCACATCAATTGAATTCTGCGCCGCGGGGGTCCCATGCCAGTATGACCGTGTGTCTAAAGAAAACCATCGCCTACGGCGATGATCGTACGACCTTATAACATTGTAGGTCTAAAGTGCGCCTTAGTGTACTGAATCGGTAGTCCAGTTTCACTAGTAAATGGTAAATCACATTTGATGTACATGGATGCCACAAAACAATTATCATTCCTTTGCCAGCACACGTGAGATGGGAGGGGCGTATTAAAATCATATCGGATACCGTTACAACTTTTGTTACCTGGAAACTAAACCCCAAACAGTCATTTACGCAGCAAATAAATGCACTATATCTTTCTTTCAACGGCATACCTAAGTGATTCTCCTTACATACCCCTTATATCTGTACAAAGTGTTTTCTTACTGCAGTTTTTAGACCGTACCCGGCCGCCGGGTCGGCTTCTCCCGTCTTCCGGCGCTGGAAGTCTGCGGGCCCGCCGGTGGCTCTGCGTACGAAGATGAACCACACGGCTACAGCAGACGAACCGAGCAGAAACAGAGAAGCCCCCACGTCCATCTTTACCCTGTAACGTCCTGTTATAGTAGTGGTAACAGGTCTTTTATACTATTTCGCAAAGGGACTGATGCAAAGTCCTCCCTCTCGCAAGTAGCGGGGTCAAAGGACATAGGTCAAAGTACCATCGCTAACAGCGAGATCAATCTAGGGTATATGCACGACACCTGTCAGTATTGAGAAGTAATGCAAGAGTCAGCGACTGTCACAGTCAACGATTAATGACCAATGACCGTAACAGCTAGGGAGTAAACTCAGTGCAGTAAGAAAAAAAAAAGATTAAAATTATGAAGTCGGTTAGTAAATAAGGCATCTATCAGACAGATACAAACTGAAAAGTTGGCCTACGTCACAAAATATTGTTAGAACTATAACGTTAACTGATACAAGAGGCCTATTGAGGCATGTTGCTCTCTCTGCTTGACAATGAAATCATATTCACTCACTCGTGAATTCCTCTAAACAATTGAAATCTACGACGCGAAATCAGACCGATGCTTATAGAGAATCTGTAAACCTGACACAACGATGTCATGATATTGGACAAAATTTGAAACTTTTGTGGCGAATACATTTTTACGCACTTTTGCAAATGATAACAACATGTCCAAATACCATAGTTCAAAGGCCTCATTGATATTCCGTCTTGCCTCGGGATGTTGCAGCGATGGCCTGCCAGGTTATCTACAACAATAGACGGACTGCGCTTATCCGAGTTAATTGACTTGATCAAATCTATACTGCGTACTTGGTCTGTTTCCTCATTGAGATCTGAGCCGTCCGGACTGTCGGATGGAACATTTCTAGCTCCGTCTTGAACCACACTAAGCCTTATTTACCTTTACTGGCCATCACTACCGGTTGAGAATGACGTCGGAGAAGGTCCTGTACGGCCACCTCATGCCGGAGAGAAGCCCCCGCCGGGAGCGCACGGGCGGCTCGCTCGCAGGTGTTCTCGGCGCCGCCGCGGTGTTTGTTTCCGCCGTGGTGCTGGCCGTGATCGTGCAGAACATCGGCCACGAGATGGGAAACCTCCGGGCTAAGGTGGAGAGGGATCAAGAACAGATGGCAAAACTACAAGCCCTGGCTCAGAGAGACCACGACGCCGAGATGGCAAAACTACAAGCTAAAGCGGAGAGGGATCAAGAAGAGATGGCTAAATTGCAGGAGAGGGTGACTACCCTGACGGTGACGACTGAGAGTCTTAAGCTGAGGGCCGAGAGAGATCACGACGAAATGGCGAAGCTCCAAGCTCGGGCCGAGAAGGACCAAGAGGAGGTCCTGTCTTTGAGGGAGAGGATTGTCGTGCTGGAAACACAAATCCGAGGCGGGAGTTTCCCGCCAAACTACGCCGAACAGCAACAACCGTCTGCTGTAAGTAGTAATACCTATAAAGAGGGAATAGTATAAGTAGCTGTAGTTATTGCATGTACTTAAAGCTGTGTAGCTTTTGGCTACGGTCTCTGCGACCAACAGGCCAATCACAAGTTCTCTTCATCATCATGGTGCAAGTCGCCTATACGTCCTTTTTTACCAACAGATAGTGCGTTTCCTTTTTGTTTTCCACTATTGACACTATTCTGTCCTCAAAATCTTAGCTAGCATAGGAGTAAACATGACGTACTGACCTGTGGTATTCCTTCCTGCTCGACCGCTTCTGTACAGAGCCCTGAGGGAGAACAGTCTGGACACGGAGAGACTGACACCGGGGTGCAGAACAACAACGCCACGCTGGGGGGCGTTGCGTACAGGCGCTCCAAGAGAGATGTGCCGGCCAACTATGTCCGACTGCCGCCTGGGTCAGGTACATCTATTTCTAGACGTTTTTAAGTGCTCCAGCTAGTTCATGTGTACTTTTATTCAAACTACTGGCATATATAACATTGTGATATATATACAGATATATCTATGTATATTTTTGTTTAGATTGTTTTAGTGGCACTTGGAGAATAAACGCGTGTCACCTTTCACTTTTGTAAGACCAGGACCACCAGAACACATTACCTTACATGGTAAATCTAAATCTTAAAATGTAAAATTTGTGCATGGCCTTGTTGCGTTTCGTCAGCTCCAGTGTACTTTGGAATGCGAGTTTTAAGTCCCTAGTCTGATTTCTAATCCTGCACCTTCATAGGCTGTTGTCAAACCCAAGCGGGACGGGACGGGTGGGACGGACGGGACGGAACGGCGGGAGCACCCGGACCGAAGGTGTGGTGAAAGTCCCGCAGTCGATAACCAATTTGTCTCCCTAGCAGGCTTGATATTACTGTTAAATCAAACTTGAACACTATTTTGTGGAATACGCAATGTTTTCAGATTGCCGATGTGTTCTGTTAACTATAGTCTTGTCCGATAAGCAAATGAAAACGAACGACTGTCTTAAAATGTATTTGCACAATTACAAAGCAAGTATTTCGGGTCCGTCCAACACTTCATGTGTTCGAACTTCATTCATGTAGTAATGTTTTATCAACAACGGTCATGAATATATATATTGTCACCTTTACGATGTGATGTTGACAGGGTGAGCCTGGACAGAAAGGAGAAACTGGAATACAAGGGACCAAAGGGCAGAAAGGCGCACAGGGGACGCCGGGTAACGATGGATTAGGTGAGTTTACATGTGTGTTTATATTACATGTAGATCTGTACAGTACCATCGTTTTAAAGCAAATGCGTCGATGGGATTGGTTAAGTTGGTATACTGTGAATATTGTGAATATGATTATATTTATTTGATTCTGGCGATACAAAGGTAGAGAGTTAGAAAACTTCATCATAACTTACCCCGCCATTGTTACCTGTACAGGAGGCGCTGTTTACACCCGCTGGGGCAGGAAGACTTGTCCCTCTGGAGCAACAACTGTCTACTCTGGTGAGGTCTTCTTGAGAATATTTGAAAATGTAGTATTAACATAATATGTTCTGCACCAGGTAAAGTGTATGTTAATTTAAAGTTTGTTACAGGCTTTGTAAATGCATACCCATGTACATGCATCGTAACAGGTAAGTGAGGTCACTCCTGTATAGATTGTTCCTTCTCAGTTAACTATAATCAGTATCGGTCTTTTGTCCTGAATTCTTGTTTAGAATAGTAAGGCCACAGCAAGTAAATTTTATGGATGACATCCTCCGCAGACTCCAAAATTAATGAGATAGGGCGAAAAAAAACAAGGCGGGCCAAAAAAACAAGATTGCTATATTTTCAAATTTTGAGATCATAACTCTTGTTAAACAAGAATTGAGGCGACGAAATATGATATCATAACCAACAGGTCTTTTAGTCCTGTATTCAACCAATGTATTAGTCCTGTATTTATTCATATATAATATAAAACCTCCTTGATTCAACAGTAAACATGTTCTTGTAGATGTGTATAAATCTCAATAGACTAACTACAACAAATGCAGAAAAGAGCTTGTTGTACCATCATCTGAAGCAACTACACTGGGTATTCATATGCGATGAAACACCTAGGCTGTCAACGTTTACGACGTATTTGCCAATTTTTGGCATGTTGACCGCCGTCGGAGGGCAATGAAATTTCTTTTTTATTTCGAAATCAGGCGAAAATTAATGAGAGCGCTGATGTCATCCATAAAAATTTCTTGCTATGGCCTATGTCTACGATGATGATTTCATTGTTTTTACTTGACATCTGTGCGTCATTCAGGTGTGGCAGGAGGTACGGATCACAACCAGCCGGGCGGCGGGACCAACTACCAGTGTCTGCCGACCGACCCACAGTGGGGAAGGTACCAAGATGGGGTCCAAGCGGCAAAGGCTTACATGTACGGCGCTGAGTACCAGTTGGACACAAACTATCCGTTCGGCTCCAGATCCATTCACGATGACGACGTCCCGTGTGCGGTCTGCTACGTCCCAACCCGCGGCAGTAAGTTAATGATCCCTGCCCGTAACACCTGCCCCACCGACTGGACCCAGGAGTACCATGGGTACCTCATGGCTGGTTACTACAACCACGCCGGTGCTAAAGAGTTCGTCTGTGTGGATGAACAGCCCGAGACCGTACCGGGCGGACACGCCAACCATAATGGCGCGCTGTTCTACCCCGTGGAAGCCCGCTGTGGGTCCCTGCCGTGTCCCAACTACGTGGAAGGGAGGGAGCTCACCTGTGTCGTCTGCACAAAGTGAAATTCGTCTTGACAAGGCGATGTATGGCATGTTCACAACCCATGATTTATGATCAGAGAATAAAAATTACTTCAAACTTTATTGATATCTGTCCTTAATTTGTGTACTTTATCTACAATTTACTTCAATTGTAACTTTCTTTTAATATTCACTACGACAAAGACAGTAATCAACTTTGTTTAAATAATGTTTTTCAAGTAGTAAAGAAACAAAACGTTAACGTTCGGGAACATTTTGGTGTACTGATATCCATACGCGTATATAGAAGTAACTCTCCAATAGAATTTTTATGTGGGCATCCCCGTTAAGGGTCAACGTTCTGGCGGACAGTATGGTATGGTTCTTCGTACACCTGGATTTTAGTCTTTAGACCAAACGGAACTTGACTTACTTGCGGGGACTCAATATTTGAACGCGCTTTGAAGCGTGCAAGTTTCCACAATTTTTTGTACCTGAAATTGAATGGAGAAAGGGCGACAAATGGAATACATTGGTGCAATGATGCTGTTAATTTCAAATACAGCTCCATAACGTATTATCCTTTGCCATACGGACTCATAGATACAATTGTGGCCCTTTTAGAATTAGAAGCAGACTGGTCCGGCAAGGAAGTTCGTTTGTTTTGATGTAGGCCAGTTTTCCTTACACTACTAAGCATATGTTTAACTGTGCCACCTTGCGGCATACTCATTTATTTCATAGACATAGATGTTGACGTGGCCGTTGCAGTCAGCAGTGACCTCTTGCGGCAATTACTACAACTGGAGGTCACATTTAAGGATTTTCGTCGTTTCTGATATCGAAACATGATAATTTTAAGGGATTGCAAATGATGATTAGGATTAAGACTTTTCATGATCCGCTTTTCACTAAATCAAAAATGATACTTTGTAATAAAAGAACCCATGTCTCTACACATTACCTTTTAATGTCAATCATTCCTATCACTCTAAAAACTGAGTTGGTCCGTTGACGGAATTTAACCTCTAATGCAGGCTAGGGAAACTATGGGTTATCAAATTTCATCGTGTACTGACCAAAAAAAACCCAAAAAACTTGACTGTTCCACTCTTTCTTTAAAATGACAAGCAAAAGGGAAATGTCCTGACGTTTCGTTCTTTCTAAGTTGAGAGTTTTCCCTCCTCCGGTTCCCAACAGCTAAACGGTTGTTCAAACCAGTAGTGTTAAACCTATTCCTACTTCACCAGAAGACCAGACGCTATAGTGATGTGCAGATCTTTACATAAACATTTATTTCATGGTTGAGACATCAAGTACAAAGTGCGCATGACTATACAGTGCCCGATAACGGTCATCAAGGCAGCGTCTATGACCAGCTTTGACTGTTTAGTGCACTTTGCAAATACATCTGAGATCCACGCAAAAATTCTCAATCGTTCTGACAATTTTTCCTGGGAAAATCCATCTGAAGAGAGGCTACCTTGGCCATGGGCTTAACTTATGTGGAAGTATAATGTCATGATGCTGTCTGACACAGGTTTCAAAAACCTGCTCTCTCGATTCTCCTGCTTCCTACGACGTCATAGGCTTAAATATTCCACATTTCATATTTTCTGTGCACTGACACAAAGACTGCGACTACAAGCGGTGACAACTAGAAACAAATCTGTCCCTTACATACAGTATAAATATGTGGAACATGGTGGGCAGTTGTCTATAAAACTAAACTGTTAAATCACTGTTCATTTTTACAGCACGCATCTGGTGAGTGAGGCATATCAAAGGTGCCTGGATGGGACTCGAACACTAGAAACGGTGTGGAAAGAATATTGCGGGGTACAAAATTGTTAAAATGCTGCACAAGATGTTCTGTTGTACCCAGTGCAACATCCATCGGTGGACACCTATTGCACTGAATGATGATGGCTTGACAATGGACTAGATTTCCCTCTCACCCCATGATTGCATACAACAGACATCTTTTCGTTGCACACAAAAAAGTGACACTGGGTTTTGGAAGAATGTCAACTAATCTTCTTAAGTACAAGACTTAGGCTTGTGTACAAAAGGTTTCAAAGGCCCAATCTACATGTCTCAACTTGATCTACAGAGCAGCCTGTTACTGTCCCACTATACACAACTGCATATCTCTCTCCCCTCTGTCCTGTGCTATGATTCTTTGGATAAGAAGAAGAGTGTCTCGGAAAGGTGTCCTAAGATTTGTTGGTCGAAGACGTGCGACATCGACAGAGTAAGCACTCTGCTCTCATGCTGTACAAACAAGGCTCTGTTCTCTGGAACTTTGGTTAAGCAGACTAGCGTCACGGCCGCTCGCCGCATCATGTCTGGACTGGTCCCTATCTCCTGGTTGTGGGACATCTGCATCATGCGAGGGTTCTGCGCGATGGCGCTCGCCGTGGCTTCCGCGTCCTCGAGGAATCCGATCAGGGCAGACACGCTGCCGGCCTGACAGGCAATGGCGCGACACGTGATGGTGTCTCCCTGCGCCAGATTCGATAACAAGACGACAGAAAACTCGCGCATCACCGCTTGCTTCTTGTCACCCAACCACCGCACGAGATGGCTGTTCAGCTTCTCCAGGCGGCTGAAGGGGGGAGTAGCCTGGATCAAGTCCACATTGTTATCCAGGATACTCAGTTTTGCCAAGGCTTCCAGGGCAAGCCTCTGTGGTGACAACTGTGACTTTTCGGACACGGTGGCGAACGGATCCACAGCACAGGCGGCAGGACACACCGTCCAGTGCAGAAGTCCGTCCAATATCGGAAGGCTGATGCTCTCGGGGTATATGGACAGATCCATGTTGCCAGCGATGTTAGCGAGGATGACTAAAACGTTCTCTCTCAACAGTTCCAAACAGTCCCACCACCACTCCTCCCGCTTGTACGGCACGGCGTCGATCTCAGACTCGTCTTTCTCATAGGTGCGCACCGTCTGACTCCTCTCTGGGTGATTGTGGTGCAAGAGCAAGAGCTTGCCCAAGGCAAGCAGTAGTCCTGGGTGTTTGGACATTTCCAAATCATTGCCTGGAATGAAGGACAAACTACGGAATATGTTGGATATACATATACACCTCCTGGCCAACTGGTCCTGCTGACTGGTCAGCAAATTCAAGGGGAACTCATCTCTGCTGCGGGGCTCGTCCTCCAGAACCTTGACTTTTTTCCTCTTCTTTGCGAGGATATTTGCCTCCTCGGAATCATCCCCATCCTCCGAAGCCTTGGCATTTATGGTGATACCCTCCGATTTCACTGTGAGCATGTCATCCAACATGGCTGTCACCCTTGGCTGCGTACCCGCCACCTTCTCTTGTTTGATTTTGTTGTCATTTTCGTCCTCGTTTTCTTTGGCTTCCCCGCATGAGTCACGCGAGTCCTCGTCCTCCAGTGAATCACTGTGGTGCCATCTTCTCAGAATGCTCCCCTTGCTATCAAAGAAAGCAATGATGTGTGAGGTATCGTCACCTCCCCCTATTTCCCAGTGCAGCTTCCCGCTTTCAAACTCCTGCTTCAGATCCCAGTCTCTCGCCCTGGGGTTGGTGAGGTCATCCTCTACCTTCTTCACCACCTTGATTGGTTTTCTATCAAACGGACTAACTACAGGGGCTGAGGTGGCCCTTTTCAAGTTGTTGGGTCCCATCACAAGCTCCTCTTCGTCTTTCTTGTCTTCTTTCTCCTTCTTCTCGAGAGCTTTCAACTTCTCCCTCTTCTTCTTCTCTTCCGGAGGTAGTGGGCAGATCTGCTTGTCATCGCCGACCTCGTACTCCTGCAGGATCCCGAATATGCTAATGAGGCACCTCCTGAAATGCTCCATCAGAGTTTCTATCATGCCCGGGAGGTGCTGCAGGTTGAAGTAAGTGACAGTGTTGTCGTCGAACAGGAGAATGTTCAGGGTGTCCAGCGCCCAGGTGGCCTCGGCCAGCAGTCCTGACTTCAGCGCCATCATGATGCGCCACGCCTCAACAGGACCTATGAGAAACAACACAGGTTTATTTCTATCCTTCATATACATGAGTAAATATTACACCGACAAAAAAAATTTAGTAGTAACATGTGAATTTTGGCTGTAAGGCCCCATTTTCAATGTATGGTGATCGCTGAGCAGCGACCAAAACAGGATTTTTGCAACACTTCATTATTGGAAAATGTAAAAGGACAACAAAACACAGAAAATGTATGAAATTCGTTGTGTGACCTACAAACTTTCTAATTGCTGTGACAATTTTATGACTCCAAAGACAGGCCTATTGTAAGTAAACCTTATCAAAGCTCTTTGGATCTTTGAAGAAAAACATTTTATGACAAACTAACCCAAATCTCTTGAAGTCAGCCTCTTTCTCTTGACCAGGATGGGATGAGTGGCCTCTACCGAATCAGGTGGGAACTGCATTTCTCTCCTCTGCTGCATGGCACCCATCCCGGGGACAGGCGGCATCTTCGATGACGAGAGGCGATGTGCGAGGAAAGCCTTATCTCGATGGGGGGACATTCGAGACTGCAGCTGCCTGGCGAGGAGGGACGGGCTCCCCGGGCCAGTGGTGTGAGGAGGGAGGGGAGGGTGGTGGGACGCTGAGAAGGACGAGGGCATGTGGTGACTCATGGCTGACGAAGACTGGGGAAAAGGGTGGCTACCAGGCTGGTGTCGACTCATCGGGGGCCAGTGGGGCTGCGACGGGTCTCGCACTTGCCGCTGGTCGAAAAAATCCTCCCTTTGGTTGATGCCGTGGTGGGGTCCTGGCGGTGCCTGGCCACCCGGGTAGGGGAAGCCACTCTCACTTCTGTTTGGCCACGGGCCATGAGAGGGCCTGTCCCCCATGCTGTGTGAATTTGGGCCCATCATGTGCTGTGGCGTGTGCGGCGCCATCGGGCCGCTCAATGGTCCCTCCCGGAACTGTTGTGGATACCCGTGCTGGCCGGGCATTGGCCGTTCGGGTGTACCAAAGCCCGGCTGGCTAAAATGCGGCTGCCTTTGTCCACTGAATCCCATCCCGTAAGGGTCTTCCTTATTCATGAACTCTGGCCGTTTAGGAGGTGGGACGTACATGTCGTTTGCAGGCCTCTTCTGAGGGTAGCCCTGATGATACATCCCTTGCTGCTGTGGGTAGGGGGCTTGGCCTTGAGGGGGTCCTTGGTAAGGGGGTGTGTAGCCTTCGTGAGGGGGTTGTCTCTGCATGGGCTGCTGGGAAGGCTGCTGGCCGTAGCGAGGGGGGTACATGCCCTGCTCCTGGGGCGTCTGGCCGTGGGGCGGGATCATGTTATGGGCAGGAGGGGGTGGCTGGTCAGGCATGTTGGGCGTCTGGTTCTGCTGCTCAAATCTGTATCAAAAACAAAGAAAAATACAGAAATAAGCAAAAACCAGTGATTGGTTACAGTGACGTATTCTGACATGTGCATTCTCAAAGACAAATGATTTGCAAGAAAAGTCCAAACATAATCAAAGTGGCTTACAAAATGCAATACCACTACAAAGTATTTGAGGAGCATACTTAAAGAAACATTACATTGCTTCATAATGAGGAATTTATAATTAAAGCATGGAAAAAGGAATTCTCTCACTAACATGTTCTCTAATCTAGTAAAATTCATGCAATCAATATGTCAATACATAGAAATAGAGCCAATGAAATGTGGCAAGTCCAGATCTAGATTGTTGAGTGATGTTACTCTGAAGACAAGGTAGAACCATGAAATTCACCTTTCTCTCTCAAACTGTGGACCATATCCCGGGTATTGGGGAATGTTCTGTCCCATCCTCGGCTGTCCGTAGGAGTCGTTCACCATCCCCCCTCGCCGTGCCGCAAACGGGTCGTTCCCTTGCACGGGCGGCCTCCTATTCATGGCGTACGGGTCGTTCTGGTAGGGAGCATTACGGTACTGTTCGGGCATGCTCATGCCTCCGCGATTCATGGGGTCATTCTGGTTCATGTAGGGAGGCATGTTGGGGTTCATGCTGTTCTGCTGAGGCATGGAAGGCTTCTGGTAGTCGTCAGCAAACGGGTCTCTCACGCTGATGCTGTTTTGGCTGCCAGGAGGCATCATACCGGCGTTTCCCATGCTCCCAGGGGGCATCATGTTGGGCCCACTGGTGGGTGGTACCATTTGTTGATCAGGGGGGAGCATATTGCCATCGTGGTGTCCCTCCATCATGGAGTTCATCATGGGGTGCTGCTGCGATGGGGGTCTGTCCATCATTGGCATCCCAGCCATACCTACAACACAAATGTAACGCCTTCAGTCAGGAAAAAAATGCAACACTCCAATTATCTACTTTGGCAGACACTCCTTGCTACCATGTGTATATATATTATTAGAAGTGGGCAATAAGTAACATACATTTTTTTAACTCAGTCACAGAGTCAGTTGTGTGTATTGTAAAAAAACTTGGATCAATGCACATTTTTACAGGCTAGTACCTACTGTTTTTGGTGCGGTATCTATAAGTTTCTATAAAGATCTTCTTATCACAACAGTCATAAGTTTGATTTACAACTTGAGGCAACCTCCTAAGACAAGTGAACATCCCAAGAGATCTGTCAAGCACTGTTGCTCCTTAGACGAGCAGACCTTGCGAACTATTCTCAACACTTTGAAACCATATCAGAGAGTCATCAGAAAAGCTCAGAAATTTCCAAAACATTTTGCTCACTACACTAAGCTGAGGTGTTTTACAGCAAAATTTGGCCACAATACTACCAGAGAATACCAACACTGTACGTTTTTCAAATAGCTGCTTGACCCTACCTTACAGTAAGACTTCAATCTCACCAAGGACATGTGTGCCTTACAGTAAATAGTACAACCTTAAATACCCTTCAACGGCTGTACAATAACTTCAAACACTTCTATTGAAGTAGTTTCTATGGTTACCCAACAGGCCGGATATAAACGGGTCTTCAACAGTTGAAGGTAGTCGGCAGCCTTATCTTGTAAGATACACCCTGTGTGCCAGCGATATAAAAGCTATCTGAGCCACTGCTCGATCCTGAGAGAGCTGCTGACAATGATACACATTTCCTTCCCACTCCATCACCTGGCAACATAAATGCCTCCAGGCAAAACCTTATCACAGGGAGGGCTTCTGCCAGCTAACATTACGCTAAGTGGGGGAATCCCAAACATCCTCATTCACAAGTCCACAGCCACATGCTATTCATTACTACTAGCCTCCTGACTACTACTGAGTGCTTCTTACTAAACAGCCAATAGTGACGAGGGCTCATTGCTGGGCACTAAAGCAGACATGTGCCATGATTGTGTTACATAACGTCAATACAACACCTAAGCCCCCTGATGACTGTTCTGCCTTCCGCTGGTGCATTGACTGCTCCCTAACCACATTTTCATGGATCACTTGGCAGCAATACAAATTAGCGCCCCTTCTTTGCAAGCACAGGGGTCAGAGGGGGCACGCGGGGAAAGCCCTCTTAATTTGCGGATCCATTGTTACTGTCTGTTGTGAACACATTACTGCCGGCTGTGGCAGGGATAATAGCCCCAGGTTGTACATGTGCCAGCACCTTACTCAGACAGCCTCCCAGCGAAGCGCATCAGTCACAAGGATGAAAGACCTTCTGGAGAGAGTCCTTGTACCACAAAGCCACAGGCTGATTGATTTTCCATGCTGTCACTGGGGCAGACAGATGTTCTTGTTCAGGGGAGACAGATTAGCTCTAGATGGGTCAATTATGAGGGAGAGGTGTGGGTTTGGCTGCTCTTGTCACACTACCTTACAGGTGTGATAGATGTTGTCTTATGCCATGAACTGCTTCAGGCAAATTGAAGCATGGTATACTCGGTCTCTGTCAACAAGTGATTGATGACACAGCTTTTGCATAACTTCGTAAAGCTTGCCAACATTTGATTAAGCATACTTCTCAAAGATGAAGCGGCTGGTAAAAATGTCATCTGAATCATACACTCTTCAATGTCTTAACTCAGAACCCGGAAAAATATGGCATCATGCATTGCGTTCTCATATTCATATCCACTTGTCCATCACAGGATGAAGAAACAATACTGCACACCTCAACAGTGCAAGTCAGAACAGAATGAAGTCAGACTGAACTCTTCACTACAAATGATACCTGAGCAACTGACTGACAAAACCTGACTAAAGACTGTCCTGTCCCTGTTGAGCTACAATGTTGATAAGAAGGCCATCCAACCTTTCAGTTTTTTTACTGTAGTGTTATTGATATATGCTTAAAAATGTCAAATGCTATTGTTCTGACAAGTTTGTAAAATTACACAAGGGAATAATTTGGGAAATTCAAAGTAAAGCTCACCTGGAGAAGCAGCAAGTCTTCGAGCCTCTGCAGCCATGGAGGAGGACTTCTTGCTATTGTCCGTTGCCGCCACGAGCACCTGTGGATTCACGTCCCCTCGGTCGTGCTTACACTCGAACGGGAGCAGGTACTTGATGTAGTTTTTACGCAGGGAGGAGGCAGCACTGGTGGAACTGCCGATGTTGATAGCCTGACACACATCCCTCCACTGCTTATTCTTTGAAGCCTGCAAGTTAGAAGAGGGGGAACGATACAGTGAAACACATTTCCAAACAGAACAGATATGTATCCTCACTTGCTCAAGAAGGAAATTAAATCCATTAAATATTGCGGTTGGTAATTTTCGCGGTTGGGGAAAAAGGGAATAGTTCACTGCATTCACTTTCAACGGTGGGAACAAACATCACTGTCTCAAATGTTAGTGATCAAATATGTGCGATGATGACATTTTAGTGGTTGACTAGTGACTGTTCAAGTAGTTAATATCAAATTAAGAATTACAGTAGAAGAGGGAGAAAAATATGGTGTAGCACATTTCCAAACAGAACATAACAGATATGTATCCTCACTTACACAAGAAGGAAATTGACAAATTTAACAAATCTTTTTATATGATTGTATCTGTTTACCTCCACAAAGCCCCCTTTCTCTTTGATGAGGAAGTACAGGCGATACAAGTCCACCAGCTTGTTGCTGATAGACGGTGCCTTGTTGCTAGGGAAACCACGCTCTTCCCAGAAGGCTACCAGGGTGTCCAGGAACACTTTCCGCTCCATGTCCTCTCCAAAACTGTCGTACATCTTCAACATCTGCTCCGGCGGCATTGGGGACTGTGATTGGTTGTTGCGCTGAGGAGAAATAATGCAACGTGAATCAGGTGTGCTTTAGAACATTGGTATGAGACAACACCATATTTGGAAGTTGGCTGTGACAATTCAAGATGACACATGATGGACCAGGAAGAATAGCGTTTTACTACTTATTGGTGCATTTGCCCATCACTACTCAGCTACATCTTTTATTCTATAGGCTCCCTGTGTAACGCTTTCATTTTACATGTACATGTGTTTTGGCACACTAGTTTACAACCCTTCTTACTTTTTCCCAGAAGAATATGTTTGCTTTATATTTATTTTGCGGCCATGTAAACACTGACAGGAAAATTTTATATCCGTGTATCATATAAAAGCTGGTCAGATGTCAAATGTTGGCAATAAACTTTAGCTACTACCGACCATATAATACACATCAAAGATCAAAAGGTATTGAAGTGCTCCCACAGTACGGCGATCAAACAGACATTTAATAATGGATTAGGTTAGCCCCAGGGGTATTGGGGCTCTATATATTTATATGCTTATGTGTCTGCTAATAGCATGTTGTCACTCTTTTCCTGTATTTACATTTACACTTTCCTTTACATTATCAACTTCTCAATGTCATTTGACAATGTCCTTTTTTGTGACACTATTGTGGTCATATCTTCATTGAATATTGTGTATTTGTGAACAAAATTTTGCTCTTCAAAAAAAATTAATCAATAAGAAAGGCGTCAGGTAGAAATTTGGGGTTGTACTGGGTACTTCTTTTGTTGGGTAATAGTCCTCATTTATCCATTAAAAACATATTAATAAGATCATTTTCTACCTGTTTTGTTACTATGGAAATCCTGACCAAGATTTACACAGCGTGTTCTATCTTCAGCTTCAGCTGTTGCAATGCAAATGAAGGAGGGATTAGGTGTGTGCTCGCCTGACTGTGGGTAAGATTAGTTTCCCCACTGATACCATCAAACACCTTAACAGTACCCGGAGGAGGACCTATCTATTGTACACTAATGACAGTCGTTAGCTTGCCTCTTCCTTAATTAAGTCTCCCCAGTCAGGGCATTATTCAAGCGAGGTACAGTAGTGCGGAACACACTGCAAGCCTTCCTAATTGCATTTTCTGTGATTGGTAGTGAACAGCACTGTGCTCTCTGAGTCTGAATACATGTTGCTTTGGGGATTGGATGAGACTAATATTAGAAAGTAACACTAATTTTGGATCAATTATTTGTAGATGTAGCAAGTCAATTATAAAGCAGTGATTTTGGGAACTTACGCAATCAAAACACAATTCGCAGTTCTACCAAGTGCAAAGTTATATTTTTCAAACCGAGTACAGTACTTGTATATCTTACTATAAGTTATTAGATTAGACCTATTGAGAAGGAAGCAGCACCGAGAGTGCTATTCCTTAGAACCAATCATACTCAATTGTTTAAACAGATCTAATGAATTGCTTTCTCCAGCAGCAAAGACCTAAAACTAATTTGTTATCTCTTTGTGCATTTTGCATGCAGGGCTTCTTTGGACTTTTCTAGGCATGGAATCTATTTTGACAAAATGATAGGATTTTTCCAAATTGAACAAAATTTTGATACAAGCTGTACCGGTGTTTTCCCAATACTTGGAGGAACATTCCACTACTTTCCATCATAAAAAGCAATTATAATCCGACAGTCGCCAGGCATTGCTTTAAACAGGGACAATGTCCAAAACAGAAGCCTTTCAGAAGGAACATTTATACAGGACACAACAACCCCCTGATGCGAAAGACCTTGATGTTTAAGACCACGGTAAAATGCACATCAATCAAAAACTGGCCACCGCTATCAGAAGAATGCATGATGCATGACAGCGAATGGTGAAGCATGTTAGACCCCGGGGGCAATGCCCCTCTCACATATAACATGATAATAACCTCGCCATGACATCCCAGGGGCAGCGCTGGTACATGGGGTCATGACACTTATCAACATTGTTATTAGTGGCCCATCAGTCAATTCTGGATGTCTGTCTGCCACTGGAGGAGATAAATATAGCTGCTCCTGTTGGCTTTTCAGTGTCAGAACTAGCTCAAGCTTCTGGGCAATCTCGTCCAACCCTCCCTGACCCAAGCTGAGTAAGATGTAAGCTGTAAAGCAACAGGCACTGCCATGAAATTCTCTCCTTCAGTAGAGCTAAATTGTAGATATTTTGAGGTGGCAGGCAGGAGAAAAAGTGTCAGTCCTTCATTTATGTTTTAGAGACTGGCTGTTTCCCAGGGCTGTCTTCAGCGTTATTTTCCATGGTTAAATTTTCCATTTTGGGCTATCAAAAATAAATTTTCAAAAATTTCATGTTGTGAAGAACAGATTTTTTTATGAACAGGGTGAAATTTTTTTCCCTCCCAAGAAGCAAATTTCCGTCTCAGGATGGAGGGACAGGTGCTGGAGACTGCCCTGCTGTATCCATAATCAAAATAGCTTCCACAAATGTTGCTTATTCTAAGCAAAGTTTAAGAAAAAGATATATGCCAAATTTTCTTATTTTGCATTCCTACACCTAGCTGTGAGACTTAAATTGGCACTGCTCCAGTTCCAATGACCAGTTTTGACATGGTGATTCATTGTCAGGACCTAAAGATAAAGTAATGAGCTCATCAATATGCATCTATGGGACATCTGTCTTTGAATGACATCCCACCACCATCATCAGGGCACTTGTGTCTTCCCACTCTTCCACTCAGAGAAAATCTCAGACCCAGGACATGTTCTTCTTTCAAACTGCATTGCAGCTGTTTAGTTTAAAAAGTGTGTTGGAGACTGATAAATGAAATGTCTAGTTTGGGGATGTAACAAACAGTTTGATACACAAAGAGATAGCATTCAACTATCTCTTTGCTGCCAATTATTCCAGTTAAACCCGTACAAATTTGGACCTGATTGCTACCTTAGCTGGAAGAATGTCTTTCAGCCTTCTTGATTGTAACTCTATGCCAGTTGTTATACTTGTGCGTATGTCAAGTCGGTATGAATTCCGTAATGTTCTTTTTATGATAGAACATAAGTTGTTTATACTTATTTTTGTACATGGATTGATAAGGAATATTCTATGTCTGTTCACTAACTCTAGTATCTGTAGATGCATTTTAGATTTGACAAATAACAAAAAAAAAAAAAAATGAACTCATTGGACTTGATATATGCACAAGTGTGACAGCCCCATTAGCAATAGTAAACAGAAGCCACATTAGGCTGTAACTTCTCTTACCGGACTGGAGGGAGTTTTTGGCCAACCAGGGCTGCTGAAGTTACTGTTGTTCTCCATGTCGTCAGGGAAGGAGGACATGCTGGCCCCGCCCGGCGACGCAGGGACAGGAGAGGCTACTGGGATATTGGTGGATGAAGGCGTCGGAGGCTGGGAGGAATTATCCTGCAGGACAAGAAAGATTTAGAACAACTTTTCAGTACAAAGAATTTCAGCATGGCCGAAAACAAAGGCCCGAACCTTAGGAATGTTTCACTTGCAAATAAAAAGTACTACACTTTTCTTGGCATGGTTACCGTTGACATGGGCCACGAGTCCTACTTCTGCGCAGTAAACAAACAAGATCATTCACGATTACACTTATGGAAAATAAGCTATGTATTAATCTTTAATAGGTAACAAAAAGATGAGAAGTGCCATTTCAAGCTGATAAGCTACGTGTAAGACAAGATATGCCAGATAAGACACAAAGAAACACCTACTAATCCTGCTAGTGTTATCCACTTTGTCATAATTGCATGTCTGAGATTTGCTAGAGCCGAGCCAAAAAGCTTGCTTGGACGACTGAAAACATCCCAATTCAATCTGTGCACACAAACTAATTCTGGGTCTATGGATGCAGAAACCCAGAATAATACAGTTTTTGCATGCACACTATGAAAAAATAAATAGTTCCAGACAATCCTTTTGTTGTTGAACTTTGACAGATCATACTAAAGTGGGTACAAAGGAAATTATAGTCTATTTCATATCTTGCATAAAATAGCAAGGACAAAATATCAGTGTCATTCTTGATTTGTTAACTGTAACTTTATTTTAGCTACTTAAATGGTCACTAGCTGACCGCAAAATTTCATCAATGCAAATATAATTTTGATTACTAACATTTCAGACAGTAATGTTTCTTCCCACCATTAAAACTAAATGCTGTGAACTACTTTCTTTCCCACTCAACGCTAAAATTACCAACTGTAATGGTAGTTTGTGAGGCTTCTCTCACCCTTTTGACAGGAGGAGGTGGTGGGTGAGGAGGCTGCTGGTCAGGTGGGGCAGGAGCCTGTTGTTGTTGCTGCTGTTGTTGTTTATCTCCTTGTTGTTGTTTATCCTGTTGTTCCTCCGGTTTTGATTGCCCCTCGTCCTTTAGTGTCGGCTCGCTCGGCGTGGCTGGTTTGGCGGTTGTGTCGTTGCTAGCGCTGGTGGTGACCACGGCTGCAGAGGTTACCGGAGTTGTGATGCTCTGAGTCACTGCTGTGGTTGCAGGACCTGTGCACAAAAAAGGCATGTACAAAAATTAATATTTTGTAAAGCATTGCAATTCCAACTAAGTCAGTTAGGTGTTGGACTTGCCTTTAGATCAAAGCTTTCCAACAGACATCAAATTGATCCACTCTGTCACTCTGTGTGATGGGACATACTATTTTTCTTTATGCACCCATCACCATTCCAGCCCAGGGAATTACCGGCTGTTATAAATGGTCATTGGTATAAGATTGGTTATGACAAAGTGCACACAACCTTGTTGGAAACAGATCCTTGATACACAGCCTCCATTTACGTTTGATCCAATCAACTTGTTTCCTTTGCCAGATGAACATTTTGATTGGTTATGTAGTTACTGAGCTGCTGATAGTGAATCTTCGATTCTAGTCAACACCTGAGATAAAAGGCTTTTTATATTGCATGATGTTGCACTTCACCATAACAACAGACCATCTCATGCCAATGTTTTCCATTATTTCCTCATTTCAAGAAGCTTTGGAAGTAGCCAGGTATGACACAAGATGGCCGTCATTTTCAGCAGCTAAAGTGACCATTGTTATCACCCTTCAAGCCGTACCAACAAGATTCCTTCATTCTCCAATATGATCAAGAGGTGGCATTAGGTTGCTGAGACTTCATGAAAATACACTTCACAGTGCCAGAGATAGGTATCAGTACAATTGGGGTTTAAGCACCTGTCTTTGAAACAAGTCATGGGTCTAATTGGCTCTGTTAGACATAAATTTCACATGTTTTTCTCTTCCAGAAGGTTTCAAATGAAATGATTTTCAGTGGCCCATTAATACAAACAACTTTGTCCAATTCACACTGCAAATTAACACTGTATTCATTATCACAGTCAGGAAAAGGTGGGAAAATGTCTTGTTGAACAAATAGACCCTGCTGGGAGGAGTTACTGTAATAGAAAATCGTCACAGGGATCAAACAGAAACAATTTAGTCCAAGAAAGTGTCTTTGACTGCATTCTTATTGATGGTTTTATCAACTATGAAACTGATAGGGAAGATTTTGACAACAACATAGACACTACTCACAGCAATATTTTGCTGCTTTTCTTTGCTGCTGTACTAATAGGAATTGATCAGGTCAGACAACAGAAAATGAAGGAATCTTGTTGCTATAAACTTCTATTGGAGCAGCATGCAACAGGCACAATGCAGGAGTGTGTATGTGAACCACAGAGACAGTACAAGTGGGCAGTGCATTGTGGGGGAGGGAGAGATGAACCCAGGGGGACTGTCCCAGCATGCAACGTGCAGAGGGCGTGGCGAGTACGTGCATGTAGCAGAGGCGGCAGCGGGCAGTACCGTATACAGGTACAGGAAATGGACGTTCGAGATACCTGCACTAGTGTTTGCCACGGTGCTAACCGGAGGTGGCCCCAGCGGCTGGCTGTAGGGTTGGCTCGCGGTCGCCATGCTCGAACTGTAATTCGGATTTTGGTTGTAGCCGGGGCCCTGGGGTGGCATCATGCCCTGCCCATGCCCCATAGGGGGTGTATCGGACATGTTTGACATTGGCGGCACGTTGCTATACCCCCCATGCTGCTGTCCCTGGGTGTAGGGGTATTGAGGGGGGTACCCACTTCTGAGCTGCTGGGCTTGAGGAGGCGGCATGTAGCCTTGTTTCTGCTGCTGCTGCTGCGGGAAGCCGGAGTGTGCGGCGGTGGGCCGGCCGGCGGTGTTGGCGGCGGCCATGACGGCGGCCTGGGCGGCTATCTGCGCGGCGCTCATGCTGGTGGCGGTGGCCTGGGCCTGCTGGGCCTTGTACGCCGCCGGGCTGGAGTTCATCCCCGGGCTGTGCTGGCCGAAGGAGTTGACCGGCGGTGCCTGGCTGGATCCAGTGTTGGGGATGCTGCTCCCACCTCCCTGCGGCGGCAATCCGTACCCTCCCCCGGCAAAGTTCCCGCTGTTGCCCATGCTAGACGGCGGGACTCGGTTCATCCCCATGTTGTACTGGGGCCCAGGACCATGCATACCGCTCCCGCCACTACTGCTTCCCTGCATGTGAGGCGTCTGCATGCCCATTCCTGGGTTGTAGCCGGAGCTGTTGGGCATGTTTCCATACCCCTGCATGCCCTGCGACCTGGAATAGTTACCTGTGACACAGAGGAAGAAAATCAGAAATGCCATTCCAAACACTGTTACTGTCACCTTTCTTTATTTGATCAGGAATCAATAACAATGCTCTAAAATAACTTCTATTTTGTCTAATCCTTGACCCGATTGTCCCAAAACAATGAAACGCTAAGGTGATGTGGAGAATACTGACACATCACGTAGGTTTCTCCGTATTTCCTTTTATGACCCTTGTTCAACGTTTGTCAGCCAAAATGTATGGTGTTGCTTAGCAACAAAATGCCCTGCAGGAGATATCATACATCAATAAATGATACATTAATGCACGATGTTACTCACTTGACTGGGGGTACTGCCCGTAACCCTGGCCAGGCGGGCCACCCTGCTGGTAGGGGGGCATCTGGTGACCCCCTCCACCCATCCCAGGATGCATCTGTCCTGCTGGCCTTGGTGACATGGGCGACATCTGCGCTTTCCCCTGCTGGGGGCCATAGGGCGACATAGGAGACCCCATCTGGTGCCCCCCCTGCATTCCTGGAGGGGGCATCTGCTGATGGTACCCCCCTGTAACAACAGATGACAAGAGTTAGCATCTAACGGTACTCAATTAGATGGTAGTAGCCATGATATTGTACATGTACTGTATTTGAAATGTTTCAACGTTTTAATTTAGAAGTAGAAATATTTCTAAAGGACTGCTGATCAAGTGTGTTCATTAGCCTAAATTTGAACATTCTGACAAAGTCGCATGCTCACTAACTAGTATGGCCTTGGTAATTCAAAACTAGTTGGGGCATCATAATTTGAACACAAACTGTGATGATGCCAGGCACAGATGTTCTGATGCTCCGAATTGGAGGTATGCATTCACCTTCCCTGCCCCTAACAATGCTCTTATTTCACATAACAATGCTCCTATTTCATATATCTGACTTGAGTCCTGACACTTTGCCACAGTTAACCTCAGGGGGACACTCGACCCCATAGAGCAGCCTTCCTGGCACACCAGAATTTACAATGTGCCATAAAATATGGCCTCTCCACTGCCCAAGATTACTTTCCGATGTAAGAATGGACCCTGCCATATTTCATGGCAAGTTGGTACCCATTGGTCTTTATACATTTCCCCATACTTGCCCTGACCCCCTGTCCTCACATTGAAGTAGAAATTAATAGCTGCCACAGTGCATCATTGCTTTATTTCACCAGGGTAACGTGTCGCCAATTTACAGGCCTGTACCGTACGCACATGCCATAAATGCCTCCCGGCGTAATAGACAGCCTCAGAAGTGCGCCTAAACACACGGGTGAAAATAAATGACATTCTCTCGCGAAATTGGGTCATGTCGGTAATTATGTCCCCGCATGCTACTTTGATGTGGCAAAACTGATGCACGCTGCGTAGTTGCTAGGGTGATACGTATCCAAAATGGCTGCCCGAATTTGCAACTGTCAAACTAAGAAAGGGATTATCATGCACTTTTGGAGCCTGCTTGTTTTTATAAAATCAAAAATCATACCATGCATGAATTTAACCTTCACAGTAAATTTGATCCTAATCAACACTTACAAACATTGCTGATAATAAGCACACAGATGCACACAGTGTGTCAACAGCAAATAGTCTTCGACAGGATGCCTGAATGCATAAATTGGCTACGGAATAAACAATGATGCTGGAAGCTGCAAGAAGCATATATGTTGATGTTAATTTTAACTCCGGGGTGAAATGGAGAGGTCTGAATAACTATCTTGTGAGGAGCAGGGCTTTGATTCGGCAACCAATTTGCCAGGTCCAGCTTTCATTTGCCAGCGTGAGTTTGAGCAGTAATATTGGAATAACGAATAGTGAGCGCGGGAGGTTATTGAGATGCGACACGCGGCCGACCTCTCTTATCACGCCGGCCTTGTATTTATTGACGATATTGGATTTTCTGTCAGGGTGTTACGTCCCTTTCCTCCTCCGGCGTCACCCGCCAACCCGGCCCGTATACGGGGAACGATTGACCAAGTGTTGTCCCTCCCAACCCCAATAAATGCCAGCCCATCTGATCCAATCTCCGTCCGACAGAGCTCGTCCTCCCTGATAATTCTCTATATTTTGGCACTGAAGGAGTCCCCCTCTAGCGGTAATGGGCACTTTTATCTCGGCGCCGGGGAAACGCAATGAAGCCGTCAGCCAACCGAATCTCGTTCTGGGGAAATTCTCCCTGAATGATGCATTACAGAGAACTGGTGATTTCCCCAGGGCCGCCCGGGCTTGCCTAATAAAAGCATATGGAGAGTCAGCAGAGGAAAGGGCAGGCTGGCAGAGTGGCTGCATGCATAATGAAGGTTCCCTTCGATTCAGCTTTAATTAGGGACAGTCTCAAACCTGTTCTGCTTCCTCAAACAATATCTTATTACAGAGTGTCACCATGAGAGCAATGACTTTGTGGAACGAAAAGGAAAGAGAGGGAAAGGTAGTATTATACGATGAATAAAGGGATCATGAACACAACAAAAACATCTAATTGCTTGCAACCTAATCAATAACCACTAACGTACCTCGTTCTTGAGGCCCCATTGGTGACTGGTTCATTTGGTTATGTGACATGCTATCTGATTGGCTGGTAGGTGGTGGCATTTGTGATGTTCCTGAATGATGAGAAAAAAAGCATTTGTAAGTTATATATTCCCTAAACCAAATACATGAATCTTCTATTAAAGAACAATTGTATACAACAATCAAAAGTGTACCAAAGTTAAATTTTTTCACTTGATTAAAATTAAAATTTTCTGCCTTCTATTTATTTGCTTATATCAGAAACATGTACTCTAGCATGAGGAGTTCCAGAGGGTTGGTTTAGTTTGCTTTTCCTTCTTTTGTCACAGAGCAGAGCCGAACAATGCAAGGTCAGGGGAGACAAACTGCTCCTCATAACAAGAGTTCCACGACCTCATATCTCCATGAACAATTCTATTCATGCAAATAACTTACACATTTGCATAAGATATGCTTGGTCATAAACACCTTTATCTAACTTACATATGTTGCAATATTGACAGGTCTATAATTTTTCAATTAGATGAATTATCGTGTTTTGCATTAATTATGCAAATAAGGAATTTATTTGCATAATTGGTATCTGTTGATGATCCACTTTCCATAAACTACATATGTTACATGTATTTGAGTCTGATAATGGGAAAAACTGCAAGTATAGATTTTCCTCATCAGCTATGCAAATTAAGTCCCAATTAGCATAATTTGCACTTCATTGTGTATATCTCTGTCTAAGCTACCTGCATACAAAGTATCATATTGACAATCCTATAATTTTCCAATTAGATGAGATATGGTGTTTTGCATTAATTATGCAAATTAGGAATTTATTTGCATAATCGGTATCTGTTGATGCTCCACTTTCCATAAACTATATACGTTACATGTATTTGAGTCTGATAATGGAAAACACTGCAAATATAGGTTTTCCTCATTAGCTATGCAAATTAAGTCCCAATAAGCATAATTTGCACTTCATTGTGTATATCTCTATCTAAGCTACCTACATACTAAATATCATGGAAATCGGTTGTTCCTTTGTTCAGTTATTCTCCTTAGAAGATTTTCTCAAAAACGCCCCTGCAGTTCCAGAGGAAGCTGCTAGGGGGCCCAAACCTACACCACTTCTTTGTTACATCACAAGCTATCTGCCACCCAAAAATCAAGACCACAGCACGTCCAGGTCAAAAGATACAAAAATTGAAGTTCCGCTGCAGTACCAAGGTCACATACCAGGGGGCCCAAAATCGACCTTGAACTTCGGCTTCACAACACCTGCCCACATACCAAAAATATCATCGTAATCCATCAAGAGGTTCCTGAGTTATGCTGACTACAGTAGTGCGGAAACACAAACAGACAAACAGACAAACACACACACAGACACACCCAAAACAATATCTCCATTTTTCATGGAGATAATAATCAGTGCTGAACACACAAATTTTAACGCCCCGGCCTTCCAAAATGCCAGGGGCGAATCATTCATAAGAACCATAACATGCTATATACTATACTATACAGCACATCAGTGACCTATAACCAGCATTTAATGGTCCTCCAACGAATTACAAATTGCTTTTATACACAGTTGTGTAAAGATGCCATGAAAATTGCATAACACCTTACCATGGTGATTTCCTACCTGCGTGAATCTCACAGGATTCTAAACCATATTTTATTACATGTAACATTCAATTTATCTCAATGATTTCTACGTCATCGTAATGCGTCACTGTAGAATTCTAACCATAAATTCATATTTCATCTCAACAATTTGTGTCATGTATGGCAACCATGTCTCCATAGCAACACAACTGAAGGGTTCATCACAGAGCGTTCTACTTCATTCTTACTTCGTTCGAAAATAATTTCATCAGTTGGTAGAACAAAGGATGTTGGAGATTCTTTTCGATCAAACTCTTCAAATCATTCTTGATTATGTTCTAAAAATCTGACATAAACATTTATCATTATTTTGTTTGCTTTTTCAGTCCAGTCCTTGATCACTTTCTACACCTTGTTTGAATATTGTTACATGCGTTATTCACAGCGTAACCCCAAGAGCTTTAGAAACAGTGCAACCCCAGGGGCTCTTGTAAAATTTGCAACTAACATTTGCATAGCTCAGCTGGCAGGAGATAGAAAGGCTGTAAGTAAGATAACACAGAAACTGGGTGGAGGTTGTGACTGCAATCATCATTTATCACCGGCTGGGTCTGACTAAGGCCTTCTGAAAGCTAGTATGTGTTTCAAAATCTTATTTTAAATCTTGAGAAGCCTGCAGTGATTTTATTTTCGGGGCGACCTCTCCACTGTGCATTCATGACACAGCAAATATGCGTTTCCAGTGCATTACAACTGTATTACAGAATTGTTTAAACCGCCAACACAAGACAGAGCGAAAACCTCTTTCTCCTTCCTTCTGCAAAATTAAGTCCCAGTGAATTAACAGTACCTCAGCATAGTGTTGTAAAATCTTTTCTCTTACTTGCCATCATCGTGATTTCATTGATAAGGTAACCACTAGGAATCAAAGGCAAAGAATCCTTTTGAAATTTCATGCTTTGGATCCAAATCTTTTGACAAATTTCATGAAAATGTGACCCAAAAAACACATGAAGAAAAAAACTCATTCACAGCTCACGGACCAACCAACAAATGCTGGTAAAAACAACATGCCCTTGACAGAGGTAATAACATCACAGCTGAAGGCCATGATTTATGTATCTGATTCAAGCACGTTCGCTGCCTCATGATTCAAACATGAAGGTTATACCGTAAAACTCAATTTTTGGGGCATAAAATATTGTCTCTGTGCTTTAATCCACTGTAGCATTACAGAAAATTCAAACAATAAAGCTTCAAAGATTATGAAGGATTAACAAAAATGTATGGGAATGAAAATACAGCTATAACCTATCAGAATGCTTGAGGCGTGATTTCACAGTTCTACAGCATCAACTCTACGTAGCACACGCTTAATATCACCTTATCTCTTACTACATGGCGGAAATGCACGGGTAATAAAAGTCTATTACTTTCATTCATCTTCTGGTGTAAAAATGTACCTGGCAACTACACCACTAGAATAAGGAATAATCAAAATCTTGAGCTTATCTATGTTGCTAAATTATTTCACGCTAGGAGCTTGAAATCTCAGTACCATTCTTTTTCTTTCATTGTACAGGAAATAAGAACTGCATTAGATTTTACTGAACAACAGTGGGCTTGATGGATGTCATTATCCAAACCTCAGATTTCTATTATGACTCTGCCTGCATACCGTAAATTCATTTATTCTCACAGGGACTGAATTTCCTGATAGGAAGTTTTTGCAGATTATAAGTTCATGGTTGAAACAATTCTATAGTAGTAGTAGTAATACAATGGAAATACATATTCACTGCATCATGATTTTGCGATGAAGAGGTCACTGCGAAAAACGTGAAAGTAGAACCATCGCAAATATTTCCAAATTCACAGTATCGATTCTTTCTCCTTTCAACTAACAGTTAGACAGATTTTGTGTTCTGTTACACAGCTCTTATCTCAGTAACCCTGCAGTAGAAAACTGCAATCGAATAGGTAGAATACACAGTTGACTGAAAATTAATTCAGGAGGCTTACAGTCAGCAATGAATGTGAAGATCCTATCCCTTCTCGGATCACACTTGGGTCTTTTGTGCCACCACACTAACACCTGTAACCTTGTACAGCCAAGTGGCCTTTTGTTTGCTTGAGGGCAGGGTCAAGGGCTTTACAAAAGGCTTTTCATGTGTAAATAATTGTGTAAACTGGCAGAGACACCCATCTCAAATTGCCCACCCTTGCAAGTACAGTACATGTACTTCCAATTATTCCTTTACCTTGTAGCAGTTTCATAGAATGAAATGAACCAAGGAATCTTCTCTTGTTATGCCTTAAGTTGGACAACAATCACAACAAACAATATTTGTACAAAAACAAAAAAAAACGGCTAAAGGGGGGAAAGTATTATTCATCAAGAAATTGTTTATTTTGGTTACCATATGATAAATTAGCTTGGAAAATGTTATTCTAAGATACTCCTGGCTGTATTCTGTTCTTATTAAGTGTCTCTGACACTGACCTCAATAAAGTCATACCCTTGAATGATGACATAAATACAAATGTTATGGAAATGAGCCATCTGTTGCAAACCAAAAATAAGTAATGTTCAATCCTCCATGTTTTCTTTGCAAAATAAATACTGTTAATCTCTCTATGTCTCTTTTGCAACCAAATCCAAACAATGAAATCCCAGATCTGTAGTTTGGATGGTCTGATCAGTTTGACACATGATGTTAGTTGTGCCAATCTACTGCATATCAAACTACTCAGTGGGTTCCATGTTATAACACTCAATTATGTTTAGCCATAAGTATGGCTAAGACCGGATGGAAGAAAGACCGGACATAAACATTTAACGTGATTATCGGGAAAACACCATGTTCCCTTAAACTCAGTGGTTAAATTGCAGTTTAGGAAATTTTATAACAGAAAACAAGTTAAATCAATGATTTTGTGAATGTTTATTCTAGCATTAGTTATTCCAGATATTTTCAAACTCCAAATTCTTCAACACAACACGGGAGATCGTTTCTCCTCAGACTGGCGCGACACTCCTGTCAAAATTGATTGATGATCTCTCTCTGCCGCCGACTTCATACATGATCAAAGGCGGGTGGTAGGCGGTACGCGGGGCCGGGGAAACTTAAACATATAATGTAGCAAAGTGTTGCACAAGGAATTCTCACGCTGAGGGGTACATGAAATAATGCTTACAAAATAGACCTCTATGAATCGGGCTACATTCAGCAATGGTAGACCGATTCGGGGCATGCCGCGCAAAACACATGGTCTCACTGGGGACATGCGTTTTTGCGTTAGTCTGGTACTAGTGACTATTATGTGCCGGGAATGTTTATCTATCGCACGCCTTGGAAGGAAGTTCAACCATGATAAATGGTCGGCCGTTGCGAAAATTTGGAATCCCATGCTGTTGATTTTCGTGATTGAATCTGTAAGAAAATATATTTTCATGTCGTTCATGTTTTTGGGACGGACGCCGGGACGGGGTGAATTTTTTCTATCATTTTCGTCCCGTTAGTAATGCAAATCGAATCGTGTTGCACAAGAGGCAAAACCCTAAAAACGTGGGTCTTGTGGAGTGTTTTGGAGCGGGAAAATGCCGGATATTAGCGGTGCCGAACAGTGTACATCGTCGCGCGCGGGTGACGCTCCGTCAAAACAAATCCGCTGGTGGTCTAGCGCGGCCACCGAAAATAGGCAGAAACACACAGGAGGACTTAGCACCTTCGTTTATGAGGGCAATTGTGAAAATCTTTTGTTACAAATTGTTCGAACATTGAAACATTTGGATAGATGGTTTGAAACTGTTCTAAATAAAGAGATTTTTGTGTAGTTACGTTCGAAATGTTTCCAGCGTATGTGAAATAAGTTGAAACATGTTATAAGTTTCAATTCTAATTGTTTGAACACTTTAGAACTATTGTGACTTAGACATTCTTTTAATCAAAATAGTTCAAACATATTACAAATATTATATTAAAACCCTCTCGGTGACTTTGAATTGACTCAAATATGTTGTTTTTGGTCATTTCCTTCGTCTCCTGTAAAATCTTCATATGTATACTATGGAAAACTTCATTCTTCCCTGGGGTTGATCTTTTTTAATTCAATTTTGAACTGGGTTGATTATGCGCAAGAGTGTAATTTTCAGCGGATATTTTTCGACTGGTTTACATGGAAATGGCACGGAATATCCCATTCTTGCAAGGGGAGGATTCTTTAATTATTTCTTTCAATTTTGAGCTGGAATGATTATGAAAAAGTCCATTTTTTGCATGGCGAGGAGTATGGCTAAACATGCTGTATTTGCTCGCAAATGTTGCCTTTCTAGTTTCAATTCTAACCCCTTTATGCCACTTGTGACAAGCTTTTCATTACGATCAGAAAACTGGGGAACATCAAAATAATGGAGAGAGAGAAAGGGTACCTCAGGTATCAAAAGGTCTGCCGCAGATGGAAGTTTATGGTCTTTAGTCAATTAGTGCCATTCATGCTTGAAGAGTAGTAGCAGCAACCAAATGCAATGGTAATTGCAATCCAATGGTGAAATGTCATTAAGACACAGGAAAATCTGGAAGCAACCCCTCCACTTTCTTAGTGGAGCAGGAATACCTGTGATGAGCCAAACCTTGATCCAGGCCACTTCTTGACCCAAAATTAAAGACAATCTCCCTTCTAAAGATAAACAGTCTTGGCACTTCCTACGCTACTTATCCCACAATGCTCTGGGCGTCCCTTTACAAGCACGGCTCCAGGCTTACAAAGCTCCGCCTCGGCAATTAGCACCCCTCTAAGAACCAAGTGTGACCCTTCCAGGAGCACATGTCCCCACTCTGGGGTGAACAGAGGTCACCATGCTACACTGATAGATCCCAGTCAAACCTGAGGCTCCCTCAAGGTTACAGGTAATAAATGGGATATGGCAGCATAGAAGGATGTGCCAACTTACACAGTGGAATCTGATAATGTTGCACTTCTAGCTCACCCTGGAGTGCTAGATGCTACATTGAAGTGTCAATATGGGTAACTAAGGATGGACTTTTTGGTTGACAGTGGCACGTGACAATGTCATCATTGAGGGTATAACTCTTGTAAAATAATTACAAATTTAAAGCAACATGGCTTACAGACATGATAATTCCTGTTATGTCATACAGCAAATGTCTGCTTGCTTGCTGAGCCATTCTATACTTTGCCATAGTACTCTAGATCAAGAAGAGGCCTAAACCAAAGACTTGGTGATAACATACTATCTAATCTAGCCTCTTTACATGTAGACAGGGCAATCAAATTGTTTCTTTTCTCACATTTCTCTAACAATTTAGGGCAGTATCTAAACTACGCCCTCTATCCTTATGATGTTGACAAACACTATTTACAAGTTTTGCTTGGACATTCCATTCCAGAAGTCTCAAGTTTCCACCTGTAATAATACAGGATCTACAGTTGAACGACCTTCAATAGACCTGTTTTTCTTCAATTGCCGTACCCCAGGCATGATCTTGGTTAATGTACTTGTCACTGGAAGTTTCCTATCCTTTGTTTCAGTTGACAAAAAATACAAATGTGTATCTGCTAAGCCTAAGTGACTCGAAACCAGAATCCTTGCCCAGTTTGTAGGAATTGGTCTCTTAACTTTCAGAAAAAACTAACATTTAGTTTCTCATCAAATGTCTTTTTACTATTAATATGCATAATACTTTGCTACTATTGCATAAAACAATTGTAGAACTGCATTTTTTTTAGGCCTTTGCAATGCTTTATTTCATTGCAATGATTTTCACTTCCACATGCACCTCCTCCCAAAACCCTTGCCACTGTTTGTTTGGTGGGGACACCTATCAGTTCTTTACTGAACAGCAGTTAAAGGTGCCCTAAGCAATATTAGGGCACTGAAAGTCACATATTCAAAATCAATCTTTTTCTGATTTCTATCCATAGTAAGTTTAGATAACACTATCCCATCGCATATTGACCATCATGGAGCAAAAATGCAATGTCTTTGTGTGGTGGGAACTCATTGAAAATTTGAGCACTTGGAGGCCAGCCATCATTTCAAATCTTCCGAACATGCACGATTCTGACCGATAAGTCCCGAACGCTTCCGAAGAAATAATCATGTGGTCATGGCTCAATGTGCTTGGGCATTGTGACGTCACGCGGCCGGAAATAACCGAAAATTGTCGACAGAAAACGGTTACGGCTGGATTCTGGGCTGATTTTTGGGGGGACCCAATAAATAGAATACTCCTTTTGTGGCTTGCTTCTGTGCTATTTCTAAACGCCCAAAGTCTGAAATAATGATGCAGATGTGCTAATATGGGGAAGTAAATGTCAATTTCAACTTCACCAAACAGAATTGTTTTCCCCAGAATATTTCAAGTTTTACCCCCTGAAATCGCTTAGGGCACCTTTAATCTAGACTCCAAATGCACCCTGTCCATTTATTTCCCCACTAGCTCGTTTTTAAGGAGGTGAACACAAGCATTACTATTGTATCAATATCAGAGAGCATGTATACAGACCTCAGTTGAAGGTTATTATCATTTTACGAGCATGCAAATTTCAAAATAAAGTTGAGCTTTTGTGAGGTCCTAAAACCAAATCAAGCCACAGCAAAAAATAACCCTTCATAAACTCTTGAGTACAACCTTCGAGGTCGTAACCACTGACGTTGGAAGGTCAGAGGCTACCTCATATTTCAAAGGAACAAGAAAACCATGGTGATAAAACAACCCTGCATAGTCTATCTTTAGAGTCTAGAAAAACCTACCTGGTACACTGGCAGGTGACATGGGTGACCTGCTCTGTGCGCTCAGGTGTCCAGGGGACCCCACCGGTGAGGGGGACGGTCTCAGTCCTGCTACACCAGGGTGGGGGTGGGGGGAGGCCACCCCAGGGTGGGGCGATGCCACCCCGGGGTGTGGGGATGTCACCCCTGGGTGAGGGGAGAGCTGTGCTTCAGGAGGCTGATTGTATTTGTCGGTCTGGTTGTTGATCTGCGGTGTGGAGTTGTTCTGTGTTCCCTCGTTGCCAGTTGGCAGGTCGTCAATTGCACCAGAAAGGTCCTGGAAGGAAATTGTCATAATTAGTCGCAAATAACAATATCGTAAGGTTGTTCATTTGGACAAATAGGATGGTTGCCTACAAAAGGAGAGGTAGAGGAGGAAATAAGCATTTCATCTTTTTTCAGATGGAGACCATTTGCAATTGATTTCTGGAATATAAAATGTACAATCAAGAATCTAGTATTGTATCATATCTGTATGAAATGCAGACAAATATAGGGCGGACAATCCCTGAGACAATTACTCAAACTGAAGTTGTTAACACTTCAACACAAGCAATTTTCAGTTTTTCCTCTATGGTTCTCCTATATGACTTTTTTCATAATTATGTTAAACACCCAACATTGTATCAAGTTGCTGAAACCAAGAGACCTAAAGATTTAGATATATGAATAATCTCTTGAGGAAAGAATCACTGGAGAAGCAGCAAAGGTTTAAGAGCACATGTCCTGTCTCCTGCATAAATCAATACTATAAATAACCTATGGTAAAACCCCCCAACCTCGAAAGCCAAATCCATAATTGGGGGCGCGACCTCGACATTCTTGACCCATGAGGCAAAGGCAGTTTCATCACCCCTGGCAACCACATCAAACATAAACAGGAAGTACACCTGGGTAGAATGGAGAAGCAGCCCCATGCAGGAAAAAGTCCATACAAAGTTCTCCTTTGTTGATTAAACACTCAACTTTGATGGTATGTTTGAAATCATGTTTCCATTAGCAATAGCTATGCCTGAAGGCCCAACTACATGATTATGTCATTATCATCTGGAGGTAATGCATAAATACTGATCTTTAAGTTTTAAAGCTACCTTACATGGACCATGTATAAGATTCATCCTTCACAGATGTATATGTGTACACTATATTTGAATGAAGTAAAACGTCAATGTATAGTTTCACAATATTTGTGGATATTGTACAATACAAAAGGATAGAAAATGAAAATGCAAGCTTCGCTCATGATGCCTGTAGCGGCATTGGGTCTATTAAATGATAATCTTCAATAAGAAGATTGATTTATCAGTAAAATCCTAAATCTGACAAGAAGTAAGAAGCTCTTTGGGATGTGCTTAGGAAATCTGACAAGCGTAAATACCCTGGATTCACTGACATTAGCCAGCATGACAACACAATTATGCCTGGATCAACAAAGAATGTGATCAAAGATAAGGTTTCAAGAACCTTTTATCTTTTCATTCAGATCACTAGTACATGCATTTCCTTTGTTCTTCTTTCATTCTTCTACTAGTTCTAGGCCTAGTGACATTTGATAACCTTCATCTCAGCTGTTTCCTGATATTCATGAGTTGCTGACTTTCTGAAATGAAGGTGTGCAGTATAATGGGTATTTTCTTGTGCTTGGACCACTCTTAAAAAGAGTGAAGTTTGAAGTTAAAGAGACGAAGATTTTAATTCATTTTGTTTTCATCAAGATTATGAAACATAATATTCTAGTCACATAGAATGCAGCAAAATCAAACTCAATCTAAAATGTAATGTGTAACAACTCAACTTTGACACTACGAGAGCAAGAGGGGAAATAATACTAAAGAATGGAAGCTGAGGAAGGACCAGTATCTTCTTGCAGACAGCAGACTCTGTCTCATCAAATGAAAACAAATATTAAAAAAAAATGCCATGACCGTTAACCTTTCACCTGTCAGGATTCCCTATCATAGATAGAAGGAACGTGTACAGTCAAAATATTGTCTGTATATTAATATTTGAAATAATATACAACAGACCATTCAAGACATGTTTTAGAACATAACACTTGTGAGAATATCCTTGTTATTCTAACAACGGGTAGAAAGATGCACCATGGAAAATGACAAACAATCACTCTATTTCATGAACAGTTTTGATCTGGCAGGTACAATCACGTCAAAAATTTTGAGATTCTGGAAGGATGTAGCAAATTCACCTCCTTACTTTGGCAGAACAAATTTTCTTTGACTGGATTTATCACACATATAGATGTGTTGGTTGGGAAAAATAACTAACAACTACACCAAGTCGAAATGTTTCCTTTTCAAATCCAACTGCAAGAAACGCATCCTCGTATAACAGAGAACCCTCGCTATACCAGAACTGCAAACGCAGCTTTTATCTGGACCCTATAAAGTTGCCCAGCCAGCCTGGCTACTCCCAGTCACAGCCTCTATATTAAACCTCATTTGCAACGAAACTCAATACACTAGAGCCTACCCACCTCTGACCCAATACATGAGATCCAATAAAGGATTCCCCTTACCCCAGTTTCTTACACAACACCAAAACTATCACTTTTGCCCACCATCTTACTATGAAATTATGTGTTTAAAAATGTGTTTTTCAAATTTTGTGTACCCAACAGTGACACATTTGTGTGAGGCGGTTAATCATGACTCCAGTATGCAAAAACCGGCGGTATCGATCGCCGCTCTGCATTCTGCGTTGTAAAGGGCATTCACGTCCTCCCCAGAACCCGCGCTCCAATTTGTCACTTTTGCCTGGGAAAATGGGACAACATCCGCAGTAATTAAAACCGAAGATGAGAAGCGGCACAGCTCCATCTCGCTTTCTTTGTCCACCCGTGGATTGGTTCAATCCACCGGCGTACGCGCCTCAATGCACAAGACAACCCGTCCAGAGGTCAGCGCATTATTTAACAAACCAATCTCTCCCTGTGCCTGCCAGCGGCACCATTAATTCAAGAGTGGGTCCAGAGGATAATATATTCAAGCACCACTGAGCAGGAGCCGGCAAGCAAGTGCGGCAAAATTAAAAAGAAAACGGATGCATGTCAGGCGTGCCTCAGGTGGCACACAACTGTGTGGCTGGGCACTGTCATGCCAACAATAAAACATGGCAGAAACACTTGACAGGGAAAAAGCCCCCTTTCCAGCCCCACACACTGACTGCTTTCCTCCGACAGTCCACTACGCATTAGCAGCCCAATCCACCCTGGTAAAGAGGGCACTACAACAGGACATAATCAGTATGATTTCAGGACAGACAGCCCTGCATGACAAAGATAATAGGACAGACAGGTTAGCCAAGTATGTACAAAGTTGGCCTCCCTACAGACAAAAGGAGGGTTCCAAGTTTCAAGAAAAAACACAATGAACCTTGCCAGAGAAATTCAGTCTGTCAGAATTCCCCTACACCTTCCCAAGTCATCTTTTCCCAATGTTTAATGGAGAAACTAGTACTATATTTTCACAAAGATAACAATCTGGTTGAAAGAAAGCACAGAAACTCCATGTGAACACAATATACACAAGGGGCCCCAATTTGCATACTGCCTGCCCTCATTTACTGGGCTGACACAATGCATTTGGGGTTTCAATCCCACATCTGCTGGGAGGGGCAACCCTTCCCTGGGCCAGCTAGCAACTGGCTCAGCCAGTTTCCCCTTTGATTATTCACCACTCGCATGGAATCCTCCTCATGTTTATATCTTTTTCCAGTGAAATTTGTCAATTTTGGCTACCAGGGATCAACAACAACTACTGGAAATGCCCTGTTATCATGCACACCATTGTTCCCTGCCATTAGGCTGAAAGCATAATGGTTTATTTATAAGTCTCCTCATTTGCATGAAAAGTAGTCCCGGGCATGGCCTTTGTAGAACAGAAGGGCAAACGACTGCCTATCAATTCCACTCTGCCTGCCGACAATTTTCGCTCACAGATGAAAAACGGTGATGAAATAACAACAAAGAAGACCAAGTTTAAGATCCTTGGCATTTCCTGGACATGATGACAACAATTCGGGGGAGAATTACCCGCTCTTGAAGGAGTTAGAATTTTCGGCAAATAACGTGTCCTTCACTGGCAGACATGTATGCATGCTATCAGCACTGGCAGACTGGGGGAGGGCCATTGACACACATGTATGGGGGTGCACAGACCTGAATTGGAACCAACTAAACTTTAGGCCAGTGATATGCAGAATCATTTATCACTGCTAGCATCAAAACCAAGGGGATTTTGGTCCAATCTGTATGGCAAACAGAACGAAATGCACTGAAAAATTCAATCATGTGACCGGCATCTCATGTGTGCTTACATGTGACATGGGCCCCATGACTAAGGAACTGCACTACTGATGCAGAAAATAACATAAAATTCCCCTTTCTTTACAAAAATCACACATTATTCTGCTACAAACACAACAAGATGAACCTGCCTGTCATTTCTCAATAATATTTTGATTACATTTGTTCCAATTACTGACAAAATTATGAGTTCAACTGGCATCAAAACATCCCTTTTGTAACAGATGTTACATAAATCAGATAAAACAACAGAAAAAAAAACGCTGTCGAAATTGGGCTCTACTTTAATAGACACATGTGGACTACTTTCGCTGGCCTAGTCTGTGAACGTGACAGCTGGGGTGCATGGAATTATCCGCTGTGTGAATCAGGTGGATGTAGAATTGAATAGGCAGCCCCAGGACATTTCACTTCCCTCTGCACCATGTGTCTGTGGTGCTCTTATCTCCGGGGAGCCAATCACCACAAACAAAGAACATATCCTTCCACACCAAAACTTGCTGTTGTCTGTGGGTCAACTTCTAATTCTGCTGGCTGGATTGTCACAACAGAAACTGGATAAAAACGGATTCATTTGCTACAGTGTGAATCAAGAAAATTTTGCACAGAACATAACATAGGTGTCAAAATATCTGCAGGAAAGGAAATTTTACTAGTATCATTAAATTACATTTTTCTCACAGACAATGAAATAAAAACCACTGATGGAAAATGCCATATTTTGCTACAGAATATTCGAGCGATTTTTCTCTTCTTTTGAGAATAAGACTTTCTCAGTTTCATTTAGATATTCTAATCACATATCCATTCAGGCTAGCAAGGATATCCTTGAGGCTAGTCAGAAAATAGTCAAGTGTTTGCTACGTTGACAGTCAGACATTACAGCAAGATCTACTAGACACAACTGGAAAAAGTACTTGTAAATTCTGTTATGTTTCTTACTCGACATGAACCTTGATACGGATTTCACTTACATTATCTCTACAATGCCAGAAAGGATGCTTACACAGAGACTACCATATTTGTGGGGATTCACGCATAACATTTCCTTTGCAGTAAGTACCATAAACAAATGATATTTTAATGCTTTACCTGGTAAAACTATAATGCATCACAACAAAAAGAGAAGAAATCCAAAACATAAAAACATGTGAATTAACATGCAGTAAAAATGTGAATGATCCAAAGCTTGCCATTTCCTATAATAGAAATGTGTTCCTGATAAATCTAAAGGAAGGATGGAAAATGATGTGAGTGGAAGAGTGAAAGATAGTGGTGGTAAAACAGAAGGTACGAAAATAAATGAAATGGACGAACCGGCAGACTGGGAGGGCGACTGAGCTGGGTCGCGAGGACACCCTCTTCAGGCGCGGGAACCGGTTTGGGGACAACGGTCGGGGGAGACCGCACTCCGGGAAAACCCTGGTGGCAACCAAACGAACCAAACGTAAAGAAACAGTTCATGTGGTTCAGATTCGATGGCAACAAAACATAACAAACACAGAAATTAGGAATATGGTTTCTGGTGAGAAAAATTTAAAAAAAAGAAACAATTGGGTCCATGGCAATAGAATTACTGCTGAGCTGATGGTGTAGTTTTTATGATTATGAAAACAATTGTTTTATTTGATTAGGTATCACAACAAAAATATAGAGACAGTCGGGATTTACAACCCAATATCAAATGATGCAAATGTTTTCACTGTGATGACAACAAAGCACAAGAAAACTGTTTGCATAAAGGAGTTGTCATGACAGCCAAACAGGAGAAATGTTTTGTCCTGATAACCAAATATGAAAAAAAGGTTCTCACGCTTAGTTGTGATGACAGCTAAACATAAAGAAATTGTTAGCATGGTTATGTTCAGATGGCAGTTAGTTTGTTTACAAAACAAAGAAAACAGCACGTAAGGAAACATTCAGTAAATAAATTTCTGTTATGCATTCCAGAGGCAAGGTATCAAAAAGCATATTAAAAATAATAGGACTCCTGTTCAAATATTTTATTTCGTCTCTTGGCATCTTACACTATGCAATATACTTATCGTGAAAAATTATCTAATCTTTTTTCTCGGGGCAAGCTTTCAAATTTGCCATGCGCTTCAAAATATCATATTACAGAAGTAAACATAAAAACTGGACCTTTTCAATAATCTTCAAAGATGCCATTATCACTGTAATTTTCAAATGATACTGAGCTTACGATGCTGATGTTAGGTATGAGTGTATGAGGAAATAGCCGTACATAATGCCCACACAGGCCATGCTTTAGCACAGTATCACAGTAAGCAGGGCAACACTTCGGGGCATTTATACCTTGTTTTGCATCAGAGCTGACAAATCCCCCTTATCACCAAGAAGCTGAAATGTCAGAGATCAAGTTTATCATCAGTGCATGTAGGAAGTCTACTTAACATTCACCACATATAAAACTGCTAACAAACTTCCTGAATTTCCTCTAGTGAAAAAGAGGAACTAAGGGACAGACCACAGAACACTCAAGGGTGGTAGCAACGCATTCACAGGCTTGACTACAAGAAATCGTGTGGACAGTAAGCAAATCTAACAGTTGAGCGGAAATAAGAAGAATTTCTGGTTCAGTATCCCTGTCAGCGACTGTGTATTATGTCTATCGTCTCTCATGACTAAATATGGTCTGTCCTTTGTTTTTTTCCATCAATCCCCCTTCCCTAAAGCTTGCATAGATCCACCATCATGCAAGCAAATATAACATTCATTTTTACCTCTCCCGATCTTCGAACAATTCTTGATCAAAACAGAGTAGAATTCTAGATGACAGCGCAAAGAAGCAGGGCAGAGTGAACAGCACAAGAGATACATGTTTCGCTTTGGAACATATACTACTGCCATTGTACATTAGCTTTGATTGTACAATAGCTTTGGAACATGTACTACTGCCAGTGTACAATGATTGTGACATTTAGATGCCAGACATGGTTGACTTTTGATTGACCTTTCCATGTATGCTCCACATCATAACAGCTGATAAAAGGTACTTATCGTAAAGGAAATTTTGGTCCAATCTGTAACAATCGGAGACAATTGTAAATGTCACTAAACCTAACAAAACCCATGCTTTATTCAGCAGTCGCGATGATAAAGCATGTGAATGGAAAAATAAACTTCTCATGTTTCAATGCAACATCATGGCTTGTATGTTTTTATAGACATGTTCCGATTATAGAGTTGCAAGTTTAAATTTCTCTTCTGACCCACATATATGTTTGTCACCTATTTTGAGTGCTCATTTTGAATAAACCTTTTCTAGCTTTCAGTACAGTACAGGTACAGTACTGTAAATTTAGTTACTTCTGTTGTGGTTTTATTTCTCAATAGGAGGAAAAGGGAGGTTTTTGCAGTGTATCAAATCCATGGCTGGAGCAATTCTGTGCTACAGTAGTCACTAGGTCACTGCAAAAACAGCAAAAATACTAAATATGACATGTACAGAACTGTAGACTTGGCCTGTGCACATTACACACCATGGCTGATTTCTGTCCAAGTCCAAAACACTCTGGACTCAGTACTTTTGGACCAAAATGAAAATCTAAACTCTCTTCAATTCCGTCTGTTTCAAAATTTTATCCAGTTGCTTGAGTAACTATTTTTGGCGTAATCTTCGCTTTCAAATCAGGGACACTTATGTGATTGAACAGGACAGAATTCACCTTGTGGAGCTTGCATTGCTGGAAGAGCGTTACCACTTAAATCCTTTCACGTTCTATCCATTCACCTATGTAGTGTCTGCCACTATAATGTTTTGAGTGCCCTCAACAGTAATACTATATAGAAGGATCCACATGTGAAAGGTAACATCATCCATGTGAAGTTTACGCAGTATTACTGTCAATGACACTTAAGGCAGGATAGTAGTGGGTACTACATAGATTAATGTGTATGATAGGGACATGTTTGGTGGAGTGTACTGCCTGGCTGGATAATAGGTACCATCACTAGACAAGTAATCTGGTCCTACATGGAAAGGTTAACCAAAAGACAGCTATGTTTGTTGCAGCACACCGAATTACAAAGCAATGGCAAGTATATCTACAAAGTGTGTGCATCTCAGGGTACTGTACATGTGCAAGCTCGCCAGCCAAGCAAACAAGGTCAAGGGTTACCTTGTTTTTGAGAAGGGTGGCGATGTCACTCTTTTCAGTCAGAAGCTGCAGCATCAGAGATTGAGGGAAAAATGAAACATTGAAAGAAAGGAAACAAAGAGACCATCACAGTAATTTTTTACTCCACAGTTTCTAACATTTCTCCTTGTCACATCTTTGAGGTTACATTTGGATGCTATCAGCCTCAGTGTGTATCAAGAAAGCAGCCAAATGTGACTACCTGGCCCAAAATTGCATAGAGGCATCCAATCCTGCAAAAACTGACCCCTGACTATATAACTTGTTGCTTTTGCTCATGGCATTTCACTAGTGACCCATATACCAGGTGGGTGCTGATAAACAACCCATCGCTTGCCTTTAGCTTCATTTAAGTGTAGAAGAAGAAAATTATTCAGGCCCATCCTTACAATCCATTTCTTCGTGACGAAAATTAAAAATTTCCAAGGGGAGAGATTTTGAATATGTAACTGTAGGTTTGCTGCCGAACATGAAGTCTACAACAGGGAAGGTGACCAAATAGAGTCAGAATGTGAAAGGCTAAGGATTGTCCCTTTTTATGCATGTATTGACAGGTTGAAATTCGTATAGAGCAAGGCAAGACTCAAACAGACTGAAGAAGAATCTTGCTGTGGGTGAAAGGGGCAGGGTTCTCGCCAGGGCATTTGAGCGTAGGGGGCCCCTACGCTGTGATTTGGATCCCCTATGCTGTGATTTGGGCCCCTATGCTGTGTTTCAGCCAGTGTAGGGGGGATTTTCTGTTGTTTTGATACAAACGTAAAAAAATTTGGCTTTATTTCACAAACTTTAGCCCTCAAAATGCAAGAAATAGTGTCTTTGAGAGTCTTAAAGCTAAAAAATTCCAGGGGGAGGATGCCCTTTCCCCCTTTCCTGCCTTCAGCCCTCATCCTAACACCTGTAGCGCTCGCCATGTGGCTTTGCCGCGCAAAGATGCCCCTACGCTGTGAAAAAATCCTGGTGAGAACACTGAGGGGGATTGTAAAATTCAAACCTAGGCTTAAAATACGCCCAAAATAGTTACTCAAGCAACTATTTTTGGCGTATCTCACTACCTGGATGTCTAACCTTCATCAACGTACCTAGGCTTAAAATGCCAATATTTTTATAGATTTTAACCCTATTCTTCCAAACTGTATTTGCCATTCGCATTTATGTCATGCTTACATACATGTGGCACTGTGTGGATGTGCATGAAGATATTCATCCTACTGGGATATTACCCTTGTTTCTGTTGATGTTTGTTGTTACTCAATACAAATTTGAGGAAGGCTCTCCCAATGTTTAGCAAAAAGGGTTTTTAAGCATGTTTTGACAAAACTCACCCACTCCATCACCTCAAATGATTTACCAAGAGTCAAGTCCAATCATTTTAGGTGGTGGAGTCGGCAAGTTTGGGCCGCCCCACCTCAAACGGAGATTATTTCCATAGAAATCAGATTTTCTCGTTGACAGATTTCTCCCCCAGTGCTTCCTATGCTCCTGTGAGCACTAATGCCAGCTTCAGCATGGGAATCCCCTAACATATGCGGGTCGGCTCCAACTGTGACAACTACTAATGCGAGTAATCAACCACAACTTATTAGAGTTGTCCTAACAAAATTACTGCTCCAAGGGATGTATTTCAGCATTAATATTCAGAAATACTTCTTTAACATCGCATTCTTTGCTCTGGTGGGAGACCATATATCTTACTAAATACAAATCATGCACAAAATACATACTACTGATTTAGCAAATTTGATTTCTTAGACATGAAAAATGTCCTGTATGCTAATATAAGATGCTTGCAACAGCATGAAAAATCATGTACTGACATTTTAGATACACATCAGTTCAGAATATCTCTATTGTGTTATAATTTGTCAGAAATTTGCAGTTATGTTACGGATCAGACTACATGAAGATATTCTGTACAACAGTTACATGGTTCAAAGATACTGGTGGTTCACAGTCTTTGATACTGATTCTCTGATAGAGTTCAGCTATCCCCATTTTACCAGTTAACAGGCTACTGGCCATACTTGCTGTAGGTCAGCATCCCAATGGAAAAATGGTACTCTCATACTGCCATACTCATAACAAGCACCATCATACCACCTTTGAAAATCTGCCACACCATTGTACCCAGTAACCGTGAAATGAGAAATTAAGAATCAGATGATACTAAATATTGTGGACATTCCATGCTTCAATAATCATTTATTCACTACCTATAGATATCAAAATTTGATGCTGTAGCATAAATGTTGACATTGTCAAGGGAAAGGACAAAAAAATGTAACAATTTTTTTTTTCTTAAATCAAGATCACAGTGGAGAATGTTGCAGTCATGTCCCCGTAAGTTTGACAGTTACATTTAAAAGAAAGGTGACCAATGACACACCTGCTGCATCTGTGACGGCATCTGCTGGCCCTGGGGGTACCCCCCCTGCTGCTGGTATCCCATCTGCCCCTGCTGCTGGGGGTAGTAGGCGGGTTGCTGCTGGTTGTACCCTCCCATCCCCTGCTGTCCAGACTGGTTGTACTGGGGAGGCATCTATGGGGGAAAGAATCAAACTTCATGATCAGAGCAATATTAAGAATTCTGAGCCTTGAAGATTAGCCCCATAAGAGGATAAAGGGTATCATGATTAACTCAATAAACTGCATTAAGAATTTGCCATGTCAAAATCGTATGTGATGTAGTCTTTTGAGTTACTACACATATTTTGGTACGCACAGGGACTGAAGATGAAATCTAAAATGCCTCTTAAAATCTATCCATTCACAACGGGAAAGCACACTTTATATTGTTACCAAAAGTGTGCATATCAACTTCAAGGCTATATCATTGTCAAAAAATAAACATGTGCGGATATAAAGTCAGCCTGTTTGTTAATAATGTTGGTATCCATGCATACCTGCTGCCTGCCATACTGAGGCGGCTGCCCCTGCATGCTGGCCATCCTCCCCTGAGGCGGCCCCGGGTAGCGGGGTGGGGAGCCCTGACCGTACGGCTGTCCCCCGTACCCCTGCTGCTGGGAGTACGGGTTGGCGTTAGCATAGGGGGCGCCGTAAGGCTGCGGCCGCTTCTGGCCCATCTGCGGATTCATCTCATGCATCGGGCCCTGCGTGAAAACAACAAAACACAAGCGGTGAGTGCACGGACTGGCCGAGGAGAGGACACATGCAGTACTGGGAATCTGCGCAGGGGCAGTTTCGTGCATGTCCATGTTCAGACATCAAGTACATGCTGTAGCTATGCACTACAGAGCTGAAGCTCTCTTTTAATAATCAAAGTAACTCCAACAGCAAATACATTTTAGCATGTCACCATGCTTCAGTTACCCTACAACCTTCCTCTATTCCTGTGGAACATCCTAATTGCAAATAGACACAAGCACACAATCTTTTTGTCATATTTAGGTAAGACTTCCAGTAGAAATTCATTGGTTTCTCTCTGTCGCAACATTTAAAAGCCATGAATACAGAATTCTGAAAAATCACGAATATCTAAACATACTAATCCAGCAGCAAATGACCAACACTACAAATACTTCTTTGTCTTCAGCTAGCTGGACATAATAAACCTGCAGAAATAATGCTGTGTATGCAGCAAGCCATATCATTACCTACAGGTTGTAGAGTAATGCTGAGGACATCCCAAGCATGGCCAATAACTCAAGAGTTCTTGTTACGCATGAGAGTATGTCTTGTCATGTCTCACTGTCCTCACAAGCATCATAAGCACGTGGCAGGTGAAACAAGCCTCCCATTCAAGCTCTCCACAGCCCTAAATTATTCACCGCCAAATGTTTTTATGAAGAGGGGAGTTCCCCTTGACATTATCCGCTGAATTGCTAAACGAGGCATTTCATTTCTGCCGGGGGATTCCCCCTCAAGCCCGCTGACAACAATTACATCAAAGGGAGTCAATGGTTATTACGGAGGTGATCCACTTTTCAGTGGGGTCAAGTCAGTTCAGGTTGGCAGGCCGCAGCACTCTTCTCTTGTAATTGAGCCTGAAGCGTTTTGGTGGCCGTCAAGACCCGTTATCAATAGGGACTGATCAGGGCAATAATGGGCTAATTTGTCGGCAGGGTTATTCTTTCTGTGCGGAGATTCCCCCAAGGCTCTTCATCCCCACGTGCTATAACAGGATTAAAATACACGTGGGCTCACGAATTAATGAGCGATGCCTACAGCAACAAGATCCTGACTCTAGTCCAGCCCAGACCTGGGTGGATGAGGGAATGGGAGAGAGCAGATCTGCCAGGATACAGACATCCTAAAGACCAGGGTTCCCATTTTGAGTCAATGATATTCTAGAGGGCTCCTCCACCTTCGGACCAAAAACCAATGGTTGGATTGACAAATCTTTGTTGAAATTTGATTGACAAATCTGGGTATGCCCCTTACTTCTTTTCAAGAACTGCAGAACATCTCCAAATATCACTAGACTGAACATCATAGAGGAAAGCCTCTCAGTTACTGATGCCGACATTCACAATCAAAATCACATGAAGTACATGAAGATGCTGAGAGTTCAGCTCCCAAAACCTATCGATACAATCTCTTATAACAAGATATAACCCATCCACAATGCTTTTGACCAGTTACACTGCTCAGCTCATCTTGAACCAACCATGCCTCATTAGATCACTTCTGCAAAACTGTTCTGTATATCTCATCTTTCACAGGATACCTTTGTCTCATCAAGTTAGCAACCCTCAAACCAGACTGTTGAGTAGCTATTTCAATGGGCAACTCCTCGGGACTTCTAGCGGGGGGGGGCTATCCTCTTTAGACATCTATGAATGCAAGCAACCGGTGGCCCCGAAATGTTGGCACATCCCTCACTTGAAGTGTCAGGAGTCCTTAACAACTGGCTCTGTAATTATACCCCAGACGACCTTATTTGCATGTCTGTGTGAAGATCATCCCTTTGCAGGTCAGGGCGACCCCAAAGCCACCAGGTTGCCATGCCAACCCCAGTGGACATCCCCCCAGTGTGCCAGACATGTGGTTACAAGAGCCACAAGGGGGCGGGGCCCAGCTTCTGATTAGCAAATATTGAGTCTGTGCATGTATCAACCCACCTTAGCTTGTCAGATAGCCTTACCCACATGGCGTGGATCAACAAAGAACTGGTTGTTGATGATATGTCAAACATTGTGTGAGGAGAACAATGCAGACGTGCTGTGGTGGTCCAGGCGACCCTTCACACTCCTTTACACGGTTATCGCCCAGAGAGATCTTTTCAGCCAGGGAAACAAAAAACCCTGTGCGATTATTGGGGAAGCCCGCCAGGAAACAATCCAGGGCTCCCCGGGTCATAATCATTGTTTGAACAGGGCATTTGTATACAGGGGTAATTTGATGAATGGAGGCATCCTTATGACGTAAACCCATCCTCCGTGGCACATGGCTAATCTGCATAACGCCCACGTGTCAAAACAAGGTGAGGTCTAACCTCAGGACCTCAACACCAAGGCCTGGTGACACAACAACCCTGTGATGTCACCACCGCCAATAATACAACATGCTACCATCAACAAGTTTGACCTATCAACAATAAACTTACTCAAGTACAATGATACCGGGCTGGATTTTCCCCATTCAATCTTTTTGCGAGTTGTAGAGTTGCCTTTAATTTTTGCTTAGAAGCATTTTTGAGCAAAATATGAAAATATCAATCAAGTTCAAGTAAATAGGCATCAAGTAGATTTTGGTGCAGCCCACAGGCCTTTTGATAGACATATATTGTATGCTGAAAATGACTGGGTATGTCATTTCAACATCAAAGAAAACAAGCTGTTTGCTTGTAAATGGAGACTTCTGTATTTTTTTTCACCCATCCTTCAGCACGATATTAATGGACTGAAACCATGGAAAAGTTTGCAGTATCAAGTTTCATGCTCATTTAACCTTCTCCCTGCTTCCTAATGCTAAAACCTATACAAATTTGATGCCAAAATGTTGCATCAGCAGGGAAAATGTTAAATGATGGGAACTGGTAAGACAAATCTTTGGGGGGTACACCTTTCATTTACAATTAGCCATGGCTATCGACAAATGTCTGAACATTTTGTATTGACAAAGCCTTTTTCAAATGTTTAGTGAATTTAGAACGATAAAATATTTCTTCTGATTTGGTCAGAAATTTTTTGTAAGATGTTTGTACATGTCGTCGTAGTCCTATCCAAGATGTCAGAAAAGTATTTTAATCAAGTCAAGATATGTTTAACTGCAAACTTCAAAAGCTACTTCAAACAACTTTTGAAGCTTGTGTTCGAAAGAATCGCATTTCACAAATTTTATAATTAGATGGATCTAGATGATTCTTTGAATTTTTGCCCATTTTCAGTTCCAAACTGTAAATTGCTTTTTTTAAACAGATTTGGTAAGCTTACAGATCCATGCATTTTGATAAGTACATGGAACTGCATTTTTCAGGCAATATTGCAATGAATTTCAAATTGTCCACGAGTAAGTACACATTTTTTTTATTCAATTGTATCATGGCCATGTGTCAGTAGCACCATGCATATAATTTGAGGGAAGAACACTTTGCTTCAAATCAATACATAGATTGTAACAGCAGAAATAAACTTGATGTCACAGATGCATTAACAAACGAAGATGTTGGACAAGTAGTATCTTAGTTCAAAGGTCATGTACCAAAGATAGAAAAATCAGCTTCTCTAACGATTGACAGCAATACACTGCATGCTGTGGATTACCTTCCCAAGTAGATAATACTATCTTCAATCGTTACACCTTCCCAGCCACAAATCTTCCTCCCACCTGCTCCTTCACCAACAAGACAGGGAGACCTTCTCGCTTGCCTAACTCTTCCACCCTCCCCAGGCATCAATATCCCAATTATCAATGGACAAACATGAATGAACAAGCCACCAAGCCATGTGGGATATATTTAGAAAGTTGGCCTTTGGACATGATTGCCATGGACATTCCTATCTGTCAAGCATGGCAGAAGAGGTAGTTCCCTCACAAGTATTAACCCATAGTGTCAAGACAAGGTCGACCTCAGGACTGGGATGGTACTTATTTAACCGGTAACAACAGGTTTATATAGGTGTTATGGCAAGAGTGGCAAGATTTGTCTAAATCAAAGAAGGCAGGAGAAGACAAATGACCCATGCATAGGACAGTGTGTGTGTGAGAGTGGATATAAAGGCTACTAGTACTAGTAGAGTTCACATAGGCAGACCATTGCCCAAGCATTTAGAGTTGTATCCAATGGAAGCTCTTCAAAAATCTGTTGAATTGAAATATTCCAATCAAACTGGAAGAGTATTCTTAATGAAATGATACAAGACCATTACATTATTGCTGACTGACACCAAACTACAAGACCAAAAAATTCCAAAGTGGACTTTTCTAACATTTACAAGATCGTTCTAGTCTTCAGTTCCCTCATAAATGCCATGGACTGCTAACTACACAGTGGAAACCAAGAGTACTCCACTGTAAATTTGGACATGCTTGTGCCTTTGCTGAGTTTTTGCCCCCGCAGTTACACGGTTACCTCTCCACCCCAAAATTATGATGCTTGGAATAGAGGTTTCCACTGTACAACAGAACTGTTTTAAAAGTAAACTTAGATCTAAGACATCACAGAAATCTTCATTCCCCTGCTACCACAAAATTGAGTCCCCATGAAAATAACTGAATTTACAGTACCAGAATTACTGAAAAGATGTGAATGTTTTCAAAAATTTCATCTCGAGTCAATTTTTTTACCAGTTTATTTTCTGAATTTCTAAAATTCTGTTTAAAAATTGATGGTAGATAAACCGTCACTAATCTGGTAAAATGTAGGCTGTAAAACTCAAGTATTAAAAAATGCAATATTCATACATACCAAAATCTATCAAATTAGAATCATCTTCAAAGTTCATGAAGAAAGATACAGCAAGATTCTAATGTGAAGCTGTTTCTGCGGGGCATTTCTATTTTGACATTTGACAAATAGTGAGAGGAAATGGAAAAGCTTGAAATAGATCATTTCAATTTCATGTCAGCATAATTAATTAGAGCTATTAAAAGCATCCAAGGTTACAAAAGGTTGTCATATTTTTGGATGGAGCTTCATTGAAATACATTAAAAGAAAATGTTTTTCATCTCATTTCTCATTCACCAATCAAAACTATAAGCATGGGAACATGCTTACGTGTTTTCTTTAAGTTATTAATTAGAGGTTTTCTGCTATATCAGCATCTGGGTGGACAAGAAGAGTAGTTGCCATGGTAGCTGTTGTATGGATCTGCAGGTCTTCTATCCCTTACAATATTAGAACATATGATCTTTTACCAACCAGACTTTCCTTGTGTGTCTAGTATAAACCTCAAAATTTAATTCAAAAAATAAATAGAAAGAAATAGAATCTACATCATTGATTTGATGGTTATCTTGTCGCAAATGATGGAGTATTCGTAGTCTCTACCAGACTAACTACGCCAGGGTTTCACTTGCAGGCTCCTAAACGGGCGAAATGTGATCTTCACTGTAGACTGACTCTACTGGCTAATTATTCCTTTTTCTACCGAATTCTATGATTCATACGCCCGTAAGAGGGCCTGGTGGAGGATAAAGTATTCGCAGTATTCACTGAAGAAGTGGTCGAATAAGAGGCCTGACTGAATATTACTTCCTGGCTGGAAAAACATAACTCTGTTACCCAGCCACGTATAAGGAAGTGACTCACTGACTGGCTGAACATATTACAGGAAATACAATTCAAGACAGGTTTTCTGACTGGCTGATTCAACAGAACTACAGGAAAACAATTCAAGACAGATTTATTCCTACTCTCGGTGATTCACCTCACTCTGAAGTCCTTGATGTTAACAAAGGCTGCAACAATTCATGGAACATGTTTGACATGACAGCAATTCATAGACTTCAACACAATCACGCAAGCAGTTTCACCTCAACTACAATGAATTATTCCAATAATTATTTCATAGATCTAGTTCCTCTATCATTTGAATTTTCATTGTAGCGTCTTTGTTTGAATGAATCACAGTTGGTAACACCTGACATTTTTTTTTGCCAGAATCAACATTAGTCCAGACAACAAGCCAGGGGTCCTGAGTTTACAAAGGGCTGTCTTGATGAATGGGACAGGTTAGAGGTCACTGGGGTTCATCAACCCTGCACCTTACATTCCCATTAACAGCAGGTGGATAGTTCTATTGTCATTTGATTCATGGCTGCCTAACTAGTAAGTGATCCCACAGGGACCAAGGGGAGCCCAAACACTCAAGCACGGGGTCAAAGGTGACACAACATCAGCTGTTCATCCTGACAATAACACAACCACATGACAGCGCTGGAAGTGCTTCAGTCTGGCAGACTCAACTCGCAAACCTGGCTTCTCGCTGCATGAAACTGACTCGACCACCGTTGCTCAACAAACAGGTACATGTTCTTCTGAATCAAAGTTGAACTGCAAATTGCCAACACAAAAATTGGACTTTTTTGACTGATCAACTCCAGTCTTTGTCCACGGATGAGCAATCTGCTTCTGTGACATCACATTATGCAGATAGGAACATGTGACTCAACTGGAGCTGATCAATCAAAAATTTACAATTCAACTTTGATTCAGAATGACTTCTACCAACACAGATGAACTTTCGTCCCTTTTGCCGAATAAAAACATCACCTGGTTGGCTGTAAAAAAGCACTTGTTCTCAGATGAAATTTTCGTGTCTTGATACAACATATGCACAACTCAGGGTCTTACCTTTGCTGCGAGTCATGAAAGCAGTCTTCTCATTGAGTCTGTTTCACAATGTGAATGAAAATCTAGCCCTGACAGTGAATCTTTGACGCAACATACATTACATGAACATTTCTTTCCGGTGATCTAGCTTAACTAAAATCTGCAAAGTGCATATATGTATCTGAAAAAAAAAAGTGAATTTCTACAGCATTTCATACATCATCACAAAAACCAGGTAGAAACTGCTGTCAGAAAGGGCTGTTGCTGAACTTTAACCCTTGACCTTACTTATGTCAGATAGGCCTGTCAAACTGTCTTTGCAAAATTGTGCCTCTTTTATATATCACACAATATCAGATAAAGGTAACCATTCAGTTTTTGCCTCACTTTTAATACCTAGGAAGTTGACTTTTAATGAATTTCTTTTTTCTAATTAATGCATTTCTCTTTTTCTGATGTATTTTTTTCAAACTAAACATTTTTAGACTGAATAAAGAACACTTTAAAACGTAAGTTATTAATTTGCTGCCAGAATGTAGAACATTTAGTTTCAGAAATAACTATGAGCAAAGCATTAAACTACAATAATATAAAAGAACATGTCACAGTTGTCATTTCTAGTTAAAAATATTGCACAACACAAACCCAATTTTCTCACCCTTGAACTACATCTATGGCTGTTCATGCCTAATAAAATCAGACTTGTGCATCCTTGAGTTTGTAATACATACAATCATGTAGATGTGGCCTTGTGTATCTAAAAAAAGATTGAAAAACACAAGAAGTATTCTTCCATCGGGAGACATATAAAAAAATAGAAGAGGCAAAAATAGAGGTGGCAAAACTACAAATTCTGTCAACTGAGTCCTTCCATATCATTTCCCACTGACTTTCTGAAATGAAAGGAGTTTTTTTTTTTTAAATCTAGGGCCATCCTACAAGCAAAGTCACTGAACAAAATCAAATTAACACACATAGCTAACGGTTAACAACGTACCTCTTTTCTACAACTGTCCTACTATTTCCTCTGCTGTGATTTTACCACCGTAAAACTTAGAATCTATCTTTTGATTACATTTGCTGAAATTCGACAGAAATGACGACAAATATCATATCATTTGATTTTATGACAGATAGTTGAAATGTATTTTTGCTGGGACTTAATTTCGTGGTGGATTGGGAAAGGAGGTTACCCAAGTATTTTAAGTTCTTTGTTGAAACGATTTTGTAGTACAGTAGTAACACACTAGATATTCGCAGCATCATTCAGGAATTCGCGATGCATGGAGAAGTCTCTCCGAAAATAAACCCATGAACATTTCAAGATTTACATTAACTATGAAATTGGCTTTAGGTGACACATTCAATAGTATACCTCTAGATGACAGAGATGATTTTTTTCCATCCAGTTCAGTGAGTTCACCCAACCTTACTATCAAGTCAAGCCTTCACAGCTGTCTGACATTGGATTAGTTAGGCAGGAATCATCAATAGGTATTCCCTTTCTCCTGACACCTAGCTTATGACTCTCAGAGGGGAAACCCCAACACTCACCCGCAACAGGTGCATTACAGTTATCAACTTCTCAAGGCGACCAAATACCAAACAAGGTGTAAGTATCCATTCAAAACACTGCAAAAAGACTTGAGAAGGACAATACCCCTGGAACTTGTGTTAGAGCCTGTGATACACAATCCCTTTCTCAACCACTTCCTCAAAGCCTTGTATGCACTAACACTTCAGATTTTGTCCATACAAAGTTGAAAGTAAAAGGTAGCCTTTAAGTTGATATTATATCTCAGGCTCTTTTCATGAATGTCTCATCCACAAGTTCAAGCGGTTATAGGTGCTGCTACTCTCTCTGATAACACACTTTCTTCCTCTGTTGCTTCAAAGCTCTGGATCTATTCTCACAGAAACACATTTTCATTTCAATATTGTTTTTTTCTTCTCAGCTAGACGTTTAGTTTTGAAACTCTACTACCTATCTGTATCTCTGACTATCTCCATCACATCAATACACCGTATGGGAAGCAAAACTACAGAAAAAAGACCAATTTTTTGGGGGGGACGGAAACATCTACATAGATTAGTCCTCTTGCTGCAAACAATACCAACTGTCATCAACTTGATCAAGGAAGAACACTTGCCTTTCTTTCGCATATTCAAAGGGATGAGAAATATGACAGCCCAGAAATCTCAAAATACTTTTGGAAAGGCAACTTTAGACACAAGGACCACCAAACTACAGTCACAACAAACAACAGAGACAACCTAATCACAATTACAGGAACAATATCATGACAAATGTCAATCAATCATCAAAAAGCTTTTCCCATCTCACAGTGTCAATTGTGTCAATTTCTGTAATGGTTAAAACTTGAAGTTGAAGTGTAATTTGCGATAAGTTTGTGCCATTTCAGCAAGCAAGAACTTGATGAAGATGCTGGGTACGAAGGTATCATAACCTGAAAAGAAATCATCATTTGAAATGGTGGGACATCGAGATGACATAAGATAAAATGCAGATTTCGTTATATGCCACTATTACATTCTAAAATCTAAATGTGAATCCAATACATTTGCACCTGATCAAACACCAATGCAAGGTCATGTATGTCTTGCGACCCAACGTCCAGAAATAACCAACTTTGCAGGAATTTGGTAAGAAAATCATGGTTGTGCATCCCCAGACCGTGGCAAGGGACAAGTTTATAGTTTCTATTTCCCTCTTCCAAGAAACTCAACACCCTCCAGCCCAATCAGCGTCTTCTAATGAATAGTATCATTATGACAGGGGGTGATTAATGGTTTGTTTGACAAGTGGGATGAGCCAATCAGCGCACAGATCGGGCTCAGAATGCCCAGCTGTCCTCTAACTATCAGGATTTACCTCCACAATTCAAAAACTTGAGTCAATTTCATGCACTCTGGCGGGCCGCCGGCGCCCGTCCAGCGCGTTCAACGGGCTCTGGAGCCGCGAGAACAGACGCTATCTCCCCGCTACAGCCCGCGATCGGGCCCTTGTTTACCCGATCGGCTCATTATGTATGCAGGGCGCGAACACAGCGCTCTCTGTACAAAATAACCTGGCGAAATATATGGCACTTGGTACGCCACGGTGACGGGCAATCACGTACGGCACAAGGACGGGTGTCGGTGGCCTACCTGTGTCCTGTTGATGGTCTGGTTGGGCGGGGGCGCCGGGCCCATCGCGCCTTGTCCCGGGTGCGTTCTTTGTTGCGATCCCCACGTCTGATTAGGATATTGCCCGCTGCCCATCATATTTCCACCGTCGGGCCCCTTGCCCATGTTATAGTCCCCTCCAGCGGCTGAGGGAGGGTAGGAGTTCCCGTAACGTGAAGTGGCAGGGCTAGGGCTCTGTAGAAGCTGGTTTAGTGTCGGAGTAGGCCCTGAATGTTGGCTGGTGGAAGGGCCGCTCATAAATCGGTGCTGTTGCTGCGGACCCGTATTATAATTAGGCATCATCTGAGCCCCAGCCGAGCTCAAGCTAGTCCTGCTTACCGGCATGTTCATAGGCTTGGAGGCGGGAGGGTACGGGCCTTGCCTGGGCCCGGACATCCCAGACATGCCGTCGTAGTTGCCGTACTGGTTATACTGAGGGTTCTGTGGTCCCATGCCGGGATTCGAACCCGGGTTATATGGGCCGTTTCCTGCACCAGGTCCGCCATGTTGCTGTGGGTCTGCACTGTTGTATCCACCACGGAAGTTGTTGCTGTAGCCTGGCATGTTACCGGACATCGGTCCTGGGTGTCCAGGTGGCCCACTCGGGGCCCCGTCCACCTGGTTTGGCCCGCCTGGGCCAGGGTGGGGGTAGCTGCCCTGTCTAGAAGGGTCTAAATCCACGCCGGAGTCGTCGTTGTTCATAGACCCGCTATTGCCTGTTCCTCCATCTTGAGCGTTGTGCTGAGCAGCCGCAGCAGAGTTTGAGTCGGCGGCGCTGCTTTGTTCGTTCGGCGATTTCAACTTGCCGCTCGGGGGCCCGCCGTCGGGAGCTACGCCGTCAGGACCGTTGGGAGCGTCGCCGTTGCCGTCAGGGACATGATCCACAGAGTTGGCGGCCACCTCAGTACTCTGCCCAATGTCGTTCCCATCACAATGGACATTCGCAGCCACTTGAGCTGCCATGGCCAGAACGACAATACACCACGAGTTACATCAAGTTGAAGGTACGATCGAGGTCACAGAGGTGGTCAATGGTAGAAAGGTGACCCTGGCGCATCTGTGGGGTTACCTGTGCGGTGTTTGACGCCGATGCACACACGTGTTTTGAGTCAGCAAGAGGAGAATAACAGAGAACTCAGGCCCGGTGGCAGCATGGCCTTATCTCACGCTACACCATTATGGCGCACCCCTGCCTCAGACGACATACAGGCTCCATCATAACGATCCCTCCGCCACCTAAAAAACTTCAACATCCTCAAAAACAACATTTTCCTCTCAAAACCACACTTCTCTCGGCGGAATAATAAACAAGATATAATTTTTTAACCATGTTAGTGTTTGCAGACCCAAGGTAGGGGGAAAGAAGAAAATGTATTGTACTACTTTTTGTAAGCGATCTGCCTGAATACACATTGCGCCAAATTCCTCGGCGGTGATGCGTCTGAGGCATTGCTTTTCAAACCCGTTTTTCCTATTAGCCATTCCAGCAACCTCCCTCCGGAAGAGGTCATGCAAGACAAGCTTTACCGGCCAGTGCCGCCGGTGTTTTTGGCGGGGGACACCTCGTAACAGCATCACGGAAGCCTGCTATTATCCCGGCTGCCATAGCAACCCGGCATTTTACACATATTTGCCTTTCTGTCCGTTTTAAGCCCGAAACTCGGATTTTCCGGCGGGAGGGGGACGCCATGACTCGAACCGCCTAATTGGCAGACTGCAATTCGCAATGACGTCAGCCGGTAAAATTATCTGGAAAGCTTTCAGGGAGATGTGTCCCCTGGAAAAACGCGTCCACCTTTTCATATTTGAGCGCCCTCTATAAAAACCCAACCCATTGGTGCAGTAATAAATGAATGCGCGCAGTTCCTGAGATATCGCCTGGCTCCCTCAAGCCGCCGGTTGGCGCTGGGAGGACCCAGCAAAAATCGATTTTAATCCCGTGGAATCTGAAATTCGATCCTTTCTCCCAGCCGTGTGGCCCCAGCACCGTGCAGTTAAGATCAATAAACGCAGCACCAGGCGCGCCAGCGTTCCGCTCTTTTTCCTTGCCTGAGGAGCTAAAACTCCACCAAACAATTCGATTCGTAATTTTTCCCCACTCCTAGCCGAACTAGCCATCTAACCTTTGTACTATCCTTGGTTAATTTTTGTTTTTACGGTTCAGAGAGGAAAAATATCGCCTGTGCCCCTTTGTCCTACAAAGTCTGTTGCACAAACCATTCTGGGCCCCACCGCCGCTCCGTTTCAAAACATCGCGTTGGCAGCGTATTTTCTACGCGAGATGAAATAATTCATGGAGACACTTTTCCACATGGTAAAATATCACAAGAGACGACAACATTTCATGCATCCTGAAAATCGTGCAAACTTTTCGTATTTACGGAGAGTAATTTTGTTGAAGTTTCTTTTCCCCTTGAACCATTTGCCCACACGTGATTGATAACAAGGGCGCCCAGAAATTGGACGATACCATTGAGATAATTGCCGTGGAACGCAGGGGGAGCAGGTCCCCAGTTCAAGGATTTCTGACAATTCTTATAAACGTTTCTATGTGGCAAAATGAAACAATTTCGCTTGTATAAAAGGTTGTTACGAATTGATGATTTTTTTCTATGGATTATTTCAACATCATGCTGCAAAGATGAACTTGAACTGAACAATAATTACTATCCGAAAATATATTTCGAGGATGCCATATTTTGACTACGCACAGGCACACGTACACGTATGTGTAGGCAACACGGCGTGTAGGATATATTCACCAGCAAAATTCACATAATATCTTTTCATCTGGTATTTCTTGGAATAAGGTTGCCGACATCGCTAAATACGTACGAGTTTCAGTGAGAGCAAATAAGAAATGTTATGATTACTAATTTACATAGAATCTAATTCTCAGCGATTGTAACTTTAGTCTTGCATGACTCCGGAAGACTAGCTGTTGAAATGAATCGGGACATTTCAAATCACCAAAAGAATCACTTTAGGGACAAAGATGCACACATCCTCAATCTAACTGAACCGCGCAGAAAGCACAAGAAACAAGCGCCCTCATACTGACTATCTATGTACTGCAAACGAAAAAACAACAACTGGAACACAGACACATTACTTTCATTGATTTTCATTGCTTGCTCTCGGGACGGAGACGCCAAGAAATTTGAATTTTTTCATCTTTTCACTCCAAATTTTGAGATTTTTTTCAACGTTTTAGTTGGTGCATATGTCCGTTCACACCGCTGGGAAGGAATCGAACGCTTTATTCTCGAGGACCTTTTCTGGATCGAGTCAGACACTATTTTCTCTATTTTACCAGACACTGAAAACCCCTAGCCTTGTATACAATGGAACAATCCAATTTGGTCGTTCCCAACACCCATTGCAACTCCAGTGCATTTCGCTGACATAGACAAGCACATATAAAACTAAAACATTTCTTGCTTGTTGTCACTTTAGAAAAGTTCCTTTCGAATATATAATTTTGAAATTCGTAGAGCAATCACAAAGATGAGAATCTGCAGTCACAACATATTCGTAAGTTAACTCATTTGCATCCACTTGTTAGTATGTATAGATTAGATCTTACGAAAGTCGCTGCACTTTTGTTTTAACAATAAACTTTATTGCTGTATTAGGAAGAGAACAGCCTTAGTCCGGGCAAGCCGCCCGACTTGTTGTAGATGATGATGTATAGTAATGCTGGTGTGCTACTATTGCAAAGTAGATATGACTCCGGCCTGTCAGTGTTTTTATGTTTATCAATCGAAAGCATCACATTCATCACTGCTTAACACTCCTTCAACAAACCAAGGAGGTTGTAATAAGACCTCCTTGAACAAACTCGGTAACAAACAATCATGGAAATTTATTTTCAAGCTCAAAAGTTTCCGAAATGTAACGTTACAGGCTGGGAGGTCGAACGGGCACGCCGACACGCGGCCAGTGCACGCGTAGCCAAACATACCCCCAAACTGTTTTATTTTGAACATGAACCGTACAGTAACTGAACCGGAGATTGATTTCCATGTAAGAGCTGCAACGAAGTCTACATAGGTGAAACAGGAAGGACCTTTGGGACCAGACTGGAAGAACACAAGAAGGAAGCCGACAGCATTGAAGTTGTAAAGTATACAAGGTCACAGAAAAGACAAGCTCAGCAGGTAGACAAGAAATCAGCAGTCACTGACCACATTGCCAGACACAACTGTGTCATTGACTGGGAGGGGGCCAAGGTCATCGACAGAGAGGATAACAGACGCACCCGGTGGATTAAGGAGGCGGTCTGGATAAGGAAGACAACACCAGTGATGAACCGAGACGAGGGGGGATACAAACTTAGCCATATTTGGGACAGTGTTCTCACCGCAAAAGCGCCACCTACATCGGCTACTTATAGCGGTGAGAAGCAGTACTCCAGTCAGAAGCTCTGAAGAAGGTGTCTGACAGACACCGAAACGTTAGCAGGTGAGAATACCTGGTTGTGTATTAAGAATCTCCCATATCCTATATTCTACCAACCTGATGAAATTATTTTCGGATGATTTCTACCTGTTTTTGCACCATGTGCAGTTAACAGGTCCTAGTCTTCTTAGACTAGACTGGCGGATAGAAAGGTTTTAATGCATTTTTTGGGGGGGTTTGTTCGTTGTTTGCGATACTGAAGGACTTGTAAAAAACTAGATTGCAAAATACCAGAGAGAGAGAGAGAGGGAGAGAGAGAGAGAGAGAGAGAGAGAGAGAGAGAGAGAGAGAGAGAGAGAGAGAGAGAGAGAGAGAAGTGGAATAAAACGAGTTAGGTATCACGTGCAATTTTGCTTTACAACACACTAAAAACCACACAGCCTGCAAGTACAAACAAATTACATTGTCATCTTAGATTTAAGCCACAGAGGAATGTAGAATTGTCCTCTTCTCAAAACTGGCGTTATTGTCAAAACAGCCGGAGAATATGTTGCACAGAGGGAAAAAGAGGTCAAATTAATGTACTTTGTATAGTGTTCCAAAACATGTAGGATCGCAGACGGTCTCACAGTGACATCTATCTTGTCTTGTCAGTACGGCAGACTATTGTAATTAAATGAATCGATCTTGTCCCTGTTCTGGTGCTATTTTGTTACCAACGAGACAACGGCCATCGAGGAATGGGTAGTGCCGATTGTGTTGACATGGTTGTGAAGAGCAGTCAGCTAAGGTCGCATGGATTAAAAGCGACTTCTGTTGATCACTGTCAATATTGCAACAAATGTCCAAACCACACAACACGTCATTACAGGTTTCATCTGCGAGGGCTGCAGTAGGGACGCACCCATAGGTTGGTCTGTACAGCCATCACAGATTCTGCTGACACCAGGCACGTACTAACGTCTACTTGGACGGAGGCAGAATTGACTGACACACTGTAATGGTTACTTTTAACCGCTAGAGATCCCCACTGTCAGGTCGGTTGAGAGGCCCAATGCATGCATATTTGCAACAGGTGAGTATATAGGTAATTTGGCTTTGGCCATGGTGTGAAGCATACTTTGGCCCGATTTGAAGGAAGAGACACCTGCACGTGGCAAAACATTAACACGTTCTCCAGAGCAATCGTATCCTTGAATGAACAGGCGGCATGTCACTGTTAACTAGGACAAGTGTACCCTTAAAAGTACTCTTGCAGAGGCAGCTACTGAAGTACAGTTTTGTAATACACTAGTGTATGACCAGCTGGTGCTTAGGTGCAGCGACATTAGGCGACGTGATTGCAAACTGCACATTAGTCTTCACGTTCGGTTACGTGATAGTAAACCTCTAAGCAGATGTTGCGAGAACAGATAAAGCTTTGCTGTTTGTCCTGTCATTTACTGAGGCATTTTATCACAAAACGTTTGAAAATACCAGCTCAGCCTATCTAGATGGAGAGAACCATGCTACTACTTTTTGTTCCGAAAACTCCACTGTTGGAGTCTTTGGACATGATATTATTGAAAGGAACATGTTGTTTTCTAACACATGCTTTTCATGCACTGCTAGAAATTTCATCAACTTTTTTCTGTCAGAAAGAAATACCAGTGGAAGAATGACAAAATATTAAATGGTAAAAGTAAACTTTCTTTAAACATCATTTCATTTCATGCAAAAAAATTCTGCATCACAAATATACCCAGAAGTGGAGGAAGTAATGTCAAAAACCCTATTTATACGTCAAGCTAAAATGTCGAACTGCTGATATGTAGAGAAACATGACATACAGTCTTTATTGTGCAAAGGAATTTTTAATCCAGTATTGTTTCTATCATATTCAACAAGTGCATGATTCCTAAGTTCCAAATTCACAAAATATACAACCTTGATATGAGCAAATACTGTACAGACTTTCCTTTATTAGTTGTGCATAGCACTAAATTGTACAGGAATTGAAGACACTGAGAAATCTTTGCCATTTCTACAAATCACCTGGACAAAATTTATCAAGGCATCTATCTTGATAGGGAAGTGTATCAAATCATATCTACAGCTTTAAATGTACATATGTATCTACTGTACTGTAAATATCACTCTCGAATTTACAGATTGAAATACCACAGCAATTAATGTGTTAAAAATCTCATACCTGATGGGGTAATCTTATCTCCTATTGTCCAACAGTAGTCACTTAACCAATGATACTGGGGTGAGTATGCATATCTTCAGAATCAGATGTATATCTAATACTGGCAATAATCTGGCCCAAGGCAGCAGTTGTTTTATTTCACAGTTCCATAACTTAGAAGATGTATACATGTATTCAGGTGTAGAAGGGGTGGGTGGGTGTTTCTGGAAGGGGGGTGGGTGTTGTGGAGTGGGGGCAGTGGGGGTCCATGGCCCCTGGGTGGGGGGACTGATGCTCAGTATGCCTCAGGTTCAGGTGTACCAGGGGTAGGTCTGCTGGGGGGGTGGGAGTCCATGGCCCCTGGGTGGGGGGACTGGTGCTTACTCTGTGCACCGGACGCACGTGAGCCCTTCGGTGTATCTATCAGGTGTGCTACAGATGACAGCGCAAAGGCCGCAGGGTCTGCCGAGATGATATCTGTAAAGGCAACAATAAAATCATGACAAATCATCCAACAATGATGCAGGACATTTAAAGTTGTTTGCTTTGAAGAGAGAACACCTTCCAAGATCTAACTCTCTGTATAAGAGCCACAAACATACAAGTTGCAAACATTGGCTGAACAGCTCTGGCAGTTGATAAAAAAGGTCACACAATCAGCTGTTGTACTTACTTATCTGTCTCTCTGATGCAGCACTTGTTCCGATCTCCTTCCATGTGTCCATATACCTGGGATGGGAAACACAACTGTTACAATGTCTGCTGCTTTTCCTATTCAAATTGCAATCAGTCAGTTGTTATTACCTCTGCCAAGTATTACTAAGCATTACCGACATGGAATAAATAGAATAAATTTATGCATAATCTTAATGATATGGGAAAACTATACTGGCTACACAGAGGTTTCCTCTTCTCTGAACTGGTCTAGTTTAATCTATCGAAAACCTACTCGTCAAAGTTGAGCCCATTGGTCCAGTCCAAGAGTTCGTCGACCTCCCAGTCCTGGATGGACTCAGGTCCCTTCTCCTGCGCCACGCGTACAATCCCGTTGGCTGCGTCCTGGATCAGCGTCGAGGTGTGGGAGTCTGTCGACTTGGAGCGTAGCATGCCTTCTTTGTACCTGGGGGAGTAAAAAGCACAAAGTGGTTATGTTTTCTGCCCTACACTGGCTGAGACCATATAGGCCTTGAGTCAGTGAAAATGAAGAACTAAAATAAAAACCACAAAATCAAAAACCCAAAGTTAGCGCATGTTTGAACATTGTCTGCTAGTACACTATTGTTGAAAAACAAAAAAATGAAAGTCCATATGATATTCTGTACTCACATTTTCATCATCCACTCCACCTTTTTCTTCTTTCTCTTCTTCTCCACATCTTGTTTTCTCCTCAACTAAATGGTAAAAGGAAACATTGATAGCTGTTGAGCAAAAGGGTGACCTATAAGTATGCTTAGTGTTTACATGCAACAAATGATGTATTGCTTCTACTCTTTGCTTTGAATATAACAACCTGATTACGTTATATGTACCATTGACAAATTTTGATTTGTTTTTACTATGTACAATGTACAACAAGGACAACATGAGGTGTGTTCTGTTTGCTGTTACAGAGCAAACAGCAATTGAACACAAGAAGACAATGAAAACATACCTTATTATGGTGGAAGTCCACTTTCTTCCTGGATGATTCCCATGTTATCATGTCCTGCTGGGCATTCTGTAGTAACTGAGGGTAACATATAGAAACAAATTATAATCCACTGGTATCCCTCACTGGAACTGTTTGAAGATGTTTGATATTTGACATGTAAGGGTCACATCTTTTAGTAACGATAGTACTGATACAAGGGCAATGTAGAATATATAAGACATGACCGTGTTTTACATGCTTGAACATTTGGACTTGTTTCTAGTTATCAGAACATATAATGAAAAACACAGTGCATGCAGCAACACACTTGAGTTTATGGTGCATCTTAAAACAAATAGCTACCTTACTTGCAAACCGGTAGTATCAATTCTATGTAGCTATTAATTTTTCAGTAAGACTTACTCTGTCAGACACAAGTCTCCATCCATTGTTCTCTATTCTCTCATACCAGCCAGCCTTGTCTGTATGGAAATAGAAGGACACAAGATTCTCAAGGATAGATATGCATTGATTAAATGTATGCTTGTTTCTGTGCCTTCGATTTTCAACAAAGCATTTAACATGGGACAAAGGGTTTAGGATGGGAAAGAAATCTGTCCTTTACAACTTAACAACAAAGCAAATACATCTAACAGTTTCTTTCTCTTACCATCCACTATAGGCTTGTGTATTGTTCTGTTGTGTCTCTGTTTGGCCTCTACTCTCAGTACACCAGCTTTAGTGTAGTCTTTTGGACTGTTGGCACACAGGTCAATAATGGTACGGTGGGTGAAGATCTTGTAGTAGATGTTGGGTGGAAATCTCTCCTAGAAATACACAAACAGAGAGGGGTAAGTCTCTGGAAGAAATGTCAGGTACAACAAGACTTTTTGAAACATGGTTAATCTACATGTAATTATAGTATCACAGTTATACTGCTACTTTGATGTGCAAGAAGATAGAAAATGACCTATTTTCTTCTGAACCTGGATCAGGCTTTGCCAAGAACATGTACAGTCAAACCTGTACAAGTGACCACCTCAACATGAGGACCACCTGGCCAATCTGATCCATGAGATAATTCTTTCCATTGATAGAAGCATTAAAAATCCTGTCTATAGTCACCACATAGGCCAGATTTTATCGGTCCCCTGACTCCTGAGTGGTCTTCTTGGGCAGGTTTGACTGTACTCACAATGCTGACCATAAAAACTTAATGCATATAGAAATTAATGCTGAACTCTATTAACAGAAGATACATATGATGTAGTGATGTAATGATTTGCCCTCACCCCAGCCAGCCTAAACTTGACATGTGCGCCCATGGCTGAGTCCAGCAGTTTGGACTCGTTGGGGTTAATACACCTTAGCATCATGGACGGGTCTCCCTTCCCTTTGAAGTTAATGAGGTCCCTGTAATATCTGTACACCTGGACATCCTGTGGAGGAGAAAACACTAGTGTGAGACCAAAGGTAGTATAACAGGAGCTGATGAACATAAAGGTGTGGACATGAAACTTAGGTGGCAAGGTGGTTTTGCGGTTAGGGTTGTTGACTTAGAATCTAAAGCCTAAAGGGAATTTATCGGTTATGCAAGTTTATCAGTACATGTACTACAACACATGTATGGCTCACAATGTGTCTTCTCCAGGCCCGCTGGATCTTCATGGCTGCTTTCCTCTCACTGATTGGTTCGGCTTTCCCCCCCTCGTCCTTCAGGAAGGACATCCCGCTAGACGGCTTGCTGACGACCTGCCCCTTATGGGCGCTCCGCCACGCCCTCTGGATCTCGGACGCACAGAAGTCGTTGAACCTGGAAAGGAAGACAAAAACAAGTTAGCAAGTTATAGATATAGGAGCTATATTGTTTAGGTGACAAGCTGTAGAATCACAGGTTAGGGACAATTCCCAATTACATAGCAAGTGTTTCTTTGTTTGCAAAGCCAATCCAAAGAACTATAACAATTCATCATCATCAGGTTGTGACAAGTTCACGAGCGTTCGTGGTCCTTCTCCTCCATCCCTCCCTATCTTCCATTGCTCTGGGCAGGTCCTCCAATGTATGTAGTTATCTATAACAATTAGTCTTAGCTAACATGTACAATAGGAGCATCTTTGCTAGATAGCTTTTTAACAACGCTGACAGCTATATGTGAAAAGGTTAGGTGTGACAGGTCGTTCAGTGTAATATAACCAGATGCTGCCTGTGCTGTGCTATGCTGCGTGCGTGCAAAGCTGGTGTGTTACACCCAAGGGGGTTATACATGTACCGGCTATAAAGATACTGATACTCAACAGTGATAAATTTGATATGATTTTTGGAAGAAGATTCTCTTAAAACTTACGAGAAGATCTCGGCTCTGTCCAGGTTCCTCCCTTGTCTCACCATCTCCTCCACATAGTTTTTATACGCTGTCTCCAGCTTCATCCTCCGCAATGATTTATCCTAGAAAAGATATAAAGAAATTGAAACTTAGTAACAGTCACTTCTGACCTTCTGTTCATTTGTCACTCGCCATTTTACAGTGTCACCTTTGAAAGCATGTTCAGACAGTCCTTCCTAAAGTGTGCTGTTTATCAACAGTAGTAATAAAAGGTCTTGCAGACAGTCACATGGAAATGGACAGAAATGGAAAGAAAAGTGCATGTATTCTGTCAGTGCTTGTACACGAAAGCAAATAGGGAAATCACTGAAAAGGTGCTTTAGAAGAAAACATATGGGAAGTGCCACTGCAAACACCTTGGACAGCTTTTTCCTGTTGATATAATGGTGGTGCACTCATATGATGAACTTTAGCTTCTTTGAAAGTCTTAGACTAATAATTTTGTTGTGATGTAAAAGTGCACATGTGCATCTCCCCATGTATGACTTGGCTGACTGCACCTCTCCTGGCCCCTGTAATGTCTGCTGCTGTGGTTCAGGACAAGAGTCTGTCGTCTGGACACTACATGGTGATTCTGAGGTGCTCTCATCCTGGTTGCCATGGTGATTCGAGGAAATGACTTGTTTTTCCACCATTACATCATCCTCATCACCATTGTTAGCAACACCATCATCATCACAGTCATGACTGTCATCCACATCCTTGATACTGTCATCATCAATGTCAGCTTCTTTTTGTTCGTCTGTTTCATCTATCTGACATTTCTCTTTTTGTTCCTCTACTTCTTTCCTTTCTTCTCCTGCATCCGTTTCTCCCATCTCTAATTTTTGATCAGGAAGTGGACTAACAGTCCCACTACCTGCACTATGATGACCTCCTGTATCTGATACATGTATGTTCCTGGGAAGGCTGGTGTAGATGTGCAGCTCCATGGGAAACTTTGGCCCGATTGGGTTAGATGTACGATTCTTGACTGGAAACTGTTTCATCATTAAGATATTCAAGAGATTATAAACTAAGTCATCTTATATCCATACAAATCACAAAGAAAAAAAAATACCACTGGCAGGGACGTTAAAAACAATTTCATTAGACAATGCTGTAATACATGTAAAAGTACTATACTCTGATCGTTAAGTTGTACATGTACCTATAGCTGAAACCTGAAAGAAGGCAAGTATTCAGTACTCTAGAAAATGGATAAAAAACTTCATTTATTTAATAAGTTACATGCAAAAGCCATGCTGTTCACCATGAAGTAATCTTTTTCAAGATTCTAATGTTTTGAATGTCTTCTATTTTAAATATGAAGAAGTTATGTGATTTCTTGATGGATGAACTTGAAGTATGAACTGGAATTAACATTTTCCCTGCTGCTTAACCCTATAACCCCAACACAAATCTGGTGCCAAATAGCTACTCAGCAGGCTGAAGGTTAAGGAAGGAATGCTCACCCTTTTAGGCACCTCCTGTGGGGGTGTCCTGACGTCCCGCAGGCCCTGCTCACTCTGCTGGAACCTGCTGCCCTGGTACTCACACTGCTTACTCTCATTGGGGTGGGTGATCGCAAAGTACTTACACCTGGAACACAGCAGAGATGGAGATTTGTCTAAGTCATCTGGCATATTTTACAGTCTTTTATATAGATTTTAGGGGGTTTTAAGACAAATTTGTGTATCAAGTATTTCATGGCACTGAATGTACAGTAGATTATGTTCCTGGTACACCGTACCAGCTATAACCTTATTTGGTAAATCTTTTTTATCACAGACCTAAAAGATCTAGAAGCTAACCTGACAAAATGGCCTCTCCAGACTCTCTGTATCTCCACTGCTGCTGCCCAAAGAGCATCATCACTGGTCTTCTGCTGGATAAGGGCCTGGAAAAGGGCAATAGAAGTATTGAAGCCAATCCTAGCCTTCACTCAAGAAATAGATAACTTATCTACATAGCCAAAGGTTATCTTAATAACCTTTGGCTATGTAGATATGTTATCTATTTCATAAAATCATATTGAAATATGATTTTATGTTCATACTAACAATCTATAAATAAACCATTGAAGCCATGAAATTAAGCAAATGTTTAAAACAAAGCCTGCATATCTTTTTATCAACCACACCAGAAATAAAGACGAATAAGGTTGAAACTGGTTCAATTCTGTCTCAGCGCTGTCATTGTCCCAGAGCTACGAATTATGCACAACAGAAATAAAGGTTGGTATTCTCACCTGTCTTTCAGACTTGGATAGTCTGGAAATCTGTGTCTGTGGGTCATCTTTGAGTTTGACATGTGTAAAAAGAAGAAGAAAAAACATCCATCAGTACTCATAGTACCAACTAACTTTTTAAATCAAATTAAATGTAACTGATATGATATACAGTCAGGTGCTTAAAGGGGCATATTGCGACATGAACATAAAACAAAATTCTTTGGTTTTGATTATTTTTCTACATCATTAGTTGAATCTACCTTATTACACTGCACAGCAATATTCGTCACGTAAGGATGCGACTTTTTAGTGTCGTGCGAACGCCTTGACGAAATTATATACGCCATCCCCGCCGCCGCTTGAATTGGCCGCCATCTTGTCCAACATTCCGACGAACCACCGAACACGCGATCGAACGCCCGACGTTCTGAAGTTTGTTTACTTGTGGTGATTTTCCTGTGACGCTCGAACTCCGACCATAACGGTCGATTCGGATTTTTCGTAGCGTTTTACGCTGGCTTATTTGCATATTAACTTGCGGGACGCAAGTTAATATGTAAATGCCCCAGATTTTACACGTTTGGCGTTTTTCGTCGTTTATTAATGGTGGAAATGTGACAAAATGACAGGAATATGTTGGAAATAAGTAACAAATAATTTAAAAATGTGAATCTTAGTGTAGATCCTTCAAATTCTTACTATTTGTAGTTTTTTGCCCACCAGATTCTACAATATGCCCCTTTAAAGACGCAATGAGAATGTTAATGACATGTCAGAATGGGGAATCTGTGATGAATTTTACCAAGAAAGTGGAAGCAGTATAATGCATAATCTTGTCCTCTGTAGGTCGTATCTTGACGGATGACAAAACAAAGAAAAGTTAGCTCTGTCTTACCTGGAAGGTCGACTTGGTCGACTATCTTCTGTGCTTCTTTAGAACTCAACATTGTTCATCTCATGCACAAGCAAATTACTCCACCAAGCAGCAACAAGCCTCATGCAAGTTAAGTGTACTGCAACCAAAACAATATGTAATGATTATACGTAACATAACTGGAGCAGAAACATGCTTTCATGCGCTGCATTGTTCTATACAAAAGTGCATATACATTTTTTGTATACTGATTACTGAAGATGAGCTTTCGATCAGCTGAGCCCTTCAAAATCAGTTATTGTCAAATCATACCAAAGATAAGAACTGCCCTTTCACTTATATAAGTTTATATCTTGATAGATATTGTGTTTGTACTTCGTGAAGAAGTAATTCATTGTCATAAGATCATCAAATCATTGTCATTTTCTTACGATCGCTTCATCGCTAACGTCAAATTTTGGTCCGCCATGTTTGTTGACATGCAGTTGCCAAGGAAAATAAATAGGGATTGTCCGAGCAAACCTCGTCTGGATACTTCCCAGTTGTAAATAAGGGAATATGTGATGCTAGTTAGTGATCTTACCTTATAAATATCTCAGGTTTGTGGCCGGAACTATTGAAGATTTGTTGTTTTCTTGAGAAAGCTTCAGATATGTGCAGCCGATGACCCGTGTTGACCTCTGGAAAAAAGTGTGCGCAATGCACTGTGGGATATTAGATTGTACCACTACATTGAAGGGTAACACACTTTGGAAATATTTTTTTTATATTGGTTATTCATGATATCATAAACAGGAATTGAAGATAAATCAACAAAATTTGAAAATAATATATCTATAAACGTTATGGCATATGATCATTAAAACTTACTGTGAAATTTAGATGAGCTACTTTCTCTAGAAAAAGTGGTAGATACTGCAGCAGTAGCCGTGGCGACTATTTAAACGAAGGGAGTTTTTGCTTGATATTACATATACTTTCTAAGAAGGGAAAGTATATGTAATATCAAGCAAAAACTCCCTTCGTTAGTCGCCACGGCTACTGCAGCAGACGACACTGACATTAGCTTCGCATTTGAGATCAGATTCAACCAAGGAGGTTATTCTTGGTTTTCCTTGGATTCGACATAAAGATCACGAGATGTTTAGCAAGTGTTTTTGACTCAATGGCGTACTTTACGACTACCTGGACAGGAGTGAGGACAGGGTGCAGCTGCCGAACCTGAAGTATCTCATCCACAATGGTGTGTAACGTCACGTTGTTGCTGTCGTAAAGAGAACTCAAAACCTTTGTGATAGCTTGGCACACTTGTACTGAAACTATAAGCCGCCAGAAGTCGCTGTAACGTTTAATAAATGCAGAAAGTTGTACTAGCAAGGTCAAGGAGGTTTAATTTCAAGCCTCCTTGGTAAGGTATTGTAGTTACATTTTAGTTACAATATCTCTCCATGAAATTGAAATTCAATGATTAGAGAAAACGAAGTTCTTAAGCATATTGATATTTTTCTGTCAAGTACAGTTGAAGTACTATAATCTGACTGTTATGTTATAGTTTTGTTACTCAGTAACTTTATTTATACACTTAACATGATGCAGGTGTTCGAGCCAAGTGGATCCATAACAGTTTCATCACAGTCACCTTCCCGAACCACTTCACCATAGTGATGGGGATGTTTGAGGAAAGTCATGGCATCGTGGCAAACAACATGTACTTCCCGTGCTAAAGGAAGGCTTCCACAACCACAACACCACCGATCCGAGATGGTGGGACGTCGGTGGTCAGCCGATCTGGATAACCAATGAAAAACATCCAGGGAGCAGGAGTGGTGTTGTGAACTGGCCTGGTATGGAGGTCAAGTTCAACAACACACAACCATTCCGGCATCTTCAACAATATAATGGCAGCATGCCCTATAATGAAAGAATAGACACTATGGTACAATGGTTTACAGAAGATGAAAATGCCATCAATCTGGGAGTTTTGTATTTTGAAGAACCGGATGAAACCGGTCACAAGTATGGACCAGATTCTCCAGAGATGGACCGGACATTGAACAGGGTGGACAGAACCGTCGGCTACCTCATTGCTCAGTTAAAACAAGCAGGACTGTTTGAGAGAATGAATATGATCATCACGAGTGATCATGGCATGATGGAAGTCTCTAAGGACAAGGTGATTGAGTTGAACCGTTACCTGGACCCAAGTTCATATTTATTGGTGGACACGACACCTGTTTCAGCTATATGGCCAAACAATGGTGAGTGAAAATGACAAAATTGAACAAAATGTCAAAAGAAAAGGCCGCTACTTTGAAGAATATTCTGTTTGAAATTTGCATGCATCTATGCCACAGTTTGTAAAAAGGTTACGATAATGATTGTATTTTCAGGCATCAGTAGAGAGTATATTTATTCATCACTTCACAAGGCACATCCCCATCTCAAGGTGTACTACAAGAAGGACATCCCTGCTCAGTACCACTACAGACACAACAGGAGGATCATGCCTGTCATCGCAGTGGCAGATCCTGGATGGACCATCGTGCAGAACATCAGCACTGGCTGGGTACCAAAAGGTTGGGTTTGCTTGTACAGTTCTGATTATTAATCTGTTGTACATGTAATAGCGGCACTGAACCTTAATCCGACACTGTTGAGCAAATGCAGTGTGGAATCATAAATTAACAAGCGGCCTTGTGAGTATTTCAGGAACTGTTGGGTGCATTATGTGTTAGCGCTTCCGATCCCAGTCATCACTACACAAATTGTATCAGTCTTCCGATTATTGAGCTGTGGCTGGAAAACAAGGCTTGAAAATATCGTCACTCATAACAAAGTCCCTTGGGATTCTGTTTCAAACGGAACATTAATCCGACACAATAAAATAGTGAAGTTGTTTATCCTTGATTTTGGTCTATACAATTAAAGCTGTTTGTCAATCTCTCTGTCAACCAACAGCCAGTTACACTGAGACAAAATAGACACCCCATGTCAAAGTCAACACAGCTGTCAACTGCAATGAACTAGTCATCAATCATCGTCCTTAAAATGTTATGGCTGCTCTCCCTCCCACGACATGCCCTACATTATAAAAACATGTCAAATTTTCTTGACCTTGTCACTACAACATCACCATACCATTCACTCAGCACACTTCTAATTTGCCTACCTTACTGTATTTAAGAAACAATCAAAAGATTTTGCATAGCAGCCCTAGATCTTAACTTACAGGGGCGTATTGAAAAGTGTTGGATGAAGTTTGCGTCAGATTAAGGTGCAGTGCCGTTATAAAAGTTTATGAAGTTTATCTTTATCAAGTTTATGAAGACTTCTGACATATTGTGCTGATTCTTTCTGATTGACTTTTGTTCTATTACCATCATCCTCCTCTTCAGGTAACCATGGTTACAACAACAGCTACCTTCCCATGAACCCCATCTTCGTGGCCCACGGACCAGCCTTCGGCACCAACCTCCTGTCTGAACCCTTCAACAACGTGGACATCTACCCGCTCATGTGTCACATCCTGGGTCTGGACCCGCACCCGAACAACGGATCTCTTCAGAATGTGCAGCATATTCTTAAGAACTTAAAGAAGCCAATAAAAGAGCAGCATAGAGTAACTAAATCAGGCATGGGTCTATTTTAGAACTGCTGAAGGGCAAAGCTCAATATGTAAGATGCTCTAGATCTGGAGTTCCTGCCTACCTGGCCTGTTTTGGCCTGTCAACCTGGGCTGGCTATCAGGTCAGGCTACCCAGATCCCCTCATTCATATCATCACAAATGATGACAACTGTGCAGCTGCGCCCTCTAGGAGAATATATCAAAATTACACCCATTACATGTTATGTTATGGTCAAGGAGGGGTATTGGATGTGGTATAGCAAGCTACGGCGTATAAGCGTATTGACGAGAAGTAGATAATGTAGATTATCTGTCAGTCAGTATCTTTTGCAGTATATGTTTTCTACATGTGCAATAAAGATATTATTTGTCAAACCATTATGTGTGGTGCTTTGAAGTTTTTCTGTATGTGAATGTGAACTGATAGAAAAATTCAGAGGACCAGCTGGTGACATTGCATTGAATCTGATGTTTCGACATTTTCGAAATGAAAGAATGCAAAATCAAAACAGGTTCGTAGTCATTTATTTTCAGCAAAGGGTCAATAAATAAAGTTAATAACTGAATAATTTCGTCTGTTTTCTTAGTGCTAGTGTTTCTGACTAACAATACACCCCCTCACCCATGGTGGTGCGGTCCAGCTGGGCATTTCGCATAATTGCACCAGCCGCATAATTGCACCAAAAACGCTGACAAATGGGTGGTGCAGTTAAGCTGATTCTACTATACTTTGATAGATCACCATATACGTGTCTCATCGCATTCCTAAACCATCGCCTTCCAAGAGGATCAGCTTGCTTGACCGCAGGTGACCCCAACTAAACTTCTAGATCTTTCAGTCCAGCCCCTTTCCTTGTCAGCTTTGGAGGCATGTATGCAATGTATGCTCGTATCCAGCGCAGCAAAAAGAGGAAAGAACTAAATATTTTACTTTATAGTCATTATCGAATAGAACAAAAGCTATTAACGCTACATAAGTTTAACACTCACATGTTTATTAGATAATTAGACACCCCTTTGTATCTAATAGACTCGTCCCAAAATGGCGGTATAAGACACGGGATTGCGCCTGGCAACATTTTCCCGTGGGATTATCTCTTTTTACCGCACGTATTTCTTCTTTTATATTTCTTCACTCGAGTCTTATAATGGAAAGGGTCTCCTGAACTTCGGGAAACGTAGATCTGACTCGGAAACCGTCGGTAAAACTCGGCTATTTCTCTATGTGTAACGTTGGCGTTTTTCCGGATTCTTGACCGAGAGGTCACACGCACACAGTACGTGATCAAATGTGTCTAGAACTGTTGTCTGTCTTATGACAGTGAGTCAGCACTGATTTTCGTCTTGTTTTCGATTCTGGAGACCTTAGCTCGAAGCAAGAGCAAGCGGTATCTAGTTCCGGGTGCCGGGTGTACACATTCCCCGGTTGTCCCCGAGGCCAAAGTAAACGTTACGTGCTGGCCGTGAGTTTTCCGGTCTCTATGATGGCGGCCGTCCGTGTGTTTGTGTCCGTGTTAGTTCTGCTGATGTTGGGCGGACGGACAGGTTCTGTCCATGGCGGGCCGCTCCTGCTGCTGGTCTCCTTTGACGGGTTCCGGTACGACTACCTGGACAGGAGTGAGAGCAGGGTGCAGCTGCCCAACTTCAAGTTCCTCGTGCAGACAGGTGTGTGTCTATCAAGTGTCCTAAAACAGTAGAATGATTGGCTTCAAAATTTATTATTCATGGCAGAATTGTGTTGTATGGTAATGTTGTATTGTATTGCTTTTTGTGCTTTCTCTGTCATCTATAAGACTTAAGTTCTGGCTTTTAGCTGTCTTGTCTATTGTTCATACACATTGAGTTACACTAAGGACATTATTACATAACGTCTTTGGTCACACCCAGTACTATTCAACTATAATATAAAAGCACTAATAGATCCACTATATGCCAACAATAACGATCACCAAAGGAGTGGCCTAAGCTGGAGTGAAAGGACTCATAGTCCTACCAGGCCAAAACAATTTAGCATACTGTAAATACAGAAATGTTTGCAGTGGTTTTATGTTCGCGGTTTTCGCGGTGAACTTTCAGCGCTCAACAAGTAAGTGCTCTACTATGCTACCAAGTACTCTTGAGTCTACTCATAGTCAGAAGACAAGGTAAAAGAAAGTCTAGGAAATCTATGTGTGCTTGGGCAAAGGAACTAGATACAGTTGCAGTACTAGTAGTAGTTGTATACCTTTTCTTTCTCAAGCCACTTGATTATAATTCCTGTACTTAGTACTTTGCTGTTACACATAAGCAATGATTTCCCTACCTCAGCAATTAAAAAGGGATTATGTGAGACCTGATCTCTTTGGCATGTTTTATTATCATTAGCATAATCCTTTGTGGATACCTGTACTATTGAATTTGTTGTGCTCAATAACCCACAGGCTTTTAATGGATTAAAGTTGGTCCCTATTGGCTTAAGGTTCCATTATGTTTCGACTTCTTACAACATGGTGTGACAACAACAGCACAGGTCAACCAAAACATATAATGTGGTTTGTTGGAACTTATACAGTACATGTATAAGCTAGAGTCTATTTAACTCAAACTCCACTCTCCGTGGCTACAGGAATAACAGCCCCTCGCTGTCTGAAGTTGGGTGGGCCGCTACTCTAAAACTCTAAGCATGATTTAATCTCAGGCCAGCTATAGCTGGAAATTTGGTAGTTTTGAATACAGTAATGTAACCTTTCTTTGAAAGCTGAGCGATTGACGGATGGATCCTGAACTTCAAACGTTAATTTATGACATTCATGTAGTTCTAATCATTAGTTGAAGATAAGGCATATATTTACTGTGTAGGTAATACAGGCATTCATCATTTCTGTGCCATGCTTTATACAGGTGTACGGGCAAAATGGGTGCACAACAGTTTCATCACCAAAACATTCCCCAACCACTTCACCATCGCGACCGGCATGTACGAAGAAAACCACGGAATCGTCGCCAACTCCATGTACGACCCAGAACTGGGCAAATTGTTCCACTTGAACACCACCGATCCAGAATGGTGGGACGTCGGCGGCGAACCCATCTGGATAACCAATCAAAGACATTCGGGTGGTAAGAGCGGTGTTCTGAACTGGCCTGGCATGCAAGTCGAGTTCAACAGTACCCTACCATTCAGACACCTCCCAACATACAATAGTTCCATTCCCTACCACGAAAGAGTAGACACCATGGTTGATTGGTTCAAAGACTCGGAAAATCCGATCAACCTGGGAGTTTTGTACTTCGAAGAACCGGATCGTACTGGCCACCTTTCCGGCCCAGAGTCCGAGGAGATGGACAAGACGTTAGACATGGTGGACAGGACGGTTGGTTATCTCATAGATGAGTTGAAGGCAGCAGGACTGTTTGATAGAATGAACGTGATCATCACGAGTGACCACGGCATGATGGAAGTGTCCCAGGACAAGGTGATCGAGCTGGACCGTTACCTGGACCCCAGTACGTACCTGTGGGTCGACACAACACCTGTAACAGCCATCTGGCCTCATGACGGTGAGTAGATATATTTTTCGGTGACAGTTTTGTCAAAAGTTTAGTATAGATGTGTTGATGTCACAGGTTATATCTATATTGCTTGTGCAGGCCACAAAACATTTTATTGTAATGTGCATTACATGTATATCACAAGGGTTTAGATGGCTGAAGTAGTTTCAAGACAAAAATATGATGTAGTAATCCTTGACGTAAGATAGGGTAGACAGATACTAGCCTGATTGAATCACGCTTATGTTATAGCAGCAGCCCGTAACCGGTCAGCCCCTAGGGGCCATAAAAGTCCCTGACAGCTAGCGGGAGATTTCGTTATACAGACTAGATAGACACCTGTAGATGTTCCTTGCACTCAGCTGTGAGTAATTAAGCTTTCAGACTTCTAGATGTTTGTATCTCTGTGCAATCTCAGGACCTCAATCCTCTATTACTAAGTTAGATATTGGTTAGGTGGTAAATATAGCATTTTGTCGTTAAGTTTCCTATTCTTATCCTGCTAGAGCTATTGTAATGCTGTTACCTCTCCTTTTCTATGAAAACAATTGAATTTGAAAAAGACGTTTTGATTCTGATCTGCCTGACCCAAATACCATTACCTTACCACAACACATAGAGCCATGTAAAAGGGATAATATTACTGTCTGGTATAATGTCTTTGTTGTTAAGGTGGACTAAAAATAAAGTTAGATCTGAAATATATTTGCCTGACCTGGAAACAATTGATATTTAGAGCCTAAAATACATAGCTTAGTTAGTGCCTTAATTTGTCTTTTTATACTCTACGATTCTGTGTGCGATGATTCAGTCATTCATTTGTTTGAGATGTATAGAGCAGTTGACTACAGTATCATAATAGCATCCTTGACTACAGCAACCATTGATACAATGAAACTCGCCCATCCAGAAAGAGGCGTGGGTCTCTATTGATATACCTTCAGGAGATTTTGTTTGGTTAACAGGCATGTCACAAGGCATTTGAATTTAAAGGGGACAAAAAAAACTGTGCAGCAAAAAATTAGACTTTGGAAAATCTTACACTTGTTGCTTACTAAGTAGTTAGTGTCCAAGTAGAACCTAAGATTTAAACCGACAGCAATGTTTTTAAGTGTAAATAGAAGTGCATGTTTCATTAAATTAATACTGGTACTAGTACTTGTACAATTACCTTTTCTTCATGCATTAGATGGGAGTGGGCTCTGGAACTGGTCTTGCTGAGTTGGTTTGGACCTTGACAATGTTGTCAGTTTGGTGCCATAAGATAAAACCTAGCTATTACCTTTTACCCAGGGCAATTATGTACAAATACAAATCACTTGTAATACAGGTTAATTTGTCAAAGAAAATACATAGAAGGGCAAGGCACTACCTAAATGTTTCTATTCTCTTTGTACACCCACACAGTAATGAATGCATTGTTTCATTTAATTCGAAGGTCATGGTTTGAAATAACAACTCCATAGGCAGGTAGAATTGGATTTAAAAAAATTGAAATTTGCACATTACAGTGTTTCATGTTTACCTGTGCCTAATTTCTAAGTATTAACCTACACTGGCCTATGCACCAGTGCAGGTGTGCAGAAAAAAGGATGATTTTAAGCTCGGAGGTGAGATAAGTTGAGAGGGTGAGATACTGTAAATGAAGAAATGTCCTTAGTGGTTTTATGTTTACAGTTTTTGTCGCGAACTCTGCGTGAACTTAAAACCACTACGAAACTTTTTGCCCACTTATGACTGTAGTGCTAATATTGTTTCAAACAGAAACCTAAAACCACTGCGAACACTCCATTTTCTCCCTACTGTGAAATAAAAACCACACAAACTTAAAGGCATTATAATACTGTAGCACACATAGTTTGTCCACAAGGAATACATCAAGTTGATATAATTTTCACATGTTAATTTTCTCTTTATATATTCTTAACCCGATCAATATTCAATTACAAACACATACTTTAATACCATCTACCGGCATCCACAGAAGTGACCAGGGAACACATCTACACAGCATTACACAATGCCCACCCCAAGATGCATGTGTACTACAAGGAGGACATCCCTGCCCAGTACCACTACAGACACAACAGGAGGATCATGCCTGTCATCGCAGTGGCAGATCCTGGATGGACCATCGTGCAGAATACTAGCTCTAGCAGGGAGTGGAACTTGTACAAAGGTGAGCTGATTTTCGTATCCTCTACTATACATGAAATCCATATTTAAAGCATTTTTAGGGATAATTTAGATCAGAAATAAATCTTATAATAGGATAAATGTTGAAATGTTACAGGTGGTTTTATTTTTGCAATTTTAACAGTGACTTCTCCACCCTAGCACTGCAAATAGATGTTTCCAATGTATTACTTCTGTACTACAGAGTTGCTTCAACCAAGGACGTTGTTTCAACCATTGTTTCATGGCATCTGCAACTGTAAATTAGTACACGTTTGGCAAGACAAGTGTTCTAGTATGTACGTTTTCCTGTGAGTCTTATTTTCAACAATTTGACAATCCCCTCACCAGGTAACCATGGTTACAACAACAGCTACCTTCCCATGAACCCGATCTTCGTGGCCCACGGACCAGCCTTCCGCACCAACCTCCTGTCTGAACCCTTCAACAACGTGGACATCTACCCGCTCATGTGTCACATCCTGGGCCTGGACCAGCACCCGAACAACGGCAGCTACGAAAACGTGGCCCATCTGGTAAAGAAGTCAACCAGTTGGGGCCCCCCACCGTCCACATCAGAAATCATAGGTAAATACACATACACAAATAAACATGAAACTTTCATGTGGTCCGTACTGTTTTAAGAATGTTTCACAGTCAACTTTTCTGGCTTTCTTTCTTTACGATGTGCTGTGTTTGGGGCCTATAGCTACCTTTTTTGTTTTAGTCAGTTGTCTAAAGACAAAGATAGACTTACACTTAGTCTAGTACATCTCTAGTCGACTGTCTTAATTTAGTACGTATTAGATTTGTTAACATCATAGACATCATAATCACCTAAGGAAAGTCATGAGAATACACACTATTGTTCCTGTCTGTACTCATCTTTGTGCTGTGTTCTTACAATGCTTATAATTACAACTTACATGTGTAGCTATTCACATTTCTGTCTGCTATGTGCCTCACTTCTCTTTGCCCTTGGTGTTTGGATGCCCCCTCTTGTGCCCCTCTCTATCTCAGTGCCTGAAGGAGTTCCTGCCTTCCTCTGTACTTACAAACTTGGTAAGTTGTTAGTCATTCTTCGCTCCTCATACTTTCAGTAACCCTCTGTAGAGATCTTGCACTGCTGACTGTCATTGTCACTACTAAGGATGCTTGAACGACTTGACAAATTGATAACTTCATGCAGATGTAGTCATGGTAATGTCAACCCATGTAGGAGTTTACTTCATCCATTTTGTTTTTGTCTGCTTGTTGTTTCTCAGAGAGATATGGTAATTACGTCACACTGTCTTCATCTCATGCAAGGGCACGAAGAAAAAAAAAATGCTGAATTTCTAAATCCAAGTGAAATCAAATTAAAAGGGATCTGCCCAACCCAACCAGAGTCTTGCCCAACCCATCCCTACCCAACATTGATGGCACACCAGTCAATGATGATGCCACCTAGCTAGCCTTGGGGGCCATATAGGAGTTCCAGTACACTAACTAGGATGATATGGCACCCAGGCTGGATGCCACCTCAGTATTGTTTTAAATCTTTGCCTGAAGATGGCACAATTTTTGCGTGACCCAGATGTCAACCATAGATTCAAGTCACAAGCTGTTTATTGATATGTATCTCCTTATTTTTTGCCTTGCACCCCCTGGATGTCCCAGAAAAGGGTCTGTCCTAGAATTTTTGATGATTCATTTTGTGCTTGTATGTTTGATGTTAACACTGTGACAGTAAAGATGATTTTCTCTTTGATCTGTCTCCAGGGGTTGCCATTGGTCTCCTCCTGGTGTTGGGTGGCTGTATTGTCGGCTGCGGCATCTATATGCAGAGACTAGAGAGAAGTGAGTCCATCAAACAGGCCCATTATACCAACCTAGGCAAGGCCCACTCAGAGGAAGACGGGGATATCGCTGACAAAGAACCCTTATTGGAGGCTGAGGGGGATGTGTAGCTATGAGCGGGTTTCCAGATAATATTGGTAATCAATAAGTTTTCAGAATGTTGGAACAATTGGTGAATCTATGTTGCAACAGTTTAGAAACTATTACAAATAACTTGTTCAATGTTAGACATTTTCAAACCTGTTGAAACATGGTAGAAAATATCTAGAACGTCAAACAAATGTTTGAAATTGTTCTGAACAGTAATGTATCTCAAATTGTTACTTTGTTTTGAAAATATTAGAACAAAAGGCAACAAATACACATGTGGTAATGTGGAATTGACTCTAACCTCAGTACTTTGTTTTCTGGTGTAAAGTCGGGCTAACCAATATGTAAAAGAAGTCATATGGATTGAAACCTATAGCTCAAAATCACATCGTTTACCGTATCAGTTTTACTTGGTGATAATGTTGGTTGTGAAAAATATGTTAGGCTGTTCGAACATCATATTTTTAATACTGTTCTGTGCTGCATATATTCTCATCATGGAGTGAAGATGTATTTAATTCTACCATATCAATTTTTTAGAAGACAATCATTATGTAAGACTAGGTGGCAGGTGTTCCTTTTTTTCCAGAGCATCCAAATGAATCTGACACAATGTCTGAAAAGAAGTGGATAATATGCTCTGGATTGGACAAATTGTTTAAATTTCTTCTGTAATTTGTGTAAGAGACATTGGATGTAATTTGGTGCATGGTACTGGTGCCTTATAGTCAATGAGTTCCATGCCTCTACATGTAGGTAGAGCAACGGTTGCTAAAAATGTAAAGAAGTAATCAAAAGTGTAATAAAAAATCATATCAGAATTGTTGTTTGAAAAGCCACATTCAAAATTCGGAAGATGATCTCTTAGATTTGAGAAAAGTAACATCTTAAAACATGTTTGATGAAACATAATTGTGTTACATACATGACAGTGTCAGACTTGGGTGACAGGTCAAAATAAAACACATGATGTATAATCAAGTGTGAACAACTGAAAGGGATGTAACATATCACCATGCATAAGAAACTAATATATATATATCAATTTAATATCAATGCAGCGTCAGCTTTTCTAAACACAAGTTGCAATTTCTTCATGTTGTTTCCACACACTTGTGTTTCTGGCAATGATGGTCATATTATCTATTAACAAGAACAGTGGAGTACAGTAACTTATACCACCATTCTATTGCAAGGGAAGTGTACTTCTCAAATTTGTTGTTTGACATCGGCTGTGTAACCAATCAGATTGCTTGTCGGAAAAATCAAACATACTCAGCAACTTTTCCTCTGATGTTAGTTAACAGGTCTTGCAATTTAGATACTCTTGTCCTGTAATGTGTTTCCATCTACATGTACTTGTAAACCCACCCATGAAATGCTTCGTGAATTATATGTGTGTATAGATGTATATTTGTCTTTGCTATGTTTTTTATATTAGATTTATTGCTCTGCAAATGGTTGGTTAGGCTGTGTTATGGTTTATATTTTTTTTTGCTTTTTGTCGACATCAAAGGCATTAGAGAAGCTTTGGTTGTTGTATGTTTGAATATTCTTCCAGCAGTTGTGTGATCTGAGTAGATCTAACATTTTGAAGTTAAAAGAATTCTTCCATGTGTAAGCAAGGAAGATTCAATCCTTGGTGTAAGTCCATGTCAGTTTTTGGTAGTTTTGATACTAGTATTATGTGCAGTGCACTGGGCTGGAAGACAATCTCTTGAAAGAAAAATTGATATGAAAAATTTGTAATTTTGTAAAAGCGGGACCCACCAAGAGTGAGCAATAGTCTAAAGTATAGAATCACCAATAAGTGCCTCTTTCAACCGAACATGTTTACTACAATACAGACATGTATGATTTTAATGTTAAGGGTTTCCATGGTCAGTAATTCTATTGTTGTTGTTGGTGTGATGGTGTAGGTAGTGATGAAGTACAAACATGGATGGGAGTTGGTGTACAAATTTGGCCTGATGTACATTTCCTGCTCTGGGTTTAGTGAAGGTTTCACTTGTTATGAGAGCTTCTTAAGAAAAGCTTTATGACCTACAATGTAAACCTCCATGATATTATGGTGTTACTACATGTATGTGGTTCATTTCAATGATGTCTCTCCCATATTGGGCCAATTCACCTTTGGTTTGTTTTCCAGACCATAGGCGGTATTATTTGTAATGTCATTAGATACTGCAGTGCTGTATCATGTATCGTCTTCTTTGTGATTGAAATAAATCATGTATGTTTCGGCATGCATTGCTATGATTTCACCCCCCCCCCCCCCCAGTACACAAAAGACTTCAGACAATTTAATCATGCCCTGAAATTTGACTTGTGCACCATAAAGGCCGAGAACTTATTGATTACCCCTCATAATATATTTCCATTGCTGGATCAATGACTTTGCATGAAAAGTAGACTGAAGAAGGATAACAAAGAAATCAAGATTTATGCGTCCAATTTTTATTCGATGTACAATACATGTATACAGAAAATTATGTATTGTAGATTCTAACTTTGTTACACATCCTTCAACTAAAAACTACTATGTAGTTTCTTAAAAACAAGAAAATTTATGGCTTAATCGATCCTCTGTACCCTGCTTCCTTATGCAGAATATTTTGTCATAGGTTAGTAGAATATAGGGCAAACATTTGCATGTTAGAACTTAGATGTCTAAAACATGTTTGTAAAAATTCACCACTCAGTCCAAGTCTCTCATATCCAAATCTTGAGATCCACCTTTTTAAAGATGTAGAGCTGAGTTTGAGAAGTAGTCGCATTGAGAATTCTTGACACCATCATTCCCCTTGACATTTAAGCATCTAAATTTGCCAGTAAATTGAAGACATTTTTCTGGTCAAGATGAGAAGACAAGATAAGAATGCCGTTGCATTAAATGGCATATTACAATGGAAAGATGTCAAGACAGCTCCAATTTATCTTTACAGTTATTGCAACAAAAATGTTGGCTTCCAGATCTAGTTGGGTAGATCCAGGATTCACAGGCATCTTTTAATTAAGATGTAAAAGCTTAAGCCTTTGCTGAGATGCAGCATAGGTCCCTGTTCAAAACACCTGTTTCCGTAACAGGTGTACCTGTCCATTGTCACAACCCATCACCGCTACCTTCCTGTCTCCCGATAGGCCAAAAGAAGTCACATGGGTTGACGTCATGGCAAATGCCATCTTGTCTCCGCCTAGTTCTAGGCTGTGGAACACTCCATGACTGTCCAGCCCCACAAGATGCCACCCCGCCAACCGGTGTCCGCCTTTCAACACTCCTGTCATGTCCCTGACTTCCAACATGGTTGTGTAGCAGCCGGTATCTCTGTACTGGAGCTCTAGTTCAGATGGCTGATTTCCCTGCATTCGGATAACTGCAAACATGTCATCCTTTGAGGGGGTCGAGCACGATTTTTTGGCCTGTCTTCTCTCTAACATGTAGATCACAGGCTTGGACCCAGAGAACAGTATGTTGTGGTGAGCGGTTAGTCCATTGGGAAGCTCAATACGTTGGGAGATCTCTTGAGATTTCACTTTCCACAAGACAACAACAGGGCTGGACGGAACAAAGTCACTGTTGGCTTTCTTGGAACTGTTGAAGGAGTCAAGAGCGACTTGCATGGTCCCCAAGGTGTCGCCTCTTCTGGAAACCGCTGCAGCAGTTATCTATAAAGGGAACAGTCTTCTTTTAATTTGTCGCACATGGAACAAAGTATACAGTGTGCTGTCACAATATGCACATAGTTCTGGCTTTTCATATCAAACAAAGCCACAGCAACAATAACTAATCATAATACAAGGTCATTGTGGAACATTGTTACTTGGTTCGCCATGTTCTCCTGTAAGTGCACACTAGCTTGTTCAAGTGCAAATCGCAATTATAGTTGTGTTGACACTACACTATTACGATGAAGCTCTGAAAGTGCCTGAAGTGTAAGGTAGTATGTTGATAACAGCTTGAGATATAATGATGAAGTGAAGTACAGAGGTGCCCCTACCTTCACATTTTCTCCATGGTCAAAGTCAGTTGTAGTGAGGGTCTGTGTGTCCGGACCAGGCTCACAGCTGCCTGATCGCCAGTCCTCCAGCTCATCGGAGGACAGGATGGGGTAGAACACCACCACTCCTGGCCTGGTCTCTGTCGTGAAGCACGCCTTCACACCATGCTCACCAAACGTGACGAAGAGATGTCTCACGTGTAAGAATGGTATTGTCCTGTATGGTATGGAAATAGCTTGTTATGTTTTGTACTGGCCCAAAGCAATAGGCCCGGCCTATCACAGGTACTACAGGCTGGCTGCACAAATGACCCAGTACAAAAAGAAGTCATCAGCAAAGAGTGTACTACTGTATAAGCGAAAAAAGGCCCAGAGAGCCTGCTATGGAGGCTACTGTCAGGTATATCATAAGATGCAACAATCCAGTAATTCTCCACCCAACCAATTAGGGTTAACTTCTTCACAGAGAAACTGCAGTTTAAATGGTCATTGATCATGATTGGTAGTATGCATTGGTTAAGTTAATAATCTTGCTGGTGTGTCACAAATGAAATGCTGTTGTATAGCTATAGTGTACAGTATGGTAAGATAGAGAGCTAGGGCATGTACTACATGCCTTTTTACAGATCCATACATGCTCTGAATTTGACATAGGATGTTTGATTAGTATCTAAGCTTTGAGGATGGGAAAAAGACCAGTCCAAGCTGAGAATGAATGCATATGATAAGAGACTAATCCATGAGATACATGGACTGCAAAACTGAGTCTCTCTGTACCTGTGAACGCCCAGCCGTGTGCCTGAGACCAGGTGGTCCCCCCTGAGGTACCACACATCCACACCCAGGTAGCAGTAGCAGCACGCAAAGTCATCATCCAGGGAGAAACAGGCAACTTTGTGCTCCCCTGAAACAGTGACAGATGACAGAGAGCAGAAAAATTAATGTGACGAATAGTACAGGAAGTATGGAATGATAAGAACTCCATATACAGTACTGAGTACTGCTAACAGTGTTGTGCCATTGGATTGCAAATAACTTTTTATGCAGTAGAATATTTCTAATGTATTTCTATAAATTATACACAGCAATAGTAGCATGTAAGTAGCAATGATTTAAACAATGCAAATGAAAGAGCTATATGGCTAGTGTTTCTTTTCAAACTATTTTATGATCACCCTTACATTTTCCTATGTCGGTATGCTGAAATGGTGATAATCAGCTTTTGAGTACATTTTATAAATCAAAATGTGTATTTCTTCATACTTACTGCAGGCTTGTGGGGTGCGTAATGTTGAATTCAGCTCGGGTTCACCAGAGAACAAATCCCAAAGATATGTCGTGTCCGCAGAACATGATATCGCCGAGTCACCCAGTGTGGAGAAACCACAGGAAGTCACGGATTTCTGATGACACTAGAGAGGAGATATACAATGTGTTGCAATTAGATATTACATTTATCACAAGTAGTGAATTGTGTACGAATCTATTTACGATTATTTAGCTGAATGACATTTGTCCCTAGTTACAAGTGATACTGGATTGTTTTAAACACATAATTATATGATATGACATGATATGAGAAAATGGTTTTAGCTGATTATTCATAATAGTAGTCCACTGTGTTCTGCTGCTGCAGTGGTCTGATCACTGGGTAGCTGCAATCATTACTCTTTCTTCATTATTCATAACCTTACCAAAAATGCAAATTTGTATGTTTTGTGTGTTTACTGGTTAAGCAATACAAACAAGCAAGCAAACATTTGTAGACTTACCACCATAGGTCTGTGGTTCTGAGACTTTGCTGACGTCAAAAGGGAGGAGTCCCAGACCCTGACAGTGTTGTCATTCCCACCACTGCAGATAGGGGGAGTCTCATGAGGCCTGGCACTACCAAAGCTGCAACAGGTGACTGGCTCCGTGTGACCTTTCAACTTTGACCATCCGGAACCTTTTGACTTGAAAGACAAAACCTGTAAGAGGGGGAGTGAATGAGACAATTATGATAGTTATAGGACGCCATGCCTGTCCTTCATGCTGAAATAGTACAACCATTCCTGTCCTTGGTGCTGAAACAGCACCGACATCCTTGGCACTGAAGTGACATCACAATCCCTGGCCCTGAAAAAGCACTACCATCCCTGGTACTGAACTCACACCACCATCCCTATTCAATAAATTCATTGACGTGTGTAAGGACTTTTATAAAGGCTGATTGGAATGAAGATAACAAAATATCAAACCATCTAAACCAAATGTTGTTGACTGGCTATTCCAATGCATGCACAGCAATACTTGAGATATTCTGTTTGGTCCTTGAAAAATAAGATAAGATGCCTGAGAGTATTTGAACCAAATATTTGTAATTCTAAGCAAGATGATGAACTGAAATTCAGCAGAACTTTGTCGGTAATTTTTATTCTAGTTTTCTTAAGTCAGATATTTCAGTTATGCTTCTTACAATGCAGACATACCGAGAGGTCGTTCCGTTCTGGCATGGCCATGAAGTCCAGATGAGGGCTGAAGGCTGCCCAGCCCGACAGGCTGTTGGTCAGTAGTTTTCTGATCGGTTCAGCTGGAACATTTGGAAGGTGAAAGACTTTGTTACGCCATATTTGCTCTAGCACACAGATACGACTTAACAGTTCTTGTATGTAATATGCACAAGATTTCAGGGAGAAGCTCAGATTCAAATGTGAGTAGACATATTAAGTAACCCACATTTGCAACATTACTGATATGGCTTTCAATACTTAACTAACCATATCTAATAAGCACATGACAATCAGATTCGTCATGACTGTTGATTGTATACAAAACTATTCTTCATCTACTTCGGTATAGTCGGTAATACTACATTATTTGCAGCATCTCAGCAAGTATACTGTCATGAAAAAAACAAGTCAACCTACTGGAAGGGCCTGGAACGTTCCACAGGTAGGTTCCTATCGCGAGGACTGCAGCAACTCTCCTACCATCCCGAGAGAAAGCTATGTGAGCCTGCTTGGCGTCACCGAGCTTCTTGTCTGTGTGGAGGACCTTCAGGTCCTGGAGATGAGGAATAAAAGTTGTCAGTTCGAAGTTAGAAGACGGTTTCTGATTTCTAAAAAAAGCTGTGCCCTTGCCACACGTGCATGTAATTTAATCACACCAATGCAGAAGTTATTAAATCCCTATCTGACAAGCTTCCTGTACTTACTTTATCAGTGTTATAGTCCCAGAGGAAGACCTCGTTGCTAACAACGGCTAGACTAGTGGTAGTAGGAGAGAATGCAACCGCCTTTGGACGACACTGAAAAGAACAAAATATTCGTATTGAAATTGATGTAATACGAAGACACAATGTGTGGTCAATACAAAGCAAAGTCTCATTGATCTGTGAACTTCATATAGAAAGCGAAATAATTATATACGTACATGACTTGCTTTCTTATAACATAGATCTTTCATGTTATACTAGTAATACATAGTTATACTAGACATGGCTACTTTGTAAAACGAAAGAATGCTTCTTGAACACAGTACGGCACAAGAAAATTGTGTATAATTCTTACGCGAAAATTCTTCTTCTGAGACTGTTCCCCTGTTTGCACGTTGAAGACAAGAAACTGTCCAAAGGTCACCAATCTCAACTAATACAAGAAAAAGGGACAGGCGTAAGATATATATCAATCGACATTGGATCTAAATGAACTCAAGCATTGCAGGAAAATGAATAGATAAAGAACACTATTGCCATCAAGGTATATAAATGGATTAATGGTCGAAATATAACAGAATGCAATAGTTTAAACCAAAACAAACACTTTCCTCAACGGCAAAGTCATTTATTTCTTGTAGTTCATGACAATCGTGTATTCTTGATATTTGTTGTAAGATAATACTATGATTGTATTATTAAATAGCTCACCTCTTTATTAGTCTGCGGGACGTACAGGACTGTGCAGTAGTCACATTGTAGTCCAAGCTTTATATTATGCAATACTGTGCCTGTCATAATGATTACCAAAGGAAAGAATCAGGCATTGATTAGGCAAAAAAGTGACAACTAAATGTGTCTTTGAAAATCGCAATGAGCAATACCAATTCGATCTTATTTTCTGTTTCATGTTAATCATCAGTTGCATTCCCCATGTTAGAACGTCATTGCATGATTCAAACCTTCTGCATTTCCGCCAATTCCGAGACCAAATATCTTGATGCTCTTTGCCTCACATACAGCCAGCCAAAGGTTCTGCCTGTGAAAAGCCATGGCGATTGCCGTTGCCTTCACACCGAACACAAGGGCTCCAACAGCGACCTGTAGGAAGAAGTAAGTATATTGAAAACGTAACAACTGATAAGCCAACCGTACACACTCACATCATACGTCACACGAAAAGACGCTGTAGCCGCATAGTTCCCGTTTAGAACTGTATTCGAGCCCGACTAGTTGCGCCTTGTGTGAGCCTTTTTCACGAATCAGACTAGACACAGTTGTTACACTGTGATACATCAACAATGTCTGACAATACAGGTAGCTGAGCATTTTATCTAACCGAATTTATAAACTACGAGCCATTTCCAATGGGATCCATACCTTCCAAACTTTCAGCGACCCTCCGTCAGAAGCCACCGCCAGGTAGGCGTTATCCGGGGAGAACAGACAAAGCCTGACGGCACCAGGATGTTCTAGGACTAACAACTCTGGCCGTGGGGACTGGTTCTTGGTCCGGTCTATCCAATGCACAGCTGAACATAACATGTAATAAAACTGGTATTCAGATCAAGGGGCATACGAAAGTGATCACAAACAAAGGGTTGATAACGTTTACAATCGAACATTGCCTTTGAACATTGGGAAAGTAGCTAGTTAGTTTGGTCTAGCTAACCCATAGCTTTTTCTTCTTTAGAATTCATTGTTAATCTAGAGTTCACTGAAGCAAAAAAAATCTATTACAAAATGTTCAGTGTGATATGCTTCAACAATTTGAACTAAATCTCGTTTACCTTTTGTTCCCTTCAGATGATTCCTAGCAGCAGCTACAACAGCCGACGACTTGTGCTCATTCAGGGCCTGTTGGCAAAGGGCATCCGGGTTCTCGTGCAAGATCCGCGCGTTTGCCAAGATGAAGCGATGGCAGTCAGAGACCCCCGGGCATTCTTTGGCAGCCTGTGTCAGAATACATAATGCGCCAGTCATCAGCAGATAGTATATATTACAATGGTAGATGTATCGATCGACTTCAGCGCCAATGGCTACCGTATGCGACAACACGAGCTGAGACAAGACACTATGTTTGCACATGGTGAGCACTAGCGTTGGCAATGGCAGCAGATCCTCACCTGTGACAGCTCTGACGTCAGTTCGTACACACGACCCGTCCTGCACTTGGCCTGCATCCAAGGGATGCTGCACATCACCTGTAAGGTACCATCGAACAAAGATCAGGTTTCAATCTCTTGAAACTTATAGACATTTTGTTGAAATAACGTGTTTTATCTCATGAAAATAATGTTATAACAGTTTTAAAACCGAACAATTCAGCAACCAGCTTCTATAATACTAAAAGGACAATATTTCATTTATTCAATGTCCATTTTGACGTAAGATGTCGGTGTAATTAATGTATAAGACTATGATTTATACCATTTCTGCCGTTGTCCACAACTTTGCGCTGATGATATGGTGCGGTAATTCGGTCAGCTTCCGCTGGTTGTATATGGTCTCACTTCCCTCTCCTTTCCCATCAGACAGAACCAGATCCTGAGGATACACTCCACGGCCCTTAATATGCAGCAGCCTGTCATCCTTGGACAGAAATGGTTTGGGCTCATATGCCCATCTGTGAATATGGTAAGATTCACTTTGAAGTTGTCGAATGCAATTACTATTTTTTTCATAATCATCAATATCAATGTTAAAATGATAAATACAGTCCCTCTATCAATGATTGTTTCATTTATAGTTTCAGATCTTAAATTGAACTGTATGAAATCTGCATGCAATACCTTTATCTCAATGTAGATAATGGACCATTTTCTTACCTGCCCATGAAGTAGTCCGCCAGGTCTCTGTGGATGAGGTCCGCCATGTGGGACAGGTACATCTCTCGTGCCACCTCAGCAAACAGTCTGTGGTACCACCTGTACACCACAGCTCCCTCTACTCCATTCTCAACAAGGTAGTCACCTGGGAAAAAAAGTATTTTACATGCATCATACATACGAATCTAGAAGAAGTTTACCGAACTTATCATAATACAACTGTGCTCCATGATGATAACTACGGGGCACATTGTATATCAGAGGTCGTAATTATACTTTGCAGATATTCTGATGAAAATCATCTGATTGTTAGTGATTTCTACTTGATTGATCTCTGTTCTCCATTATCTAAATCCATATGATACAATTTGTCAACCTTTTGGCAGTGGTACCAGTTGGTACGTTTACTGACCATTGTCTGCACGTTTTTGTAATGGAGCTTGCATGCATTGTTTTTCAGACGATACTAGCAATATGCAATGCGTTATATGAGCTCCTTATATTACCTAGGTCGTTTCTCAACCGCGTCCATAGCAACGTGGGCAGTCTCCTGACCGGCGGCATGTGGTACTGGAACACGTCATCAAGAACGGACTCGTCACATGACAGAACATCGAGCAGCTCATTGGTGGACAGCCCGGATTTTGAAGCCGTGATGTAGGACAGCGTGTGGCTGACCAGCATTTTCCCGTGAGTCTTTTCAAGCCTGGAAACACACACAAGTTTTAGATATCATGGTACATACGTTTAGCTCTTTCTGGCAGTCTTTCTCGTCTTGGTCGGTTCAGTACCAGAGAACATCTTAGCAATGATACCCTCTCAGTATGATACGTTTAGCATATGGCAAGAATTTGCTAGTCTGTCAAATTATATATCCATAAGCACCTCATGTATGATACTGTCTGCCCCAAACGCGCTACACCGATTGGACTTTGTATGGCACAAAGACCTGTAATGAAAGTACAGTCACTGAATGTGAAAAGGGGGTTGCCATTTTGAGACACTGTGTTGCTACTCACTGCCTGAAAAACTGCTTGATGAGCGTGGTGGTCGATGGAGCCAAGACACATTGGTTTAACGGAGTGTATGACTTCCACTTGGACGCCATGTCACTAGCGATGCGGACATACAGCGGCGTCAGCTGGCCCTTCTGATGGGACGTCAGCAACTTTTCCTGCTGACCAGGCGTCAGGGTTCTGCAATAGAAGGTCACAAATCATGTAAGGATGGTTTCTACTGCGACATGCATGATGTTAAAACTTGGTAATAGCTTCTACTGTGGGATGCTGTTTCTACTAGTGAGTAACGTAACATGACCAGTTTACGTCCGATTTATTCAAAACGTTATTTATCCTAAAACCGCGCGGACAGAGCCAAATGTTTAACCCATGGGTAGAAATATTAGCTCTTCTAACAAGAAAATGCATGGTAGATTTGTATGCAAGTTTTTCTCCGCCTGTTTAACGCCGTACGAGCGTATGTTTATACTGGGGTATATGGTGTAGAATTGTGCTAGGCTTACCCTTTATCGTCCACCTCAGTATTTTCCCTTCTAGCGCTATGCTTGAAGAACATAGACCGGAAAAAAATACACAGTAACTGTCGAAAGTAGTCTACAGACAAATGACAGTAAAGTCACTATGTTTGTCCGTCCGCTTGCCCGACGCAATGGAAGAAAACAATTTTTGTATTGTGAATTTCCCCGAAATCGGCAGCACGTGGCGTTCACGTGATAAACGCATGGCCAAAATTGTTATGTCGTACAAAAATGTATCATCTGAGCGGGGGGTCGCTAGGTTGTATCGAACCTTCCTAAAACTGGCAAGCGTTTCAAGCCTCGAATCACCATGGATTGTCTGCATATCAAAGAAAGGTTTAACGTCAGCTACTTTTAAAAGATACTAGCTATCGTGTAACTTAGAAAAACATGATGGAATACGCGGTGTCGAATTACATATGAAATGTGTCATGCATGACGCTTCCGTGCAACTTGTTGTTGCTCGGGTTCAGGAGCTTATTCTGTTATGTCGCTGGACGTAAACCATTTTAAATGTTTTGTATAATAGAGACAGATGGCTGAGGATCATACTTATGACGTTCTTTATTTCTCATGAGAACAGGCTTTGGCATAATACACCGCGACATGTGGACATGACCCAATCTGGACGTAAACTACTCCCGCACGTAAATAGGTCATGTTACGTTAGATAGGTATTGCTAGAGCCTTGATGTATTTGATCAACCATTGCCAAAGAAAGGATGCCGTAGCTATAGGTGATCTGGAAAAAACAACTTCTTACCTTCCGAGTCGTGCCAGCCGTGATGTTACCATGTCCTTTGACTGAGTAGAATCCAGTGGTAAGACCTGTAACAGAACGAACAACGCACACGGCATTTGTAAAATATCACGGCTTAAATATGTGTCCAACATATACCAGAAAATATCTGATTGCTGCAACTTGACGAACAAAGAACACCCTGACTGCTTCGCTTCAAGACTTCAAGTACATTTTTCTGTCGTGAGATCGATCCGTCGTGAGGACAATCCTACCTGCAAGAAGCTGTCATCTCCGAAGCCCATGCTCTTAAGGATACAGAGGGTCTCTCCCCGTGTGAGGGTGCTGAGCACCAAGTGGACGTTAGGGGGAAGAGCTGTCGGCAGCCATGTCAGGTCGTCACCTTCATCTCCTCCCTCCTCCAACTGGTCCAGGGAATCTATGAACAGTACTGGACAAGAGAGTAGGGTATCAATTAGGCTTAAGTAGACTATGATTCATGCTGGTTATTGTAAGGAAGTTTGCTTCATCTTCTATGACACTCCATACTTTTGATTTATTACAAATCAGTTTATCTACTTTGATGCATTCTGTTTTGGCCTGATGTTTACTGCGAGAAGCATCTGAATGTGGTTAACACTCAACAGTTATAAACCTAAGTTCCTAACTACAGACCTCGACAGCGCAGAATAATGCCTGGTCGGAGTGGCTCGTGCCAGAAGAAAAGGTCGGATGTAGCTACACGTTCAATTGAAAAGGTTAGAATATCCATAAACTGTCGTACCTAAGGGTTTCTGCTCAGTGGCCTTGTAGAGAAGTTCTAAGAACCTTGCCGACAGACCCCTGTAGTCTGGTGGTAAAGGCTTCCGTGTGTTGTAACACAGACTGAGCTGCAAGACAAAAACATTGAATGTAATATTTACGTCACAATCACACTAACATTTAGAACGTGAAAAAACACTGTACAGCATCCTTTAGAAGTTGAAAAAACACTGCACAGCATCCTCAACAAATAATAGATCAACATTGATAATTGACCGTTGTGAGCATACCTGGCTACAGATACTCTGTAAAAGCTTCTTGGCATTGGACGATGCTGGAGAAGTTCCCGTGAACCGTATAACGTGAATTGGTCTGTAAAAGGATAAAGTCAGATGTTGACAGTTACATGTTATATGATCATTGCATGTATTAAGGCAACTGTGCAAAGAAGCAGAAAAGCATCTGAGCTACCCTGGGCGCCAGACTAGTACCGGGTCGCTAGCGATTTGCTTCGGCGGCCCAAGAACAGTCTGCCCGCCCGGTCTTAATCAATGCTCCGGGGAGTTGTAGCCCTTGAGAGTGAACCGCGCCCCTTTTACAAACATTGCTATGCATTGCTATGAAAAGAGGACAAAGTCTGAACATACAAAATGATGTTGAGATGGCATATATAGTGCGTTGAACACTTCTATCACAAATCATATTGAAAATTAACATTCATCAAATATCTGTAGCACAGCACTCACCGTCCAACAGTCACGCTATCGTTCTTTTCAAGTGACAAGCTGAAGGCCTTGGACAGAAGAGAAGTCTTTCCAGATCCACCCATACCGTGAACAATCACAGGCTGGAACCATCAAAGCATGAAAATGAGATCTACATCAATGTCGTAGTTGACATGTGCAGTAGAACATCACATTGACAATGTAGACTTCACAACATTCTACAATAGCCGTGTTTTTATTTGAAATTCTATAACCAAATTGCACAGCTATGGAATCTATATGTAATGGATTCTAAGACTACAGTCTAAAGTGAAATGTACAACTTACCGTTCTAGGGTTCGCCTCGGACAAATACTCGAGCATCTGAAAGTGATAATGTTATGTTATTACACGAGTCATGTTGGATGTTGTCCTTCATAGTTTTGTAGGCTGATGCAATCTTAATTGTTTTAATATAAGCATCTTGTGAAAGAAAACTATAGAAGCTAAAATAGAATTACCCCTAAATTACCTGATGAATTACAAGAACAACATCAATCATTGTCAGAAAACTGTAATTGAATCATCTCTGTTCACAAAATTAGTGTAATTGAAATATGATAGTATGTAAAGCAACTTGAAGAGGAAGTGCACCTTGCTGAGATAGTCTTCCCTGCCCACAAACGTCTGTAGTCTCTGTCGACACATCTCTGCGTGATGCACCAGTTCGTCATACAACGGGCTTTCCGCGGAGTGTCCTTTTACAACCCCTGTAAAATACAAAATACCGTACATCACGAAATTGCGAACATTGCTGCCAATGTTAATATATCATTGTAGACATGTTTTTGAAGTATTCAAATAGGGAGTTTGGAAAGCACCGTACTTGTCAGCACTACATTCAAGATCTACGTGTAAAGTCTTCAGCACAGACCCGACTATGTAAATATGTTGGTCAAATTGATGTGAATTCACCACTGTCTCGGTGCCTATGATGTACAGTTAATGTTATATATAGCCCACCTTTCACAATGGAGGAGATCAGTTGTCTGCAGAACTCATCACAAAACTTCTGCACGTTCCGGACGTTATTGAGCGCGGACAGTCCGGCATCTGGCTCCCATGTCATATGGTAACTGGTGTGACAAGATTACATGTACAGGCATGCATTAAAGGGAGCTCAATATATGTCAGCTAAAAAAAGGTAATGCACACAAAATAGATATTTCATGGTCAATGAAATTGATTCACATGACGTGTAACCAGGCCATAACTCTTAGTTGATTATCATGCTAGACAGCACGTCGACAGAACGTAAGCGTCTACGGTCGTGTTCGCGTATTTAAGGTTAATATCTCGTATACAGGTTCATTTAGTTGTGTCCAAAGACATATCTTAGGCAGCGGCCGTTACTCTGATGCAACGTTGACCAAAGAGAACATAAAACGCTTGGCAGCTATAATAGGTTTAAATAGCAGGCTGATTATACCGCATGCGCATCACGTTCTGCCGACGTGCTGTGCTAGATGAACGTTAACTGTCCAGCAAGGATTCTTATTGGCTTAGTACTATAGTGCTGTATCAGTACCTTAACATGGCTTTGTCTCCCATCTTTTCCTTGACACGTTCTCTCAGCGTGGTGAGTTTCTGCTGGGATTCATTGTCAACGTTTCCCTCAGAACACACGTCGGTGTAAAATCTGTGAACGTACATAAACCAATTGTTAAGTGGCATATTTACAAAACAAATCATAGAAAGATGTGTTTCTGTGACATATTTCTCGAAAAACACCAGCCTTTTCCATAAATGAATAAAGCCCAATGAGCTGATGTCGATCGTTGTAAGGGAATATTGTTAAGTATATCATACCTTGCATTCTGATCTGACGTATTGAATCCATCGATTGTCCGGCTGAAGAAGAAACATCTCTCATCCAGACGACCATCTGACTCTCCGAGATCAAGAGCTTTCAGAACTTCACCTAATATAGAAAAATGAACATCGTTATGGTTCAAGAATTCGTGCATTCGTAGAAGGCCTCTTATTAGTGACCTGCGTTTTATATGTTGCCGAACATCGTTGTACAGATTAAAATTGCGGTCATCCAAACTTAGCAAAAGAAAATAAAGCAATATCAAACCACTACGACGATTACAACTTGTAATGGTCATGTCATAGTGCCATACTTAAGATTTGTACATGGGTCATATCATCTCTCACCTTCGGTAACTGAGTTATGATATTTGTCGATGTCGTCTTCCTCCAGACCCGCTAACCTTGCCGCACCCCGCATGGCAACCTGCATGGCGCCGTACTCCTGTGTCCAGGACCTTCCGTCAGACTTACTACCGGTCACGTACCCAGGGTAATGGGTGGAGATTGGTTGTAGGAGGTAGACCGGGTCTGTAGGGTGCAGAAAATGGTATGTTCAATTCAACAAGATTGGCATTGAAAATAAGACGTGTTTCTCCCCGTCCATATATATATATACTAATATCTACTTTTAGTATTATCGGCATTTTCAGGGAAAACATACTTACAGGAAACACAATTCAGTCATAGAATAGTTTATTGTCCAAAATGTGGAAAAACAGCTAGGCCAATATGGCACCCGACGCGAATGCATGTGAATCCCGGCTCTCACGTTGTTGGTCTCATCTTCAAGTTGTTATTATTATGGTTTACACTAAAGCTGCAAAGTACGTTTATTGCATCTCATACCTTGTTGTGCAATTAAAACCATTCTTAACATTATGTATTTCACACAAGCCTCCTTAAAGGAAAGCTGCACAAAAAATTGAAAATCCTTCTATGCTATGCTTAATATATTCCAAAGTCAAATTCTTACTTCAAGTTGTTTCACATAAGTCCGTCATAGTTCTTGGATTTTCCACAGTTTGCAACTTATGCCGTGCTGACGCCTTCTCATCTGATAATTGAATTATATGACGTCAGTGTTCTGAAATTCAATCATCAGGTGAAAAATTTGAAACACTGACGTCATATAATTCAATTATCAGGTGAGAAGGCGTCAGCACGGCATAAGTTGCAAACTGTGGAAAATCCCAGAACTATGACGGACTTATGTGAAACAATTTGAAGTAAGAATTTGACTTTGGAATATATTAAGCATAGCATAGAAGGATTTTCAATTTTTTGTGTAGCTTTCCTTTAATGCCCTATCACGCCTATGCGTATATGCAAGTACGTATGAGTTGCGCATGAACATTTTCTTGTGTTTATGTAAAGTTTGCAGAGAAGAAGTTGTTTTCTACTTTGACCCAGCGTTGTGCAGCCTAGTTATCGAAACAAAGAAATGACTTCTTCGGCTGCAAACTTAACCTTAAACCAAAACTTGTTAATACGCGACTCATGCACGACAGGGCCCTTACCCAGCGCGTTTCTGTCCAACTCGAACCATTTCTTCAGCAGGTGCGAGGCAAACTCGTTGGTCTGCTGGATGTGCTCCTTTAGCTTGTTGAACGTCATCCACGGGATTTCCGGCGGGAACGGCCGCCAGCCGTACTTGTGGCTCAGAATTCCCACAAAGAACGGGCCGATGGACGTTTCTCTGTGGTAAAGACATGGATTTTGCAAGCATTTATTGTACCACAATTCAAATTGTTGACTCATAGATGACATTGAGCTGTGGAGGAGAATCATTGCCATGTAAGCAGTTTCCGATTATTTCTTTCTCTGTAGCTAGAAATGTGAACACTACTGATATATTTAGTGATGGATATGGAATAGAAACCTTGATCTCAACATGCAAACTGTACACGCACACTAAATCTTTTCTGACCTGCATCTCAGAATCTCCTGTAGGCAGATCCTCACAGTCTGGTGCTCGTCTGTGGCCTCGTCCCGAACCCCCCATCTCAGGTCAACCTCGTTAAAGTTACAGCCAATCCGGCGGCAGCACTCCCGCAGGAAAGGGTACACGTCCTCCATCAGAAGGTTCCTCTCTACCTTGGTGTCCGTAAACGTCGAACTGATGAAGACCCACACCTGTAAGATAGAGAAACGTTCGTGTAAGGCGTTTCTACTCACGCTAGAGATAAATAGCCTAAAATCCAGCTGTATTAGCTACTAGTACTCTCCGCTGCCGGCTGATTATGCCTCATATACATGTTGTGAAACAGTACAAGGCTTCATATCAGACTAACAAATGTCTGCAAAACGCAAACTCCCGCTGTCCGGAACTTTTATGGCCCCTGTCCGAGGTGCTGACCGGTTACGGGCGGCCGCTATGAGCGCGATTCAATCAGGTGAACAGGTTTTTAGATTGAATAAAGACGCAGTTTCTGACTTCTGTCAGCTTTATTCAATGAATGGTGGTGCGAAGTTCGATTGGACTACAATCGTGCAAAGACTATCTAGCTACAACTACAAGTTTGAGAAGTTGGCATAGCTCACGTTCAGAAAGGCAAAGGTCTTTTTGCTGCCGGTAGATAGCTAGATCCCAAACCCCGTTTTAGACAAACTACTATACGTTACCTCTTTCGTGCTGTTAGGCGGTGGTTCATCTGGGATTTTGCCTTCCAACAGGGCCTGAAACTCCTGTAAGAACCTCCTGGTGTTGGACTGTTTCCCCTTCAGCTCCTCCTGCAGGTTGTTCGCGGCGTTCGCGAGTAGAGTCTTCCACGGCTCCCGGTCCCGCCGGGGCTGCTGCCACACTCCCTGGGCGTACCTGCGTTTAACGAGAGTTCAATGGATTCATCAATTATTTATCCGTTATTTTACTATAACAAATAGATACACCATATCGCAACAAAGGGCCCTGGGGGTGAACACCAACCAATGTAACATGCAGTTAAAACTGCCCAAGAAGACCACTCAAGGGACCGATAAATTTGGTCTGTGTGGACAGGTGGTCACAATAGACAGTGGTAATGTTTGTGTCAATTGGAAAAATTATCTCAGGGACCACCAAAAAGTGGTTCACGTTAGCCTGGGGGTCATTTTGTACAGGTTTTATTGTGTATGCAGAAATTCACCGGTTACTCAAGTTTCCTTTCTCAAGTGGTCAGTTTTATCTCGCTTCTCAAAAAAATGCAACTAAAAATAAAGGGATTAATCTTATATATTGACTAATCACATACCATCGAACACGCATATATGCAATGGTTTCTTTTTCTTACAACAGCACGGAGATTTTATTGTGGGTCACTTAGGATGCAATGACAACAATGTGACAAACGTGAAGAAAATATTACGTACCGTTCCGGGATAGTTTTACTGACGCTGTGTAGAGACAGTTTGGTGCGGATGTTGCTCCACACGGACGGGCTCCTGCTGCCACCAGTGTTGTTCACAGCGCCGCTCACAGACGCGCCGTTTCCCATGGTCGTTCTTTACGGGTTCATCATACAATATCTCTATTCGCCATTTCCGCTTAAAGGAGAAGAAAGTGAACTTTTTATTGACAAAGATAGTATTAGCATATGTACTTCATGTTTCAAATACATCTGCCATTTTTACTTTCATACTATGAAGATTACGTTGGTCTATATTAGTATGGTCTTCTTCATACACTAGCTAGTTTGCCTGTACATCGGAGTAAGGTGTGCGGTCGTTTTAGTTGATAATGTCAATGTTCATTATGATATTTGACGCGTGAAACTGTGTACCAGGATACGCGTTACGCAGCGTACAGAGAAAAGGGAATTGTTATCTACATGTAACGTTACCATATATCGAAGGATTTAAGCATCAAAGAATTTTGAGAAGAACTGCAAATCAATTAAGTAAATTAAACTACTTTATTCAAGCAACATACACCAATAGAATACATCAGAATATCGAGCATTGTAGATTAATTGATCAAAACAACGGTACTTTTAAGGGCCCCAAAACCTATTGATAAAGGCAGAAAGTATACAAAATATCTGGGATGCGAATGAAGCAGTGAAATTGGGGATTCCGAAATGCTTGGTTTGAAACATAGCATCTGATGAAAAAAATACGTGATTTCAAACTACAAAGACATGATCGCCAGTTTGTTTTCATCTTTGTTTGGCTAATGCAGGTGAACTGAACTTAAGATACTTAAACCCCGCGCTTCTCTGTGCGATGTGCGACATGCATACTGAGCGTGTGAACAGTAATATGGTAAAAATAAAGAATGGAGGTCAGCTTTGGAGCAGGGGTAACCAAGCATGAAGAGATTAGGCAAGAGAATGGACAGATACAGTCAACAAATCAAAACAAAGGAAAACAAATCAAATAGGAAGACTAAACACAAGTTCTGTACAATAGTCGTTCTCTCGACTGGCTTTCTGTGTGTTCTAACAATATGTGAAGGTGCACCGGTAGCGTTAAAGTTTTAGGACGTTTTGTTTTGATCGTATGGTATACATGTAGGTATATATTGTACCGGTATACCATACGTTACGATTCAAGCTGTTAAGTTCACTGTGTGTAAAGATTTTAGAAAGCGTATTCAGGGAGGATATCTTATTCCTATAGCCCAGGGACAGAAACTTCCCAGGGATCATTAATGTTATGAATTCACACTGCACAATAACATTGTATTTGTTGTGGTGGACGCTGATTTGTCCAATATTACTCCATAACCTGACAGTTTTTATCGGATGGCCAAATTTGTTTATTTTCAAACTGCATTTGATCAGTAGGAAACAGGGTGTTTTATTTTCTATTACAGTTCCCTAGCAATAGCACAACAACATTCTCAACAGACAACCATGTCAACCTAATTACCATAACTGTTCTATTGTGAAACTACGACATGGCTTCATGGTGTAACGTTTCGATGAAATATTATACCAATACAAAGGAAATAATATGTAAGAGGACTGATCAGAGCTTCAAAGTCCTGCATTTATCTGATTCAATGATATATCACTGTGTGATAGTTTCGTTACAAGTTCCTGACAAAGGAATTCTATAAATCAAGCATCTGTTTTGCCCACTCCGTTCCATTACCGTAAATCTTTCAACTGTAAAATTTCAAGACATCCCTTCCATTATGGATCATTATGTAGCAGCAGACATGGCGGTCCATCTTCCTGTAAACGATAGGACGACTTTAACTGCTCCAGCGTGTTTGTTTCACTTTCCGTTTATCCTGCTATTGTTAATGTTAAAGCATGGCAATCATCACGTGAAATAGTCTTTAAGCAGGTTTTTCCGGTCCGTACACATTACTCAAAGAAACGTGAGGTTATTTTTGGGTGAAGATTTGACACCAAGTCAGAATGTTAATTCTGTTTTAGGTTTGAAAGAGTAGTTTGTGTTGAGTGTGTGTCTAACGTTGGCTCCTTTGCAGCCCTTCTGGGCTGGCGTTAATTGTGTTTTTTTTGGAGCGCTTGATTTTCAATATATCGGGCCAAGTTCTTTTGCTGGAGCAATTGCAATTGCCGCCCGCAGAAGCAAATACAACTTTTCCAGCAGGAATCTGGCCCCGACATGTTGAAAATCGCGAATCAGCGCTCCCCCTCAAAATAAACGCCTTTGCCGCCCATAAGGCCTGTAAAGGAGGCTATATCTAACACTACTAGTGTACCTATAGGCGCTGTGCCAAACCACCATAGTAACAAAGCAAGCGCATATTTTCGGGGACATCTCCAATCCCCGCATCCAGAACGTCCGAGAGGTCAGTTTGAAAGTAGAGCAAGGTGCCTGCCTGGTGTGTACAGATCGGAAACCAACAGAGCTTTTGCCCTCAGGATCCTGAATATACCTTTGCCTTTTTCAGGATATTTACTCCAAGTGACAAGCTCATTACTCGCGATACATCCCGATTTCTGCGCTATGTATTATGGCCGAATAAGTCCATAGAGAAAAATAATACTATTTCTCAATATGGGGTAATGCAAACAATACCATTCAGCCAAGACCAGAATTGGACCTTGGGCGTTGACCTGTCACTAATATCGATTTTCAAACCTATTTGCTATCTACTACAGATTGTCTATCAAAACGGCCGCCATGAAACTTGTCCGAATTGTCATTTCAACATCAATGATAAGGTTGGTTCGGCATTAGCAGGCGCTAGGTAAGAGGTATATCTTATATGAGCGTTTGGTTTTTAAGAGTGAATTTATGGCTTGAACATTGCAAATTCCAAACTACGATAGTACGAACATCAAAGTAAAATATCACGAATAGGACTTTGTTCGAAAGTGGGGTCTACAAATAGTTGACTTATGTAAACAGTTTAACTGACCAAGTAACTGTCGAAGGTACGTTGTAGGAAAATATCACAGCGGTCTGTAGGACATGGCTGTATGTCATGTCTGCCCACGTTGTTTGAATTGCCCTAATTTTACACACAACACGCTGCTACTGAGGTGTGTTTGGCCACCTGTCACTAATGTTGGCAAACTGTAGGCAACGTTATACAATACACAGAACCCATATTCATCCAATACAGTATACCAAAGGCTTTCTACGTGTATGTGATTGCTTGTACGGTTCTTAAACAAATAAACATTCTAAATAAACTTCATTTCCTCTCTGTTCAATGGGTTCATAGGTCGAAACGAGAGACAACGCAGATTTTATAGCATCCTGTCTTGTTGTTGGAAAACATTGTAATCTAAACCTACCTGTATAGCACGTGGAACCTGTCATAAACTGTCAATTCTCACACAGACTTAGACGTAAAAGGGGTTGTACATGTACGATCACATGTGGACTGATACGACACCCCAATGGCAAGCACACTGAATTATGTATGTTTACGTATACAGGTGACCTAATTTCATGAAAACATAGTCTCACCTGCACAAATTGCTGCCCAACCTGCGGTTTTCTAACAGGAAAACGTCAAACGTCAAGTTGTCGAACGTCTAGAGTAGTTCAACGACCCACAGCAGGTAGGGGGTGTCTTCGTGACCTCAGACCTGTTAGGTTGACCTTTGGGCTGACGTCACATGTTTAGGCTTTGTCGCCCAGGCAACGGGCTTGGCGGACAGGGAATTAGCCAAATGGTGACGACTCAGTATACACCTGTTGAACAAGTGACTGACTTTCGAGTAAGGCCTAGAAGAAACGAACTGATTTTGAAATCAGTTTTGTGAATGACTCAGCAGAACTCGGAGAGGTTGTGTATGTATGAAGGAGTGAAAGTAAAGTAAACAACGGATTCGTTTCACGTCTCGAAGCTAACCTTTGTCTTGAGCGCTCACCTGTATTTAAACTGACCTGACTATTTGTTGTTATGTGTCGGGTGGGGAGAAACGCAACGCCTTTGCGAACAATAGTGTTCTTTTAAGCCGATAAGAATGGCCAATCTGAGACCTCGTTTTGAATTTGGAATTTTGGTTGCGCAACAGTGACGTAATGTTATTCTTTTCTGTCGGATCTTTGAACATGCCTAGAAAAAAGACACAAAAAAGTAGGAGACTCATTTTGAAGCATTAGATCATCATATCTTTAATTATAACACCACTATAACCCCGTTTTGCTGTTTAATAAGAATATCTAAAATATGTGAATTTGAGGAACAGCCATTATATTTTATACTATATGTTGTAAATTACAGAATCTCTTTTGTTGAAGAATGCTTTGAAAACAAAAACGACTGTCACGCAAAATCTGAATATATACCATGACATCAAACTTACATGTATTAGGAATAAAATGATAAACAGCAGACCTAGTACGTGTATATGAGGAACAGCCATGATATTGCATACTATAAGTTCTAAACTCCACCTTTGTTGAACAATGCTTTGAAAACAAAACGACTGTAACCCATGTTCTGAATTAAAATCTGAATATACCATGACACCAAACTTATTAAGAATAAACGAATAAACAGCAGACCTAGTATGTAAGGAACAACCATGATATCGCCATTCTAAGCTACGGAATTTCCCGTTTTAAAGAATGCTGTAAGGATGCTTTAAAGATAACATGGCACAAGACTTGATCAGTATAAACAACTAACTAGCATGTGTATCTGAGGAGTAACCATGATATCTCAATATACTTAGCTGGAGAATGTTATTCTAGTTTACTACTGTAGAAAACAAAAAAGACTATAACACATGCCCTAGATTATACTCGATTGATAACATGACACACAATCTAATCAAATAAACGACAAAAATATAAGAAAGAGGTAATAACGTAAGTATGCGCACATGAAGGATATGTTGACTATTCATGAAAATGAAAGTAGATTAGGGAGATATTTGTATTCCAATATCTTCTGAATTATGAATTAAGTGACCTTTTTGACTTGTTTTAGTTGGTAACTCTTTGCATTGTATTTGGTACTTTGCCACTGTATAGTTGTATTGCACGAGGCGTGCTAAATTTCTCCCAAAAGTTAGGACATGATTTTTGTGCAAATCGTTTCAGTCTGGGTGAAGAATTTGGTCCTAACGTGTTAATATAATCCCATCCTGATTCATTTCTTAATTTTCGGCCTCGCGAAAAGCATTTCCCATACCACACACACACACACTGTCACATACACACACACACACACACACACACACACACACACACACACACACACACACACACACACACACACACACACACACACACACACACACACACACACACACACACACAAGATCACGCAAATTTTAGTCCCAGTATCAATCCAACATCAACATCCCACGCCATTTCTGTTCCTTTGGAAATGTTGGGTCATGTTAGGTCTCCAAAAACTATCATTGGCCTATTTGTGACAGGAATATTACAGAAGGGCAGAAGTTTATGGATGAGAACTGGAGAGTGTTATGCAACCCGTCCATTTCTGCATCGTGCTGGGCGAGACCTAGCTTTTCAACCACAAATGTACAAGTACATGTTAGATGAATGAGTGTTGCATCAAAGTCATTGACTGAATTAATATATTGAACTAATATATTGTGTTCGAAGAATGCCTTTTCACCACAAAACAGGTTTCAATAGAAAGTGGTTAATATCTCAACACAGGGAGGCAAAATTCATATCCCCGTTTTCTCTGTTCTAGATTTGATATGTTGTTTGACGTCTGCACATAACTTTGAATCTGAAATTCACTTAGTGCAGACGACGCAAGTGAGCTCCCTCCCGTCCACGTAGTTAGGACATGGCAGGGCCCCACAGGCGGCTTGCACAGGGTGAAACAGTGCTCCGTTCTGGTTGGCGTGTCCGCCTGGCAATGCCTCGGGGTTTTCATCAACGCAAACAAACTCTTTCGCATTGTGACCTTGATATTCAGCCATGAGGTAGCCATGGTACTCCCGGGTCCAGCCGCTATAACAGGTGTTACGGGCGGGGATCATTAAATGCGAAACAATAACAAATTACGAACGTACAGATTATTTAAGAATACTTACCACGAGGAGAAATATCTAAACATTACAAACTCTCGACACAAAACAGCAATCACAAAACTTCGGATAAGTTCACACAAACTGAACATTGAAAAGGGCAGACACAACCGCATTCCTCTGCAAGAAAGAATTTGTCAATTTTGTAATTTAGATAGAATTGAGGACGAAAGACATTTTGTTGTGGAATGTACATTATATAACGATGAGAGAAATATCCTTTATACTTATATACAAGATAAGTTCCCTAGTTTTAAATATATAAACAGCACTGAAAAATTCCTATTTATAATGAAACTGAACAAACCATGTATTACGAGTTCCATATCTACATACATCTACAATTGCCTTATGAAGCGAGAAGAAGTCGAACCTGTAAACAGTAGACAAGTATAGATTAGTCCTATTAGACACAGTAAGATATCTCATTATATTTCGTTATATTATCACCACTGTATGTAGTCCTTTGCTTATCACCATGACCTGTACTTAGCTTGTTTAAGCATAAATGTACAATAAAGGTCTTTCATTCATTCATTCATTCATTCATTCATTAACTTACTGCCGCGGGTTGAGACGTAGCAGACCGCACACGGGACGTCTTGGTCGTGAAGGGATCTGGAACCGAACGGAGCGTTTGTGTCCAAGCCGTACTCAGCGCCGTACATGTAAGCCGACCCCGATTGGCGTCCATCTATGTATGTTCCCCATTGTGGGTCGGTCGGCAGACACTGGTAGTTGGTCCCGCCGCCTGAGTGGGAGTAGTGCTCGCCTCCTGCATAGCCTGATGTGAAAGCAGAACAACTTAATAGTCGGCTAAAATAACAGTCAGAACCTTCCCCGCAGGGGCAAAGGGGTGGAATTACAATGACAAAGCACGAGAATGATGATATGAACAACTCTTACTTTGGCCAGTGCCCTGAATGAAGTTACTCAACTTGTGTTTTTGTGCTCAAGTCGCAATTTGTAAGGCAACCATTCTGATTTGGTAATGAACAATGCACTCGACTGTCAAACAAGATTGACGAAGTGAAAGTACCAACAGCAATGGGCTATCCTATCATGTGCTCTTTAACTATAGGATGTTACGTACCATTGTAGACTTTTGTTACTCCAGAAGGACAAGTCGTCCTGCCCCAGCGGACATAGACAGCACCTCCTGTAATAAACAAACACAATGGACATTGGCTAACTGGTTTACAGTGACCTTTAGCCTTGCAGACCAAGAAGCCTTGCACTGACATATGACATACATGTGCATTCAGTGACAACCTCCAAAGCCAGGTAGATGTTTGATCGATTTTTGGCATAGTATTATCGACGTCTGAAATATCAAAAAAAAGTATTCTTCCATCTGTGGTCAAGCCATCTATACACCATGTCTTAAGACGAGATGCTTCTCAAGACGCTTACGATATAAACTTGTTTATTTGGATGCTAAAGGCTTGGAGAACATCTTTATAACAGGCATACGAAATACGAGCATCATTTAATCAGGCAACATCTAAACCGCTGTGTCTTTACCTGGTCCTTTAAGACCGGTGGAGCCTATGTCTCCTTTCTGGCCTTTGGTGCCTTGTAGACCGGTGGTGCCCTGTATACCTTGCACACCGATGTCACCCATGTCTCCTTTCGAGCCCACAGGACCTTGTGCACCGACGGATCCCTTGTCTCCCTTCGGGCCCCGAGGACCTTGCACACCGACGTCGCCCTTGTCTCCTTTTAGACCCTCAGTACCCTGTGGACCGATGGATCCCATGTCTCCTTTTAAACCTTGTGCACCGACGGATCCCTTGTCTCCCTTCGGGCCCCGAGGACCTTGCACACCGATGTCACCCTTGTCTCCTTTTAGACCCTCAGTACCCTGTGGACCGATGGATCCCATGTCTCCTTTTGAACCTTGTGCACCGACGTCACCCTTGTCTCCCCTCGAACCCACAGGACCTTGTGCACCGACGTCACCCTTGTCTCCCCTCGAACCCACAGGACCTTGTGCACCGACGTCACCCTTGTCTCCTTTCGAACCCACAGGACCTTGTGCACCGACGGATCCCATGTCTCCTTTTGAACCCACAGGACCTTGTGCACCGACGGATCCCATGTCTCCCTTCGAACCCACAGGACCTTGTGCACCGACGGATCCCATGTCTCCTTTTGAACCCACAGGACCTTGTGCACCGACGGATCCCATGTCTCCCTTCGAACCCACAGGACCTTGTGCACCGTCGGATCCCATGTCTCCCTTCGAACCCACAGGACCTTGTGCACCGACGGATCCCATGTCTCCTTTTGAACCCACAGGACCTTGTGCACCGACGGATCCCATGTCTCCCTTCGAACCCACAGGACCTTGTGCACCGACGGATCCCTTGTCTCCCTTCGAACCCACAGGACCTTGTGCACCGTCGGATCCCATGTCTCCCTTCGAACCCACAGGACCTTGTGCACCGACGGATCCCATGTCTCCCTTCGAACCCACAGGACCTTGTGCACCGACGGATCCCATGTCTCCCTTCGAACCCACAGGACCTTGTGCACCGACGGATCCCATGTCTCCCTTCGGGCCTTCAGGACCTTGTGCACCGACGTCACCCTTGTTTCCCTTCGAACCCACAGGACCTTGTGCACCGACGGATCCCATGTCTCCCTTCGAGCCCACAGGACCTTGTGCACCGACGGATCCCATGTCTCCCTTCGGGCCTTCAGGACCTTGTGCACCGACGTCACCCTTGTTTCCCTTCGAACCCACAGGACCGTGTGCACCGACGGATCCCATGTCTCCTTTTTGGCCTTTCTGCCCTAAAGAGAACAAACAGATCTAGATCATATTTCTCTGTGAATGATTGGATGGGACAGAGAAACATTGTCATAGACATAGATAGTTTTGTTATCTTTTTCCTTGACATGCTCGGGTCTTGATTTTTTGGCGACATATAGCTTTTTATATAAAAAATGCAGTGTAGGTTTGGTCCCTCCAGCAGTTTCTTCTTGAACCGATTAAGCTTGGCCATATCAGAACACGCGGGCGATCATAAAACGCACTGATTACGTACTGTTATTTTACGATAAAGTTGGCAGTCACAAAACGTCACGAGGAAAAACAATACGTAACCGTCTACCATCATGTATATGTGTTCTTTCATATATACCTGTCTTCCTGTAGTCAACACACGCGTCACACTCACAGTGGGCTGCCGTGTTGCCGCACCAGTTTGCCGGGGAGCAGCATGGGTGAATACCACCTGGGTTGCATTCAGCAGAACTACCATCTTCAGCAGGGTAGCCCTGTCCGCAACGAAGATCTTCACGCCACTTCTTAGGCACTATTAAGAAAAAAAGGCGTAAGTCATACAAGGCTTTGCTCTGCCATGGTCACTAGTCTTAGGTAAACCAAAAATAGAGTTGTCTGATTCTGTTTATTCATCTTCCTTTTGAGGCAGTAAAAGCACAAAATATACCATGGTTAACTTTATGTTAAAGGATCAGTCAAAGCAAACTTCCTTGAAATAGCGAGAAACGCAAATCGTGCGTCATCACCTTTGCCTGGCTCCCCCTTAGGTCCGCGTCGCCCTGTGTTTCCTTTTTGTCCGGCAGCACCCTACGAAAAACATAGATTTGTTAACTCATACGTGAAATGATAGACGCATACACGGCAGAATATCTAACTATTTCTCTCTGTTTGTTCTTATGTTTATTTATTGTAAGCGTGTTCTTATGTACTGTCGAGTTGTTGAGAAAAAGAACAAATCCACGTGTCCTACTTACGGGAATACCAGCAGCACCAGGTATCCCATCTCGCCCGTCTCGTCCGGACTGACAGGCGCCTGGATGGGAGGGATACAACATTAAAGGAAAGCTACACAAATGGAAAATCCTACTATTCTATGCTTAATATATTCCAAAGTCAAGTTCTTATTTCAAGTCGTTTCACATAAGTCCGTCATAGTTCTTGGATTTTCAACCGTTTGCAACTTATGCCGTGCTGACGCCTTCTCACTTGATGAATTGAATTGAATTATATGACGTCAGTGTTCTAGATTTTTCACCTCAGATGATTGCATTGTATGACGTCAGTGTTCAGTGTACCAAAATTATCAGGTGAGAAGGCATCAGCACGGCATAAGTTGCTAATGGTGGAAGATTCCAAAACTATGACGGACTTATGTGAAACAACTTGAAATAAGAACTTGACTTTGGAATATATCAAGCATAGCATAGTAGGATTTTTTGTGTAGCTTTCATTTAAACTGAAACAACGACAATCTTAAGCTTACTTGTACTGATACTCTTGGCAAAACCGATACACCTTACAAACAGGTCATACTAATCATTTTACTTCGGCCCAGCCAATACTTTTATCCTTAAGTACTATGCGTAAGCCTTTCAGCACTTTGCACTGGTTATAGTGATAGGCACGCAGCAGGTTGAAGACTATGGATAACATACAAGTGACATAGATCTGTAATACGGGGGTTAGTATACCTTCATACTTGTAGTATATGCAAACCTTCAATTGTATCAAACCTGATTAACTGGGATTGCAGACTCATATATACGGATTCAGTCACACTTATGATAAAGACTCTTGATAAGTGAACATCGCGTTAGAATATCTGATCCAACATAGCTTGTACATAACTGGTTTGATTTAACCTGTGGAAAGTTACCACTGAATTTATGCTATTCAGAATTTTTTCTAAAACAACATATTATGATAATTCACACATTTCTAAGAGTGGCTCCTCTCTCAGCTACAACGTTGTGAATAACGTGTCATGTATCGTGACATACAGACTGCCCGTTTAATTCCAGATAGTACGCAATCAGTTACCCTTAATTTACCTAGAACTGCCCAAAATTCAATGACGTCACGCCGACAAAATCAGTACCCACCTGAAGGTCCAATGGGAACTCTGACCCAATTCGGGATTGGCGCCTCTCTCTTGCGCCTGCGTAGTAGTCCTCCCACACTGTCGTTCTTACTCAGAAGCCCGCTGTCAACAACAGTGACGTCATCCGCCTGGGGGTTCAGCACAGAACCGGTCTAAAGGGACGACACAGAACACATCATTAGGCAATCTTAAAGTTTGTCAACCTGACTATTTATATTTTGATAAAAGCACTTTTGAGGAATGAAACATATCTATATTTGCCTGAACCTTACCGTAGCTTTGACTTTGTGTAACGACTGGTTGAATGTCAGAATAAGGTAGATTTGTCGATAAAACATCTGCAATATTCATTGAAGGCAAGAAATGAGGTGTATTTACATTATTTTAATTTAATGATTATTTAAAACTTACATCAGATGTTTTAGGGTCAGCCTCGTTCGGTGGGAAATTCCCGCCATGAATCTGTGATTCCAGCACTGCAACCCTCTCCCTCAGGGTCATGGTCTCCTGTTGGTCTCGCTCAGCCCTCGCCTGAAATTCTTTGAGATTCGCCACGTCTATCATCATGTTGCTGATCTCCTTACCATGTCGTGCATTGCTGTTTTCTATCTCCTGCTCCATGTTATTGATATGTTGGTGCATGTTGTGGAAGACGACGGCCAGTACCACGGCGGAGGCAAACACCACAGTCACCCCCATCACGCCTAGGACCGATCCGAGCTGGCCGGCCGAGCGATCACGGCGAGAGACTCTGCCTAACCCCGGCGAGCCGTAAGGTATGCGTAACTTCTCCGAACTCATTCTGCGGCAGAAACCCTTACTATCAAGAGTCAAGACTTACGGAAGGAGGGAGTTTTGTTGGTACAGACTCAAAATCCAAAGAAAGTATGGCAGTCTCCGCTAGAGAGATCTGTTTGATCATGGAAAGCAATTAAGGCTTCTCCACTTCAATTTTGTGGATCATATTTACATTCTCATTACTTTTCTCTAATCATTGCAAAGCCAAACAAATCACGACAATTTCAACCCACAGTTTTGGTAACGTTACCTTTTATTGTGCGTCATTTGATGAATCATAGTAGGTCCGGAGAATATCGTCAATTTAGATAATAATCTGAACGAGATCAAAATGTCATGTATTTGCCTTTTCACCCATTGTCACTAATAAATTAACTATGTGGCAAATAAATGTTTTCGGATGTTTCAGTCATGACATAGTGAGATATTGCTGAGCTTTATGAACCCAGATATAGATAACGATTGAGAAAATACTATATCTTGGTTACTATATCTGGGTTTGATATTCTTAGGCAATATCTAATTTTCCTAACCGTTTAGCACTGATATTTCTTAATCTCCCGATGACGTATTGCTTGTTTACAACTCATCTGTTCATTCGACGTCCGCTATCTTTATCTATAATAACTCTGAGCACGTGCCAATTTACGCTGTCGTGTTATCGTTACCAAGATGTTATACAATTATATAAGATAACTTGGCCCAATAAGTGTGCTGTCGTGACTGTCTACACAAACACCGAGACGTGTGACCTCACGCTTGACCTGTAATGACAACCTCAGTTTAAGCAGCTCATAATGAATTAGTTCTACGTCTTTGCGAAATGATAAATTCTAAATGTACTTTTTAAAGGTAAAAAAAAAACTCAACACAGCTTGTCCCGAACAAACTCGGACAGCACGGCTCATGCTGAAGAAACGAACCAAGCACGTACGTACAGATTATGCCAAGTTAATTAACTCAGATAAATACACTCGATCTGTTTTTGTCAATGACCTGCAACATCCCGAGGCAAAACTGAATATAAATGAGGCAATCTGTGACTTTACCTTTGTGTTTAGAAATGTTGTTGTCATCTGTAGAAAAACAACAGACAAAGCATGCAGAAACGAAGGGCGATATAATTTTATTACTGTTGACTGTGACCCCTACACCCACGCCCACCGACACCACAAGTATGATGTAAGAAAATGGCAGTACATGTATGCGCATACCATAACGACCGTTGCAGTTGATCTGTGTTATTAATGATGTCCCCTCACTGATTTTGTGTTAAGGGTTACCCCAACACAGAAATCCGATTCTTTTGGGAGCAAACAAATGTGGTGCGCACTTCTTATCTATCAAATTAACCCTCGCGGCTGGAGTTCATTGTACCATGGTTGTAGTGCCACCTGTCGTCACCAGGGCGCGCTGCTGTACTGTGAAAAGCTATCGTCACGGATGTCTCAGTCTGGTAGAGCCGTACCCATACCTCGGGTTGTAGGGATTTCTATCAGTTATAAAACAATCCGCAAGGAAATCTGAAGCCCTCAGTGGTGACTCTAAGAATTACTGTAATGTTTTGCCGCCCGTTTTATCTTCCTTCTGAAAATATCCTAGAAGCCGGGCGTTAAACCGATGTGGTCTATATAGTATATAATGGTATGATTAGGGCGTAAAACTAGAACAGAGTTCATCAAATTTTAATCAAAAACGGTTTGAATGTACCAGTCATCATAGTACAACTTTTGTGTTCTGAAAATGGAAAAATAACGGGGGACGGCCACCGCTTCTTGGACAGCCCCAAACCAGCCTGATAATGATTTAGCTCTTTCGGCTTTGTGTACCTCTGACGAAATCCGCAAGATGGCATCAATTTGTGTGGGCGATATACTGGTAGTGCAGATGGTACATGTCAACACCGAAATACAAAGAGATTATACCTTAAAGTTTATAGCTGTAGATGTTCTCACAGAGGACATTCAACGAGCCTTGATCCCAACATGCGTAATAGTCCAGACAAACATCACAGTATCTTCAAAGGCAAGTCGTGTTTATCCAAATGGTATGGCTGTTAATGTCACTGGAGATTATCATAACTATAGAATATGACAGATCATGTTATTCGCAGGTGAGGTGGTATATTAGGGTGGTCAATGCAAGTCAAAATCTGATGTAGTAGTACAACAGAGTTGAAGTCGACCTGTGCATTTTAACAACAATATGTATATATATATATATATATATATATATATATATATATATATATATCAATCGGCATGCTTGGATTTTCGCTGGCGGCGGTTGTGGTAACCACACGTGTTGTGGACAGGTCCGGATGTGTACCGCATCTCCCTGCCCTAGGCCATATCGCGTAGCCAAACAACCCCGTGAACACCCGACCGATAAACGACAACACTGCAAACGGAATCCTCGGCTTTGGTCACATATTGTAGTCACCGTCTTGTCGCGTGCTAACCAACACACGCATGGAAGGACACCGCAGTTATTGATATTTTACAGGTAAGTAACTTGTTCTTCAATTAGTACTTAGCTGGCTGTAGTCACGTCAGGTTTCAGACTTGTTCTGTGGGTATGGCAGGGGTAAGTTTCGTTGCTTAGCAACGACTTGACTGTTTTGCACAAGGCGAGAATGAAAGAGTCAAACAAAAGCGATAAGATCACTAAGTATAAAATCCTGGTTTAAAGGACTAGGAAGCGTTTTTGAACAATAAGTAATTACCCTTAAATTATGAGGAAAGGTTTGCGATGCCCCCTCCCACAAACAATTTCAGGTGTACTGAACATATAAACGTCATTGCTTTACTCACAAAGATTATAAGAGAATTTGGGGACAATTCCGACGATAGAACTTATGATATAATAGTAACTGTTACAATATAGGGGGTCTAAGCTTATTCATCACGCATAGCAGCTATGTCAATATGCGTGTCATAACATTATGTTGAACCTTCTGTTATTCACTATTTCAGAACCTACAGCATTGTATATACAGATATCGAAGACATTGTTGATAAACATAATCTATTGTATTCTGTGTGTAACCAAGTAGATCAGGCTTAACCTGGGAGATTTTGTAAATGAAAAGTGAGATGACTCGGCGTTTAATAGGAACCTTGTGGAGCATCTGTAGTGCACTCCTGGGTGTTTTGAATAAATTAAGGGGATTGCTAGAAGCCTTTTTAAACAGGGTGTGAAATACTTACTTTATTACCTACACGGCTTTCTCCATTTTACCTGAGTAAGAAAAGCAGGCAAGTATGGTGTACGTTTGTGGTACATTGTACTAAATTCTAGTGACTTAGAAAACTAGAAGGTGTGAGTTGGCATTTTACCATAAGTAATCGCGGAGAATTAGCTTTATCAGATTAGCAAAATTGCAGATTCAACATTTTTGCCAGGATTTTACTTCTTTTCGCAAATCTCTGGCTGTGGGATAATGTTGTGTGCCCTGGGCTATTTTGCAATAATGCAGGATTGTAGCGAGTGGCTTCTGGGAAAGCTGACAGTTTTGTCACGTCACGGAAACTCAATTCAGGTAATTTGTTTCGCCATAAGAAACATGAAATTGATCAACAAAGAAACAAGCAAACAAACAAAACATGCAAACATACAAACGAACAGGGAAAACAAGTAAACAAACACAGTCTATCCCGTAACATTTTTCTGCATATAAATACAATAATAATAATAACTTTATTGCACAACAATTGTACAAGGTACAAAGTATGGCATCCAATGGTACATAGATAATAATATGTTCATAATACATATGAACTTATGACCCTTACGCAGGGGATATGATATGAATACTGCCCTAATGTTGACATAATGAACTCAATTCCAATACGTGTGTGTGAGCATATATGTGTGTGTATTTGTATGTTTGTGTGTGTATGTATGTGTGTGTGTGTGTGTGTATGGAGGCTGATTCTGCACTTGGTTGGAGTAATTTGTGACCATTTGTATCGCTACATAACTACTTCAGACGACTATTTAACACGTTCTGACACAACGGATCCAAGCTTAGCAAAACTATGATCTACCAAGTCATTTGTTCGACATTTAAGATATTCAATCCTTTTGTTAAAATAGATGACAGGGGATTTACAGTTTTTTCTTCCCTTTCTACTTTGCTGCATCTAGACATATCAGGTTTTAAGTAAATCTTTCATGTTGATAGGAAACTCCGAAATGTCTGTGACGTCCTGTTAGTGAAGTCACGGCATTTGGTATCCCCGAGGCGAGACTCACGAGATGTGCGTGGTCCCGCGAGACTTCGTCTCCATGGTGATAGAAGATACTGATCAAAGGCTATTAGAATCAGCATGGCCGGTAAACCCACTGTGGTGGGGTTTGCACGGAGGCATTGTCTGGACCTTACAATGGGTGAAGGATAGTTTCCGGAAACATATCCAGCCCCCATTCTCTGATTTCTGAGCTCCTCTTTCCATGCTTTCCTTCGGAATGCTAGCGGGATAAAATTAGATATGTCCTTTTCATCATGTAGTAGTACCAACAGGCATTCACATGTCCATCAGGATTTAAACAAAATTGTACCGACTTGGCATTTTAGCTAATATATGACTGTTTTGCAAACCAGCTATCCCTCCATTCTTTTGGTTTATCCAACAATCTATACTCACCCTGCTTATCAGATTGTCGTCCTGTGCGCCTGTCAATCACTTGTAAGTCAAAGCTGTATGACCTGTTTGTAGGGAGATTATCGAATTAACCAGGCGATCGGAGAGTTAAGATTTATTCATTTTTCCAGTACAGGTGAAAGAATCAGTCGAAAAGATGTGAACATCCGGACAGGGCCTACTCATCGCATCCGGTGTATGTTATCGCTGTCTAGGGTATGTTTCATATTTAGCGTCATTCTATATATATATATCAGAGATATTGTAGCTTGATTAAAATCTAATGAAATAGGCCATGAAACGTGGCGAGAATATGGTCTTTACAAATACAAAGATCAGAAAGCCGTTCTATGATACGGCAAGAAAAATATTGTTACTGTCTGCAATCTGGCCCTGAACTGTGTGCGACATTATCGAGTATTCACTTCATATGACTTCATAGTCTTTGAAATATGCTATTAAAGAATGGTTGGACTAACTACAATAGATTCACTCTTAGCAACAAGCAAGTAACTAAAGCTTTATTTGGCCCTATTCTATCGATTGGTTGTCACTGAGCTTGAACATATGGCTAACGTCAACGTGGGCTAACAATGCAACTATGCCTATCCGCCAATTTATGCTGGGTACTTGTCATATATCTACCTGTCAAAACGACATATATCAAGCCAAGGACAATTTAAAGAAGAAGCTTTGCGAATGGTTTGTGTCGAAAGTGCCAACAGGTGAACAATACAACAAGCTATTTAAGAGTTTACATGCCGAGTGTAATAATGTCAAACAGCCATATGGATGTACGCTGTATCAGGCTAGTGGAAGCTACGTATATCTCAGATACTCTCAGTCAATATACTTTCTTATTACCTTGATATAGGTGGGCATGGCGAGGATGCGTCTTGGTACATGATGCCAGTAAGGGCGAGTGCTGTTGTTGTACTTAGGACGTCTCCCTTCTAAGGTATTTCAAAATTTAAGAATGACTTTGCAAATCGAAATGCGTCCATGGCTGATGATCGCCTTGTTTAAAACATTAGCAATTATCGGAATAAAGCGTTCCACCACTTTAGCTAATTGTGACAAAAATCAACCTGTTAGTACGTTTAGTCTGTAACATTATAAGTTATCAAAACGAACAATCAAGTCGATGTGCATGCCTGAAAAGAGGGTAAATGGGGGACAACTAGCCAACTGTAGTGGTGCTTCTTGTTGTGTGCTATGAGTATATTGATGTCACTACAACGTGATGTGTCACTGTTTGAGAATCCTACTGACTGAACACTGGTATATCACATATTATACAAGAATTCTGTGATGGTTAATGGTTATTTCATTACTGATATATCTGTCCTGGATTCCAATAACTTATTTCTAAGAAAGCTTTTACAAAAAGCTAAAAGCCTTCCACCTGCTAATCATTGAAATGCATATCAATCAAATCGCAATAATCCCCTCTTATGAGGCAGGTAGTTAGCCGATTGCAATAGTCAATTTTCTAGATTGGAAAACGATTGTCTGTTGCAGGCGTAATCATGATGGAACTGTCAGCGTTAATCCGCGAACTTTTGGCACTTATGAACAAATGGTAGGTAATTGTTTGAAGTGGGCGAACTGCTGACACTTATCACTAGTAACAAATGGCAGTTCGTGGTTTGTAGGGAATGAATGAAATTACGTGAGTATGAGACAGTGTATGAAAAGTAGTGGAATGTGGTGTTTTGAACAACTACTCTAAGTCAACTGTTTTTTTTAGCTTGATGATATCTTCTTTATTTTGAGAAGATACATGTCTGACACAATGCCGTTTGTTTGTTTCGTTGCTACATGTTTTACCGAATCGCACTAACCTGTGTTCTATCGGCATTAGGTGTAGCTATGTTGCCAAGGAAACCGGGGTCACGTGGCATGCAGAGGGACGAGTCGTTCGACTTCGACTCCCGGGCCGGCATCAAGAACCACATAGAAGACAGACTCCTCAAGACCAGGCTGGGTCATCTAAGACGAGAGCAGCAAATACGCTTCAATGTCTTGACTCATGAGACAAACAAAGTCCGTCAGCTACTGAGACGGATGCCTCCTCCACTCAGCTTGTCTAGGAGTGGCCTGCATCCGGGACCTCCGCGCCATGTTGATGATGAAGGTGTACCTCCCCACGGAGGTAAAGACAACAGTGATTTGCCACAAACCACGAGACCCAGTATGGCATGGACACAAACTAAATCTAGTGGTAATGGTACAGAAACATTATCACGATATCAAAGCACACCTATTGCCACTGAGAGGACGTTGCAGAAGAATAATGGCAGACATACCCATCATGCTTTGGGCGGAGGGATGATGGAGAACCAGCACTCGGATGCATCAGATAGGCGAAGGTGCAGTAGCATAAAAAACGGATGGCTTGTCCGAGTTCAGACACACCTAGACGACGCTACACATAGCAGAGAAAGCATTGACCTCTCACAGGGCAACCGTAGAAGGGCCAGAACGTGTGTTCCACTGATTAGGACGTCAGTGGAAGGCGAGAACAGTTTCAGACAACGGTCCAGAAGTAACACCATGCCGTTAGATAGAGCTGGACACCGCACCCCAGGATCTCTGACGATGTCTCGCTGTCTTACGAAGAACATGCAGCAGAACACAAGACGTTGTCGGTCATTCCAAGTTCTGAGGACTGTGCAGATGTCCCAGCAGTCGGCTGTGGACAGGACTTGGCCGGTACGGGAAGAGATTAGCACCAGATTGCTGAAGAGTAGAAAATGGTGGAATGTACAAGAGGTTATTAAGCAAAAAGTACAGACCTTTCTCACGAAAGATCTACCTCCGTCCGGAGTGCATTGGGCAGACATGTCTGATAGTTCGGACGATGACGGCGATGACGAATTGCAGTAGTCGGTATTGAAGGTGGCTTGCGTGTATGCAGCGACATCTAGCGAAATCCATAGAAATGTCAGTTGGCATGTCGATGTAATTTCTTTGACCGCTTTTAACACCGATGCTTCATCATCATCATCTGGTCGTGATGATACCACAGGTGCTCATGGCCCTTCTTCTCCATCCGTCCCTATCCTCCATATCGTACTGGGCAGGTCCTCCAAATCTAAATTCGCATGCTGACACAGTTGATGAATGCAGGTAGTGCATAGTTTACCTACACATGCATGTCCGTGTTGATGCTTGATGCACTGTAAAGTTACACAACCTGATTGTAATAAATTATAATTATAACCTTCAGCGAATATAAGCCAAATGTTCCCGACCTTATTGTTTGTCGCTTTTTGTCAGTCAGTCAGTCAGTCAGTCAGTCAGTCAGTCAGTCAGTCAGTCAGTCAGTCAGTCAGTCAGTCAGTCAGTCAGTCAGCAGCTTTCTCACACGATAAGATCTTGGTCAGTAACCACGCAATTATCTCTGTCAGTGTATTCTTTAAATTCAACATTAGCGCACACCTGTTTTCAGATAAATGATCTGGAACGTTAGTTTCTTGACAGAAATACTGTTGGACAGAAATAATTGTTTTTTTTCAAATTGTGCTTTTTGAGATAATGGAGTCACCGGGTCAGTAAAATGCCATTCTTCGCCCGCGGACAGAGTTGTTTACAGTTTGGCTGTATGAAATACATTCGATGTCAATCAGACCACCTTGTGTTCTCGAATAGAAAAGGTCAAACCATCGGTTTAGACATTCTGAATGGAGACAGGCATTGTCCAGCCAGAAAAAAAGTCAGTAATGAATGGTCAAAGTGAGATCGCTTTCCTTAAAAGCTAGCGAAACAAGTGTAGATTAAGCATCGTCAATTTTTCGGACTTGTCCCTCTTTGAGAGACGTCTCTCTTTGAGAGACAAGTCCCGCCCCCAACCCAAAGTAGACCAACATCATATAGTCACTCTGAAATCTAATGTGTGTCCCAGATTTGATGTACGCTGTATGTTGTTATATGTTTTGTAAGAACATAACAGCATAGCCAGTAGTAGCCTGCAGCCCAGCCTGTAGCGACTGTTGGGAGCGAACCAAAGTTGAAAAGGATGGTCTCCAGGCTAAGCCAGTTGGGGATTTGTGATTTCTAGATCTTCCCATACTTTGTAAGTTGGTGATTACTATTGAGGACACAGGGAATTAGTTGTCTTACTAATAGTAAAAAAAAACCTGATTAAACGTATGCAGCAGCAGAAACGTTTTATTCCACATGAATACACATAGTGGCATACAGCTGTAGCAAAAACAGGTAATGCGCATGCCTCTTCATAACTGACGGATATGCATATACCACCGAATTCAACAGGCACATACTGACCGTACACAATACATTAATCACATGATTTCAACATACATGGACAAATATGGTCACGATGATACAAGAAGGAGAATGTATACAAATAAATAAAGAAACAGTTTTACGTTGCCCTTATCTTTTATTAAGTCTTTACGTACCTCGGAAAGTTGGCTTAAATATCTGCTTACTGTTCACTGAAGCTACCACGTCACAAATGTACCACAACAGTATCGTATATATATATATATATATATATATATATGCTACAACCCAACGTAACGAGTTTTCCTACATCTGAAGTACCAAAAGGTGCTAAAAAGTATAACGCAAGAGCAAATACATCAAAGTGACGACATTTGCGTTAAGAAATCTGATTTCAAACGTTTTAACATCTTAGAGAAGGCCAAGATCTTCTGAGCTCCTTGTGGTCCGATGTGCTTGGCTACGCTCAGCCGCACTGTAAGATAAAGAAAAAGATAACCGTTTGCAATACTAATAGCAACTGAATTCTACTGAGTCATATTGCACTTTTCCCAGCCACAGATGTTGAAACAGTTTCACAGAGGGCAGTGACGTATAAAATTATGTATTATTTTAAGCATTCGAGCGAAGTCATGATAAAAGAATCCTGTTGGACAGGAATTTTTCTGTCTACAGAGGCGTGTAAACCATTGTTTGCTAAACACACTGTAATCGTGCATAAGCTGGAGGCGAAGCCTGCTCCACATTTATAATTACCGCAGAAGAATGGACTGTTCTTTTCAAATGTCCGAAAAGACGGCGGAACTTTCATGTGATGCAATCACAAGATGGCGGATAATTATCTTGGTGCAGGGGTTGGGTGGGCGAGTTTTTAGTTACAATTCATGCCGTGAAAGTGATGTACGAAAAAACTATATTCTATCTATTTGATATCTAATAACCAGAGAAAAACGCAATGTCTGCCTCCAAAGTAAGAGCCACCACGCCGAATCTGGATAATTTCAGACGTATTTAATGTGTGTAATTATGAATAAACATTGAGGAAATGAAGATGGCGCAGGACTTACTGTTCTGTCGCTCGTCAGGAGTCATGTTCGTCACTACACGTCTGATCCTGTCTAAAGTCTCCTCGGCTTCTTTCTGGAACGCAGCATCTGTGGTAGATACAATACACCACACAACATCACAATCTGGCGCATATTGAACCTACTGCAATACACACAAAACAATAAAATATCCATTTGATTAATACATTGTTAAGACCTGATGTTTGTGTTGTCCAGCAGGTAGATGAGAATGTCTTCGATTAAAGAAATGCCGAAGAATCTACTATAAATTTACCAAACATTTCGAATAGGAATGAATTAAAACTTTATTTTTTCTATTCTACTTAGATCAATTGAAAATATGAAAAAATAACAAGTACTGGCCGCTAGGTCGGTTTTGTAAGTTTTATTCCAACTTACCATTGTACAGTGCCTTGTCACCGCTGGCAATATTTTTCAGGGTTTCCAAGTCTTTCCATGACTTTAACAAGTCGTTCACTACAACGAAACAAACCAAGCACATTTCAAAATCACTTCTATGATCTTGTGAAATTGTATAAACGTTTCAACAATTTCATTAGTTTATATGACATGTATGTTACCTCGGTTTCTAACTTATATGAGACGGAATATTGTCTCCCAAGTCACGAGAATTATATATCGAATATAGGACAGTCAGTATTTCGAGAGCCTTTCAATACAACGGGGACCGTTTCGGCGGTCGTCCCTCGGCTTCACAACTCCCATGGCTACACAACTCCCTTGCCGGCATTAGAGAACCTTGCCCCCCCCCCCCCCCCAATATATACGCCGCCGTTATAGGAAGTCTGCGAAGAAGGCTAGACAATGTTGTGATTGTGTCGGTTTATGGCACAATTCTATCTGTAACATTGACAACTTTTCCCGCGGGGCTATAATAAATTTCTTGTTGACACAACAAAAGTACGGCGACTTTCGGAAGTCTACGTACAAGTATATGAATAAATGAAAAGAAAAATAATGTTGATTTTAACGTATTGTTTATGATACTGGTTCTAAGGTTTAAACATTAATGATTCTCCCTATTAATCGATTTTTATGCCAAATGGTAGTTATTGCCTTCCTGCAAATGTTTTTCATACCAGCACCAAATCAGGGTCACAATAAATGACAGTAAAACAACTTAAAGTAATGGCGGGAAACGCATTGTGTGCTCTTTTTCCCCACGTGGAATAAATGAATAAGTGAACAATACGTACCCTCCCCCGCTTGCACAAACGCCACTAGAAGAGTCAGAAGCAACAGATAAGCTGCCTTATTCATGTTTCTACCACGAGTACCGCCTTACGAGTCCCCGGCCCCAAACGTTTATTCCTTAAATTATTGCTAAGACAACTCTGTGTGCTACAGGTTGTCGCAGGCACGTTGTTGATGACGTAAAACCCTTTTGTGATTCCGTTCCTGCGCATGTAGTCGAGAGTTCCTTTCAAAGATAAGTAGGTCACAGTTTTCTCCGGACGTCACGAGGAAACAAAAGGGCCGCGATGATTGCTGCTGGTCTGACGGGTGCATACCTCAGCCTGAGGCGAGAATCATTCCAGAAGTAATCTCTGGGGAGAAGTGATTTCCATACTGCGCCACAGGTGTAACACAGAGACACAATCAACAAAAACATCAAAGTCTATCAAAATTACGAATGGTCATTAACCCCAGCCAGTTAGAGATTGTGTAAACACAAGCAGTGACAAGCTAGGATGTATATAACGAAGGTACCTCTCAAATCGTGAGCAAGATAGAATACAGAAAACGGATAAATGCCCCGTCCACGATTCTGTGGTAGATTGAATAATTAAGTCGCCGCCAAGTCAGTATAACCTAGGTACCATCGTCCGCAGTAACTGTGGCCACCAAGCGAAAAGATTGAGCCAATAGTTACTACGGAGGATGGTACTAGTAGTCTAGTGTCAGGCGGACGTATTGGGTACATATGTCATAGCAACGTTCGACATATAGCAAACTCATCAGAAATGGTTGTCTTTATATCTTTTCTATTTTTTTAATGCATTGCGGATGACAAAACATACAATCAGGAAATAGGGTGTTAGACAAAGCTTTACATGACGATCAGCGGTAACTGTGAGCCAAAAGTTACGAGTTTAGTGTCCCGGAGAAAACGTTCCAACTGTACGATATAGTTTGCCTTTGTGTTGTGAAAGGGCTAGGGTATTTGCATATCAAGTAGTTAAAACGCACGGGACTAGTAGTACAGTCTCCTGGCTCCTGGGAATCGAACCCGGGAAGTCACCCTGGCGTAGCCAGTGACAAAAGTTGTCTACAAACGAGCTTCAATGAATGCTTAATCTTATAAAAAAAACAGAGGTTGAAAGCAAGATATGAACTCAGCTTTCTCTAATTCATCCCACCCAAACCATACTCTTGCCATCAATGTGCATACAGTATTATTAAAACTGAAATACTGAATAGCCTCCAAAAAGTCATTTCCATGTATATTGTACTAGACAAGAACCTTAAATCCACAGGCAGGTAAATAAAATCTGGACGCCGCGTCCAAAACGTATCAAACAGAGACAAGATTGGACCTTGACGTAACTATAGTACACAGAACTCCACCATTCTTATTCAAGAAAAAATATATACATGTAACGTTACTCTCAACGATTCCAACACGTTCCGAACTTGTCACCCCCTCCCCCACCCAGGTTGTGAGTGAGTCCTATAGCCCTAGCCTACTCTGGAATATTGTCTGTCAGGCCATCATGTGCTCACAGATGGAAAACTAGCTCAAAGTTTTGATGTTCTATGTCAAGAATGACGCAAAAACACAACAAAACTGAGGTGATAAAAATATCACTTGAGTGTTTAGCTAAACTGGTACGGCTAAATATCGTCCAAACTATATATGTTTAAAAAGTCCAAGTCCCTATCTCACTGGACCCGCGACGCTTTGGCGCACCTCGCTGCGTTCGGGCAATTTGACAGCGCGCTCAACGAATGTCATTGGTAAAACACGAATGTTATTACGATTTGTGTGGTTTGTTGTCTTTTTAGTCATACTTGTACGTTTTGCATGATATTCCCATCATAAAGTCAAAGGTAAATCAAATCAAATTTAGAACGCAGTGAGGTCGCCAACGTGTCGCGGTTCCAGTGAAATACACAATGTAAGCATCACAATGCAGTACATATCCTAGTTTTGTTCTTCAGCTCTTATCTATTGTATCCAAATTCTCAGTCTTATGTATTCTATCCGAATGGACAGTAACAAAAAAAAAAGCTGGTCGTTTTTGTAACATGTGTTATAATCGCACAACAAGGCAAAAGAAGTGGTGTGACAACAGTATGCGTTTTTTTTCAGCAGCAAAGTTTTATTTGACTTGAATACTATCATAGTCTGTAACAAGAACAGGTGATGCCGACTTAAAAGCTCAGGATCCAACCACCAAAAAAAACCTCGAAAGTACAAGACACAAATTAGCCTCTAAATATCATGTGGAGTTGGACAAGACCTGAAGCTGTTTCGTATTCTATTTTGTGAACAATAATAGGGTATTTGTAGTACATTTTCCCAACGTAATTCGACAAAGAGCAGTGAGTCCATGCGGTATTTGAAATAAAGTTACCACATTGTCGCTCGATGAATTGAAAAAGGCATGAATATGTGATAAATTGAAGGCGTTTACACTTGTCTAGAAATTGACTGGAATTGGGAATTGTTACGTTCAATATGTAAGCCTGAACAAGTTACTACCGGTAAGTGTGTTTCAAACTTTGCTATGCAGAACAGTCTGTGTCTGTAAGATCTCGGATTACCACGTAAACGTTAGAACGAAATAAAACTATTTTGTTAGTGTCGGCCACGCTGTCTCTACGCCAGTGCTGCTTTCTCCAAGCCTGCGAAAAGAAAGAAACAAGAGGAGACTTAGTCATGAGTTGCAGAAGTTCTTTCATTCAAACCGTTCTCCGAAGAGCTGTTACGTTTTATACGTTATCGTCCAACGCGTTGTCTCTGATAACAGTCAATCTCTTTAAAGTCTCGTAGTTCTAAGTCATGACCCAAAAGCCGAACACCAAAGTCTTGTTTTAAACAGAAAAAAGAAGAGCGGTTAGAAATCAGCTTTAGAAATCGGACAGCCTTTGTATATCCTGTACTATGAAGTGCATTGTAGTTATCTTACAGTTTTTCTTTTTTGTTATATATTTGTATCAATATATTACTGTCAAATTTGACAACACACACCGCTTCCTTACTTTACTTCTTGTGCCCATGGCCATGCATCATGGCGAGGACATTCTGGGCATTCTTCTTCCCCATTGTTTTAGCAATTTTTTTGCCAGCTGCAACAAAAAATAAATAGTTTTAATAACAATCTACATCCACAATCGAGAAATTAAACACTTTCAAGTCGTTTCCGATGATGTTTAGATGAATTGTTAGTCCATTGTAGAGCATATATGTTTCTTAATGCACAGTCAGGGACGCTTATGATGCTAGATATCGTGCGACTGCAATTACATTGAGTAGTGCAACCAATAAGAGAGTCCAATCTCTGTTTCTCTCTGTCTTCTTTTGTCTTCTACCTGCTTGAAGAGTGTTATAGAAAACATTCATGTCGGAACTCCCTACTAAATCGCTCACACGGTGCACAACCAACTCTTTAAAGTTTGCGTCATCCGCGTGAGAAGACCATTAACTAAGCTCCGCGGTGCCGAGAAGCTAGCCAATCTTTCTCGCAGACCTATAATTGTACTTTTGTAGTCTTTGATTGTATGTAATCTCTAGATCTGTACCACGGTGATATTTGAATAACAAGCCATACAATACTGGAATGAACAGGTTGAACCACTACACAGGTATTATCCATACCCTGCGGGTGGAGCCTGATACCAGGTAAGAGCTGGGTCCGGGGTGGGTGTGTGTGTGCTCAAAGGAGTTCGCTGATCTTTACGGCTTAACAACCAGCTTGCAATTTGGCTTTACCACATGTCCAAAAAAAGACGTTTGTATAAGGGATGGCGGGTGTAGTGGGAAAATGTCATCCATGATCCAACGGGTGGCGAGATTATTTTTGGTAACGCCCTGGCTGTTGCATGTTAAGATGTCATCTTCTTACAAAGATGAAGACCCCATTCGGGCCTCCGAGTATGATCGACCACACTTTTCACATGGGTGAGTATGCAGGGCCTACCTGAGGCGCGCTTCCCGGCAGACAGATGCCCTGCTTCGTTCCTGATCTTCTTAAGTTCAGCACGAACTTTAGGATCTGTAATATAGAATTACGAAGTGAGTCACAACATGACAGCCATAAATCTGCTAAGAAGGAAATGAAGCGATTGATACATGAACCATGAATTACTAACAGACAAGCAATGTAATAGAGGTTGGCTCAGATGAATGACTGAGCAAATTTCTTAGGAATTCAGCGGTGAATTGACACAATGATACATGTATGTCGACTTACCATTGACCAGCTTGTGGTCATGGCTCACTTTCTTTCCGATGGTTTTCAACTCACTCACGGCCTTCTTCGCGACCTCGCGCTCTGTCAAAAGAAAAAAAAAAGTAACTTAAGTTTGAAAGTTTGATGTGGCTTTCATGACTGCATGGAGATTGTTGGTTGTGGTAGATGGTTGTACGGCCAGGATTGACTGCACTTTTACCAAACAAGCACTGACAATCAGACATTGCGGGCAGACAAATACCGGGTTAACAAACAATAGACGAAATGAAAGCTGGTATGACTATCGACAAGTCAGATTTACGTTTGATAAGGTGAACTGACCGTGATACTAGTAATCATTTCATCCGAAAATTACGACTTACATCAATGGAACACAGTATTGCTTATGGGAAACTGAGTTCGCCGTTGTCATCTTTTCTGCGATGAGGTAATAGATACTTACTACTAGGAGCAGAGTGTACGATGGCCACCAGAACAGCCAGGCACACCAGAACGACAGCAGCCTTCATGTTTCCGATTGGATTCAACAAGTGTTCTCCACAAACTCAGGACGTGTGTGTTCTCAGAAGAGGTCTGTGGTCTAATGATCACCGTAACTACGCGTCGGTCGTCTTCAATCCTTTGTGTTTTGGTCCTGCGCATGCGTTTTACAAATTACATAAAAGATGAGTAATGGTAGAACCGGTTTTTCACATCTAAGATTATTTCTTTGCGTCACGAAAGGGGAGTGATGAAAAAGGGATTGACGCACGCATAGCCTTAGGCAAACGTGGCCACCAGTTTGAAGATCTCTCCAAATCTCGGCAGAATGATAAAAGTCCCTGTTCACACCAGGATTCGCGAATCAAGATCCACCTAGGAACTGGGATTGATCCCGATTCCGATTGATCCCGAATTTTGCAGAAATGTGAAGGCACAGATCTTCTTGAAACTGAAATGTCTTAATTGTACAGATTTTTATGAGCGACTGAGTTGATTTCAAGATACACACTTGGAAGTTTGTCAGAAGAAAACATCAGATCAAGAGAGGTACAATTAGTAGTAAAAGGGGAATTTCCGTGACTTAGTTACAATTATTGTAGGAGACTGAAACTGCACATGTATCAAAATACGTCTCTCTATAAGCCACGTGCTTATTTTCCTTTCTGAACTACAACCAGTTTTTCTTTTTTCGTTGCTGGAGTGGAGTGAACTTTTGATCAATTACGTATCGGCTATGGATTCAACTAGCTCCGATATCACACCTCAATTTATCCTAGTAGGCGTAAGAGAAGGACTGTGAATACCCTATCTCACTAGACTTGCGACACGTTGGCGACCTCGCTGCGACCGGGCAATTTGACAGAGCTCTCAATGAATTTCATCGATAAAAAACGAACCTTTTCACGTTTTGTGTATTTTGTTGTATTTTTGATTACAAGTTTTGCATTATATTCCCATTATAAATTATGGGATTATAAAGTCAAGGGTAACACAAATCCGATCCAGGACGTAGCGAAGCCACCAACGTGCCACGGGTCCAGTGAGAGGTGCTTAATAAGGAGTTCAGAAATGCAAATTGGCATGTACATCCTACCTGACCGAAAACTCTACTCTACTCTACTCTACTCTACTCTACTCTACTCTACTCTACTCTACTCTACTCTACTCTACTCTACTCTACTCTACTCTACTCTACTCTTCTCTACTCTACTCTACTCTACTCTACTCTACTCTACTCTACTCTACTCTACTCTACTCTACTCTACTCTTCTCTACTCTACTCTACTCTACTCTACTCTACTCTACTCTACTCTACTCTACTCTACTCTACTCTACTCTACTCTACTCTACTCTACTCTACTCTACTCTACTCTACTCTACTCTACTCTACTAATACCCCGTCCCGTGTGGTAGATTGAATAATTAAGTCGCCATCAAATCATTTGTCAGGAGGGCGTATTGGGTACATATGTAATGTGTGACTGAAGCGTTAGCAACGATATTTGGCAAACTCAACAGACATGACAGTCTTATGATCCGTCTTTTAAGTTCTTTTCATGCACGGCAGGCGACAAAACATGAAGTTACTAAATAATGTGCTACACGATAGTTTCCTTGTGAGTCGTGAAAGGGCTAGGGTGTTTGCATATTAAGTAGTCGCCCTGTCGTGGCCAGTGGCAAGACTTGTCTACAAACTAACTTTAACAAATTCAAGAGCAAATGAACAGCAATCTTATGGAAAAACAAAGGATGAAAGCTAGATATGAACTCACCTTCCTAATAGTCATAAAACTGAAACCACAATCTTCCTACCAATGTGCATATTATCAAAATTGAAATACTGATTAGCCTGGCTGGACTAGAGTGCACAGAATTCAGTCATTGTTATTTCTATAAAATATAAACGTTCAATGATTCTATTAAGCACGCCCCGAACTTGCCGCCCTCCCCCTCCATACGGGAATTGTCAGTCTTATGTATTCAGTATCCGAATAGACAGTCAAAAAGTGTCCATAGAGTTCATCATTTTGTCGGGTACCGGTTCTGAGCTGGTAGTTTTTGCAACATGCGATATAACGTTAATCGCTCAACAAGACAAAAGAAGTAGTGTGACAACAATACGTTTTTTTCAGCAGCAAAGTTTTATTTGACTAAAATACTATCATAGTCTGTAACAAGAACAGGTGACGCCGACTTCAAAGCTCAGGATCCAACCACCGAAGAAATCTCGAAAGTACCAGGCACAAACTAGACTCTAAATGTTAATCAAATGGAGTTGTACGTTAACGTTAGATCGAAGTAGATTTTTAGTGTCGGCCACGCTGTCTCTACGCCAGTGCTGCTTTCGCCAAGCCTGTAAAAAGAAACGAACAAGAGGAGACTTAGTCATAAGTCATATAGGTTATTTTATTCAAACTAAAGTCTTTTTTTTTTAAACAGAAAGACAGAAAAACAAGAGCGGTTAGAAATCAGCTTTAAGAATGCTGGTCATGATTTGGCGACCAACAAAATGTATCAGGAACATCAGACGGTAGTAATTGTGCATTTGAATGTCCTATATTGTTTACAAATAAGTAGATCTACATTGCGATTAGATTGAAAATATTTTTTGCGTTTATTTGTATCAACCTCTTTCAGTCAACCTTTACAACACACACCGTTCTTTTGCTCTATTTCTTGCCCTTCAGCTTGGACAGCAACTGCTTGGCTCGTTTTTTCCCGAAGTCATGGGCCAGTCTTTCCCCCGCTGTAACGTAAAGGAAACGTTTAACGATTTGAATGGTAACGTTACACTTACACCCACAGTTCAGAACACTCTCATATTGTTCCAGGTCTAGATGTTTACTGGTAGTAAATATTCACTGTAGAGCATGTTTATTCACATTGAAACCGGACGTCATAACCGCACATCCCCGGAACAACGAACATGTAGACATTGCAATTTAGATAGGATAGAGGACGAGCAACAGTTTTTAGTGGAATGTAGTTTATACAACGAAGAGAGAGCTGCTTTTTACAAACTAGTTCAGTGTAGGTTTCCCCATTTCATACATCTTGGAAACGCGGAAAAATTCATATTTCTAATGGCTTTAGATAAACCATTAATCATCAAACATACTTGTACCAATATTTACAATATTACTAAGAAGCGAGAAGAGGCCAAATTAACGTAATCATTAGACTAGTGCAAGCTTATATTTGTATGTATATATGTGTGTATTTGCAAACTGTGATGTTTTCTGTTGTGACCTGTACTAAACCCTGTTGGGTATGTGTGTGCAATGAAGGTCTTCATTCATTCATTCATTCATTCATTCATTCATTCCTTCCTTCCTTCCTTCCTTTCCTTTCCGGTCACCCGGTCCACGACCAACTCTTTCACGTATAAAGTGTCATTCGTGTGAGAAGATCATTAACTAACCACGAAGCCGAGAAGTGAATGAAACCTTTTGCACAGACGGTATTATGGTGTCTCTGTAGTCTTTTGATTAAATGCAATCACTGGATCTGTACCTGGACTCTCCACAACTGTTTTAGAATAACATCAGAACAGGTTGAACGACTATGTACTAGGTTTCCATGCCATGGAGCGAAGCCCATTGCCCTCTTTTAGCAGAAAAGAACTGGGACATATGGGGGCCACAAAACAAAAGAGTGCGCTGTTCTTTACCAACTGTCAAGAAAAAAATGGGACATGTCACCCAGACACGCTAGTCTGAGACGTTCAGTCAAATCTGGGTGGAAGATGTAATCTTATTTTGGCAACGCCCCGGGCGCTGCATGTCACAATGTCATCTACTTGAAAATCCCCATGCAAGCCTCGCGTGAGGGAGACTTAAAACGCTTCCTACTCAGGTGGTTGTGTAGATCGTACCTTTCTTGAGCTGGCTGTGTTTCAGATGACTGGCTCCTTTCTTGGCCATACTCAGAGCATGTCCAGCCTCCTCACGAAAGCCAACATCTGTAGCACAGAATAAAAAAACAAAGTCAAAATTTGACATTCTAGAAACATGCTTCCTTATCCATCCATCCAATTTGACCAGATCTGAGAATTCTGATGACAAGAAAATAAAGCAATCGCGTATCGATACCATGAATTAGACAAGGCATGGCTAGATTGGTAAATGATATGCTGACTTACCACGAAGCAGTTTATGGTTTTCGCTTGCTTTCTTTTCAAGGGATTCCAACTCATGCACGGTCTTCCGAGCGAGCTCTGTGGACGACAGAAGAAAAAGGCAAGCTTAGTTAGAAATTTGCTTTCAATGCCGTTTTTATTGGTAGGATAATAACCGATGTGTCTTTGATCGAGAATCGGTATTACAGTTCAACTCAAGGGACTGGGGAATATGGTTAGTTACTAGGGCCCGTTGGTCAAGACAACGATGTCAATTTGGACGGGACTGTTACTGTAAATGCATTTGAGTTCGCGTGGTTTTTATTTCGCGCTAAGGGGAAAATTAAGTGTTCGTGGTGGTTTTAATTTCACGGCAGTGCTATAGTCACATACTGCTACAGTATTGGACAAAATGTTCGCGATGGTTAAAGGTTCACCGCGAACATAAAAAAACCGCGAACATAAAACCACAGAGAACATTTCTGCATAAAATGTGCCTTACGACTGGAGGTTTGACTGTACTTTCACAAGACACAAGGGCAAGGCACGTGACAAATACTGGGGTAACTGAACAACAAGATAGCAGAGGGGCGACTACAATGACTAAATTGATAAGCCAGATTTCCGTTTATAAAGTCTACTGACCGTGTTTGTTAGGAGCGCTGGCTTCTGCATCTGTAAAGAAAAACAGAGGTATTTGAAAGCAACCATTTTTTTTCAAATTCACATTTAATGTTGTTGACATATCATACATACCTAGTCTAGGTAGACTTTTCTGTCCAGAATCCTTTTATCCGATAAGTACGGGGGTAAGACTTACATCAATGGAACACAGCATTGCTTATGGGAAATTGCGTTTTCGTCTTTTTTTGGGATGAGGTAGGAAATACTTACTGTCCACGGGAGCGCAGTGTACGATGGCCACCAGAACAGCCAGGCACACCAGAACGACAGCAACCTTCATGTTTCCGATTGGATTCAACAAGTGTTCTCCACAAACTCAGGACGTGTGTGTTCTCAGAAGAGGTCTGTGGTCTAATGATCACCGCAACTACGCGTCGGACCACTTCAATCCTGTGTGTTTTGGTCCTGTGCATGCGTTTTACAATTTACATAAAAGATGAGTAATGGTAGAACCTGTTTTTCACATCTTAGATATTTTCCTTACGCCACGAAAGGGGAGTGATGAAAAAGGTATTGACGCACGCATAGCCTGAGGCAAACGTGGCCACTTGTTAAAAGATCTCTCCAAATCTCGCCGGAATGATCAAATCTTTTAAAAACCCCGTTGATACCAGGATTCGCTAATCGGGATTTACTTAAATCACGGGATTGATCTGGATTCGATCCGCCAAATCCACCTTCTGATCGGGATCCCCGCCCCCCTCGGAGCCGGATTCGGACCGTCCATACCAGGATTCGTGCATTGGGATCAATCCCGTGCTTGAGGGAATCTCGATTCGCGACAACGGGGTTTATTCTTATTTGTAACGAGGTATTAGCTCAAGAAAGGGGAAGATGCTAAAAAAATGGTTCGACAACTCTATTTGTTTCAAAGTTACCATTACAATGCAGCCGAATAAACTACATCTGAGAAAACAAATTATAGTGGCATGATAATTGCCCGCCCGTATGTGTCTGCAGGGCTTACTATTTCCATCATAAGTATGTCAGCGATTGTCACACCCTCTTCTTACTGAGCGACAGAACAAAAGCTTGACACATTCCCGACAGGTCACGCCTTACAGCCCGGGGCGAGAATCCTTCTGAGAAATTGTCTCACACGCGAAGGGTATTTCTAATAAGGCTACTCCATAGGCATAGCTGGAAAAATGAATGCAGTTAGCATAAATTACTATGTTAACCAGTCTTGATAACCCTTCAGATCTTAAGTTGTCCTCTCATTTTGTCAGAGTAATCTGTATTGCGTGTTCTCGAGAATGCGTAACACGTAAAGAATGCCCAGGATGCCGTTGTTTTCACCGATACAACGTAGAACAAGATGTAGAAACTTATATGATGTACAAAAATTAAACTAAACTGTGTTTACAAAATCTCTCGCTGGCTGGGGTGGTAATCGTCGGGCCGGCCACTAGGAGCGCGATTGATGCTTTGGTCCCATTTCCAAAACGGGGCCCCGTCCGGGCAGCCTGTAGGAACGAAATATATGATATCAAAGACAATGAAAGAAACAAAACGTAAAAAAGTACTCCTAACCATTTCTTGTGTATTTTCTTGATATTCATTTTTTTGTCTTTCGTTTAAGAAAACCCGCCCGGCCCCGGATTGAAAATATGATTAAAGCATTAGTCAGGCTAGGACACAAGCTTCCGTGAAGTAATTATGGTGTTTGCGGCGTGGGCTAAGGTGTTTGATACCCTCTTTACCAGGAATAAAGATTTCCTTAAAACCTGTTTCCATTTATGTCCAAGTAGTTGTTTGTTACATGTATAACACTAGGTAGCAACCAAGGCAGTGTAGCAAGCAGGAGCCTAACCTCTGCTTGGAGAGAAGCTAGTTGGCGGGCTGTACCACACCTTCCAGATGGCTGTGTCGAACGAACGGAAACAAACCGCATGCCTCACGACCTCTTCCCTCATGACCTCAATGAAAAGCGGCCTGCAGGCTGATTTGAGCTTCTCATTCATAAACATAGGTTCAAACGAACCTATAATTCTCCAAAGCCTGGAGAAACAGCAACGGTGCTCAAAATCGCCTTGCGTCATCCTGACCTCAATCACTACCTACAGATCAAAACTCAAACAAATCCATTTAAAGGATCTTGAGTTATGGTACTGGAAGCAGAACACAGTCAGTTTCGGCCTACGGGAATTTCTACAGTTAAGGGCCAAAAGGTGACTGGCTTCGACGCGGTAAAAATTACAGTGAGGTGCACTTGAGAAATACGAAAAACGAATATGTTTGAGTTTAGGGTACAACCTACAAATAACTCAAAAACCAAAAAAATTCTGTCGGCGTATCGGCTTTTCACGCCCACTTTGAAACAGCGCTCTGCGAGAGGTCATTGAACTGCAGTCGACTCACCCCGAGAGGCAGTTGCATAATGAGAAGGCGCATTTATACGCAATGGTCCACCATCCAAATCCTATAGTAACAAGAGTTCCACGACCTCATATCTCCATGAACAATTCTATTCATGCAAATGACTTACACATTTGCATAATATATGCTTGGTCATAAACACCTTTATCTAACTTAGATGTTGCAATATTGACAGTCCTATAATTTTCCAATTAGATGAATTATCGTGTTTTGCATTAATTATGCAAATTAGGAACTTTATTTGCATAATTGGTATCTGTTGATGCTCCACTTTCCATAAACTACATATGTTACATGTATTTGAGTCTGATAATGGAAAACACTGTAAATATGGATTTTCCTCATTAGCTATGCAAATTAAGTCACAATTAGCATAATTAGCACTTCATTATGTATATCTCTGTCTAAGCTACCTGTTTACTAAGTATCATATTGACAGTCCTATAATTTTCCAATTAGATGAGATATGGTGTTTTGCATTGATTATGCAAATTAGGAATTTATTTGCATAATTGGTATCTGTTGATGACCCACTTTCCATAAACTACATACGCTACATGTATTTGAGTCTGTTAATGGAAAACACTGCAAATATAGATTTTCCTCATTAGCTATGCAAATTAAGTCCCAATTAGCATAATTTGCACTTCATAGTGTATATCTCTATCTAAGCTACCTGCATACTAAATATCATGGATATCCGTTGTTCCTTTGTTCAGTTATTCTCCTTAGAAGATTTTCACAGAAACGCCCTTGCAGTTTCAGAGGAAGCCGCTAGGGGGCCCAAACCTACACCACTTCTTTATTACATCACAAGCTATCTGCCACCCAAAAATCAAGACCACAGCACGTCCAGGTCAAAAGATACAAAAATTGCAGTTCTGCTGCAGTACCAAGGTCACATACCAGGGGGCCCAAAATCGACCTTAAATTTTGGCTTCCCAACACCTGCCCACATCCCAAATATCATTGTAATCCATCAAGAGGTTCTTGAGTTATGCTGACGGGAGTGGTGCGGAAACACAAACATACACACATACACACACACACACACACAGACAGACACCCCCAAAACAATATCTCCATTTTTCATGGAGATAAAAAACCGACATATTTCTACACCACACAGCACAGTTTACACATGGATGCCTCTCACATGCGACTTTCTACCCAGTCTTCAAGAGTTTGGGCCGCACTATATTTTGTACCCGCGCCATAGAAATACTGTGTTCTGCGACCTTTATTGCTGCGAACACGTAAATCCGGACCTGTCGGGGGTCACTGACCTCCACCACGGAGAAATAGCGCAGCCAGCACTGTCCTGTACGTGCATACACGGGACTCCGGACGACTGGCCTTGCTGATTAATTGTTTGTATTTACTAATTAATGATTAATTAGCAAAGTCAACTGTCAACAATACCTAGACATCTATAACTCTTGATCAGCATGGTACATCGGTTGAAACGTGTTATCAGGCAGGTACAGGAGTTGTTGTCTTGTAGTTATCTCCATGACAAATGGAGATAATATTTGGGTGTCTGTGTCTGTCTCTGTGTGTCTGTATGTTTGTGTTTTTCGGATTTTTGTAGTCAGCATAACCCAAGAACCTCTGGATGGATTACGATGATAATTTGTATGTGGGTAGGTGTTGACTAAGCTATGGGAGAGAGTGAGTGAGTGAGTGAGTTGGAAAGACGGAGGGGTAGGTCGATTTTGACCCGATTTGCATAATTAATGTATGACGATGTTTGTTTGTTTGTTTGTTTGAACCTTTGTTTATTCATGATAAGCTCAAATCGGCACGCAGGCCGCTTTTCATTGAGGTCATGTTAACCTCATAGAATCGCCTTGACCGTATTAGGTGACATATGTCACAAGAATAGAATCCTCATCATTTGCCACTGACCTATCATGATAGATTTCCATATATGGCGAGGATAAATTTCCATAGATAGGAATGGAAGCGTCGATAGCCCCGGGCCGAAATAGATTTAAAGACAGTTATGCAACGACATCTAGCGAAGTATATAGGGACGACAGAATAAGTCTTCAAGTCAACTCTGACAACTGTCTTTGACTGTTCGAGCGACAAAGAAATACTTATATGATGACGAAAATTAAACAATAGGATACTACATGAAATATTGCTAAATGATCGACAGTAAATATCACGGGTTTTTATCCAGTGGAAAGCATCCAACTTGCTTCAATGTTTCCTTAACATACAAGTACACAAAGATGATTTGGCGTTTTCTGAACAATGGCGGGCCCTTCGATTGGCAAAAGCTAAAAAATTCCATCATGTATCATTCAGCCGTCACATTGTATCAAGTATGCTGTTAACCAATGAACATCATCTATCTTATGGTCTATGAAATTTAATTGACACTGACACAAAGCCAAACGCTAAGCATGGAATGATTTGATGTAACGTTACATGCTATATGTATCACTCACATATATAGAAATCCAGGTTCTGTATAATTCCGTAGAACATACTTTTGTGTAAAGCTAGCGTGCTTATTTAGGTCTCAGTACGACTAGTGAAATAGGTACTTCTATGTATTTCTTGTCTGGTCCGGGCTGTTACAGGCCGATAGATGATGATGATGATGAATATCGACTTATTCCACCAGACCAATCTTAGACAATTGCGATTTTCGTCGAAGGTTATGTATTCATTTATTTAAGTACAACTCATTAGGTGCAATTTTGTTCTTAAGACGTACCGCCGAATCTTAATAAGCGTTTTTGTTCTCAAACATCTAAATGGCCATTTAGTTACTTATATTATACAAGCAGTTGTGTCGACACAACGACGTTTGTTTTACGTAAGAAGTCAATTATTATGTAACATCATTTATCTCACCTACATTAGGGTAACTATTCTTTGACTTTCTTAGTTTGAACCACTGGATGTAGTAATTGTTTTCCTTTGTCTTGTTAAATGTCAAGACATTTATTCGAGGTAAGGGTCCACTCTGATTTGGTCAAGGGTCATTCTCTGCTTTGCTAAATGTTAAGACCTTGGTTCGGTTAAGGAAATCCTTTGTATTGTTAAATGTTAAGACCTTGATTCGGTAAAAGGTAATCCTTTGTATTGTTAAATGTTAAGACAATTATTCGAGGTAAGGGCCCGCCTTGATTCGGTCAAAGGTCATGCAGCTGTTCACATAAGCACACACCCAGAAGTCATATAAGGTCGCGTATATCCAGATAAAATCTCGAGTATCGTCCCTTTATTGTTGTCTACGGAGAGAAATCGTATGTAATGCCCGTTTTTCTGATGCAACTTTGACAAAACATCCGTAAGATACTGTGAGAACATTACGTTCTGTTTACGTGCTGCCACTACGATATGATATTATGAACATTACCACATACGGCAGGGATTTTATTAAACTAGTCTTTCAATTTCAATTTTTGAAAGAAGCAACGTATCATTTAAAAAACAAATTTCAATGGGAAAGAAATAAAATCCACGCAACAAAAAGCAATCAAACTAGTAACTCAGTATCCAGGGGAGAATGGGGACCCACGAACACTAAGTAGGATGGCACCCAGGCTATGGATTACACACCTCTTGATTCAAATCTCGACTCCATGTCTAAAACTTAGCAAACTGGCGTATTTTTTTTGCATTCTTGACCACTAGTATCTGGAGCAACAAAACTTCCCAATTTGTACTCAAAAGTTCCATGGCGTTGATTTGCCGTTTTGTGTGCACACTAGTGTATGGAGGTAATATCGAAATTAGCCGATCGGTCAGGTTACCAAGTGTTCTCGGATAGAAAAGTAGAACTAGACGTTTAAGAATAGCAAATGGAAGAGAATGCAGCTGTCGAAACAACTTGGAATATTGGCAAAAGGATCACTTTTCTCTGTAGATAATTCGAAACTGTCAACCATGGCACGAAGTGGGATAGATTTGACGTATGAAAGAAAACCTGTTTCATTGTATCCGAGCAGAGTTACTAGATATTCAAGAGGCTTTGGCCTCCCACTCTGTGTCAAATTGTGTGTAATGCCTCACGACCCGAGGGCTCACAGTGTGTTGATACAATTAAGTAATCAGGCTTACAACAATATTGTATGGCAGCAATGTTTTATTTGATCTGAACCCTGTCACAGTTTGTCACAATGGCAGGTGATGTCGACTTAGATCTACGTTAAGGGTCACTAGAAGTTGCGAGTCATTTTTGTCAGAAGAAATAACGGATATATGCACTAACGTGTCATGCATTAGAGGCGTTCGGGTTTGTTTTTAAACTGACTATTTTTTTCGACACAAAGACATGACTAGCTGGGTTGAGTATAAGTTAGAGTGCATCTATGAGAGAAGGCAGGAGACGTGATTATCCGGTCTAACATTAGCGAGCGGACTAAGCTAGCGTGACAGTCTAGGCCATGCTCGTCGCCATCAAAGCTTGCTGCTCTCGCCCTTTATCTGTAGGAAGAAAAGAACAATAGAAAAGTGAGCTTCGATGCAGTTTGCAGACCACGTTTCCACATACCACGGTGTACACACCCTAGTCTAACGTGTAGTCCATAATCATGTTCAGCCTGCTTCTTTGTCCCAAACGATATGCACGTCATTACACAAAATTTCAACACGCAAGCCTTTCTTTACGTACTTCGTAAAAAACACACGGCCAAACCTTGTCTGTTGAAAACATCAGATGGTAGCGTTATCGGCTCTGTTTTTTCACGTACGATAACGTTACATGAAGCAAATGTCCATCCATCTTAACGTGTAGTTATATTTCGATGCAAGTGTTGAAAACTTACCGTCTTCTCGCCTTACTTCTTCTTCAGCATCTTGGTGAAAGTCATGATCTTCTTGGCTCCCTGGGGCCCTGTGTACTTGGCAATACTCAGACGCACTATAAAGTAAGGACAAAGAAAAGAAAGCGGTTTTAATCATAGATAACGTTCACTGTTGAGATGTATAATCTTCTTACACTGTTAGTCGGCAATATAAAGGTAAAGCGGTCGGACCTCAGTGATGTCAATCGTGCTCCTTGACGTAGGAAATGATTAGGTTTTTGAATGACACAGTAAACTTTACTTCTACAGCGTTGACGTGGACAGGAAAGTGCTGTATTCAAGTCTTAACTTCAAGTATCTTACTCTGCAACTTGCTGAATACCCGCATTGTTTGAAATGTAGTTTAGGAATTTGTAGTGGCGCCTGTGCTGCGTTTTTGATGCCACGTCCAGATAAACATTGAATGAGAACGGACCGAAAATTAGGGCGTGTGTGAGGTGATTTATCACATTTCTGACATATGTTCGCAGACACCTGGCGAAAGTTGGGTCCGAAAGTTGTCGAGAACGCAACGGAGCGTAAGACTGGACCTCAGGCGTTGCTCCCGACTGGGCGAGGTACACTAACTTCGCAAAATCGCCCTGCACATGCACGGTAATGTCGTCATACACATAGATTTTTCATGGTCATATTCTACGCAAAACTTTCCTTGATCCCTGTGGAGGGTTAGTTTTGTCGTAGCGTCGATGAAAATCCCGAGACAAACCATGTCAATGTCACATCAGTCGTAAATGTGACAACGCCTAGGTGTTTACCACCCGCACATTATGGGTAATAACTCTCGGGGGTTGGGCCGGACTTGGCACACAGAGCCGGGGCGAAGTCTCCACCTGGCCTTCCGGTCCAGTTGAAAATTTACAGAAATTCGCCGAGGCTGAGATAATTGGTATGACCCTATGAGGACGGAGCTCGCCTTTGAGAATGATTCACTCTACTGGAGTAGCTGACCACAATTTTAGCTTCACGTTCAGATGGAGGATCCTAGGAATCAGCAATGTCGAAATGGCTGACACGAAACCCCTCACAAAATAGAGGACGGGAGGGAGAGGACCTCTGAGAAGAAAATCATCCCCCTGGATTTGCCGACGACCTCGCCATAAGACACCTCAGCTAAAACTTCTTCTCGTTATATAACTAACATCACGTGGCATCCCACACCCACATACGGTTTACCGAACAATCATATTTGTATTGGTGATACAGTAATCTTTATTGACATAACAAAAGTAGAACGACTTTCGTAAGGTCTTCAACAACTATACACACAAAGAAACAAATGAATTAACCTACGTACAAGCATATTAATGATAAAATCAACATGTTGAGTTAACACTACTTAAGTTCTAAGGTCTTAACATCCTTTGATGTATTTACCTATCTGTACATAGTAAGGTTATCTTCCCTTGATATACGCAACGGTTGAACAATTTTGAAGACGTACGTTTTTGGTAGTCCTCTGGAGTCATGGACTTGGAAGCGCGCTTGATCCGCTTCAGGGTCTTCCCGGCTTCAGCGCGGAACACAGGGTCTGAGAGGAAAACAACGTCCTCAAAATCTATCATGAAATCTTTATTTCGTGTGGGTCGTGTGGCGTGACGGCAGGGTGTTCGGCCCAGAACCAAGCGGTACCGGGTTCGAATCCCCGTAACACCACCGATGTTGTGCCCTTTGGAAAGGGACTTTACACGACATTCCTCACTCCACCCAAGTTTAAAAATGGGTTTACTGTTCTATGTACGTGGCACTGCACTCAAGTTTTTTCATACTTATTTCAACAGTGCCACGTACATAAAGCAATATACCATTTGTCGTCCTTGTTTGTCAAAAAGCGAAGTAAAAAATAAGATATCTTTATTGACACAAAACAAGTACATCAACTCTCGTAAGTTCTACTGCATCTATACATACAAAAAGACAGTCAAGTGGATACAAATGAATTAACCTATACATAAATGTCATGTTAGCCTGGATGCCAGACTGTTTCCAGGGCCTACACAGGCCAGCTCTTCGGCTCTAGTATCAACATGCCCCAAGGGAATTCTACCACAGTTCCTCCCCCTGAGTTAGAGCTTGTTTCTCAGGGTCTACTAATGGTATGGTGAAATTTCCAAACCGGGGCCCGGCCGGGCAATTTGCGGATACAGAAATCATGACAAAAAAGACTGCGTAGAACACAAAACGTAACAAAAATAGTCATGAACATAGTTAGTTTATGTTTCTTGATATCCACTTCTATTTTTCGTTTCAGCAAACAGCCCGGCCGGGACCCGGGTTAGAAATGTGACCATAGCATAACTCTGGTTGTGGTAAAATTTCATTGGGGGTGTGATGGTCCTAGAGCCTAGGACCTGGTCTGTGTGGGCCCCAGTATGGCATCCGGGCTTCATCATAATTTATCAACATCGCCGCTTGTCGCTATTGACTTCCACAGTTTTTTTCACAAGCAACGTACATGAACATTAAGCCCCCAGTCCACTAGACGGCGTCCGCGCTACAATCTAGCTTCAATTCACACTTCAAAAGAAACAGACAAAAGATATGTTGAAAATTGGACAGCATGTAAAAGCTAGATTTAGGTTGTGTCATGTCGACTTACCCTCCAAAAGTTCCTTGTCTCCGTTCGCAATCCTCTGAAGGTTTTCCAAGTCTCGCTTCTCAAGTTGTTTCTCAAGTATTTCGTTCACTATAATAAGAAAAAAAGCAACTCTTCAGTACGGACACATTTTAAGATCCCTCCGATGTTTTTATCGCATGATAACATACAACATTTCTACAATTTATCTATTCGTCTACAGGACATGTGTATTTTTCTGAGTCTTCATATCATATGATATTATTAACTCATTTGATTTGATCGTGCATTGTGTACGTTTTGACATTGTGAGGGTAAAGTTGAAATCAGTAAAACATGTATACAGCTTCAGGGTATACGGTGTATTCACCCGCCACCTAACAACACACTAGTCTGGGAACGTCTACATAGCCACCGGTCCAGGGGTTTAAAAATACAAGAAACCAACCCGGCGTTGATCATGGTAAACTTAGTTTACTGCTACTCTCCTTTGGGCCCTGTCGTATTCGCCCTTCGGTAGGTTTACTTAATTGAATTGAAGGCATGCTTGGCACGGTCCTAGATGCGCCGCACAAAATCAAGCTCGCTAGTGCCTCGCCAAAAAGTTGTACGACAACAAAAAGCGTAAGCCGAACACGGCATCGGCGAGGTGAGCCATTGCAAACGTACCTTCCCCCACGGCGTACACAAACGCCACTAGGCCAGCCAAAACCACGAGTACGGCTGCAGTCTTCATGTTTGTGTCACTGCACAGTGTCGCCGTACACCAGGAGTCACAGGAAACGGTTTGAACGATCTAGGCAGTTGCTTGCTTTAAGATCAAGATACGTGTGCCTACTATAATCTCGTTTCTGCGCATGCGGTGTAGACTTTCTGGATTTAATGCAATTGTGCGCGCGTGGCCAAACCTTCCATTGACGTCTCACATTGTTGCCAAGGCCACGAGAGAAGAAGTGGTGACAGATAATTGATGAGTGTCTACTGTTGTACGCCAAGCCTTAAGGCGAGGCCTTAAGGCGAGGCATTCATGAAAAGGCTCCTCGTTGTTAAACCCGCGACATTTCGTAGGAATGCTTCGTGAAAAGATATAAGATAAAAGAATACACGTGTAATGAAGTTTTTCAGAGCACGTTAAAGATGAAGAAATGGACAGAAAAGCTTTGAACACAAATCACAAAGTCATTCTGTAATTATATGTTTTAATTGGATGGAAAATGAAATGTCAGTAGGTTTTATGTCCTTGCACCACATTTCGGACGTGCACAATTTGTTTGAGCCTTTGTGTTCTAACTTTTTTGTTGTAGTGTTCTGTGTCTCGTTTCTGTCAGTTCAAATACCGTGAAGAAAGTGAAGATTTGAGGTACTGAAACAAAACCTGAGGGATTTTTCTTCCAGCTGCGACGTGGCGTGGCCGCCTGAAGGCATGCGGGTCCAGGCGAGGCCGTGTGCGTCATAGCTGTCGGACGGGCGGGCCTTCGCCTCTGGGTGCATGTGCCAAGCTAATCTCCAAGCAGATGTAACATCACGAGTGTTTTTGAAGCTTTTCTAAACATCTTCTTAGTGGTCAGCGGTTTTTGTCTCTTCCATTTCCCTCCCTTGAGGAAACGGTGAAGAGTAAAAAATTAAAACTACTAAAATAAGTGGTACTAAATTAGAAACAGTCACGTAAAACACTGAAACTGAGCCGTACCTACATCTGCTTGGAGATTCGGACTGTTCCATTGGCGAGGTGCCATCATCTGACTAACATGGACTGTCTTAACTGTTACCCAAGCGTTATGGACACTTTGCGGCCTCCCTGCTTTCAAAGCTTGTTTTAATAGTTTCTTATGTAACTCACTGGTTATGTTAACGCGTAACGCGCTCACTGTTTAAATTCCATGGTCACATTACTCACATAAGGGCTACTGTTCATATCTAACTCGACTGTGATCACTGTGTCATCATTAAAATGATCGATATTATACCAGATCATAGGTCAATTTTTCCACATGCTTGCCTATCTGTGCGTGTACATGAGTCATCAGCCACCACCTTGAAAATAATTGGTACCAGTACGACAACTTTTTCGTCCAAACCGCCTATAGCTAGTGCGTTTGTGTGTAGACGGCATTGTTTCAAGTCTCCACCATAAGATTGTACACCAGAGTCGAGAAGAGAGAGAAGACACCATGAAGACCCTTCTGCCACTGATTGCCGTGGTTCTGCTCGCCGGGCTGTCCTCAGCTGGTAAGTTTGCCCCGGCGTCTGTTCTCATTTTCGAGACAGCGAGGAAAATTTCATACGGAAATCACGGCGCGGCACCGAAGTGTTCTCAGTACTGGGCGGAACTCGGACAGCGTCGTAGAAAAATGCTGCAGAAAGTTGGTCAAAATAGGTCCTATCATGGAACTGCCCATGGAAAACTTGGTTGAACTGCCGTGCAGGGTACTTAGAGCACGATCTGCCTGTCAGATACGGGTGGTGCCAATCAACATCCAGGTTTGGGTGCTGCGGTACCTCGCGTAGCTGGCACGAAAACTGTGTCTAAGGTACCCTGCACAGTAACGATACACAGTTCCCCACGGCCAGTCCTCCCATAGATATTCTTGACCGACTTCCTTCCAAGTGGCGTTGTCCAGTTCCGCCCCCGGTTTTGAGAACACCCCGGCACCATGCCGTGGTGTAACCGTGTGCTTACTGGTGAGTTTACCGTGGGGGCAGGGGCTGACAGGAACAGGGGAGAACAATGCGATGACGCATGTGCTTCTGTAGCTCAGCTTTGTCGCCCAAACGTTTTGTGTTTGTTGAAATTCCAACTCTGTACCAAGTCATTCTATGTTCATAAACCGAACAATGACTAGGATTAAGGTCACCGCACGGAATGATACGTAATAACACTAAAGAGAACCGACAAGACCTACTTTAAACTCGTGTGACGCAGCAGGAAATAACAGCAGATAACCGAGAAATACTGACTGTTTGGGAATACAGCGCGCTAACCGTACTCTCCAGGCGGAGGAGGGGTTCCCGATGGTTTTTGACGTGTTTTTAGGCGTTTTTGTCGGGCTTTCTACTTTCTATTTTTTTGGTGTCATCAACCAGCCGGAACCCTTCTTCTGCTTGGTTGGCGACACACAAAAAATGACAAAGTAGAAAGCCTGACAAAAACGCCTAAAATCACGTCAAAAACCAGCCGGAACCCCTCCTCTGCTTGGAAAGAACGCTAACCGCACCACTTCATGAGAATTCTATGCATAGCTTCAATGTAAATACCAAGACCCTCAGATAAACTGAGCGTAGGTTGGCCCGTCGTTTGTGTACGTACAACACTGCCGATTCTCAAACATTGTGTTCTACATTCAATTGTTACACAATCATTCTAATAATCGGCGATGAAACAGCAACATTGGACAGCTTGCTTCATGTAAAAACGTAACCATCCACCCTACAACGAAGAGAACCTTTACATGATCTCGACCTGATTTTGGTGCAGTTTCTTCGGTAACAAATACCCACCTATCTTAATGCTTTGTTCATCATCATACCATAAAAAGGTGTACAACTGTTCTTGTCTAGTATTTGTCATCGTTGTCATTATAGTAAACCAATAAAGAATTGATAACTAATGATAAACCCAATCTTTTGTTTCCTTAGCGCTGACTAATTGGGACGTGGTTAAGTTGGCTGTTCAGAGGTATAAGGAGTTGGATTCAAAGCCCGAAAACCGCGGCGCAGTTATCGATGCGGTCATCGACGGCATGCAGAAAGCTAACGGAAGGGAGCCGGAGACAGGTACGTGATTCATGTACACTCACACGGCAGCACTCCGTGTTTACTTTCAGACTCAAATCAACAACAACAACAACAACAAAACAGCAGCAACAACAAAAAATTGTGCCAAAAGGAAAAAGTAGTCTCATTGGCCAGGTGGTCCTTATGATAAGATAGACCGACTGGAAAGATACATGTAGGTTGTCAGAAAAAAAAGCTTATGCTTTATGCTAGGGCCACCCACCCGCGCAGTGTGCGGGAACGAAAAGTATGATGAAAATGACCAAAGAGTTTTTAAAAGTTTTGAAAAGTAGTCATGAACGTAACTTCTGCATATCTTTTTATACAGTTTATTTTTTTTCGTTCCAGCAAACAGACCGGGTGGGCCCCGGTTTGGAAATGTGACCCTGCCATTAGTTATGCTGTGGTCCCAATTCCAATCCGGAACCCGGCCGGGCCGTTTGCGAAAACGAAAAATAAAAAAAATGCATATCAAGAAAATACACAATATATGGTAAGGGGTAATTGTTTACCCCGGATTTTTAATGGGACCAAAGCGTAAACTGGCCAGGATAGAATACTATTACCAGGCTTTACAGATTACGGCTTTAATGCTATTCCTTTCCATCTGTTTCTTGTGCGAATAACATGTCTTGTCGTCTTCAGAGGAAGGCAGGAGGGAACTGATTGCGGACTTCCTCTCAGGAAAGGCACAGGGAAACGTTCAAGCGCTACAGAGTGAGTCCAGTATTCCTGAATTCTATTCATCTTTGTCGCGGAACCCATCGTTCTGCTCATGTGTTAAACTAATGTTGAAATCTATTTCTAATCTTCAAGTGAATGGATGTTGGAGAATCTATTTCCGTGCCTATATGCTACAAAGACACTTATCTTTTACAATTTTGTTTTACTTTCTCTTTTAGACGACCCGGATGCATTATGGGATGCTCTCATCAACTACGTGGAGAAGGAGTTACGGGAGCGCGGTAAGAATTCCATTTCATATTAGATGTCCGAGTAAAAATGTTAAAAATGAAGACACAAAGAAATTCTATACTTCCAATATTAGAGAAACTTGCTAACAATCATATCGTTGTACGATTAATCTTATTTCAACCGCTTTCCATCTTAAACGTCGAATTATAGCTAGTTTGTATTTCTCATGTGTTCTAAATCTAAAAAAAAACATCTGCTACTTTGAGCACCTATCTCACTGGACGCGTTGGCGACCTCGCTGCAACCTCGCGATTTGACAGAGCCCTCAACAAATTTCATCGATAGAAAACGAACCTTTCTTCACTTTGTGTGTTTTGATGTCTTTTTAGTAGTACTTGTTCGTTTTGCATGATATTCCTCTAATAAAGTCAAGGGTAACAAAAATCCGATTCAGAACGCAGCGGCCCAAGGTACCGCGGATCCAGTGAGATAGGGGCTTTAGGTCTTTGAACAAGACCGAGCAGATTGATATATAATGATAGTAATAACATGTATTGTATATTCATGCCTATCGGGCTAAGTACAGGCATACAGATACAAAATTCGTGGTTGACACATTGACATAATGACACATTAATGTTCATTACGTGTTGATGCTAATTAACATATCAATCGTATTCTACAGCTGGATCAGCCTGAGTAAGACAAACGGATCCCGATGACAGGAATCTGACCACCTAGCGGCGCACGTCTACCACCGAGACTAAGGGATTCCTGTCATGTTTTACTCTAGAAAAGCACAAAAAGCTGTCAGCATATCTTTTATGAAATATTACTATTAATGATTAATAGACCAGTATTTCCTAAACCCTCAAATTTCACAACAGTTTTCATAGATTTTCCAACTTGTTGCTTTAATCGCTGTAGAAATATTTTCAGCTTTTGTTATAGATTATTTTTCCTTAGATGAACTGTAATGTGTGATTAATATGGCCATATAGCTGCACCTAATATTTATGCCTTGCAAGTTTGGTGATTTACTGGGCGTTAAACAAATCTGCACATTTCTATTCTGAATACGTAATAGCGACATGATAACTTTGAATGACAAAATATACGTATCTTACATAGTGAAATTAGCAATTGTTTGTCGGAACAGTGAAACTTAGAACAACTTAAAACAGTGAAACTTTTAAAAGTATATATCCACAAAAGTTCAGAGTTAAGCTTACCTGGTAGTCAACATGAATTTCTGCACTGTTTATTTGTTTTCAATCTGTTTCTTTTAACATAAAAGTGTTCTTGTCATAACGAGATACTATAGAAATATTAACAGTGAACTATGTCAGCTTACTTGGAAAATTAAAGAACTTGCTTGCCTATCAAAATTTCGTGAGGACAATGAATATGTATATGTGTGTGGATTGTAAGAACAGATCACAATGCTATGGTCTGGTCGTTTGTTTATGTGTGTGCGTGTGTGTTCGTAAGTGTGTGTGTGTGTGTGTGTGTGTTCGTGTATATGTATATATATATATATGTGTGTGGGTGTATGTGTGCGTGGGTGTGTTTGAGGAAGTAGAGATGTGTACCAGGCTGGCCCTGCCGCTTGTAGACACGGCGACACTGTTGTTAAGCGGGCATATCACTCGACTGCGGCACGTTGGCGACATTGCTGACACCTAAATGGGTTTTGTGTTACCCTTAACTTTATACTGGCAATATCATGCAAAATATACAAGTATGTCTAAAAACACAAGAAAACACACAAAGTGTATAAAGATTCTCTGTCAAATCGCTCGGTTGCAGCGAGGTCACCAACTCAAGTCCAATGAGATTCCCGCTTTACCGATATGAAAACATGATGAAATAGTGGGAGCCTGGGAGGGGGGCCTAGGGGTTGTCGTCACAAGTGACATTTGCAATGACCCTTCGGTGCCGATAGGTTTCCTCGCCGAAAGGTCACCATGCATTGTCTCCTGCCTAAAGATCATCATTACTCCAACAAGTCTTCTGTAAACTTTGTCTGTAGTTAGATCGGGTGGAAAATATCAAATAATTGCCAAAAAAAACACTCACGTTCGTTAACATATGTTTACATTCATCGTTGGAAGTGTTTTATAAAGTATGTAGATGTTACATCGACGAAGGTTAGACATGTAGCTGTTTAAATTTCCGAGAAGACATGGATTAGTGTAGCGTATAATTAGCTCTAGTTTTTGTCCGGAGGCAAAGTAATTTACGTGTTTTCTACTTTTGTACGAAATCTCAGTCACTCGATCAACTACGACAAAGACATTGCGGGGTGTTGAAAAATGTATTCATTGTACTACGAAGAAGGCATTTCTCACTATACAGAACTTATGTATGACGTTCTGAGGTGACTGGTTCGGTATTTCTCCACATCACAAACAACCGAAGGCACTTATCACACATCGGTTAACGCAATGACAGGCTAGGTTGAAGTCCTTGACGTGATGAATGTTGGGGTTGACGTGGGGGCTCTGCAATTTTCGTGTCGGTTGTTGCGTGATGTGACCAAGTTAGTGAGAAGCTTGAATACCCTCCAGACACAAGGTCTGTAGGATAAAGGTTTGTTTCACCGCCATTTTGAAAGGAAAAATAGAGGCACAACAGACAAAAGTCTTGACACGCACGTAACATCTACATATACTTATCTCTTGTTCTATAATTGTCAAATTAAAATGATATAAACAGAGGTACAGGTACAACTATCATAGTTATCTTTGCTGATAAATGGATCACCATTAGCCCAAACAGGAAAGTTGTTAACATCTTTTTTCAAATGTACCTATTCATACTTAGGTCACATTTCCAAAGCGAGGCCCGGCCGGGCAGCTTGCGGGAACTAAAGATATAACATAAAAGACAACGTAAGACACAAAAAGTAAGAAAATTAATCCCAACTAGAAATTGTGTATTTTCTTTATATGCATATTCTATTTTTCGTTTTCGCAAACACACCGGCCGGGCCCTGGCTTGGAAATGTGACCCCAGCATTAATAAGGCCATATTGATTCGATTATATGGACGGTATCCTCTGGGAACGCTAAAACTGATGCGAGCGTGCGAATGAAAAAAGATTGGTAAAAAAGAATGCCTTCATTATGAAACATACGTGGTCAGGAATGTTGAACAAATGACACACAGAGTATGGTATACCGAAAAATAAATGTTTCGTTTTTGTCCTTTAAAATCTTCTTCTTTGACTTTGGAATTGACTTAAGCATTCATTCGACATTAGTATGCATTTTCTGAATTTATTTTTGTAAAATACAGCATGTGTTTGCTCATTTTGCAACTGCTTTGTATGGTTTTGAAAATTGACGCGGGTGCGGATGTCATCCATATAATCGAATCAACATACCCTAATCTCCTACAGAACATTGATGGCTGACGTAGCAATAACGCCACGTAAGTTGTGTTTTGTTGTAATGACCCTTGAGGTCAATGATGACATCACTGTTACTGTTATGTACAGTTTATTTTGTACTCTTAATCCGTGACTCCTCCCCCTCAACTTCGACCTTGTTGAAAAGCGACCTGTGCGGCCGAACAAGCTATCGAAAGGAAATAAAGGCTTTGATTGATTGATCGATTGATTGATTGATTGATTGTATAAGAGTCAAGTCGTTACTTTGCTTGCGACACACCATACCACCGTGTGAGACCGCCATCATGTGTACTATCTTGGTCTGAATAAACATCTCTGTTATCGAGTAGCATCCTCGCTCCTCAGTCTCTCAATCCCGCTTCTTGGTTACTTAATGACGTAACTCTTTTATCACAGGTGTACACATCAAAACGTAATATAATCTATGACGAACGTCAGTGCGTCGGAAATGATTCATTATTTCCACCCGCCGTATCATAAGTTTTCAGAAGACTCGTTGAAATAAGGAGGAGCTTTCAATAAAAAACAATGCATGATGACCTTTTTGGGACCCGATCATAATACAGAGTATCTTTGTGGATGATTCAGTGTGATTCTGAGTACAAGTAACGTAGCTCTACCAATTCTTTATCGTCCAGTTAATTCAAAACGCCATTTATTTTAAAACCGCGCGGACAGAGCCAAATGTTAAACCCATGGAAAAATATCAACTCTTCCAAAAATAACAATACATAGTCTGTAACTTTTCCTCCACTTGTTTAACGCAGTGAGAGCATGTATTTATACAAAGGTCTATGAAGAACAGTGCTAGGGTTACCAGTTATCGTCCACAGAGTCTTTCTCCTTCTAGCGCTCTACTTGAATAAATAATAACGAAATGCACATAAATTGTTGAAAGGAATGATGAAGTAAGAGGCGTCAAATTACATTAGATTATGAAATGCGTCATGCATGACGCTTCAATGCAACTTGTTGTTCCGGCTTCAGGAGTTTATGCTGTTATGTCGCTGGATGTAAACACATTCATCGCTCTGTATAAAGGAGAGTCATGACTAAGCTTAAGGATCATACTTATGTCGTTCTTTATTGATAATGGGAACTGACTTTTACAGAAGAACTTTATTGCACGACAGTGGTAAACGGTGCAATGTATGGTAACAATTATTAAACATATGCATAGTACAGAATAGAGGTATAGAAAAAAACGTAACATCCTAATTACCATTACGAGAAGGGCTATCATAGGTCTTTGATATAGCGTTACTATCGAATTTGGCTAATCATTAGTTTCGGTATTTTTTCTAATGATAAAGCAGTCTTTTATATAGTAACCTATTTTTGCATTGTGGGGGTTGTTGCATCTAAATATATATTCAAATCTGTCTGTAGCATTGAGACTCTTAAAATCTGTACGTACTTGATTTGAGAAATGTGAACAACTTATCATATCTAGAGCATTCCATGACGAAGTGGCGCTGTGGGTGGTGGGGGGGGGGGGGTTCTAGGGGTTGTCGTCACAAGTGACATTTGAATGACCCTCCGGTGCCAACAGACACTCTGTATTGTAATCGGTCTCCTCTAGTGTGTGTCCTCACACACATTAAATTCTATTCAATTATAATCATCGTTATTTTCACTTAATACATATAATGTATCACAAATGAGACATAAGGGAACCACGGAGAAGACATAGACATGCATACCAAGGTGATTGTTGTTAGCGATATGAAAACACACAGTGCGATAGTGGGAGGGGGGCGCTTGAGGTTTTACAAAAATACAATCATGACCCTGTGTTGCCAAGGGTGAATCATGCGTGGTTTCCTGTAGGGGCGTCATCGTTACTCCAACAAGTCTTCTGGAAACTTATGCATATGGTAGGTAATGTCAAGGACATTATGATGCCTCGTGGTAATGGGGAAGATATTGAATAATTGCCGCAAGACACTACGCTCGCTAAGGTCGATGGATATCTGTTTGTTTGTTTCTTTGTTTGTTTGTGCCTTGTGTGTGTGTGTGTGTGTGTGTGTGTGTGTGTGTGTCTGTGTGTGCGTGTCTGTGCGTGTCTGTGTGTGTGTGTGTGTCTATGTGTGTGTGTCTATGTGTGTGTGTCTGTGTGTGTGTGTCTCTGTGTGTGTGTCTGTGTTTGTGTGTGTCTGTGTGTGTCTGTGAACACGATAACTCGAGAGTGCCTGAGTGTGTGGATGATTTGTCTTCATACTTGGTATGTGGATAGGTCTTCTTGAGACCTCGAAATGATTTTGGGCCCCCTGGTGGCTTGCTATGGTACTGCAGCAAAACTTCCGGGTATGATATCTCGTGTTCTGGACATGCTATGGTCATGATTTTATCTTTAAATCTTTTGTTTTATAGTTATTGAATTAGAAAGAATGATCACGGTGATACTGACACAATGATCACCATTTAGCCACAAATAGGAGAGTTTGTGCCTTTATTTACGCTCGAAACTGTTCTATTCGGCCATCAAGGTCGCTTTTCATAGAGGTCGAGTTGGGAGGAGCGCCAAGGGGTCATTTGAAAAAAACAAACATACTAGTATATGTTTTAAAAAGGACGTGTCTATGCGTAATTTTGTAACCTTTCAGAGAAGACTTGAATTAGTGTAGCGTCACTAGCGTATAATCAGTACAGGTCCCCTGTTGTTGCGTGATGCGGACATGTTAATAACGCTTGACCCAGTGACCCTCCAGACGCAAGACCATGATAATGGTTCCTTTGTTTCACCACCATTTCGAAAAGGCAAACTGGGGTAAAGTGGCCCACAACAAACCAAACTCTTGTGTGTGTGCGAACACGATAACTCGAGAATGCCTGTGTGGATGATTTGTCTTCATACTTGGTATGTGGGTAGGTCTTCTTGAGACCTCGAAATGGTCTTGGGTCCCCTGGTGGCTTACTATGGTACTGCAGCGAAACCTCGAGCCCCCCCCCCCTCCCACTGTCGCAGTCAGTGTTTTCATATCGTTGTGTCTACAAGCCTGGTGTCCATCCCTATTTGGTCTCCGTGCGTTCCCTACATGCGGCGTAAGGAGTAAACAAGATGATTATGTGTAATTTAATAGAATTTGATGCGGGGCTAGTTAAGTTGTGCACAGGCTGTGGCGAAATGGGGAGTTACGCAATGTTTTAACCTTAAGGACGTTGACATTTAGTGCTTTCAGATGGTAATGAATGACGAGTGAATGAGAGAGAGAGAGAGGGACAAGAAATAAGAGGAGTGTGTGTGTTTGTGTATGTGTGCGTTTGTGTATGTGTGAAGTGTGTCTGTGTGTCTGTCTCTGTGCGTGTACGGTGTGTGCCTATGTCACGGTGTGTCTTGTATATGTGTGTGTCTGTATATGTGTGTGTATGCGCTTGTGTGTATATATGTGTGTGTCTGTGTGTGTGTGCATGTGTGTGTTTCTGTGTATTTGTCTGTGTGTTTAGAGAGAGAGAGAAAGAGAGAGACGGACAGACAGACAGACAGACAGACAGACAGACAGACGCGCAAGGAAATGATTTTGAATGGCGGTTTTGGCCTTCCAGCAGACATAGATTTCAGATGACTGTAAACGTTCGTGTCCTGCAGAAACGCCCTACTCATGTTTGACGACACAGCAATGCTGTGTTCACTCTCTCGATATTTCTATCATTTCCATGAAAGACAACGCCCCCTTTAGCTCATATGCACGTTGACAGCTGGAAGAATTTTGAAGCGCAGCCTGTCTCATTTGGTGGGAACTGCATACATTCGCTCTGCAAAAAATTTATGTATTCGTTGAACGTTTGGATTTACCAATTATTTTAATGCCATGTTGAATAAAACACATTATAGTGATTGCATTAAATGATTATTGCAATCTGAAATTGGTCGCAAAAAGCTTAAGAATAGACATATTTCTATATCGTGGAAAAATATCAAGGCTTGGGTACAAAAGGAATGAGACGAGTGACCAATATTACCGACAAGAATATAAATAGAGTGATAGAGAGAGGAAATTGGAAGAGTGAAAGAAAGAGTAGTGGAAGAGACTGTACTGACATGATGTTTATACCTCACTCGTTTGGCAATGGGATCATCTAGCGAAGACAGCACGAACTACAAGTTATAAACTTTGTTAGGACTGCCAGGTATGGACGACGGGTATGTTTGACAGCGAACATTTTTATCCACCAAAGAATGATTTCTCCAACCAAAGAATTATTTCTTCAACCAAAGAATGTTTTCTTCCACCAAAGAATGATTTCTTTAATTAAAGAATAATTTCTTCAACCAAATGATGATTTCTTCCACCAAAGAATGATTTCTTCCACAACTGATACAACCTTAACACGTCATAAGATTAAAAAAACAACGATCAACCCATATATAATACATTTCACTAGACCCATTCCCACACTTATACCGATGGCGCGCCAGCTCAAGTAGTAAATTATTACATACCTAATGACCCCAGTAAGTCAACCAGGCATGACACGTCAGTCATAATGTGCATAAAAATAGGCATAAATTCACCATATGGTTCATCGATTTTAAACCAGTACCATGGCCGCATGGAGACTTGGAATGGTGAATAATAGCACATGTACCGTTTGCATTTTGTTTCACCATACTGAGAAAAATGAAGCGGTAACAGAACAATTTCAGGATACCCTTTTTGCAGTTCTGCAACATATGAGTCGTTACAACTATTTCACTAAGGACCCAAAATTGACACAAGAGTCCGGACGAACTTCAGAAGTTCATTTTGCAAATTAAAATTTCCTACTTATGTGGACATTACTTAAAAGTTTCACGACAGCTAGCTAACGGCACATCTCCACATTTTACGATAATTGCAAAACAGAAGAAGGACAATCGTACACGGTACAGTGTATGACAGCGGCTATAGTACAAAATAGAAGTATAGACTAAAACTTAACACACTAATTACTAAAACAGTAAGGGATAGCAAAAATCTTTCATGTAGCGTTGCAATCGAGTGGGACTAATCATGAGTTTCGGTATTTTTTCTAACAACAAAGCAGTCTACTATATATTTACCTATTTTCGCATTTCAAACATACACATATAAGCCTAGCGCCAAGCGATGTATCGATTTGTTGCAGCATGTCACCAGGAGAGTGGGCATTGTCGCGGATCATTGTCCATCTGTCCATGAAAACCACTTTATTTTTTCTCGAAAAGAATACAGGTCAAACTAAATGCATGTTTGAATGCTATCTGTGACTTCAAATCATGCTTGTCCAATTTTTGATACCTAGTCTGTGATGAACAGAATGAACAGAACTCAAAAAGAAGTCTATATAAAAAGATGACGCTTGCATTAGATACCTTTGTTGCAGTTTTTGTAAGTGTTGCGGAAATGCATATCGCCTGTGGGTACTATAAAATAGTAATCTCCTATTTTACAGCTCACGCACCACCCAGCATTAATGAGGCGCATGAGGTGAAAACATAAGCACGCAGTATCAACTACTAGTATGTAGCTTTTAGATCTTCTCACATAAAGCCTGAACAACACCAGGGCGAAACATGTAATGGTGATGACATGAGGGGTCGTCGAATATAAGTAGTAAGTGCAAGTAGACTGTCTTCCACCATACTACATATCGGCCTACTACGATGCTACAAGCAGATTCTAGTTACGTTCTTTACTGAAACATGATTGATCTCCCACAGATCTTTTTATTCCCTGTAAAACATCCACAAATTTACGGAAGTACTCAGCCGGTTTAGGAAATTTTATGTCGTATTGACAGTCTCGTCGTAAAAGAAATCGTTACTCGTATATATTTCAGAATCTCTTACTATTCTGTCTGTTTAACCGGTCGGCTGGTACATGATGGACGACACAGTGGGTCATGAATTTGCCATATAAAAACATCGATCCCGCGTCGGGAAGAATGTCAACAAAGGGCAGGGTTCTGTATATCCTCATTGTGTATTCGAAATTATGGCTCACTGTCCGGCAAAGGCAGTCTGCCCCACGATGCAAATCATTCTATCGCTGAGGCGAAAGGAAACTTTAAGTTAGCAAAAAAAGTTGAACCAACTACAAAGCAGCCATCAAATCTCCAAGTAGGTGTCAAATAGAATGAAAAACGATTTCATTCTTAACGTTTCCTATATCTTCTTTTCTTTATCAATTCATCTGACGCACCAATGAACACACGCGTAGGGTCACGAACTCGAATGCTACAGATGGCTATTAATTTGCCATATGGTCAATCTATATTAAAGCCGCCATCACACGAGTGAACGGACTGGTACATTTCTGAACTCGTCCTGTAAATAATGCCCCTGACGAAGTACTTCTGCTTAAATGGGGTGTACTAATGAGTTTTGTGAAAAGCCCAGCTCACTCAGTCACGACTTCGATACGATAAGATGCTTCATAAAAACGCGGTTCATTGTTTAAACTGCGCATGCGCAGCAATGTACATTGTGGATGATATGTCAAATATGAAGGTCCCAACAGTTCTTGTCTAGACCATGCTTAACATGTCCAGCCACGTTTTGTTTTATATCAGGGGCCTTAAACTTTGACATATTACCGTAGTACAACTCACTGCGCATGTGCAGCTTGAACCGTGAACAGGCCTATAACTTAAGCAGCTACATCATCATCTATTTGGTTTTTGGTAACCCCTTCCATGATTTACCTCGATAGCTGCATAGAGTCCTTATCTAACCCTTTCCATTTGATTGCACCCAGTATGTTAGTTATATGTTAGGCCTATTCCAATGTTTATAAATGAGGGGACACACTATAGCAATGCTTTGGCGGGGTTAAGCTTGGATCTATAAAGAAAACGCGATGGGAGGCGAACTATTCACGGATAAATGCGCAATTTGAATGCACGGTTGGTTTAACAGAGGACACCCACCGCAAACCTTTTAAAGTTGACTTCACCCAAAATCAGCCACGCTGCCTGGGTGGTCTTTGTATTGCCGTTGCAATTTGAATAAAATAAAGTTGCTTTTAACCTACTTGCACAGTTGTCCATCTTGTGTGTCCTCTGGTACATGTAGTATTATAGGGTACGTGAGGATCCTATATGTCTACGTCCTATTCATGAACGTGCTATGGTGGATGTCACGAACACAGCTGCAGTACATATAGTTTCTCTATAACATCGTTTTGTTTTTACCACAAAACGGAATAAATATAGCGTCGCGGTGGCGCAGTGGCAGGGTGTTTGACCCATAACCCAGAGGTCCTGGGTTCGAATCCGGGGTCCCCCAGCTTGTCCTGTTGACGTTGTGCCCTTGGGAAAGGTACTTAACACGATTTTCCTCACTTCACTGAGGTGTAAATAAGTACCTAGCTTCCGTTAGAGACGTTCCTTGGATAGGACGTAAAATGGACGTGTTTGAGGAGATCCACACCTCGATCACGACAAAGGACCCACCACACTTATCGAAAAGAGTAGGGGTCCTTCCCGGTGTGAGTGAATCATATAGAATCTGTCTGGATATGCAGCTTGTACAGACATGGTGTGTTACGCCTTGAGGAAGTTTACCGGGTATGCAATACAAGATATGAAGCTTCGAGTAAACCTATATGTCCCCGTGTTATCTGTGGCCTGACCTTCCCCCCACTTGTATCCACTTGTGGACTGTTCCACCCTCACTCATGGACTGGTATGAAACTCTAACTCTAAATCCAAAGCGTGAGCTAAGAAGTGGTCCACCCCTTTTGAGTAGCTATAGTACATGTACCGTATCATCAAAAGACGAATCTACCGGCGAACCACTTTCGAGTACGGCAACCTACAAGCTTGTAATTGGCGTCACACCGAAACTAGTCTTGTGCCGAAAACACTTTCTTGATTGGTAAACGTTTGGAGACGCTTTCGGGTTCAGTTAGCTATAGACCCGTTATACCCCCTTATCCAAACACAGTGGACTCTCCCAGTCAGGATGTATGTATCTGCTACGGTGTTAGGCGTTCCCCGCGGTACTTATTAGCCATCGCGGATTTCCGGGAAAGAACGTCGCTTCTTCTGATCACGGAGGAGTGAACCCGCACGAACTGACGTCTATCGGACTAACCTTCCACATCAACACCGCGTCGCCATAGCAACAGGACGTGAAGCGTAGCCATAGCAACCGGAGAAGAGGGAGAGAGAGAGAGCGGGTGGAATACGTAACGATTGTCGGGAAGAGACTTTCAGTCGGAGGGCCTGCTCGTCGCGCGGACGCGATGTGTTGATGGACGAGAACGTGGCTCACCACGACGACTTCACGTTTCTTGAGCTTCTTTAGTGTGAGTAAGTGCTTGCGGCGGATGAGGTGTCAAAAAGATGTCGTTTTTCACCTTGATGGCTGTAGGAGCAGTAATTTGTCTATCAGGTAAGGCTAGAATTTTACTTGTCTGGGTGAAAATATATTTATCGACTTATTTTTGGAGACTGCCTTAAATGGCCAGGGTGCCCAAGAAACGCGATTGATATCTAAGAGGCCATCCTCAGAAATGTAAGAATTTTACGGGGTATCCATCAAACCCGAAAGTCGGCTGTACGGCGGTGTCCGGTCTGTGAGCCACGGAGCCACTATAAACATGCGGACAATGCTGTATTGGTAATGTCCCCTGTGTCCTCTATATAAAGTTGTCTGACAAACATGTTTTATGACGACAAATATAGATGTAACTTGCTGATGTCATTTGTCATTCTCAACATGTGATATGCCTTGGAACCGCTCGACTCATTGGTGATGAGTTTGTGGTGTAACACTGGCATCAGGGCAGACAAGGAACAAAACTGGCAAAATAAAGGGCTTTCATTTATGTGTGGTATAATGAGCAAGGCATGCGTATTTAAAGAAATAGGTGGAACTTAGCGCATCGTAAAATATTTGTAGGCACGTCGTAAGATAGTTGGTTTCCGGCGAAATTTTCATTTCAGTGTAGTCAGTGTGGTGCACCGAGAAGAAGAACTTCATTTCTTCCAAGCCTGACATAAAGTTACACAATAACGTCGCAATATTGTAAAATATCGTATCTTACAACTTCACACAAAGGTAGTAGCCTGAAGAGTTATGAGGAAGGCTTTGCACTGTCTGCCTCAACTCTGCAGTCCCAATCATTCGCCTCGTAAGTTTTGTTCGCATAGATCTGTGGTTTTACGTACGGAAACGAAGAGAACCAAATCACCAGGGCACAGGCTAGGATTGCGGGCACTTATCATAGGACGTGGATCTATTAATGGTCAGGCTGGACTGGGAAAAGCGCACCCGTAAGACCAACTTAAACCACCAGGATCAAGAGGTACCATTAAGTTTAACACAGAAAAGCTACTAAGACCAAACTGGCGGTACTGATATGAAAAGTGATGAGAAATGCGGTGCTGTAGATTGAATGGAAAAGATATCAAGTAAAAGGGTTGATCATACACCAAAAGTACTTAACTGCTGACCTAGCCAAGAGGGAATAAACCATTAAACCACACCATTTATAATTCTCTTATCTGTTTAGCGCGTTTTCTTTTTACGGGACTGAGTGAGTGTGAGTGAACGCTAATGTTTTTGGCCTCTGACCTCTTTGATATAAGGTGAGCAATCCGCCTTCAACAAAAGTATATGTATATTGTTGACCAAGCAAATGTCATAATTTAAAGGACAGAGGCCAGCCATGGGTCAATGGGTCGAGGGATAGTTATGAGTGTGAAAAGTTGCAGTCAGGTCTCTCAGACAACAAGCGTTGCCATTTGAAGCTATTTCTTGTATCATATTCGGCCTCTCCAAATAGCAGCAGTCTGTCTTTTACTATGTTGCCTTCTTGATTCCCACCCCAAAGGCTTGTATGAATTACAGTTCTATCTACCTCAGTGTTCATTTCCCTCCAGACAGCAGTCAAAACATTCCGTAGTCAAATGCAGTTGCTGCGGGCTGGTCACTTTTATGTATGGCTGCTTCATAGCACACGAGAATGCTTAACAAGTCTGCAATTAAAGCAATGTGCAATAGGCTGAAAATGTGCATGTTTCCTGCACATGTACGTTGATGCTACTCAACATGGACGTCTGGATATATCCGGTATCATCAACATCTACGGTGTCTACATCTCAGGTCATATTAGCATAACATTTTACAGATTTTATTGCACTTTGAGTTATTAGCTGGCATATTGAAAAATTGACCCGCCTTCACCTTCTTCCGTTTGCCAAGTCCCAAGCATTACCAGCGTTTAGCTGTCGCCGGGGATAAGGTAGGTTTAGATGGATGGGGTGATTAAAACTAGGAACGCCTCAGGACGAAATAGAAACCAGATAAAATATCACTTAATGGTTCTTTTATCTTGGTGTAAGCCCTGCACGGAAATGCCGTAGGTGTGAGAAATCTTCCCACAAAGACTTGAGATGAATCAAAGATATGCCTTAATACATGTAGCTGGGTTGCAGAAATCACCGTAAAAAGAAACACTGCATCTGTATATTTTGTGTTCAAGACAAAAGCGGGATAAAACAGGCTTCGGCAAAAACAACACTTGCTTGAAAATATGTCATATTGCACTTATCCATTCTGAAACGAGCTTAAAGACTATACAGCAATCAAAATGCGACGTGCGAAAGGGATTACAGATGTTTGAAAAGAGTGATATTAATGAACCTGTAAATCCTGTTAACGAATGAGTGGCTCCTTTGTGGTTGCGAAGACAAGGGGGATAAAGCCTCCAGCAGATGTGATGATAAATAACGCAAAGCCCTGCATTATAAGATGAAATACTAGTGACGCATGTCTGGATTTACAGTCTTTCAACGCGTATCTCAAAACATAATGACTGCTTTATCTAGGGGCGGCAGATGAGGGGAATACAGTGTGCAGTAATGAGGTTTGTTACTGCGGACAAGCGTCTTTGATGGCGGCTTACCAAAGGGCTGTTGTCCTTTGAAAGTCAGGAAAAGACAAATTAGATTAGGTGAGATGATCTATATCAGTATGTACCGCTGATGAAATAAAGCTGGAATAACAAGTATTCGCATGATACTTCTATTTCGTTCGCACAACCGGATTATATTGTGATTGTAAGGGTTGTATTTTCGTTTGTGTATGACTGATTCGATCACATTTCTCGTCTTTGAAGTCCTAATCTGTAGGCTGTACTGTGAACTAATAATGCTTTAGGCAGAAGACTCGCTATCGATCCAAGGTCTGTTCTATGAGCCAGAAATTCAAAAGCTGCAGCACTGATTCTCATGATAAAGTCATGAAAAATGTGACCATAGTTCTATACAGGTTTGAACGATTGTAATCCTCTTTGAATATACTAAATGTTCAACACGATTAAACTTGTGATGGGTTTCATGATTGTTATAATTAATGCAACTAAGGACGAAATTACAATCATATAGGCTTAGACATGTTAAGTGTTAATGATGTCTACATCAACAAATGAGCTGGGTTTTTTCAAACGCGTCTGTGCATGGTGATTTCCTTGAGATACAAACTTCTCTCAGAATGTTAATGACCTCTCAAACTTCCATCAATAGTGAGGTAAGGTAATCACACAGATCAGCACGCCTTAAGACCACGCTTGTGCCGTAATTCATCTTAAGAGTGTGAAACTACCTTTCTGATTATAAGATCTTATTTCCATTAAAACTGAAGCACTGTTTTCGGCGTGGCGAAACTTGGGAGACTGCGCTGAGATTAGTAATCACTTTCTTCACGGTAGGAAGCAAACCCCTATCCGCAGCCACCGCTTCAGACGGCTGTTTGCCTTTGATAACGAGAAAATTAAGAAATATGATTGGATGGGACGAGTGCTATCAGTATGCATAGTTGATCAGTTGCCAAGTTTTATTCCTGAATTTTTCATAGCGCTCCCGGAGTGACATGAACATTCAGTTGGGATAATTACTACTTGATTACAGGCCCAGTGATTGGAAAACTAATTGTTGTTTCACGTAATATTCTCATCACTTAATCCTTTTGAATATGCTTAAAATGCTACCTTCCCAAGTTACCACATTGCAAGTAAATCATACAAGGTAGAAACATTCCTCAGAAAAGAAAAGCTGTGCCCATTTCGCCCGAGTGTTGTACATAGGCTGAAAACTATAAGCATCTAGTAGTACGTTCTTGATTAAAAATATACCGTATACAGGAAAACATTCTACAACCTCACAGCAACAACAACAACAACAACACTGCGTCAGTGCAGCACACTCTATTCGGAACATCCACAAACTACAAAACATTTACACCGACTTATGATTAACTACGGTCTATAATGTCATCCAAATACACACACTGATGGTCTGATTGGTGGTCATACCAATACCTGTACTTGCAGCGCGATATAAAACAATTATTGACCTGTATTGTAGACAAAATGCATTTTTCTGTGAGTTTTGTACAATACAGATCTTTACTTTCCATCTTTAAGGATCCCTAGTTGTAACCTATAAATGTTTGAAACACAGGAAACAAATCTCCTGGAGCCCCCACCATTAACATTTTGCTCAATGCCGTTCTAATTACTCCCAGTCGCGATCGGAAGCTCCTGGTATTAGCGGGGTTGAGATGGATTATATCCTGTAATTTCCGTAATTAAAACTAAGTGTTGGCACGCATATGGAATATCAACACGGAAGGGTACAGGGCTTGTTATCAAAGGATACACAGCATGAACTGGAAAATGCAACTTTTACTAATTGGGGAAGATCGTCTGTATTCAAAAACTTTAATCAACACACTTTGCTTAGTATTGCCACTCAAGTATTATTAGATTTTTATATATTTCTGTAATCTAATCATATTGTCTTTTCTTCGTGCCTCCTCCGTCAGTGGTAACTCTTTTGAATTGGTTATGGCTAATGGAATACAGAACAGTAAAGTTGCGAACTTTCTTCTGTTACCGACATTTGACTGGGCGCATGATAACTGCGTACAGCAGAAAAGATGTATAGCAAACCAAAGTTTTGTTGAGGGCTAGAGTTTGACCCAATTGTGAGCAACCTTTGGAAAGATGTGAATCTAGATATAGATCTAGGAATTTCCCAAAGGATCATCATGTAGCCAGAGGCGGCACCATCACCGTTTGCCACCACTTTGCAGGATGAGTAAGTACAGCATACTGCCATGCAAACAATATAATACGTATTACCACCTGCAGTCGATCTCTTCTTGATCAATGTATTCTCACCAAAGGCAAAATAAATTGTGTTGTCATCAGCGTTGACTCGGACGTTTTATTGTCAAGTGTACAATACGTCCAATCCGCCCACAGGCCATCGATAAAACATTTCAACTGGCCCTTCTCCTAATAGCTGTCTGCAGCATGCAGGGTGATACAAAGGTGTAGAAAGCAGTGACCGAAGGCTATATAGCTCTAACCTACAAAGCACAATTAACCGTGATGCTACATGTATCTCTTTCGTCGTACATGCCCAATAGTGACATTAGGAGAGCAGGCTTTGATGTGAGCAGTTCTAAACAGTCAAAGTAATGCCAGCGGCGTCTGTAATTTCCAGCGCCGGCTTTGTTATTGATGCAATAACTAAAATAGGGGCTGTGCGAATCTTCTGTGGGGATATATAAACGCAGATAATTGCATCAGGCCTTCAGTGTTGGAGGAAGGCAAATTACTTTCTCAGTCAGTTTTCTAAAAGCTTTTTGGCTATTTTTCTCAGGAGAGACTCATGCAGCCACTACTCAATAATTGGCTGTCCATGGTTTATCTACAGTCTATGCACTGATACCCCATCTCCTGTTACCTACTTGAGCTCTATTTTTCTTTGGGGTTTAGCTTGAAGGGAAAATGATGAGGTACGAGTGATAGATAATTGGAAAAGGGTGTGTTAGATGGTGTCCGGGCAGGAAGGTCGTCCATTAGACTCTAAAACGTGTATATACTCAAATAGACAGAGTTTTCTCCAATTTCCACCAGTTACGTCTCAATGAGACAGAGGGATGGCCCTCATTTAGTCAAGTAACACTTATAGGGTAATGGACGAAGGGGCAAACTTTCAGGCTATCCTTTACTTACACATTCACAAAAGTGCATTACAGGAGAGGTTACAGTGTAATGAAAATGGAAATCGAAATGCGCCTCAATAATTTAGTGCACGCTTGCAGAAGCTGTTCTTCCACTGGTCGTATTAATAAGGACTTTGTCAAGTATATGTACTAGGTTCAATGTATACTTAGGAAAATCCTCGAGCTTTTTCTGGTAAATGCAATATGAACCATGGCTTACAACGCCATGTTCGTAGAACAGCAACTATTTTAAGTGGCAGGCAGGTCGGTTTAAGAACGACAATTGGGAATCGAACCCTGGTTCGTCTGGTTCAGCATATTTGTGGCAAAAGGACGGACAACGCGCGGTACTGACGGTAGCTCGGCTTATCAAGTTGTGCGAAACAAGAGAGAAACTCGTGAAGGTGTAGGATTTACGGTTGCAGAAGGAAGCATTCTGTCTTTTTCTGTCAGATATGTCAATAGATGTTATCCAGCCTGATTAGTCATCTGAGGTGTGCAAAGCGGTAAAGTTGTTGGGTATTTAATGTGTGTATGGGAAGTAATGTGAGGATGCGTAAACGTCCCATATATCATCGAAACGTCCAATCGAGCAAAATTACAGCAGGATAAAAGTGCTCATTCGCCCCTCATTATGAATTTCAAATGGTACGACCTTAGCAACCAAGCAAATCAGACTTAAATGTCGTTGCTACGTTGGGGAGTTTGTGTCTATACATCACACAATAACATCAGGGAGTTGAGATGAAATTTCCTCACAAAAGTGACTTTTCTCCGAAGATGAGTCACGACATATTACAATTCATGCATTCTCATGCCTTATTAGATCCTATAAATAAACAATAGATAATGACTTCAATGATTTCCCTGCAGAGAAGATGTTTCGGCGCTGGATTAATGAGCACCGACAGGATTCTGTCTTTGGTGGTATGTCCCAAGGGAACCAAGCAGATGTTTGTCTGTGGCTCAAAGAGAATAAAGTCTGACATCGACTCTTAATTTATTGTCATCAAACTGCACATAATGAGACTTACGTTCAAAGGCTTGGCGCCAGAAGAGTTGTCCCCCAACACTGCCTTCTTTTAATTGTGTTTATGGTATGTTCTCATGGGTTGTGCCACGATTCAGCTAACGACATCAGATTAGTATGGTTGAATATCTTCTATCCTAACAACATCTAGTGCATTAGTGAAAGTAGTTTGACTCCCGAAGTTTCAGACTGAAATATCGGAATCTCGCACACGTCGATAGTTGTGAAATTCTTTCGAAACGTTGATGAAATTTTCACTTTGTGTAACAGGAAGCCTTTTCTTCTTGCTACAGCGAGAATCAATGACAAAAATCAATGTGGGTATATCGACTGACCTTAACGTTCGGTAGCCCAAATGCAGAGGCTTTGTAACATGTATCCACACTACCCTATGCGTTGATAATTACATTTTTGCTGGTCAATGCTGTGAAATCATGGATATACACTGCAGCTGTACATTTCTGTAACTTACCAACGAAAAATATAAATAATACTTTCTAAAGTTTGCAGCAACAAGATGGGTGCCTGCATATGGCTCTCATTTTTTCAAACTTTTCCTCTGAAAGAAAACCAATTTGGAACGTCTAGAAAAGGGAAATACCAATGCTTATTTACTTGAATGTCCATAAATTCAATTAGATGTGTTATGATTTATACCGGACTGGACGGGACGTTGATGCAGATCTTCTGTATCAACACTGTGCATTGGATAAAGACATTACCTACGACATTGACATCAAAACTACCAACGAATCGATACACCAAAGGATCAATCCAAACGCTACAGTAAGCCGCAAAGATACCATCTTCAACAAGGAGTCCATCGTTAGGACGAGGAGCACAAAGGAACAACAACATGCAAACTTCTCGATCGATGAAGACGTTTCCTGGCAAATGAAAAGATTTCTCCAAGGACCAAGCCTCAATAACACAGAGTGCTCTCCGCCCTTCTGAGACTTTACTTGAAAGTTAGAAGATTTATTCCCTAGAAAACGTCTTGGCAAAATCGATAGTGTGAGGAGATAGAGATGACTCGACGAAGGCACGATGGCTCCCCAATCAATGAAGCGGCTGATGATTACAAGAAAGACAAAGCCGCGATGGGCTCCAGAGCTTTATTCCAAAATGGTAAATAACGATTCTTCTGTTGTTGCATGGGAGAAACGGTCACAGAAGACATTTTGGACGGCGGTGAAGTGAAATTTAGATTCCACAAGGGACGTTACGTGGATTGGGTGTTTGGATCTCGTGTTTTGTTAAATCTGACTTTGCATCCACATCCTTATCATGTCCCTATCTGGAACTATTAAGGTGATGAATAATATTCTTCATTCTTTTATGTTGGTGCATCTTCTGAACTTTTTCACTTTGTTCAATTGTAACATAATTAGGAACATGTTACTATACTTCTTCAAACTTTTTACTAGTACGCTACCAACAATGATGATAGGGAGGACATTCACACCTTTGACTCGGTACCTTACTTAGACTAACGGGAATGACATCATCATCAGGCATCTCTCAGGACGTACAACCTTATTGTACAACAGCATCAAGGTATCTCATCCACAGCCATAGAGAAACTTTTCAAGGTCCCAAGAGGAGGGTCCCAAACGATCCAATGGCAAGGAACCCGATTCCGTTATTAAAAGAGACGGATTCCTCCCCAGGTACCAGAATGATGCAGTCACCCGTGTAAGCTGAAGGAGATACCCCTTCACGCTGACACCAAACTGAACGTGGGAAAACATATAATGGGCAACTTACCTGACGCTTTACGGAAACTTCTGACTCGACACAGACTCCTTGTATTGTTGATTAGCTTAGGGACGTACTCTTTGTGAACCACTGTTATGAGAAGGGATAAGAGTTTGACTCTCGTCTTTGATGAGTAAGACGAGTTTGCCTTTTGGTGACGTCCACTGGGGCGATCCAATTTTGCCGGAGAATTTTCACCAACCATGATTACCTGTGGGAAATTCTCTCTTCTTTCTGTACCTTGACTTCTTGACAGAAGAAAAGGTACAGATTCCTCACATTCATTTGGGTTTGGGACGGAAAAATCATAGACAAACCGAACTCGGCAATACTGTTTTACTGAATTCTTCGCAACTTAGACATAGGATGAACCCTGTCCAATTAACTCAGAAAGCCTGAGATTTTAGGGGTGAATGGAATGTTTAATTGCTCCATGATTTTGTAGATTCCTCTGGGGTTGTCTGCTTTGACAGTGGTGTTAAGCCATCTTCACGCTTCACTCTGTAAATGAAAGTAAAACGAAGACAACGCCTACAAGTTGATCGATAGGACTTAGCTGTTCCTGGTGGAGCCTAATCCATCCATGCCATAGAGCTTGATGTATCCAGCACTTAGCTCTGGAATTATTGGCTTGAAACTTGAATAAACTCTTCTGCACCGGCATTGGAAAATTTCTACCGATGTGTTATTCTTGGCAATGTCGTACCAAAGTGTTTTGAGACAAAGGAATGTTATTGTATGCTCAGACACTACGGACCAGCAGTCTGTATGTGATTGCATTCACTCTCGTTACGTGTGAATAAGGAGATGGAGAAATCAAATTAATGGATAACGAAATCCGATGACTGTCAGTCATGCATGATACCTGTCTTATTACGGGCAACGTCTTGACTTGGACGCGTACAGTTAAGGAAAAAATCAAATGTATGGAGTAGTATTTAGTCCCCCTTTTTTGATCTGCCGTCCCAATATTTTGAAAAGTTTAACAGGTATGGTTGTATCTAAAAAAAATACAAGTGCTCTCAAATGACATTGAAATGAAACAATACAAACTTTAAGGCTTGAAATGGCTTCAAGTCATTTAGCTTCACTGACACGCAGTATCGGAGAGACTAATCGATCGAAATGCAATTTATCAAAAAGGAAAACCAAGTCTCCACGGTGACCAAACATGAGGAGGTTTGAATTTCTTTTCATTTTCCCTCAACGGGCATTCTGTGGTTCCTGTCAGGTTTATTTGAAAAATAAATGATGAATCTTGAAAGCAACAGGGAAATTATGTTTTATCGTAATGAAATAGTAATGAAATAGTCGTTGTTGAGTAATATACGAAATAGGACTCTTAAAGATAGGAAAAGACTGGTGCCGACATGCCAAGGTATACAATGTATACGCGAAATAAAAACTGATGGGATCGCGTAGGAGCAAGACAGCCTTTACAAATATGCACTTTAAGTTCTACACTGTCGGAATCTGATAGAAATAGAACTTGACGCTTCAAGTGTGCCGAATGTTCGTTGGAAGACTGTCTATGTGTGATAACTATAACACATACACGTATTGTGAAAAGCCTCTCAGAGCAATGGATTTGAAGTTGTTCTACGGTTTATCAACCCTCTTAATTTCATTGTGGTGCCCCAAATACGATCTCACGCTTGGAGGCCTATACATAAAGAAAAAGAATGTGTCTTAAAAGATGACGAATAAAACAGCTTTGCTTTTACTAAGTACCCACCGAAAACATTATAAAAGATTCAGCAGCTATTCAATATGCTCTGGGCCTCTCAAGGTTTGAGCCTCTTTGAGGTACTCGTGATAGATAAGAAACGTCACGTCGGATATCCTGGGTAAGCCCACGACTGCTTCTTAAAAACCAATCTGCTCTCTAAAGTTGGAGCATGGACCCATCATCGTGAAGTCATGCATCTTTGTTTATGGGAAGATATATTGACATCTCCGGTGAACCACACGCAAACAATGAGCTATAACGTATCGATTCCTGTAAGAGATCTTCAAAAACCTTGGTGGTGTCTCCGAGGAACCTCAAGTTGATACAGCTTAGAACAAAGTCATTTTCTATAAATAGATCTCATAATGGAATTTGCCAGTCGATACCAGTGTTCTAATGAGGGTCACAATCAATGTGAACGTCGTTACTATGGCATTGTTCATCAAAGTCAGCAAGTGCAGTCGTAAGTTACGTCGGGGGCAACGGTGTATCCAGAGGGCAGTATCTTCGAAAGCTAAGACCGGTTATATGACACAGATATTATATTGGAAACAAAATAAAGTCTGAAAAGGCGTATAACCTATGTAACCTACATAATGAACAGCAGATCATAAAATGTGATTGCCAATGCAATTGCATACAAATTTCACGAGCAAAACCAAAATATTTTGAATTAGATATATGTAGTTGTGAACCAGAAAGAATCCACTGTATATGCTACATTGTGACAATAGAACAGGCTAGTCATACTTTCCAGTTTCAAAGTACTAAAGTAGTTCATACTAACATGCACGATTTTCAGTTGTTTTGAAGCTAGCCCTGAACGTTTCCCCTGACCCATTTATGTCACCATGCGGACACTGGTGGTTGTCTATCAGTCCTTTCCCATTACCATAATTTTGAAACATGGTGCGCTTTGACAGCCTAAGTATGCTGCATACTGATGTACTAGGTAAGTGCATCATATAAAGTACACGAAGTAAATCAGAACTGTAAAGTAAAGTACTGTAAAAGGGATATGTTGGCGGGAATTTAATTTCGAGGTAGGGAGAATTTGGAGTATTCGCGGTGGTTTCAAGTTCGCGGTTGAAACTCCCCATGCAGGGTTTTACTGTAAAGGGGGGGGGGGGATGCTTGCGGTGGTTTTAAGTTAGCGGTGAAGAGGTTACCGCGAAAGCCGCGAACATAAAACAACCGTGGACAGTTAGCCTTTTACAGTACATTGACAGATATAACAGACAGATATAACAGGTAAGACAGAACAGGGAAGAACGAAAGACAAGCCGTAGGATTCCTTGACCTCATTATTCGAAGTGTTGACCTTTAACAAAGCACATGTGTACACCATCGAAAACGCCCGTGCATTTTTGACACACAACGTACGTTGATACAGAGAATAATCGATCAGGCATAGACTGTAACTTTAAATCCAATTACTCGTCTTCCTTCTGTTGCTCTATATTGTATCAGGAGGATTAGTTCAGGAAAGCCTAAATGTGTACGGGTGCAATGTGTTTCTCGTACTTATCAGTTCAGTTGAGGATATCCGGATACATGTATCTAGCTGGCATTGTTTCAGATGATACATGTGATCAAGACAGGTACCCAGCCATGCTGTAATAGCACACACACGTGATGATAATGTAACACGTCATTACCAGTGGGGCGCCCCCTATTGCTGCAGTTCTTTACACCAGTCTCTCAGCAAGAAGTTCACCCGACCGCAATTGGTTAATACTTCTTAGTGAGTGTACCGTGAAAACAGTGTCGATCAATATGGGGCACAGACAGACGTCTCAGCGAGGACGAAAAATCTATTAACGACGCGGGAAGTAGATAATGGACTTGCGATTTTCTGTCGTCTAAATGCAAACGAGCTTTCAGGGAATGAGGACGGGTGAGCTAAGCGGTGACTGTGGGTTCGATTTTCGTCCGGCCATGTCAGGATCACCACCTGTGGAGGGAGATAAAGACTTAACTGATGGGACCCACAAAGTCAACAGATGAGTTCTGTAAAACGAGTGTCCACAGTCGTTGTGACGCTTCTTCGATTCCTATTAGGAAATCGTTTCAATTTGTTCTGTGCCCAGTACGGGAAGCTTGGCGCACAGTTTAGTTATCTTTACCTGTTTCTGTATCTCTTTATCGTAAAGCGGAAAGAGTTTATGGTCATTGTCGTTGTTTGGTTGATTGGTTTGGAAACAGTATAACTTCAAAAGTTGTAAATAAAGTTTTTATAGTTTTGGGTTACGTGCAGGCCATATCATTAGAAAGATTCCAAGGGCTTCTGGGCTTGAATTAGTCTTGATCATAGTACAGTGAAATGGTTTGGAGATCTTGGGAAGTTGGCCAAAAAGGGCAATTGTTGAGGATTCTTTTTTACGAAGTGGTAGTAGTTTTATGGCAACGTTTCAGACAGTTTCCTTCACAGTTGGTAAGTTTTTGAACTACCATGCCGACCATGAACATAGTAATGAAGTGCTTCTCGTCTGTCTCCCGATAAGAAAGATACCAACTATACATTTTATGACGTTCAGCGTCACTGGCTAAAAACTCTCCTAGCTCTAAAACACACAGCCCAAACCTAGGCGAAACAATTTCACAGTGAGTGTACGGTAATTTGATTATCTACGCCAGGACGCGACGAGGTGGCGATGATAAGAATCTACTTAATGTAAGTGCGGGGACCACTAACTACACTTACAGGACGTAAAATCCTGGAAGATATTTGCTGTTTTACCTTTTATTACCGGCGTAGACGCCACCGAGGTCAAAAGTCTTAGCCAAACCCCCGCTTATGATAGCATTTCCGTTACGGGTCGCGGCGATAGGACGGTGTAATGGACTCCTCTTGGTAGTTCTGTAGACGAGTCTGTGCAAATCAATGTAAAGCACATCCTCAGGGAGTTTATCCCCAAACAGCAGATGTACTAGACGTCCACTTGATAAAAGGCTTAACTTTTCATGTCGTACCAGAAGTAAATCAGGCAGAAAAGAGGTAATGGAGCGTGTTGGGAGAGGAAACATTTCTCATCCTGCTTGGTTGGAAGCTATCAAAGACAAGGTACCGAGACGTGGAGAGTCGAAGGGTCAAAGGCATTAAGGAATCAGCGCTGCGGATTGATGTAACCGAGCGTGGAGAGCGGCTGTGAGCAGGAACTATTAGACAAACACAAAGAGATGTCCGCATGTCTCGGCACGAATATTGATAGGGAGCCAAATATGCATCATAGTTTATAGTGCGAACTTTCAATGGGTTGGCACAAAGTTTGTCAGCACGACTACATCGTGAAAGAAGAAATACACATTTCTGGATGTTTCAGTGGAACGAAGTGTTTCAACTGCATTTTCATACAGCAAAAGATTTGAAAATCAGTGTAAGATAAATTGTAAACCTGTAACATCATGATGAATTGGACAGATAAATGATTGTTGAAATGTAGAATTCATATATATATATGATATATAGCGGTACTTACGACATCAATAATGTTAAGTGCTTCTACTATTACTTGTGAGAAAACGTTATTGTACTTTTCAGTGGATTATCAATAAAACAGTCACGTAACGGTCTGATGTTGTTGGAGCAATTTCGCGGAGTCTCCATGAACAGCCATCGTGCTCTCTTTACGAGGAAACATTCGTCGTACTATTAGTTCTGAGAGCTGGCAACATGAAATCCAAGGGTTCTGAAGGGTCATCACTTTAGCATGGTGTCCATAGCCGGGAGGGATTCCAGCGCGTATAGAAGCCATTTTGGTAAGTACATAAGATACGTGGCCATGCGCCAGGATCAAGGAGAATAACATTCGCATGACGAATGAAAATGCAACATGATATGAGTTTTGCTCTACTTCCTACACTTGTAGGTCTCTCATGAACGAAATTGCAACGTGAGCTTTATGCTTCCAATAGCGCCGGTGCCCGTAGTGGGTGTAGTCCCGGCCGGGCCCCGAGGCCTCAAATTTCATCCGATGGACTGTTGAGTACGGGGGTTGGGGTACCTTTCGGTGTTCGCACGATTAGCTCAAGGCGTCTTTTCATTACCGGGTCCCGCGTTGATTTTAAGTCCGAGTTAACATTATTCGGGGTCCCGGCCGGGCCCAAAAATAGCCCGACAGCCGCAGGGTGTCCAACGGGGTCACGTAGGGGTCACGCCCGAAAGTGCCCAAACAGCCCGTCAACCACTCGGCGGGGTCCCTTTCTCCTATTGGGACCTTAGCATTACCCGGGTTATGTCTGTGCATGGGAAAAATGCAACAGCATTTATATCCAAGAGCAAAGTTAAACATCCAGTATGGCGTCGACGCGGCAACAAAATACTGACTGTGATATCCTTTTATTGGTTAGGTTGAGCCTGGTAATGCATAAAAACAAATAAGTTTGCACACTACATTTGTTAAAGTCAGTAGCAATCATATCTTTAAATGATTGGAAAGCACTTCGAAATGTACTTTTTGACAACATGATACATGAAGCTTACATAAAATCTTGATAACAGTAATGAAAGTGAAACGAGTGAGATGAGCACGCTGCAAACACGTCGGCATGCATAAGTAATACGTGACAAAAAGCTCAGCTAATAAACGTCACACAGCCCGTGTGTATGACTATGAGTACATGCAGGTTTAGTGCTGGTCATGGGTCATGGACGCGTTGATTAAACGTCCTCGGTCTCACGCCGCCGCGCTATCTTGGATCAGTTTATTTGCCTCCGAGATGTGCGAGTTCAAAAGCGGGTCTACCGAAACTAAGTGATGTCATCACCTTTTCGCAGCAAAGGGCGCTAGGCTTCTGAAGTCTGTGCGTCAGTGCCTCTAACGGATATGCCCAGGTTACATAATATCAAAGTAAGCTGTTGAGGATGTAAATCTGTGCAAGAAAGGTCTCTTGAGTGTACTGTAATGAACTAACATACTGATCACAAGCAACCGCAAAGAGAAAACTAGTAAATGACCAAAAGTTTTTCTTATTCGTGTTTTTTAGATAAAGATTAGATGTTAAACTCGTCTTCTGTTAACGTATTTCTATTTGAATAGTTATGCTTCTGAAATGACCATGATCTTCGAAGCTTCGTGTTTTTCAATTTCACATATCGAAGTTGATCTGATGCCAATCACTGTGTGGGAAGAAAAACTACGAGAACCAACTCCTTGAGCAGAACTAACGAGATTACATAACGTAATGAAATGTTGTTTTTTGCACAACATGAAATGACCGAATCCCTCGGGACGGCCTCTCCACTCCATTATTCCGTGAAGTACAAGAAAGCCGCGCAGCTGCGGTGGAACATGTGAAGCGAAATCAGATTTCCTCCCGCTCGGCTGTCCTGGGAAGTGGGGGAAATGGAAGTTTATGGCGGCCCGCGCCAGCTGGGGCTCAGCGGGGAGCGATTAAACCGTCAGACAGGCGTGAAACCGCCGCGGTGTATTACCGGCCACGGCGGGGTAATGGCACATCGATTGTAGTGGACTCCAAGAGCACCTCAAAGTGACTGATAAAACTCCATTTCCCTAAATCCTCCAAAGCGCACCCGCGGTGCACTTCAAACAATATAACGCACTCATGAAAACTTTTCTTCTTGTGCCTGTGACGTTTAACCGCGACCCAAATGAATAGAGCTTGTGATAAGTGCAGCCTTTCTTTCTCCTCCAGTCAGACGGTGATTGCTGGGGCCTCATCAAAGAGACTAGCAACAGCATCTATTTTACCCTCAGTGCAGAAAACCACTAGAGTACCGGTACATACAACATGATGCCAGCCGAGATTGTGCGCCACTATATATCCCGCATCGCTATAGGCCTTTTTTAATATTTGCTATGGGTATAAATGTATGCCGAGAGTGATGTCGTTAAAAAGACTACTTGTCAAACAAACGCGAGCAGCTAGATATGTATTCCCTCTTTTTTAAAAATGATGTCTCTATCGCACACGGCCAAGGACGACTGAAGCGGTTAATACAAAGTGTTCCCATATGAAAGCATGGTGAAACTTGCTCATTAGTTCACAGAGCGTCGCCTTTTCTGTCAAGCTTTATAGTAGGCATGTCGTATTGCCTGCAGCTGCTATCTGTCTTTATCGTTACTTGTGATGTATCATACATGAAGCGCACTTAAGTAAAGTGTATTGGAACGTCCTCTGCATCCCGAACGCAACGACTGGAACAGATAACCCTGATTTTGTAAAATCGCATTTTACCAAGTAAAAGCACCATTAGTAAGTAACGTGTTTGATAGAAATGATGTTTTGGATGCAATAACAACGATATCTGAAGTCAATTGCTCGTGGCTCACATGTTATAAGAGCCTTAATGGGAGAACAAAATCACCGTTTTCCCAGAAAACGGTAGCATTAGAACAGAATCAAACTGCCATGCCATCACATTGTAGCAGTTCATGTAATTGTACCTTGATGCCAGCAGCGCAACGGCTTGCTCTAAACGAGCACTTAAATGAAACTAAAAGATTCCGATCTTTCAATAACCGTTACAAGGCCCAGTTGCTCTTGGAGGGCCACTACATGTAGGGATGATATCTAGACACAACTTCATTAAGCTGAAGCATTCAACATCCACGTTATCAACTACTATGTTTTAGCGTGCCTTAAAGTAAATGGCGAATGTGTGCCCACGTCTTACCCTGCCATCGTTGCAATAACGGCACCAGCTATTTATCATATCATATCCCACATGGAGATTACATGGCGACGTAAATAGAATTGAAGTATAGAAACTTTTAAAGAGACAGACAAGGGTCTATACATCAATATGCCAGGGAATGTTAGCGATCATCGGGATTTGTTCTGCTGTGACCATGCAATGTTTTATCTGATATAGACACTCTTCCAAGTACAGACATAGCCTTTATCTCAAAGGACGCCCACCATGATCTTCCAGGTCTACAAACGGATTTTACAGAAAGGTACACATTCTATATGCACACGGTGTTTTGCAAGTCTCAAAAAGATACATTCGCAATACAGGCACGCTGATATGGACCCACATGCCCAACGGCACCACACACCGGCTCACAGGAAACCGCTTCAAATGCCTCCAGATACTGGAGTATTCAAAGATTTCATGATGGCATTGATGTGCTGGGAATAACGTACGTCTCAGATACACAGATACATAAATAATTCACCTACGTTCCTAGTATGGCGCTGTCTAACTTTAGAGGCATTTTGTCGTATCTCCAGTTTAAGCTAAATGCTTCCTTGAGGATCAAAGCTGTATGGTAAAGAAAGTGTAAAGACTTGATACACAATCACTGTTGTGTAGAGAATGAGTTCCCTTTGATCAGTTTCCATCTATGGTCCCGTGTTGGGCCTGAAGCTGGGATGGAGTGATACGTTAATACCCAAGTCGTGAATCAATTTCTATCAAATAATGCTCACGAGAGATACCGACTGAAACAGTATTTCAGAACGCCTGATAAATGTTAACACCGGGATTGTGATCCTTTATTTGTCCCTTTCTATTCCTCATCGACTTTGTTGTCACGAGATGTCGAGCGTTCTTTTTACTCTTATCACAGAAGAAACCCGTGAGTTGTATCGGAAACTACAAGGAAAGCCATTCAAAGCTTGGATTTTGACAAGGACTCTCTCTCTCTGTCAGGTTCAATACATTTACTCTGCACGACACAAAGCTGGCTGCAGAAGTGCCCACTTTCGGTGGTTCTTATCACGTCGGTCCTAGTGGAACGCAGGAAACACAGAGTGCCCCTGCTGCCATTTAGACTCCTACGGGTCAGAAAGGTGGCGACGTGCTTACTAAAGAAATCCACATCAAAGTGCTGTGAACGTTTGCCTTTCATGTCAACTCTTCAACGCACTTTTAGAAAATCTTCTGTCGTCTGCGGGTGTTTATATATATCTTTTGTACTAGTAGTGCTAGAAATCCTTAGCTTTAAAGGAAGATATACCTAAGAAACTATCATAAACACATGTTTCACTATCTATGCCATTCTTCATGGTGTCGAGAACGAAATGGTTATTTTAAGCATTTGTAAACCCTTTGGATTAGACTTTTTTTGACAAGAAGATATGGATTCATGTAAGAGAAAAGGGGAGACACGTAAAAAGACAAACAGTTTCTATCATTTGAGCAAAATGAACTGAGTAACTCAAACAAAGATTGTGTGGGCCGTGACTGCTCTTTATGGCTGACGCTTTTTGATGTGTAGGACCTATATGGACCAAATGCGTTGCAATTACGGTCTGGTTCTAATTCTATGTACAGCAAAAGAACCAGGGCAGTGCATGGTTCTTGAAAAGAAAATCTATCTATTTGTCTATTTGCTGGTGTTAATCTATCTACTAGTAAGTTTTTCAATTCTTTGGGGAAATCCTGATTTGTTATGATTTTGTAAGGGCTCCCTTCGAAATTAGTTACTCAGTAAATTGAAGGGACCATCCTAGAGATTCATAAAAAAAGAAGCTATTTATCTATGTAAACAGCATGATAGATAGATAGATAGATTATCAAGTATTACCAAATGCAAGTGTGTTAGCTTGTGTATGGTTTTACTGTAATTTTGTATGTTAGATGGTACCGAGCTACAACTAACTTAGTTTAACAAAAGTTTGCTTTCCTTCGTACCCACTCCCCGCATGCATGACACATAACAATTTCTGCTGCGTAAGGCGTGCACATAATCAACATCTATGCTCCTGAGTCGCAAAGTGTCCTTGGGTTGGGGCACCGACCGCAGGTAAAACATATCGACCGTCCAAATTAGACTGAGCCCAATTTTAAGGGACGGAGAGTGATGTGCGCCTCTGACCCCGGCCGCGTAATCACTGCTAGGGAAGGACAATTATGCGAAATGCCAGGTCAGACCTAACCTTCTGTGCAGGGAGGGTTTCACAAGTTCACGCCTCGTTTCAGAAAGATATTGCTTTTCTTAGCGACCCATGGGGAAAAGCAACAGTGAAGTGCATTTAGAGTAGGAAAAAATGACTTATAAGGCATGTACAGTCATGAACGTTGATGACTCAGATATATCAACAAGTGGAGCTAACTTGCAACATTCTAAGGTTTTATTATTAGCTATTCGCAATATTCTGACGAGAATTGTTTTTATTAGACCTTGCGAAAGAGTTTGAGTCAGCCCCAGAGGTCTTGTTTGCATTGCTTCGGCGCAAGAAATTGCTCATCTGTGGTTCCAGAATAAAAACTGCCTCCTTATAGCCATTTGCACAGGCACTTCATAGTCGTCGATATTTCAGAACGGCTTTGACACGTTCCTGGGCACTAAAACCGGTCATATAACACTTAAACATGGGCATAACTATAATGGGATGTATCTCGGGGCAAGAAATGTGTAATTATGGCGAAATAAACTACTATTAACTCGCCGGTTAATCGTGTAGAAACGAATTGCTTTCCAATAGGCGCTATTCTATAAAAGAGTTGAATACCCTCCGGGGTGTTTTGAACAGATAAAAGTAATATGTGATACGTGAGTACATTTGAGAAATGTGTACATGCATAGGTGGGTGTAAGGAATAGCTATTGGCCTCCATGCATTCATCATCGGTTTCTTGTTGGAAATGGCCAAAAGTTTCATACTTCACTTAAGCGTAATGAAGACTAGTATGCGCTATACAAACCATAGATTCGCGCATGAAGATGTTGCGCAGTACGTTGTATCCTTATCTCTTCTCCACAGCGGTGCGTGTGTGTGAGGAAAACATGTATATTATCAACAAGGTGTCAAACGCCGTTAGTTCTGTATGACGTGTGGGTGTATTTATACCACAGCGTGTTAGGTTTGTTTTATCGCGCCTGGAGCAATTAATTGGGCACGAGGGTGTCTTATGCTGTATGAGGGCCGGCCACTGTAAATAGGATTGCACAGTAGGGACTCGTAACACCAAAGTGTCCTTGATTGTATTGGGTATTTGAAGGTTTCCAATCGTTCACATCAGTACGGACGCTATACTTAAAACACTGAATGCACAGGGCATACCGAGGCAGGGTCGTGTAAGCCATCAGGGGAAGGATTGGCGCAACGGAGAAATGTAAAAAAAAGCTTTTAATGATTTTGTTAAAGCTGAACGAATGCGTTCTGCTGGATCCATACCCTTCTGAGAATTCAGACGATGTATGCGCCTTCATGCAGAGCGCAGCCCTCAAGCTCTAACACTCACACTGTGTGCAATCACGGATATCAGATGACCGATGGCCTCCTTCATAGCTGGAAAACAGCATTTCCCATCGATGACGTGCAATGGGAAAAGGAGTTATTGTTTCGTTCAAAAGTCTACGCCTCGGTCATATGTCCAGAAATAGACAATTTCTATATTAAGATTTGTAGGGAGAATATGACATACTTTATCTCTGAGATATATTTTGTCAAAACGTTACACTGCGGAGACATTTTATCATGCTAAGTTTTGTTTGGCTCAAACTTTGCAGCCTGGTATCCATCCTATCATAGGTACTAGGTCCGGTTCTAATATCTGATTCAATCTCTGACAAATAGTCCGGTACCGGTAAATAGGGAACCGATTGGTAATTGATATTCATCAAGGAAGCGATCAGAGGACAGAACCGGACTGGACCAGGATGGATACCAGGCTATCTATCCTTGAAACTAGAGGATGGATGATTCTAAAGGACAGGTAATATTTCAACGCAATCAGATAGTTCTCAATATCCCCCGGATATGTCCTTCTTCACTCCAACACACTAACTAATGAAGACAGATGTGCGTGGTCTGGTAGGTTAAGGTGGCGATGGGTTCTATATTTCATGCATGGTTCTATATTTTATCCGTTCAAGGTCAATTCCATACATGTATGTATGATTGATCACCGTAAACCATGTTTTCAGGCGATAACTACGTTTTCTCTTGGCAATTCTTCTGGTAATAACATGATTAGTACTTTTGGACGAGCAACCCTTAAGGATGAATTAATCATCATCGTCCTTCAAGTCTTTTGTGTTGGTTCGTTTGTCATTCTATACAGTTACGAGGTACACTACTTTCATTTACCTTTTTTTACCTTGGCATTCTCATTGCTCAGCATCTGCCATGAACGTGACACCAGATTCCTTTGTACATTTGAAACTTTTATAGTCTAACTTGTAACTAATTTAAGCTCGAATCTCATGTCACACCCTCCCTTAATTTGCCCCACCCCCACCCCCACCCACCCCACCGACACAGAATGGTTACTCCCTTGTGGTGATGACCCTTTTGTAACCTTCAACGGTCCGTCCCTTTGAACAATCTGTCCAATTTCACATGTGCCTAGTCCCGGGCTCAGGTGCCGTCGGTAACACGGTAGAACGGCCCGGCCTAACGGTTGGCTGTGATCCGCTGGCTTCTCCGTACAGCCGTGTAATAATCATAGATAACCAGCGCCAGGGACTGTCTATTTACGCATAAGATTTATGTGGCCGTTAACCTGAAAACCGTTCTCCGAAAAACGCTGAGATGAAACCGGTTTTTCAAACGAAGTGAACCGTTAAAAACTCGGGGACAGACGGTAGACGAATTTTGATAACAAGGAGTAATCAGACAAAGATGGAGTATAGCGTCAACTTTCCCAAGGTAAGGATTTTTCGAAGTTCAAATCCATATACTTCAATAGTCAAATTCAACTGTATCACAGCGTAATCATACATCAACAATATGTAACTGTAATCAATCAATCATCTCCGGTCATCAAGCGCTGCAACTCGATAGTGATGTATCACGCCACTATGGTTCTGTTTGGAAGAATGTTTTGGAATATTTCTTCTACATTAAATGATGTTGGCAGCCATGAGAAAACGGTTTCATAATTACACACTAATATACAACCATGAGACTTGATATCCATTAATTCTGTGTTATTAGTGATTACTGCTTAATGGAATATTACGCTCAATTATACGTTGCATAACGGAATAACAACGCAGGCAGAACTTATCAATAGTCATTACTGATGATTTGTGTATTTACAATGTATTTTGAGTTTTTATCATCATATAATGGTAATGAAACGTAAAGCACCCATAAACACAGTTCAACGATTATTCAACAAAAGAGAGACCTCCCATGGATGTGAATTCTAGTTCTGGTATATTTCCTAGCTTTTTAGCTTGCAAGGAACTTTAGATACGTACAAAAATAAGGTCACAGCATGCTATAGCCTTAAACACTTGATGATGTGTTTGCCGACTCAGCGTTCCATTTGATTTCCATTAACAAAATAGCTTAAAGAGTAGGTCAATTGCATGTGGCCCCATCATGTTCTATTGCTGCCACATTTTACCCGCTGTCACAATTTGGTTACAACGGTTCATGTTTTTCAAGGTGAACACAAGATAAATTCGAACAGTGTTGAAACCACGTCCCCATCTTTTTTATCGCGTGTCTCCGACACACTATAATCCTACCTTGGTTCATCTTTTCCCTCGGTATCCTAGCAATTATCCCATAGTTCATCCAATAAACAGCTCGGAGGAAACGCAAAGGCCAGGTGGCTTTTAGGGTCTAGAAAGTCTGCAGAAATCGATCGTTACTGAGCCACAAGGACGCCTGAATGTGACAGGGGGCACAGCTCAGACTAGGTCTCGGCGTTTTGCCTGCCAGATAAAGGCAAAATTTGTACCGACTTGCCAACTTTCTGATGTTGATTACTTCATTTGTCTTAATTTGTGGAAGACTGATATAATAATTAAGCAGACGACCAGACAGAAATGAATGCTAATCGTTCAGTGAACATAAAACAAGTTTGCCCACTTGTGAATATAGCAAACACACCATTGGAAGATAGACGACGCCTTCTGAATTGAAACAGCTGAAAACAAAGGAGCCAAGTGTATTTTTCAGTGTCACAGTGTATGAACCATCGCTTCACAAACAGATGAACAAACAAGCAAACAACCAAACAAACATGAGTTGCCATTAATCTTAAACGATTGCGGATTACGTGATGTTTGGTGTGCCATAAAGAAACATCCCATTTTATGTTCAGGATGTTTAGACTGTTCATGTCAATACTTGATAATTTCCAAATGCCATCTATGCATTTAGGGACTCCAACGACGCATGAAAACTATATCTTCCAAGCAGAGGTGTCGGTGTCAGCCGCGGTCACTCTACTATCCCTCCTATTGAAACCTCTGCTTGGAGAATATGATTATGAAAACTGTGCTTACTTCTAACCTGGCGGATCTATTCCCAATGAAGAGTAAAATGTGTAACCTTTTCCCAGAGTCACGCACGACCCCCTGCCAGCTGCTCCTCCCCTGTATTTAATACCGCTGCTCCAAAAATCAATTGTCATTCAACAAGGACAATTACATATTATCCAGCCTAGAAAGGTAAAACTGTGCGTGCAAAGTGAGAAATTGAATCTTTGCGGAGAACACGTGTATCGATCCTGTTTGTTACAGGTAGTCGGTTGATAGGTATCTTATCTGTATCATCTTGGTTGATTGTACGCGTGGGGTGGTGATGGAATAGGGAAACTGGTGCCAGTGCAAATCCTAGCTTAAGAAAAACCTGGTAAAATGCATGGGACTGACAGGTTCCTGGAAAGTCGTAACTGATCGATCATGTGAGGAAACTTAAACTTTTTCTGCCCCAACTCTCGTGACGTCTCGCGAGCGTTGAGAGTACGAGCCAGATGAGTATGGCTTGTTGTTACATGCTGATGTGACACGACAGGCGTAAAGGTCACAGCCGTGGTGAATGTACCAATTACTGGGCATACGGAGGTTCTGTTTAACTCTGAATAGATCCTCCTTACTGAGAGGTGTGGGGATGATTTGCCAGGCGCATTATGCAACACCTGCACCCACCACGTCTGCTCGTGAAATGCCCATGTTGAGAGGCGTACCGTTTAGTATGGGCACATTTAGGGAATATAGAATGAATCACGTGTGTGTCCATATACTTGGAATCGTTTTTTCTTTATATCGTCTATTTCTCAAAGTCATACTACAAAATGCGGTTAAAGAACCCATTCAGCTCTGGTTGAAAAAAAGTGTGTTGGACATAAGATAGCTGGTTGAAAGCACGAGTATTGGTAATTATACACAGTTCTCTTTTCGAAGCAGATCCCATCCTTTCCCCATTTCCCGTTATATCCCCTTCACAGTCCAACGCCCATTTATGGTCTGTAAAACGAAAGAAAGAACTTAGTCCATAGAACTTCTTGAAACGTCTTAAAATCGACATAAAGCTGAGCACCGTATACTTAAAGACCGGATTTTATCGTCTTTCCGAAAAAGCGTACACTCAGCCAAAAAGTTGAGCGTTTATGTGTTTTTATGAAATCCTACTACTGTCAGTCCTAAGTGGCAATAAAAAGTCAACTCTTTCGGCAAGGTAAATCGATCCAAATACATGCATGCATCTCCAAGAACTCGCTGGTAAAACTAAGACCCCTTCAAGGACAACCTTGAATGTGGTGCTATCGACCGCTATCCGCGCGTAAGTGTTCGTTTCCAGGAAGATTTGCTTTATGTTTTATGGACACTTTGCCCTTATCTTTACGCCACCCTGTGAGCCAGTCGTGCACAACACGGGCAACAACTGACGGTGGGCTAATTTATTCACAAACCGACCACGAGCCATCGAGACACCTCCGTGTGGCGGTGCGGAAAGCGTGACTATAACGAGTAGATCAGTATACACCACCTGGTGATACTACCTCTCCTTTGACCTCAAACAAGCTTATCTGTATTTTCGATCCGTCAAACGGCTCGTTAGCTTGCGCGTATCAGGAGACTACAGACCTGTTGCTGTGCACCATCTGTTCGCAAGGGTGATAGTGGTCATGTGGAAAGTAATCCCCGAACATAGTGTTTCTTGACTTTTCTTGTTCTGAGACTTAATGTACAATGTATCAGCCTGAGTACCATCCTCTGTAGTAACCTCTGGCTCAATCATTTCGCTTGCTAACCACGGTGGTTACAGTCCCATTCCACTAGCATGGCGACCTTGCTGCGACGTTGCGCGCTTAACAAATGTCATTGATAAAAACGCTTTGTGTGTTTTGTTACCTTTTCAGTCATACTTGAACATCTTGTATGGTATTCTAGTTATGAAGTCAAGGGTTACACAAATTGAATGTAGGTCGTAGCGAGAGCGCAGCGCGATCGCCGTCAATTGGAATGGGGGCCTTAGCAGGCGAAAAGATTGAGCCAGTGGTTACTACGGAGGATGGCACCCATGTAACAATGTATACGGTCGAGACTCAAGTGTAATGTTGTCTAGAGGCTATGACAAGGGTATTGTCTATGCTGTGTCAAAAATCTTATCGCCTATGCCATTGCCTAATCAACGGTTGTATTTTTACAACCATCATATATATATTATATCGTGTACTATATATGTATATATAACCTGAGACTAAAGCGGATACTTGCGGCCGAAAACTTTTCATTCTATACCTGGTACATAGTTCTTGTAACTTGAACTTTCCTACTGCACTATTTATGATTCCCGACACACACAATATTTGCCTACCAGGAAAGATCACAAACAACCACGTTCATGACTTATTCTAGCCGTAACCCTTGCCTTCCCAACCTGACCCAAACGCCGGTCTCTGCCGAACTTTTGACAGAGGGAAACAGGATGGAGCGCTCAAACCAGCGGCGGAGTCAGTGGTGATGACGCTGGCTATGTGTCTGAAAAGGTCACGACGATAAACTTGTCAGATAGATCACTCTATGATCCGACATACATATCAGCACAGGTGAGGGATCTGCAAATACCACCGGTTCAAGTGTTGCTAAAGGGCAGAGGGCCGCTGGAGGATTATTTACGCTACATCAACAACACAAATTGGACAGCGAACCGATGTCCTCCGGGGGTTCGGAAACATGGAGTTGTGGCGATGCGGGTAGATTGAATATGATATGACAAATAAGTACCGTTATGGACTGAAATGTCAACTAACGTCATGACATAACTCTTGTCTACTGAAGATGAACATCGTCAGACTTAATCATCAACATAACATGTCATTGTTCTCCACAGAGTATCGAAGGACAATGAAACACATGACATGTCAACATGTTTACAACGTATTGAAGTAGATCAATATCAATTAGTATCATGGTAACAGGAAAACATTTTTCTGTTTTACTTGTTGTTTCTTTTGTCATGAATTATTATTTCATGATCACCTTACAACATTTTGAGCATATCATTTTTTCTAATGTTAGTATAAAAGTTACCTATAGTAGCTTCAACTTATATCCTACTTCTATCGCACATAGATATATGCTGTTATCTCTTCTCTCTTTATCATCATACAGCTGATGCAGCAAGATATCGCCTGGCGCCGAAGTCCACGGCTGTATTACAGGGCAAGAGAGTCGCCCTACAGTGTGCGATAGATAACCTCTCACAGCGAGCAGTGGTGTCATGGGAAGGGCCTCCGGATTACCAACTAATAGCGAACGGAGACGTTGTAAATCCGGATTATCCCCGGTACCGGATTACCGGAGATCACTCCAGAGGTGTCTACAACTTACAGGTCACTAACACCAAGCTAGCGGATGAGGGGAACTACAGATGTAGTACGTTTGGTCTGAAACCGGCACAGGCGACACTAACTGTCATAGGTGAGGATAAACAACGTAAATCCTGACATCGCTCTTAAAGACTCCATCTAGTGCAGAGCTTACCTGCTTGTCTCGAAATGGAGTCAGTAGGTATCAAAATACACTTACGCCATCGAATCATAACGGTTCCTTTCATGAAAATAGGCTCTGTGACATGATTGTAAAACAACATTTAGTTGACCTGTTGACCTTGAATCTTTAGCATCCACATGAGGTAAATAATCAAGGAAACTATAGTTTGATCAAGTTCAGTGACCTGCTGGATGATACATTATTCTGTAAAACGTTTATACATGTATCACATATGTTCATTGTGTCCGACGTTGTGACCAGATTCTATCATACCGTGGAAAGTGAAGGTAAGCATATCTACAGTCTAGATGTGTTACAGTCATATAAGTGAGAGGGATTAAGTTACCAGAGCCAAGACGTTGTATTCGATTCAATGATATTCTTATTGCTGTTACCAACCATTGTGAACTGATCCAGAGTCGTAATTTTCAGTTCCCCTACCAAGACTACCGTCCATATCGGGAGGGCAGACACCTGTAATCTCCTCTCAGCGTCTCATCCTCACCTGTACCTGTACGGGCGGCCACCCCCCTCCCCACGTCACGTGGTACAATGGGTCACGTGTGGTGGATCCTGCTTACGTCAGCACGGAGACCAGTGGAACTCGCATCGTGCAGGCGCTGACTATAGAGGCGGTCAGCAAGTGGGACAACGGGGCAAACCTGTCCTGTAGGGCGGACCAGGGGTTCCCAAACCTGGTCAAACCTAAGACGTCCTTCAGGATTCTTCGAATCCACTGTAAGTAAGACAAACTTGTCCTTGAAGTCGAGTGGGTTTCACAGAAAGATGTCACATTTTATGTATATAAATATAGGAAATCTACAAGTCACTCAAGCAACTAGATAGGTTTTGTAAACGGCCAGACGTTCCACTTCCAGATAGCGTCCCCTATAACTTTCGTGCTATCTGAAACATCTACCTGTTTACAAAACTTTATAACCAGTTGCTTAGTAACTTTTGTAGTGTGTATCGTATTACTTGGATGTCTAACCTTCATCAACGAACTAAGGGATCTACCGCTTTGACATAACCTGATGCAACACAATTCGTCGACTCTTATGTTCATATTCGCATTCTGTTTCAGACCCACCCACCGTCAATGTCCCGAAATCCTCCATCCACGTCAAGGAGGGCATGCCAGCCAACCTGACATGCGCAGTGGATAGTAATCCCCAGGCCACGATAACATGGGAAAAACTCGGACACCCATTCCCTATCAGGGGAGACGAAAGGTAGTGGGCTACTTTTGATAGTTAAAAAATTGTTTTCAATGGCTAGGTGCTGGACATTAGTTAGCCAATCAGAGCATCGAAAAGTCAGTTTCTTTCGTCATGCTTTTCTATAGGCTTAGGGGAGAATCACATGATTCAACTCTGGTCATTAATATTTAGGCACCGCTATCCTTTCGTGTATATTCCATATCTTCCCTTCGTTATTGGCTTGAAAGCCTGGAATTAATCATGCTCAGATTGTTACAAGTCAGACTCAGAACAGTTAATTAAGTCTATTCCCAGCTGCATTCCAAGGATACACCTGGAAATTTGATAAAGGTTTCATATGGGTGTTATTCAACAGAAAATCTAGCAACGCTATGAAGAACTCAGAACACTAAATAATATTAAATTCCAGTTTATAGTTTTAAGAGAACATCTTTCTTTCATAAAATATCTTGTCCGTTAGCATGTCCAAATCACTAGTAGTATGTGGAAATTGAGATTTATGTTGTTTTTAGGTTTGCTTCACTCGACCATCTGATTGAACCATAGTGTATTACTTGCCGGCTTCTCTTGCTTCCAGTCTTATTGTATATCCGTGCTGTATAAGACTGTAAGCAAGAGAAGCACTGCAACAGTCGCCATTGCTAATATTTTACCACCCAATGTGTCAGGCCTACTGCATGTTATAGGCAATATATATGTATTGTTGCAATTTCTAATAAAGATAAAGATATGTATTTATGTGGTACTGTTTAACAAGAAATATACATCACATACATCAAACTTGATATATCTTATCTTACGTATTACATGTAATGACGATATTTCAAAAGCCACATGGGAGTGCTAGCTAATGGAGAGTTTAAAGGTTCCTCCGCTCCAGGAAGCCGACCCTGTACCTGCCTAAGGTGACCCGGTACGACGGCGGCACCTATCAGTGTACGGCCGACAACGGGGTGGCACCGAGCGGGAGGGGCACTATCACAGTCAGTGTGCTGTGTGAGTGGGCTTACGTTAAACTATGCATGAATAGAGACCTCGTCATACTGTAAGCCTGAAATCATTTGACGGGCCAAAAATCGATTTCAGCAATAACAAACATAGTTATGCCTAATGTGTAGATACATAAATGCAAAAATTGTTTATTGTACGACTTGACTGTGTGTGTGTGAGGGGGGGGGGGGGTCTAAGATAACTCAGGTCATGATTAATGTGAGTAGCATTGTCAAAGAAGAGTTTTCGTTTTGTTAACGTTCGCAGAGTATCGAAATGGTCTCTAGTGAACTTTTCCTATCATGTATCAACAATACGGAATTGATAACTGCTGCAAATGAGTCAGTTTGAAGGAAAGTAAAGGTCGGAGTTACATTGTATTTGTTACAAAACGAAAATGTTGCAGCTAACAAAGCGTACCTAAGAACTTTTATTCTATACCACAGACCGTCCTTGGATCGACCCCACAATGGAGAAGAAAGTCACGATCCTGAACGGTCAGGACGATTTCTCCCTGGAGTGTCTCGCTGACGGGAACCCCAAACCTCGGATCCGCTGGCGGCGGAAGGATACAAGTCTGTACTGGGAAAACCCGCTCCGGTTCCACAGAGTGCGGTATGATATAGAAGGGACGTACGAGTGCGTCGCCACAACGAAAGACTTTCCGGAAGTGACGAAAGAAACATTTATCGACGTCGTCGGTGAGATTATATTACATTGATATGGACATACATGCGATGACAAAATTGTATTAATGATGATTCAAATTTGATGATATTGTTGTATGGGATCATGTAATATACAATACATAATCAAAGGACGTAGCTAATGATATTTTATATAGCGTGATGAGTAAAATGAGTAGCAAGAAATAGTGGAAATATGAATTATTTTGGTCTTGTTTATGTTATCTAGGTCGACCCCAAATAAGGGAAGAAACTAGTGACGTCATTTCCTCCACGGAAGGAGAAGCGACCAGCCTTACCTGTGACGTCAGAGCTGATCCCCTCCCCACGAAAATCAAGTGGTTATGGCGTGACAGCCAGGGTGTTGAAGTGGAGCTGAACCACGTACAGGGCGACACGAGCGTGAAGGAAAGTTCTAGTAAAGACGAGAAATCTTCATCCCTCACTCTCAAGAACGTAGCGATACGCGACGGCGGTACTTATGTCTGCCACGCAGCGAACATGTTTGGTACTGCACAGCGGGAAATTCATCTCAATGTCACGGGTAGGTTGTTCAACGTTGTATGGACTTGAATGAAATATGGAGGAAAATTTAACAGCGAGGCGGTCTCCGAGGTATTGCTTGCCCTCGGATGACCTTGGATCGTGCTAGCTTTTGATTGGTTGTCGTAAACCTGTCATCAAGTGATTATATGCGAGTATAAAATACAACTGTGGAATCAAGTATTTAGTAAGAGGCGTTTATCTATAATGGCAGACTCTTCTGTTGTGGACCGTAGCCCGCGATTTGAACAAAGTTTCATTTGTAAGTATCTGAAGATGAAGATAACACAGCGTCTTTGTTGTCATATAGATTCTTAGTGTTTGAATGACTTTTTGCATCTTTAGGTAGTTGTCATCTTCGCCAAAGCAAACGGCATATTGGATAGAGTGTACATAGTTATGACTCTTCTTAATTTTAGGACAAACGCATTCAAGTAGATGTAATATTCACCGTTGACATGTTCTGACGGTGCAGAGTCGTACCGTTCCCTGGCCACTGTGATCGCCATCACCATAGCCGCCATGATCGTGCTGGCGGGGCTGGTGATCGGTCTGCTGCTGGCCAGGAGGAGAGGGTGGATCTGTGGCGGACTACGGACAGGTAAAAGGACAACATAACACATCTTTAACTTAGTAAATTCACATTCTGTACCTTGCCTGCAATTGCAGTAGTTTGTCCGCCGATGAACTATGTATTATCACAGAGAGGTAGGCGGAAACATCAAACACAGCACAGGAGTGATATGTTAGGCAAGTTTTGCAACGTCATACCTAATGATATGTATAAGCTCTTCATGATCTAGTGCATAAAGTTCCAGTCAAACTTAAGCTTGCTTCGCTAAAAGCACTAACATAAACCTCAACACTTAAGTATCATTCCGTTTTGGTGTTTCGATACATTTGTCGGCTCTGCCAGTATGATAATCACAACCCGGAACAGTCCTCTGATAGCTCTCCACTATTCCTACACAGATGATAAGAATATGTCTGCGCCCCGCCCCATGCCCCCGGTACCTAAGTATGCACACAAGACCGGTACTATAGACTCAGGAGTGGAGGATCTGGAGCTACATGAGATGGAGGGAACTCTGAAGCCACGCCCTCCGCCTAGAGTGGACAAGGACTGGACAGCGATAGGACTGACCTATACAGGTGGTCATTGGCTTTTTACCGCCCCCTAGCCATGGCTGTTTATCAAATTCTGTGGCATGGTCCTTATTTACATCTTACGATGCTTTGACTTTCCTGTCATAGCCAACATTGCAAATTTGTACTTGCAGTTTCTATGGCCACATAGCTTTCGAACTCCTCTCTTCCTTCAGATGTCTTGCTTGCCTTAAGTGTGACACTGGCAAGCACAATAGAAGAAACTTTGTTTAATTTTGTACTTGTTGCAACTACATTGCGAGCGAGAGACTCCTTGTGGTGAAGACTATCATGACATTCTGTCTGACGCGTTTTGATTCCCTCAGGACTGGCCCACCCCTCCACCCTCCCTCCCTACTCAACTGTAGAGCGGCACCGACCTGACGGGGAGGACCTACAGGGAGACACCATCTTCCACGAACCGGTAAGACAAATCCATTCATTCGGCGATTTTCTTTCACGTCATGGATAAGATGTAGTGGACGATCTGATCTTGAGCGTTCAGTTCAGAGTAAACAAACGCTTTCCAACGGAGAAAACAAAGACTCCGCTCACTTTTAAAAATCTATCCGGATAGATAATCGATCCAGAGGAAATCTGAAGAAATCTAAGCGGCTTTGGGCCGTTCACACTTCAAAAACTGATCCGGATCGGGGCATTTTGATCCAGATCGACGATCTGTCCACATAGATTTTTTGAGAGTGAACGGGGCCAAAAGTACTTGGTTAGTGTCTATGGACTACAATGAATCATCTTCTTTTGCACAGTATCATTGTGGCTTTTAAATCTCATCAACTCTTCGTTGAAAGATTTAGTGTCTAGAGTTGACTTTTTACTCGGCAGCTCGGCCATCCCCACCCGCCGACCAGACACAGTCACGGCCGCCTGACGCTTGGCGGGAAACGGGCCACAGCCAGACGGACCCAGCTGGACAACGTCATCAACGAACAGCAATCATTGTAACATGCTTTATTAGAGAAATATGCCAGCCAGCTGATAGTAAAACAGAACAAATGAAATTTGTTAATCTGTGTTTGAAGATTACATTTCGATTGTTGATGTACAGAACAAGCTTTCAAGAAAATAGTTCTTAGATGTTGTGGAAATGATTGATATCAGTATGTTACCAGAATCTAAATAGTAAAAAATGCCATAATGATGGGGATATGTAATATCCTTATCCTCTGCAAATAGATTTCACACATATAGGCTGCACAAAACTGTAAAAAGTAAGATCTAACGGAGTTTTAGTCGTTTGTTTGCAATGAAAATTGCTGTACATAACTACATGTCTAACGAGAAACATCATCAATGTGAAGGCATTTTAGCAGAAATCTGTCTGTACATTAAAAGACATAGAGCCTAATTGAAGACTGTAACTTAGTCTGAATTAGGTAATGTGGAAATGTACAGGTATGATCTAGATGTATTGCCTATGAAAAAAAGCAAAACAACAACATAAGTTAGTAAATTTCACAAAAAAAGGAGAACCCTACAGAACGTCAACTTCAAATCCACTTGAAGTTCACCAGTGAACAGCATGTTTCTATCATCCAATTGTTGGCCTAAAGCAGATCAGAGTTCATATTGAAAGAATGTCTGCCCATTTAGTTATATATTGTGTACATTGAAGTTGGCGCAATAATGATTTCAAACTGTGCAAAGTGACCATGGGCAGATACAAGCGTGTGCATTCTTGGAATAAAATGCAGTTCGTGCTAGTCTTCATCTCAAGCTACGAAATCCCATGTATTTGTCATATTTTCAATTAAATGAATTTCCTCATTGTAAAGGCATTTTCGACCCACATGGTAAAAACGTTATTGAATTATGCTATGTTAATCTTCGACGTCTGTTCTTTAATTTGTCTATATCTTCAATCATGTGCAGAATATCAGTCCGTGAAAAATAAATTTTTGCTGGGCGATATTGCTGACGTTTATAATTGGACTTACAAAGAAAAATAAAACACTCTTAATAATGACCACGTAAAACGACGAATGACTTATCTCTTATTTTAAGGCATGAAATTAGGCACTTAGGCCATGTCATGGAATGACGTTTCTTTCTTACAACAGATCAGCTTCGAAGTAGACTGTATAAATCATACTGAATTGAGTTGATGCCCTAAGCTCTACATTTTCCCTGACGTTTTCACAGTGATGTTAGGATAACATAACCCGGCCCGTCATTTGCCCCATCCTGGCCACTGGTGTCAGCGCCAGAATTAAACGAACCCCCTCCGCCGCCACCATTTACATCACTATTACATCCCCTACCTCCTCCTGAGTAACCTCCTCCCCCACCTCCACCAATTCCATCTCCGTGACCCCCTCCCCCTCCTCCAAATCCCCCATCGGCATTATTCCATCTTCCACGACCCCCCAACCCGCCATTGACGAACGCCTTCCCACCTTCCCCTCCATTCTCACATGTGTTGCCTCCCCACTGCTTAGCACTCCCTCCATCTGTCAGCAGCCCTCCCCCTCCCCCACCCATGTAGTTATTCTTCCATTCTGTCGCCCCCTGTCCGCCAGTTCCCCCTCTACAACAAGTCTTCCCTTCCACAAAACTCTTGTTCCCAGCAGTTGAAACAGTCCCGTCACATAGGGGGTTATGAGTCTTTAGTCCACCGCCGCCACCTCCCCCACCCCCCGCGATGATTAGTGGCGTATTGTCAGACTTGGTAACAAATGTTCCTCCTCCTCCTCCGACACTTTTCTTGATGATCTCTGCACCTTCCTGTCCAGTCAGGATCTTCAGAGTCTCACCTGTTGACGTAGACAAAACAAAAAATATCATTGTAACTTGGAATGATTGACCTTTTCTATAACCAAGATAGCTTTCATTCGAAGCAAGATAGCGGATAGATTTTTCATGTAGTACACAGTCTTCACTCTACTTCTGCTGTTGAGAATGTTCAAGAATCTCAAGTTGCAAAACATCATCGAAGGGTATTGATTTCGCAACACATCAGAATGAAGTAGACGTCTGGAATCATATCAATCTATGAAAAATATAAATCAATGATCATAAAACCTTGTTTAGTAAGACGTCTATTTTCATAAAATAAGTAGACCGCCTTAAGAGAGTGCTTATAGTTATACAACCTTGTTGAAGCCGAAAAGTTCCCTTCACCACAGCGCCCCGTCCTCGAGCTGACTTCAGATCCGCCGGACTCCAGCCTGCGGCTGCACCTGGAGTGAATTTACACAAAACAATCTCTCCGCGAAACACTCAGCAAAACAACAACTTTGATACCTTTCCATAATGCATTTAGTCATACGTAACTGGGGTCGTGTGGAATTAGCCCAGAGGTCCTTGGTTGGAATCCTGTCATGTCACCGATGTTGTGCCCTCCTCACTCCACCGTCCACTCAGGTGTAAAAATGGGTATGTACCAGATTTTGGTTGGGAGGTAAAAGTGGAGGAAAGAGAGGGTTGTGCTCCGCCTTCCGATACCGTACTCTAGCCACAGTGGCTAACAAGCAACTGCCCCTACGGTCTCGAAAAGGCTATGGGACCACCTATACGCAACTTGGACGGAATTACCATGAAGACACCCCTCTCTCCATTTCATTAAAAATACATTTTTTCCATTACAACCTCAGATAAAACTCCCCCCCCCCAGAACAAGTCAGGAACAACTGATTTATGATATTAACATTGGTCCTACCCGCTGCCTCCATGCTGTAAGTTCCCGTTCTCGGCACAGTGAAGTGTTGTATCCCGTCATGTAGCGTCACCAGGTATTCATGGTCCTGTCCCCTGTAGTGGTTACCCAGGGTAGTGGGGCCCAGACGGCCGGTGGCGCCCAGGATGGTGAACTTGGCAGTACGGAAGGGGAAATCTGTGGAGATGTCACAATGAATTATATTTTAGGCAGCGTTGTGTGTGTCTATAGTCAAGTCTAGTTATAATTAAGTCAAAGTTTATTGTACAACAATTGCAACAGGTACAATGTAAGGCAAAATACTACTAGCTATATATACTAATCTAATAAAACTACATGAATTTTTCCAGGCTGTACAATGTTGTCAATGGTATCAACTGGTTACTTACATTGTATACTAATATAGTACAAACTATAAAATGTTGTCAATGGTAGATAGTATCAACTGGCTACTTATACGGATCTAGTAATAAGGTTCTAGGCTATACAATGTTGTCAATGGGAAATAGTATCAACAAGAGGTACAATTGGGAGTCGTATAAATCAATTGTCCAGTTACATGATGAGTCGAATGTCTTATACAATTAAGTCACTATTTCACTGATTCTTTTTTGCATAGACGTATAGATATATTGGCCTAGATATACAGATACTGTGTCGGGACATGACGTATGTGTGTGCGTGCGTGCGTACGTGTGTGTATGTGTGTGTGCCTGCGTGTATGTATGTGTGTGTGTGTGTTGGTCAACGAGATAGCTCAAGAACGGCTCATTCAGATTTGTTGTGCTGGTAGGTTGTGAGGTTGTGACAAAAACTAATTTCGGGTCCCCTGCTGGCTTGCTTTCGTACAGCAGGGGAACTTCCGGTTTAGACATCTCGTAATCAACTTGCCATGGTCTTTTAATTTAAGCGGTAGATAGCTCGTGGGGCAGAGTAATTAAGTGGTGTAGTTTTGGACACTGGCGTTTTTTTTTTAATACAGGGGCCTATTTTCTTTGAAACTTCGAAAGCGAAAAACACAAGAGTTTGACGAATTTTTGGTATGATTTTTGGTATCTAGATATAATGTAGAAATTAATTATACGTATACGAACACAGTTTGCATAATTAGTGAGGGCATTTTACAAATCTATTCAAGAATAGGACTATCAGAAAATGGGGCATTTGCAACTGAGAAAGATGGGGAACATCGATAGATATAAATAATTGCAAAGGAAGACCCAACTTGCATAATCAGTGAGTATATAATATCATTTCAAAGTGGCTAATGACGTAAAGGTGAACATCGCCAGATACAAAAATGCAATATCAGGGCCTCGTAATTGCTCAGGAAATGCTAAAATAAACTTTTTTTGTTAAGATAAGGCGTTCATACTTCGAACAACTTCTGTTATTTGTTTGGAAGAGATGATCAACTTAAATGGTTTATGCAAGTAAAGACCTTATTTGCATACGCAATGAGAAACATTTATGATACACACCGTAAGGTATGAGGTCGTGGGACTCTAGTGTTAAGGATTAATTACACTGGTTTATACACAATTGATTAGTATTCAACATACATTTTACTGTGCACGTGCGTCCAGCTATGATAAAGTGATGGTAAGGAATGTGCTATTTTCTCTTACCAAAAACATCGCCAAAGCTGATTTCCTTAATGTTTGCATTTGTGTCTGCCATGTATGTGACATAACTGACGTTGTCAGGAATTTCTGGGATTGGCCCTTTGAGCAGAATATCCAGTCGTGCTGTGACGTCAGAGTACACGTTCACCACGTCAAAGTCACTGCCATGTTCCACGATTTTCCGTGAGTAGTCCACCGTGCTGGACAGGCAGCCCAGGGCGCTCTCAATGATGTCTTCTGCTGCAGAGAGTTGTTTGTGACGAGAAGCGGTGATAGAGGCAAGTTTTTCTTCGAGTCCCGCCTGTTTGCGTTTTGCATTATCGGTGAACTCTTTGATCGCTACCGCTACAGCTTCAGCTATGGCGTCTTTGGCCGTCTTCTGATTGGCATCTAACTCTGTCTTCTTGCTAGCAACCTTTACTTTGATGAGTTGGTACTCATCAATTTTAGGTTTGGCCTTGTCTGCGCCGTCAGTTAACTTCGCTCTGATGCCGTCCACCACTTTGGGCAGGTAGCCGTGCTCATGATCTTTGTGCTCCAAAACTAAACAGTCCCGGCAGATCGGACCTTGGCACGTCTGACAGTAGAACCTGAGTTCTTCACCGTTATGCTCTTGACAAATAGGCTGTCTCTGAGACTTGAAGGCAAGCGGGTTGGACGTAGAACGGCTTTTCAACTCCTCAAGACTTATCGTGTCATGATCTCGACTGAGCTTCACTCTCCGATGGGCGGTTAGGCAGTCCTTGCAGAGAAAATCGTCACAGTCACGACACCAACAAGTTGCCTTGTTCCCTTCATCGCATGTGCTGCACAGGATGTCATCCGTACTGTCTGTGGTCAACTTCTTATGGACGTCGACTGCATCTTGAAGACTCAGTACGAAGAAGTTGTCCTTGAGCCCCTCCACACCGCCCCCCGGAAGTTCAGTTTCAGTCCGACATGTTGGACACGGAAACGCCTCCTTCCCCTCACTTTGCGGCGCGACGAACTTCTCCAGACAGCCCTTACAGAAGGTGTGAAGACACGGCAGGATCTTGGGGTCCTTAAAGGGCTCCAGGCAGATAGTACACTCCAGAAAGTCGTCCGAAATCTGGGTGATTATGGCCTCCGCCATAACGGTGCTTGGAAGACGTGGGGCACAGGAAGTGAGATTGAACGGTGACCTTTCAAACGGTCACGGGGTCAAAGGTAACATGGGGTCATGTAACATCATATGTAACTGTAAGAGACAGTACTAGTGGACTTTCAGAGAAAACTGCATTACTGCGGCAGTGTCGGCTCTGTGAGGCAGTTGCAGATGTGGCAGCGCATGCAGTAGAGCTAATGAAGGTCAAACTTACTTGATGTATGGAATATATTCTCTGCACACACCGGCGAAACTGCCGTGAGTGTGAGTGACGTGCTTTTGAAGTTCAACAGAATCTCATGTGCAACAATGTTCATGCTCGCTTCTCCTTTTGTAGTGTATTTGTGACTTCAAAACTCAATTTGATTTTACCGTGTATATCCCTTTATAATCTGCCGATCAACTCGATATTCCCCAGCTCGGCCATCCCCACCCGCCGACCAGACACTGTCACGGCCGCCTCGGACGCTTGGCGGGAAACGGGCCACAGCTAGACGGACCCAGCTGGACAACGTCATCAACGAACAGCAATCATTGTAACGTGCTTTATTAAAGAACAAATACCAGCTAGCTGATAGTAGAAAAAACTTGTGGAAATAAAACAAATGAAAGTTGGTAGTATGTATTTCAAAATTACTTGTTGATTGTTGATGCCGATGGGCAAAAAAAACCGCCAAGAAACAGCCATCAGTTGCATTGGAAATGACTGTTGTTATCATCTTAACAGAATCTAAGTAGCATAAGATGCCATAATGATATGGATATTTAATATACTTGCCCTCTGCTACATGAACAATAGTTTACACAGTTATATATATAGGCTGCACCGAAAACTTTAACTGAGCAAGATTCAACAGCCGTTTGCACCTTTGGGGGTGTCAGTATAAAATCATCTTGGAATTACCAACCATGTTTCTGACATTCAGTTTGTGCTCTCACTTTTGTGTACATTGAAGAAAGCACAATCAAGATTTCAGATCAGAATTCAATGTGACTTGGGTTCATGCTTGTCTTCTTCACAAGCTGTTAAAGATGCGTTTCCCCAATCGTAATGACGTTAAAAACAATCATGCACAGTCAAGGTATCATCGACTCTCCGTGAATTTTGTTGCTTTAATCTTCGACTCTGTATCTGCACTGTCAATGATGTCTAGAATACCTCTCAGTGAAACATTCACGGTGTTGGTGGGCGATGTAGCTGATGTTTCCCAACGTAAGAAACAACCAACTAAACTGTGCTTATCTAATCAGATGATTATCTAGTCACAACTAGGTAGAGCGACGGATGGATATCTTCTAAGGCCTCAAATACACACATAATGTTTTCTTGTACAACAGATCAGCTGAGATGAAGATTGTTTTATCCATACATCGTTCTCATAGTAATGTTCTGATTACATAACCAGGACCGTCATTTGCCCCATCCTGGCCATTTGTGTCAATGCCGACATTGAACGAACCTCCTCCTCCGTCACCAGTTCCAGGCTCGCAGTATCCCCTTCCTCAGCCTGAGTATCCCCCTCCTCCTCCTCCTGAACTGGCCCCATGTCCCCCACCTCCTCCTCCAAATCCACCGACGGCACTATTCAATCTCCCGCGACCCCCTAACCCACCATTGACAAAGGCCTTTCCACCTTCTCCACCACTATCACAACTGTCAGGCTCCGAAATGCTTAGAACTCCTCAGCAGTCAGCAGTCCTCCCCCTCCCCCACCCATGTAGTTACCCTCCCATTCCGTGGCTCCTTTTCCTTTAGATCCCCCACAGTACCCAGTCTTCCCTTGCACAAAACTTTTGTTCCCATCTGTTGAGACAGTCCCGTTACACAAAGGCCTATGAGTCTTCAAGCCCATGCCTCCCCCACCTCCACCACCCGAGATGATAAGTGGTGTATTGTCGATTTCGGTAACAAATGTTCCTCCTCCTCCTCCCACCTCTTTATGCTCATTGCCACTGATCTCAGCACCTTCCTGTCCAACGAGGATCTTCAGCATGTCACCTAAGGCATCAAAACGTATGGTCAGATGTTGTATCCATTGCTGATCATGATAATCCTTTCTTTATGTAAGGGACAAAAGACAAATATTTCACAATAGAGTTATTTCTTCTTTCTCAACAAAAACAGTTTAATTTCAGGGACAGTTTGGAGTATGCTAGAGAGTGGAACATTCTTATGCGTTTCACAGTCATGTCTTCAAAAAAAATTCAATTCATTTCTTGCAATATTCATAGCATTGTGCATCATCATCATCATCGTCGTCACCACCACCATCATCATCATTATCATCACCATCATCATCATCATCGTCATGATGCCTCTCTCTCTTTCCTCACATACGCATGCATGTGAACTTAATACTATCATAGCCAACCTTTGTCAAGCTGAAACGCTCCCCTAACTACAGCGCCCCGTCCTCGAGCTGACTTGAGATCATTTGTGCTCCACCCTGCAGCTGCACCTGAAATGAAAAACCTTCATATATCAAATAACAAGCTTTACAACTTGTCTATCACATAACCTTATTACACATTGCCCTGGACGGGACGGGACGTGTAGAAAAATTCTGCATTTAGTCATGACACACACACAGATACACAGTACAGGACATGCATTCAAAACTCTTCTAGCGCCATAATCAACAAGAGTTCTACGACCTCATACCTTCGCGAAATGATTTTGACCTTTATGACTGACGTATTAGGAGTGTTTTTCATCAATCAAAAATCATACCAGTTGATCCTCCTCACCCAAATAACATAAGTTGTCCAAACCTCCTTGTTATGATTATGAGCTTAACAAAGAAGGTTATGCTAACATTTTTCATCAATAATGCAAATAAGCTCCTTATTAGCATAATTTGATTCAATGGTGTTCACATTCACACAACTTCTAAATGCAACAAGTATGAAATTGCCGTTATTTACTAGTATGGAATGATAGTAGTTTCTCATGAATTATGCAAATTAGGCCTACATTTGCATAATTTCTATCTATTGACATTCCTCTCTTCCTCAGTTACAAATGTCACATATTTGAATAGTCATATCATGGAACACAGCAGGTTTTTAAAATTGCCTCATTAATTATAATCTGATTTGCATAATTATCATCCAATCATACAAAGCATCACATAAGCTATCTACATACCAAAAATCATGACCATCCATCAAGCCCATCTCGAGTTATATTATTTTCTCATTAATTATGTAAATGAGGTTCTCATTTGCATAGCTGATATCTATTAATATTTCTCTGTTCCTCAGTTACATATGTCACATGTTTGCGAGTCCTATCATGGAAATTGATGAATGTATAAACTTTCCTCATTAATTATGCAAATTAGTTACTGATTTGCATAATAAGTATCCAATCATGTACATCATCGCTCAAGCTATGTACATGCAAAAAATCATGACCTTCCATCAAGCCCTTCTTGAGTTGTTCCCTTTCAAAGTCTGAAGCAAAACCTACCCCTGCAGTTCCAAAAAAGTTGCTAGGGGGCCCAAACCTATACCACTTACTCTCTGCCCAACGAGCTATCTACCACTCAAAAATCAGTTCCATAGCATGTCCACAACACGAGATATCATAACAGGAAGTTCCGCTGCAGTACCGTAACAAGCCGATAGGGGGCCCAAAATCTAATCATTTTCAGGTTTCATCGAGACCTACCAACATACCAAATACCAAGACAATCCTTCCAAGAATTCTCGACTTATCGTGTTCACTAACAGACACACAGACATGCTCGGTATTCCCATGCTGTGGCACTGCATTAATGACTGTTCTTACTCATATAAGGCCGTGTATATCCAACTTTGGTCAAAATTTGTATGTTTCAGTCTTTTAATTGGTGTAAGGAGATATCTTTGTGGTTTGGTTTCACATGCTCCGAGTGGACTCTTCCAGGCTGGGAGTAGGTCAAAGTTGATGATTGTTTTCGTCTGTCAGCTGTTACGAGAGAACGAGCTGGTCAACTGTCTATTTTCTTTACATGATTCTAAAGTAGACAGATGTGGCTTTCTGGTGCATAAGAATTTTTGGGGCTTGCAATTAAGGTGAATCCTTTTCTGAGCCCTTGTTTTAGTGCTTTAAAGCATTACTGCCTATATGGGCAAGCCTATCTCTTGTATCTGCCCTACAGCTGGCTGATAGCCAATTTGTCCCTGGCAGTACATGTGACTGACGTTTCCTGCCTGCCTCATGACCCCTCATGACCCCTCATGACCAACTTTGCCCCCCATGTACCCGTATCAATATCCCCTGCAGCTGAAACAATACAGCCCACACGTCGCAACCAGAACGCATAGTAAAGCATACAATTGAACACATTTTTACACTTTTCTCGTTAATTATGCAAAACACTTCGCCCAAAATCTAATCATCTTGAGATGTCCCACATACACACCGACACACCAACTACGACAACAAACCATCCAGGCGTTCTCGACTTATTCTGTTCACTAACAGACACACAGACAAGCACCGTCGAATAACCTTCTCGACGAAACCATTCGTCGCGAAGGTAATTACATGTACTTGCTTGTGTGCTGGAGCAGGGCTTATCATGCATAAAGTAAAACTGCAAAGCTTACGTGAATATTAGACTTTTAAACAAAATCACAACTTAGCCCACCCGCTGCCTCTATGCTATAGTAGCCCGTCCTCGGTACAGTGAAGTGCTGTATCCCGTCCTGTAGCGTCACCAGGTGTTCATGGTCCTGTCCCCTGTAGTGGTTACCCAGGGTAGTGGGGCCCAGACGGCCGGTGGTGCTCAGGGTGGTGAACTTCGCGGTACGGAGGGGAACATCTGGGAAAATATCATGGTGCTTTAGTGTTCACCTTAACAGGCATATTTATTACTTTCGCCGGGAAGGTATGCCTTCGCGGGAAAGTTATGTTATCGGTTACACCAGCTGTAAAGTGGGTCCGTATGTATGTCGAGATCATAAGTCGAGAAAACTTTGACGGATCTTGCTGATTTTTGGTAGGTAAGTGTCGGTTGTGGAAATGAAGGTCAAGTTCGAAAATGGCTAACCTGACGTTTTCCTAAAGTGCTCCAGTGGACTTTTTATGTTATTGTGTTTGTATGTAGACAACATAACTCGATGTATTGTTGATGGACCTGCATGATTTTTGGTGGGTACGTGGAGATTGTGGTAACAGAGGTCAAGTTCAAAAATGGGTCACCTGGCATGTTCCTGCGGTATTGCAGCGGGCTGTTTATGTATGCGTATTTGCTTGTTGACAGGATAACTTGAGAAGCTGTTGATGGCTGTGCACGATATTTAGTGAATAGGTAAGTTTATTAAAGGAGAAGGTCAAGTTCAATGATGGGCCTCCTAGCGGGCACCTAAGGTACTGCAGCAGAGCTTCAATGTTTGAGGTCAAATTTTCTGCAAGTGCTACGGTCATGATTTTTGTGTGGTAGATAGTCCATGCCACATGAAGTAAGTTGTGTACGTTTGGGCCCTCTAGCGGCGTGTTTGGAGCTGCAGCGGGTCTTTTTGATTTATTTGTTTTGACCTTTGGACATGAATAACTAGACACATGGTCAACGGATCGTCTTGATTTGTAATATGTAGATAGCTTAATTAATGCTTTACATAACCAAATACTCATTATGCAAATCAGGAGCTAATTTGCATAATTAGCATGGAAAGTTTATAAATCTGCTGCCTTTCAAAATAGAACTCTCAAACATGTGACATATATAGCTGAAAAAGATAGAGGTATCGATAGATACCAATGATGCTAATAGCTACCTATTTTGCATAATCAATTAGAAAATACTAATTGAAAATACCACAATATTATATGATTGGAATTTCATTCTTATATTATTAGGAAGCTTAGTCAAGGTGAACAATATCAGACGAAAATTATGCATGACAAGGCCTCATTAACAAAATTTCAGCTAGCTAATGGTTTCAAAACACAACTGAACACAACACAACCGCTTGGCGGTGATTAATCACGGATGCCCTGCTGTCACTGGCAAGGCCTGTGCCCTGACTCTGGTGGCCATTAATCACTTTTCCAGGCCAGGCTGTGGCAACATGGTGCAACCACTGGGGTATCACTTACACCTACTGGGGGACCTGTCGGAGGGAACAGAAGGATTATAGCTACATTTGTGAGAAGTTCTTTGTGTCAGAAAACAGCTAATTTCTTAGCGATTTTAGATATTTTTAACCTCTTATCGAAAGTCGTGACAACATGGGGAGAAAGAAGAGGTCAAGGTCAGCATCAGAGGAGCGAAAGTTAGAAGATCGCGAGCGGAAAATGAAAGTTTGATAAACGTTAGGAAGGTTGCGATCATGTGATCATGGGGGTCATGTGTGACGTCAAGTGGGCCAGGTCGAGTGGTGGGAGAGGAGACTTAGGCAGCAACATTTTTAGCTTCCTATTTCCATGTAGGAACTATAGATCAAACCAAGGAGGTTGGTGTTACTAATGCTACGGTCGGGAATGTAGCCCCGGCCGGGCTCTGACGTCTGGGGGGCACAGGCTGTCGTGGTCACAATTAAAAGTTTCCATCGCGCTACCCTGTTGGGGTCCCGGGGTGCTCCGGTGGGCGCTCGGTGGCATTTTTGTAAACGTTTGTCACCTTCATTGGCCATGTTGGCAGGTATCCGACAGGTACTCGTCAGTTGCTCTGACTGTGTCTTGTAGTGACCCCTGTGGGGTCCGACAGGGCCCTGCCGAATGCGCCGTGAAAGACGGCCGGGCATCAGGCAGGTTCCTGGTGGGCACACGTCAGTATCTCGAGGCGTATGTAAACTGTAAATTGCACTGGAGCTAAAAAAAGAAACACGATATACGACGTTCACGCTTTAGTTCTGCTCACCTAATCTGTAATGTCACACTTGACCCGTCTTACGAAGTACACACATTATTCTGTGCACTTGGTTCGTAACAGAACAATACTTTATTCTATGCTATTTGTCAATGACACCAGCATATGTCTTTCCCACAAAAACTTTGATTCTCTGATACAACTGGCTAATCAAGATGTGTAAAGTACATGTACATGGTTTGAAGCAAATACGTTTCCAACGAATTGCCTTATTTTCTGCAGTAAAGATAGAGGTTATGATACCAATCAAGCAAAAATATTCTTACAGTGATTACTCTTATAGCTCTTGGCAGAACTCGTAGGTATAGGCCTGGGTTTGTTTCAAACTTTGAAAGAGAATAACTCAAGAAGGTGATGACTGATCGTCATGATTTGTAGGGATGTACATAGCTTGAGTGATGATTTACTTGATCGTATAAGAATCATGCAAATCAGGATCTGTGATGTGAAAAAGTATACAAACCCTTGCATTCCATTGTAGTCAGACCTAATTTGCATAATTAATGACGAAATACTATAATTTCAGAGTGGTAAATGATGGGATTTCATTCTTGTGGCATTTGGGAGATAATCAAATGTGGATGTTATCAGACATAAATCATCAGGGCCTCATTTACATAATATTTGAGGAAATGATACAATGGCCTTTTTTGCTAAGATTTTACTTTAATGCTGTGCTATGTGTAGAGAAAAGGATCACTTAAAATTTATGCAAATGAGGACCTTATTTACATACTGAGTGATAAGCATTCACTCAAAAAGGCTAACATCAGTCGGCGAAAGTATGAGGTCGTGGAACTCTAGTATGTATATTGCTTTATCTTTTTTTACCTAGATAAGACGAATTGTTTTAACGTCATGCTAATTATCTTTTTTGCGTAAGTGCATTTCTTAAAATTTCTATTTTATGATACATTGCTTTTTCTTACCGGCAATTTTGCCGAAATCGACGTCCTGGGCGTTTATAGTTGGATTTGCTCTATATTCGATGTAACTGATCAAATCGGGAATGTCCGGGATCTGTCCTTTGAGTAGAAGATCAAGTCGTGCTGTGACGTCAGAGTACACGTTCACCACGTCAAAGTCGCTTCCATGTTCCACGATTTTCAGTGAGTAGTCCACCGTGCTGGATAGGCAGCCCAGGGCGCTCTCAATGGTGTCTTCTGTTGCAGAGAGCTGTTTGTGACGAGTAGCTGTGGTAGAGGCAAGTTTTTCTTCGAGTTTCGCCTGTTTTCGTCTGGCATTATCGATGAACTCTTTGATAGCTGTTTCTATAGCTTCAGTAATGGCGTCTTGGGCCGTCTTCGTGTTTGTATCCAGCTCTGCCTTCTTGTTAGCAACAATTTCCCTGATGAGTTGGTACTCATCAATTTTGGGTTGGGCTTTTTCAGCGCCGTCTTTGAGCCTGTCTCTGATTCCCTCTACCACTTTGGGCAGGTAGCCGTGCTCGTGATCTTTGTGCTCCAACACTAAACAGTCCCGGCAGATCGGACTTTGGCACGTTTGGCAGAAGAGCCTGAGTCCCTCACCGTTGTGTTCGTGGCAAATTGGTTGCCTCTGAGACTTGAAGGCAAGTGGGTTGGACGTCGAACGGCTTTTGAGCTCCTCAAGACTCAAGGAGTCATGACCTCGGGTGGGCTTCAATCGTTGATGTACAGCAAGGCAATTGTTGCATAGAAAATCGTCGCAGTGACGACACCAAGAAGTTGCTTTATTCCCTTCATCGCATGTGCTGCACGTGATGTCATCCGTACTGTCTGTGGTCAACTTCTTATGAACGTCAACTGCATCTTTAAGACTCAGTACGAAGAAGTTGTCCTTGAGCCCCTCCACACCGCCCCCCGGAAGTTCAGTTTCAGTCCGACAAGTTGGACACGGAAACGTCTCCTTCCCCTCACTTTGCTGCGCGACGAACTTCTCCAGACAGCCCTTACAGAAGGTGTGAAGACACGGCAGGATCTTGGGGTCCTTAAAGGGCTCCAGGCAGATAGTACACTCCAGAAAGTCGTCCGAAATCTGGGTGATTATGGCCTCCGCCATAACGCTACCTGTAAGCCACGTATATAGGGAAAAAGGAATGTAGGAAGTGAAGATGAACTATGAACTTTCGGTCACGAGATTGTTTACATTAAAGGTAACTCCGGGCCATGCAAGCTACTAGCGCTAGTGCTTATTACGCCATCACTATAAAATTATGCATATCCTTTTTGCGCACGCATCAATTTCGGGGTATTGAGAGTATGGCAACCGTAGTCATAAATTCAAGCCAGTATCGCTAAACTCAAGTTCTTCTCCAAGTTGGTACGGTATAAAAACGCCACACTCACTTAGCGGAAAAAGTAGAACTGCAATGATGTCAACTACGCGATATGGATGCTGATTCAGTGACTGGTCCAATAAAACGATTCGACCAATTAGTGTAGACCACTGTTTGCTCTGCGGCACAATCACACATACTAGTAGTAGCTTGTATGCACCCCGAGCTAAGTATTGATTGATTGTTGAATGACCAATAGGTATATTCGATGGATTATTCTAATCACAATCATCCGACTTATTATGTCTACTCTGATTAGTTGATTTCATTTTACCCGTGGCCAATAGCATTTAATGTATCAAGGTATGATGTGCATGCGGATAAATATGTTGGTGTTCTCGTTCAGCCTACATGTTGATTGGCCAGCATAACATTGATTGACCAAATGAATGTGAAGCTAAAATGATGTTGAATTCAAGCTGCAGCATTTATTCAATTGACTGCTAGGGGTTGCTCTTAGTATCCAATGTAAAATCATATTGGGAATATTACAGTTGTGTGAAGCCTTTTTTAATCCGCCTGGTGACGCCCTTGACACGCTGCGAAAACTCGGCATTGGCGGCAGTGCGGAGATGGATTGCGGGGATTGTTGGGCGGAGACAAGAGGGTAATATACAATAAAGGAACTCATTCTACACAAGTTCATTCTATAGAAAAACACTCATTGGTAACATTATTTTATTGGAAAAATCATTGCACATGAAGTACTGCTATCCTCTTTAAAATGAAAAATAATTCAAAAGGTGCTTCTAAATCAGAAAAATGACAATGCTATTTGCACACAATGTCAACATGTGGTATAAAAAGAATCTACACGTACAGGTGAAATGTTGCTTAATCTTGATTGTTTTTTATATCATGACAAACAACGATTTAATCTGTTGTGGTTAGATAGGTACATGTCTACTGGAATCGTTTTTGTCGAAATCTTAAGTACGGATAATGCCATTGAATGTTCACAATAGCATCGTCTTTATGTTCAACAATCTTCTTTGTCCATCAGTTATCAATAAAGTTGAAGAAAACAGTACACACTTACTGGATAGTTTGTGTGCATGAATAATAACTACGTTCATCACAAAACATGAAAATCAGCAGACAAATGAAAATAGCTCATTTCAAAAGATTATCAAAGAACAGATAAAAGACATTGTTTTTTTTTCAACTTAAGCTATGAATTTGATACAAGTTGTTATTCAGAGAAAATCAGTCTAAGACCTGGCAAAAACAATTCAAGATTACAGGCCAAACTGGTAGTTTGAGAATAGATCCAGTCAATACTCAAACTAGTCAGGATAACATAACCTTAAAATGTGTATTCTAATATAGCCAGAGGTACCAGCCACCTTCTTTATTTTGTTGCTTTTAAATCAGCTCCCTACATATATCAAATAATCTTATTCTATGAAAAATATGACAGTTGATATGTGTGTTATCAAACAATATGTACATTAAGTTTACAAATGAATTGTGTACATGTATGGTACACAGAAAATGCATGTAAGAGCACAACAATGAAAAGTACTCTGTTATGTGTTCAGAGGTATATAGCTTTGAAAAAGCAATATTCTTGGATAGAAAAATAAAAATGTCATCACTAATTTGAAAACAAGGTCTTTTGTACTTCTTTATCTGGACATACATAAATTAGCTTAACACTATATTATGTACAAAATATACATGCTAAAATATCAGTCAATGACTTTGCAATCGATCTTATAGAAGAAAAACTCAACACTAGAGTAATTTCTAGATCATCTTTAAAAACACAGCTGGACTATCAGAGAAGAACTGAATATGGTGTTGCCAAAATCATATGCACATTATACACAATATTAATGGCAGTTCATAATTGAAAATCTATTAGTAAGCTACCTATCAAAAATCAATGTAAATCTACATATTTTAACACCCTTGACAATTGATCGAAATTCTCTAAACATTTACTGTAATAAGTTTTCTTTCTTGACTACTCTGATTGATTCCTAGCAAAATAGCAAAGAAATGTTCCTGATTTTTAGGATAATTGTACATATTATTTCCTTAAAAACATAGCAATATTCGTTACCTATATTAATCTTATATTACAATTTTGTCTCTTTCTCACACCTCTAACATTATTCTAAAGGCTACTCCTGACCATGTTCCCTGATAAATATAGGCACATAACTTATCATCATTTAGTGACATTTTCTAGACAACAAGGCTATTACACATTTACACACTAAGGCAGGCAACTATGTGATTCGTTCGTTTTTACACTTTGGTACATTTTGTAACTCGAAACAGCAGCACAAGCTTTCAAAATTTCACAACCAGTACATCAGACAGTCACAGCCAATGAGTTGTAAAAACACTGTATGAAAATTGCAACAATACTGAGAAGATTGACAACTGCAGCAGCACAGAATGACAGCACAGTGCGCTGGGTTACTCCACCTGGTTGGTGAGAAGTGGAGCTGTGGTGCTGCTGTCCACCTCATCTATGTCACCGTCCAGCTCGATCTCATCTGTCAGGAAGCTGGAGGGAAAGGGATGGATGTTCATCAGTTTAATTATCAGACTACAACTTTTACAGGACACGAAAATGTAGACACTTTGATTTTGATGATCGTAGGATGTGATATCTATTTTGCAACAAATTTAGATTTGTCTGAATTGTAGGTGTTTTTCTATTACTTTAAGAGTAAGTAAATGCACTGTCCTACACAAATCTTTATTAACTAAGATGTTCAGCTGAGCAGCTGGTTTCAACATAAATGATGTAAATCTTTCATTCAGGAAACTTTAAGAAATGTCAACTATATAGAAACAACAAAAAAACTTCTAAAATTGAAATATAAAAGAAGTGACCACAGTAATCATGGAAAATAGATTTTTCTTACTCTAGTCTGAGGAAGCCGTCGACTCTGTCATTGTGCCTTTTCTTGTAGTACCAGAGTAGAGGGCCTGCCACCAGCGCAATGATCAGGAGACAGCCTATCACTATGGCGATGATCTTACCAGGCCCCATGCCTTCTCCATCTGGGGATGTAGAATGAAATATCATGATGTGTGTTAAATACTCCCAAATACCGCACCCAAATCTTCTACACCCATAGTCATTAAGAAGGGCTACAATTTTAAACAAGAAATCTGTTCTGCTTGTAAGTGACAGATACACAAAGGGCTAATTGAGACATCGAGTTTTTACAACAACATTGAAAAAAAGCAAAATTGATTTTCGGACAGGCTAGTAATAGATGTTGAAATCAGGGCACCTTTCAAAAATACAAGACCAGTTAAATTCAACTTGTTACTTGCTAGCTTTTCATATTTCTTACTCTTTAGCTTCAAAATTTTAAAACTCAAACAAGGTTCCTGTAGTACTGCTACCCACCAGTAGGAGGCACCCCAGGTTCAGGAGTGACCCCTAGTGTTGTTCCCTCTGCATCTGTCCCCTTCCCTGACAGCTGACTACACTTGGCGTCCGGTCTCCTCAGTGCCTCCCTCTGATCCTGACTCAATTCTGTTCTCCTGCACTGTGAATGGACCTGTGTGGTTTGACATAGAAAGTTTGATTAAGTATGAAGGCGTCCTTATCAAAACATTGCACAATTTCATCTAGCTACAGTCCAAGCCTGGTATCCTCTTGGTATTGCCAATACTGATATCCATAATTGGTAGGGGTAAGTGTAAATCTATAAATGTTACTGGACCAAGGTCGAGACTTAGTGTACCATACTGGACACATTAGATTTAGAATAATGGCAAGGCCCTATAGCAAGACAATGATGTAATTTACGGTGCACAGGGGGTATGTGCAGTGTCTTTAGCAACCTATGTTTAGAGGTTAACACATACAATATGTAACTTTACCTTTATTTCATCTTGCAGCTGATGAACATTACTCTCAGAACACAGAAACCCCACTGTGCGGCTCCCATGGGTGGCTGGTAGGCAGGTGGCCATGACTGGTTCACTGCCTGGTGACGTTAGGAAGTCATGTGATCTGTTGAACCAGATGGGGTCTCTGATATTCTCAAAACTCCTGTGAGGGAAAAGTATAGTAGATTGTTGTATCATGACATGACATGACATGGTTTGATGTAATAACAACTAATACAATTTCATTTCCACAATCAATGTGTTCAACCTGTTTTATAATTTGTAAACTCAACTGTAGATGCAAATAGTAGGCAGCAAAGCAAGAGATAATTTGTTGCCTTGGGAACAGATCAGGACAGTGATGGAAGGGTTTTGTGCAACATTCTTCAGGATGACAGTTTGCAAAAATACATTCTTCCATTGTACATTTCCTTGCTGTTAAGTTAAATTTCCTTGCAAAATTTTACCTATGTTTAGCCCAGGTTTTCATGTTCACACACTAGTCCCCAAGAATCCCACCTGCACGTACATTCAAAGATGATGAATTTCTATTGCATCATCATTTTATAGAAATGTTGTAGTTGTTAGACAGGGCTACTATTGAAATGAAGAAAAAAAGACAAACCTTGGAAAAAACTCCAGATAGTTTCCTGCTGGTACATCTGCACTTTCCCATGATCCCCCATGTTGGCAGGATATCTCCATGGCAACAGTCCTAGAGGAATCCTGATTGGCCAGACCACCAAAGGTCTTCACAAACACAGTTGCATTGACATTAACAGCAGCAACATGGTGTCCAGTCAAGGCACTGTCACTGAGAAGAAACAACATTCCATTGCAAACATTCGTAGAAGCATCAAAGAGCAAAGCCGCCCTGTGTAGAAGATTGACAACATCCGAATCTTGGGTAGAGATATCTTGTAGATAACTTCTTATCCTATCCTTGGCATCTTCTGTGGCATGAGAAGTTTGACTAAAGACAGTCCCTTGACTGGTGACTACATTGACATGGTCCCACTGTGAGAGTGTGTTGGTGAGATCCATGGCTGTTTGAACCATCTGTGCTTTTGTGTCTGCTCTAGTGTTGTGGAGGAGGATCACCATTGTCTTGGGGTACAGGAAGGCACCAACATTGTTCTATGAGAGAAAGAAAAATTAATCAGATAGAGTACTGAATTTCTAACACCAATATAACTACTGCAAATACCGCAAAGAACTCATTAATAGGGGAAATCAGACTAGCTATAAGATTTCTAATGGTACAGAGTGTTGTTTATTTGTAGGAGTCAAGAAAAGGGAATCCGGTGGTATTCTGATAGTATATCATACATTGTGTTATTTGTTATACTACAATGCTCCAAAACAGACTGGATATTAAAACAACAGTTTACATATTTGATTTATTCAACAAAGCAGTATGCTACCACCATGTAGCCATTAAATTTGCATCGCTATAAAGCATACATCAGCGAGAGAAGGTTATTATCAAATCCTTACCTGAATTTCAGCCAACACAGTCTCCAGTATGTGGTGTCTGCCTGTGTCTGTGCACTGTTCCCCAGACATGGCCACTCCTGGGTACACCCTGATGTGACTGGTCAACTCTGACGGGTTCGAAACAAAGTACTGGTGCAGGATGGGAAGGGAACGGGAGGTTTCACCGCTCTCAAGGGTCATTCTCCAGTTCTGTGGGAGTGGGAACACTAAACATTGAGTTTGCCAAACTTATACATTTCAAGTAGTGCAGTGGTCAGACTTGTTGTATGTCATTGCACGACTTCATATAATCGTAGAGTTTTCAAGCCGGCTGTGATAGAGCCAACTGTCAATAAGGATCTAAGACAGACTTTTCAGTAACAAGACAGCTGAATTTTGCAGGACACATGCATGACTACCCCAAGAATGACCTCAGTTTTGTACATTGATAATATGATAGATATTGGCTTCACTGAATATTGAATTTGAAGGACTTTTTGCATGTATTGTGATTTACATGACATGTACTCCTGTACAAAGGAGGTCATTAGGGAGACCATACCTGTATAAGAGTGGCTGAGACACACAGTGCCTTGTAGAGTGGTGAGCCAGGAGACATATTTGCAGTCCTGGTGCGGTCATCCGTGGCAAGGATCAGGGTAGAGTTGGTCCTCTGTGTGGAAGTGATGTCACAGCTGTCTGTGGCAGCCTGAGGAGGAAAGATAAAACCAAAATCATAAAATTGATTGCCAACTGAGCTTCCACACATCAAAATTCATGTAAATTTGAAAAAAAATAAACTATGGATTTTTTACTTTCAAAAGAGTACAAAGTCATACATAGCCTCTATGTATGACTGTGTACTCTGCATTTATTTTTATTTTTTTTATCTCTATGACAGAAAAATTCTATTTCTCTATATTAAAACTCAAGCAATACCATAGTCTGGATGCCAAACTCTGGCATCACAACAAGCAATACCAATATACATATATATATATATATATAATACTAATAGCTAGTACACAAAATTGCATTCTACCAGATCAGCTATTCCATGACAAGCCTGTCCATCAAGTACAAAGGTCCGCTGTGCTGTGACGGTGCCCCTCCTCAGTGAGTCCTCCATCCCCTGGACCGTTCCTGCCACCTGGTGACCTCTGCACTTTGCCTCAGGCTTTCTGATCTTCTCTATCTGAGTCTCTGTCAGCTGGCTGGCTGGGCATCTTCTCTGGTTCAGGGACTGCATAGCATTGAACACCTAGAAGAGTGAAGACAATATCAAAGTTTTCTTGTATTTTGCAGTATGAATCCCACCTCTAAAACAAAAAGTTCACTCCATCCGTCGAACAAATCAGAACTTCAGGACATCAAAATAGATAAAAATGTACAAAAGCTTGAAACTACAGATTTAAGGACAGAAATTAACAACATGACCTCCCAAACAGTGAGTGGGTCGCCAAAAAATTGAAAGCTGGAGACAGCCCCTGAACATTAACCTTTAAGTAGCAGTGGAGGCCTTTGAAAGGTGGGAAAAGAGGTGCACTGGGTAGAAACAGGCACAAAACATGCTTCTGATTGAATTCATAAAGACTGGATTGATAAGAAGACTATAATTCTGTACTGTACCTCTTCACCATTGTTAGGGAAGCTGAGTATCCTCTGTTTGGTCAGGTCCAGACATGTGACCCCCAGCAGAGTCAGGAACTCACTCTGTATGTCATACACTGGCAGGCACCCCGACACAATCTCACCCAGGCCATATCTACAGGAGGGAACACATACATGCACATGTATAGTTAAAGCCTTTCCCACTCCAACACGTAACCATACCTACAGGAGGGAACACATTATAATTACAGCTTATACTTGAACCACTACAACCTGTAACCATACCTACAGGAGGGAACACATAGTTTATGCTTTAACCACTACAACCTGTAACCATACCTACAGGAGGGAAGACATATATTTTATACTTTTACCACTCCAACACTACTACTACCCTGATTATTAGTGACTTTCAAGCCTTCCTACCTTTAATATTACAACAATATCATACTCCATGCAAAGCAAAGAAATTCTTTCATTATTATCTTCGCTGAGTACTTGTACTGGGAGAAGATTATGTTTTCGGTTGAAAAATCTGTTGCGTGGGTCTGAATGTATGTCAGGAGCATAACTAAAGAAAGCTTCAATGAATCTTTATGATTTTCGGTAGGTGTGTAGTGGTTGTGCAAGGGAAGGTCCAGTTCGAAAATGGTTCACCTTGCGTTTTTCAACAGTACTGCAGCGGACTTTTAATTTTTGTGTGTTGTATGTAGGCAAAAAGAGTGACGGAAACGTTGATGGATCTTCATGATTTTTTGCAGGTGTGTAGATGTTGTGAAAATGGAGGTCAAGTTCAAAAATGGTTTCCCTTGTATTTTCCGTCGGTACTGCAGCGGGCTTTGTATGGATGTGTATTTGTATGTCGCCAGCATAACTCAAGAAGCTGTTGATGGATCTGTATGATATCTAGTGGATGGGTAGGGTTTACAGAAAGGAAGGTTAAGTTCGATAATGGGCCTTCTAGCGGGCACCTAAGGTACTGCAACAGAGCTTCAAAATTTGGAGGCATATTTTTCTGAAAGTGCTATGGTCATGATTTTTGTGTGATACACATATACTAGTCCTGTACCACCAAATGATTTTTAACCCCATCTAGACTGGACTCATTTGCCCCATCATAACTTCCAAATGGTATGGTGCATGATCAAATTTGCAGGGGGTGATAAGCATGTAAATATCAATCACTCTCCATGATAAGCCTTGATTATTTGGCGAAGATAATGTGTTCGTGGAACTCTAGTTTTGCAATTACAATCTATTCAATATCACATTTTCATTTATCAAATAACTTACAGTTTTTGTCACTGCATCATACACACAATGTGCATGTATATTAAGTACCTATCAAATGATTGTGTTCGCAGATCAAGTTAGGAAGGTATGTAAGATTTAAATGATTAAACTAACAATTTGCAAACAGACTCCAATTCCACATGTAATGTATTGCAGTCATATCGTTACCATGTAAAAAAAGAGAATTAACAATTTGAACTTCAATTCCTGTTTATTGATCACATAAAATCTATATATAGTACGACACAAAAAAGAGCTGTGAATCAAGAAACACATTTTCAGTTCTTAAAAATGTGTAGTTTTGAATTCCACATCAAAAAGGTATCTTTAACCCTTAATTATATCTTAAACTTCAATGCTTATGTCCATTATTGACTCAGTCACATGTACATACAGAGTTGAAATCATAAGATTTCTAAATGAATCCAATTACATAAACACTGATAAGTCTAGGGTATACATTGGTGACATACTGGTAATTCACTCAACTTTTCTTGATGACATTGAACATTTGTCTAAAAGAATCCAATTATTTGAAATAGAATCTAAACACTAAAATAAGCTGCAAAATACGCTACGACTAGACTTGTGTGATCAAATCCATGCTTGCAAGTTCAAGCAAAACTACAGGTAGTGTGTAACAATTACAAATATGTCAAAAAGTGTCAGAAAAGAAAACCATGTCTCTGAATTAGCTATTGAGACAGGCTCCTTCTAAGCAACTGGAGCAATCTTCATCTCCATGTACTTGATAGGACAAGCATTTAAGAAAAAGGGTCCACTTGTTTGCACTCTGTAAGATTTTTCAAACCAGAATATCCCAATTTTTAGGGTCTTTGGGTTGGGACACGTTTTGGCATCAAAATAAGCCCCATTAAGGTTGGCTGTCACACATTTGCTGTACCACCATCCCCCCTTGTACTCTCGTGCACAGTGTCTCTTATCTGATCTATCATTGTCCCTGTCAAGGGTGCTGAAGGCACTGTTGTTGTGAATGTCCATGGCATCCTTTACGTTGCTACTTCCGCTGAATGATCCCAGGCGAAGTTTATAGTTTTCTTTCTCCCCTTCGATGAGAAATGAGTCGTAGTTGGCAAACTTTTCCTCCCCTCCTGCTCCCACCATGTGTATCTGTAGGGTGTACTTCTTCTGATAAGTCAGTAGGTGGATGTGACGGTTTCCCAGCCAGACGTTGCCGCAAGGATGCCCAAAGCCAAACTCGTATGCATTCCAGTTGCAAAAGAAGGAGACCGTATTGTCTCGCCGCCGCTGGATGACGGTCCAACCACGGCCTCCCTCCATGTGGCAGAACACCAGGAGGGGACGTGATCGTACTGAACCGTAGGACCGCGGCCTGATGGTATATACCCCGCTTATTGCCGTTCCCTTCGACTTCTGAAGGATATCTGCACAGTCTGACAAAAAGATCTCATAAATATCTATGTCAACGTGAATGATAATACAACATGTACATGTAACACACTTTATGTGATTACATCCAAAAGCACACTAATGACAGCTGACTTCCTGTCATGAACTAAACAAGCTTCATATTAACTACTTCGTTTGGAAAAGTACCAGTTTTTACAGTGATTCACAATTTGCGTGATAAATCTATCAAAAAATATCCTCAAAACATATACCAAAAGCCATCATGGATTCAAATAGATTTTATTTCTATCAATTACTACTTTACAAACATTTTTATTGAAATGTTTCTGAAAATGTTCACCGAAAATGGAAATGTTCTGGCCTGTAAAAATTACTAGTACATGAAATAATGGCAACACAGTGAGCCGGTTTTGACAATTTGTATAGTTTATGACTTACCAAGACCTTCTGGTGTCCCTGGCTTTAAGCCACTCAGAAAGAGATGTGGGGTGTATGTTTGGTTTCTTGGTATGCCCTCGACTGTGGGAGAAACAAACAGAACACATGTATAAAAACAGACGGATATATACATATATACATTCTATGAAAGTTTTCATAATTGTTACATGCAATTCAGTTACTGACTGCAATGTGACAATGTTTGTATAATCATTACCTATAAAGCCAACAAAACCACTAATTATTATTTACAATGCCAACTAAACTAGCTGGTCTTTTTTTGGCATGAAAAAGTTGCTACAAGCACAGAAAGAAAAATTTTGTAAATCAAAGCATTTTCTATTATCCTATAAATGTAGTTTAGTATAGTTTGCTTGCCTTTAGGGTAATGTGCTTGTGTGTGATATGGTGCATTTACATAGTATTACATACATCATCATCCATCCAATTCAGATTAAAACATCAAAACCACACTATGTAGCCCCAAGCTTAAAATAATTTTGGGTTGAACAAAGACACAAAAAAACAATATACTTTGCTTTGCTATCATGTATCTCACCATAGAAAACACAACTATCTCCCTACCTTCAAACAGGGATTCTCTTTCACACCTGTCCTCCATTTGACCATATCTGTTCTTTGTGCTTTCTGTAGAAATCATCTCTGGTCTTTCCAGAGGTTCTGAAAGTAACGGCAAATTTTGGTCAACAGACAGAAATTCCATTAAAAGACAGAAAATATGAAATAAAGAAGCATCCATCTTGATATATAACCCTGCTTAAGATGAACAGATGTAAGGGGGCTCCTCTCACCTTTTCCAACCTTGGTTTCCTTCTGTGTTATTTCCTGCTGTATCTTTCTGCTTGGAGGATGCATATTGGTGACAGTTTCCATGGTGGCACCCTGACCCTTGATACCTGTAGCATTTTGTATCCAGGAAAGTTTATCTCCTGCTTCCCTCATGTACGGCACTAAATCTTCATACTGGAGTAGAGGACTGTCGATATCATACCAGGCAGCACCATTAATGTAACGCTGGCCAGAACTGAATTCAAAACTCCAGCCTCTGGATGAAAGAAAAAAAGTAAAATTACAACTATACAATTTTTTCTAAAAACACAAACATGCTACAAGTACCAAAATATCATGTATAATTCAACCCTTTGATGGTACATGTACTACAAAAAGGTCTGGTCCAAATGTCTTTTTAATCACAATAAATCTATGCATTAGCACATAACATGAAAAATACATTTTTTCTGTGACAGTGTGACTGAAAACAGGCTTGTATTTCTTTACAACACAAAAAGCATCTAGCATACACACAAGGATACACACACAATCATACACACCCAAAATAGGCATCCCATAAGATATGATGTAAGACGCCTAAATTCATGTACTAATGTTACATTATACACCAGTACATGCATGAACGTTATACTTACAGCCATGCATGAAAATTACTATTCACACATCAAAGTAACAGGTTTTGTTTAATTTTCTTATGCTCTTGTATGTTTTCACTCTAAGAAACATCTAAGTCTGTCACATGCAAGCAATTAAGACAATTCAAGTTCAATAAACTAATTCAAACAAAGTTTAACATAAAAATCATGTCAACATTCAGTACACATATATTGAAGATATAACCTACCTCTTAGTGGCTGCCACAGAAGATCCGCCAGAGTCATGACACTCTGTGTTCCTTGTGGTTCCAAACACGGCAAATAAAACGCAAAAAGCGAGCAGGGAACGACGACACTGTGCTCCCGCCATGTTTTTTCCAACCAGTGCTCTGGCTTTTCCTTCTATACGTAAGTTGTTTGTGCTCTACTGATGAAATTATTGTATGACCTTTAAAATTCAGATTTCCCAGACTAGTCTTGTTATTATTTATTATTAAAGATAAGCAATTTCGTCTGCAACCAATGCATATTGTGATACACACACTCATGGCGATTACGATGGTTGTGAAACACTAAAACAATAAGCAGAAAAAAAGCAATTTCATTTTGAATTTGCGTTAACGTTTGTTCACAGCTTGGGTTGAGTTTCATGCTTCTGATTATAGTTATCAAAGACATGGTGCCTGCTCACATATCAAAAAGGATGTCTTGAGATTTGGTTATTTCATTCAACAACATGTATTACATGACAAACACAGTGAAATAATGTCAAACTATTGACGGCTGAATAGTACCAGTGACTTGCTGTTTTCCAACAACCTATTGAAAAAACTTTGAGTCTGATGTTGCAAAAAAAGAAAGAATTTCGGCCTAAGCTAGGTAAATGATATCAAGGAAGGTAATGCTAATCAAACTATTTTATACATAGTAATTTACATTGTTACAGTACTAAGTTGCCAGACTACGTAAGGGAGACATTTACAACTGTCTTACCTGTCTTCATAGGGCTCTGTCCAGATCACATTGTTGGTCTTTTCATTCATACTGAAGTAGTTGTAGTAGTCAGCAATCTTGGCCCACACATCCTCCACAGACGCTACATGAGTCCACGCCCCCATGTTCTCACAGGACGCTCTCTTCCCATTGGTCTGGTCTGCCCACGGTCCGACGGTGTACGTGAAGATGCGGAATGCCTTTCCCCTCAGATGCTCCAACACACTCGGCATTATGACATAGTCGGTAATCAAAACAACTGCTGTGACACAGTGAGTGGTGTTGCTGGACTGCAGTGCACGATCGACGATACCCTGTACACTGACAAAACTATGCGTGAGATCTGAGTCCCCCACCACCTCTGTTTGGTTCACAAACTGAATCATGGACGTTCGGACGTCCCCGTAAGCTCTCAGCATCCCTGGAAAGAGCTGCTGCCCTGATGTGGTGAGGATGTTGGCAAAGTCGAAGCGAGTCAGTGTGGCGATGAGGGCGCTGGCTGTTGTCTTCAGGAGGGAGAGGTTCTCAGTGTAGTGGGGATCTAAGACGATGATGACGTCTTTGGGACTGCTAGCTGCACTGGAGAACCACTGTAACAACACAAGGTGAGGGAATTGAAAAAATAACCTCATACCTTCGTAGAACATTTTGAGTTTTGTGGATAACTTCTTTAATTAATCATTGTGACTTTCCTGCTAATTCTGCCAAATGAATTTTCCTGTCAGCCTGCAGGACTTGGACCCGGGCCAAGCCAACATTCCAAATCTGCCAGCCTGTCAGACCAACTTTGGACCTGGGCCAAGCTAACCTTCTTATCCTGACAGTCTTTTGTTACATCCTCTTCCACCTCACATCTTGTCACTCTACAGCATTCAAACAAGTATGAACACAAACCAAGACAAAGAAACTAACCAACAGACCCAAAACACTGAAGTAATTCAAAATCCTTTCATTGTGCAATATGTAGCTCTAATGATGATACTATTGAATATTTAGACAAAATACAAGTATAGGCTGAGAAAATACTATAATTGAATTTGACACTTCGCTGAGATAAATAGGAATAATTAACAAGCAATACTACCCACAGTTCTGATTGGCAGGTTGGACATCTTGTTGGAGCACTGTTCCTGGGTCTCCTTCAGCGCAGGGAAGATTCGGAGGAACCTGGAGGTCTGGTCTCCGTAGAACTGCCAGGCGATGTACTGACTCCGCTGTAGTGTCACCTCCCAGGTACTGTCCATACCCAGACTGGCACACAGGGACTGGTACAAGGTCTGGGGAACACAGTTTAAGATTGAGGTTCTCCTTCCTGCCCAACAAGAATGATGGCACCATAAAACCCTGCTGGATTACACTCAATGATTGAACACCTAGCTCAGTCATGCTTCTTCTACAATTTTTTTATTTCACTCCATACCACAGGTATGTATTGAAGTATATTGTTCTCTGATGTTACTTCTCCTGTCACATTTTTAGATCGATTCATCCGAGTCATTTTGGGGCCAAATGACCTAAAATTTGGCATGGAGGGACATTGGGCAAATACCCCAAAAGATACAATGTATTTTTCCTTCATTTTCTTTAGAATTGTTGTATTGAGTGCTTTTGCAATTTTGAGACCAAACATAGATAATTGTATATTTTAGGCTGCTGTGCCCTGGTATTAAAAAACAAACAAACTGAAATTTGGTAAACACACTGTAAAGTTTGTATATCTCCCTTGAATGACTACTGTACTACATAATTGTTTCAACTGTGAATCTAAAACACAGTGCAACCTCCCTTTCCCTCCTATAATTGCAAAACAAAAGCACCATGAAAGTGAATGAATTCATAGCAGCACCTGGTTATCTATGAAGTCCTGAAGCCCTGTCTCCTCCCCCACTGTGACATCCACACTATAGGGCAGGTGGAAGGCAGGAGACATCCTGGACACCTCCCCCTGGAACTGCAGTACTGCCTGGAAACTCTGGGGGAGCTTCTTACAGGTGTCATAGAACTCACCTGTGAAGGGGCAGACACCTGGGGTCTGCTGGGCCACCTGTGGGGGAAATGAAACACTTACAGGTATCATCCCATTTCCAATGACGGTCCAAGATTTCATAAAAGCTTGGAAATTTCATGGTTCTCAACTACTGTATTTTCAGCATCTTTTCAGTGTCATTGTACATTTGATACATGTGGCATTAGTGCCCACCTGGTAATTGTGGCCACTTTTTGGTGGTCCCTTAGATTACTTTTCTCATAGACCCAACCACTAGAATCCCTGTCTATAGAATAATAGCCAACTTCCTACTGTGACTGTTATCTTCAAATCCCCTCTGTGGTCATTATAGACAGGTTTGTACAAAATGAATTGTATAACTTCAAGACGACGTCTGTGCAGGCATTTTTCATTAATAACACAGAATTTCCCCATTAACCAGAAACCTGTGCTTGTGTATTTCTGTCCACTGACCACATATCCGATCTCGAACTCCTCAGCGGCCTGCCTGACAGCCTGCTCTGCCAGACCCCTCAGGTCCGTGGCTGTCAGACTGATCCTGGCGGGACACTTGGCTTCTGCGCTCCGCAGTTTCTGTACATCCTCCTCATCAAACGGAGTCGTCGGACACTGCTTGGTGGAAGAGGCCGTTAGCTCTGCAAACGTCTATGGAAAAACATACAAAGAACCTCAGAACATTTCCACCAATATCTAAGTTACTGTCATATTATCATAATTCCAGTTACATGTACTAGGTAACTATCGTGCCAATGTTATTATTCCATATGTAATGCAAGATAGTAAATCATCTGTTTCTTTTTTAATCTAAAAGAAGTGTAAAAGCAAAATCATCACATTATCAAATTATGATTTAAACATCATACAGCCCAGACATTTGACCATCTTCTATCATATCATTTCCTATACACAAAGATTAAAAAAACCATAACCAATATTTTAGTGAAAAGTTGTAAAAATTCTCCCTTCTGTAGCTTCCTTACCATCTGCCCACCAGTGAGCCCCTGCAGGTCTATCTCATCCACATGTACACAGCTGAGTCCCAGCAGAGACAGGTTCTCACTGGACACATTGTACACAGGCAGGCAGCCCGTCGTGCCACGGATGTCTCCATCATACCTGAGCAGAGTAAAAGATAAAGATGAATACTTTTTCATATATATAGGCACATATTTAACAACCATATAAAAAGTCCTTCCTTCACTCCCTCCCCTTATACCTTTTTTTTTCATTCCCGAAAAGACAAAATTTTCAACAAGGAAATTTCTGGAACTTGATAAGAATTTTAAGACTTACATAATACTATGTATACATTAGTGACCACCTCAGCATTAAGACCATTAGATTCTTTTTTCCATTGACCCATGCATTAATAAGACCATTTTCTTTAAGTCCCTTGAGTGGTCTTTGCAGATATATTTAACTGTAAATGAAATCTTACTTAAAGTTGTACGCTTCACTCCAAAGAACATTCCCAACATGCTCTCCTGGGCTCAACATCCCATAATATTCCCTGATCTGATGCAGGTCCTCACTAGTCTTCACCATGGCCCACGATCCTTTGCTGTCACATGCCAGTTGCTTAGCAACCGGGTCGTCTGCAAGCTGTCCAAATGTGAAGGTGAAGACCCTGACCCCGAGATGTGGCGTGTTCTCCCGTGCTGTTTCGTGTAGGACAGTCAAGTCTAGATGGCGATTGGTCAGCAACAGTAACACCTGAAGATGTGAATACCTGTTCATTTGTGACTGTAAAAATGTTTAACCTTTGGGTATAACTATAAGGGATCTTGTCTTTTCAGATTGGTTGTATCTCAAGAAACTGAAATCTAAGCATCCTTGTTTCAAGTATCAAGCCTTTCAAAAGTCAAAACTTGCCCCTCAGAATACACTCAATGGTAGGAACTAGGAGAGATAAAAGACCAGCAAGCTAAAAATGAAGCAGTTCAAGCCTACAGTAAGGTGGGACTCACAGGGAAACACTTGGTGTCCTCCTGTTGGTGTTTGTCTTTGAAGTGACTGAAGGCTGTTTTGATAGCTGAGATCAGGTCCTGTGTAGTGCTGTGTGTAGCTGAACTGATGCCGTCCACAGTTTGAAGCCATGTCTGCCTGTTGGTCTCTGTTCCCTACACAAATGACAAGTCACGAAATGACAATAGAAATTAACGTTTGGCAGGTACCTACTGAATTAGATAGAGACATTATTGTACTTCCAATTTAAGTAAACATATGCTGTACATGTTTAGGGTCAGTGAATCTTTCATTTGATACATAAATTTTCTGATTTTTGCAAACACAGAGCACTTAATGACAGTGGAAAAGATAGCATGCATAACAGTGTTTGATATGAAATGCTCCAAGACATAGAGGCTTGTCAGAAAATCAGACAAATGAGATACAGTGTGCACAATTCTACAGAAAACTGTGATGAGAGCACAGGTGATAGACATCAACAATGACAACTGACCTGTTGAAAACCATCACTCTGCAGCTGTTGCCTAGCAACCATCAGCTGTCCTGTGTCGTACTTGGAGATGGTGTTGACAGCCAGTTTTGCTGCAGTCTTCAGTATGTCCAGACTGTCGTCAAGGACTGGGTCTACTATGATGGCCACATCCTTGGCAGGAGAGGTCATACCTGCATACCACTGTATACCACAAGCAAAGGGATATAACCTTTATTGAAACAAAACTAATCTCATAAAACAATTCAAAAGCATTTTCCATTTACAGATCCCTAACAGATGCAGAATAAACATCTTTTTTTTTTTCAAAACATGAATCTTAGCATTATTTGGCTGCCCAAATGCTAGATCATTTGTCAGATTGAAATAGTTGTGTGAATGGATGGAGAAATCATAGTTTCAAGGCTTTGATTTGGTGATATAAAAGGGGAAATAGTTTAAGATTCTGTTCACATTCTTACAATGAAGTATCAACAGAACTCCATCCTATAATTACTTTTTATTTTACAACTGGTTCTTACATTATAAAAATATAATCTAAAACACATAATAACACAGTTTTCAGTACCAAGGTTAATACCATTCTTACCGACTGGCTCCTTGGGTCAACAGCACGGCCCTCTTGACAGGACCCAGGAGGCTCGTTGACACTTGGATATAGCCTGGTGTAGCCTGTTGGGCCATCAATAAAGAACTGCCACCTGGCACCACTGTTCTGCTGGAAGACTGAGACCCAGTCTATCTCAGCACTGCTGGATACACATAAGGAGTCTACGAGAGCCTGGGGATATAGCAAATAGACTTTTACCTCACATTTATTTTAAAAACATAGAATCATGACACACTCAAGCCATATGTTCATATGGGTATTTCAAAATCACAATTGAAAGAGAGAAAGAAAAGAAAACACAGAGGTAGAATTATTGAATAAAATATCTATCACAAAAAAAAAAAAACTACAAAAAGCTGTGTACCATTTCCAGAGATCCCTTTCATAAATGGAAGACAGGAAATGTACACCATATATAAGTTAATTCTCAGAAACAATTTGTAACCGTCTTGTCATACATCCTGGTCCACACTTTTAACCAGTACTTCTGTTTGAAACAATTTGTTCCCATCATGCCTGATGAACAAGATACCATATATAAAAGAATGAGATAAGATAACTCTCAATGATTATTTCTGATAACAAGTAAGATTGACATCTCTGACCTACCTTGTGCAGATCAGAGTCTGACATATTTGTGTAGAATGTCCTGGCCTGGTCAGTCAGGTGGATGTTACTGGTACTATTGGAGACTGGCTGGTGGTACTGCTGGTCAGGTACTATGCCTGGTGTGGTGTTGGTACAGGAGTTGTACTGTGTGTTGATGAAAGGACACGTAGGGAGCAGCTTCACTACCTGGAACAGTAATGTTAGGGGTACATGTTAGTGGTACTGTTGGTCAGGTACCATGCCTGGCCATGGTGTGGTGTCAATCAACAAATGTGTTATCATTATAACCAGGTGGACCGAGGACAGCAAAACCACATTTCTTACCAGTTGATGATATTTCATCTAAGATAATCGTCATTGTTGGATGATGTAACTACAAATCCATTTAACAAATCTCAACTTTCCTTTACTCTTTTTACAGAAGGAAGCTCTAGTATGGAAAAATCTATCACACTACTGCTTAATTACTGAGTTTAGGCCTGTAAAACATGCATGTTGTCCTGAATTAGGGGAAAGTTACACTGTCAATTTTTGTTCATAATAGATTTATCGCATACTAAAGATTCCCTGTATACAGTAATGTACTAGCGATCTCCACCTGAGCTGCAGTCTCCAGTGCTCCAGCTGTTGTCCTGACAGCTCGCTCTATAAACTCTCTCAGCTCCCCTCCTGTGGTCACGTCTAGACGGCTACACTTGGATTCCTCAGGTCGTAGTTGCTCAAGCTCTTCCTTTGTGTATCTCTGAACTGGACATCTTGGAGCTACTGCTGCCTTAATCTCTAAAACCTGCAATTTTAGAAAGATTTATGTCACTAGAATGTGGACCAGTCATAGCAAAATATAGATATAAATCTGTACCACAGAAGAAGTATAACAAGAAAATTTATGGTTTCTAGACACATAAATGTGTGAAAAAAACACCACAACTTGGTCAGAGAAATATATTCTAAGAAAAAGTATCTTCACTGACTTTTTCTTATTCTTGCACACAGAATATTTTTTTTCTGGAAGATACAATCATGTAACTTTTCTTCAACAAATAAAAATCAAGAATGCCATTTCTGTATGGTGTATTCATATCTTATGTTTTATCAAATACTGGCATATCTGGTACATCATGTCAAAATTATGAAATATTCGCAATCATAAGCAGTGATATTTACATTAACATCAGTGGCACCAGCCTGCTGTAGTTTGTCCACAGATAAGTCGACACAGAGGACACCAAACAGACTCTGCAGGGGGTCACGCATCGCCGGGTGGGGCACAGCACAGCAACATGACGACAGGTTTCCAGCTGACAACCTGGAGAAGACACAAACAACAAACATTACTATAAAAGATAGATATATTCTGATAAAAAGATTCATATAGTCTGTTTGTCAAAATTGATCCTGTTAGGAAACACTTCACCCCTGTTTAGTTACTGTAGTTATCACCATCTAGAATGCAGAACAAATTTTTGATATAATTTAGACTCTACAATTATTTCAGTACAACATAACAGGGAATATCAAAATGAAAATTATAACTTGATTTAACTTGTTTAAGGAAAACATGTCAAGTTTCAAATATTCATACCTGTCAGGAACAATATTGGTCCATCTTGCTGCACTGTCATTCACATGATGATGCATCCCATAATATCTTGTCAGTCTGGTTACCATGGTGACATCATCAGTGATTGGCTCCCATGAACCATTGGTTGCACAGGCCAGGTGTTTGAGGATTCTGGGATTGATGCTGGGGTTGAAGCTGTATGTGAAAATCTGGATGTCTTCTGATAGGCCCTTTAGGACACTTTGCACTGAAACAAAAACGTTAAAAAGTGTCCTTGTAAAAAAAGATTCTGCTGAAGATTGAAAATAGAGTATCAAGCAAATATGGAACACTAATAAACCTTCTCCCTGCTTCCGAAAATAATTTCATCAGGTTGGTAGAACATAGGATAGAAGCTTTGAAGAAGGTGTCTGACAGACACCGAAACGTCAGCAGGTGAGATTACCTGGTTGTGTTAAAAGAAACTCCAAATATCATTCTCCCTGCTGCCTAACTCTGTAACTAATAAAGAATTGGGTGCCATACGGCTACTTCAGTGTACTAAAGGTTAAAAGATTGAATTGAAATTCCTCAAATTATAGAAAAAATTAAAGACAGCCCAAATATTCCATTTGCCATGGGCCATTTGGTGACAAAATTTTGAAATTAATATCCAGGGAACAGGCCACCACAGAAAGATGTATAAAGAGATTACCAATAATGTCTATGGAGGCTTTTCATTGACGTCATGATGATTTTTCATTTGAATCCCCCAGCGATTGTTGGTGAGTAATTGGATTATGGCTGCGGCATGTTTGGTTTAAACAGACGTACACTGTAATCCAACATGGCACAAATGACATCATATGAATAGCCTGGTCTTTCTAATAAACATAAATCTGATTCTAACCTGTTTCCATGTTGACTGCATGGTCTGTTAGATACAGGATTGCCTTTACACAGCCACTGCTATCCTGTAGGGCTGACACCCCTTCCTGTAGAGCTGACTTGGTATCTTCCTGGCTTAAATCCTGAGGTATCATCTTATCCAATAAGTCTGACACGGGGAAGGGTAGAGTCACCTGCTGCAGTTGTGAAAACTGTAGAGGAAAGTGGGAATAATATTATGTGATTAACAGTCTAGCTACCAAAAGCAAAAAAAACACACATACATTTCCCATCAATGTTTCAGAAATACAAAGTAAAACATGTTCTCCCGAATTGCAAAACCAGATTTGATGTTTCAATAGTAGAATGAGGTTCCATGCCCATTAAACAGTATTTTGGACTCCTTGCAAATGTGCCAGACAGAAGCAATAGGCACTCTATAGACTCCACTGCATTTCTCCAGGTAATAGGCTGATGGAGGATGATGTACAGAAAACCCCAGTGCCATGCATGCCAAAAACCGTTATATATAGGACATCTTGTTTGTATGGGAAATGCTGAATTAGTATTCAGGTCAAGCAGCACACTGTGCCTGACGAAAACAGGTTCCTTCTACTTAGAGTTGACTAGTAGGTTTTTCAGATATTGATTTTTAAGATGATGCGTTTTATTGAGAAAAATACATAAACGTTTTGTTTTTCATTGTCTTATCAGTAGGTTTATGTGCCAGTTAAAAAAAAATGTTTATTCTGTCCATCAAGTGCAATTGCCCCCCCCCCCAATAAACACACCTGGACTTGGCAAAATACATTCCTATACTAACAGAAGAAATTGATAATTATATCAATGCCTCACCTGTTGGTCCCCATTAATGATGACTGCTACGCTGTCCCTCGGACTGAGAGTCTGGATGAGAACTGACAACGCCTGTCTCATTAGGGACTGGTGGGTTACTATGGTGATGTCAACAACAATCACTACATCCTTCTGAGGAGAAACCGTCTGCACATACGCCTAGGTAGCAAAACAACAGCAGTTGGGACTGTTCAGCATTATTAATATTCTCCATCCTTCTCTCATCCTCTGTTCAGTTGACACATTTCACTCTGATATACACTTTTCGTGTACTGTAGATCCACTTAATATTCCCGCCGGTTGGGGGAAACCGAGTAGTTCACGACATTTAATAGTAGGGGTGAGAACAAAGTTCTTGCCACAGCAGGAAGAGTGATCAAATATTTGCGATAATGGAATCTTAATCAGCGGTTGAATAGTAACCATGAAAGTTGCTACATCTAAGTTACCATTAACAAATCAAGAATTACGGTATTTGCCTTTCTTTGGGACAATATGGTTGTCCAATAAGTCAACGCTAAGTTACAGAGCCAAAAGAGGCAAACAAACAAACAAACAAAATAATGCCCACCTGGCTCAGTCTGGCATCTAAACTTAAGTTCCTGGACTGGTCAGGAGGCATGGTGACTCCAGGAAAAATCCGGCTGAGACCGGTTCTGGTGTCCAGGTACCTGGTCCACCTGACACCGCCCTGTCCACCTGAGTACACATCCTCCCAGCTGGGCAGCAGGGTGCCAGTTATACACAGGGAATCCTGCAAAAGCTGTGTGTGTGGGGATTCAGATGTATGGCATTATACACATTGTCAATGGGGAACTGTATAGGGCGTATTCACGTGACGTCATCACCCCTGCCCTCCGTGGGCGGCCATGTTGGTGCTCACCCTGCAGTGAAGTTTCTCGGTGTCCGACGCTCTCTAAATTTCCAAGGATTGCGAAGTCGTCTGATCGCTGTTTTATTATATGCAAAGAGTCTCCAGCCTCACATCCTTTTCGCTACAAAAATCTAATTTCACCTACTGGAAATGACCCATTATCGACGAGCGAGCTTCCCCAGCAGCAAACCGGCCGCTAAACTGTTTACAGAGTACGCATAAAATCAGTTCACAGCATACAAGTGTTCCAAGGCCTGTAGCCACGTAGTACAGTGTCTTGAGTGTCGTGAGAAATTTTGTTGACAGGGAGTACGTTATGATCGGGAAAGTTCGACGTTGAAAGACCCCCAGTTTATGAATGATCGTATCTCAAGCAACGACTACACGGTGCCGCGACTGTGTTACACAACGGGCCTGTAACTTGCTTTTCGACCAGATACAAAAGGTTTCCATACACACACGTTGATTCTCAAACTTCAACTATTTAGATCCGCTGTTCGTATGTCAGAAATCCACTTTTGTTTCAGTCGTTTAGTCCCTTCGTAATCGTATGTTCCCGCACGTAACACGAGAAACGCAAAACCAATCTTACTGTTACCCGACCGGTGTGTGCTTTATCAGTCTCAATCCAACATCTGACCACGAGGCAAAACACCATGATTATGAGACAAAACGTTTTGAAGGGAAATTGTGAATGGCGTAGAAAACATCTGCCATTTATACAGAGAGTTCCATAGGGCTCCACTATCAAGTGAGCACCAACATGGCCGCCAGTGCTCGTTGCTAGGGGGAGGGTCACGTGACTGAATACGCCCTATACACCAACTGACCAAGTACATATTGTAATGTTTACTGAGTAAATGTGAAATCGCTGTATCCCAGCTGATGGTAAACTATCATAAATAGCAAATCCTCAACGGCCTGGGATGTGTGTGTGTGGGTGGGGGGGGGGGGGGGGGGGAATTGATAAGAAATATATTTTTCAACTTGACCAGATCTGGATATTGTTCTGAATCTTGTGAGGTTTTTTTCCAAGGAAACAGCATTAATCTCAAGTTTTCCAGACACCTGATATATTAAGACCAACTTTAAATAATTGTGAGAAACCTTGCAGCAGGCTAGTCATCATTCATGAAAATCATAACATGTCACTTCCTGTCAAATCTTAACAAAAGCATGAGTGTTATTTATTTGTCTAACGTGTAGCACCATACATCATACATGAAGCAATATGATCATGAAGTAACAGGTTTAATGGTGACAATTTGCAAAGTATTAATTACTATTATACTTAACAAGTTACTAACGAAGAGCTTTTTGAGTCATGAAACGTGAGCCTAAATTTCAGCTGTTGGAAGAAGAAACGCAACATCGTAGTTTACATGCGCAACACGGTTACGCAATCGTTTATTTTGTCGCTGAGTAAACTCAGCTGTTTGTTCTTGTTACCGCAGATTGTTCGCCATGTTTGCTCTTCCCAGGAAACATTGTTCATGGCTGGTATTTAATCTCCAAATTACACAAAAATAAATCACTCAATTCATGTAAGGCCAAATCGATCGCGACAATGAACCAAACTGTTGTACGATGATGATTATGATGTTATTTGTCATATAATATTGGAAACAAAGAAACAAGTTTGAACACGCCTTACCTGATCATCGATATTTGACAAACGTCGCGCCGTTTCCTGTTCCCAAGGCCGGATTTCCGCCGCGATCTGTTCCGAGTAGAACACAGAAGAAGCTCGCTCTGAGATCTGTCTCCCATAGTCCGCATTATCTCCCAGTCCGGGCAGAATCTCGCCCGATGCAAACGCATCATGAACCGGTTCTCTAGGCGAAAACGGGCACCTGCCAATATCAGTCCCGTTATAAACTTCAAAACTCTGCAGTCTATCGGCAAAATCTTGACAAATCCTTGACGTTTTCTCTTCTACGAAGTCTGTTGCTTCTTGAAAAGTGTTAATATCTGCACATGTTTGGCGGAAAATCGAAGAAATGAGAAGAAAGTAAAAAGAGACGTGGACAACCATTTGCACAAGTTCCGCCATGTTTTGAATTAGGAATGACGTCATTCTGGGATTCCCCTTATTTACATCCGGTTGAAAGGCGCGTATTTCCGGTGTCATGGCAGCCGCGGGAGTAAAAAAAATCACATGTGATTTCTTTTGACCTGTATTTAGTGTGTTAACGAGTGTGACACCTCACAAAGGAGTTCTAATCTAATGGCCTGCCACTTTAGAAGAGCAATTGCCGGTTTGGTAAGAGTTCCAAGTTTTACCGCTTATTTGTCATACAAGTGATGCAATCATGGTGAGGGGGAGGGGCATGTAACGTTATAGTTGTGTATCGTATAAACAGTTATTGACAACTTTCAGATTGACTAAGTCTAACGATTTCGTCTTATACGGCTAGGCTTTGTAACATTTTGATGTATTTCCAGATTTCGAAAGCAGCTAGAGTACGAGAAGAAAAGATTGCTCATTGGGTACAAGTTTCCAATCCAAAGATTTCAAGGTAAATTATTATAACCTCATAAATTCATCATCTTATTTATATATTATCACTTAATCACATTAACAGTTACAGATGTATATTATCACTGTAAATTTTGGTTGAGATACCTGGTGTGGTAAGTGTACATTCCATAACTAAATCAGATGTTATATGCTCTCACTTTCAGTGAAGGAGAATTCCTCCTGCCCATCAAACCACTGATTGACAGTGGGATTCTGTCTCCCGACTCATCAGAAGGGGAAAACACACAAGATTCAATAGCAAACCTCACAAACAGGGTAAGTCTGTACTGTAGGAAGGTGAGATTACAAGATGGCTACATTTCTTAAGACCTACATTGTAAAGGTCAGAATGTCGAATGGCCATTTATTAGAGAGATTTTGAGTCACGTTAAAAAAAAGGCAAAAGCCAATTGCATGATATTGAATTGTTTTCTTACACCGCAACTCTTGATTGACGAGTTTCATGTCTCTGTAAGTTATCACAGATGTTGTTGTATGTGCTGATAATTTACATGGATGATTCATAGACAATTGTTCTGACTGCTGATTTGTCAGATAAGCTGCCAGCACCCAGTTGTGAAAGCTGTGACCAACAAAAACGGAATCCAGTTTACTGTAGATCAAGCACTTCTGATAAAGGTAGGTTACTGTATGATACTACAATTTTGACAATTGGATAACACTGCCAAAAACCATAAGTAATCCTTGACCTTTATATAGTTTTTTTATGCATAATCTGTAATGGTTACAGAAGAAATCTGCAGCATTTGTAATATAAATTACAATGGTTTTTGTCTTTTTCTGGCCGGTTTTGATACATACAAAACTGCTATTGACCAACTCAATGGGAGGTGACTGCCAGCATGCTTAATGCAAATATCAATCTGCTTAATTCAACATTTAATATCATGTATTTTTGTCCTTTAGAGTGTCCTTTCCAAAGTACAAGAGGACAGAGAACAGTATGGCAGACACAGTGATTTATTTGCTGAGGGAAAGGGAGAGAAGGTTATTGTGGAGTACAGTTCTCCCAACATAGCCAAGCCCTTCCACGCAGGTCATCTCAGGTCAACCATCATAGGAAACTTCATCGCTAAGCTGCACCACGCCCTTGGCAACAAGGTGGTGAGGATCAACTACCTGGGGGACTGGGGAGTTCAATTTGGTGAGACTTTGATTTTTTTAAAGATCCAAACAGTTTTGATTGACAACTAGAGCTTGTTCGGATGTTGAATCATGTTCTGAATGATATACACCATCTTTCTTCATTGACGCACATACAGTATGTCTTGTGTGGTCAGCCAGAACATAACATGTGGCTGTGTTTTTGTTTTTCATTTTCTCAGGCCTGCTTGCTGTAGGTTTTCAACTATTTGGTTCAGAGGAGGCCCTGCAGAGAAATCCTATTCAGCATCTATTTGAGGTGGGTCTAAATGTTTATTGTTTGCATGACAGTAGATAGGACCTCTGTTTCAGCACCAAGGACATCACCCAGCGGAGGTTGAAAAGTAGTTTCGGGGAATTTTGTCAGCAAAATCTAATTAGAACCTCACTGCCTGTCTTTTGAGCTTGAATCTAAAATTCTATTTTTTAACTTAAACTTAAAACATAAAAAAGTGATACAACAAAGGTCTTACTATTTTTCATGTCATAAATATGAAGAATATACTAGTGTGTAATACTACCTTTACATAAGCAAATGCATCCACAGTCAAAGAATAGGTGCACAACTCCAATTTTGTGTGCACTGAAGTGCACATGCACCCAGTATTTCAAGCCCTGCCCATGGTATCATGGTCAGTCCTTGTTGATGGCAGTTGACTGTTCTTCCAAGACTTGGGGCAGCATGGGATGCCCTGCCTGGGCATGAGTTACCTTGCTATAGTTTGAAATCTATACTGCCCTCTTTATGAGTGAAGTGTTAATGTTTTAATACTGCCAACCTCCCACTGTTATATCCATGTATTAGGTGTATGTGAAGGTGAACCAGGCTGCTGAGGAGAATGAAGACGTCCACAGACAGGCAAGGGAAGTATTCAGACTTCTGGAACACGGGGACCAGGCAGCCTTGTCACTGTGGACAAGGTTCAGGAACTTAAGTGTGGAAGAATACTCCAGAATATACAAGGTATGCATATTTGGACTGGTACCTGAGTGGTCACATTTTTACTATAGATTTTTTAAAGTAAAGTAAAGAAAGAAATGTACACTAAGTACAAATTCATAACTACACATGTACATTGGGACAAGTGCATAAAAAGATACACTTAGTTTGACAAAAGGTGGATAATGTTTCAGTTATTATGCAGATAGTTATTAATGATCAAGTATTCAGCACCAATGACAAATGGTTTGAATAAGATGGAATTTAAACAATGTTGTATCTGCAATATATCTCCGAGCTTCCTGTTTTATTTGATGGGAAATTTTTAAAAATGATATCAGATTTCTATAAGGCCCCATAGTAATTTTTCTGAAGTTGCTTGTTTATATTTTCCATTGTAGTTTTTCTGACATTGTAGTTTGTCCCTGATTTGCACTGTTTTCCCCAGAGACTAGGAGTCCAGTTTGATGAGTACTCGGGTGAGTCCATGTACTCAGACAGGTCACAGCAGGTCATCTCACAGTTACAGGAAGCTGGGATGCTACAGACAACCAAGTAGGGAAACTCCTTTGTTTTTCTCGGATTATTTACAGAAATACTGGTAGCTTTGAGTAGATTTTCTAATACAACTTTGTCTAAGTCTTAGGATAGCACAGATGTATCTAAGACCAAATGAAGAATTTACTTTTTAGAATGAAAGGAAATGTAATTACAATGAACATGACTTGAAATAAGTTACATGGAAGAGGACAACATTGTACAAATGTATTAGGTTCCTTGAAGAAGAATTTTTAATTCCATGTGATTATCAGAGCTTTTGTTTTACTTGCCTATGTAGTGCCCTCTTTCTAAATCCAGGTGACAGACATATATATGAATTAACTGGTATGTTCATTGTCACAACAGAAGGGGTACTGGAGTGGTTGACCTGTCTGAAGACAACAGCATGTCATTCTACACCACAGTCACCAGGAGTGATGGCACATCTCTATACATTACCAGGTTAGAGTCTACAGTGCAGTAGCTACAGCCACTTTAATCTTTATGTACAGACAAAAGTGTGATACCCAAATACTTTTGTAATAATCTTTAGCCCATTAATTACTTTGGATTTATATACATGAACATGTAGCTCCTTCTTTCTTCAAACAGGGACATTGCAGCTGCAGTAGACAGATATGAGAGATACAGATTTGACAAGATGTATTATGTGGTAAGTATTCAATCTGGGCCTTGTATCACATGTTGTAATGGCTTTTCTATTATACTCAGTATATACAGTTGAAGTAGATATGGTGTCCTAATAGAAATGCTTCTATTTCCTTCTTTCTTCTTTAAATAATTTTAAGAATCAGCACCCATTTTTCTCCACTTGGTTGATTAAGACTTACAGAGATTGTAAATTGATGACATGTATGGCATTTACTTAGTACTTAGATGTAGCTGTGGCAAATGTTTAAGACTTGAATTCACATCTTGCCTGTTGCGATCCCTTAAAATCACCAGGTAGACAAGAGCCAAGAAGACCACTTCTGCCAGCTGTTTAAGACACTTGAGAAGATGGGACATACCTGGGCAGACAGGTAGGCTCTAATATTAGATTTCCCATCCAGATGATATGCTTTTTTTATTGTTGTAACCCCATGTGACTTAAGATAGAGATAATTATGGCATCATCATGTACAAATATTGTCCTTTCAGATGCCAGCATGTGAAGTTTGGAAGAGTCCAAGGCATGAAGACCAGGAGGGGGGAGGTGGTGTTGTTAGAGGACATCCTGAATGAGGCCCAGAGACAGATGTTGGACAACATGCAGCAGGCTGCCAGTAAGGCTCAGATCACAATTATTATTTTTTTTACACATATTTTGAAAACATTTGCAATGTATGCAGGGGTTGGTATCAAGTAAATAGCCATGCAGATATTTTGTATCAATACAAATACATAGTTTGTACCATTTTGATACTAGTCCATGCTTTGATCTTATCCCTCCCTTGTTTGTTTGTTTGTTTGTTTCCAGCTACCAAATATATGGATAACCCAGAGGAAGTAGCAGAGACAGTGGGAATTACAGCTGTACTGGCTCAGGTGGGAAAACATTTTCTCCTGTAAGTGTAACAGTTGACATGTGAAACTTCAGCCAGAATGACACTCAAATTAAGTGGCAACAGGCATATCTAACCCATACCGTCCTCCAATGTAACTGATTTCCTGCAATCATAGTCCCTTATATTATAAGAGAAAAGGCTACTTCAGTCATGGTTATGTTGTCTCTGGCATCTCAGGATTTCCGTGGCAAGATTCAGTCTGACTACAAGTTTGACTGGAACAGGGCACTCCAGAGTAAAGGGGACACTGGGGTGTTCCTACAGTACACACATGCCAGGCTGTGCAGGTATGGTAATTTGAAACTCCATTTATCATTGTCTGCCATACACTTTGTATGTATATACTTTGATTAATACATATGATCTAACTTGAAAAATTTGTTACAGATGCCCAAGTACCAGATGTGAGTGCTTTTTCAAATTCAAACTGGGCATAGTGTGTACTGTTGGTAGCCTTTGTTGTAAAAAGTGAGATCATTTGTACTGTTTCTGTATTGTTTGTGAACAGTTTAGAACGGGAGAGCGGGATGTTGGTACCAGACAGCTGTGACCCTGCCCTCTTACAGGAACGACAGGCACTGCAACTGCTGCAACAGATAGCTGGGTACTGTCCGCTTGTTTCCACATTTTAATTGGGGGTTCCATGATAGTTATTTATAATGTGAAGTAAGCTAGCTTTGCTGTTACAGTACAGTACGTAACTTTTAGGATGTTACTGCTTCGAATCGTTTTTACAACACACAATCTGCATGCAATAAGTTTTCTTTTCTTTGTTTCTAGACCAGAAAAAAAGCTTCAGTCTACACTACAGTATATTCTACACGTAGTAGCAAAGATACATATTATTAACATTTCAGTATGTTTTGTTAGCTAATGTACTAATGTTTTGTAATTTATTTTATAATGTAAACTTTAACCTGTAATTTCATAGGTTTGACCAAGCTGTTCATAAAGCTTTGACTGAATTGGAGCCAAGACACATCCTGTCTTACACCCTACAGCTCAGGTGAGACATTTCAGTTGAAGGAAACACCAAGGAAGACAATTTGTAAAACCTTTCCTGTGTTGAGATCATAGTGCTTGCACCCTTCCCTGTATACTTAACCATTTTGTGACACTATTATGAAGCAACTAAAGCAAGGACATGTTAATATGTCAACATGTTTGCTTTCACTTCATTTTGATGTTACGTATTTACTCATCTGTCTTCTATTCCATAGTCACCTTGTGGCAGCTGCACACAGGTCACTTAAGGTCAAGGGCAGCCCAAAGGATATGGCAGAAGTAAGTAGAGTCTTAATTTTGTTCCAGAGTACTACATTGTATATATTCTTTGTGGGTCATATTTTTGAACACATCTCAGGAGGACTTGGAATCTGAAATGATTTTATGTTCAAACTTTTGTTTTGATGTTTTCCATTACAGGCCCGTCTGCTTTTATTCAATTCAGCCCGTGTGACATTAGCCAATGGGATGGCTCTCCTCTGTATGACACCTGTGGACAGGATGTGATGTTGGCCAATGAGAAGGCTCTCCTGTGTATGACACCTCTGGACAGGATGTCATGTTAGCCTATGGGATGGCTTTCCTCTGTATGACACCTCTGGACAGGATGTCATGTTAGCCAATGGGATGGCTCTCCTCACTATGACACCTCTGAACAGGACGTGACATTGGCCAATGAGATTGCTTTCCTCAGTATGACACTTGTAGACAGATTAACCAATGGGATTAGGCTTTCCTCAGTATGACACCTGTTGACAGGATGCCATGCTTCTATGCACACTAAAGATACTCCATATAATACACATTGAGAGAATTATTGAGGGACAGAAAATTGTCATAGCTTTGTTATCCTTTATGTAAATGTTGAACTGCAATGAGACTTACAACATTAAAAAAGATGGACAATAAAAACAAGGTCTGATCATACTGAAAATCTCAATTTATTTCTTACTGATGTAATTATTTCACTTGAAACTAAGCATAAATTCATGCCTCTTTACTTACTATGTTGTAAATAGTTTGCACTTTTTGGTCCATAAAAATGAGTGGTATACATTGTACATGTGTACATGTAAATGTGCTCAGAAAATATTGGTTACAAGCAATTATTCCATTTGTCCTAGATAGCAAACCATTAGCAGAGGTTTTCAAAACTCAATGTCCTCTGTTACATTATCATGAAAAAACTTTATTTTCTTTTGGACTTTCAGCATTGTCGCACATGTGTTACTGTTTGTCTATTCACTGCCTCATTTTTTATTATTTTTATCATTTCTCCTTCCTCTATTCCTTCTATCTTTCTTTCCTCCTTCCTTATCTTCATCAATCCCCTCCAAGTCCATGTTCTTCCCTGTACCCTTCTTGAATGTCTCCTCTCCACTGATTGGTTCAATGATGGTGCCTGCTCTGGTCACCACCTTGGGTTCTGTCAGTTTGGCCACGGCGGACGGAGTGTTCCAGTCCTTCCCCAGGGGCGCTCGGATGGAACGCTCAAACTCCCCAATAGACCCGAAACCCTTGGGCAGGTGTCTCACCTGGCAAAAAAGATAAAGCTTTCAAACTTTGTCTTAACAGAAGAACCGAATCATTTAAGGAATTGTTTCACCACTTCATGTGATTATCCATTGCACACATTTCTTAAAACTCTTAAAAGGAGTTTTCTGAGTGCAAGGCTAAGAGGTCACTTCTGGGCACTGAGCTAACACACAGAACTGGAACAGCATGTCTTACTCCTAAGTCAGAAATGTCATGATTGAGACAAGATTAATTCACTTAGTTATAGTGAAGCAATGGCAGACTTCTGATGACCAATTCTACTGACCATAAATCCAAGCCAACACACAAAGACACCGGTTACACCCACCTGATGAGTTTTCATTGGCTCATCCTTGTCCTCGTTGATGATAACATGGTGCAGGCCCCAGTCCTGACGGGGCTTTGGGGGTGGAGCCCTCTTTATAAACCTGCAAAATTTCAAGAAAAAAAAATCATGATATTCAAGGGATAAAGTATGTTTATCTTCACAACTGTCCATCTTTTATTGTTCATTAGGTAGACAAGTCTAAGCATGCTTAACAAACAATACTGGGGCTACATGATTCAAATTTAGAACTGTTACAGTAGTAAGTTTGGTTCACCAGGCTAGTTTGCCTTTGCTAATGTGGCTTCCTTGGTTGTCAAGCTTGAATAGTCTGTAACGTGTTACATATTTTTATTTATTTATTTATTCATTATGTTTCTGCAACAAAGTGGAAGGTATGGCGGAACAGGTGTTCCTTGGCAAAGGTCACATTTTCAAGACCGCCAGCAGCAGTACTGTGTTACATCCCAGCCCACCACAAACAGGAGCTTACCTTGTCCTTTTCTTGGGATTGGCCTTGACCCCAACTCCTCCCCAGTTGCCCCACCCCGGCATGAACAAGTCGATGTCTTTTGGTTTCCCGGCTTCCTCCGCCTTCCTCTTTTCTTCCACAAACTCACTCACAACATCATCGTTGGCAAACGCTTCTTCAATGTTCTCCCTCTGTTGGTCAAAGTCAATCATGTCGATGTTGTCGTCCACGTCGAGGTAGGTTGGAGCAGAAGATCTGAGTTTGGATGGCTTGATGGTGAAGAACTTGTCGGGGTTGATGTGAACTTCCTTCACAATCTCCCTCTGCTTCTGTAGGGAGGGGTTGGTGGCTTTGTCTGCTGTAGGCTGTTGTGCAGAGTTGGTCTTTGTATCTGTTTGAAAATAATACAGTAATGTAAGTGAAATAACTTAATTGTGTAAAATGTACAACTTTTCTGTGAAAATTGCATAAAAGAAGAGCTTGCCAATGGGTATTCTGGCCCATAAAACAAGAAATAAGAACATAACTTCACAAGACAAAAATGTACGAAACAACTACCTGGTGTCTTTGCAGCTGCCTCTACTTCCTCCAGTGTTTTCCTCCTCTCCAAGCCCTCCTCCAACATCGTCTCATCATCATCAAAGTCCTGTACCTCCCCAGCCTCATCAGTTCTCCTCTCCATCACATCTGGTCTGGACTTCTTGGCGTCCACTTCAGTCTTTTTTCCTCTTCTTTTTCTCTTCTTGCCAGATTTCTTCTCATCTTTCAAAACCTCAGACCAGTCTGCCTTCTCCTCTGCCTCGTTACTTTCTCCTTTCTTTTTCTTGTTTCGTTTTCTTTTCTTTTTACTTACAACTGTGACTACTTCTTGCTCTTCTTTGTTATCTATTTGAGGCTGTTCTTCTGTAACTTTCTTTTCACTTGTTTCCTCCACCTGCTTCTCCTTCTCATCTGTTCTGATTTGTTCCTTCTCTTCCACTGGAGGATTAGTCTTTTGATCACTTTTTGAATTTATCTGAAAAAGGGCATCACAAAACTTCATTGTATCTGATATTTGAAATAAAATCATTTTGTAAAAATCAGTACAATTGCAAAACACCTTACACAACCAGTGAGTATTAAAATCTTCTGTTGTCTTGGCCAATTCATACCTTCAAAGCAGACTTCATCCATGGATTCTTATCATCATCATCAGCCACAGTTTCCATGGCAACTGCCTCTTCACTCTCCTCCTCTTCTTTCTCCTCCTCCTCCTCTTCCTGGTCTTCCTCACTGCTGCTGTCCTGCTGCAGAGCTCGGATCTGATTGGTCAGCTCACGGCTTTTATGCAGCTGTTCCGAGATTGCCTGACGAGCCTGGGGGTTAAAGATCAAATATCAAGACTGGGAACATGATGTAAAAGAATTCTCTTCACAACTGTTTACGGCTGCCTCACAGTGATTTAAAATGTTTTCCTTCAATACTGAATGTCAGGATTAACTTCATTCAAGTTTGACCTCATTGTCACTAAAGAATTAGTAAGATGCAACTTTTGTCCACTATGAGAGGCAAAGGGTGTTAGAAAATAACTCCTCCTGCCTTCTTATAAAAGAAGTTATCTATAGAATTAAGGAATTCCTGAAAACTCAGACTCTACCAAGATCAACTGTGGTTAAAACATAAAGCAAAAAGACTGGAATATAACACAATGAATTCTGTATTGCCCGAGGTACCAACATTGATTTGAACATCCGAACCCGGTATTCCAATATTTGATAGCGGCCAAACCGTTGAACATGAAGCCCGGGCAATACACTAACACTAAAATATAGACCGGTCAAAAACATCCGTATCAAACATTATCCCAGCCCAGGTTAAGTATAATTTCCACTTGAGAGAACACAAGACTGACCTCTTCATCAAACTTGGCCATGACCATCTTGCTGCGGGCCCACTTCCCCGTGTTCTTGTGGCGCAGACTGGCTCGCTCCTCCGCATGGAGCTTCTCCGCCTTCCGGATCTCCTCCTGAGCCAGCTCAGGGTTTGTTTTGTGGAGCTCCTCGATGGCAAGTTTTTCCGCGTGGAGACGCGACCGTTTCTTTACTCGGTGATACCTGTGGAGAAGACAATGATTCAGGTATGAAGGAATGGCAGAAAAACTCATACCTGATTCAGTCTGAAAATTAATCTCTATCTACATGGCAGGGTCCGACAGGTTTTGAAATATTCACATCCCTTACAAGGCAAGTATATAGATAATTTAATGGCCCAAACAAGCTCAAAATTCCTATTTGCTGCAAGGAAATCCTTTTACTTTTCAGCAAAAAATATCTTTGGTACCATGCAGGGACGGCTTGTGACGCTTGCATATTATCAACCAATATTTTGACGGCCATGGCCAGCTAGCTTTACGGCTGACAAGTTTTAGGTCTGGTCAGTCTGGCGGGCCCCTGGGAGTGAAATCAGACAAGTGGACCAATATCTGCCTACATCTAATCATGGAAAAATCTTCAGGATAGGACATGCCTGGCCGCTGGCAATTGGGCCAATACTAGTAGACTTGTCCAACGCTGCATGGATGTAACATCATAAAATTATGAGAAACCACAAGTCTTACTTCTTGCTCTTGATCTTCTTCTCCCGTGCACACTTGGCTGCGTGGTACGACTGCAGTGCTCTCATCTTCTGCAGCTCCTTTCTGCGAGAGAGCGCCTCGTCTAGACTCATCGCCCGCAGTGCCTCCTCCTCCGCTTCCGTCAGCTCGTGGTCACGCCGCTCCGCAAACTTGCTGCCATGGAGAACCTCGAAGATCTCACGTTCAAGGTCGGTACTGGGCTGTGAGGTAAAGTAGGAAAACATGTTAGCACAGCTTACTGAGCTAAAATGAAGGTTGCTGTACTCAAAACAACTTCATCAAGGCCTTATGAAAAGTTCAAACTTTAACATAACCAACACTGCATTTACAGTAATTGGGACGTACCCAAATTTTCGTAGAAATGGACCCGTCCACGTCCTACTTGTCGTAATGTTGGAGCCACAGCAATGGGTCATAGTCCCAAATTTTCAATGTTGGTTATATAAAGTTTAGCCTTTTCATAATCTCATTCAACAACACAGATAACCCTTCATGCTACACTTCATTCAAGGCCTGCTAGTTTTTCTTTACTAAACTTTCATGAAGAAACAAATATGTTCTCTCGGATAGACAGAAAATCTTAAATCATAACTGGTCATGACCCTTAACAGTAAACAAGACAACCTACTCACCTTAAATGTCTTGACCATACTGTCAGTGGTTGGTAGAGACACGGGTTCCTGCTGTAGTGGGAAGACCAGCTGTGCGGCCTGTCTGTTCTGTCGCACGATAGGGGTCCACCGGGACACTTCCTTCTTGGTCGCTTTGTATGCAAGCGAGCGTTCAATCTAAAGAGTGAGGTAGGAATGCAAAAATTTATTCAGTCGTTTATCAACTTTGGAGTGGAATAGGAAGGATATAGAAAGGTGTTCTGTGAAGAAAAATTGAAATAAAAACTAGAAAAGCTGATATTTGCTTGCGAGCAAATACAGCATATTTCACTCCCTCCCCATGCAATAATAGAGAACATGAGAAAAAACAATTTATTTCACTCTACCCATACGGTATGGGGAGTGAAATGAAAAAATCAACTCACCCTTTGAGCCTGTGGTTTCACCAGCGGAGCCTCCATGACCTTCTGGCGACCTTGCATCTTGCGGATCTGTGTCTTGACCTTGGAGAACTGGTTGGTGTTCCGTAGCGACCCCACCAGCTCGTTCAGGTGTACTCGGCTCCCACCTGTCAGGTAACAGGTGTGTATAACAAAGGTTACTTTAAACTTGGAAAGTCAGTTTAACTTTCAAGATAATGCATTGAAAGTATTGTATTTTAACTTGTCACTGGCTGTACAATTTAGTTTATATTTTACGCAAGAGACTATCCTGGATGATACTGATTTTGCAGTTGACACAACAGAGTAAGATCATTACAATGTCTACATTTCAGTATCTGTATAGCCAATATAACCGCCCTTCAGCATAACACACCAGCTACATGAATCTAATTTGTAACTTTTTCATACAATGGCGGGAAGTTCTTAACACAATGTGGTCACCATGGTAGTCTACTACTAGAGAAAACACTGAAGTATTATACATACATTTTGTAGTTAAAACAGTTAAGAGTAAACATGTCCACCTACCATTGTCACCTGAGGAGATGTCAAATGGCGACACCTGGAGACTGGGCTCCGACCTCTGGATGACCTTCCCCCTGGAGAGGAACAGGCAGATGAAAACAGGTGTCACCAGTTTTACAGTTTTAAACATCTTGACATGTCATTTGACAAGTTGACAATTATTTCATAGAACTTGCATGTAGGTAACAGAGCTTGGCATTGGTCATTAGAGAAAGATGATGTTCTGAATCATAACTGGTATGGTAATGTTAGTAGTCTATTGTGTGCTGTTTTTAAAGCACATCAGTTCTCCACTTGCTGTCTTACTTGATTCTGCTTTTCTTGTCCAGTGAAGTGATGGCATCCAGCAGGCTCCTGTGCTGGCCCTCATTGTCGGACCCCACCTAGAAATGAGATAAATTTTCATTGCCATGTATAGAGAAAAATGTTGAAGCTCAAGCTCTGATTGACTAAATTTCCCTCTACTTGTTTGTTTGTTGGTTTGGCTTCATCTTCACCTTTGACAGTAAATTGTTCTAAATATTTTTGTTACTGTTTATATCTCTTTCTATGGTCTTCTTTTCATCCAAATAACTCTAATGGTAGTTAGAAAAGGGAAAACGTGGCAATTGAACACACAAAATACCTCATCATCACTGAGAGCCAGGGCACTGTCATCTTCTTCAGGTTGGTCTGCATTCATCTGCAGCAAGGTCCTGTTCATACGGATACACAATATATCAGACAGATATAAACACCTTACTACTCTGAAACTATCTGCCTCCATGGGATTTCTATGGGTATCTCCAATAATTCTTTCGACATAGATTTTGGAATCCCTTGGAAATCAGTTACTCTAATCTCCCAAATAAACATACCCCCCGGAATAAACATACCCCCCAGACATATCTTCAAAATCTAATAAACGTACACCCCGGAATAAACATACCCCCTGGAAAATGACCAAATTGACACATAAACTGTGTCCATGCTAGTGATGCTACTAATCTGTCCTCGGGAAAGGAGATGATAAGCAGGTAGGTTCTTTTTATTTGTTTATGCCTGATTTACTTATTGAGATTTACCACATTTGTGGAAAGATTGACATAAGAGGTGACTATCACGTTTTCAAGATGTCAACCCTGACTAGACTGTAAGGTTTGATACACTCACACTGGGAAGGACCCCTACTCTTTGTAACACTTAAATGTATAGTATGCAAAATTTTTGGAAAAATTGGGCATAGGTTCCCCGCTATGACCCCTAAACCGGGGGCCAACCATGCTTTCAATTTTCAACAAGTGAAAATGTACATGATACATGCATTTTCTACTTGGAAATTGAAGCAAGTGTTCAAGGAAAATTGTATAAAGTGACATCATCAAACACAAGTAGTCGCCAAACTTCTCAGTTCCCTTCACACCTTCAGAGTCTACTCCTTTTTCAGATATTTATCAACATCTAGAACTTGAACAGAAAATTACAATATCCTGAATATATGCTCAGTGAAAGTATTATTTATTTGTAAAAGCCATACAGAAAAGGAGGAACTTGCCATTTATTGTGTCATGCATTGCATATAGAACAAAACCACATTATTATATATTGTTAAGAATACTATCATATATTGTCCTTGGTTCAGTGTTGTTGCAATCCAAATAATTTCAAATCCAAAAATTACCCTTGTTGTATGTAGAAAAAAACTTTCATTTTGAGAGACTAAATTGTCAACAAATTTGTTAATTAGATGCCTCAGGCCTGTACAATGTTGCAACATGGAGGTTTGGTGGCAACAAACCACAGGGTTCTCATGTTACACATCAAAGGGCCTGTGAAAGGGTGAGCCAGACAGTAACCATGGTAGCGGCACCAACACAGTCAGTAAGGGGCGGGGCTTACACCCAAAATTCTTGGAAAGCCTCCGCACTCTCTCTGTAGAGGAGTGATCGTTTTAAAAGCATTTTTATGTGATAATAACGGTGACTAGATTGCAATCTAATTTTGTGTATAGACTTTACTATGGAAACCTATTTTTGTTAAATTGTCATGCACATTTCTGACTGAGGCAAAGGAGTTTTATTTATAGATAAAAAAAGTTGTTTCCCCTTCTTTGAGGTGAGCTCTTCCTTGCATGAGAAACATTCCCACGGAATATCACTGCCGTGCGTCTTTACTGTGGCGATTTTCGAAGGACTAAATGTACATGTTTGTGGTAGGATTGAAATATTCTAGTACAATTTTAAAGTGATTATACAGTTTCTAATGCTTTGACACAATTTTTACAAGGTGTTGTTTGTAGCTTTTCAAAGTTTTAGGGAAAGGCTGTATTTTAACCTCCTTGATCTCACGTGAGTAATCTTACATGTGTAGTTACTTGAAACATTGTGTGCCGCTGACAAATACATGTAATTTGTTTTCTGATCAGCGTGCTTTGGTTTACGATCTAAGCAGAGACTGTCAAACTTGTTCATATGAAAAATACATTTCAAAACTTCAGTGTACCGTCTTATTTTCTCCTAATAACAACGTTACTTTGTAGCGAGATCGACCGATATGTTAGTACCGCCAGGGTTTCAGAAATGCCCGGTCATTGTATCGGCGGGGAAATCCACGTCATTTGGTCGAAAAATAGCCATTGAGGAGCAAAAATATCGGGGAAATATGGAAAGAAAACTAAACTTTCGACATAAGAGGGATCTCTGGTAAGCAAAGCCCCGATGGATTTTCAAAAAAACAATAAACGTACCGTCCAAAATAAGAACGTACTGGGTGGATTTTGAGGCTGAAAAAAATAAACGTACCGGTACGTTTATTTGGGAGATGAGAGTATTGTAACTTAAGGGACTGCCCTTAAGATCTAGTAAAAACAAAAAGATGATGCAACGTAATGTTATTTGCCCAAAATATTTCCGGTCACGACTACTTCCTTTGCAATGACCAATATCACTTAAGAGCTTCTTCTTGAACATACTTTATAACTGTTACTGTAATTCATAGAATTCCCACTTTCCTGCCCTAGAGGCAGCAGTCAACACTACAACAGTCCCCATTTTGGAGTCCAGTGGTAGCGTGCGTAGTCCAGTGGTTAGCGATCTTGCCTCTGGAACTAGAAGCCCCGGGTTCGATCCCGGCTGTGTCGCTCACCCGACATGCACGCTACCGTTAAAGATCGCAGTCCTTAGGACGGGACGTTAAGCCTTGGTCCACTGTTCATTGTGCTTTTCGAAAAGAGCTAGGGGAATTTCCCCGGTACAATGAACCTGTAAATACTGTACATAGCGTCTGTCTTCTCTGTCACGACCAGTGGAAGAGTAGCTCATCTGTTCATTGAGTCCATTTGAGCTAAACTGGTTCGAGATCCCTTTCCTTTCCTTTTTTTTCCTTTTGGGGGAGGGGGGCACGAACTAAATCATAACAGCCCATTTCGGTCTGTATTTTCATGAACTTTGACCACCAAGTTAAGTCCTGGGTACCAACCCCACTTCTCTCCGTATTATCTACTGATAGTGATAACAAGTAGGTGTAGGTGTAGTGTACAGACATGTTTGATAGGAAAACGGTAAAAACTGCGCCACGTGCACCATCTGTCCTCGTGATTCTGAACAATGCACTTAAACAGCTATCTTATTTTTTCTACACATTAGTACACAGACACTATATCTAACATTTCGTATGAAGAGAGACACGCAAGGTTGGACCGTTTGGTTAAAATAAAGGAAAATTGGCAAAGTAAATTCTTACCGGACAGGATCGTCTGCCATGATTGCTGACCTCCGACCTGTATCGTAAAACGTGTGTCCATTTAACAAAACTTCACCTCCAACAAAGAATTTCTCACAACTAAATGTTAATTTATAAGAAATATGTGCAAATTTTGCTGTCATTTTCATTCCGAATTTAATCATTAAGACCAAATTTTGCTTAGAAAAGTACTAAAACTAAATATTACGACACTTAGTGCTATGCCTCATATTAGGTGATTATATTTCAGTATAGGTATTTCCTCGCTTATTTTTTAAATCCATGAATTACTAATGATGATATAACGTATCGCAGAATGTATGAAATTTAACATCCGAGTTCAAAAAATTATCTATTATTTGATCATATACCTTCAGCTAGGATTATTTTTAGTCATAATTTAGCTTACGTCCACCCTACTATGCAGAATGGCTTGACCCAAAGTTAAAATGGCGGCAAATGATTCGTGTGTCATGACAATTGCATAGTTCGGTCTGACTAAACGAGGAAACCATCGCAAACAACGATTCAATATGGCTCAGAAGCGAACTTCCAGTCTCCTTGAAGGTATTTAGTTAGTCAATTCTTTGAAATTCGCTCTAATGCTTGAAGAAAGACGTTGTTTTCGTGCGTGTTGTGATTCGCCTTGCCTTGCGCATGCATGCTGCGCAACACGGTACGACATCTTGATCCGTCTGACACATTTTGTGAGGGAAGGTTCTTTCACAGAAAATCTATATCCAACATCACGTCTGCTATGAAAACTGTATTGATCGTAGACAAATCTTGAAGGAAATTGCAACAGTTGTGCATGGAATATTTGGGCAAGGTAAAAGCTAGGAGAACCATCTAGTATCTGCTTTGCATAAGTTTTGCATACATGCAACAGGAAGTGACAGACTTTGTATCTAAATATCCTGAAGGACAAGTCACTGGCAACTGATAAGATTAAGAGATAGAATGCTATGCATACTTCTTTAGATATTCTTTTCACATTCTGCTTAATTGTGTCAAGCTCTTTCATGTGATGGAAAATACATAATTTTGCATTCAGCCACTCACCCTTGTGTATGAATATGATTACAATGGGTCATAAATAAACATATACCTTAGTGCCCCTGAGTAAGCCCTACTACATACTTTCAAACAATTGCATTTAATTGCCTGTGACACCCAAAATACAATGTTTTCCAATTATATTCAAGTGTTATTAGTATTAAATTAACATGGACTTTTGTGCCAATCACAATGTAAGGACCTTCTTTTGTTATTGAACACCGCACCATAAAATCAACAGTTACATACAGCATGGAAAATACATGAAAATTCAATGTTTAAAATCTGCTTGCATATCTTGTTCCTTCCATAGCTCTTGACACAAGTTCAGAGAAAGAGGACCAGGGGTATAGCGACCTTTTTGGCTTCAGAAGCAACATTGCTTCTGATTCTGATTCTGATTCTCCTGGACATAAGTAAGTTCCTTGATAATGTTATAAGACTCAAGGTGGAAGACAGCATGATAGATATTTCAGGACTAGAAATAGAATGTTTTAGTTTTAATACTAGATTATTCTTCAATCAGTGACATTTATAAAGGTAACAAAACACATGTATACCTCCAAATTTTTTATGTCCACTGTACGTCTTGATCACGGAGTGACCTAGAGAACGAGAACACGAGACTAGGTCGAGACTTGCGCAGATCTTAGAATGTTTAAAGGGTTAAGAAATTTTTTAAATGCAAATTTATGTAAAAGTACTGAAAAAAAGATGTCACGTAAATAGATCACTTTCACTAATTTCAGAAAATTTTAAATGAAAACAAAATTGAAAACAAATTTTCTTCACACCTTGAAATTTAATATAGATCTTTTAAATAATGATACATTGCATATGATATTATAATTGAATTGATGTTTGTAGAAGATTTTAAAATCTTGTTTTTCATTGTACAGAACTGGAGACACAGAAGAGGATGATGTTGTTTTAGTTGAAGAGACACCTTCTGAGGTCTCAGGGCACAAGGTCATCAAACGTCCATTGGTAAGGCAGGGCCGAGTCTAAAATTATGTCTTCAGTTTAATACCTATAGTTATGGTCTGTACATTTTATATCTAGTCTACTCAAAATCTATATCCAACTTCAGGTCTGGTCTGAAAACCATAGTTTTTGTCTTTCATATGTAGAACGTGTGTTTATTGAGCAAACATGTATACATGTAAGATAACAAAAGAGAGATTGCTACTATGTCATGTACTTCATGTACTTACAATTACCGTTTTTTTTTGCTTCTTGAGATTTATTATGTGAATGTTCTACTTTATTTCCTACCTTTCAGGATTTCAAGGGAAGTTTCGCAAAGGATTACAAAATTCCAAGGAAAATGAAAGATTCTGAAGTTGTTGAAGACTCTGCAGTATTGCCAGACAAGGCTCAACATTATTCTTCCCCTCTGTCTAAGGCTCAGTATCCTCCCTGCAACACCCAGTACTCTCCCAGAACTCAAAACAGAATCAACTTAAAACTAGTGGCAGGCAAGAACAATTTTAATTCCTACCGAGAGGATCAACAAGCACATCGTGTACATGTGACTCCAAACTCTAACAGCTTCAATAGAGTGAACCATACACCTCATCTGAAAAGCCAGAAAATATCTGTTCATGTTCCCACATTCCAAACTGTTGCTATGAAACCAAGGATAGTGGTGGACAACCATACGGTTTCTAAGTCTAACACTGTACACACATTGTCTACTACTTTGCCAAACATTTTAAAGCATGGAGTGAACAGGAACAGTAGTAGTACTGGTAGGAGTACCGAGGATTGCAGCCCTGATGTTTCAGGCAGCAGTGCTACTTCAACTGTTAGTGATGCAGGGAACAGTTCAGGCTCGGTCACAAATGTCAGTCCCAGTGTGCAAATACAACTGCAACATGAGAAAGGTGAGACACAACTCTTTTTGTCAACAGTTACTCTTCAAGGAGAATGATAAGAACTCCAGTTCAGATTGACAGTTTGGCACCCAATTGGCTATATGTGATTCTTGGAAATTCCTGCACATGCATTCTGCCATGGCGTATGCTTAAAATGATTGCTTAATGTTAAGCACATTGAAGAAGCCCTATTGGTTAAGCATCCAGGAGAAGGTTGTAGTCCATGACTTGTACATTGTAGTACCCTAAAATGTACTGCTAGTATTTTGTCTTATGTTTTTGTATGCTTCTCTTCCTTAGCCCACCCACCCCCTCCACTAGATGGGGCACGCTGCTACCGTATAGCAACCTAAATTGGATTTGTATAGCCCTTGATTTCATGATTGGAATATGATGTAAAGGTATGATTTGAAAGACAACTAAACAATAAACACACATAAAGGAAAACAGTTCATTCTTTATGTATGGAATTTTTTTTGAAATCTGTCAAATCTTTTATCGCTTACAAGTCGACATCGCAGCACAGTCTCGGCCTTTATTGAGAAGATGGTGTTACAACAGTTACATGTATGTAGCAGACCATTGTCCTTTCAGGCAAATATCAGAGAACGTTCACAGAGATTTGATTCATTAGTGAAAGTCTGTGTATTCTTGCTCCACAGGTCAGCTGAGAGGAGGGGAGGTTGTCAATACAATCAGCACAGGGGGACTGCAGGGAGGGGGGAGAGGCATGGTGACCAAGGGCCAAGGGGCTGGTAGAGGGGGTCAAGTGCAACGAGGAAGGGGAAGGCCACCAACAGCTCTAAAAGGGAATGCTACGGGCATGAACATGTTGTCGTAAGTATGACTTACGAGCCACTTAGACGATTTAAATCTAGATGCTGACAGACCTAAACTCTATCAAGTAGCTCTTTTTTTAAACTTAACCCTTAGCTAGGAAGGAACCATTTGGCTACCAATCCTATGTTGGTTACAGGGTTAGGCAGCAGGAAGAAGGTTACGACTGAAGGTAAAGTTGATAGTTTTAGACATGTTTGCACCTGCTTTCTGTTCTCTTAAACTCATTGGTGTCTTCTCTGCCTTTAGCGCTGCTCGTGTCAACTTGGGTGATCGTTGTGATGCTGATCAGTCATCATCGGGAAGTTCAACAAACTCACCACAGAGAGGAGGACAGGGGTTTCAGGATGAGTTCACACGTCACCTTCAGACTAAGAACAAGGACAGGGCAGCAGCACAAGACATGAGAAACATACTCAGTCCCCCATCCCGCCTGGGAGCCTGGAAACATGCAGAAGTAGACAGGAAACCTGTGCTAAGGTACATGTAGGTCATGCATTTGAAAATGTGTCAAAAAATTGTCAAGTCCTGGAGATTGTCATCAAGACACAATTGTAGTTTTGTACCGTGTAATTCTAGTTTGATAAAATCTGTTGGTGTGTTCTCAATTTGCTTTTTTGCTTACTGACCCTTGTTTATTTGTTTGTTCTTCAGTAGTGCTACCGTAAGCAGCACCACACAGGTAAATGGTGAGGCCAGTCAGGATACTCAGCAAGGTAAGGCTGGCATGACTTATGTTAAAACATAATCTACGGATAACATATTGGTAGGCTCTCCTTTCATGAGCACTCTGCAGATTTTCTAGTGTCAAGTTGCCAGTATTTAAGCATGCTATTGATAAGCTAAACATATCTATAATGTAAGCGAATGTCATCTCTTTCCCACTCTAGCTTGCGACTTGTTAATCGATAAATCAAATAAAACAGCAGCAGAAGATTATTAACAAATGATACTCATTACTATTCGAGATGTTTTCGTTGTTGATTTTTCTTGATTTTTTCTATTCAGATCCCAGAACATCAGAGCTGGGAACAGAAAAGAAGGAGGCTGACTCTTCAGGCGGAGGAGATGACGTAAGAGTTCCAATCTTATCTTACCATGATGTCTTTCCTGGAGACTCTTATCTTTGATCAAGCATCTTTCATGTACACAGAGTTTTCCTCTAGGATCCGGTGTATCTTATAGGTACCTTTCACTTGATAAGACAAGTTACTGACTTTTCCCTGTTCTATTCAATATACATTTCAGGCTGAGGATGAAGGTAACGTCTCGTTCTTGTGTACACACTGCGGAAACTCCACCTACCATCGTGACCGCTGTAACAGCTGCAAGAAGGACACCCTCCAGAAGGTGAGCACCAACCACGACCCCCTCCAGCCCCAGGCCCGCGCCCCCCTCTCCAGGAAGGGACTACCGGTCTCAAACTTCTACAAGGACAAGATGGCCAGGTTTTCTAACATCTACTCCCCTGGAACAAGCACCACTACTGTTGCCCACTCCAGGATCGCAGCGGATAAACAGCAGCGACTTTATCAACCAACTACAAGACGGAACACGAGGAATGCAGGCCGGCCTGTGGGGAGACCACGAGTGTCACAAAAAGGTGTGGTGTGATGTTACTTGGCTTTTTTTCTTTTTTTGAGTATCACTAAGAAGCTTACACCAAAAACAGTTACTCAAGCATCTGAATATGATTTTGGAATCACATGCACTGCCTTTCGTAATTGACAAAATCATATCCAGTTGCTTGAGTAACTGTTTTTTGGCGTATCTTAACATACCTAGATGTTAAACCTTCACTGATGTACTATTAAAGAAGCTTTTATTTTGCACTTATTGCGAATAGTATGGTTGACCTGGTGTCCTTGGCTAAAAAAGTCTAAAATGCGAGCCGTAGCAAAGCTGCTTTGCACTACATGTATCAACTATTAAAAAATGCTTTGTCCTTCGTCTTAGGTAGGCCGCTTTACCTTTTTGATAGATGAAGCAGGAAGGGAAATGGGGAGAATTGTTGGTGGGCGGTGCTATTTTATTTTATTCCAGGGTTCAAAGTATCAAGTTTTTCTGTGAAGATAATGTATCTTCTAACTTCATTGTGGGAGTTCCAAACCTTGTTTCCTACTTCCAGCAGTTCCAGAAGTTGTTCTGATCAGTGATGACGAGGACGAACCTCCCAAACCTGCCGTCCAACCAGAGTCTAGCCCTGCCTCACGGTCCAGCTCTGGTGCCAACACCCCTGTACCTGAACCTGACACCAGACATGGGACTGAACAGGTAATGCTAGGTTCACATTTTCAAACCGGGGCCCGACAGGGCTGTTTGCGGAAATTGAAAATCAAAGCGTATATCAAGAAATGCACACAACTTCTTCGTTTTGTGTGTTTTCTTGTTGTTTATATCATACTTTTTGTTCCTACAAACTGCCTGGCCAGTCCCTAGTTAAGAAAATGTGACCCTAATCTAAGCTGGAGTCTTTGTTCTGTCGTTATCAATGATTATGCTATATTAGACAATTTGGACAATCAGATGTTTCGCTTTGAAGGGATTTCACAATCACAATCAAAAGTTATGAAGCTGATAAAGATGTGGCAATGGAGGATCTGTTATGGCAATTTTTTACCTTTATCTTCAAAATACACAGAACAGCTAACAGGTTTGTATGGAACAGCTAACATGTACGGAACTGCTAACAGGTTTGTATATAGCCTAGCTTTACATCAGTCAAACTGTGTTGACAGGACTCCAAGACTGAAGTGGACTCTACACAACACAAGGAAGATCCAGGGACACCAGCGACACCCGGGACCCCAAAAGTATCTTTCATCACCGACGGAAGAAACAGCGTCATGTTTGAGATCCGTGCCATGCGGATTGGGTCCCGCCTGATTCAGCCCTGTGAAGTCATCATCTTTCATATGGAGAAAGGCATCAGGCTGAATTTAGAAGGTAGGAATGATGTGGGATTCTTGCAAACTAAGCTAACATGTAAAGTGAATGAATATTGTTCTATAAAATTCTTAAGCTTCTCCCCATATTGTGGTGATATGATTGTCTCTTGCATTCCTTCAGTTGTCAGTCAGATGAAGTATGATTGTTGGTGTGGCAAGCCTGACCACCCCTATCTGATCTTACTTGGTAGCTCCCAAAATAGAAACTCTCCTAATCATTTTAACCGGCATACAAGTCAGTCTAAAATTTTAAAGCCTAGTATGTAACCTCTGTGTAACCTGCTCCATAGTTCAAGGGCCAGCTGTTTACTTCAGTCAGGAACCAACTTAGTCGGTGTCCCTGCCCTTAGTACTCCTTGCGCCCATGTTTCTTTGTGTGGGTTCTACTAATACATTTGTACATGCCTGCCTGCCTGTTCTGGTAGAAAGCTAACTTGTTACTTAGATAATGATTTTAAACTTACTACTTTTTTCTTTTGTGCATTTACATTTTTTTGTATATTTGTCACCTCTTTGGGGTGTAAAAGCTGCTTTTAGCTTCTACCTGCTTTCTCTTTCGTCTCAAGTTTACCAGAAACCCAGAAAGAATTATGTAACTTGTTATATCTAGTTTGTTGATCCATGATCTATGATTGTTGCCATCTTTGTTTCTTGTAGGTCACATTGTAGAGCTCCAGCCCCAGGACATAGTGCAGAGTGTGGCACACTTCGGAATCAACACACCCTTCATCCAGCTGTCTGTCACACCCAAGGTCGGGTTAGCGCTACGCAGTCGGTTACGCTTCAATAAGAAGGAAGGCTCGGACTGGTTTGACCCAGGTAGTTCAGGTAAGATTACTACTTATTTACTTTTTATCTTAGATTAAGTACTTAGGGATGCCTCTGAATGTGATCTTTAGGGTCTTGCTTTTCAAAATCTGAGAATAAACATGATTCTCTTACAAAAAAAAAATTATGGTAAAATGTTATTTTGCAAAATGAACTGAAATTGTCCTTTTTGTACTCTCTCAACAAATTTCATGTCATAAGAAGATGATGCATGAAGCCAAATTTCAGGGGTGTCAAAGAATTCATACAAATTTTACGGAATACGCCATTATTAAGCTCTTAAAAGCCAAGATATCGTACGAAGAACTGGTTATCCCGAGTCCGCCATATTTGATTTCCGGCGGTGTCACCTGATCCAGGCACATTTCTCCAAATTAGTAAGGATCGTATATATTCCGTGTAATGGATCGTATGTATTCTGTAAGGATCGTATGTTTCTGCGTAATGGATCGTATGTATTCCGTAAGTATCGTATGTTTCTAGTAATGGATCGTATGTATTCCGTAAAATTCGTATGTATTCCGTAAAATTCGTATGAATTCTTTGACACCCCTGAATTGTGTATCCTCAGAAAATGAATGAATGTCAGTACAAATGTATGATGTTGATTAGAAAATGGCATGCTTCTCCGTAGATGCGAGTGAGAAGTACATCCTCCTGCTGCTGCATACACCTGTCCCCCCGACAGTAGCTGATGCCCTCAGACAGCACCTGGAAACCTTCTCCTCACAGCCTGACAGGGGGTTTGTGGAGGTGGTGGACAAGGAGAAAGCCAACAGTATTCTCATGGCGCTGGAGGTCAAAGTACCGTTGCAAAAGGTAGGAGAGAAAAGCATTTACTGGCATCTGTGGTGTTTTCAATCTACATGCAGACTCCCTGGTTTGACGCTCTGTTGTCAGAACATGTGCTCAGATACTTGGAATGCATCTATTCTCTGGATGACTGAACTACAAACTTAAGTGTGCATGTTCACTCATGAACACCTGTTCTGGGTTACTAGCCATATCAGGTTATGCTAAACACTTCAGGTCAACTATAAACTCCCCAAATAACTTTCTATTCTGTTGGCTCTTTAGGAGTGAGATGTCCAAGCTAAATTGATGTATTCTTGTACAGTATGTTTTCCAGCCATTCCAGTGAAAGCTCTTGTTTTTTTTAGAATAAAGAATTTGCAGTGGTGTTGCCATGTTACCCGTATCTGCCATGTCTGTGTGCTGTGGTTGAAGTGTTCTTTCTCTACTCTTTCCTCCAACCTCTTTATTAAACAGTCTGAGAAAACCACTTTCATCACTACACAGTCAGTGTTGGCCAAACAGGATCCATCCACCACCTACCAGGTCACTTCTGCGGTACCCCGGGGACCGTCCCCAATACCCCACAGGTCATCCCCTGCACCCAGGGGGCAGGCTGTCGTAGCTAGATCCAGCCAGGGGAGAACCACTAATGAACACAGGATGACCCTACCAGACACAAGTAGTAGATCAAGCTCCCCGCAGTGTCATGATCAGGAGGAGGATGACAGGGATGGCTTTGTTGGGCCTGTCACCAAGTGAGTTCATATGAACATTTTCAAACTAATCATATATACAAAATGTTTGAAACTCTCATTGCCAATATTGAAGTCTTTCGTTTCTAGCTCCTCTTTACAGCCAGTATGTAAACTTAAGGTAAAGGTAAAGCGTTCGAACCTCAGACTGAGGATGAAGCATGACGATTTTTTGTTAGCTAGTAGTACTTTGCCACGGCTCGCGTGATTTTGACCAAGCACATTGGGTCACCCCTCCTTTTTTTGATAAGTGTGTTGGGTTCTTTTACTGATAGAGGTTTTCACGCCCTAAAGCTCCCTCATACACGGGGCCGTCAGCTTTACGTCCCCCTCTGATATGACGATGTGCATCTTTTTCAGTACTAATCTTGATTATCTTGAATTCCTCCCCCACGTTTAGGCTGATTGTGTACCCCCCTCCCCCTGCCACGGGCGGGATCACCGTGACATCAGAAGACATGTGGTGTCTGAGGGATGGAGAGTTCCTCAATGATGTCATCATAGACTTCTATCTCAAGTGAGAGGCTTACCTTAAGACTTAGATGAACATGACATTGCATTGTATCTTTTTCTGTAAGCCTAATGCATTGAGATCTACGCTGCAGGGTAACTGTTAATCCCTCTTAACCAAGGAAAGATGCACACACAGCCACGTCTGTAGAACCACATGTGTTCAGAACAAAGACTTTCTTCTCAGAGTGGAAAACTACATCCGGGCTCTTGGCCCCTGGGACCTAATGCCCATGTGTGTGTCATAGAAGGCGGGAGAACTACTAGATAAACAGTAACTATATGTGCGTTGTTTGTAATTGTACACACTGTTACACAGCATACTCAGAACATATTCAAATACTTTAATATGTGTACAATCAATAGCATCATGTTATTCAAATAATAGCAGTTTCAAACAGAAAACTAGGTAACACTGCTCACCAATGGTTGTCCCCTTGTGTAGGTACCTGGTGAATGCTGTCTTGAGTGAAGAGGATAAAAAGCGTACTCACATCTTCAGTTCCTTCTTCTACAAACGACTCATGCAGAGGGACCATGTACGCACCAGATCAGAGGAAAACACACACACTTTGTAAGTTGGAGACAACGAAACTTGCCGTAATTCATTCATTTTCTCTGGGATTTATGCTCCTGTTTGAAACAATATCGGCAATGCGAAAACCGCATGATTTAAACCACCGCAAGTATTTCAAGGCTTACAGTACCTTTCATGATACCAAGCACATCTTCCTTCTAGTTTGTATGTCTGTAAGTTTTTCGTAATGATATTTCCATGTTCCATTCCTCAGGCCCATTTACAAAAGACACAGTCGTGTGAAGACTTGGACGAGACATGTTGATCTGTTCTCTAAGGACTTTGTCATCGTCCCCATCAATGAAAAGTAAGTCTGAATGTGAAAATTTCATTCTTTACAGAACATGCATCTCTCAGACTTTATTTTACCCCACCATTTAAACATTAAACTGATTTTTTCCAGCTAAGAGGTGATTTTCTGAACACCAGTTGTTCCTTTTGTTTCTGCACTAGTGCCCACTGGTACCTCGCAGTAATCTGTTTCCCTGGGTTAGACAAGGAGGATCCGCACCCCGCATTTGTGTCACGGCTGACCCGACCTCCGACCCCTGACCTAGGCCCCCCTTCCCGACCTTCAACCCCTGTCTCAAATTCAGACAAGCAACAAACAGCACAACAATCCACAGAGGACAGTGGATCTAGAATACAGCAGAGTTCACAGAGTCAAGATGGAACAAGTGAGCAAAGGTCACAGGTGAAAGGTCATGACACAGTACTGCCCTCCTCCTCTCAGTCATCAGTGAGGTCATCTGACGGTCAGGCAGACAGTGATAGCACCAGCTCACAGGAATCTACTAAAGGTTAGTGAGGTCTTACTTAAACACAGTGATGTGTAAAGGACATTACCTGCAGAGTTCACATATTTTTAGTTCTGTAATGTGGATTAAGAACGTTATGCATGCATCTTCATGGAGACAGATATTATTTTACCTCTCAATGACATTGCCCAAAGAATAACATCAATATTGTATCTGCTTTATATATGATTTTGTTGCATGCTGTAACCATTTTTAAATGATAGCATGTGTTATAATGTGTGATAAAATGATAGGCATCTGAGCCCTCAATCTATTTTCATTCCACAGCCATACAGACAGAACCTTTGACACGAGAACAGATAGAAGCAGCAATTGGCAGCCAGCTAGTAGAGGAGGACAGACTTGCATCTCGGCAATCTCCAAGAAAATGCCCGGAAACTATGGAGAAAGTCTCTCTCTCCCCAAGACGCTCCCCACGGAAATGTGCCGACAGTGCTAGCAGCTCCTTAGATTCCACATCTCAGTCTTCACAACAGTCTTCTCCCAGCAAAAGGAACTCACCAAGGAAGAAAACTGAGGAAAGTCTGAAGCAGGATTCTAGACACTCTCTTGATGAAGTGAAACATAGCTTTATCCAGTCTACAACATCCCCAAGGAAGAAGTTAAAGTTCCCAGATGCAGAACAGGACAGAAAGGGAGATATGGAGAAGATGGATGTTGATCAGGACTTAGGGGAACAGAGGGAAGGAATGGATGAAGGAGAGAGAGATAAGATGGAAACAGATCAATCTATGACTGAGGGAAGATCAGAAGCAATGCAGGCAGAGCCAATGGAAACAGAGGATACAGTTGGGAGTAGTTTTCCTGAAGTAAGTGTAATGTTGACATCATGAGATTAAAGATGATTGCTGTTGTATTTTTTTAATTTTTTGAAAATGACTTCAAGGGTGATAAAAACCCAAGGTTATTCTCTCAAATCTGTAACAGTTGTTAGATTTTTTCATTGTTTCATGCAAAAACAAAACAATTTGTAGAGAAAAGAAGTATGTCGGTCTTAATGCCAGTTTTGTCCTCCAATCATGTAGACATCAGCTGGTGCAATAGACACATCCCAGCAGGGGTCACATGACCAGTCCATGCTGGATGACTCTGCCTCTGACCAATCAGCATCTACCATGTCGGACCAATCACAGCCAACCATGTCCATCAGAAGAAGGTGCATGTTGTATTGTTACAGTGATATCCAGAGTATCCTGCTTTTGCTTTGTTTTCATCATTTTCCTTCCTTAATCAAAAAAATCTTGAAGAAAAATTTCAAATAAGTTAAAGAAACATTCACAGTAGATTTTTGTAATTAAAAAATCCAAAGCTGTGATATTTCATAAAACCCATTTTCTTCCCCAGACCCTGCATCCTCCTCTTTGACTCCCTAAGAGGACCCAGGAGACAACATGTCATGAAAAACATCAGAGAGTAAGTCAATGATCTCCTGTGCTCTGTCTGTACTAGCAAGTATATGAATGTGACTTTAACAGTAATTATTTAACAATAGCTACGAGTATAGTCTCTACCTAGTCAGTCTTCTTCAACTTTCTGATGCAATCACTCTGGACCCGTGACTTGTTGCACGTGGGACGTCAGCAATGGGTGTTGTACTTTTCTGATGTATGTTTCGTTTTCAACACATTGAAACAGGTACTTGACAGTGGAATGGGAACTCAAAAAAAAAGACCAGCCCAAAAGAGTGTTTGACAACATCAGCATGAAGGGGGCTAACCCAAAGGTACCACAGCAGACAAACTACAGTGACTGTGGAGTCTTCCTCCTGCAGTATGTAGAGACATTCTTTGGGGTAAGATTGCTATCTTCTTTCTTTAAAGCTTTATTGTAATGTTACTGTAAAATGAGGATGACTGTAAAATGTAATGCCACTAAACCAGAGCACAGACCATAGACCCAATTCCAAAAGTTGAAACACTTTCTTTAAAGCACATACATGCAAGAAAGAGAAGTAAATTTCGCAGGACTTGTGAACTTTCATTTGTTTGAGACCATTGTATGTTATGTAGTACATGTTTGTATCCATTGTGTGACTGTATTGTCTCCTCTACTGGAAGAGTAGCAGTCACTTAGGCAACTGAAGGAAAGACAAAAACACCACCAACATCAATGTACAGTATGAACATTTTAGGGATAACCTGTTGCAGTATTTGGAATGTTTTGAAAGACCTGTAAAATTAAAGTTCTCCTGTGCTTGCTGCTTATGCATGTCAAATGTCTTTTATTACAGTGTATATGGCTCAAAGTTTAATATCTTTATTTTCACCACCCTAGAATCCTATCCAGGACTACTCCTTCCCCCTGAATGGCCTGGAACACTGGTTCTCCCGGCAGAGGATGAAGAGGAAACGATGGGAACTGCAGGAACTCATCCAGAAACTAGCCGAAGAGCAGAAGGAGAAACCAGACGATAGAACATAGAGACAGAAAGTAGTGGACAAAGGAAGGTAGCCAAAATGAGTGAGATTTCTGTGTCAGTAAGGATTTCTCCCTCAGCATCAAGAAAAGAGTTGGAAAAAAGGATACAGAACGTTAGCTGAAAGCACCATACGTTTGATCTAGTACTTTAGGTGATGCAAGTTCCAGCTGAAAAATTACTTTACCTCACTGTTATTTCATGTCACAAATTATGTGACTATGCTGAAGGCAGTAACATTACAGGCAAATATGGATGAGTTTACTGCAATATTTCATGAGAAAGACTTCTTTTTTGTTGAGTTACATTTCACCACTGATGTTCTCTAATATTATTTACTAATAGAAGAGCCTTGTTGCCTTAGAAATGTTTCATGTGTAGAGTAACCATGACTAACGCTCTGTTCGTTTACAAAAGTAGAAATTAAGACTTATCTTTGTATGCATATCTTGCAAGTTTAACTTGTTAGTTCCATTGTTCAGATTATCACGTAACCCTTCCTTAGGATTTTAGAGGGTAAGGATGCCATTCCTTAGAGAAGATAGTAGAAGTGTAGCCAAACTTTGTGCCTTGTCCAAAGCTGCTTACATGTTCTTGACTCCACACAATACTTGTACAGTGTATTTATCTCTCTAATGTTCTAGGAGGTTATTATGAATACAAATAAAGAACCCACAGATGGACACTCTACAGAAATTAGTGAACTGTCCAATTTATTTTTCCTTCTGCCATTTGGTTACATCATATCAACTCATTCTTATATACTGTAGAGGTGTAACTGACTGTTTTTTCTTCTTTTTTTGGGGTGGGGGGTCTATCATACTTTCACTCCTATTCCATTAACTGTTATAATCATGTCAACATGAAGATCATTAACATTTGTTCTTGCCTCACTTTTATGTTGTTCCACAATAATTTAAGCTTATTAGCAATACTACAATATTTATAGATCTGTTGTGTAAAATTAATTTGGCCATGAAATATTGCTTGTTTCAATACATTTCTAATACATCGATATGTTTCAATATAGTTATAAATTTTTCATGCAAGTGCTGAGAACAAAAGCAGTGCACAAACTTTTGTCAGCGATGAATGTTAGGAAAGCACAGCTAGCATTCCAGGGCCGTGATGTAGCAAGCTGCTTGATTAAACGTTTTAGAACCAACCTTCAGCAAAGCAGTTTTAGGGCCAATTTGTTTTCTTTCCAGTTATTGAATTCTAATGTGTTCAATGAATTGAGTTGTAGTCAGTTTCTTTGTTGATTTTCTTTTTCATTTACTTGACTGCAAGATGCAAACTGTCCCCTGTAGATGTGTACTTTCTTAGCACATGCTTAATACTTGTTACTGACCAGAGATGCTATTTTTCAATACTTTGGTTTCGTTACACTACACCAGCAACCCAACAATCACATAGATTTCCCCTGTAAATCCCTGAGTCATAGTATGATGCGTTCTGTGTATTTCTAATTAGTGTTATTCACTGCTACAATTCTATGACCATCAAACATTTATATTCTCAAAATTAGACCAGATTTATGTTATTTTCTGAGACATTTTGCTTTTCCTGGAAATGTTCTCATGTGTTGGGATGACTTTCTTTCCTTTTGTAAAATATATCTTCTTCGGTACTGTAAGTATGAGACCCCAGTAACATGATGTGTTATTTCTAGTGTCAAAGATTATTATGGAAGGAGAATAAAGTATAAAGTTCTAAATTAATCTCTGTAAGGTTTTTCTGTTGAACCGTTAGTACACTAGATTGATTTGTGTTTCTCTTTGCTAAATTTCTATAGTGCACTCGCAAGCCACAGCGAATCAAGTTATATTAGCCTGATTGAAATATCACTCTATGCCGCCCCTCATATTTGTAACATTTTAAGGTCCTCGTGTTAAATATCAGTACGTGTGTCGACTGCGTTACCTACATGTAGCTTCGGTGATTTTTCGCCAGATGGCGCCTATACTCACAGAAGCGTAGTGCCTTTTACATATACATGTGATATCCTTGTATATGTGCATATGATCGCTTGTCTTTTGTAGCTATCGTTGGGATGCTCTAAAGTTATAGTGTTAATTGGCCATAATTTCTTATAGTTTGCTAGCGTCTTCATAACCTTGGAATCTTCAAGACACCGGAAACAAAAACGTAAATTTGTTATTCGGTATACTGTTCACTGGTTAAAACATTTTCTCGCCACCCCTCTCACGGTATGCAGTGGACTATCCCGTTCACAAAACCAAAAGGTGTTAAGCAAAGCTGTTAATGTGAAAAATACGTCATTTATATTTCACATATCGCCGATGATCTAGCTGCAGGGAAGTGTATAACAAATCTGCTATGTTAATCGGGGCGACAGAAATTTACCGTCCAATTTCTCGACTCATTGCGATTTGGCCAGCCCGTATTAATGCCTGACCGGGGCGCTTTATATCGCACCTGCCGGTAGTTGATTAGAGCCAGTCAGGTAAAATATGATTCTGGGTCCGGGAAAAGGTGGAGTTGGCACGGAAAATAAACGGGCGGCGAGAGAATGAAGGTTCAAGGTGGAAACTCGAGATGCAAGCCTGCGTGGTTGGCATGAATCACCCACCCACAGCTACTGGTGCCGCTATAATGTCGTGTTTCCGTCATGCTTTGGGTCTTAAGAACGGTATCAGCGTTACAAGTCTCGGTATTCCTGCCTCTAGCAAAGTCACGTGGTGTTCCCTTCAGAACAGGGCGTGGCAGTGCCTGGTGTAGGAAATATGACGTTATTATCTGCGTAAAGAGAGTCTCTCATTGGTCAGTCTAGTAGGGGCTTCTAAACACTTAATCTTGCCGAAATTGAAGCGAAAGAGAGAAACAAAAGAAACCATTGTGAAAACATTTAATATCTTGTTTTCACTATGAAATAATCATTACAGCCTTTTGCTCTGGGTGAGATAGGCAATCAACTTAATCCGCAAAGATCAGTCAGTTCATTAAATTCTGGAGAAAGCTGTCATTTATCTTCTTGTTTATTAATCCATCATCGATCCCCTCAATCCTTTAAGCAGTCAGTAAAATTATTTGAGTGACATCGACCTATATTAAGCCGTATTCTTAGAGGTCCATTCGGGTGGTTAGTGGCCATAATGATTTATATTTAAGAAGTACATAAATGCGCAAAATTAAGTTAATGTAAATCTGATTTATTGTGTTGTCGTTTCCTAAGCTAATAACACAATTGAACAAGCAGTCATAGAAAAGTATGTCTGTAACGTGATATTGGTTTCATGGTGCCAAAGCTGGCCATTTTCAGCCTATAAGTACCACTAAAATGGCAAGTGGTTATTTTTTGTAATGTTTGGATCCATAGCATTGAAGAGTTATAAGGGGTGGATCAGCCATACATTTGCAAGAAAATGTACAAACAAGCAGCAAGTCACGTCGGGCTGCCAACAAAACTATTCAGGCTTTACTAGCGAACACCTTAACGCCATTTTTATGATCACGCCACAAGACGGATGCTTTTTCTCCCAAATGGGACCCATTTTCAGCTGCGCGCGAAGTGTCTTATGAGAGAGAATCACCAGCGCAGCCTCTCCCCTGTTGTCAGCGTTAGATCCGCCCCGCTCCGTTAGCCGCGTGGCTGCGCCTGTGCGCCGGCGATAAGCGCTGTTACGGCTCCGGTGTCAGGCAGGGCGCGCTGGAAAACAGTTGGATAAATGGCAGTGTGCGGCGCACAATGGCTCAGCAGTTAGAGGAACCAATGCAGAACAACCGCAGAAAAGGACATGAAACAGTAGAGGTCATTTAAAGATTACTTTCATTCGCGAATGAGACGGAAAGGACAACTGAAGCAACTGTCAAAAGTGCGTTGCATTTCATTTCCTTTTGATATTCTCTCACCCCTCATTCAATTCATACTTTTCATTTTCTTCTTTTCCGCTGCTGTTATCCATGTTTTATCTATGCCTTATTTCTGCCTCTCTCCGCTTTTTTTGCAATATTTCATCCCTTCTCCTCTAATATTTCAAACGCCCAACATTGACATTTACAATCCCTTACATTCCCACTGCACTGAGGCTGATGGCCACAGGGGATATCCAGTATACTCCGCGGATCCAAGTTGCCCTGTTGACATGTAGCTGTCCGCGGAGTTATTTCAGCCTTAATCATGTTTTGATTTACAGGTCCAAAAACGTAGCGACGTGGTGCATTTATGATTTATCAAGTCGTGTACACAAGTAATTTGTCTAGACTCAAAACACAGTGCATCCACTTCCTTCGTAACGTATTTATTCCTATGGCAGGACTCAGACGTTTCTGACGTTGTATTTATTCATATCTTGATGTGTTCATTTTATACAGATTTCTCATTATTCAAAATTGGACGTTCTACTCAACGTAGCAAGTCTTGGGGGGATAGACGGCTGTTTCTAATGATAATGATTACTTTTCAATACTCATCGGAGGCTCCATCATATGTTATAACCTTGCGATTGGGTTTAGTAATCTTACTTAAGCCAAACTCTAAGATGAGTCATTAGTATTTGGGAGATAGATACATGCCGCAAGCCGGTGTAATAAGTGTTTTTTTTCACTGTCTGGCATTTTCTACGTTTCATAGAGTTCCGTGTTTCCGTGTTTCCGTGTGTTTTTTTATTGCTAGGAAATCACAGAACGGTGCCTTTTTATAATCAGATAGTGTAGTAAATTTTGTGAGAAAAAACATAAACGCCAAAACAGTTCTCCATACCAAATGTTAAAAAAAGTATTCTCAGAATTCTAAGAAAAAAAATCAAAGACACTATCATAGAGTCTTACTTTGTAGTGATTGCGGGGAGCCTAGGAAATCTGGGATCCATCCCACCCAGCAATTGTGGATCAGCCCTACTGAAATGTCATTTGTTGCTACAGCACTTGCCTGAATAATTTAAGCAATCAAGCAAATCCACCGACTCCTCCACTTACTCTTACATCATCATGCTTGAGGCTTTTAAAGTATTTTACGTGGCTCATAAAGTAACTTATTATCAGAGGACGGATAAGTCAACTTCATTCGGAATTAATTTCATTTGCGGAGTATCAGCGAATGAGAAGATTAGAATGTATAATTTCACTTTTCATCCAACCAGTCAACAGTTTTATGAATGTAGTGTTTTATCCTTTCTAATGGCTGCTGTCCCTGGGACTGAAAATGGTGTAATTATTACCACCAGGTAAATGAAAATATTGCCGATTTCCTTTGCACTGTTATGACATCCCCATCAATAAGATATGGGGGTAGCTAGCGCTCTTCAGAGAGATACTTGATCACGTATTTGACACTAAATGCCATCTCTGTACTGAAGTACCATCCTGATGTTCGCATTTCCTCCATTTTGCCACCACAATGATACGTTTACCAGAGATTTCTGTAACACGCCTATATTCTGAATCGAAGTTCAAGCAAAGCCAACATCGTTCTGCTGTGAGAAGATCTAGTCACCGTCCTTGGTACTGAAAACGTTGTAGTTGTTTTTTCCGTACACCCAGGGAATCGATCTCTGAGGGTCTCTTATATTGGGGTCCAATACATGCCACCATCTATATTGTATGTCACAATTTTCGAAATGATTGTACCAAAATGTGATTACAAAGAGTTGTTCGAGAAATACATAACTTGTTTCATCTCTTTATCTAGTACTCTTGTAATATTCAATTATCTTCAACATTTTTCTTTTTCTAGAATCTAACTCTCGAATATCATTTACAACAAGGAATAAACGATGATTTTAGTGATGTGTTTTTTATTTAAAGAGGTTGGATTTCCATCGGAATCTTTTATTTGATCAATTAGGGTTTCCTATATGAAGATTTCCCTCTAGTCAAATTAGGCCGTTTCTCCCGAATGTATGCTTATTGCCTTATTGATAGCACTGGTATAGGCCTTTAAATTCATAACCAGCTTGAAAAACATACGATATAAACAATATTGCGACAAAAATGTACACCGTGAATCTGATGCTACAGCTTTTGCACCCTACTGGCCCTCAGGGGTGCTGAAGCTGTAGCTTCAGATTCACGGTGTACATTTTTCATACGCACAGTTGATGGTAGACAACAAATGAAATGCAACGGTTTGATCACTTCGGGTTGATAGACATAACGGATGCCCTCCACAATGGTGACTAATCACTATGCTATACTTAATCACATTTATCTATCTACTAGCCGCCGCGAGTTTGCCATATCGTAGACTTGATTAATTAAAACATTCAGTTTGATGTTTGCCGACGGATGCAAGGACCATTGTATTTTCATACATAAGACATAGTACGCTTATTTTCAAGGCAGTTGTGTCGGTCTCTTGAACTCTAATCATGTGCAGACATTTGGCCGTAAAATGCAGTAAAATGTCAGACACGATGCCGCCTTGTACTGTTGTGTACAGTATGTAGTAAGGCGCGGGTATGCCCTGCACTCAAGCCGTAAACGTGCTGCTTTTGAAACAGTTACTGCCGTCTTCTAAACCTCAAAAGCGCATATGACAATCTACTAATCCACAGGCTGAATGAAAAAGTAGCTGTCTGTCTGTTTTTAGGAGTGCTGTACGGATCAGACGGAGTATATCTCCCAACAGAACGCCCTGCAGGCGAGCTCCCGTGATCGCGGCACAGGTAGGAGTGATGAATTGTCGCTCGGTCATTGGGTTTCATCTAGGAGAAAATGCGCCGCGCTCTTGACACAGATGATACCAGGGCGCGACGCAGAGGTTCGGAGGTCGCGCTAAGGAAATTTAGTTTGGTTTCCCAGGGCTTTGGTATTCTAACTTTTATTTGCCTTGTGTCTAGAAAGCGACCTAACTAGACTTTTACTTTTACTGAATAAGTGGGTTTCAGTGCTCATAAATTCATTCATCAGCTCTCATATTTTTGTCGTTCACTTATTGTTAGAATGATTTTGTTTATGCGACATAAAATACACTCCCGTGTACTTAATATACAGACATTACATGTACCTTGATATCTGACTGAGAAAATTTCGTACAGGAAAGAGTTGATATCTGCATGCTATGACACCATCCCCCGACTTCAATTGAATATTTATCATTACAGGGATCCGTAACCACAAATGTGACTCGCACTCGTAATTGTCTCGCTTTTGGTCGATTTTGCTCCTCACTATCAAAATTCATCTACCGCCCCTCGGATTAACGTCTCTGTTGTGAACCCAATACTGATTATATTCGGTGTCGCTCAGTTTGTGTGACATTTTGGGTTATGTTTTTCTAAAGGAAATGCCGGAGACAGGTGCTCAGGTGGTATGGTCGGCAGTGCATCGCCCTAAATCCACGGTAACAATGGGGAAAGTAAAAGTGTTCGCCTGATGGCCCGGGCTCCCTGTGAAAGTGGGCTGCACGGTCACGTGATGGGGGGAATGCAAATTCCCGAGAATCGATTGTTGTTGTGGAATGAGCAGCGTCTGGAATAACATGGCGCGCGCGGCGGCCAGGTGCGCCTGACGACCAGCAACACCAACTTTCACGCTCTTTGTTTTCTCACCTGTGGAATTTCTGCGCTGTGACACCTGCGGCAGGTGGCACGTACCTGTCGGGAGGATGAGGATGCGGGTCCACACCTGTGCGGCGTGTTGGATCCTGGTGATCACCTGTGCTGTGCGCGACGTCTCGGCGGCCATAAGTAAGTGCTCCTTATGATTAAATAAACACCTCTCGTTTTCTTCAATAGAAAAGTCCCGGTAAGGTGGAACGCAAAGATGTGTGTTGCAGGCTGTGACTTTATGGCCCCTTGCATGATTTATTATGTTTGGTGTTAATAGAATGTTACCTGAGAGCGGCTTGTCTGTGACATCAGCCCTTCACGCCGCCCTTTGGTCCCGTTTTTGCTGGTGTAAGAATGAGCGGCTGCCTGATATGATACCAGATGGGGATGCGGGTTTATGTACAAACCTGTAAATCGGGTAACAGCGGAGAAGCCGGGGCCTTGGCTTCACGCCACACAGGGGAGAAACCCTCGCCTTGGACGCCCGCCACAGCGGGAGAATTGATTAGGACGAAGAAAGCCATTTAGCGAGACGAAGGTTTCACGTATCTGTGCGCTTAGTTCGGATGAGAAGACAGACAAAGGCTCTAGTGATGAGACAAAGCATCGCGGTAGGAACAATTAACAGTGAAAACAGATAGTCACTATGAGATTCCGGGGGCACAGGTGGAAAAGTGGACAGGTCTTTAAAATTCAGGGAAGGTCCTCCGGACAGCAATAGCGCGACTGGACGAGGAAATTGGGGGAACGTGCTTTAGCTAACGGGTAGAGATGGGTGGGCATCTCTAACGACTTCCACTCTAGTGGGTTATATCTGTACAGAATAGTACTTCATTAGGGTGGGGCGTGCATCTTCAGGAGGGGGGGGGGGGCTGATGGCGCCTCTTCGTAATCAACCCGGCGCTGAGCGCCCATAAACGGAGCCGCTAGTCTTTCTCGTTGCTCTTCCAAGCGGGAAACTGTTTGAGTATTCCGCCAGGGTGCTGAGGAGGAGCGCTGTGGCCGGTCACGTCCGACGCAGGGACGCGCAACAGGGGCGTGGCCACGCCGTGGTCCCTCTCCGCTGTGGAGCCTGCTGGAGGGGCAAGGAACTGTGTATCATGTGATCATTCAGTCGCATAGGTCTAAAAACAAATTATTTGAAAAAAATAACTATTATACTAAATGCATTATCTAATTCAAATGACAATAATGAATTGGTTGGTTGGTTGGTTGGTTGGTTGGTTGGTTGGTTGGTTGGTTAGATGGTAAGAGAGAAGCGGCTTTTCCTAAAAACTGGAACACACAGGCAGAAAAACATCGATAACACGATTGTCTTGTTATGATGGCACTGTCTGGCTGAAACATCATATCTTGATGTCACTGCACTTAATAAAGTGTAACACGTAGTGCGGGCGCTGATAGGGAAGGCAATCACATAAAGGGATAAACGCAAAACTGCCGGAAGATGATATCAATGCTTAGTATAATAGAGTCACAGCGTGTCTACATGCTGTTCTGACGTAACGAAATGGAGTGTGTGAAACACAACTAGCGTCTTTCTTCCACTGAGCCATTAGTGTGTTCATCGCGGCGGGTCCCCTGTGATGAACGGTAAGAACGCAGAGCCATATGGTGCTCACTATACCGACCGCTGGGACTCTATATATGCATTACTTAGGATGTTTGTATACATTAATGCCTACTGGAGCTAAGCGCCAGCCCTAATTAAGCAAGAAGCAATGATTCCGTTGACAAAATGAGTTATGGAAGCAGAGCTTTAGTTTTCAATACTTCTAGAAAAGAGAGTACAGCAGATTTTAGTGGAGGGAGATTATAGAACATTTGTGTTATGATATATGAGCTTTACTTTGTGGTTAAGTTAAGCCTCAGTGCGACAAAGTGGATGGTGTGTTTCTTTCTTTCAACAGAAAATTGAGACGTGGTTTCGCGACAGCTGCCGTGGGATTATGCACATGTATATCGAAGTTTGTCAAGCGCCAATAATGGCTTTACCATGCAGTGAATTGGATACCCGAAGAGGACTAGTTATACAATCATTTCCAGGGGGATTTGTTTTTCTTTTACAATCATTGATTCGTTTTTATGAAGCTAAAGCCAGTCATGCAAACGAAAATCATTAGAGAAGTTGCATAACTTGGTTCCGTTTCAATATGTTATTATCGTGATTAGTTAATACCAAATACTGATGAATGCATGCAATATTGCATTTGCCGACAAGGCATGCGCAAAGGTGATCTGGAGCAATTTCTTGAACTACGAATACTAGTATGTAGGAAAGTCTCCAGTCGGTAGCGTGCGGGTTTGAGATATTGTAAGAGTCAAACGGTGGTGACGAATATAAGTGGTAGTAATGCCGAATACATCCCCAGGGACACACCTCTGCACATTACGGCATGTTTCAGAACAATCTTCGCTTGCAGGATGAACTTTGGACGCACTTAAGCAGCAGATACGTCGATACATTTGACGAGTTAAGACGTACAAGAAGAATTTTAAAGCCCCTATCTCACTGGGCCCGCATCACGTTGGCGACTTCTCCGTGTCCTTAATTGAATTTGTGTTATCCTTCAGTTTGTAATGGGAACATCATGCAAAACGTACAAGCATTACTAAAAATACAACAAAACACCTAAGGCGTAAAAAGGTTTGTTTTTTTATCGATGAAATTTGTTGAGCGCGCGGTCAAATCGCTGGGTCACAGCGAGGTCGCTAACGTTATGCGGGTCCAGTGAGATAGTGGCTTAACTTTTTGCATTATGATTTTGCTATATATGTTGATTAGATGCGTATTCCCAAATGAACACTAGTACTACATTCACAGTGGAAAATGACAAACAATGCACAACCGCCTTTACAAAAGGTGCTTACAACTAAATTTTCACAATTGATAAATGAAGAAAGAATGGAGCTACTTTGCCGCTAGCGACTTTATCGCTAATGACTTGCGTGTGATACTTTCAGTGAGTAATGACTCGTGTACAACTCTTTTCTGTACTAATGCGCTGGTCTTATACCAGGTGGTTAAAGCCCGACACGAGTTTGATCCTATAATAGTCCTCTGACCAATTGTAACTCTCTCATGAAGCGGAGACAGTGTTTTGCCCATCAAAAAATCCCCATGTAGCCCATTTCGTGGGAAACATCTTAGGGCCCGTTTCAGAACTCTGTCAGTCGGGCGCAGACGAGATCTTTTTTTTTCAAAGTTTTTATCCAACAATTTCTTTTTTTGACGGACCACAAAAAACAGAAACAACCACAATAGCACACAGCTACTCCAAAAATTAATGGCATATAACTATCGAAAATGATTTTTACAACATGCTTTGTTATATATTGCACTGGTGAGTATATTTTCCAATTGAAAAGTACGAAACCTGCAATGCGCGTTACCTTTTCTATCCCCACCCCTTTATGTAACATTGCGTAAAAAAATGGAAAACTTGGGCGCAGAATGTATTCCTGAAACATAAAGAAGTGAAGTTCTGATATTTTTGGCTATCTTCATTTTCTCTCTAAAAAAAAAGAAAATAAAAGCGATTTTGGTTAGATGACCCTGCGAGGTTATGAGACGATCCCAGAGGCTATCAATAAACAAAACCATGAACTACAATAAATGATGAAAGGGGAGGTAATATAACAAAAATCGTTCACGCACCCTTACGGTGATTATTCATTCTGCAACACTTCGATTCAGACTCAGGCAACGGCCACAGGTTAGCAAGGAAAAGATAGCTATCAAGCGCAGAAACGGTAGCCTGGTAGCCAAAACTATTATAACTCCCGAGCCTCTTCTGTCCTCTGTTGCGTTTATACCTCAACATCTTATTTCATTAGGGCGGCGAGCTCTCTGTGCTCTCTCTGTGACCTACGCTTGACCAAACCGACCAACGAATTTCGTAGATTAAGAACAAATCTGTTCACGCTTTGTGTGTTTTATTCTGTTTTCAGTCACACTTTTACATTTTGCATGATATTCTAATTATGAAATCAAGGGTTACACAAATCCAGCTTCGGTCTCAGTAAGAGCGCCGTCTAGTGGAATAGAGGCTTTAGAGGACAGAAGAGACTCGGGAGCTATGATAGGTTTGGATACCAGGCTACAGAAACGGGCTGAACAGAAACGAACTTTCCCGGCATCAGAATTAAGTGACGCGTAGGAGAAATGAACCGCCTCCACAATGCAAAGTCGCCTGTTGGGGAGATAAGAAGGACTAATGTACTGTAAAGGGGATGAATCTTTAATTATGTAGTCATAGCATGAAACACTGAGGCGTGCAGGCATTACTCTTAAGGCCTGTGGGTTCCGCCTTATTTAGCATACCCGATAGGGATAGATGTTGGTTTTGTAAACACGTGCCAATGTAACACTATTCGGAGGCGGGGGCAGTTGGAAGATAGAAGCTTAGTATTAACTCAACAAACCTCATAACAGAACATTTCCAACCATATACCTAAAATTTCTAACTTGTTTTTTGCCAATTTCTAACCGCTGAAACAATGGTACAGTGGAATATCGGACGAGTGACCTTAAAATTGATGGGGAATTTTGCATGGTTGTCTTCTAGGCGTGAATTTCGCATGAATCATTTATTGTATATTGAGCCGCCAGTTCGTATTTATTATCGTTTCTGGTTTTTGAGCCGCAATAGACAAACCATCAAATATAGGAATATCATTGGCTGTAATATGTTTCAATAATGTTTGTATTATCAAGTTAAGTGTAGTGTCTCAGCCTACTGAATTCACGTTGACAAGCGCATACAAGTTGTGCCACTCTTTCATGCATGAGCAGGCAACCCAGTGGGAAGTGCTTTTCGTTCCGCACGAATTGATTCCGTCGGCAGAGCTCTGCCCTGTTTAATATTGTTCACTTCATTGGAATGTATCGATTCCCCTGGGGCTGGGACGGGGGAAACTTTCACTACATCCGCTTCCTGTAATTGCATTGTGGTCTCGCACCGGTGGCGGTGGTCTCCGTACGATGTTTTATCACAGCGCCGCGCGGGTTTTAAGTAGGCCTTTGCATAAATCTTGTCGAAATGAGTTTGGAATCATATTCGGATGTCGTATTTCAGCAGCAAGGCTGTGGAATTACATTCAAAAGGCGAAGGAGGGGCTCTAATAAGATTTTTTTTTCGCAAAACACATCAAGGTATAGCGCCTTTGGATCACTGGGAGTCACCACTCTCGTCAATAAGTCTCTTCACGTATCGAGCTATCGGCTTGGTAATTTCACCCGGTGAAAGCTTGCTTTGATGTACAACCAAAAAGGCTTTTATTAGCTTCTTAACAATGGGAATACCCTTGACCTGGCAAACAAACCATTTGTTACCAGTTCTTTTTAAAGAGTCGCGGTGTGACGACGATAATTTTCCCTCTGCTGAACAAAGACGCCGGCGGCGGTGTGTTGTCGACATGTCAGAAAACACTGTCGGACGTTAAACCGCGCTCACAGATTACAGAGACGCACTGGGAGAATATCAATAATTATGGGATCAAATTATAAAACACTTCGGGGCATCCCCAGCCTACCACTGCGCGGAATCACTGACAACTTATTTCTAGACACACCTCGATGCGCTTCATGTAAAATCACGGCTTTCCCGCCGTCAATATGTCTGCGATGAGGCAAGACATAGAACTACAGTTTATGTTACAAAAACAGAAAGTAACACCAATAGTTCGTGGTTAAAACTAGCTACCTTACTGGCGAATTCATTAAACGTAATGGATGCTACTTGAAACGTCTGACCGTTTCATAAATCATACCCAGTTGCTTGAGTAACCGGTATTTGGAGTAACACCAATAGATAGAAAACTATAAGTGTGCTATGTCTTCTTTTGTTTGCAAACCTCCCCACGGCTGTCTTACCGCCTAAACATCCATCATCGTATAACCTATCCAACCGGGATGTACGCGGGGCCGCCCGTCGAGAAGTCCCCTCGGAAACGCTCGCCATTGAAAATTTATCTGCAGTGCGAATCATCGGGCAAATTTCCCGTGAGACGTAGCAGTGGATCACCGTTTGGGGTATCAGAACGGCTGATAAGAAAAAGTGTCCTGAAGGAAGGTTTTCGTATTTTCGTCTTCTGTACAAGATTTGAATTTTGCACCCTAGGGCTGTTATAATGAAGAGGTCCATTGTCTGTGTAGGGACAAAGCACTAGAGATAAGTGTTTCTACAACCGTGAATGGTAGTTAATGGATAGATGCAGATTTGTATGCATACGTACAGAACTAAGAGGATAACACGCGTTGTCTAGGGACCGTCCACTGTAGATAACTGGGGATGGAAGCAACCATGGGACAATACTTTGTTAGCTTGTCCTATCGGTCGATTAATACACCCACATTTTTAACAGTACAACGTAAAGGCATTCCCTTCGGATTATTCTAGACTTATAATCAATAATGAACTGTTACTCGGTGGAACATTTGTATTCAATCAGATAACAACTGATGCTTTTACAACAGGGTTTCTCTGAAAAGATGATGATCCCGAAGGTCAATGACCTGCCCTTGGTAATAGGTAGGCTTTGACATTAGCTTGAGAAAGGATAGATACCATCTCAACACCGGCTCCGAGGGACCGCGCCTAGATCCTTGCTATGTTTGCGCCTAAATGAGCTCACATTAAATTGTACCTCTCTCTATATCCTTTCACAAGATAAACGCACCGATTTATCATCAAGTGGCTCGTGACATATCTAAAGTTAAATCGCAAGTGGTCACAGTTCCAAATGGTCACGGGTTCTGAGCACTCGGGCATTCAGTTATGTTGAAGAAGACTAGAAGAGTGGTAGAAAAAGTCGATGAATCCAATATTAATGTTGGAAGAAGTTGAGCCTTTTCATGATATCTTAAGTTGTTCGGGGCGATATATATCTATGGCAATAATTTTACAATACCTTTGCACCATCCGTGATACTGCTATGGGTTTAGTGTAATACAGTAAAATAGGTTTACAAGCACAATGATGGGCTGCGTCAATATAAGTTTACAGCCATCAAGTCTTTCTAAGTTGTTAAAAGGTAGGTTAAGGACGCTGTCGGCATTCTAATCGTCCTTGTTTCAGATTAATGAAATGATTTCATCCTAATTTATAGCACCTTGTCTTTATCGGTTTGAATTAATCATTAGATATGAATATTTAGCCTGACGTGCATGGCTTCTTTCCAAGTTTCGTATCGAAGAGTTAAGGAGATGGTATTAGATTTATTATAAGTTGGATACGGTTATGTCGTGAACTAATCTGAGGCTTTGGGAGCTCCGGAGGTTAACTCAAAGGTCACGGTTGTTGCACGTTGCATTAGGCTGATGTCATGGCAAGTAGTTTGAAGTACAGTTTTATGGCATTAAGTCCGTAGTCATAACTTTGCTTGAAGCCGTGTATCCTGAAGATCAATGCCTTCTAGCTCAACATAATTGCCACATGGGCATCGTCTCCACTACACAAAGCACACTGAGCGCCAAAGACGAACTACTACAGGAATAGCCTTATATCGTTTAGGCTTTCTCAGACCCATTAACCGCATCAGAATGCAGAGTCGGTTCCTCGACACGCACTTGGCTGCGCCCCTTCTCGCTCCATCACTGCTGTGAATTCCCAGCCATTATTTCCCATCGATTCTATTTCCTGAGCCTAAGATATTGGATAGCCTACCGCCGTGCCCCTTTTGTTAAGATTGGCTATAAAAACAAGGTCGTTGTCAGGGTTTATGGCGAGCATTAATTGCAGTCGGCAGAATCGGCGGCGGCAAGGCAACAGCAAGGCAGTTTGTATTTCACAGCATAATTCAGGCCAGTGAAGGAAGTTTATCATAGCAAGGCAGTTTGTATTTCACAGCAAAATTCACACCAGGCAACAGCAAGGCATTTTAAATTTCACAGCATAATTCAGGCCAGGGGAGGAAGTTTGTAATAGGGAGGCAATTTATATTTCACTCTAAATATCAAGCCAAAAGAAGCAAGGTGGTTTATGTTTCACAGCATAGTTTATGCCAGACATAGCTAGGTATTTCATATTTCGCAGCAGATATCAGGCCAGTAACATCATGCTTCGTTCATTTCACAGCATTATCATGCCTATTCAAAACACGACAGTTTATATTTCACACAGCACAGTTCAGGCATGTTTCGGGCTAGAATCAGCAACGTAACAGGTAAATAGACATCTAATTCATACATAGCTGTTCCTGACATGAAATCTAATGCAAAAATAAACTGCCTTGCTGTTCCTGACATTAAATATGCTGTGAAATATATATGCTGCCATGCTGTTGCCTGGCGGATACCGAAGCTGACGACTGCATTTAATATAGAGCCTCAAGGAAAATTCATGTAGGCATTTCTGGCACACTTATATAAATCAGAACATTTCCTTCTGGCGATTTTCACTGTGTAAAATGACATACACAAGCTGCTCGTGAACGGTGTGTGTGTGTGGGGGGGGGGGGGGTAGATTGAACAACATTGAGGATAATTCGAAAGCACATTTTGAAACGGCCTTCAGTCGTTTTCCAGAACTGGAACAACCTCATACGACTGCACGTCGCACCCATTGTACTTCAAAGAATCGCGATTCTGCAGCTGATACATTGTATCCAAAAGTTGACACTCCAATGAACTGAATTGGAAGGATCGCGGGATACAATGACAGACCAATTACACTGGAATGGCACCTTGTCATAATTTCCTCTATATATTTGGTACATTTCCAATTGTAGATAACAAGCTGGCCGTTTGTTACGTGCTTTAGCAGCTGGTATATTTACTTTCATCATCGTTATTATAATGACATTAAAAGATAACGGTACCTTGTCATTTTTTCTCGATAAACAGCTGTGCATGTATGGATTCATCTTTACACATGTCGTTATTTCCTGCTTGAATATTTGCTTTTTCCAGTACTCGTTACTTGCATTCTGTTATTTTGTTTTTAAAAACTTATGCTTTGATAAATGAAATATGGCATTTTTCCTCACGCCACAATCATATTTGAAAATCTAAGTTGACACTACTTCTCACTTCCTGATCGTCTTTGGCCCATTCTACTCCAGTCATTATTTTTGTGCTTCGAAGTCATGTGTGCTACCAGGAAATCATTGCTGTCAACCTAACAATTGTGACATTTGACTTGGTCACTTTTAAAAGTGGTTGGAGAATTTTACTGCTTGGGATCTTCATTTGTTAGATGATTGCTTGCCTCAAATATAGATTATAGAAGTTCTAATAGTTGCTACTTGATTGCCCGACCAAAGGCTAAATACTTTTGGCTACGCAAATGTTTGGGAACGTACCGCATAAGTAAACTTCCATCATATTTCATGAAAGTTACACAAACAGTATACTTTGATACGCTCATATTTCGTTTTAATAATTGGACATTGTTTAGGACTTGAAATGTAGCCAACCGGTATTTTTTAGACTAAACAGGAAACACATAGCGCAAGGGTGAACCGCGTTAGCAACTTTTTTTAGAACAGTTAAGCTTTCAGCACCAGGGATAGTCTGACAGGCTATTAGCCCATTGTAGATCTACTATATTTTGCTTCGCTGCCAGGAATCAAGTACTTACCGTACACGGAAATGGCACAGATTTACTACCATATTCAAACGATTAGAATAGATGCTCTTCATACTTGAATACACAGTGTATTGATTAAATGTACTTAATAACAACAATACGTTTCAGTATTTTTGCCACACAAATCGCTAAATTGATGCATTGTCCCGTTGCCTCTGTCCGAGGCTGATAGAATCTGTGGGTTCATTATGTCTGACTGATTCGATTTAGATTACATTACTGTCCCCTGCTCATCCATCTGCTAAATCCTGCGGTCCGATGACTTCGGGAGGAATTAGTTTAATTGGCGGTGAGGAATGATGATGCAGCCGGATGTTAGCGGAAAATGAAACATGTAAGAACGCATGCGCACTACTCCGGTTGAAAAGGTGGCCGAAAAGATAAAAGATGACATAGAAACAGGTGAAAATAAAAAGTTAAGAATAAAAAGAAAACTAAGACATGTAAATAAAAAAGAAGGAATCAAAGATAATAAAAAAAGAAATAAGGAAAGAAGGAATATTTCTGTAAACATTTGATATTTTTGAAAATAAGTTACATATATAATTAATCTATTTAGCCTTTTTTTAACCACAAAACACTATTTACCGGCATGATATCAAAGGTGAGAAGGGCTGTGCATGAGTATATAAGTCGTCTTGAAAAGATTTGCTGAGTGTAACAGAGCGTTTAACGTTAAGCGCCTTGGTCTTTGTGTAGTATTTTAAACCGGCTTACAATAATGTTGGGTTCATTCTTCAAGGCAGCTCGGCGGATCATAGGAAGAGGGGCATGGAAAATTATTTTTTTCTTGGTCACATTGCTACACATTGCTATATTCAAATTGCTACCAGATATATAGAACACTTGTCCTGGGCTGCTACTGTTTTTTATTGTCAGATAACTATTGATGTTAAATGTACCAATTATGCACAAATACTTGAGAGAAGATTATAAATGGCACCCACTTTATATATGTATTTAAAACATTCAGTTCGTACCCGCGAATTATGTATGTAAGCGACTATATAGTTATTCAAAATACCTTATGTACACCACTCCAGGCGGTGTGTTTGACAGTAAGAGTTAGTGCGGAGCTTACAGTGTAGTACTGATAGCATTGACAAGGTCTTGATAAAAAGTGAATATACTGCGATTCTTTAACAGACGACTTTGATTAAGATGGTAAATCTTTTTTTATTCGTGGAACGTGACAGCAGTCAATAGCCATGGTAAGCCAGTGATGTTTCTTCGCGTCAATCGAACGCTATATCAAGCCCACGGGGCCTATGTACATGTTTATCCGATATATCACTGCGCGATACGTGGCGAAGTGTTCCATTTATAGAAGGCCTGATGCGGAGTTTGTACACTTCTTTTATCAATTCAGAGTTAGCTTTTGGTATAGATATGGTTCTCCAGTTCTTTTCTTAAGTAACTGACGAAAGAAAGCGGATGCCGTCTGAAACATCTGACCTGTTTCAACATTTTACACAGTTGCTTGAGTAACCGTTTTTGGCGTTCCTTTGACAAGGTCTTACTCGTGGTTACTTACGTACCATTATTAGGGGCTACTTTACCTCCCTTTCAGAACGTGGAGAGCAATTCTGCCGTTATTGATCCGAAGGATTCGTCACAGCTTTCCAGTCGCGGCTTGGATGTTAGAACTTGCAGAAGAACATCTTTTAAGCATTTCGCCTCAAGGACAGGCTTTGCTGTTTGGATTCCCGCAGCGCTTTCATCGCGAGCCTGATTCTATCTCGGGGAGTGCGAGCTATCAGCGCGGCGGAGCGTCGTCTGTCATTAGGCGGGTTTCTAGAGGCACGGGATCAGATCACCTGCTTACATTACGGGGGGATTGTCTGTGAGGTTCAGAACTTTCATTAAGAGTTTAAATTACCTGTCAGAAGGAATTGCTTCAATCGTTCTTATTCTACAATGATTACAAGGGCACACTTTTTCAACGAATGAAATCTTATGATATATAGTACTTGCAGACTCAAAAATCAGTTTCAATACCAGATCAGGTCATCTCTTAACTCTTAACAGCAACTCTTAATAGTCTTGCTCTGCTCATCTAACGTTATCAGCGTTTGGTATAGAATACTACCACATAAAAAGTTGGATAATTGTGTTCCCTTTATTACGACAGTTATCAAATTTTGCCACCCTCGGTTTATATTGTTCGAAGCCGCTTGGCCTCAAAAGAGATTTTATACTCCCCCATATGTCACTGATGAACTTAAGTCAATATAGCGTATCATTGAAATAAATTCCACCGTTATCACCGTCATTGATTTCCCAAAAGGCATATCATATCTGCGATGGTCCCCGACGAGATTTGATGTGATCACTTGAAAAATCATTAGATTGATTAAACGGAAGCGGCACTTCCATGTAATCCTTAATGAGCGTTTGGTTCGCGAGATAAAAGCTGTAAAAGCCTCACCCGGGGATGGATATATAATCTCTAGGGGCACATCACGACACTATGACGTCATGTTGCTAGTGATAGTTGGCTGAACCCACCGCAAAAGCACATGTTGTCTCTAATACTCTCTAAAACTTGTCTCTAGAACAAATGTATTGCTGATGTATAGGAGCCTGTTAGGAGACAAATTAAAAAGAGTAAAGTGCCATTATAGTCAGTATAGTACAGCACGCTAAAACGGAAGGCACAGCTAATGCAGTTTCACATTAAATTACATATCTGCCATTCAACTTTAAGTTACAAATCGTTCTGTGCTTTTTACTTGCTGTTCTGTAGGTAAACCTTAATCAATATCCCTTGAATATACACTTGAGATAAAATTAAATCAGATGACATTCACTACATGAAGTTGAAACCCTACCATAATACTTACTATGGGGTACCATTTTATATGTTAAGTAGATGGTCAGTGTGTTATAGTCATTTCTTAATCGTCATCGAGTTTTGCACCTATGAAAGCTAGGTTTATTGTTGAATCGTTTTATCGAATAGAATACCCAGGGTTGCGGAGAGGCCTGGATGAGAAGGTAGATATTGACATGTCGATCATTGAATTAATACTAGTAATCTGTCCTCTGTCAAATTTGCTTTTGTGCTTTGCAGCCGAATGTCTGTCTGTGGCCTAGAATTTATGATTTTTCATTATGTTTTATTTGCTGAGTAATGTTTAAGAGACTTTGTTCCAACCTGCTACCTGAGGTATCGGGTGTAACTTCTTTTAAGATGGTATTGTGTATTGTTTCGGTGATTTTTCATTCCACCCATCTCCTTGTATCATCAACGGTGGCACTGCTTTTTATAACGCATCTGAACATGGACATTCCAGTCACAACCCTGAATGATTGAGATGATGACCAACCACAATGAGACGATGCGTATCTAACAACTGAATGTACAAGCCCTTTAACTGCCTATATCTGCCATTAGTTCTGGACCTCCAAACTACATAAAACTGACAATCTTTCCTTATACGATGACCAATCAATGTGAAGCACTGGTATTTTAACGACGCCTCCTAATATTACCTGGCATGGACAACGTGAATAGATACACCCATAAACTACAGGTTTTACTGATTCGATAATGTGCCAAGACTAATAAACGTGGAACATATCTCCTCTGATAACGTCCACTTACGATGACTAGCCTCTCCACCATTATTCCTCAGTGGAATTAAATGAAACAACAAATCATCCTATCTACGCATGGTGACCCTCTGCAGCCGAGCGGGTCGATACGCGTTTCCAAGTGAAACAACTTCCCGCCAAACCTATTAAGGAATAGACGCGAGATCAATGCGTCTGTAGGATGGCGCTTTCCCTGCCGCCCGATGTTAGCCGTATTGATTTGGCCGAACACTGAAGTCGACGCGCGGAACAGAACAGAATTGTAACACTGTTAACAAACTTAACACGAATGTGTGTTGTCCTGGCATTCATCCCCATTGTTGTTCTTGTAAAGGAAAAAGGCTATTACAGCTAGACACAGTATCCCATTAAGCCAGCCCCTTGCTTGTCCTATAAATTCGTTATGCGTACACGGTTAACAATACGGCAGACGTGCAACCCATTATGAATCTTCAGTGCTGGGTGAATAGCAAAATTACGTCGTAAAGCAGATTGATAGAAGGGAACAGAGGTGTAGTTGACGATTGCCGAGAACAGGAATAGGAATATTCAACGTCACTTCAAGCTTTAGCAGTGGTGAGATGGCAGAAATGACCAAGAAGCCAATTGGGTTGCCGATACTGCCGTGTGTAATTTCCGTTTTCAAATTAGATTGCTTGTGCGAAGTGTGATAGTTTCTACGGTTTGTGTGACTGTGAGTCAACCACAGATCACGGTGCTTGTGATATTAGTCTCTACCAGACTGAGACTAACTACGCGGGCTATAGGGAGAATATTTGCCAGGGTTTCATTTTCAGGCTCCTACGCGGGCGAAATGTGATCTTCACCGTGGACGGACTCTACTGTCTAATTATTCCCTTTTCTGCCGAATTTTACGATCCATACGCCCGTAGGAGAGCCTGGTGGAGGCTAATGCTGTGTCCACAGAGTATAATTCTGGGCGTGGCTCTAGCTGTAAAGATCATCTCAGCCTGAAATGGGCCTTCAGACCACCAGCTTTGTTATCGACTAAAAGGCGGTACACTGGGCATTACTCAACACAGTCTGGCGGAACACTCCTACGCAAGTCGCTTGCCAGCCTTTCATTGATCCCCCTGCCTCACCCAAAGAGGAGTGGCAGCAGTTGTAATTGACGTTCTCAAAAGACCAAGTATCCATAATTTACCAACCAGCACTTCATGGTCAAAGGCTTAACAGCATTTACATCTCGTGAGAACAAAAAGCAATTTGAGTTATTGGTCCCATAAGAAGTCAAGACGTTATAAACCCATTAAGAGCATGCCGACCTTAAGGGCAAAATTCCCTTTATCTTGGAGATGACAGAGTTCATAAGTCTTTCCTCAAGAGATTATCTTCCAATTTTCATCCTAGATGCATTAAACATACGGTGAGGTAAGGTATAAGGTATACCAGCCTTTACCATTCTGTTTTTCAGGGATATTTTTTCCCAAGATTATTTTCCTTCTCTAGAATATTAACCTTAAGCTATAATTAGAAACTGGCTATAAGTAGAGTATCATCATGAATATTGTGCAGACTAATTCATAAATGAACGTTAGTTATTATAGCAAACCCCGATTAAACCGATTTAAATGTCGATTGAACTGAGCAGTGATTGGATGTTTATTGTATTTGCAATTGCGTGCAACGCCATCGGAGATCTCGAGAAATTCAGCTCATTGACGTTGATGAAAATGCTACATAGGAAAAGAGGTATGAAGTTTCAGTCACAACAATGGCTCACCCATACTTAAACAAGACATGCTGATTTATTCATATACTTGTACGTAGATTAATTCAGTTGTATCTACTTCTTTGTTTGTAGGTATAGTTGCATAAGACATCACGAACGTCGCTGTACTTTTGCTGAATATCGTCGTCGTTATAAAAACCTGCCACTTTATAACCTTCACAAGACAAGATATCAAATCTACAAGCAAATTGGAGAAATTTTTCACGGACTACTCGAAAAGACGATTCCTTCCCTGTGGACTTAAGCGATCTCGCCGTGGGAAGTACCCGTTATCAAACACAAGACGAATGCATCAATGAGCACTCCTGCCATGGGAGAGCCGTAAAATCCACATCACGTCGTTGGAGTGTCTTAGGAAGGCTGTCTAAAGCTGTAATGTAGCTGGGAGTTATGGATAAGACAGGCACGATTATATGACAGCTATCTGAGATGTCTAAATTGTACTGGTGTTGGGAATGTCTAAAAAGATTCCTCATGTGACGTTATGACGCACTGCGTCTCCTCTGCGACTAATTTACCAAATTGAAGGCCAAACTATCGACTACTTCAACAGGGTTTCCCAGAAATAGTGAGAGAGAAAAAAAGGCTCAGAATTATCGGAACCATTGGCAGAAACCGCGTCGTTAGTTACGGGCATAAGGAGACGTATTCAATCTCACATCGGATAACGCGCTAATAAAGAGAAATGTTCATGTTTCGGTTCACTGGGGAATGATCGAATAGAGTTGCCATTAGTTGGAGCGGATAGGAGACACACTAATCAATGTATGGTCTGTACTACCGTACATGGTAGATACGAAATACGTTTACGAGTGTTTGATTGGATAACCGAAGTATCCAAAGCACACACACTATCATTACAGCCAGGTTATAGTTCATGCACAAGTGGTGATGCAGCCTACAAATCCCCACAGGATACCATTGCTTTCAGTCTTCAGTTGGCAACTTCCTCTGCAGCAAAGCTTAACGCCTGCCAACAGGTTAGAGAAGGGCTATGTATCAACTCACTCCAAACCACCGACAGAGAACTTCTCTCCATTTCTAGTTTTACACCAGGAATCCTTTAACCACCCACGTCGCGTCCACGTCTTATTAACATTTCACTTGCGGCGCCTTGTAAAGTTACTTGTGTCCAATCTTGGGAGACAGATCACCCGCCGTTGCACCCGAGTCTCGCTCACGAGAGAGACCCAGGTCTAATCGAGGGAGAAATGGATGGCAGGGGTAGGGTCGATTCGGTGGGTCAAAGGTTATCTGGGCTCTAATGGAAACGAAGTGAAGCGTCATTCATCACCGTTGAGCCGGTCGGAAGAGACGAGACAAGTAACTTCAGGAGATGGCAAAGTGGTCCTGAGAAGCCATTCTTATTCTTCTGGCTAGCAGCTAGACGAAACCTGAAGATAATGGCAGTCGTCCGAAAATGCTTTCGTTCAAGATTCGGTTTGGGGAAGGGTTACCCAACGACCCGACATTCTTTTTGAAATGAAAATTGATGGCTAACTTCAGTCATACATTCACATTGAAAGACCGTGTACTGTCTTTTTTTCTGATTATCATCACTATACAATAAGAGAGCACTACCCAACGTCAAAAAAGAGAAGTTGACATCACACCTAACATAGTAAAAAAAAAGGCAAAACAAAAGAGATGCATCGTGTGTATTGAGCCTACTCTATCGGATGTGACTGCAGATATGCCAGTCGACCATAGCCGCTGTAACACCTCGCGTTATTAGATAAGACACAGAATGATTGCTTCACTCTGCAACAGGCTGTTCATCAAGAACTGGTACCTGTGTGGTATGATTAATGTCTGTCGATTCTCTATCTACCAGACTCCAGTATTTTGTATATGAGTTTAGCTTTAACATATGTGAATTCGTTGATTTGTATCAGTCATTACACTTAATTTGAATAAACATCTAATGTTGTACCGATTCGAAAACTCTGTGAAGCGATGCCTACTGATGTGATACGGCGTCAATCGTTATCTGTAATATTACAATGTCCCCAAGAAATGCTGAGATGATTGATAAGGATTGAACAACTTATGTATAACTTTGAGACTATGGAGCCGTCTAGGGTGCACTGATCGCCGGCAACTTGTCCCGAAACCCGATATTTCTGTATCACTCATCAATAACGGTGTATCATTGAAAGTACCGTAGGGTGTATTCTAGAGTTGTAGTACTGCCTGTCTTGATTGTGAATTCCCAGCCATTTGTTACGACTGTCAACCTTTTGAACCTGCGTTGTATAATCTTTATCCCCCAAAGATTCATGTAAATTGGAAGTCAGGATAATTAGCCATATTTAACGAGCTGTGTTTGTCTCATCGCGACCATGCCCTGGGGGAATTAGACCAAAGCTCACCACGAGTAGTGTTCAGGTGACCTCATCAATGGAAAACGGTAGGGTGAGTTTCATCCGTGAATAGTTTGATATGAAAATACTTTACATTTGGGACGTGCCACATCTGTAAGCAGCGACACCTATAGCTGCAGTGCAAAGTGAACCAGTCAGAATCGCCCTGAGGAAGGTGACAGACAGTCAACAAAAGTTCGGTTAAATGAAGCGCGTGAATTGGTTGTGTTTATTGAGTATTTTTCATTCAGGGTGAGTTTCAGTTTTGATGAAGGTCTAGTTCAGACAGTAACAGATTTAACCTCTCAGTGTTTTACCTAACTGCCTGAATCACTGGTGCCTGCTGGGCAGACAAAGCAACCAATAACGCTGACAGCGTACAACAGATGTATGTGTACCAAATGGCAGACTGGACGAATGTGTCGGTATAAGGAGTAGTTGATCAACCCTAGGAAACTGTCTAAGCAGATGTTACGTAGCCTGGAATCCAGACCTATTAGAATCTAGACCTATTATAGCTCCCGAGTCTCTAGGTCTGGATTCCAGGCTAGATGTTACGACCTCATGCAGACTGTAATAGCGGATAGACAACGATCGCTGACAAAACCTTTCCATTTATTCAAGACTACATACATCTCTATATTGAAGAACTGCACACTTGCACCGATCCTGCATCCATGCTACTGAGTTTGAACCCCCGGCTCGAAATGCGATACTCAGACAATATTAGAGCGGAAGAAAACTCATTATAGCCCGGCAACAGTATCACCCACGGGATAAAGAAATGACGTCCAACAGGTGCGAAGGGATTCCGGCGAATCAGGGATGGTGAAAAAAATCACTGAATTAGAAAATAGGTGTCAAGATGGCACGCTGGGTCAACCATAGTAAAGTAATTGCTAGTATTCCCTCGATATTAAAAAGCGACCAGTTCGTGACGTAGAGCGATATATTTGCATGTTGCCATGGCAACGTGGCCAGTCTAGTGAACCGTCAAAATAAAAGCTAGTGTTTAGCCTCTGTGCTTAGAAGATTCGCCAACGTTTCAAAAGGTCACATAAAAGTTATCATCTTCGTTGGATTCGCATGCACTTAAAATACCTACTAACAGTTACAGTACATGTCCTAGGTGCTGAAAGTGTCGTAGCTACCAGTCCAACTTTTCGTGCATGTGTCGTCATTATAAAAGACAATAAGATAGAATAACGATGTCTGGTTCTTCTTTAACTTTCTCCCTGCTGCATAACTCTGTAACCAATGGGGAATTGGGTGCCAAACAGCTACTTACAGTGTGCTGAAGGTTAAACTTTTTGATGTGTAGATTTTATCTCTGCCATTGGGGGATGTATCTACTCCGTGATGTATGTACTATGTGATACAAGATATTTACAGAGGAGAGGAATGACCGTGTCCTTGAAAATAAGAAATGAAATCTCGAATTTCTTTTAGCATCCATGGATGATATATGGACGGGCTTTATTTTGGTTCTCTCGCTAACGCACTCCCTGAGAAATCGATGGCTAGGAAACTTCCCTTTATCCACTACAAGAGAATCGGCATTTGGACAAAAAAATATCAAATACGTTTCATCACGTAGGGGTGTCGCCTGTGGGACATGACCGCTCGTTTTCACTATTGTAACCAATACTTTTCATATTAATGAAAGTAGATATGACTAACAATGCAATCTTCAATATATTTTTCACTCGTCGTTTTTTTGCCTAGCTTTGTACCCATCTGGCTGCTCTACGACGTGAGCAGCCACGCCCCTAGAATGGTGGTAATACATTTATTCCTGTTATAGGGGACCAGGCAGGTACCTTGGAATAAAATATATGTAGATAGATACAGAATGACAAGAATTTCAAATTAGGGCGGCTTATTTGATTTCCATCAAGTCCCATGGTAGTAATCACCATGATGACTGCAAAGTCAAGGTCAAAAACATCAGAGTCAACTGAGATTGCCTATCAGTTTTGATAAGAACTACTTTGAGATTCACAGTGGGTAGGCTTTCTCGTGACGTTCTCTTTCGATGACCTTCCTTTCAAATATATAATGCGTCAATATCTGTTTGATAGTTGGAAACATCTTATTCTATTAGCCCAGTGTTTTTGTGCCTTTTGAGTGTCTGTTTTTCTTTGAAGAAATACTTGGGCTCTACGTTATATTCCTTGACTTCCGAACAGCCAAAAAGAATAGCGCGCGTGTATGTATTTTGACGGGTACTGCTCGATTCATTATTCAATGTGAGTACAGACGACAGTTGATTATGTGAGTACGTGTAGGTCTTACGTGCAATTTGTTTCCTTCAAGATAAAAAGTAATAGAATCGGTAAGGGATACTCAAATTAGACACCTGTTGCTTAATTGGTGGTAACTACAAAGTTGTGTTCGTCGTCACCCTAAAACGTAGAGACCCCTTCCCCCACTTTGCTGTCATCTGTACCGAGCCCTGAAGGAGGATCCACGGATAATCCACTTGACGCTGAAGCCGCGGTTAATCCAATCGACAGTGTAATCCTTAGATACTGTACTGAGTGGCCGCTAATCCCCCATTTCCGTCCTCTGTCCGCACAATTGGATTAGAAACGGGGGAAGGATTAGCCATCAACAAATGGATTGGCTACCTCTTGATTGTGGGCCTTGACTTTTGGCCTTTCTACTCCCAGGTCTAGATCGGATGAAAATTTATTACCTGTACTCATTACCTGTACCCTGTACCCTTTAAATAGGTTTTAACGTGTCTTCTCTACTTAACATGGGGAAGGTGATGTGGGCTTCACCTATGAGATGCCCTTTACATGGATGGGGGCGGTGGATATTTCTCACACTGTTACTGTGCTGTCCAAGTAATTGCTAGACTAACTCATGTGTAACATGTCTTTGCACTTCGTCTATGTATGACTCTCCAGTAGAAATTTGTGGATGCAAGCCTACTTCAGGAACTCTCTTTCTTGCCTTGATCTCCCAAGAAACCCCTGGTGGAAATATAAAGACGATCAAGAACATAGTCAGGCTCTTGCATCTGAATATCTCCTTGTAGAATTTTACATTACCGAAAGACTTGGCTAGCATAGATTTGAATGTGTTGTCCATAAAATCCCACCTTGTTCTCTCATTCCCAAATCAAACTCAGTTTTTCCAAATTCTTTGCTCTTACACAGATCTACATGTAGAAATATCACGCCCGTATCTAGTTCTAACAACCCTGTCAGTGCCTTTTCTATGCGTTCAGAAGATACAGATGCCGTCCACTTTGCAAGATTAATCTACTCAGCCTAATACCCTTACAAGCCCACCCCCATCATTCATCGTTTAGTAATACATAAAATGGAATTATTCAACATCAGGAAGGAAAGCCTAGTATAAATTATCAGGGTTTACTTGTGGCTAAGTAGCAGCAGTGATGACTGAACTGGGTCATCTAGGCATGGTTCTCACTCATTTGAAGAAGTGGTGACATTAGAAGCCAAATGCATGACAGGAATCCATGATGTAACGTTTGCACCCAGTCGGAACTGTGTCAAAGTATAAATTACAGTGCTATGACAAATAAGGTCTTTACCTGGATCTCAAAGGCTTGTAAGAAGGTGATTCTATCAGTGAAAACATACTGGCCCAATCTTGGTGCTCATAGAAGGTGTTTGTTGCCAGTGGCTTTGTGTACGAATAAAGGTTTTTTTCTATCTCTTTATCCCACTGTTAGTCAGTAACTACGGATATCCATCCATGTGTGCCGCTGTCGTCTACTTTAGAAGTCTGGTCCGAATGTAAATAAAGCCTGTCGTGCCAAACCCACCAGTAAGACCTGCAACGTCCATATCCCATGGATCGTCGCGACCTTTGACCCGCTGTCCCATGGATCAGTGCGACCTTCGGGAAATTCAAGACCCGGATGAAGCAGCTTTCAATAATCTCCTGAAGGAGGCACGTTACTTAGCTGATTTGCCCCCGTTCTAAAAATCGATGGAAGTTGCTGGTCCGTGGAACAGCGGACCACTAGGCTGATTAACAGTAGCTGGGGACACTTGCCTCTGGGGCCGCCTTATTACCATGACATCGTGGGATCCGACCTTATAATGTCTGGAAACAAGGCAGAGTAATGATCTAAATGGGAAAGCTGAATCGACATGGGAAGTTATTTTTGCGCAAGAGAAAGCTCATCACAAAGCAATATAAGCAATGAGTTATGGACTCATGGTCATGAAGATACTGATTTTTTGCTGATGAATGACCAATCGTAACACAATAAGAATTACATGGCGGTATAAAAACTTGTAAGCAACAAATCAATCCCGAATACTGCCAAATGAGTGTCTTCTCGTACAAAGAGGGATTCCTCACGATCCCTGGCTGTAAATGATTTACCAGCTCCCGCTGAAATTCGCCGACAGATATGACAATAGACGAAGTTGGGCGCTCACTATCGCACATCGCAGCTGATACGGAGTGTTTGGATGAAGACTCGACAGTCCGATATCGCGAGCCGTTTCATAAATCACGCCTTAAGCTGGGCTGCCGGGCGTCTGATGCCATCGCTTTGGAGTATGGATATTAAACAATGGGAATTACTTCGATAGGGATCACTGCTGGAGGGATTGCATTTCCCCTGAAATTATCTACAGTTCGCGGTGAATCACAGGGCTGGGATTACCTCAAAGCGCTGGGGACGTGGTTGTTTGTGAAGCTGCGCCATTAGTATCCAATGGCGCCGTGGAAGAGACCAGGCAGAAGCAGGAGGTTACGGAAAGTTGGGAAAATAAAATAAAAGGGGTCAACGTAGCGACTCAAGTGTTGAATACGATAATAGAAGTCGAGTGCAACCGATTAACCTAAATGTGCACCGAGACTTGTCTTTAAGTTAGTTACTCTTGTGCTCGCTTTAGCCTTTTCATTATCACCTAAGATAACTGATCAGCTGTAACTGTACAAGCTCTTTGCCAGTAACCATAAGTACATGACTACAGTTCATTCCTAGTTTATCGTTCAACATTTCGTGGTCACTGTGGCATGAGTACGTCAACCAACCATTGGCAAAGCGAGGATGAAAAGTTCCTATTCGCTACACGAAGTGGAATAATTGCTCACAGACCATCGGCAATGATGAGGCACTGCGACTCATTGTAAAAGCGTGTGTAGGTTAAAGCATCGCCCTTTAGAGGAGCTTTCTGACGCACTATTGACGTAAGAAGTGGAAATGTAGACTGATAACTTGAACCGTAGTTAAAGAGCTAAATGCCCACTCTTGCCGTTGCCTACAGTGCTGAACAGGATCATTCACATAAAGCCTATGATGCCCACACGTCATTGACTTTTTATCATAACGGCAAAGGTAATGGAATGCATGACCAATTAACAGTACAAATAACGTTCTTCCAACGTACGTCTTCGATGAGTAATTTTGATTCCCACCAAGGTCCAAACGTAAGCACTACATTACTGTTAAAAATGTCAAAACCTTTTTTATTGTTTCTTACAAACAATAACTGATGTCTGAGGTCGACACGATGGCGCCGATTTGAGTATGCCGTCAAGCTAGATTTTCTTTTTATTCCTTGCGTCTATTAAATATGGCCCTGGGCTGTCTCACAGTTTTGGTTCATCATTCGACTGGAACAGCATGTGGTAGGGAAATAAATGGGGTAGCCTGAGGTCTGAAACAATTAGCTAAGGCAGCAAATAATATCTCACGTAGGGTCATTTTGATTACCAAGAGGTACATTCTTACACACAAAAATGGTGAAGGCCATAACCCTCGAGGCGGTATTGGTAGTGGGTTGTTATACACTGTACAGTTAGGGTACTGTATTGCCGGGAAGGCGAAGTCAGATGTCCATTTGTACACCTGGATGAACTGTGGAAGTCTTTCCCAAGAACAAAACGTTTACACAGAAATGCCAGGAATCGATCCCGTGGCCTCTAGATCTCGTGTCCGCTAGCCTAGGCACTCGGCTATTCGATCCACACAATTCACACACTACCAGTGCCCTTCTATGAGTCAGCATATTAGGTAATGTAAGCTCCAATGGGAAACTTTTCTGTCAGTCATTTTCCAGTTGGGTGCGTTCCAACCAAGCCTGAACGGAGTCCTTGATTGAACCTGCCCTTGAGATGTTGATCTCAACAAAAAATAACGCAGAGGAAAGTCTAATGTTTTCCCTCGATCATCTGAAAAAACCATCAGGCTCCGTCAGATCCTATCCCTCAACATATCAAAAGTTACAAAGCTTTTTTTTTCTTTATTTGATCGAACTTTAGGACCCATTAATCATTGTTACAAGAAGCAAGAGTTATTTCATCCCCAGGCTACCACAACGTTCCCCGTGAAAGACGTTTCCCCTGATTGGATGGTCGGCAGCTGTGTGTGTGATTTGTGATGATTGGACGTCTGGTCCGGTCCAGTATGACGTCAATGGGAAAATTTCAGGCTGCATGTTATATCTTATGCCGCATTTTACGTCACACGACTGTGATGAAGTACATAGCTAAATCTGTCTGGAGTTGCCAGACATGAAATTAAATTTGATTGAAAGGTTGTATTATCGTCACGACGTCATAGATCCTAGTAGAAATTTCTATGCTTGCGTCATTGGTCGAGACGTTGTGGGGCACTTGGGGCACTTAATACTAAAGGTACATTACGTGGAAGGCCGACGGAATTCTATTAGCAACTACTCAGAAAAAAGACCCGTCTAAGCTGAAAGTAATCGGTTTGCCGTCAATCACTTCATGATCATGAGGCTTTAGCCAATCAACAGTCAGAATTCGCCATGTGTAATTATAATCTGCGATGATGTTAAGTCATCTGACTTATGACCTAAACATTATACCAGGAGAGTCGTTACAATTACTATGGGACTTCTGCTATCATTACAGTTGATATCCCCTCTAGCTAATCGGTCTTGGTGGAGACGAAAATCAGGCAAGATGACCTGGAGTTCACTTTACTGATTTTATCATCAATCACTTATCTAATCATAAGATATAAATGTAATCAATCATAAGATATAAGTCTAATATTATCACTAGATTTTTAATCGTTGTGTGTTTATATGACTGTTCACTCATTGCTATTTCCCTCAATTAGCTATAGAAATAGCGTTAAAAGCTTGAAAGAATATATTGATATAAAAATGTACATTTCCAATGACAGAAAAGGTCCAACATCAATTTTATGATTATTTCTGCTTTTGACGTCGCGTTGCTAGGCAAAGGGTTTGAAAACCATCTCGGTGCCATAAATGATTATAGCTCAGAATAGCATAACTGCGTCACTACTGGAAGGTTACATGAGTTCATTTTGGGACTTTGAGCAGTGGGCGTTCTCTGTTAGTAGCCATGCCGTGTAGGCAGGCTCAGAGATAGCACTCTCACCCCCGGCAAATGACGTATGTAGGAACGTTATGGCCGTAGAGTGACCTGAACTCAAGTCACGTCATCTTACGGTGACCCTTTGGAGTGCTGTAAATTTCAACTGTGTGATACTTTAGCAATGATGTCATCGAAAACAGATTCCAAACTTGCAAATTGCATCAGCTAAAATGTACAAGCTAATATGCATGGAAGCATACACTGTACTGTGCTATTGTGTGATATGTAGCGCTTAATACTTGATGTATAAAACATCAGCGTTCAATCTAATTTGGATGTGCATAATGTTGTGTAAAATGATACACTTTATGTATCTGATGTACATGCTCTTGTCCAGGATTACGGAAGGGCTTACTGACTGAGTGTGCATTAGTTGTAACGGTGATGTTCTGGCACGCCGCCAAATTAGTGTAAATTGTAGATAAGTCTTGAGGAGAGGCGGGATGCTGGCGTGCCGCTGATGGAAGCAGCCTCCTGTAGTCTGGGTCTCCCTGCGGACTGACGGGCTCCACACGCCATTATATCTGCTGAGGTAGAATTAGAATAACAATTTCTCACTGAAGTTGAGTCCAATCCCGGAGGACGAGGATGGATTAAGTGTGCCGGAGAAATGGATGTGGATTTACTGTAAGCACGGCGGAGCGCCACCTAGGAACACCCGGCAACGCCACAAAGGGCCGTGGTAGTAATACAGGGGGGGAGCAAGGGAACACTGCTAGAATGGCACGGCGTAATCCAGCACCGTTCGTAAAAAAACAGTGCGGAAAGGAGGAAACAGTCATAAAAAGATTAGCTAATGTGTTTCCTAGAGACAGATAATATAAGCCCTTAATCTCAATCTTTTCACTTTCTACCATTATTTGATTTTTTCTTACAAATGTTTCCGTTGCTTTCCGTTTTCGGAAGAAAAAATGACTAGTGTTTTTCTTCCGAAAGTTTCTTCTCCCTTTGTCCGTAAATGCCTGCTCCGCACCGTGACAGATGTGTCGATACATTAGGAGTAGTCATCTCACGGTCTGCCCGTTACCATCCAGATAACAGCAGCGGCTATATCTGCTTCCATTAGTTTCAATTTCCCAACGAACTCCAAACGGACAGGCAGTTTGAGATAAACATCTCCCAGATGCATCCAGAGGGAGGCTTCTCCCGGAAAACACTTCAATTTCATGAGTCGTTGCCGAAGATATGACTTGCCAAGAGGCAAAGTGAGGAAATGTTGTGTAAAGGGCAGAGAACTCCTTCTGTAACTGCAGTGTATATGCTATACCGTACCGGCCAACGGGGCTCCATAAGCATGCTATAATAACTCCATATTTAATGGGTGGTTTAAGTTGTCAAATATCGTAATTTAAAGTGCTTTTTGTGATTCTTCTTGAGGACGTTGGTCAGAATACATATTAGGAAAGTTTGATTTGAAAAGCAGAAACGTTGCTTGTGTACCATTGAGGTTATCATACATTTAGATAACAGGAATCATTATGTGAGGCCGATTATGGACAGTGTTTTAATATTTGTAGGTGTAATATTGAGACAGCATAGCAAGTAATCTTACATCAATTCATAATCAGTGCAATATTTTCATGTTTTACTGTTACAACTGTTAAGTTTTCCTAGTAGTGAACCGTTTTGATTTGAATTGTCACCAGCCCGACCGTTTCTGGTTCACACTTAAGACAATTTGGGTCAATTTCCATTTCCCTGAATAACGAATATCCGCTGATCGAAGTAGAAAGCCATATCAGTCTTAAGAGATAATGAAAAACAAAGTAGACATTATGAAGGATCAATATTCAATTCATTTCGCTAAATCAATGTATGTCTCTAGCGTAAGTTATCCATCTGAGACGACATCAAGGTATCTGACGTGAATATAGTCTTGCCTTCCCAACTACCTGCACGTATGGGGAATCGTAACGAGCCTACGCCGATTTTCATTTGATACATACCCTCCTCCCCCAACATGCATATAACAGTCTTCTGTAAATCATATGTACATTTATACACAGCATGATTTTTTAGCTCTTATTCTCAAACTCTCTTGAAAACGTCCATGATTTGTGTAACTGTGCACGTTCACTACGTTTTTGTGTGAACATTCTCGGCGTTTAGGTAGTAGACAGTAAATAAAAAAGGCTCGGCGATATAACGATTATAAATATGAACACCCTTCATTCTCAGCCCCCATCTCCAGTACAACAGGTGTATCATTACACTAGTAGCCACCTGAGACCGAGGTCCGATTTAGGACGACTATCTATCACAGCAAACGATGGAGAATTCAATTCAAAGCTATTTTAGACGCACGCTGATAAACCTGACAAAATTGATGACTTAGTACTCGCAGAACACAGTGGACTACTGCGCGTTTTCTGTATTTTCAAGTAGATATGATGCTGTGTTAACAAAAACATATTTCGCGATAGAAAACCCAAGTGTTCAAGCTTTCAACTCCTTCACATCTGTTTTTTGTGACTTAACAGACCATTTGGCAGCGATGTAGACTTGTTTAGCAAGACGTGACGGGGTCCAATGGCCATTGAATTGTTCGATAAAGCATACCCCCTCTAGTAATAAATGAGTCATTAAACACCTGGCGCTACAACAGCTTTCTCAGTTGGAAATGGTGGAAGTAAATCGTGTTTAGGACACCATCAGTCCGTGGCGAATATGTTTTATCTTCCGGACATTTTATCAGTACGCGTCATATATATGGTGTCATTTACTTGTCAATAAGGGCATCGGTCTCTACAATGACTACATAGTTGATGTCGAGGATGTGGATTTTTGCAAACTGACAAATGATATCTGGAAAAGAGCCAAAATAAACTTCTCTATGGTGTATGCTTTTTTAACTGAAAGTTTTGTAGAATCACGTTTTCGGAACTAAATAAATGTGTCAAATAATCAGATCTTGTTTTGTGACGTGTCCCTACGAGACCGGGAATACAGGTCCTTTTCCCTCTAAATTTAGTTCAGGAATTTTATGGACAAAGTATAGTGATGTACAAAACTTGCAGAGGGAAAACTGACCCCGCTTTGTAAGGTGTGCAAGAACCGTTATTCAAATCCACGTAACGTGACCGAATCCACGAGTCTGTCAGAGAGTCCGCACGGTCGCACAAATCACCCGCACGCAGGCAATAACCGCTGATTAATGACGTATTTAACAACTCGTAATGTGTCAAATTTGCCATTAAAATGGGCGGGAGCGAACCGCGGTAAAAGCCTCATTCCGGAACGATTCATCTTTGTCCCATTTGAAGGCAGGGCTAGAGGAAACTGTGTTGCAACTACCAGTTTACTTCTTCCACTGAACATGCGCAATGCCACTCATTAAGTCCACTATTCTCTCAAACTTTGATAAAAAATCGTTTAAATCTAGTGGCTTCTTCTTGCCATATATATCAACTGTCCGTGTTGTCAAGTACAATTTGTCTCTTAGAGAACTGTGCAATGTTCACAAAGAACATGGGTAAGAGAGAGTTGTAGTTGCTATCATTTCGCAAAGCATGAAGTGATTTGGGGCTACTTATATAGCACAGAATCGGGTAGCTATTCTTAGCACCAGTTGTTTTGCTTAGAGAAACTTTACTTATGACCACAACGGACAACTGTATCCTGATAATACTTCAGGAAATAGTTATTGTGATATTGTTAAAATATAATATTGTCTGTTTATCTTTCAGAGAAGACCATGGAGTTGGCTAAGGTTTGCGGTGACAAGTTCAAACCTCCGACCGTCCCTGTGACGTACTCCAACCACTCCGGTTATATCGTGTGGAAACAGAGCAGCGCTCTCCCCACTACTCCAGGAGAATGCGGCATCATCCTCTCCAGCCCGGGCGACAACATGCGCTTCTACCTGAAGATCAGCTACGTGGATATGTACCGTAAGGGCGACATGTGTCAGGACAGGCTCATGGTCTACAGTGGGGAGAACGTGCTCAGCGTCCCGCTCTTCAGCGCATGCACGAGTTTCGGGTTCGGATATTACAGGGGAGTGGCCTCCTTGAACAGCAGCATCGTGTTGGTGTTCGACACCAACAAGTTTTTGTCCAAAGGCGACGGTAATTTCAAGTTATCCTATAACTTGTTCTACAGTTCCAAAAGAGGTGAGTCAGCATTTACAGCAAAATAACCTTTCAAATATTTTTAGCGGTTAAAGCAGTGGGTGCCTTTACATACTGAGGTGACGACAATGGACGATGAGGTACTATAACTAATTCCAGTGCTGTTTGATCTTTCAGGTAGATGCCTCAATAAGAATAGCCTACCGCAGCAGCCTCAGGACTTCATGTGTAACAACGGGAGGTGCATCCCCCCTGATCTTGTCTGTGACTATGACGACGACTGTGGTGACGCGAGTGACGAGGTCGGCTCCGTGGCTAGCTGCCGTAAGTTGACCTTTCAACCGTGACCTTTACATGATGAATATGCTAGCCCCCCTCCCCCCTTCGATACGTATCCCTTGTTTAAGTGGTTTTATAATGCATTTGGCCTCTCCAACGAGTTTCTCGGCATCTTTAGTAATTAAACGGACACACACTTTGACGTTTTTAAGTTATATGTCTTGGTAACCAGCAGATAGATTAATGCAGATAGACTAATGCAAAGAGTTTCAGTGACAACTGTAAGGTGAATGAACAACAGATTCATTATTTGCCTTCTGCACAAGAGACAAAAAAAGTATGCTGCCAAAATCGATGTGTGGATAAAAACGCCACAATGCCCAAAGATCATGATAAAGGCTTTTAGCTGGACACCTATGCTATATCTCTAATTTCATAGAAGGGAGGAACTATAACTAGACTACTAAGATATACGAAGTCGATTTCTAACACCGGTAATCAATACTATAGTTTGGAAAGTTTCCAACACAAGGATGATGGAGTTCCCGGAACAGCTGGCCGAACAAGTGCCCATATCCCCAGCTTATCGATTTTTCCAAGTCACATATATCATTGACAAGCTTGGGATATACGGGCAGAGGTTATACGTTTGATCCAACACACAGATAGTTAACTTGACAGTCGTAGCCTTGAACGGGGTCTTCGCTGACCCATGAGGCAATGCTTAGGTCACAATTCCCAACGCGGGGCCCGGTCGGGCAGTTTGCGTGAACGACAAGTATAATATAAAAGACAACAAAACACAGAAAAGTTGCAAAAATTTATCATGAGCACGATTTGTATATATATTTGATATGAATTGTTTCATTTTTATTCACTCAAATAGCCCGCCCGGGCCCCGGTTTGGAAATGTGACCTTAGCATAAGGTAGTGCCAGAAGATGAAGTACATTTTTGCAATGTAAACAGTGTTTCAATTACATGTTTAGATTGATCTGCGTGATAAGTATAAAGAACATAGTGCTGTAGCCAGTATGAAGTTCTGGTTTTGCTCGCAGATACTCGGAGGTTTTGACAGGTTCAAATTATGACAGATCCTATCGATTGAAACAACGTGAACAGATTCACAGGCCTTGTGTACGGGCTTATAATCAATAGATACCAGAAATCAGGAAGAATGCCATACTGCATTGGCTTTGAATACCGCAAGTCATATGCATTTAGAAATTGCCTGATATCTTAAACTGAATGTTGCAAACTCAGGAAATGAGTGTCATTGAACAATATCAGCTATAGTCAATGTATCAAATACATGTGACACAACGCTTCTAAAGATTCAGCCCAGAAGATGGGATTAGATTCTGATCAGGTCAGACATTAGACATCATGAATGAATGAAGACCTTTATTGTACATGTTTGCCCCACTGGGCTAAGCACATGTCACATGTTAACAACTATATACATATTCATGAGTATTACTATGTATAAACATCTAGCATATTCTAGTACTTTCGACTTCCTCTCGCTTTTTGGTAATTACGACGATGTCAAGTCAACGTATTATCCTGGCCAATTGCCACCGATACGTTGCAAGTCCAATTGCCCAAGTTGAGTTGTATGAAGAATTGCTCTGACACTGCATAAAACTTGCGACTGTTGATTTATTGACCAAGAGAACCTTTATGTGTAGTACTACACGATAAGATGTTGTAGTGCCGATGTATAAAGCTGTCCAACATCACGGCTGTGAAGATGTACACCGCCCTGTCTGATGTACCTCCACCGCTCATAAAGGTCGCCGCACACCAAATATGGCGCCGTCGTGTCGCATGACGTCACGCTCCTCTCCGAGCTCGCCGCCCCTCTACCCTTCAGACTGGAGACCTTTGCTTCTTTTATTATGTTCTCACGGCAGATACTGGCACCTCCATGTTCAGGTCTGATGAACACTTTATATTACCTTTCTCCTGGGTAATCAGATTCAATAGTCACCGATTTTACCATCCCCGTTTCTGGCTGTCATCAACCACAAAGAACCGTTTTCTTAATCTTATAAACGAACTATTTCTGTTCCTAATGTTCTAGCGTTTCGGTCAGCACTACTGATTACTATTACTCTTTCATCATTTTGCCTCTCATCAGATATCATAGCTTTACAACGATGACAACAAAACCTATTATCATGATCCTGACCAATAGCCGTGCACCTATTCTTTGTGAAAAAATATAATGCTATTGCATGAGAAACGTTAAAGCAAACAATAGACCATGTAACAGTCAATCCTTCAAGCCGACTGATATGTAGAACACTAGTGTAGCTGGTGTTTGGGGCGTGTCTGACCAGTGAGTTCCTGATATACACAGTACAGTCTATAACCGGTTTTACGTTGGGCCGCCATTTGTTGGAACGTGGTAGCGTAGACAGACTTGACAGGCAATTGCATGCATGCAAGTGCCGCTGGTGTGTAACTGCACACATTCAAGCTTTCCTTTGCCAAGAACTTTGTGTTAGTAACTTAGTAACCGTGAAAACATTGGACTTGGCTTAGTGAATTTATCCACCGGCTTCGAGGTAACTTCATCTACGGCACATTGGAACGAATATTTCAAAGACAACTACACTTTACAGCTTCACTTTTCGCTGCCCACAACATCGGCAGACTACCGATTGTCTACTTTGAACTCAACTCTCGTCTTACGTAACCCGGCGGTTACAACTATCGGATCATCTTCGGGAGCTTTAGATGAACCATGTCGTCGCATGTAGGTTGACCATGAAAGGGCATGGCGTAGGAACCGCGTCGATCTTCTACTGTTTGGTGCTCACGAACCGTCACAAGTGGGCAGCACGCAGATACGGACCGTCGTGACCACAGACGATGGGCTGTTTGAGGATCCTGAGGTAATGGGGTACAGATGTGACCTGCTGTCTAACATTAGACGGGCAGGTCAGGACTTGGCTACTGGGCATCATTTATCTCAGCAAATCCCTCGTCCCACAGTTACCACAGTCGGACGGTGGTCCAGCGCACAATGTATATCAGTGGTATAGGATACTACATAAGGACATGCACCACGTTGTCAATGATGAGTAGTCTCTTTAGAAAGCTCTTTGAGTCTGTTTTTTATGATGGCATATCAGTTCAATTGCATTCGGTTTCTATTGCACTAGGTTGATCGTAGGCGCTCATAGGCTCTCATAGAGCCTGCTATAAGGAGGCTAGTTGAGGAGCATCATTTAAATTTCAGGTCCATGGTCTTTACAGGACATGTAGCACTGCAGATCCCCACCTTTGGCAATACTGATGTAAAATAGTCCGAGGATCTTGTAGTTTGGTTACCGATGTATCCCGTCTTTGCTCTCGGGCTGCAGAGATCAGGACAGGGCAGAGTAAAATCTACACAAAAGCCACGAGGACGTGACAAGCATGAAGACTCCAAATGGGGTAGGGAGTTTCCCGAGCAGCCTTCGTATTACTAACCTCTGCTTCTTCTATCATGTCTTTCCGGTAATTTAGTCGTCACTCTTTGTGAGAAGTTGAGCTGGTCTCAACCATGGTATTTCTGACCCCGAGAAAATACATGCTGTTATGGCTATTATTCGTGGAACATGTAACCCTGAAGTGGCCTTCAGGTCTTATTACATGATGACCATTGAGTAAAAAAAAGACTCAACGACACAAAGACGCAAGAGATATTCAAGAGTACATTCAAGGATTCCGTAAAATCATTGTTGTTGGGCTGAATGTTGTCTGTGGAGTTAGTACGAACGTTTTTCGTGCCGCTCGGTCAAGTGGCCATCTCGCCAAAGTAAGCCCTCGGTACGTGACAGGCATAGATTGACTGCAACTATCCATTAGCACAAAGCAGCAATGGACTATAAACCATATACAAGTGTTCCAAATAAATCCATGTTCTCCCTTGACGAGGAAGAGAATCTGGTTGTTTGCATGAGAAGATTATGACTTTTCCTATATCACTAGCCAAATTAACCTCGAAAATTTACTTTTTGAATCCACATGAAACTATTCGACTAACATTCTTTTCAGACCTTTGAAACGAATGTTCACAAATTGCTTGTCGGAAAACACTTCCTAAACGATCAATTTAACTTTTCCTGCGCTTGTAAATCACCCATAATTGAGATCCATTTTCCATTTAAGACACTAATGAAAGAAGAGAGAGTTCGTTGCACAAATGGCAGTTTGCCAATTCTACACTCTAGCCGTCTCTCTAACTATCGACTCCACAGGCTAGGAGAGCTTGAATGGCAGAGTACTTGGCACGCAGGCTATCGTCAGGAGATATCTTGTGATCCATGCTTCAACATGAAGATAGATTGTTATCTATATTCTCTGTTTGTACGAGCCTTACTCCATTATATGTAACACAAACCCTATGAACATTGTAGCATACATGATGGCGGAGACTGCCTGGTTCCTTTACCCACGTATCCGCCCACCTCATGGAACAATGAAGTACACATGACGGATGATACGGACCAGACTCCTCCCCATGTATCAGCCCACGGGCTATCGGATGTAGCAAAATCAATGACATAGCTTTTCTAGAATTGAATGAGTTCGTTGGTCACACTTGATCGCTTTACGGAGTGTCTTGCCAACGATTTTATTGCTAAATCGTGAACAGAATATGTGTAAAAGGTGCTTGCATTCGATGGTATTCGCAGCCTCCCACAAATTTACTGTATAACTAGTTTTAGATTTATTCATGGTTTTCTTGGTGGTCACTTTTAATGCATTAGAGTGAGGGCTCTAGAATGGCTAGCGCAGAAGGATTGATAGTTAGAGTACTTACCACATTTCTAAAATAATGCCTCACATATGACGCAGAATTCATACCACTAGTAGTACTACCCTAGTAGATACAGAAAACCACGGGTTGGGGGATCAGATGACGCACATCGAACGTCAATCCGTCTTACTCAATGGGCGAAGCGAATTGTTGCGACATCAAGAGCTTAAAAGAGTGAAATCCAGTCTCCGCAATGACTGTACACCCGCGAAGTGTCAAATGGCATGAAGCTCTGCCTACGATGAAAGGAACAAGCGACAAAGGTCTCATGATCACTCCCGCGGCCCGAAAGTTGATTGTCACAAATGACACGATGGGAACCTGCATCTTGACCCGTAATGGTCTAAAGATCACCGATATGCTTGTCGACCTTGAAAATCAGCTCATTTCTGCAATATTTCACCCACTGGGGACATGTCAGACACAATCCCATGAGGCAGTGCCTAGCTAGGTAGCTGGTATGTGATCTAGTTCTCGAAATCTGCATATCTGCTAGCATTTATACTCGAGGTCATAGATTTAGTTGTACTCGGAAACAAAAAGCAGAAGTGTTGCTCACCGATGCTTCTAACATCAAAGAGTAACATGAATCGCACTCTGAAACCCTTAATCAATTGGCTATCATAGGCGCTTGCAGCTACAAAAATGCTGCTCTAGATATTGTCTTTGGAGCCAGACGTCAAGGACTTCTTGACAAGCAGAATTGATTAAATAATAATAAATCTCCCGAATGTATCTCATTAATTGCCTCATCCATCAAAGACAGCCTCGGGCTTTGTCGCGGACATGATGAATGCCACAGGGGTTCAACAAGAAACGTTGAAAGTTTTGCCAGCAACAATTGCAAACAACGTTTGCTGGCAAAAAAATATACTTATGAGCTTACATTTCATTGACAGGATGTAGGTAGTCTGTAACACTACCTGTCGGAAACAAAAGCTGTAGGAACTTGAGCATTTACTCTTATTTCTATCCACATTCAAACGATCGCTAGTGGGCATGCTTTAGAATTCTGTTTGTTTTATCAGAGTAGAAGCTCCCTTGGGCATTCGAATGAGATCTTCCGATATCAACAAACTTTAAGGTGAATACAAGGAGCAAAAGGCAGCGCACACTTGAGGGAAAGGTATTGAACGGTCGGTCAGATCTATAACCATTCTTCTTCCTTTTCTTTTTTTTGGAGGGTGAGCAATCGAAACCATAATACAATATCACACAGTCAGGGCATATGCTTTAAACATGGTATATGTCTTTACTAACGTTTGACCATGCGCCGTAAAGGCTAAGATTTCTTTGCACTTGTCTATTCTTTGCCTTGCAGCATGTAATTTTCCATCAAACTACACGCCATGAATAAAACATATCAGCTGTGGGGAAAATAAGAAGAAGATAGATAACGTCTTGTTGGCCTCCTCCCACAACATTCCTGACGAGAATCCAGCTTGTCACGGGAATTCATACGGCAATTCCCACAAAAGCAAAGACAATTCGTCGACGGAATGATGGTGAAAATGTACGATCACTCGAGGCGAACTATACATGTAGAGGATTGTGATAATGGCTCTCCTCTGATCCAGCCATGAGGCTATAAAACTTCCCTATGTGACAGAAGTCGATCCTGGATTAGGTAAAGGTGATCCCATCTGTCTCTGACTCCAGGGTAGGAGTTTAAGGTCATTTGATGCTAATACTTGCTGAATATAAATCCTCTTACATTGATGTGAATGTCATTTCGTGTGAAGATTAAGCCAAGTAGTTAATCATAGCCAACTTCAGTTGAGCAGAATGGGAGTGGGCAATGATGTTGATGCATTGCACAGGCAGATTCTTATAGTGGCTTTTGACCATGTAGTTTTCCCGTCTTCAATTTGCATCCATATTTGACGAGCATTATCAGAACTATTCCAACATCGAGGAACTGAAAACAGGAACGGGCATTTGATAGAAGGATATGTGTGTGACGATGATACATGACTGATATCAAAGACGGTTAGATTCACCTTTTGGTATCATAACAAAGGTGTATATGTATTGTTTTGTTAGTATAGCCGCTGTAACAGACTTTTGGCGCCACACCTGCTTCACATGCAGGCACGCGGCGTGACTGCGGTTGGTTACATGTAGCTCGACCTGTCGCGCTTAACCTTGACACATCTAACTCCAGGCAGTGTTTGAAGGTATCTAGTTAGGATGCCTCTACAGTGTACATCGATCAGTGTAGCTTTGGTGTTCTCGTGTGCCTTTTTTCCAATACAATCTTTGAAAACATACTGGTCATGTCCGTGTTGGCAATGCCCATGTTACGATGTATGTTCTAACTTGTATTGATTCTTCCACGCATTTGACGGTACGGAAATTCCCATTTCCACGTGACATGAATTCAGTGAAGTATCAAAACATTTATCACAATCAGCCCGTGAAAGTGTGGATTTCATTACTCGAAGAAATTTACATGAAATCCCCCCTCGAAAGATGAGCGGTGGTATATTACCCAGACAGACAGGCTTACAATCAACTCCGTATCATTAATCTACAGTGACACGGTGGGCCTCCTGCCTTTCTATTGCCGTCAACTTGAATTGACGGAAAAATCGATATCACATTGTGCAGTCTCAACAAGCCCGCAAAGTAGACGAACGTCCCTAAATATTTCCCAGATCAGATAATGAAAAGTTCCGTTATCTCCTGGCACACAGTGGCAGGTGCTTATTCAATTATTGTCAGGCGCTAGGCGACCAAAGCCGGCATCAACCAGACAGTGGCTCTCTCCAAAACAGAGCAGATCCTTGACTTCTTCTGATTGGCGTCGTTAAAGGAGTTGGCTGTCAGAAAACGGAAGCCAATCTGAATTCTAGAAAAAGATAACGATCTGCTACTTCAACCTCTGGAGAATAAAGTAGCAGCACTATAAGAGAGGGTGTGCCGGTAATGCGGTCTGGGAGTTCTATTACAGAGAAAGGGCATAATGCAAAAGCGCCATTGGTTTGCTGCATGTTCGGCCATGAATGATGATGTTATAAGTTAAATGATGATTATAATAAGTTTATGCTAATCCTTGCACAATGGTTACTTGCAAGTAACAGGGAAAATGCGAAAAAAACTGAAGAATATTACATGTGACAACTCTTGTTTAAATGCTGACAACATATTTTGATTTAGATGATGACTTCTTTTTCTGAAAAAGAATTGATAGAATTATGGAATGTTTCCGATAGCAAAATTATCTTGTGGTAAAGCAGAGACAGCAATAAAATCTGGTGTAAATGGCCAGTAAGTAGCCATATTTTACCCCAGCTTGCTTGTAAGATATGCAGAGACTCTGCCAAACCCCGAGGGCTACCTAATAACGCTTAGTCCGGGTACTGATCGGTGACTGTTTCCCAGGCCATCGTGCAGTGGCATGCTTAGCCCCAATCCTACGAGATGTTCAACCGACGCCAGCCTTATCTCTGGAGGTCCTACTAATAGTCGCTCTAACCAAGCATACCCATTTCAGGGCCACCTTACATTGCTCCTTTCAAGCCCTGCAAAGTGCTTCTCCTACCGCCGAGCCAACGGGGCCTCATCAGATAGTCCGACGAGAGTCCAGGCGAAAACGCTCTCGTATTGAACGTATCTCTGTGTTAGTATTCCGTGCTACAACACCGTAAGTGGAAGGTTAGTTTCGCGTGGGCATAACCGTTTGATATTGATCTTGCCATGCATATTTCCCTCACCATTCAATATCGACTCGCACGTAAAACGACCCCAGGCAGTTGTTAAATCCAATGGAAATGGTTAACGCATCACACACGGGCATTGAAGGTCGTTCATAACTGCTCCCCACTGCGGCACTTCGGAGTAGAAGGGGTTAGGAAAGGTTTGTGATTTGGAGACACCTTTACTGCCTATGCCGGGACACTGGTGTTTACTGTATGTAAATCATTTTCACATGTTGCAGGGAATGCTTACTAGTATTGCTTCACAATACCTTCAACCGTGTCTAGAATTCAGTAAACTTGGATATATCTGTTTAAGCTCTCAGCTGATGAGTTGATATAGAAATGAGTTGATATTACCAATATAGAAATCACCAGAAATGTGGCATCAACACGGCATTAAGCTGTTACACTTCAAGCTTACCTGTGACTTGGACATGATATGATCTTAGAATGCAAAACCCGCTGAGTGAAAAGAATCACCAGAAGAAAAGTCTGATAGCTTATAGCGGGAAACTATTGCTCACCAAGCAACCTTATTGATGTCGAGTTTGCAAGGTTATTTTTCAGAGCGTGCAGCCGTTATCTTTAGAATCATCTCTGCTACGAGGTCGACAATCCGCCGTTAGCTATCGAAGACTCATCTAGCCGTGGGACAATTGTGTTTAATCCGAGATTCTCAGTTATGTGTCGACCCTGGAGCACGATTCCATGTTATAAACTATCCTTGGTGAGGGGCCAGAATCCATCTGTAAGAGAATATTGGATCTGGTGGACACAAGATCGTTACCAGCGGCTGGGAGTCTGTCGATATTTTTCATTACCCGACCTTCAACGTGACTGGGGGTTTATTAGTCGTTTCAGTCAATATGAAAGGTGAAAATACGCTCTGTAGTCATACACGGGATTCCTGGCGTGAATTTTCTGATCATGCTTTTGAGGATGTTACCATTATCGTGCGTCCTTTTGTTGGGTGCTGGAGGATCGCCTGTGTTGCATGTCTACAAGGATGTCAATCATGACAATAGTGACAACATCACCAATATCTCTGGTTGATGTACAAAATTATTGCAGTATCTTCGGCCTCACAGAGACGGGTGCCCTTCCCGTATCGTCATCAAAAGTATCAATAATGTCATCCTCATTTCTAAGTAAGATCAACCGTGATCTCGCCAACAATTATAAAGTGCAAAAGATCATCCTAAGGCTGTAATTGTCTAGCGAACATCAACGCCAAGGGCAAAGATGTCAGTAGCTTCTCAGGCCTTTTATGGTGCTGCGAAATTAGGGATCGAGTTGAAAGAGTGATAGTTGTTCAACACGGTGGCAGTTTGAATTATAGTTGGTTGTCTTACGGATGAGGTTCGGAGAACGACGTTCAGATTCAAGTGCTCCTCCGTAAAAGTCATCGATCGAAGAAAATCAATAGCACCGGGTCTGGATTTACAAATTTTGTACGATTTTTGATGACCAATGGTCTCTGAGTAGACAGTCCGCCGAAACCATCGTTTTCTGGACCATGGGGAGCAGTCGCTACCTTACGTATCCCAGAGCTGGGATTATCTACATGGTAAGAGGTGTGGCATCACAAGCCTGGCTTTGGCATTCGTCTTTCTCTAGATGATCATTAATGACTGATGATACTTTAAAAGCCGTTGTCTGGATTTGCCATTTTACGTGCGCTGGTCAATAGTAAGATATTCCTCTTACGATAAGTCTCCGGATTTGCCATCTTTGTATAGCGGCCAATAACTGGCACCTTTGATAATGCCTGATGCCGTTTCAATCAATTGTTGATGCCTCTGACCTTTGATAACCCGGTCTGCGGATTCATGGTTCACTGCTTTCAGCAAATGAGTTACGTCCTACGAAAACTTGTCCTTCAGCCTCCCTTTGGTCTGTCGCTAATGTCCGTTGATGAAAGTCGGAGACGGTGTGTTCCGGACAGTGCTTTACTGGTGAATGGCCAATAATAACACCTTCCGTTGCAGAAACATTTGCTACGATGTGGTTATTGATTAATGACTGTACCTAAGCCGTCCTTCGGATACCCAATTTCCCGAGACGTTGTCGAAAACTGGCTACCGTTAATAAGATTGGGCCCCCGGAATCGGTATCACCGGGGCATTGACCAATGAGAGACGAGTCTCTGATAAGACTGGTTTCCGGATTCACAATCTTCTTGGCAACTGTAAGAAAGGTGGACTGACTGATTACCTCGATAGGATGCTGCGTTTCCATGGCGACGCCCCATGATTCATGACCCTTAATGATTCCCTCCTGGAAACGATCTGACGAACAAAACAATTCATTTTCCGATCCAATCTGCGCGTTAAGCTTAACCTTCAGTAGAGCGGTGGTTTTCTTCGATCAATACTTGAAAACCCGATCGATGTTCCAAGGAAGCGCTGTAGCGGACGCCTCTGGGGCGGAAGAAAGAAAAGACATGATGACACCTGGTGTCTAGGCATTCTTCCCGCAAACCCATTTTCAATCTTAAAGAAGATTTAAAGGATTTCGCTTCACTTACATCGATATAGGTAGGCTTAGACTCCGCGCGGGAGACTTGACGGCGGTATGAAAGTTGCTACTTCACATTGATGGCTGTTCCGGGTACTGGTAGTTTCAATCATGAGTTGATTGTTTTTATAGGCCATACGTCATTGAATGAGCAGCAACAAGAATGTCTCTTTCGATGCTGCCTCACCCATATCCCTAGCTATGGATATATTTCTTGTGCTAAGGTTTAAATATGCCGATCAACATTTGATTTTATGCCATTACTGTTTAGATGCAGAAAGGCAGTTTTTTTTAGTTTAATAAAGATAGCAGGGATGGAAACTATCAATCTTGTCTCTCTCCGTCAATTTTAGCTGATACGCCCCGAACACAAAATCTTAAATGCGGCACACCACTATGTATACACAGTACACCATACTTCAGAAGGTGATATGTTCTCGAGTAGAATGAAGATATTCAAAATGTTTCTCTTTAAAGATTGAAAGGCAGCACATCACTACGTACATGTATATCCACATACTTCAAAAGGTAATATTTTCTCGACAGTAGGTAAGCATACTAAAAATGTTTCTGTTCACTTCCAGCCTTTACCGTGAGGTTCAACGGCGTGCTGCTGTTGTTAGGTTATTACGCCGTGATCGTCGTGAGCGTGTGCATCGCCGTCACCTTCCTGTTCCTCATCATCCTCATCGTGTGGTGTGTGCGCAGGTCAGGCAGCACTCATTTACTGCTAACACTAATCTTAATACTGAACATCTGGTCAAAGTCAACACTCAATTTTGACTGAACATAGTACCATCGTAGTGATATGTGTAAACTCAATCATGGACCTCTAACTTATACTAGTGAGTCTGGATATCTATCTTCTTTGAGGGTTATCTTTATGTTACTCACGACACGGTAGCGTAAATACAATCATCAAAGGAAAATAGGTACGTCCATAATTAGACAAATGTCTCCATTGCTACCCGTATTTCTTTGAGCGCCAGCACATACAAGTCCATTGTATATGTAATGGAACAAATTTCATAGAACACTCTTAATGTATCTTGTATGTGTAGTGTTTTTTTATGGTGGGTAGTGTTCGAGCAGATCTAACTCTCAAGCTCTCATTGAACTCCTTGTCACATTTGTCTTCACAGGAGAAAAGCAGGGAAAGATGACTACGGAGAGATGCCGGGACCAAACGACCCCGAAAGCCAAAGCAAACAGAACATCGCCTACCTTACCCCCTCCCAGTCAGGGGGGTCCCAGGGATACCCCCTTCAGCCCATCAAGCTGACGCAGCCGATGTACACCTCCTACAGCTCCAGCCCCTCCCAGGCCAACAACCCGAACCAGCCGCCCAACTACACGGTGGCGGGGTCCCCGTCCGTCGCCCAGAGACCCATGCCGCCTCAGGCGCCGGAAGTTCCGGGCTTCTCCTCACAGGAGGGACTGGTCAACAAGGAGTACCCCCCTCCCAACGTCCCCCTCAACGTTCCCCACGACTTCCCACAGGGCGACAAACTCGTCCCTGATGACTACCCCCCTAACGACGACCCCCCACAGACGTACCCTGACCACGGAGGGCATCCCAGTATGTACCCCCCTGAACCACCGGGGGGTTCTCCGGGGTACCCCCGTCATCAGTCTACACCCCCTGACTACCCCCCTAACACTGTGACCAAGTAGCACGACTAAATATTGAAAAATCGTTGGTCTTTTCAACTGGTTTCCCCCTTTTTACTGGCCTGGTAGTTAGACTTACATTTGTGCATGTGCTTCATTAGAGATTCACCCGGGATGTTTTGTTTTGCCACCACTATCATCACTTTCATTTGCTGAAAGCCTCTTTGCAGTATTACCTTCACAACTTGACTTCTGATCAAGTTTTGACCAGTGATCTCTGTCTGCATGTAAAAGGCAATGAAATGTTGAAACCAAAAAGAATCCACATCCATTCCCAGGTTGTTTATCGCTGTTATGTAGTAGTTAGTAGCACCATATGACTATGATATGTCGGTATTTACACGGGTCAACAAAAGTAGAGAGATTGACAACAACAACACGAGCTGAAACTTGCAACCAGAGGTGATTGGTAGAACACGTTGATAAGGTGAAACTGCAAAGAGGGCTATTTTTAGTGCATCCAATCCTTGCCATGCACGAAGCAGATAATTTGATTTTCCTGACTCATCCAATCATCACGCTGCCCAAGGTACAGCTCCAAATGCATGTACATAGCACGGTCTTGGGTAGCCGTGGCGACTCTTTAATCGGGTATATTTTGCTGTATGTCTAAAGACTCTTTTACATTACCCTCACAAGAGTCGTGGAAAGATCCATTGAAAAATCTACACACAATGCATCGGCTGCGCGATAGTTGCTTCCCCGCCTGGTTTCTGGGTGTCCCTAGCTTCCTTGCACCCTTACCTATCATTCGGCACCCGTAGGAATCCCAGATCACCCGTAATATATCCACAGCGCGACCATTTGCGAACAATCCCCCACGTATCGCTCCTTCAGTTCAACCGCGCAGCCATCTTGTTTGACGTCGGCGATGTTCGGAAGGTTCGGAAGATTTCCGACCGTTTCCGGAAAGCGCTCGGAACGTCGTCGGGGGATCTTCGCTAGTTTTCCGTAACGGTCGGAAATCTTCCGAACCTTCCGAACATCGCCGACGTCAAACAAGATGGCTGCGCGGTTGAACTGAAGGAGCGATACGTGGGGGATTGTTCGCAAACGGTCGCGCTGTGGATATATTACGGGTGATCTGGGATTCCTACGGGTGCCGAATGATAGGTAAGGGTGCAAGGAAGCTAGGGACACCCAGAAACCAGGCGGGGAAGCAACTATCGCGCAGCCGATGCATTGTGTGTAGATTTTTCAATGGATCTTTCCACGACTCTTGTGAGGGTAATGTAAAAGAGTCTTTAGACATACAGCAAAATATACCCGATTAAAGAGTCGCCACGGCTAGGTCTTGGGCGAAGTTCTAATTATGTGATAGGCAGAAACTTCACAATGGACAAACATCGGGACGAGTAGATTTAGAAGCGAACGAAAATCATGTTGACTACAAAAATTATACCGTCTTTTGACCAATGTTCACAGAATGCTGAAATACATTAACTACTTGATATATTGAGCCTTTAACCTGAGATTTTCTGATGCCCCCTCTACAAGATGAAAGTTTAGGTCATAGTTCATGGAAGGATGTTTTACGTGACTAACAAAATTGGAAGAACTGATGTACTGCAAAGCGGTAGTACTACGCAGAATTTCTTTGACACTATCAGTCATTAAAGACTATTTTGGAGTGAGCGTGAAAACTTAAAAAAATTATTGTTGGAATTTTGTTTCAGTGTTTTACATACTACATTTGATATGATTAACATTTTGTCACAGAAATCGATGACTTACTACAATAGACCGATGACTAACCAGAAAAATGTGGATGGTGTGATTTACCACATGTGACTTTAATGTTGAGAGACAACTTGCAGATATGCTATCCATCTTCTCTTTTGTTTCGAGAGTTTCTGCCGATCTTAATAGCGTCATCGAGGTATAAAACAATGTTTGGTGTTGAATGTAGACTTCAAGATAGGCTTCTCCCCTATGAATATTCATGAGCTATGGCTGTCTTACCCTCCGAATCTCGTTCAATGTCCTATGTAATTTCCCCAAATATTTTGTGGAGCATCAGTTTTTAATGCATCAAGTTTTAATGATGCTGCTCGTGAGAGACTCTTTTGTTTTAATCAAGTACGGTGCCAGGATTTGATGAAAGCGCTATTGATGCAATGTTATAGCGCCGTCTAGCGATGTATGTATGAACCCCAGAAACTAACCACTTGAAAAAGATGACACAAAATGACGTCGATGAAGGGATCGTTGTACAGAACAAGCTTTTCTTCTTGAAGACTGTGATGCCCTGATGTGTTCAACGTTGTAACATACTCGTTAATGACTCGTTTACGACAGATTAAGGGTTCGACCCATTTTGCGATAGAAAGTTGCTGAATGAAAGCGTACTTCCACCACAGATGACCCGTGAATTTCGTCATGACAGATTGCAAATAGCGCCACCTTCTATATGCATTTTCAATTAGGCAATCCAACCATTCCGTCGTAAGGATAGATGTGGAACTTTGTACTGTCTACTCCGAGCAAACAGAAGCTAAGGTGTAAGTATAGGTCAACAATAACGTTTCTAAACCAACCAGGGTGTACATAAGCAAGACTCTTTTTACTCTAAGGGATATCCATATTTTATACTAATAAGTGTCCAGTGGTTGTTGTCAGTCAGGTAGTTGTATCTTGATGTTTTAGTGGTTTAAGTGCCAAACGTACTGTATGGATCACGCGATCACATGTCTGATATCTACAGATCAAAATTACATACACGTTTGACTGAGGCTATTGACATGATCATCCTGTCAGCAGTAGAAAAATTACATTGTTGACAGGATCATCCTGTCAGCAGTAGAAAAAGTGCACTGCTGACAGGATGATCCTGTCAGCAGCCACCTCCTACACATTTTCTACTTACAGACCAAATGGCTATAGTGTCATGGCTACGTTAGAAGGACTTTGTATGTGAAATCGTAACGTTAACGGCCAAAACATGTCGAAGCCATGTTTGTATCCAATGAGAAATGATGTTGTTCAGGCTTGCATCTTCTTGCTGCTAATAACATCATGTTCATCTGAAATGTGGAATGAAATTCAATGGCTCTTGACCACACGTCAGCATGAAAGGTCACGTGATCTAGCACTATCAAGATCTCTTAAAATACTTACCGGTTTTGGACAAGCTGCATACCTTCCTTGGGGATCTTTGTAAAATGCAGTAAAATCTGTGAAAACTAACACTTAACGCTGTTGTGTATAGGTAGAATGGCTGAAGTCATGAAAATGAATGAATAACTGTTTTTTGTATACAATCTACAACTCGAACCAGTGGTATGTCAGTTGTGCATAACCCACGACACAAACCCAGACAGAGTTACATACACCACACTGTCTTCCATGATCCAAGAGACCGTTTGCTGTCGGTACTTGTTAGAAAAAACGTGACATTTGTTCTAACAGACCTACATGTACAACATGGGGATTTTTGTAAGGGTTACTGATGTCGACATGGTGTGATTATCAATAGAAGGACAATAAATATCTGTTCAAAAGTAATTGTGCATTTCCTTGATTTGTGGTTTGTTGTTTATTCCTTCTACTCTTTCTGATCTCGTTTGGAATAGTGAGAGTTCGAACTACCTTACAAATTGTAAACTTTTCGTGTTAACCGAACTCCAGAAATTTGACCGGACATGACCAAATTCTTTCTTTCTCTACTTTATTGAAACGTATGTCCGAATCAATGACTGAATTGGGCCATCGTGCAGCCAAATAAATTATGCAAGAGACAATTTCTGAAGGCATTCACATCGTATGTATGAGATATTTGTCCTTTTTCTGCTAAAAGTATAAAGGAGTTGTTGTCTTTACCAGTACATGCATGTTCCCTCGTTTCTGTCCAATGATAAGGTTGAAGTCAGTTCTTTGTATAGGACACAGTGGTTGACGTCCGGAGCCATTCACAAATAGTTAGCGTTGTTGTCAGCTTAGAGAGAGAGAGAAAGGGATAGTTTTAAGGAGTAAGCTTCTAAATCCATACCTACGTAATCGACACATAACGGGTCGCCATGCCTACTGATGCATGAATGATAGTCGTTTGTGGTATAATAGATTCTTATCTTGTCATGATAACACCTGTCCCCATAAGGGTGGAGTGACCATTCCTACAGGCAGTATCATACGTTTCTGCTCAGCTACCTACACCAAAAGTTGCAGCAATGCATTAGCAAGCTCATGTAACGAAACGTTCAATCGACGAAAATCTGCTGGTATGTTCTAATGATACAACAAGGTGCGCCTTTTGTCGTGCAAACTGATCTCTTGTACGTGGTATACAACATCTTCACCTACCCGCGGAGTGCTTGGTTGGAGGGCGGTAAGACGGCATGGCCCCAGCCGCCTGTGTGGTGATGCTCCTGGTGTCGGGCCTGTGTGTCGGTGCGCTGAGGTACGATACTGAGGAGGAGGGGCTACTGGCCGTGGAGAAACAGGCTGAGGGGGAAGCCGTGAAGAACAGGCGGCTACATCTGCACTGGATTAACACCCACTACCAGGTAGGTCTGTTGGTGATGCTTCATAACAAATGTTATCCGCATTCAAATTATAGACTATGAGAATATACTACTAACGTTATGAGTTATATCAGAGTCGTTATACAACAACAGAAGAAAAGTCATTCTAATCTATCAATCAACAACAGCCAAAAAATCAGATTTGACAACAAATGAAACAAAATCAACATAATGACAATATCTTGCACCTGTTACATGTTTTTTAATTTTTTTTTATTTTTTATAGCACGGCATTCAACCGAAACTATAATTACAACTTTGTCAATTCTCTCATATTTGCAAAGTCATTCTCAAGCAATAGAACTCACAGATGATTTCATTTCTTTTGAAAATTTTCACATTTTGTCGTTCTTTCTTTCTACACTCTTGTCGTACTCTCCAGGTAAGCCACTCAACCCAATGTGCCCAACTCTGTCGCCTTACCCCGGACTGCAAATCCTACCAATACCGCCAGGGGGACAAACGCTGTGAAATCAACAATGCAACAATGAGAGAGCACCCTTCAGACGCCAAAATCGAGAATGGGTGGAGCTACTACCGACGTCAGGCAATTGCATTTTTTGTAAGTCATATTCAAGTGGCATAGTGTTGAATACAATCGCTTTGATATTGGCGTGACCTATTTAATGTTTGCTAATCTATTATTAAAAACAGTTGGCTTAGGGTAGCAATTTCGCTTAATCTACACAAGCTTTGTCAATGATATGTCCTATTTTTCAAACTCCCAACAGGGCATTTGGAATCCCTGTAACAAAGGGGGCGACCCCTGTCGGAACGGAGGGATCTGCACCTCTCTCCTTCTGAAGACGCCGCAGACCGTCCCGAACCACTGCCGTCCAATCTGCGTCTGTCCGGATGGTTTCCATGGAGACGACTGTGAGATAGACGTACGACGTAAAGGTGAGGGACTAATTACATGTTATCAAGTCGCATGGAAGCATTGACGATTCATCATCTAAAGCACAGCTTGTTCAATGCTTCCTCGATATCGATGATTCAGCGCATCCACCTAAGTCCACGCGACGCTATAGACCGATCCCAAAGCCACGCCCCCTGTTCGATTTCGAACACCTCCGTCAAAAACAGGGTTTGACGGACCAAACATGGCCGCCGCGCTAGCTTGAAAATAATGCTGTAGTAGTCTAGCCTGAGTACCAACCTCCGTAGTGACCGCTGGCTCAAAAGAATTCGCTTGCTAACCACGGAGTCTGACCCTGCGCGTATCCGTAACGGCTGTCTCATTATAACGTAATGAGGGGAATTCGAGCTGCATTCGGTGGGCGGGGCCTCATTTGCGTAGTGCCATTTTTCGTTCCAAGGTGTCTCTATTCAGTTCTTAGAACCTACCCGTTACGAAGAACAGTGTGGCATGGGGAGGGCTTAGACGAATGGGGCCAATCAGCGAGCTCGTTCAAAATCTAAACGAATATCTGAATAACAGCCGTTACGGATACGCGCAGGGTCAGACTCCGTGGTTAGCAAGCGAATTCTTTTGAGCCAGCGGTCACTACGGAGGTTGGTACTCAGGCTAGTAGTAGTCAGTATGTGGTACACAAGCTTCCTCTCCTTGAGTGCCCGAATAGAACAGGGGGTTCTATGGGTCTTCTATTTGTTCGATATGGTGTTCGACAGGATCGGTCTATTGTACCGTGGTGCGCTATAATTATTAGCATCTACACCTATCACATAATAAGACTATGACTTATAATCTGACATAAATGTCAAGGTTATGAGAGACGGGGAACCAGTCTAGTCATATCTAGAACGGGACATTTTCCATAGATCATTGTTAAAAATCTATTGGAAAGATATTCAAGCTTTCTCATCAGATTCGTTTGAAATTGAATTGAAACTGTATTTGTTAAAACCTTTTACGCTATGAATACAGCATTACTGTTAGTAGAGTAATTCATAGCGAGATGATATAACTTTCGTGCACAATATGTAAACGTATGTTTTATTAATAGACCTTCCTAATTTGTTGTTGATATTGATACACTTAAAAACCCTTTACTTTCTTTTAGATAACCCACTTGAATGGAAGCAGCATGGGTCGTCTTTCTTCAAGGTCGTGACGGACGAAGTGAAGACGTACACGGAGGCGCGGGCTGCCTGTGCCGAGGAGGGGGCCATGCTTGCCGTGGTGAAGGATCAAGAGACTCACGACTTCATCGTTTCTCTCAGAAACACGCAAGCGCAAAATGCCAAGATCTGGATAGGGTTGAACGACATTGACAACGAAGGCAGTTTCATATGGGAGGACGGCAGTTCAATCGGTGGATTCAACCAATGGCTTACATCGCAGCCTAACAATAACAACAATAATCAAGATTGTGTTGGAATACAGAATTTGTGGAACGATGTCAATTGCAACGTTGGACGAGGCTACGTCTGTCAGAAAAGTGAGATGCCCCCCCCAAAAAAAAAATCTTTTTCTTTTATCATGAATAAATTATTAAGGCGCTTGTTAATCTGGCAAGTATTTATTGATAACTTCACTTGTTGAATTGTAATGTGTATTTTAGGAATTTGAAATAACAACATATGTAATGTTTACCTATGAAGGATGATAGAAAATACATGTACATGTCCTTCAAAGATTGTTTTTGTTATAATCAGGAATGTTTCGTAATCAAAATACTTTAAGCTAGTAGTTAATTGTGTTGGTAGAATGAGCCTGTCTAATCCTGAATATATGAACATACCCACTATCCTGTCACAGGAGTGTACGAATGGTACGGCCGAGTGAAGGTGATTGGTTCATCGGGAACTCCCTGGGGTGACGACGCCCTGTACCATGCCGCCAGGACACTTGACGACAACCCGGAGACATACTGGAATCCGGTCCGCTTGGAACAGCACTTCAACAACTGGTTCATCATCTACGACATCGAGGAGACCCGCACGCTGTCTAAGATCAGTCTGACGAACTACGGAGACACAATTCACGACGTCAAGGCGTTCAAACTGCAGACGTCAGTCAGCTGCGAGCTGCCCGCCTGGACGGACGTCCTGACGGTCACTGATGTGGCAGGCGGTACCAACACCACGCAGGAGTTTACCGGGTTCACGGGGGACTCTCGGTACTGGAGGGTGGTCATCACGGAGACGCACTCAGGCTGGCCACCCTTCCTGGTGGGAACGGGTTTTCCTGAAGTACCGACAGGTGATTATTTCTTTTAACCTGTACCCCTTACTACTCAGGTTTGGCCTTACGTATATGTTGCAAAAGTTAAAAATGATCTATTGATTTAAAGGCACAGTAATACTTATCTATGCATTATCTAAGAGTGTATTGCTGATGAATGATATAGTCTTACGTTTTTCTCCCAGTGAAAAGTTACCATACCTGCCAGACCATTGCTACAAAGAGTGGAGGTGAGGTGCGGAACCCACTGTACCCAAAGGTACGAGACTACATTGTACATGTAGTTATGCAGTTTTGCTGCCCATTTTCACATACTATTAGTTGCTGGCACATTGACATTGTGTATAAGAGAAACTTTTGGAAATAGCTTTTATCTCTATCTTTTATCTTTAAGTTAGTTTGTCTCGTTGATATGGCTTCTCTGTCACATCTCATAGTTTCTGGTACATCGTGTATAAGGCAAGTTTTCAGAAATAGCTTTTATCTTTAAAGATATTTAACGACAACGTCCCGTTATTTTCCCAGCGGTCCTCCTTCTCCTGCGAGGCTTTGGTGACCGTTCAAGGCCAACAGCTGGTGGAGCTGACATTCGGCAGCCCGTTCTCCGTGGAACATCATCCAAAATGCCGCTTTGACTACGTGGAGGTCAGAGAAGCTTTTCATCTGTGCTCTTATCCGTATTTTGTTCAGTGAATCGGCCCTCTTTTTGCTCCCTCATCATTTTATTTTGAATATTAGATATACAAAAAATATTCTCTATGACAATAGACCCCACTAAGCCAGTGAGCTTCAAAAGAAAATAATCATAAAGAGCAGGGAACGTAGGTTGAAGAAAGCATGTAGACACCTACCATGTGAAGTGGCCGTCAGGACGGAAAACATATCAAGCTTTCCTGTATCATGACTTTGCTTCATGAATAGGGGAGAGACCTTCGATCCTGTTCTGAGCAAATGAATAATGTGGCGTGTTCTCTTTGTAGAAAATCTTGTCTTCTTTTCCTAGCTGTTTGACTATGTAGGTGACAAGTGGGAGAGTATAGCGAAGTTCTGTGGCCGCTCCCGGCCTGGTGACGTCATCCGTTCCCGTGGAAACGCAGTGAAGGTCGTGTTTCACGCAGACGACAGCATCCCTTCTTCGTTCTCTCTTTCCTGGCAGCCAATATATGCATATGGTAAGTGCAAAATGCAGTTTGAAGGTTTCTATGGCATGAATTATTCCCTGCATCGAAATGAATTAAGTAAACATGATGAAGATTTTCAATTTTTACCTGCTAGAAAGTGCTGTGGAAATTCCAAGCTCTCTTCATATATTTTCAGCGGTATCGAACAGCACAGGAGTGGAAGGCTGCAGCGCCCTCTATGTGACAGGTAAGAGATTACATCTGAAGGATTTTAGAATTGAAATGTCAACATCTAAGAATGATTTTATCTACCGTTCTTCAGTAAACCTTTTCATCTCTTCCTTGAAGTTCATAACATCATGATGCTACGATAGGGCCTAGATGTCGAGTTTGACTATGCCCGTGACACTCAAAGAGCGCCATCTCGAACCTGAAATATCAACTAGTTAAGACAATGTGATTGTCCGTGTCGTTAGAATAAAGCAAAAAAGCTGAATGCCTCAATTGTCAATACACGATTTATGTTGATGCGTTTTAGTATTCATTTCATAGCTTGCGACTCACCCTTGGGAATGGAGTCAGGAGCCATCCCGGACGCTAACATCTCAGCGTCGTCTCAACATTCCGGTGGAGGATGCAGGATTGTCGACGGTCGGCTGAACAGGGCTGCGTATAATGGCTGGTGTGCTCTTCATAACCTCCGCGGTCAGTGGTTACAGGTGCGTACAGGGCGTCACTAACGTTTAACTCTTTCACGTTCCCAGCTGGGAAATAATGATTTCCATGATCCAAGTGATCGTCAAATATTTTGTTCCACATAATCAAGGAAAAGTGGCTAGCAGGCAACAATTTTCTGTGTGGAAGCTAACACTAGCTACATGTATGCCACATACTTAACACAATCAAGAATGGAATATGTATTTTATATCGTAAGGGTGCCTTCTGGCCCAAGGCAAGTGCAATGATCAGACAACGTGCTGATTTAAAATCGCGCAAACTGAATCCTGTCTGTTAACTTGATATGAATTCTATGTCACATCTAATCTAGGTTGACCTTGGCCATGCAACTGTTTCCGGGGTCGTAACCCAAGGTCGCACCACCAACCAATATGTGACGTCATACAAGCTTCTGTTCAGTGATGACGGCACCACCTGGGAAACGTACAAAGACACAGACGGCACAGACAAGGTGTGGTTGTTTCACATAATATGTGGATGAATAAGTAAAGACCTTTATTGTACATTGCACCACTCCACTCTATACTCTACATCTTGCCCCATTCAGATATTCAAAATGGTCACAAAGAAATGCGAAGTAATCACGGCCATAAATTACTTATATGACGTTCTTATTACGCATATGACGGCAGTCTGTACTGTTCATGGTTTTTATTCACCAGTTATGAACTGCTCTGTTCAGGTATTTGCAGGTAATACTCATGAGACGACTCCAGTTACTCAAACTCTTCCCTCACCGGTCACCACTCGGTACATCCGGTTTGAAGTTTGGACATGGCACCGTCATATCGTCATGAGGGTGGAGGTTCTAGGGTGCTACGGTGAGTATGTCGATTGAAATGACGTCGGTGAAAGTAGATAAGGCCACAGCAAGTAAATTTTATGGATGACATCCTCCGCAGACTCCAAAATTAATGAGATAGGGCGGAAAAAAAACAAGGCGGGTCAAAAATAACATCATTCCTATATTTTCAAATTTTGAGATCATACGTCTTGTTAAACAAGAATTGAGGCGACGAAATATGATATCATGACCAACAGGTCTTTTATTCCTATATTCAACCAATGAGGTTTCATATATAATATAAAACCTCCTTGATTTAATGTAAACATGTCATTGTAGATGTGTATACATCTCAAAAGACTAACTACAACAAATGCAGAAAAGAGCTTGTTGTACCATCATCTGAAGCAACTACACTGGGAATTCATATGCGATGAAACACCTTGTGTATACAGCTCAATTAACTAGATCTCCCCCCCCCCCCATTATTCATATAATGTCCTTGCTAGAACAAATGCAGAAAACAGCTTGTTATTATACCATCATGGGCAGGAACTACACTGGGTATTCATATGCAATGAAACACCTTAGACTGTCAACGTTTACGACATAATTGCCAATTTTTGGCATCTTGACCACCGTCGGAGGGCAATGAAATTTCTTGTTTTTTATTTCGAAATCAGGCGAAAATTAATGAGCGCGCTGATGTCATCCATAAAAATTACTTGCTGTGGCCTAACTGACATTTAATAGCTTGCTGTATGAGAAGATCGACAGACAGATCATACAACAAGGCGCTGTTTAGACATTTCATCCTAAAGATAAGAGGACACCCGGTGACAAGATAATACGTCAAGCCATCCCAGTTCCGTTTTATATTGAAACAAATTTATAAAACTTTACACCGAAAAACTTCGAGTCAAAGTTTTTCATGCTTTCCAGCGCAAGAGAAAAACTTTTAAAAAATCGAACCTATCCTTCGGTCTTCTTCGATCAGGAATTTGACCCACTCTCCTGACGGGCACTAACGTTTTTTATCTGTGACCTCAGGAATAGGTCAAAGGTGCCCGGAAGTCGATACCTACCGCCGTCCCCGTTAAACATGGGTTGATGGACCCCGATGTTAATTGCCTCCCTTACGTTTTTTGTGTAGTAGTCTGGTTCTAAATACATGTTGACGAGCGCCATCCTACTATGTTTGTTTGATGCATAAATCTATTGACTAGAATAGAAAAAAAAAGATATTCATGGGAAACGTGAATGTTCAGTTGACGCCCGTGCTTATTCGCTGTTACAATATCCTTTTCCCTCACAGCATGTCCTCGTCTGACGGCCCCTACAGACGGGAATATGACCACTAATTCCTACCAGGACGTGGCGGAATTCACCTGTCATGCAGGTTACAGACTACAGGGGGCTCCCAGCGCAACCTGCCAAGCTGATAGCCAGTGGACCTCAAGAGAGCCCACTTGTACTTGTAAGCTACTTTTCATACATATACAAACACATTCAACATACCATGGGTACACCTGACGTCAACTAAAGCAGCGCTACTAAACCTTAGATCTTGTATCGGCGCCATCAATTTACGCAACTGGTGCTTGCAACTTAGACACTACACGATAACTGTCGTATAAACAAGACAAAATCAATTCTCGAAAGAATGATAAGTGTCCGATACTTACAAGTTACATAAATATGCGTGCATCAGAAGAGGTTAACGTATCTTCATAGAGGTAGCTTCTCATTCATTCATAGAATAGCAGAAACCCTTCAATTGACGTTTGATGGTTACCAAGACCTGCCGCTCTCAGCCAGTGTCCATGGTCGCTATATGCGTAATCGCAGGGTAGCCACAGGGTACGTTCTGCGATAGAGTCGAAGAATGTTTCTAAAATATGATATCATGCCCAACTATTGATGATAGACATTAACATGTGATTACTGATAGTTTGTCAGGATCCATTGGGGGTGGAGTCCAGAGACATCCCGGACAGCGCCATCACGGCATCATCTGAATATGAGGGTACTGACATCCGTCGATCCTACCATGGCAGGCTGAATACCCCCGACGGTCGCACGGCATGGTGTTCAGGATCACGTGTAGCGGGTGAATGGCTTCAGGTTCGGAATGTTTGAAATATCAATGTTATTTTTACTAAGCACGAATCCGGAGTATGTTGGGTAAACTAGGTAAATTCCGTAAGGCTCCATTAACTCATGTATAAACGGATCGGGTAGTGTATGATCACTCTATCTTATTTACAACACTTGAAGGTATTTCAAGACTGATGTCACGTTGAGATGCACCCATTTGTGGTTTAATTTGTACAGATCTATGTATTGCTACTGCAAATATGGAACAAGGAGAAAGTTATGTATATACATGTAATGCATTAAATATGCATTTGATCAAATGACTCAACGATGCTAAATTGGATTGTAAGGCGGATTGTTAGAGATTGAATGTAGCATTGTATTTAAAGTAGTGTTGCGTACATTTCCATTGCCTGTATCTATCTGTCCATAAATCTCGACTCTCCAATATCAGCTACGCTGCCTCGAGAGTCGGTGTAATGTATTGCAGCATTTGACAATGACTAGATAGGAGAAAGGGACAACGATATCTATGCTTATACTGTTTGTCCAGGTTGACTTGGGCGGTGCAACAATAGTCTACGGAGTCATCACTCAGGGTCGGCCGACCTTTGACCAGTGGGTGACGTCATACAAGCTTCAGTTCAGCTGGGACGAAAGCTCCTGGACAACCTACAAGGACTCTGATGGATCAGACAAGGTACTGAGTTCATTGCAGTGTCAACCACATTGTTACGTATAGGGATTTTTTGGACGGATCGATGTTCCTAGTAAAGACTTGTGAACTTTTTTGATGACACTATCAGCTGCATCTGCTTCAAAATGAGGAATCCAATAGTGAACCGTTAGTCCAATCACGATGTTTTCTTGAAATAGGTTTTGGCAGGGAACACGGATGCAACGACTGCGGTTACCCAGCTTGTCCACCCACAAGTCACCACGAGATACGTCCGTTTCGTTGTCCAGACCTGGCAACGCCATATCTGCATGAGGGTGGAGGTCCTGGGCTGTATGGATGCTGGTGAGTATACGTATCCTACGATATATCATCATCATATTCTATCAAAGCAGGGATGGTAACAATTATATATAAAAAGATGTTGAGGATCAGTGCAAACAACGTGCGTATTCGATTTGTTTTACGATTTCATGTAACCTATGATATATCATCACGGGAATTGTTTACGATTTTAAACTGACATAACTCACAAAATCGAGTAAGCCATGTGGACGAAACTTACACTCACTATTATCTGCATATTGACATACATTGCGAAAATCAAATTATATTCTGCATCGATCGATGTTTCTATTACTTTTAAAATGTGCCTTAAACATGGTCAACATTATCATGGCACTTGCAGCCATTGTAAAATGATGTTGGGATTCCCTATCAGTGGACTGACGCACGTATTAGTGAATGAATGAAACTATGTACTAAAAGGGTACTTTTGTGCGATGATACCTGTACATTCAGATTAGCTGAGTATAATCTCGAGACCTACAGACTTGTAATGTTGCATCCAACAGTTGGTGTGACTTATCATTAAACATTTGTTTTTTAAATCAAACGTTTGAATCAAGCGCCAATCTGAGGAGCAATGTTGAAAGTAGTTATTGAAATATAAAGTATCAAAAAGGATCGATGGCATTGTCATTCGTAAGAAATACCTAGTACATGTAGAAACAAAGATAGAAACAAAGATAAGAGAATGCAGACTTCCAAATTGTATTTGCCATTCATTTGTATAGTGTTTATCATGTTCGGTTTTAATATTAGCATTTTTATCATATCATTCTTGCTTTCTCTCGTGTTCATTAAACCATGTATTGTCTCTTATGTATTTATCCCCCTGGGGAATGAAATGCAATAAAGATTATCATTATCATTATCATTCCATCAACTTGCACTTCTTGTCTATAAGACTGCTTAGAACCGTTGGGGATGGAGGCGGGATACATCTCGGATAGGAGCATCACGGCATCGTCAGCCCCCCACGGCGGTCTAAAGCCGTACCGCGGCCGGCTGAACACTGTGATTGGCGGATCCTGGACCGGAGCTAATGCTATAGACGAGTGGCTACAGGTAGGAAACATAGCATTACATCAATAGAGGCTCGCACTTGCCCTCCCATTGGCGACCCTTTGTATCTAACTTTTGAAAACAAACATGATCAATTTGACAACAATTGTTTATGAAATGTTATGTTGCTGTAATTGGTAAAGTTGATAACTTATCCTTCTGGCAATTTGTTTGTCTCTTTAATGAACCTGCATGGGAATGTTGATATCGTATGAAAATTATATCGAGAATGCGGCCTTCATCATATGGCACCAAGATTCATCAACTGCAACTGCGAAGAGTTAGCGAGGTTAAGAAATAGAATTGTATCCTGTGCAGGTTGACTTGGGCGGTGCAGTTAAGGTACACGGAGTCATCACACAGGGTCGGCTGAATCATAACCAGTGGGTGACGTCATACGAGCTGCGGTTCAGCTGGGACGAAATCTCCTGGACAACCTACAAGGACTCTGATGGATCAGACAAGGTACTGTCGTCTGGTCTGATTCTATTGTACATCAACCAATTTACATTTTCATGCAAAGATAAAACTATCATATTTTGCCGATGGATGTCATTCATGAAATAACCATAATATTAGTTGCTGTATACATATAAATGGGAATTCAAACCTTAGAAGTTAAGGGCAGAACTAAAATTACATTGCTGTGTTAATGTTAGGAGCTTTCTGTCTACATTCACAACGTCCTAGCTAGTGACATTGAACTAGTCTTCAAATAAGTTGACAATATCGTATGCGACTGCTTCTAAAGGAGAAGCATAGTCACAATGTCCTAGCCCCAACATGACTGAAGTTATCTTAAAATCAGGTCTTCACGGGGAACACGGACCGAAATACCCCGGTAACTCACGTGCTACGCCCGCCGGTTTCCACCTGGTACATCCGCTTCGCCGTGCAGAGCTGGCACGGACACGCCAGCATGAGGGTGGAGGTTCTGGGTTGTATGGATACTGGTAAGTCAGTGCGTACGCGTGAGCCATCTCGCTATCGTTGTTTACTTACAAGGACGACGTGGCACTGCTCTCCAGTTTTTCATAACTCAGTTTGACAGTGCCCCACACAAAGAATAATATACAGAGAATATGTACCAATACTTACACCTGGGTGGAGTGAGGAAAGTCGTGTAAAGTGCATTGAACAAGGGCACATAATCTGTGGCCTCAGGGTTCTCGAACCCGGGACCGCTGGGTTCTCGGCCGAAAACCCTGCCATTACGCCACACGACCCCACAAGGTTGTTTAGGTTATGGTCCGAAAGCCAGCTAGTCGACTGTCACACATGGAATACAAAAAAAAATCGTGCCATCGGTGTTCAGATGTATGTATGATGATGCAAGTAGCCGCATGATGACGAACGTAACTCTGTCTTGCTTACAAGAACTTATGGCGAAACTCGGGTCACCTCACTGACGATGACCTGAACTGGAGTAACCGCAATACTGACGTCTATGTAGGTTGGTTTTGAATAATATAAAAAAAAAGCTGTAAACGCCGAGTTGTAGTCGGCCGACACAACAATACTGTGGAAGGATCTAAGCCTTAACGGTCTAGAATAGAGACATTGATAGTCGAAACAAAGAAAGCGCAATAAGGACCTGCGCACGCAGCATGTGTCGCAGTCGTTTTGAAAAGGTATCAGATTTTAGGGACTAAGAGACAAATCAACTGTTATTGTAGAGAAGAAAAAATACTTAGATAAGACATCCATACTGACTGTTGTTCTTGAATTTAAGGTTGCCTAGACCCGCTAGGGATGGAGAACGGAGACATCGAGGACAGCAGTATCACATCATCGTCATCCTGGGCCAACAACCACCATGCGTACTACGCCCGGCTCAACAAGAATGTAGGGGTGGGAGGCTGGGTTGGAGGACGTAACGAGGCAGGCCAATGGCTACAGGTGAATTCCTGAGTACCTAAAGATGAAATGCATGTTGGCATCCAGGAACATGACAAGCGGAATATTTAGAACATTTAAGCTATTCAAAAAGATCAATTTGGCTTATTTTATCAGACTTTGTTTTTCCCGGAGTAATCATAACTCTTGGCAAGTTATATAAGGATTCATCAGTTGTTACTTATACCCGAATAGATATGGCCGTGGTCCGTGGTCATTGGCATCCTTTTCCAATTGCTTTAAAAACACAGATTCGAAAATTATGTGTTGTTGATATTATCATACGCCAAAAAAAATTACTCAAGCAACTGGATACAATTTTGAAACAGTCAGGCGCTATCTTTCGTCAGTGACTAAGGAAAGATCTGGTAGAACCAGGTTTTATACCTAAACTCTGTTTCGACGAAAGTGATTAACGAAAGATTTGGTAGAACCAGGTTTTATACCTAAACTCTGTTTCAAAATTAATTGCTTCCAGTTGCTTGAGTAACTATTTTGGCGTATCTCATTACCTGGATGGTCATCAACGAATATTATCATATCCGTTTTAGTTGCATCGCAATTTGCCATATTTTGCCAAAAATGTAAGCTGGAAGTCAATGTTTTCTGCACAGGTTGACTTGGGCGGTGCGGCGAAGGTACAAGGGGTCATTACTCAGGGCCGGTCTAATGCTGACCACTGGGTGAGGTCATACAAGCTGCGGTTCAGCTGGGACGAAATCTCCTGGACAACCTACAAGGACTCTGATGGATCAGATAAGGTACTGTCATCTAGTCTGACTCTATTCCAGTATTTGACACACTTTATGAAAGAAAGATAGACAGTATCAAGTTTTCTCAACGAATATCTTCAGCAATGGTCAGTACCTGCGCTGAACAGTTTGTGGAAAACGGAAGATTTACAAGACTAGTGTCCATATCAGGAGGGAGTGCTGTTCGTGGCTCTTCAAAGTGGGCAACTCAAGCAGCAGTGTGCAAGGGAGAAGCCCGAATCAAAATGACTGATGTTTTGTTGAAATCAGGTCTTCACGGGGGACTCGGACCGCAATACTCCAGTAACGCACATCCTCCGCCCGACGGTTTCTACCAGATACGTCCGCTGGGTTGTCCAGACCTGGAACCGCCATTTAGGCATGCGAGTGGAGGTCTTGGGCTGTATGAAGACTGGTGAGTCAGTTTACTCAAAAAAATAAAATCACTGATAGCTGTTTCGTTCTAAGAGTTAGGGTATAGCTTGAAGATTGATTTAAACGCCGGCGGTGAATGGTGTAATGGTCAAGAAAAGTTCATTTTCACCTGTGTCTTACGATCATGTTCCTGTTTGTGCTCTCTCGAAAGCTCTGCATAGAACTCTAAAATGAATATGAATATCCAGCAAAGACTGAACAAGTCTTAGATTAAGTCATCCAATACTACTTTGCACATGTAGGGATCCTAGAGATGTTGTAATAGAAGTTGCCACCATGCGTTATATTCTAGACAATCATCGTGCAAGAAAGTTATTACTAACATCATGAAATACATCATGTTATATGTTTGAAAGGTTGCCGATCACCGTTGGGAATGGAGTCTCGACATGTGCTTGACGAGAGGATTACAGCATCGTCTGTATTAGATCATGAAGCGTGCAGGAAGAGTCTAGGCCGGCTAAACCAGGCGGGTAATGTGGGCTGGTGTGCGGGGACTAACACCGCCGGCGAGTGGCTACAGGTACAATAAAAACATACAAGTGTTGACCGTAGAAGCATCCTCATTAGACAGCTTTAAACGATGCATGCAGTTAGACATGCGAAGTCGTTCGGTGTAATACAACCAGCTGCTATCGCGCCGCGTGCCTGCGAAGCTGGTGTGTTACGCCGAAGGGCGGTTATACCAGCTACATAGATACAGATACAGACCTCAAGTATAATTTTCTACATACAAAAATGTGCTGTGCGCTAAAATGTGAGTGCTGTATTTATCAAAGACCATATATGCAAATGAGATGATTTACTGGTTTAGTTGAAGATAAAACGAAATGGTAAAATGGCATTGTAACATGCATTTCTAACAAAAGCACAGTTGATATCATATCTAATGAAAAAGGGTGCTAAATCAGTAAATGTTGTACCCAATTTTGTTAACAAAAGTCCAAATTGTGGTAGAAATGCCAATCTGCTGTACAGAATACTAGTAATTTTTTTTGGATATGGAAGAAAATATTTGTTTTTGGTATAGGTTGACCTTGGCTTTGCGATGGTTTCTGGAGTCATAACGCAAGGTCGTGACACCCAACCAAATCCAATTCAGTATGTGACGTCATACAAGCTCCTGTTCAGCAATGACGGAGATTCATGGACAACATACAAGGACCTGGATGGCTCGGATAAGGTAGACTTCTAAACACTAACATTTCTCCCGTAAAACGTGCAAATTACCTACAGCAACCGAGCATTCGGGTTCCAAGTGTAGTCATAATGCAAAATGTAACGTTACGCGAAACTAAATGATATAAGAAGAGAGGAAGGTAGCCCACATCTCCTCTTCCTACATTAGTGTTGCATGCATGATAGATGTACATTGGGTATATGTGACATAAGTGCAAAGACATACAGTGGTCATCGCTGTGGTACTAATAGTCAAATATATCAACAAGTTATGATTTGTCGTCGTGAGGTGAGATAACTTTATTGATTGTAAACCGTCGATGTCTCACCAGCTATTGTTGTCCCTTTGACCAGGTGTTCCCAGGTAATAGCGACGCGACTACTCCCGTTATCAATGTCCTTCACCCTCCAGTCACTACCAGGTACCTCCGCGTGGTGGCGCTAACCTGGCACACCTGGATCAGCATGAGGATGGAGGTCCTGGGGTGCTATAGTGTTGGTAGAGCGGATTATTGAACAGTTTAGATTTTCTGGGAAGCCGCGCTTTGTAGATGACCACCGCAAATGTGAGTGTACAGAAAGAGAGAAGATGTCTAATTTCTTAATCTAATTGATGGCGAAGGTTTACGTAAATGACACTCAGAGTAGTCCATCACACCATGAACAATAAATCCTCTACCATGGCATTGTTCTTTAATCCCGAGGAGGGTTTCGGGTATGACCGTATGTCCTTGTTAAATCATTTTGTGGTCTGGTATCCCGACGCTAATCATATACGTGGATCATGATAGTCAAGTAAAAGGCCAAAGTTGTCCTCGGAATTCGGATACGCTGACATGATAGGAGAGCACATATATTCTTTTCACATTTCCAATAATTAGACAAAATGATCATATGTTACGAGACAGAAGCTGTAAACAAAGTCTGATGAAAAGTGAGTTCAAAGTTACAATTATCATAATTAATGCATGTGAGCCTGGCGTTCTGTTTATAGATGCTAGCTTTTATTAAGTACTGTTAGATGTATGCTGCCCCTACGGCTGACTAAGCTATGGGAGAGAGTGAGTGATGAGTGAGTGAGTTAGTTAGATGTATGTCATGGAAAATCTAATATGTAAAGTGTGGGGAAGCGATTGGCTGTTGGTATTCGAATGTCGTCGTTGAACTTTGCATGTATTTCTACCTTTCCCTTCAGTGGTATTTGTAGACCATAGGAAACGTGCGACAGATCTCTTGAAAGCTTATGGTAAAATACTCTCAAAATCAACTTTTATACATCGAACCAGTAAAATTGTAAACCATAGAGAGCCTAATTTGATGACATCATATACATCCACCGTTATCTTGCTAACGAAACAACTTTCACTAGCGGATTTCAACATTTTCGGAATGGGGAAACTCAGTGAACGGCTCATTATGGGGTTTACAAAATTTCAACGGAATATTTCATATTCATACTTCAGAGTGTTGACACGTCAGAAACCAATCGCTTTATTTTCTGTATGATTATACTGAAATAATCAGTACCAATGGATAAAAACCCACAAATCTTGATTGTCTTTTGAGGGACCTATTTTCAGCTATTTCTCTCATACATGTAGGTGTAGTTTTGAGCGTCGAATGCACATGCAGGTACTCATTTTACACATTATACCATAACGTTTTCGTAACCTTTGACGTGTCTGGATAGTTTATACCTATTTCCAAACCAACGGCAACATACTGTATTGGCTATTCGTTATGACTTAACTTAATGGAGCATTTTTGACTGACAGGTGTGTGTCTGACGTCACGTACGGTGTTTTCTTATCAGATGATAACTTGTGTTAGGTGTGTTTCTCTTTTTTCCACTGACTGACACGGCCTTACTGGAATTGGTGATGTATTACGTATGTATTCCTTGTTGGTTGTAAGTTTATTTGAGCCACAATCTAGACAATAATAAATAATTATACACTGTCCATAAGCTTACATGTGGAAGCATTAAACACAGTTCAATACAATGTGGTTCCTTGTTTTTACTTGTGATGCCGTCTTAATCTACACAGGTTCAAGTGCCATCCACCCACTTGTCCTTCTTTTCTAATATAATGTTGACCTCCTTAAATACCATGTCCTCAAATGACATTTTGAATCACTCCCTTGCTTATCAAAGGACTATTTTGATTAAAACATCTGAGCTTCAGCAATAGGCCTGATATACAGTTATCATATCCACAGCTTTCACAAGTGATAGATGACACAGATGCAAAGCCAACAGAAATATGGTCCTTCACAGTTTTTTGATTTTATTTCAACAGTGACACACATAGCATAGCTTGGCCCAATCGTCCCTCTCAATACACACATACATTAACATTAACAAAACATGTTAAATCACAGCAAGCAAGGTTCTTAGAGAGATACATAAAATGGTCAAGATGCTATGACCAAAGCACACACAGAACGAACAATTATAAAAGTCACCTTAAAGTTTACAGCGTTCAGTTAGATTTACTCTTGGTCTATAAAAATAATTCATTAAAAATCTGTTCACTTTTCATGGATGGATTCACATGCCTGGCCGTGGTTATTAATTATTCTTAAATCCATACTTCGCTATAATGGGGGGTGGGTAAAAAAACTGCACATTGTTTTGTTTATAAGTACTAAAGCCTTGTTCACACTTAGACAAAGATTTCCCGCTGACAGAAAATCCTGCACTGCACCAGGTCTGATAGTTTGCTGTTTTGTTTTCATGTAAGATAATCAAGGCTCAGTATCTATAAGAGCAAGAGTTACAACACGTGTTCATACACACAATTACTACATACATTTAGAACACATAACGTACATTAGTGTGATAGAAGTTTTCTTCAGAACTGCTTAATATGATCTGTGAATTAATATTTGCTCAAAATTGCATCTTTACAGTATCAACTAACCAGGATTCAAAACCTTTTAGAATATTAAAACCATTTCAGACTAACTTCACCCCCTGCCTGTTGTGGACATCTATTAGTAACTCAAGTAACTGCAATTTCAACATCAACACTTCCTTTCTTTACATCTGCTGGGTTTAAACAGATAAACAACATTTGAACTGCAACTTATAATATGCAAAACGTTTGATAAAACTGATTCTATATGTTGTATTTAACATCAGAAATCTTTTAGTAAACATTTAAACACACACCAGTCTTTATAAAGATTGCAAGTGTAAGACTAAGTGTGTTCCTAACTTTGAATTTGTCATGAAAATATGGAGTCGTTTAAAGTTTGCAAAACCAGTGTTAAATCCCACATCTTCCAAAAGTTCCAACCCTACTATAAACCCTGTCAGAAGTACATGTTTTAATAGAATTATATAATATCATATCCAAACTATGAACAGTAAGTATGATGCACACTAAAACCTCCTTACAGAGCAGCATTTCTGGATGGATTGTCAGTCACAACACATTTGTCATTACTTGCTACAGTATAGTACATCAGACACCTGATTCAGGTGCTGACATCACATACTACAGCTGTCAAGTTGGCGTAAACACCTGGAATTCTCTGGCTTACAAATAAACTGCCACACAAGGAGCAATAAAACCTTGAAACTTGTCCAACATGTTCCCTGGTGGCAAACTCTACATGTATGTGATATTCACATGTACACCTTAGATGATGAGTTCTTACCCTATCTAATGCCATGGAACAGCATCAGAGTATGTACATGCATCTGTGTCTATGTCTATGTGACTATTAACAGCTACAAATACCACAATAGGTGACTAAATTCTTGAAGTCGTTTGTATTCTACATGAACATTATGATATCTTCAGCACCTCCACAGCAGCAGCTTGGTATTGTTATTGCAAGGTTGTCATGGAAACACATTACCCTGGTTACCATAATCTCCAAGTTGACCTCGTAGTGTATGCAAGGTAAAGAATCCTGAAAAGAAAAAAAAGAAAAGTCAAAAGTTAGACGGACTAAGCTAATAACCTTAAGTTAATGTGTATTTTGTTTGTTTGTTTTAATGAGATCTCCACTAGTGTCACAAAAAGAAACACTATCCTACCTGGAGTCCATTAACATGATAAATGAAATAGAATATTATAACTAATAACAAAACTTATACAAACAAAAAATCATGCAAAATGAAATGCATGTAGTGAAACTTAAAAGTGAGAAGTCAATTGAAACACTTCTCATTACGATAGACCAATTGTAAAGAGGATTAAAGAATTTGTGCTGAACATGAAATTCCAGAAATAATGCTGTATTTTCCATGATTGCTTAAAATAAACAATAAGATCATGCAGCAGAAAAAGTTCATTTAAAAGGCCATGCAGTAAGTGGTGAGGTTAAGTTGAGTTAAAATGTGAAGGTATATTTAGAAGTCCCACTGAAAAGAGAAAATGTTGTTTTTGCCTTTATGCTATAGATACAACAGCAGTGAAGTGGAGTAACAACTTTGGCCCCCCACTGAGCAGAAATGAAGTGACCTGAAAATTGGGATTTAGTTTCGGTCAATCCCTTCTTGGATGAAAACTTGAAGTCTGGTACTAAAAATACATGAAACCTACACATTAGAACGACTGGGGCAGAAAGCCTCACGTGTTTAGTATGTAAACCCTTCTTTCTACCTTCAGGAAAAACAACGTATAAGAGGCTTAGCTCACAGGTAACTTATATTCACATTGGCTAAATGGGAAACAGGTCTATCATAACAAACCTAACATGTTATCCTGAACTAAGTTTTCAGGCTGCATTAAAAAGGCTGCATGCATCAGGCCGGCAACAGAGAATGATGTAAAATGTTCATTTTGTACCAGTTAGATTCTGTACAACCAACTTCCTAATATATTCTCTCTGTAATATTTCTGGATGAGTTTGAATATAAACTGATTGAATTTTAATTTCTGACAAATTCATATGATTTTCAGTTAACAATTAAAACATTGACGTACTTCAGAGCAATTATTGAACAGTACTTTTCAAATTTTGCCAGCTCAGGATGTCAGAAAGAAAATTCCATAGGATTATTACATGCCTTTCTAACCTGTGAGTTGTGTGTCACTGGCTTATAGTCAAATCATTCACCTTGTACAGAATGATAAGCAGCATCCATACTGTGGTATGTTTTGAGGAAGGTCAGGCGATTTAAGTGATTTGTTGCCATGGTTAAACACTTAACAGGGGATGAGTTCTAACAATGACACAACCAAGGTGCATTTCCTCTGTCTCTGTAGGTGTGACAACATGGCTTAGCTGCAGTACAAATGACTTGCCAGAGGGCTACGCTAACACTGCTTATTTAGCTGTAACCTTGGCACAGCAACAGGAATGTGCCCAGCCTAATAAGCATATATATGTCAGTGCTTTCTGGGAATGCAGCACAAAAGAAGAGTGAAAAACGAAAAATCGACATCTTACCTTCAGCTTATCCATGACCCATGGTTGTCAAGGCAACAGGGCCCCACCTCATGCTCTCCTCCACCTGCCCCTGTCCATAGATGTTGGTCATCATGTTGCCCCCGGTGATGATGTCCTGTGTGGTGCGCTGCGTCTTGCAGGTCTGCACGTGTTTTAGGGTCTGTCTCAGCTGCTTCTGCAGCTCGCGAATGATGGAGCGCTGGTCCACGTTCGGCCACGACGCCTTCTTTGTAGCCTCGTTGAATGGATAAGTGAGAATGAAATCTCCTACCCGGGGCAGCGGGCCCTGTGCCCTGTTCTTGTTCTCAGAGTCCTGAGTGACATTAGTAGTTCTCTGGTACAGTGGCCTACGTGGCCTGCTGCTTGTCATGGACGTGGGTGTACTGGACAGACTGACCCTCCGGCCGGGGTCAGTTCTGTTCACACCTGGATTTCCCACCTGTGCAGATGGGTTAGATTGTCGGTTTAAGGGATAAGAGTATCTTCGCCTTGGCGTCTGCACCTTTGGTTTGGTAACTGATGCCTTCGCTTGGGTAGAGTTATTAGTGTTAGTCACTGCCGAGGTATCTTCTTCAGTAGAGACATCTTTGCTCCCTACCTTACTCTCTTCCACAATGTTTTCATTGGCTTCTTTTTCAGAAGACTTGGAATCATTGGTTGATGCACTGCCTTGTTCCTCATTTGAAGCTGCCTCCTGGTTGGCTGGCTTAGGAGAGATACTGCCATTATTGGCCAGCTGGTCTGTAGTTGGTGCAGACTTAGTTTTGATTCGCTGCTCCTCTATCATCTGTGCTCTTGCTGTGGTGATTTTATGGCTCTTGCTTTTCTCCCTCCTTACTTGGAATGGTATCCTCTTCCTCTGACCTGGAGTCTGACTTTGAACATCAGGGAGCGACAACCTCCGATTCGGATTCTGAACTGGCGTTGTCCTCAGGGAGGTGTAATCCGTTCTATGTCCCTCCTTGATGGGTTCTAGACGACTCTCGTCCTCCCCTTCACCATGGTTACTGTCTCCATGGGAACCGTCTCCCTCCTCCTCCTCAGCTGCATCATCTCCACTGAGACTGGGGCTCTGACTGCTGGTGCTACTACCCAAGCTTGTGGTGGAGCCACGGCGCGGTGACAGAGGAGGTAACGTCGGACTGGTACGGGACGATCCCTGCTTCCCGCCTTTTCCGTTCATAGACGAGAACATGCCTGCCCTTGGTGAAGGGCTTTGCTTGGAGTTAAAGCTGCCCCTACGTCTGAGAGTCCTACTGTATCGTGGTGAGGAGGCACTGTACGCTGCGTTGATTTTACTAGCACGGAACTCCTGGCCTCCCCGCTCACAGTCCGACTCCTTAAAGTTCATGATCTCGACAAAATCGTGCAGCATGGGTTTCTTAACGATCAGGTCAGCCTGGCAGTCTACACTCAGGGCAGGGCTGAAGTTCACCTCCAGTAGCCACGGCTTCATGTTCTCATCTATCAATATGTCGAATCCAAACAGCTCACAGCAGTAGGGAGCTTTTGGAACTGTTGGCACCTGACATAACAGCGTCAAGGTCACGATATTGCTGATCCGTTGCCACAGCATTCGGTCGTCGAGATTGGATTGGTGGAAATACGTTCGCAGCTGCGACAAGGTCCACTTGCATCCCGGTCCTACGCGCTCCTTGTCTGTGGAGTAGGATGGGCTGAACTTGTTGATGCTCGTGTTGGTGAGATGTGAGAAGACATTGTCGATGGTGGAAAGGTCGAACTTCTCTGTACTAAAGCGAACAATACCCTCCTGGTAGATGTACACCGTCAAGGGATGAAAACTTGGGACGCAGACGTAGATACGGAGGTCAAACTTGTAACCGGATATAAGCAGTGGGTTTGTCATGTATCTTTGCACCACAGCTTGACAGTCATATGTCAACTCCCCGAGATCACGGAATATAAAGATTCCACGTCCCCGAGACATGTCCGCTGGTTTGCATATCCAGAAGTGTGGTTTGTCAGGCTCTGCTTGCTTCATTTTTGTGTACTCAGCTACAAACTTTGTATAGTCGTTAGGAAGGTTGAATGCTTGTGGACTAAAGCTGTACACGGTGGGACCAAACACCCCTCTCATGCGCCGCAGGTTCCGAGCCAGGCAGTCCTTCTTGGTGATGGCGTCAGTCTTTGGGTAGTGGTTGAGGCGTTGCCACGACATTGTCTGGTTATAGTCGGAGACGCGGAACCTCGTTGTACGCCAGTGCAAGTTCCAGTCATACTCCTCATGTAAGTCTTCGTCCCATTCCTGCCACGAGCGTTCCAGGAGCACCTGGCGTACGACCTCTGGCACGTTATCGGACAGACGGAATAGAAGCGCCCGGTCTTCACCTTCGGACGACATTTTTTCTTAAACTAGGAAATGGACGGAATAAGGAAAAAATGTCAAATTTCTGTCTTCACATAGTCTTGAGTCCTTCCATTGTGGGAAGTGTCCCACACGTTAACTTTGGGATTTTTTAGTCATGTCGAGGAGACTTTTGTAGATGGACCCAGAGCAATGGATGCTGCTCCTCTTCCTTCATACTGGACCTGCAGCAAATTAAAAAAGAAAACACTGTGTAAGAAATTATTGTCGTGTCTTAAGTTTTTCAAACAAGTGAAGGTCTGGTCAGTCTGCAACAGGTGCATGTACCTGCAGGGTGTGTTTTTCCCACATTACCTGAGTACATAGTAACTGTCAAACAGCAAAACACAACACTTCTTGACTTGAAGTTCAGAGCTAGAGAGCTGACTGGTTAGCCACCATAAACGTAGAGCATACCTTTTTAAACAAACTCATTTATATACAAGACCGACAGCTCACAATTTGCATACTTCCAAGGGATTAAGAACTTTGCTGGGAAGGCCACATTGGATTGAAAACCACTTGACCACTGTTGAATTGCTAAATAGAGTGCACAGTTCACAATGACATGACATGGGAGCACCCTTATGGCCTGTCTACAAATCCACTTGAAGCTTTCATAATTAAAACTTGTGTGGGGCAGACTAAACATGGCCTCCACTCTAGATCTACTATAAATAATGTCTTAAGTTGCAGGCATCCGACTTTCTTTATTGGTTAATGTCCATAGACATCTGATCGATTGGCTAATCCAATCATACATATCAAGTTTAAATCAAAGATATCTACTAGTATTGAACAAATCAAAAATCAAAGATGCAATTAGTTCTGGGCATATTGGTGACTCTCAGCACTGAAGAATGGAACATTGGCAAGTAAAATAACAATTCATGCAGTCACACTAGGTATAACTTGTAACATTCCATCCACTGAGAGATTGAAGGCGAAACTGACCACAACTGTAGAGGTAGCAAATCAAAATTCTGTTCAATTGATACAAAACACATTGATTGCAGGAAATTAAATATAAGTTTTCCTAAGGTGCCAGTTTAAGTGGTTGTGAATGGTTTTTACTGTCCTCGGGCAATTGTGATCTAATTAGCAGCAAAGCCCTGATAAGCCTCTCTCAAGTATTTATCTAACACCACAAACTGCAAGTCATACTAGACAGCTTCAGCTCAGACACTGATCTGTTTGAAGTTTGGGTGGAAATGATTGCATCATTGCTTCATAATGTTACAGGTAGCTTCATTACCTTTTCCAAACCTAACCCAAAGATTACTAAATGTGCAAGACTGTCAGTAAGAAGATAATTTGCATTTTCAAGCCCACAGAACTTTGGTAAACCCTTTTCATAACTGCACTTGTCTGCCCTGTTCCACCTGAGAGAAACCCAATGTTGCATGACAGAACTTTTCACATACCTGTACAAACACAACCAAAGGCCTTACTAGTACCTGCGTCAAAGGAAAGACTTTCCTCTTGACACGTCCTGGCCACAAAAGATACAAAATTTGTCTCACGAACGTTTTCATTTGGTATATCTGACCTTAGTCGGCCGTTGTGGTCACTAACGGGTACCGGTACGTCTAGTGTGGCCCAGCTTTGTGTGTGTAACAATAGTAAGGGTCACACTGGACACTAATAATAGAAGGTAGCGATTGTGGTATGTAACATGAGCATAACAGACCGGCTTATACAACACAACTGTTTTGTTTCCTCAAGAAACACTTGGCAAGATAGTTTCTTCACAACCTTTAGTATGACTGAAAGGGAAACCAGACTGTCTAAGACTGTGTGTTGAAGTTGCTTTGGTCACTTCACAGTACATACAGGCTAGGTGGACTAGAAAGTGGCACACAGGCGGACAGGTCAGGTTGCTAGGATACCGTATTGTCTGTCACATTCACATCGTTCTATAGGACAGCACATGCCAGAACGAACTGTGCTTTATAACGATGACTATTCAACACAATGGATGTCTGTAACAAGATGAGGGAAGGGGTTACTGACCTTAATGAAATAAAAGCTGCTAATGAAAAAAATTCTGCAAGGTGTATTTCTTTACATTCAAACAGGTGTTACGAGTGCAGTGTTATCAAATACTGTTTGTAGTTATGACAAATTGTGGAACTAGTTGTTACTTTCTTTTACCAAGTTATGTGATAGTACACTATTTATAAGTATTCCTATTATACTACAAAATAGACATAGTGGATTATTTTTGTTATCATAATAATGACTTCTGCTCAGTATAGTCTAGACCAGTAACACGTTCCTACTAATCTGTTGCCTAGTCCGTGAAAGAATAAGACTAAAAGGTTGTCTTTTCTATCAATTCTATTAGTTTCTTTGAACCATTGCCAGGCATTAGTGTAGTAACAAAGTAGACTACTGCAATGTCAGGCTGTGGTCACTTCTCAAGCTCAATGAGTTTTTGTGTGGGAACTAGCCACAGCTCTAATATTACATTACAAACAACAGAAAAACCTTTTCATGGTGGTAAAATCCTTGTTGTTTGACATTCTGTTTACCCCATAACAGTTTTCTGTTTTGTACAATAGTCTTTCAAGAGCCTGAAACTTATGTCTACTTTTCTGATGGACATTTTATTGTAAACCTGAGGCTACAAAATTACTGTTATCAAAAGACATTATGTCTGCGCTTTGTGTCTCTGATTAAAATCTACACCTTTTGTATAAGCTGGCAATGGTGACGCAATTGAACCCGGAAAACTAATGACTTCAAGCACAATGTGTGTCAATTTAATTACCCTACAACGTCTCGCTGTTTGAATACGTTTTATGTAACTAGTTCAGCTGAACGTTGGTGGAAACAATTCAGAGTGACAGCGTACCAGCCATTGCCATGGCAACACCATGCGTATTTGTTCTTCTACTGTGCACCCTGAACAGGTGGAATGTCAGCATCACGCAGGATTATCCACGCACTGCCACCTCTATAGAGGGGCTGCGTGCATTTTTTAAAGATAGCTTAATCTTGTTCAGACAGAGGGATCACTGAAGAAAGTCGGATTATTTGACAAAGTCATGATGCCGGAAGGTTCCGCTGACTGGGCGTATTTTGTAAACATGTGTCAGCACTTTGATAGATAAGGCTAATGTTTGAATTGTTTTTGAAAATCAATCCTTGAAGTTTGTCTTTTGATAACATACTACATGCATGGATTCCAAAGTGTATGATCTATCTATACAGACTTTTCAAACCTTCAGTTTTATCTGAGATAAGAGAATGCATGGCTTGCATGAAATGAAACACAGGGTACAATCCTTTATGGAGGAATTTGGTCTCCATAAATTTTGTTTTCCATAACTTCGAGAAAAGCACTAAAACTTGAAAATTTGCTGAGCAAATCAAACGGTAGACATTATAGCTTATAAGTACAGAACATATTGAAATTTTAGGGATAGGACATGCATGTAGATTAATGTCACATTGAAAAGCATCTTGATCCAGCTTATATGATGTTAGATGATACATTCATGATAGGAAGAAAGAATAGCCTACTACTAGTAGTCATAATCAAGACAGCAAGTACTATGCAGCGTACACAAGAAAACTTCTGCTGCACTTCTATATACACACTAGTCCTGTTAATGAACACCTGCCTAGGGGACCATGGAAAAATACAACATCCTATTATTCAAACTGCAAGCCTACGTATGGGTGCACAAAAAAACAGGCTTGCAATCAAGACCCTGACCTTAGTCCATGATCACTGGACTATGTACTCAAAAATCCTTTTCTGCCTTCCTCTAATAGTCAGTAATATAATTAATGAGAGGTGTAACCTGATGCATCGTGGGAGGCTAGGGCTCTGACAGGTGTGAGTGACGACATAATATTTACCTGACGTCTGAGTTTGCTTACAGAAGGTGATCATTAGATCTGGACCAGACATACACAGAACATTACAAGGTTCAAGTGGGCCATATGACTCTGTATGAGTATAATATAATACCATGTAAAAACTAGAAATGATTTACAAATTCCAAGTTGACAACTTAAGGAGCAGTTATAGGGGCTCAGAGGTCAGCATTTGAAAAATAACTACCAGTGAATTCTCTCTAGCTCTTATCTTTAATCCTTAAAGCATTGCGATGTTAGAAGTATCTGGCTGAGCACATAGCAGCAGAGTAAGTTGAAATGGAAACAAAATATTGCTACCGTAACATAAGTCTTAAGTTTCTTTCTTCTGAGTTATATTCTTTACCCAAGGATTTGAAGGGCTCTTGTAACTTAAGTTGGTTTTGTGTGACATCATGCACGATGCTGTTGTACTAGTAGCTGTGCTGGCAGAGTATAGTTCAAGAAATCACAGTCTGTCCTGACATTCTTATCTGTATTAAACTCTGACGGTCCAATCATGGAAAACTGTGTCAAAAAGTAATGACACTTAGGTTGAAGAGCCATTCAATAGGAATTGTATTGGCGGATGTACAGTATTCAGTTTCAAGTGTGGTGGGAAGTCACGTCGACCAGAATTAATCTCCATCAATCAGTAAAGCGGATACTCCAGCTTTGTGAAGTATCTTTTCAGGAGGACTGAAGTTGGATACAGGAAGCCATACTGTGCACATAGAGTGAGGCCACTACTCAATTAAAAAAAAAAAAATTCAACTTCAAAAACAATCTAAACAACTTGCTAAATTGTAACACTCATGCATCTTAAACCAAGGTATTAAAGATTCCAACTCGTATGATATTATTAGGGCTAAAGGTAAAACTATAGTAAAAGTGCAATATTTTTCTGTCCTAACCAGTTAAAACATCAATTTTCTCCTTGCCTTCGAATTCGTTGATGACTTGACAATTATGATAATTGTAAGACTGCCTTTCAGTAATAACTCTTGTGCAGCACCAGATCTTTACTGTGCATTCCTGGCAGTTCAAGTGGTGCATCAGTATTTTGGCAACATGATGTGCGTGCAAATTCTGTTTGGTGCTGGTAGAACTTACTAGAAGTCAATGTCCTCTGCACATATAAACGGTAAGGAAGGCACTGTTAATATTAGTTTTTGGAGTTCCCACAAAACAATTTTTTAAACTCAAGATACTGTTGGTGCCAAGTCATCACACAAGTCACTGATACAGGAATTTCGTAACGTCTGAATCTCTGATCCTGATTTACTCTAGGTTTTTATTCTACTAAGGTTGTGTCTTAGGTTGTGTACCCAGTGCAGTATGCTATAAAAAAACATGAACGACATATGACATACTGAGACATCTGGACAGGGGGTGCAGTGGCTACCAGCAAAAGTGCAGAGTCATAGAACTCTTTTGTAATGGGTGGTCAGTGTCATCTGGACCCTTCTAATTATGTATGATATGTAACACCTCATTTTCTATGTTGTCTGTAATTTGCCATACATTGTCACTGATGCAATTGTTGTGCAATAAATCATTCATTCATTCATTCATAAGACTGTGGTAGGACACAATTCAAACTCAAGGAATCCGATAGTTATCTGAAAGCTACTAGAAAATGACTAGGGGTTTATTAACAAGCAAACTTTTTCTATGCTGTCAACAATGGCGCATCTAGTATATACCCATTAAAAAGCTGTATGCACATACCTGAACTGAATCTCTACTACTAGTAGGCAAAGCAGCAGCACCAGATTGGATACTCTCTCAGTCTAGAATCATAAATACCTCATGATTATCATAGGATATCCATTCTGACTGCTCCCTGTGTAGTCAGTATGAGATACTCTCCAAGCAGAGCATGGGTTTCGGCTGGTTTTTGACGTGTTTTTAGGCGTTATTGTCGTACTTTCTACTTTGTCATCTTTTTTTTTGTCTCGCAAACCCAAGGTTTGCGACACAACAAAAACGATGACAAAGTAGAAGGCATGACAAAAACGCCTAAAACACGTTAAAAAACAGCCGAAACCCTAGCTCTGCTTGGAGAGTAGTTTGAGATACAGACATACATGTAGTATGATATGATGTACAGTAAGTCACCATGCAACATAGGATAGACCAGAGAACACCTGTATGTCCACACCTGTGCTACCCATATGTGATTCTCACCTGCCATTTCCCGCTGTATACCTACGACATCATCCTGCCCTTGACGTTTACAACATACTGTCAAGGTAAAAGCTGTTCCTTAAGATAACTGTGGCGTATTCTGGCCAAGAAAGTGCAGTAGAGACGTCTGTGTCTGAGATTTTCCTACTGTAGTCGTAAGGATTTTCACTTGCTAAGTTGGAGATCGTGAGAAAAACCTCTTGAAACCTTGGCGTCTAATCCCCCGGTTGGTGGAGCCTCGGCTGTACAACAATTAGACCAACAAAGAGGGAAGTGTACTTACGGCTCCGCGATCGATACCTGCGGCTGGCGGGCCGGCAAATATTTGGGTGAACGTGGAAACAGTGTCACAACTTGTTCGAGTGAAGTGGGGGTAGCGGCGCCTCGAAAAATCGATGGCAGGCGGGGGGCGAAGATTGTACCGACCGAGTTACCATACGGCAGTGGTCCCCAGTAGCATGACCAGCCGAATCGGTCTCGGCGACTCCATGGCAAGTCCGTTGCCTTGGATTTGTCACCTTTTGTGGCCCTCTGTTTGTGTTAGGATCACTTTTATGGTGCAACCCCCGCCCACTGGTGAGCGTTCTGGTAGGATAGAACCTGACCTCGTGCCAAGAGGTCATCTGGCTATTCCACAATCTTGATAGGGGTGTCGCAATTAGATTTCGAAACACTATTTACAAGAAATGGCCTTTTGCCTCATTTTCGCACATTAAACATCACGTACGTTGGTTTTCATTGAAAGGAGGTATAGTTGTTTTGGAAAACTGAAACATTTAAGGCTTTTTTTTGCAAATGCGGTATTGCACAACTACCTCGCATGAAACTGCTGAAGTGGAATCGTTCAAGGGCCCGTAGGCTTTACACACACCTGTCTTATCGACCAATCAGAGACCTTCATCTTCTCCATAGGGGCCACAAAGGACCAATCACCGCCCTCCACTCTGCGCCCAGGTAACTAGACACTCATTAAGGAACATGTAACCAGGTAACACTATCAACACTACAGAAAAGGCCTCCACACCGAAAGGGCCCTTCTCTCGCCGCTGTCCACACTCATCATGGGTTCTTCAACTTACTTATTGAAATGAAAACACACTGGTCTTTTGAGACACACAAAGCGTTTTGTTGAAAGCGCTTTGAGGCCACACAATGCTTACGTTTGGTATCGCCTGGTAGCACGGAACCGTCCCAATTAATGTGCTAACTTGTTTCACGGTTTGATTTGCTGTGCGACTTAGCTTGACAGTTGAAGTCACAGTGTTCTCGCCAGCGCCCGTCCTCCCGTCATTTGACGGGTTTTTGTCGCGCATGACGGACAAAATTTTTGCCCAACCCGTCATTTTTAATGGACAAAAATCGGTGTGTAAAGATATTTAGACAGAGTTTAGAATTTTGCAAAACTCCAGAGGATCACCGGAAGTTCGCGACGAGGGCAATCTAGATCATTGCTAATGCCCGCCGGCGACCCCAGCCACACAGAAAGAGCGCCGTGGTGGATATTTGGTGGCCGCCGAAAACTCGGCGTCATGCGCCGCCCTCCCCGCAGTTTTGGCTGGTCGCATCGGGCTGACGTTTATTTCTGTTTTGTCCCTCTCGGTTCACCGTCAGTTATTGTTATCAAAGAAGCCTAAAAATTCAGAAATATTCCTATAGCTATCAGGCTTTCTGTAATCTGTAAAACATTATTAAAGTTTTAAGCCGCGGCGGCTGAGTTGCATGCGCTTTCTACCCGTAAGAAATGGTTAACAGGCGTCAGATATTCTATTCCACCAATCACAGTGCGTCGTCTCCGTCGCGTCAAGAAATACCGACCAATGACATGCGAGTCTCGCTACTCGCGTGATTTCAGCTAAGCGTGAATTTGCGAGATGTTAAGGGAATGGCGGGAATCGCAAGGATCGCACGACGAAGCGGCTGTTGGAAGGCTTGAATCGACGACATTCAGTGCAGTTACCGGAGAAATTAATCGTGGAAAACATGGGAGAAAAAAAAATGGACGTCTTAATGGCGTTCTTTCTCAAAGTAGGGTGTCAAATTCCTCATTATGTTCAATAATTACAGGGAGCATACGGGACAAGTGTTGAAATTTTTTATTTTTGCTGACTTATTCTGTGTGTATTTTTGGTAGGACGTAGATACGTAATAAAGTTTTGTTGCGCTTGATTTTCTTTTCTTTGCCGATTGTATACAACATAGAAATGTAGCTTGTGTGTGAACATTCGATCTTACCGCGATGACGGCACGCCTCCCCCAAAAATTAAGCCTGAAACCCTTGTGTAATTTTTCACCGAAAGAGATGTCATTAAACTAAGCTTATTCTACCAAGAAATTTGCCCCTCAGAATGCAGGAAATAGCGTTTCAGAGGGTCTACATTCCAAAATTTTCCGGGGGAGAATACCCCCGGACCCCCCTATCATGGTCACGCCTCCGGCGCGACGCCTCGCGCCTTCGGCGCTCGATATGTTCTTCCCTCCAGCAAAATTGAAATGACGGGTAAAAATTTCAGGCTGGCGAGAACACAAAAGAGCAAAGCGATTTGAGGAGCAAATGATACCTGATACAAGCACATGTTCCGTAGACCTTACAAATACATGTACATGTACCTGATTTGTCCATCATACATGTTGTCCCCATAACAATATACTTTTGTAGGCAATATTTGTCCATGACCGTGCGACCAAGAACTTCATAAGTTGAGACATTATCAGCCAACTTCATCTTACTAAACTTACAAGCGAATTTTTGCCATCTACAATCATTAGAGTAGACGAAGACACATTGCGGTTGATAAACATAATCCAATAATCCCCTCAATCGGTCCCAAGTGTATATAAGTGCCTAGTTTACGGGACAGGATGCAGTGATATATTGTCATGTCGACGTCGATCCATCAAACAGTAGTTCTCAGTAGCAGAGAACAGCCACATGATCTACAACATAAGCGCCTCTAAGACCCTAATGTTCATCTGATAATCTCAACGTTGCTATGAAGCAGTGGTGTGACCCTGGTATGTATGATAAGTAACGCTACTTATCGCGCCGTTGGCTTGTCGTGTGGCCGGTCACCTAATGGAAGCACAAACAACACACGGGACTTTGAAGGCAACTAAGTAAAATGTGACTATATATACATATATGCACTCACGAAGAAATCTGACCGTAATTCAACAATTTTGCTGACGCTACGTGTATGCGTATAGCAACATAAAGGATCAAATATTAGTCATACCCCTACTTCAGTGTTGCGTCACGTTCTGCTTTTCATTAAATACTAGTACTGACACGTTTATATCAATTATTATTAAACGTCTGTGACTGCAACATTTATGTTCATACTCCAGGCAAAACATGCCAAGTGTAAAGTTATGAGGTGTCCTCGGGACAAAAAATATATACTTAACTTCTAAGTGTCACAAAAGTAGGTCAGGTAAGTTGGCACGACGAGGTCTAGAAGGCCAGTGAAAGCGTATTACTTGTTGATCCATTCATTCGGCTGTGAAATATTTGAGTAACCGGTCAGATAAGCCCTTTTATGCACAATGCACTGAAGATTAATCACAGAAGTTAACGTCCCCGTTTATGCTTAAATATATCCGTTCTGTAAGATAAAATGTGTGGTGTAAAAATAAATCACTTTACACTAAAGTATATTCCTGTTTAACATCAGAGATCATCATAAGCATTCTGAATGGAGTTTAAACTGTAAACGCCAACACGAAAATTGGACTTACCCAAATTTTCGACTGATGAGCTCCAGTCTTTGTCAAGGAGTGAGCAATCATCATAAGCAAGTAAAGAAGGGGGCATACCTGATCGTATACAAACGTACATGTCCTTTGAAGGAAGTGTCGGTCAGCAAAGAAGTTAAAATTGTATGTTCATAATTTTTTCAACCTCTATTTAACCTCCCTAAAATATAACATGTAAATATACTCAACGAATGAAAATAAGCAAAGGGCAGTCTTACGGTACATAGCTTCGTCGTCCGATGATTGGGGAACTCGAAATACACTTTTGACTTTTTAGGTGAGTGAGACTGGTGCACACATTTTCTTCCTTATGTAACACTCAGACGTCATGGAAATCAGAATAAAACGTCATAGAATGAATTGAAAAGTAACTGACCGTGACCTCCAGTCGTACTGTGACCCAAGTATCCTTAGCTGACCCCAAGAACAAAGTGGAATTTCAGGTTACAGTATTGTAGGCGTGTCATGGCTGGACAAGACTTTTGAACCCCTCCCCGTGATTTGCAATCAGACACCAGAGACATTATCAAATTAGATTAAAATGAAAATATTTGATTGTTATCTCTGATTGTTATCTCCGTTCGCAATATGACCAATGTGTCCTTAATTGACCCCAAGAACAGTGGGATTTCAATTTATTGTAGGGCGCAGGCGAGTCATCAATTGACAAGACATTTGAACCATGTTACCGCGAGCATATCCCCAACCCCACCGATTTACAACAAGACACGTTGTTTATCATTTAAAATTGATAGGTATCAATAAAATGCTCAATGGAAAACTGCAAGACTACCCGTTCAGATTGTCTTTACAGCGACCTGTTGTTCCAGACCTTGTTCCAGAACTACAAACTCTATGTGTTCCAGACTAGCAACGGGGTTCGGCAACATTGTTTACAGTTACGACTGACTGTTCGAAGTGACGGACGCACCTTTGAGTTGCTCTCGTTATTTAGTTCCTACTCGAGACAATATGTCCAGACGACGCGGCCGACGGAGATCCCGGCGGTCCCGGGCGGCAACCTTCCCGCCCTGTCCTCCCTCAGACACACATGCTGACCTGTCAGATAGACGTCAGTGGCTCCTCAAGGCAGCAATGGTGACGGCATTGGTTCTCGTTGCTGTCACATCGGTGGGTTTTCTACAACTTATCATTTCACCATTGATTAAAGGAGTAGTTTTGGTACACTACTAAATCCTGATATCATAACGAACAGAGGAGATACAGTAGGCCCTCTTTGCAAATCATCTCGAGAAAGTTTATATCATCATTTGATGGAAGGGCGATTCGATGTTTCTGAGTCAAGAAGCCGCATTGATACACAAGTCTTTCTTCTGTTCATACAATGAGATTGAGTGTGTTTTGTTTTTAGATAGCTGCCGTGACTATCGTGGTACAGTCCAACACCGATGTGGTCAAGACTGCCACCAACCTTCCCCCGTACCAGGGAGACTACAAAGCGGGAATCGCAGATTCCAAAGATCTCTCCCGACACAACAGACGGAATAGAGTCCAGGTGAAGCGCGACTCTGTGGAAGACGACACTCAAGCTCATCGCGTTCCCGACAGCATGATCCCGGCTGATGCCCCTCCAACTACCGATCCCTCGTCCATGACCCCTCCGACAGGCCACGTGAAGAATCCCCAAGTTCCCGACCAGACGGAGACTGTGAGATCTGAGGGCTGGAAAAGGTTCCGTGTTGAGCGGATTCCCACTTGCGACGCCTACAATCACACTCAGGTCCCAACGGTCCCACCACATGTTGGAGATGAGGAGCGATATGGATTCGGTGACTGGGACTACACGACCAAAGATAACCACTACAGTAACGTCAGGGTACGCCATCGTGTTTCCAAAATCTCCCTCAACTCGGAAACCTTCTCGGCGACCAACGAAAGCCCCACTGATAAAATGACCCAGCTGGAGTCAAAACCGAACTCGTCACTTGACAAGAAAGGAAACGGTGACATCGACAACACGGGCACTGCTGCTATGGACAATGTGAAAATGAAGAACTCCACAGACTTGAATCTGTACCTAAATTCCATGCTGACAGACAGCATGAAGATGCACAATAGAAAGCACCGCGTGCTCAAACGCATCAGGCGGGCAAAAGTCATCGCGCTGGCGGTGGCTGGTGTGCTGATAGCGGGATTGGTTGGCTACAACTGCTTGGGGTAATTTCCACAGTGAAAACATGCAGTCTTTATTAGTTCCAGACTGTACTTATTAGTTTGATGTGTTACTGGGGAAATCACATCCCCGACAAATAATAGCACTGGTGTTTTCCCTAATATGTCATCTGTGCTATGACTGTTATCTGACTGTGATAAAACCCAGATTATCTATTACGTTACCATAGCTAACACTTACTTGCATGGACTGATCCTACTGGACTATGTAACGTTATGATGTGTCGTTACAATTTTTTCTTATGTTGCATTTTATCCTAATCCTCGAAAAAATTAAAAACAGGACAGTCTTCGTGGGAGACCGTTGTCTCTTACGTTGCCACGGAACGAGTCTCGAAATCTCTCATGTTTCGTCGTGTTCAGCAGCAGGGACAGTGTGTTTAGCACAAAGGACAGGTGTGTGTGTGTGTGCGTGTGTGCGTGTGTGTGTGTGTTAAGCACAAAGGACAGGTATACTTGCCTGTGTGTTGATGTTTTTCAGCACTAAGGACAGGTATGCTTGCCTTTGTGTTTTGTGGGTGGTGTTCAGCACCAAGGACAGATGTGTCTACCTGTGTGTGGATAGTGTTCAGCACCAAGGACAGGCGTGTTTTCCTGAGTGTGTGGAGTTTTTTTTCGCCCAATCGTCTACCGTGTCAAATTCTATTTTAAAAGCTGATAACTGTGATTCCCATAGAATTTCAAATAACATTTTCTGCTGCATCTTCATACAGTTGTATAGAAATGCTGTTTAAAGACACCCTTGCATGCACCCCATCCTAAACATAACTAAATTTGACCCAATTTAACAACTAAAACCGTGCCAATATATATACATAATTATATGCACCCACGAAGAAATCTGAACCGTCTTGCTGACGCTACGTGTATACGTACAGCAACATAAAGGATTGAGCATTAGCCATACCCCTACTTTAGTGTTGTGTCACGTTCAGCTTTTTATTGAATACCGACACGTTTATATAGATTATTATTAAACTGCAACATCAATGTTCATACTCCAGGCAAAACATGTCAAGTGTAAAGTTATGATGTGTTTTCAGGGCAAGAGCTTTGTACTTAACTTCTAAGTGTCACAGACGTGGGCCAGGTAAGTTGGCACGAGAAGGCCAATGAAAGCGTACTACTTGTTGATCCATTTCTGTGAAATATTTGTGTAACCGATTGGATATACACCCTTTAGAAAGCACTGAAGATTAATCACACAAGTTTACGTCCCCGTTTATGCTTTAGTATACATGTTCTGGAAGATAAAATCTGTGATGTAAAAAATATTGTATCAACACTAAAAGACATTCCTGTTTAACATAAAATGATATCATAAGCAAGTACTGTTAGTAAGGAAGCGGACATACCTGACCGTAATGCCTTAATATATAAATGTACATGTCCTTTGAAAGATGTTTCGGGCAGCAAAGATATTAAAATTGTATGTTTATGCTCTCATGATTCTACTGCCTAACATGTAAATATACTCATCGAATGAAAATAAGCAAAGGACAGTCTTACCAGTACATAGCGTCGTCCGCTGCGGGGAAATTCGAAACACACTGTTGACTTTTATGGGAGTGAGAATGATGCACGCATTTTCGTCCTTATGTAGCACTCAGACGTCATAGAAATCAGAATAAACGTCATAGAATGAATTGAAAAGTACCTGACCGTGGCGTCCAATCGCACTGTGGCCCAAGTGACCTTAGCTGACCCCAAGAACAAAGTGGAATTTCAGGTTCCAGTATTGCAGGTGTGTCATGGCTGGACAAGACTTTTGCAATCAGACACCAGTGATACTATCAAATTAGAATAAAATTAAAAATACTTGAATGATATCTCCATTCGCACTATGGCCCATGTGCCCTTAATTGACCCCAAGAACAGTGGAATTTCAGTTTATGGTATAACTGAGGCGTGTCATCAATTGACACATTTAAACCACCCCGAGCCCATCCCCACCCCCACCGATTTGCGACAAGACAATGTTTTTCTCATTCAAAATTGATAGGTCTCAGCAAAAGGCTCAATGGAAAACTGCACGACTACCCGTTCAGACCGTCTTTACAGCGACCTGTTGTTCCAGACCTTGTTCCAGAACGACAAACTCCCTGTGTTCCAGACTAGCGACGGGGTTCGGCAACATTGTTTACAGTTACGACTGACTGTTCGAAGCGACGGACGCACCTTTGAGTTGCTCTCGTCAGTAGTTCCTACTCGAGACGATATGTCGAGACGACGCGGCCGACGGAGATCCCGGCGGTCCCGGGCGGTAACCTCCCCGTCCTGTCCTCCCTCAGACACACATGCTGACCTGTCAGATAGACGTCAGCGGCTCCTCAAGGCAGCAATGTTTACGGCATTGGTTCTCGTTGCTGTGACATCGGTGGGTTTTCTGTATGCAACAACTTATCATGACCATTGATAAAAGTAATAGTTTTGGTGCACTACTAAATCCTGATATAATGACGAACAGATGAGATACTGTAGACCCTCTTTGCAAGTCATTTTCACGTTAAATGTCTTTATCCACCATATTCGTTTCAACTAATTTGACATCGAGAAAGTTTACATCATCATTTGATAGAAGATTGAATGTCTTTTGTTTTTAGGTAGCTGCCGTGACTATCATGGTACAGTCCAACACCGATGTGGTCAAGACTACCATCAACCTTCCCCCGAACCAGGGAGACTACAAAGCGGGAATCGCAGATTCCAAAGGTCTCTCCCGACACAACGGACGGGATAGAGTCCAGGTGAAGCGCGACTCTGTGGAAGACAACACTCAAGCTCATCGCGTTCCCGACGGCACGATCTCGGCTGATGCCCCTCCAACTACCGATCCCTCGTCCATGACCCCTCCGGCAGGCCACGTGAAGAATCCCCAAGTTCCTGACCAGACGGAGACTGTGAGATCTGAGGGCTGGAAAAGGTTCCGTGTTGAGCGGATTCCCACTTGCGACGCCTATAATCACACTCAGGTCCCAACGGTCCCACCACATGTTGGAGATGAGGAGCGATATGGATTCGGTGACTGGGACTACACGACCAAAGATAACCACTACAGTAACGTCAGGGTACGCCATCGTGTTTCCAAAATCTCCCTCAACTCGGAAACCTTCTCGGCGACCAACGAAAGCCCCACTGATAAAATGACCCAGCTGGAGTCAAAACCGAACTCGTCACTTGACAAGAAAGGAAACGGTGACATCGACAACACGGGCACTGCTGCTATGGACAATGTGAAAATGAAGAACTCCACAGACTTGAATCTGTACCTAAATTCCATGCTGACAGACAGCATGAAGATGCACAATAGAAAGCACCGCGTGCTCAAACGCATCAGGCGGGCAAAAGTCATCGCGCTGGCGGTGGCTGGTGTGCTGATAGCGGGATTGGTTGGCTACAACTGCTTGGGGTAATTTCCACAGTGAAAACATGCAGTCTTTATTAGTTCCAGACTGTGCTTATTAGTTTGATGTGTTACTGGGGAAATCACATCCCCGACAAATAATAGCACTGGTGTTTTCCCTAATATGTCATCTGTGCTATGACTGTTATCTGACTGTGATAAAACCCAGATTATCTATTACGTTACCATAGCTAACACTTACTTGCATGGACTGATCCTACTGGACTATGTAACGTTATGATGTGTCGTTACAATTTTTTCTTATGTTGCATTTTATCCTAATCCTCGAAAAAATTAAAAACAGGACAGTCTTCGTGGGAGACCGTTGTCTCTTACGTTGCCACGGAACGAGTCTCGAAATCTCTCATGTTTCGTCGTGTTCAGCAGCAGGGACAGTGTGTTTAGCACAAAGGACAGGTGTGTGTGTGTGCGTGTGTGTTAAGCACAAAGGACAGGTATACTTGCCTGTGTGTTGATGTTTTTCAGCACTAAGGACAGGTATGCTTGCCTGTGTGTTTTGTGGGTGGTGTTCAGCACCAAGGACAGATGTGTCTACCTGTGTGTGGATAGTGTTCAGCACCAAGGACAGGCGTGTTTTCCTGAGTGTGTGGAGTTTTTTTTCCCCCAATCGTCTACCGTGTCAAATTCTACTTTAAAAGCTGATAACTGTGATTCCCATAGAATTTCAAATAACATTTTCTGCTGCATCTTCATACAGTTGTATAGAAATGCTGTTTAAAGACACCCTTGCATGCACCCCATCCTAAACATAACTAAATTTGACCCAATTTTACAACTAAAACCGTGCCAATATATATACATAATTATATGCACCCACGAAGAAATCTGAACAGTTTTGCTGACGCTACGTGTATACGTACAGCAACATAAAGGATTGAGCATTAGCCATACCCCTACTTTAGTGTTGTGTCACGTTCAGCTTTTTATTAAATACCGACACGTTTATATAGATTATTATTAAACTGCAACATCAATGTTCATACTCCAGGCAAAACATGTCAAGTGTGAAGTTATGATGTGTTTTCAGGGAAAGAGCTATGTACTTAACTTCTAAGTGTCACAGACGTGGGCCAGGTAAGTTGGCACGAGAAGGCCAATGAAAGCGTACTACTTGTTGATCCATTTCTGTGAAATATTTGTGTAACCGATTGGATATACACCCTTTAGAAAGCACTGAAGATTAATCACACAAGTTTACGTCCCCGTTTATGCTTTAGTATACATGTTCTGGAAGATAAAATCTGTGATGTAAAAAATATTGTATCAACACTAAAAGACATTCCTGTTTAACATAAAATGATATCATAAGCAAGTACTGTTAGTAAGGAAGCGGACATACCTGACCGTAATGCCTTAATATATAAATGTACATGTCCTTTGAAAGATGTTTCGGGCAGCAAAGATATTAAAATTGTATGTTTATGCTCTCATGATTCTACTGCCTAACATGTAAATATACTCATCGAATGAAAATAAGCAAAGGACAGTCTTACCAGTACATAGCGTCGTCCGCCGCGGGGAAATTCGAAACACACTGTTGACTTTTATGGGAGTGAGAATGATGCACGCATTTTCGTCCTTATGTAGCACTCAGACGTCATAGAAATCAGAATAAACGTCATAGAATGAATTGAAAAGTACCTGACCGTGGCGTCCAATCGCACTGTGGCCCAAGTGACCTTAGCTGACCCCAAGAACAAAGTGGAATTTCAGGTTCCAGTATTGCAGGCGTGTCATGGCTGGACAAGACTTTTGCAATCAGACACCAGTGATACTATCAAATTAGAATAAAATTAAAAATACTTGAATGATATCTCCATTCGCACTATGGCCCATGTGCCCTTAATTGACCCCAAGAACAGTGGAATTTCAGTTTATTGTAGGACGCAGGCGTGTCATCAATTGACACATTTAAACCACCGCGAGCCCATCCCCACCCCCACCGATTTGCGACAAGACAATGTTTTTCTCATTCAAAATTGATAGGTCTCAGCAAAAGGCTCAATGGAAAACTGCACGACTACCCGTTCAGACCGTCTTTACAGCGACCTGTTGTTCCAGACCTTGTTCCAGAACGACAAACTCCCTGTGTTCCAGACTAGCAACGGGGTTCAACAACATTGTTTACAGTTACGACTGACTGTTCGAAGCGACGGACGCACCTTTGAGTTGCTCTCGTCAGTAGTTCCTACTCGAGACGATATGTCGAGACGACGCGGCCGACGGAGATCCCGGCGGTCCCGGGCGGTAACCTCCCCGTCCTGTCCTCCCTCAGACACACATGCTGACCTGTCAGATAGACGTCAGCGGCTCCTCAAGGCAGCAATGTTTACGGCATTGGTTCTCGTTGCTGTGACATCGGTGGGTTTTCTGTATGCAACAACTTATCATGACCATTGATAAAAGTAATAGTTTTGGTACACTACTAAATCCTGATATAATGACGAACAGATGAGATACTGTAGACCCTCTTTGCAAGTCATTTTCACGTTAAATGTCTTTATCCACCATATTCGTTTCAACTAATTTGACATCGAGAAAGTTTACATCATCATTTGATAGAAGATTGAATGTCTTTTGTTTTTAGGTAGCTGCCGTGACTATCATGGTACAGTCCAACACCGATGTGGTCAAGACTACCATCAACCTTCCCCCGAACCAGGGAGACTACAAAGCGGGAATCGCAGATTCCAAAGGTCTCTCCCGACACAACGGACGGGATAGAGTCCAGGTGAAGCGCGACTCTGTGGAAGACAACACTCAAGCTCATCGCGTTCCCGACGGCACGATCTCGGCTGATGCCCCTCCAACTACCGATCCCTCGTCCATGACCCCTCCGGCAGGCCACGTGAAGAATCCCCAAGTTCCTGACCAGACGGAGACTGTGAGATCTGAGGGCTGGAAAAGGTTCCGTGTTGAGCGGATTCCCACTTGCGACGCCTATAATCACACTCAGGTTCCAACGGTCCCACCACATGTTGGAGATGAGGAGCGATATGGATTTGGTGACTGGGACTACACGACCAAAGATAACCACTATAGTAACGTCAGGGTACGCCATCGTGTTTTCAAAATCTCCCTCAACTCGGAAACCTTCTCGGCGACCAACGACGGCCCCACAGATAAAATGACCCAGCTGGAGCCAAAACCGAACTCGTCACTTGACAAGAAAGTAAGCGGCGACATCGACAACACGGGCACTGCTGCTATGGACAATGTGAAAATGAAGAACTCCACAGACTTGAATCTGTACCTAAATGCCGTGCTGACAGACGGCATGAAGATGCGCAATAGAAAGCACCGCGTGCTGAAACGCATCAGGCGGGCGAAAGTCATCGCGCTGGCGGTGGCTGGTGTGCTGATAGCGGGCTTGGTTGGCTACAACTGCTTGGGGTAATTTCCACTGTGAAAACATGCAGTCTGTATTAGTTCCATGCTGTATATTAGTTTGATGTGCCTCTGGTGAATTCACATCACCTACAAGTTGACGCACTGATCTTTTCCCTAACATGCGCATATATGTCATCTGTTACTACGATCTGGCTTAACATGAGCCCCAGATCTGTTGTGTTACCATAGCTAACATTTACCTGCATGGACTGATGCTACTGGACTATGTCGTTACAATTAAGCAGCATTTTATCATAAACTCGAACAAAATAAAAGCAGGTCAGTCTTGGTGAGAGACCGTTGTCTCTTACGTTACCACGGAACTAGTCTCGTTATCTCTCATGTTTCGTGTCATGTTCAGCAGCAGGAAGTTATGGTAGCCTTAATAGTGTGTGTGTGTGTGTGTGTGTGTGCGCGCGCGTATATGATGTTCACCACAAAGGACAAGTATACTTGCCTGTGTGTGTTGATGTTTTTCAGCAGCAAGGACATGTATACTTGTCTGTTTGTGGATAGTGTTTAGCACCAAGGCCAAGTGTGTTTACCTGTATGTGGAAAGCGTTCAGCACCAAGGACAGGACTGTTTTCCTAAGTATGTGGAGTTTCTTCCCCTTTTGTGTCAAATTCTACTCTTAACAGCTGATAACTGTGATTTCAATAGACTTTCAGACAATATCTTCCGGTTGTATAGAAATGCATGATTTACATCGAATTATCATGACGTTATTTAGACCAGAAGTATTCTATTATTTACCAGAAATGGATCATCATATTTCCACATACATGTATGCAGACACATACACAAACAAATACTCAAAAATTGACAGTAGTCAACAGTCTGTTAGGAAGATTATATAAGCATATCAGTCCTCCTGGCGTCTGCTACAGATTATTGCACACAAAATAAATCAAAATCCAATCAGATTTACATAATCATAATCATTATCCTGAGACCGATTTAATCAACAGTTTTAAAACTTACGAAGCACAAGAGGAAATATTGAACTCAATGTCTTAAAAATACCACGTCAGTCACATAAAAATATGGTTAAAATAAATGGATGAAATAAATAGATTACATAACAGCAAACAACTACACATTGACAAGCATAAAGAAATTTGGCCACATGCACAATAAATTATCAGTTGCTGTATCCATATCAGACCCTTTCTAAGTAACTTTGTAAGCTCTCAAAACCTTATGATAAAGAAAAAAGTTAGAAATCAAAACTAGAATGTAGACCAAGAAATGTTATAACAAGGTCAGTAATCTCAATCTGCAAGAAACAAACTTTCCACTTTTGGTCACTTACAACCAAAGAACAAAGTAACAGTACTGAGAAGTAACAAAAAAACATTAAAGATTTCATCAAATGAAAGAAAGAGTATCAGAGATTATACATATAAGACAGGTCAAATCTCATCCTTCACTCTGTGAAAGTGATGATAAGAAGAGATATGTCATGTAAACAGACAACCATGATTGTACTTCATAATTCAGAAGACCATGCTATCATTCACATTATGTTAATACTGCCATACAGCCTTTTTTTGTTGTCACCTTTAAGAGGTTTTATCCAATGATATGACACGGCTCAAGTCATTAGCTAATTGTATCAAAATCTAACTTTTATACCACTTTAGCATCTATTCGGTAGCTGAATTCCATCACAATCACAGGTTAGGCATCAGTAACTAGCTACACACATTGAATAACCTAACAGTGTATCCCTATTAGTATCATCTTCTTTTGACATAATTGAAGCACTGCAAAGATACTATTATCAAAGAATTTCTTAGCAATTATGATACATATATCTACAAGGCTTTGTTCACTTGTAAGAGCACGACATCATTAAAGTTTTCATTTATCTAACTTACTTGTTAAGTTTCAGGCATCTAATCTTTTCTCTGAATGTCAGTGGCTCAAATGCCACAACAAAGAGTGAAATCTAATATAAAAGTACTAGACATAAGTCTACTATTACAGTATGATATTACATGTCCTGATACTTTCATTCATTTACCTACAGTAAAAAACTAAAACCATAGTTGGCTCTTTAAGAGTCACATCTGTTTTCAAGTTTTTCCTGTACCTATAATTTATTATATGCCTTGCTAAATGCATAATTGAGTCTGATAAATTAGCTTTGGAAGTCTTTAAATGACTTTTAAGGAAGCACTTTTGTGATACATGTGTATATTGAACAGGGTTAAGTGTACATGCATGGACAGTAACGTTCCATACCATCAAACTCACGCACTTCTAGTACTGTAACTTTTTTTCACAACAAATGTGCTTGCCATTGGTCACTGACATTGCTGGCTATTCCTTTTTCTTATCATTCTCCTTAGCGTGTCCATAGCTGGAGCCTTTGGAAATCTGTGTTACTTCCATCATCTTCTGCAGCAACAGGGATACTGGAACAGGAAAGCATTGATTTAGTTATATAATGTAATAGGATTGCCGCAATGCACAAACAGTGGTTGTAATAAGTATTGACTTTATATAGTACAATGCCATGTCACTAAAGTAACCCCAAGCCAAGACACATTTACTGTAAATGCATGTAAGTTTGCATGGTTTTTATTTTGCAGGAAACAGTCGCCGCGAAAACCACATCAATAAAACCATCACAAACATTTCTGCATTTACAGTGTTCCACAGTAACCTTACCTAGAACCCCGCCCATGACAACTCCAGCGATCATGAAGGTGGATCCTGACAGGACCACGCCCACCAGGTACTTCATGAGCGGCACGACCAGCAGGACGGACCAGAAGGTGTAGATCAGAAACGTGTACGGCCTCCGAGGGATCACGCGAACCTTCTCCGGGAAACGGCCATTCTGCTCAAAGTACTCAAAGTTTTTGTCCTGTGAAAAAAAACACACACAGACATTTAGACAGTGGTTAAAAAATATGGCAAATTTCACAAGCTTATGATTATACATTATCTACAGGTAGGCATGTTTTTTACATTCAAGACACAAAAAGTCCAGAAACGTGCAATGCTCTCTATCATTTCTTTATCAACTGCATTGTAATCATTTTTCACTGGAAAGCTTATTCATTTCTATTGCCTTTACAATGATATTCTGTTTGTTGGTCTGAGCACCAGGGCTACTTATGTGAGTAGGTCGTGAGAAAGAATTTCCAAAATCTCCCTTGATCATATGTACGCTGTTTTGAATGACTGGCATAATGTGTTATGCATCCATTAGGCATCTTGTATATTTTACTTTTAGAATTATAATTCATTGGCATGATCGCTCTTTTGTACAATGAGGTCCATGCTTGATTTTAGAAGTAGGTCGCCAAAAATTGGGCTGAATGTTGGTATGGGAATTTTGGCCCTTTTGTTCTGTCACTCACTTAAGCATATAGTAAGCTCTGGTGTCCCTTGAAAGCAGGCTTATGACAAATATATGTGTTGAGTGTAGTTTATGTATGACTTAGAAATAATTGAATCCTACTAACCTTTATCCTGTACAGCTCATGGCAGTACTCAGCACAGGCATCCTCATCCTCTGGTATCTCCTCTATAGGGATCCTCCTGTACATCGATTCAGACCATACTTTCAGTGATCTAACCAGACATTGCAGACACTGGAAGGACATTACGTAACCACAACCATCTTTCCCTGTCAAAATGTAGGACTGAGAGACTAAGAAGATCTATTTTGTACCAAGCGATGCTGCTCCACAACAAATCTCTTTTGCAAATAAGTCGAATATATACCTCTGTATTGATTACCAGCATTCTTATTAGACATGTATTTTAATGACATATACAGTACATCTTTAACATTTGTAATTGTATATTTGAAAATGTTCTTTTGAAAATTATGAATGTTTTTAAATGAATGGGTTGTGTGAATCAGCTATAATTTAGACTGTTGACTATCTGCCAAACCCTAGTTATTTTGATTGATTGTAAGACCTAAGCATGTGGACAATATTTTTAGTTTTATTAAAACTAAAAGTCTAAACTTTTAAACTACGCTTAAACAGGAATAGAATAGCTGTTGTTTGTTGTCTTGTGAATGTGAAGTTTTGTGAATGATAAACAGACTACATATTTCAAAGCCTAACCGGACATAGATGTGAGCATGTTGTGCCTCTCCCTTCAGCAGGCCCATTAATGTTGGCTCTGGACTGCCATTGGGGAAGTGAATCTCCACATCATAGAAGGCTGGAACTGAAATATGGGTCTGTATTAGGCCACCTTCCACTAGATGGTGAATGCTGAATGACCATTGACATTTGAGTCCCTGAGTAAAAGGGATCACTGCCTTGCCCTGAATTGTATACTTCACAATATAAACATAAAAAGCTCTATGCCACATATCCAGAAAACAATGTCTATGCTTCACAATTCATTACATTCTCATTATTCTCATTATATTCTAATACTATGCCACATATCCAGAAAACAATGTCTATGCTTCACAATTCATTACATTCTCATTATTCTCATTATATTCTAATACTTCACAACATGAACCTAAAAGGTTCTACATGTATGCTGCATATCCAGAAAACGGTGTCTATGCTTCACTGTATATTCTCCAAATCAAACTCAATGCACTCATTATAACTATAAGTTTGAATACATGTAATTCATCAGTGTAAGCTGGTTCATGCTACATGTACACAACAGAAGCTACAGAATTCTATAGATCCTTGTGTTGGCTCATCTAAGTACAGAAATACAATGTCCAGTCTTACTGTACTCCCTGATCCCCTGTGTACAGAGTAGGAAGCCCCTGGTGCGAGGCAGCAGGTGATGCTTCAGTTCAGGAACACCCTTCTTCCTGGCCACCTCCATGGACTTCTGGTGCTTCTCTGCAGTAAACCGTGTCCCCTCACAGAACAACAGGAGCTGGGAATAGGCAAAAAAGTAAAGCAGTCATCCTCAATTGAGGCGTAGCGTACTGTGATTCTTGTTCCTTTCACAGACTGTAACTTTATTTTCACTGTTTTCACGCCTCTGTACCGTAAAATTATCATCACTGTGAAAAGCCTGTTATAAATCATCTATGATTCCTTCACACATCTGTTCTGTAAATCACTTGCCACCACCGTGAAGTTAAAGTTCAGTGAAAATGTCCATTTTCCTTACACCATGAAATTTGGCTACCTCAAAGATAATTAAGCGAATTACAGTATTGCTTTATCAAGTAGCTAGTACATTGTAGCTAGTAGTAGTTTAGTGCAATGTGACTTTGCTACGTCTCCTGTTTTTAGCCAAGCACATCCCTACTCTTCTCCATAAGTGTGTTGGCTTTTTTAACGTGCAGAGGTTCAACGCTTCAGGCTTACACCTGAAGTTCCCTGCTGCTTGCTTTGGGTCACCATCTGGAATAGTTGTTTTATAAAATACTTGTCAGAATCAATTGTGTTCATTTTCTTTCATAAAAAAGATTCTTCCCTAGTCGAAATATCGTAGACTGAAACTCGCTGCCACCAAGTACTGTCCTTGATAGTTTTAAACAATGCTTACAGTCAGATGTGCAGTGAGGTGAGGTTAGATGAGACAGTTTTTTCAGTGTAATATAACCAGCTGCTGCCATGCCATGCGCCTGCAAAGTTGGTGTGTTATGCCAAAGGGTGGTAATACTGGCTATATAATATAAACACAGATAGAGGTCAATACATACACTATGATCTCAGAAGTCAGACCTACATACCTAATGTCAAACAGTTTTATCATTAGCAATGTGACACACTTGTTTTACCTTTCTTCCACATTATGATCATCTCTGATATTGCTAACTTGAACCATACAACTATTACAATACAAGAAACCCTACCCAGAAGTTTTCGGGATAGTTCTTTAGTTCCTTCAGCTGTTTGATGATGGTTCTCTTATCCTCCTCATAGTCTCGCTTCAGGAAGAGGAACTCGATGAAGAACATGCTCCAGCCAACCACGGGCAGGTACTTGACAGATTCTTTGATAAGCGCTCGTGATGTCTGAAAACAGTGGCGTCACTTTAGCATAAGGAGCTGCGTCACTAGAACTTGTGCAAATCGAAGCTAGCTGAGCAAAGTTTAGCGGTCTACAGATACTAATGTCATAAAAAGTACAGTAAATTGCCAAATCAAAGGAAAAGTTTTGAAAGAACAAAAATAAAGAATCTATACTTCAGTATACCATACAGTGTTTAGTTTTGTTCATCCTTCCTGACCCCTTAGATTTCATAATGAAAGCAACTTTTTTGTGCCAAACTTTTTTTTATTTGCACGCTTGTATCATTTTAGGGGTCTCCAACGGATGTCATTCATATAATCGAATCAACATGGCCTGAGGGAGTAAGAAAAGTGACAGTTCACCATAAACATGACCACATGTGAGAACAGAATTAACTCACCCCGAGGCATCCAAATCGCTCACACACGGTCCAGCCACTGATCATGTCCGTTTCGTACTTATGATTCATCAACAGGACTGCGTTCTCTTTCCCGATCTTTTCGATGTCAGCATCCGTACCGTACATGTTAATGGTCGAGCCTGCCCAATACTCGTTCAGGAATACCAGTTCTAAACAGTGGAGATTATCATGACAATATGGATGTAGTCAGAAAGAACAGATCACACACAGAGACAATGGTAGCAAGGCCAGGGAGTTTGAAAAATAACATGTGATTTACAACATACATAAACCTATAGCACCCTATTTTGAAACTACTTGGAATGTCCATGGCCAGTTCAACTCAAGAAAAAGTAAGACTTTCTTTGTGTCTAAGTTCAGATCAGAGATCTCTCTAGCTGAATAAGCTACATACCGGTAAGGTCATGATGTCTTGTAATATATCACAAACAACCCTGCAACCTTAGACTAAAAACACTTCAACTCCTACTAGTACTTGAATATGCAAATTGTACATATATATAAACTACTAGTATATAATGTTCATGAACCTTTTTACAACCATTTTTATTTTCAAAGTTTTGTGCAGTGATACAATGCTAATCTAATCATGAGATGGCTCCTAGGAAAAAAAACTTATTTGTTACAATGTATGTCAACAATAACTCACGACTCCAGTGGATGTTGGTAAAAAACGCTGCCAGTTTTCGGTAGGCGGACAGCGAGTACGGTCGTAGCAGCAGGTACCCCGCGGCCTGGAAGACGTTACAGATGAGGCCGCTCACGAGGAACACGTACGCGATGATAATGTGGACCACCACAGACCGCTTGAACGCTGCGATCAGCTCCATGATAACTCCAGCTGTGTCAAAGTAGGAAAGAAAAGAACTTAAATCTACTCGTCTTATGATATAGGAGTATTTTACTCCTGAAAAATGTACATATACAGGCTTTTCATTCACATCATAATTCCCATACGATCATGTCAAGCAGTTCACAGAACTAGAAGACTGGGTCTGCATACATAATTTTCCATAAGGCGTATGCAGCCTATTTTATTTCCCATAATTCCTAGGGAAAGCCGTCTTAGTCAAGTAATTCAAAGTGAGGCGACCAAATTTTGCGTAATTGCCTTCCGTAATTTTGCAGTAATACGTAAGGGTTCCTCTGAATTCAGTGTAAAGCCCCCCATGCAGACCCTCCTGGAAAAATGCCACCATGTTCACTCTATTGTCAGGGTTACACAGTTTGTCCATTGTTACCTTTGGACCCAAATCTTTGTAGCAGTTAACATGTCTAGGCGGCTGAAAAGATTTGACCTACGAAGTTCGTCACACATTTTCTACTGTACATAACCAAGTTTTTTTATAAAATCTCATGCCAAACATGAGGCAGGCATCTTATCAAAATCAATAACATAACAAAGGCACCGTTATGTCTACTAGGGAGACAACATGGCTCCCCTTGCATAAATCATCTTGTGAACAAACCTGAACCTGAAGAGTCAATCCTTGTCTGACTGCAGCAATAGATGTAGAAAGCGCAATACAGCCCGATAAGTACACGTGTTCCTTAAAAAATTATTCACGCCTACGCCCCCTCCCACAAATGGGCGCCCTGCCCCCCTCCCACCCCCATCACGCCACACTGTTTCTCTTGTTTACTTTACGTTGTGAGGGTCACGCGTCTCTCTAACGTATGGACGATTGCAGAAACTCACCAGATAGTTCCGTGCTCCTTCAAACTCAGGTCCAGCAAGAGAAGTTAGTAGTAGAGAAAGGTAAACACGCCAAGGCTTGGAAGAAGATATTTTCTGGAAGGGAAGTGCAAAGGTCATCAACCTTGCGTGCGGTCAAAAATGCCGGAAATCGTCAAGAGTTGTCGTGCTACTTTTCTTCAGCAGAAAATCTAGCCCAAAAAATCGGTGAACAGTCTGTAGCACATAATTGGACAGGTTGAGATGCCGATACAATGTCTTAGTCGGGTTTATTTTATACAAATAATGCCGTAGGATGTTGTATGAGATGTAAAGATTGTAGCCTAGAGATATTACGACACCAGGTACGTCTTGCGGTAATAGCTGACGCAAGGCTCACACCGTGTGATGCGAACAGCCGGATATAGTGAAGAAAACTTCACAAACTAAAATATCTACCACTATTCTGTCTAAAGGTAGTACCACAGGTAAGCTACATCATTTATTTGTCTATACTGCCCTAAAAATGATACGCATAATAATGTAAAAAGTAACGAAAAACGTTCGCTACTGTAGTAACTGTATCACAACGTGGCTGCACCATGACCAGTCCATGTGTTTGATGCCCCCCTCCCTCTTTATGCTTGGTTATAAATCCATATTACGGCACGTGGGTTTTTAATAGACGACTGAAGTAAATCAAGAGAACGTAAGTAAACGAGGAGCGCAGTTCCCTGTCGCAACATTTCGATCTAAACTTTGTTGACTATTCCAGAATACAAAAGTTTGTTATTTTCAACAAAAATATGCCATCTTTGTTTGAATCATACAAATAAGCGTGTCTATGATTTTCACCAGATCACAGCCATGGGCGAAGCTGGCCTGACACCAGATGAGAAGTACCACCTCATCACCAGGAACCTACAGGTGTGTGGATGGAAGTGATCATCCTGTCAATAACAGAAATTAATGCACTATTGACAGGATCATCCTCCATAAAAATGTATACACTATTCATAGGATGATCCTGTCAATGAATAAATAGCATGTGCTCCCAATAACAGACATTAATGGACAGGATGATCTTGTCAATAACTGAAAGTTATGTGCTATTGACAGGACAATCTTGTCAATAACAGAAATTTATGCACTATTTACAGGATGAACCTGTCAATAACATGTTCTATTCATCATCATCATCATCATCTCCGCCGCTTTTCAGTCCTTTCACCGAGGCAACAGAAATTTATGCAAATATTATGATTCATAGGATGATCCTGTTAATAGCCCCAGGAGTGCAAAAACTTGTCTTGTCTTTCGGGTTTGTTTTTTTCTTTTATAATCCTTTTTTGTCTTTATCATACTAGTATTTTAATTACCAAGTCAGTTGTACAAATGAACAGGATTAAGATGTAGATTCAGCCCCTTTCCTCACAAATACTGTAGCCAATACCATGCAAATATGTAAAACTGTTTCCGTCTGAGAAGAAGAAGAAAAAGTAGTGTTAAGGGAACATGTTTGTGTGTCCCTATTGGCCAAGAGAATCTGTGTAGGCCCCATGCCTATCCCTGCATGACTATGTCATCAGGGTTGTGAGATGTGACCAGTGTGTTACTGGGCCAGGTCTCATACACAGGACTCATGTGGCCATATAGTAGCATGAGGTCCATAGTGCAGGCTGATGTGTCAATCAACAGTCTGTCTCCAGAACCTCAGATAAAATGTTGTCCCACTGAACTGTCAATCAAAAGTGATATCATCCTCAACATTTGAACAACTGTTATACTGTCAGTACTACTAGTAAGTGCTTTTAGAGAATGTTTGCTTTTTGGCTGAGCTATAATCGAGTTATGCCTACACATGTAGGTAGTATTCCTGAAATATATTGTCTTTGTTTTACAGGAGGTTCTTCAGGAGGAGAAGCTGAAGGAGGTTTTGAAGGAGCGTGATTTGAAGGTGTACTGGGGCACGGCCACCACAGGCAAGCCGCATGTCGCCTACTTCGTACCTATGTCTAAGATCGCAGACTTTCTCAAGGCAGGGTGTGAGGTATGTAGGAGAGAGTGTTTCTCTACGGTTACATCATATTATTATAGATTCATACATCCATACATATGGAAAAGTGATGCAATGTGATGACATGTACATGTGTACAGTTTCGTTTTGATATTGTTGTACCAATGTGTTTGCCTCCAAATAGAAGAATGATACAACATACTGTACTGTTCTGACATATTCTAAATTGATGCGTCAATGCAGATGAAGTTGTAGACTTTTGTACATCTATACAGCATTAGATACATGTAACAGTATATCTACACAATCATATACAAATTGTTCTCTCTTATTTTTGCCATTCCAGGTGACCATACTGTTTGCAGACCTCCATGCATACCTGGATAACATGAAGGCTCCCTGGGAACTGTTGGCACAGAGAGTGATATACTATGAGACTGCCATCAAGGCCATGTTACAGTCCATAGGTGTGCCTCTGGACAAGCTCAAGTTTGTCAAAGGAACCGACTACCAGCTCAGTAGGTCAGGGTCTTTCCATTAGTTTTCACAGCACTTTCTCTGTTTGGTGAATTTTGTTTCTTCTGTCTGGTTTTGCTACTCATGATTCATAGGTGTGAAACAAAAAAAAATGTAGTGGTCAAGAAATTTGTTAGTCTGATGATGACTGATGTCAACCCATTCAGCCATTCTCATTGACAACTGATTCATGAAAATAATCTGTTTTTGGAAGTCAGCTTAAGTCTGGATTAATCACAATTATGAGTGTTTGACAACTTGCTCTTACACATACATTGTCTTTGCAGAGAGTACACACTAGATGTGTACAAACTGACCTCCCTTGTCACTGAGGTAGGTAGACAAACATTTTAGTTTATTTAGCCCATGTTGGGTATGGATATACAATAAAGTTAATTGTCATTGTCAATTATTAACAATCATGATTATTTCACATAGATTCATAATGTGTAGAAAAGTGTATGATGTCATTCTGTGATGATTGAGGGGTTAACACACATCGTTTTAGAATATTTTGCAGTATTGTCAGGAAAACTTTATTTTTGTAAAAGGTTTGCCAATATCAAGCTACTCTTCAGTCTTAGACTATCATTTATGCATTTTTACAAAATATGTAAATTATAGGTACAGGTATGTAGCTATTCTTATGTTGTCTCTTACAGCATGATGCAAAGAAGGCAGGTGCAGAGGTAGTGAAGCAGGTGGATCACCCTCTGCTCAGTGGGCTGCTGTACCCTGGCCTGCAGGTAGGGGGCAGCTATGCCATGTTTCTAGCTTTTGCTGTAGTTTGGGATCTGAAGCACATTCTGTAAAATGTTATCTTGTGGAAGTGTTTGATTTGGAGAATTTTATGTCTTTTACTTATTGATAAGTATAAGATTAAGGATGGGTGTAAAAAAATGGAATTGGCTGCTACTTTTATATGACACCACATGACAACATTTGATCATACCAGTAATTAAAAGACATATGTCAAACTAACGATTTTCCCCTCTTCAGGCCCTGGATGAGGAGTACCTGAAGGTTGATGCCCAGTTTGGCGGTGTGGACCAAAGGAAGATCTTCACCTTTGCAGAAAAGGTATGTAGGACTGTGCTTATGTACATTTGTATAACTCTTGAGAATAAAGCACTTCCAAATAAAACTTGACAACAGTGCAGAGTTGAAAAAAGACATGATGTGTTCAGAAAGGTTTTTTTGTTGAGTCTTGAATTGCTAGGATGCATGTTGGAGAAATTCTAAATAAGTCAGTAAAGTTTTTTTCTTATAATCGTTAACCCTGTTCTCTCCATCCACAGTATCTGCCTTCACTAGGCTACACAAAGAGGTGTCATCTGATGAACCCTATGGTACCTGGCCTGACAGGCACGAAGATGAGTTCCTCTGAGGAGGACTCTAAGATCGACCTCCTAGACGGTGCTTCTGCTGTGAAGAAGAAGCTGAAGAAGGCGTTCTGTGAGCCAGGGAATGTGACGGACAATGGAGTGCTGTCCTTCGTCAAGTTTGTGCTGTTACCTCTCTCAGAAAATGGAGGTAATGTCACCAGTGCACTTATTTCAATTGATGCAGATGTCTAGTGTAATGTCTACTATCATAATACCACCACCTTGACTGCAATTTCTCAAGTGATATACTAATTTAGCAAAGGAGTGAAATGTACTGAGAATGGGCGTGTGCTCAGAAGACACTCGGCGCATTTATCTTGCTTTATACATGTACATCAGCTGTTGTTCCTTTCTTTCCTGGTAGTGAGTGCTCGAGGAACTTCTTACAAAACTGTTTTTCATATCGCCATTACCACAAATATTTGTAAAAAAAAGTGGACCACAAACCTTTGTCGTCTGCTAGCTTTAAGGCAAACGTCACCCAAAGACCCCAGATAACAAAATATACAAAATATAGAAATACATTTTCCAGTGGTTTCTGATGATATACATACTGCTTGAATATTGTCCACTGACCATTTCCCTTCTTCAGAGTTTACAGTGGACAGGAAGCCAGAGAATGGAGGCAGTATCACCTTTAAGGACTATGAGTCGCTAGAGAAAGCATTTGCTGATGAGGTAAGCTCTGGTTCTTTTTGTGACTGAAAAATAACCAGATGTAATAGAAGTAAAGGAAGATGAAAAGCCCCTTATGGTTATATCAAGCATGATACAGGCAACTTTTGCTACTATGCATGCTACATGACTGTACATGTGTTACCAAGTATAAGCACATTGCAGTGTATGTACTGAAAAAAGGGACATCAATGAACAATTTTTGCCTGGAAATTGTTTGATTGAAGGGGATTTGTAAGAATTTTCTGCTTGACACAGATACAAGATGGTATTCTTGCCTGTATTCCCACTTGTAGAGCATCCATCCTGGTGACCTGAAGCCAGCGGTGGAGCGTGAGTTAAACAGACTGATGGAGCCAGTGCGACAGGTGTTCCAGACACCTGACATGAAGGCTCTCATCAGCAGGGCCTACCCACCACTACCCAAGAAGAGTAAGTTTGTCATCTTTTTTTTTTGGCAATATCTCAAAGATGGATGCATTTTTTTTCATCTTGTCATCATTTTGTAGCTTATATTTCATTTGACTTACCTGTATTCATATCACTTGTCTTGGTGTCTTAACTGCACTTTAACAATTCATCTACAGTATTATCTGTTGCTATAAGAGATGGTTTGTTTTGTACCAACTCTTTACATTTTGTATGTACAACAGAGGGAGGACAAGCGGCTAATGCGGCAAGTGAGGAAATTTCCCCAGTCAGGTTGGACCTGAGAGTAGGGAGAATTATCAGTGTGGAAAAGGTGAGACTCTAAATACATGTATGTATATGTTTGTGTTTGTTTGTCTGTGTGTGTGTGTGTGTGTGTGTTCGTGTTTGTGTAATATCTCCAGTGATTTCTGAGACCTTATAATGATATACCTTTTAAAAGACATTGAATTTGTATAAAGAATTAAGAGGAAAAAGTAATAGAAATAACTTTTGTAAAACAATAATATTCATTCCTCATATTTGTTTAAAGCTGCAGTATTGTATGCTTCATTGTTGAAATATTTTGTGTAATGTCTTGCATATAAAATATGATCTTTTTGCTCTTTTCTATCACTCCTGTTCTTCAGCACCCGGATGCAGACACCCTGTATGTAGAGAAGGTGGATCTTGGTGAGGAGCAGCCCAGGACTGTGGTCAGCGGCCTGGCTGGTCTGGTTCCCATGGAAACGCTGCAGGACTATGTGGGGGTGTTCCTCTGTAACCTGAAGCCACAGAAGATGCGAGGCATCGAGTCACAAGCCATGCTGATGTGTGCTTCTATGTCAGTGGTGATGTCTTCTTGTTAACCTTCTCCCTACTGCTTAACTCTGTAACCAATAGGGAAACGGGTGCCAAACGGCTACTTCAGCATGCTAAAGGTTATAGTGCCAGCTGCTTTATGAAGGTATTGTGTATTTGGTGCATGCTCCTTCCCATTGGATAGGAGGATTTTCTTGCCTCCCCATTCTGTCCTATTATTCTATTGGTTAGAAGGAAATGTAATGCAGTATATGTCTTCCCATTTGTCAGAAAAGTGTACCTTCTGATTGGTTTGGTGGAAGGGAAAGAAATGATTGTGTCTTCCTATTGGCCAAGAGAATCTGTGTAGGCCCTTATGATGCCTATCCCTGCATGACTATGTCATCAGGGTTGTGAAATGTGACCAGTGTGTTACTGGGCCAGGTCTCATACACAGGACTCATGTGGCCATATAGTAGCATGAGGCCCATAGTGCAGGCTGATGTGTCAATCAACAGTCTGTCTCCAGAACCTCAGACAAAATGTTGTTCCACTTAACTGTCAATCAAAAGGTTGTGTCCTGGACAACCAATCAACAAAAGACACATTAATGAGAGGTTCTGTGTTTTTCAGAGATGACCCTAGGTGCGTTGAACCACTGGTGCCACCAGAGGGCTCTGCTGTTGGTGACCGGGTATTCGTAGAGAACTACAACACTGGAAGTCCTGATGAAAGGCTCAATCCAAAGAAGAAAATCTGGGAAAAGTTACAGGTACAGAATTACAGTCTTTGTAAAAAGCGCAGGAATGTTATAAACTCTTGTGAGGCTGAATTTGCAATTTACAAGTGCTTCAGTCTATCATGTACAATGTACTTTAAAAAAAATTCACTCAGACTAAGTCAGCTATGTATGTATTTCCTGGTAGATGATAATTCAGGACTAAGACTTTGTTACCTCTATAAAACTGGAGGTAATGTTTCTGATGTGTCTGTGTTTGTGTGTGTGTGTGTGTGTTTGTCTGTGTGTGTGTGTGGGGGGGGGGGATATTTGTTGTCAACATAAAAACCCATGGATGGATTGTAATGATATTTGGTATGTGGGTAGGTGTTGCCATGACAAAGGTCAAGGATGATTGAGCCCCCTGGTGTGTAACCTTGGTACTGAATACTGCAGCAGAATGCCCGGTTTTGGTATCTTTTGTTCTGGACATGCTTTGGTATGGATTTTTTTTGTGGCAGATAGCTTTTGATGTAAGGAAGAAAGGGTGTAGGTTTGGACCCTCTAGCAGCTTGTTTGGGTATGTCTTTAACTAGTTGTAAATGATGATGAAGATATTTCTTACTGATTTTTTTGTCCTTTCTGCAGCCGGACATGAAGACCTCTGAAGAGTGTGTTGCCCAGTGGAGTGGCAACCCCATCATGACCAAACTAGGACTTGTCAAATCCAAAAGTATGAAAAATGCACCAATCAAGTAGATAGATACAGTAATGAAATAAAGTTCAAAATTCAAAGACACATGCCACTCAGCAATGCTAAATGTGAACATGAGTGTAAACCTAATCCTTTTTTTATCAAAATCCTAACTACACAAATGGTAAACTGCATTTCAATAGACAGGGATGGGTATTACCCTGCCTTAGGACTATACTTTTGCTCTAAAGTGATCCTGGGGTGAGAAGAAATGTAAAAGAACTTGGATTTTAAAGGTTATCTCTTGCTTGAAAGATTTTTACCAATTAGGCATGATAGACCTGGTTTATCTTGAACTTCAGGAATAACAACAAAAGCTCTGCCTTAATTCCTGCCAAATAGTTAGTAAATGTCTGAATGGTGAGTACTAGATAGGACATGTATGTCAAACATGAAAGAGATGGCTGCTTTAATTCAGAGTTGTTTCAGTATTCCAAAAGATTTGTATGCACTAATTTTACTTGACTGATATCAATTTCTGCCATGCTATGCCTCTGTCATACAATATTGTATCTGTGTTACTGTCACAATTCTTGTCACAACATGTATGCATATTTTTAATGCAAGGTTTCTCAGATATTTGGGTCAAAAATCGTACATACTTGTTTGCAAAAAATGAAAAATGGCCAAAGAACTGCAACAGTTTGGGCCAGATATTATAATGCTAGTGTATATGTGTCATTTCAGAGTTAACTTTAAAGAGTTTACAAATTTAAATTAATGTATTACTCACACTCAAGTAAAGTCGTGACTTTTACATGTTTGGGAAATCATGTGCTTGAAATTGGAACAAAGGTTTGTTGAGCTGGTCTTTCATCATGTTATATTGTTTAATGTTCATTAAAATGTACAAAGTATTTTTTGCATGTTTCCAATGACATCTTGCGCTGACAAAACATCAATTATTCTCCTCGTACGTAAATGTCATGGAAATTGCTAATAAAGAAACACAACACAACAAATAAATATGATAGGATTCTTGTATTTTGCTTTCTGTACATCCAGCTGTAGACACGATACAGGCATTTTTTTAACCAAAAAAAGCAATATTATAGCCCAATTGGAAGTCAAAGATACTGAGAACAATTAACACCATATCGCAATAGTAATAATAATTTACGTGGAGTAACAATATCACTTAATTAATGGCACTGAGGTACTGTTGGTTTCAAACAGACCTAACGTTACTAGCTCACGCTCATAAGAGTTGAACACGTCTTGGACATTAAAGACTCTGTCAGGATGAGAGGAATCCAGAACTACTCTCATCATCATCTTTCAAGAAACTATCATGTTCCCCTTTGTGGATATCGGTTAGCCGGACGGCATAAGGTCTCTTTTTGTGTTCTGAACTGTTGTCATCACTTTCCTCATCTCTTTGGTTCAGCGGCAGGGATTTGAACGGATTATTGCCGTCCTTTTTGTAGAATTTCTCGAAGTTTTTGGTGATGATGGGAAGCGGCATGGCGATGACTAGGATGCCGCTGATGACACAGGTACAGGCGAAGGCCTTCCCCCAGGGGGTTTGTGGGTAGATGTCGCCGTACCCGACCGTGGTGAGAGTGATGATCGCCCACCAAAATGCAGCTGGAACACATGTTGGAGTTGGATAGCTGATATAACACACACATCCACTAGCGCCAGTAGTTAGTAGAATGATTCAGAATGCCTATCTAGTGACACACATTCCACTTTGTACTGCTGATTACCAACCCTTCGCTAACATATTTTTATAGCATTAAGAGTGGAGAGTTATATCTCGGTAAGAAGGATCTGTTGAAGAAATTAAAGCCAATGTCTGCTACGTCCATTCCCAGTTGACATGGGATATCATTAACCTGTAATTATGCTATTAAATGGTTTCAGTACTAGCCACTCAGTTGCCACTCAAACTTCGCTTCTGTATGTGCATATTCAAATTGAAAGTCAGGTGAGGCCTAACGTTACATGGCATATCTTTACATCCTTTGCCAGAGAAAAAAAACTCCCCTGATGGGAAAATGTCCCCTCCCCCCCCAAAAAACCCACGCCCACCAAGCATGGTTGTGATCCCTGATCTCCTACCCAGACTAGTAAAGGGCTAGCCTGGGTAAGATATTGCCTTCTACAAGACTGCCATTTCTGTCGTCCATAACGTTTACTGACCTGGGATACTGGGGAAGAACTGGTCAGGATGGTCCACCTCCATGAAGTAGATGATGCTGGCGTACAGGACAACCAGGATGCCCATGAAGAAGACCAGCATGATGAGCTGTGGAGCGCTGGCTCTCAGTGTGGCGGCCAGCATCTGTAGGGCCCTGGAGGGGGGTCGAGATGGAATGAAAACAGTCACCTTTTCAAGTATCGGAGTTATCAACCCAGGTGTTCAAAAATTCGTTTTTCCCTAGAACTATCGTAGACTGGAACTCGTCGCCACGAAGCACTGATGAGCATCCTCATAAGATAGCTTTAAAGTACGCTTACAGGTGTATGATTGTGCAAAGGTTAGGTGTGACGGGTTAACGTGGTTCAGTGTAATAACTAATATAACCAGCTGCTGCCGCGCCGTGTGCCTGCGAATCTGGATGGTGTGTTACACCGAAGAGAGGCCTATGACTTCTAATAATAAGCTAATGGAAGCTTATCATGTAGGTTGAGACAAATACATATTACTTCTAATTCTATAAAGTTTTCCTTACGTTCCCGTGAGGCACTGCTTAAGACATTTTAACTCTTACCTTACATGTCTTGATAACTTGAAGATTCTGAAGACACGGACCAATCGCAGCACGCGTACTATCGTTGCAGGGATGACGTTAGACCCCGTGGGGTCGACGCTCGCCACGATCAAGATGAGGTCGACGAAGTAAGGCAAGATCACCACGAAATCCAGAATGTTCATAATGTCCTTAATAAATTGTCTTTTCATTGGGCTGGCATAAAATCGCAAGGCGAGTTCTATGCAGAACCACAGCATGCACGCTGTCTCGATCTGGAAGAACGTGTTATGGAAGACGATATCAAGGTTAACTCTGACGTCATTGGTATGTGCAAATGCCTGCTCTGTGAGGTTTCTAAAGCGTGGAAGCGTCTCCGCACAAGATGTCCCCACGGAGAGAAGAATGAATAAAACCGTAACCAGATTAACAATCTTAGCTAAAATACTATCTTGGCGTTCGAAGAGAAGAAACACTGTCCTCTGAGGTTCTTTTTCGGGCACTACATCGTCCGATACATTGTACCCTTCATCCATGAGGAATGAGTTGATGACAAGGCTGCCCATGTCGAAATACGCTAGTTCTGCAGCGAATACGTCCAGGGGGACGCTCGGCGGCCGTGCGATCTTGCCCGTCTGGTAGTAGCGGAAAATCCCCTCGAAGCTCGGTCGGTGTCGGTCGAAGAAATATTCCTCTTCCTCCGGGACGTAGAACCGCTGTCGCCGCACAGTGTCGCCGAGGAGGGTTTGGGGATACCTGGGTGAAGAAGGATGCAACGTTAACATTTGTCAATTTGTGCGTTTGTGTTTGCTTACGTCATCACATTCGTAAAATACCGGAGTTGGATTTGTGTTACCCTTAACTTTGTAACTTAACTGAATATCATGCAAAACGTACAAGCATGACTAAAAGACAACAAAACACACAACGCGTAAAAAGATTCGTTTTCTATCGATGAAATTTGTTGAGTGTTCTCTCACTGCCCGGTCGCAGCGAGGTCACCAACGTGCCGCGGGTCTAGTGCAATCGGGGCTTAACTTACACCATAGCACAGAATGGGTCCTGTTCACAATGCAATGGTACACGCGGCCTCATACCTGAGAAGCACTCTCTCCCTGGTGTCGAACTTCATCCCGCTGACGTTGATGCGGACCCTGCGGTCAGCCCGACCGGGGTCCACCAGCCCGTGAGCGACGATCTGCGGCAAAAGGCTCGCTACTCCCGCATGTTGCTTGGTCCGCCTCCTGCGGCTGGACCGGCGCGACCAGCCCGTCCGGAGGGCGCTTTCCAGGGAGCGTACTGTCACACAGATAAACAAAAAGTCGATAGATTATAGAACTTCATCATGAATCATTTGCATTTCATCGTGTACATCTCTGTCTAAGCTCCATGTATACCGAATATCATGGAAGGCCGCCGTTCCTTTGTTCAGTTATCCTCCTCGGAAGATTTTAACAAAAACGCCCCTGCAGTTCCAGAGCAAGCGGCTAGGGGCCGTGTGTTACTCAGCGGACCCAGTTCATAGAGTGATTACGACAAAGTAAACTAGCAGGTGGCCTTCCACCTATGGTATATTACGTACTAAACAGAGTTAAGAGGGTCACGATGAACTCACAAATAGCAACACCCAGGGCCTTTACTCTACAAAGGATATAATTATATACTAATTAACTAATGTTTACCAGGAGCGCCTCCTGTAAAGAGAATAAATATGGGAAAACTACACAACAAGAAGAAAAGTTATTAAAGGCACCCAGAGCATTTTATGAGGATTGAAACTCGATTAAAAAAACTCAAATTTGTAGTTTCAATAACACTATGCCATTACATATCGACATTAAACAAGCAAAGATGCGATGTCGTTGTGTGGTGAGAACTGATAGAAAATCCAATCCCTAATAGACTGATCGTTCGACCAATGAGAGAGTGACTGCATGTCCGTCTAATGTTTGCATTTGTATGTTTTAATTTTGCATTTCTACGTTTTGACGGAGGTGGGTGGGGCTATGGTATCTACAATATTTACAGTAGGCGCGTGAAACTAAAAGATCACCATGTAGATTATTTTTGTGCCGTTTCTGCGCAATTTTGATAACAAATCTGAACGCAAATGTGGTAAACAGTGGCATTAATTATCAATTTCATTAAGATTACAGCAACTGGAATATTTCCAGTTTTCATGTCTCATAAAATGCTTTGGGTGCCTTTAACGGAAGAAGTTATTTTTGATGTTTGGTTTTAGCAATTATAAGCAGATAAACTAGTTATCACTGACGGAGTAGTAATAAGACGTATTGTAAAACAAATATAATAAAAACACTTTCATTTTATGTCTTTCGACTCATTTACTAATCAAAACAGAGCAATATTAATCCATAGCACAAGAAGACATTGGGCACCCACTTTCGCACCCACGGAAAGCTGCAGGATTTACCTTGTCATTTACAAATGAAAGGTCCTGAATCACTGTCCTTGAAAAAATAAACTGTATAATTCTTATGCCCGTAGGTAGTCTAACTACACTACAAAAGAGGATAATTTGTGATGTGGCCCTCGTGCGACCCTGGCTTTCCGCTCAAAAAGTCCAATGTGATTATGTTAATTCTTCTCATTTATACAGTGCTGAAATGGCATCGCCCACCAAAAAAGCAAACAGTACAAACACCTTAAGCGCATCTTAAGGTCAGCGTCACGGAGTTTTGTTTTGTTTGGGGACACCTTTTGTGTCACCTCTACAATACATCACGGGAAACGACAACGTCAAAGTTTTTGTAAGGTGAATGACAATGTGGAATTATTTTTCTACACGGGCGGAGCAGTGCAGAATTGACCCGAGCCTTAAATGCCTTGCCTCTGTGTGCTCTTGAACAATAGCTGGTCTGTGCATGCAACACTGGAAGATCCACTAGCATTAACTCACGGTCCTTGGGTCTAGTTAGGGGATCTGTAAATCTTGACTAGATTGGCTGTCAAGATATGCCATTTTGAACGTTGAAAGGAGGGAGGGGGGGCAAACAGTTCATACAGAAACACGTTGTCATGAATAATACGGTCCACTCAACTTATACGACGTTTCACCGTGAACAGTGATATGAAACAAGATGCTAGGGGACCACTCTTTTAAAAATTATACACAACTTTTCCCTAACACCAAAAGCTATCTGCCACCAAACCATCACGAGAGACCATTGCTTTTCCAGGACAAAAGATATAGAAAACGAATGTTCTACTGTAGTACCAAGAAAAGTGACACGAGGCCCATATTAATAAATCAACCCTAACTTTCGTCTTTCCAAGACTATCCACATACCAACTACCAGTCCATCCAGAGCTTCTTAAGTTATGCTGATCACAAACATCAAAAACGAAATAAGCATTTTTCGTGGCGGTACCTAACTAGACCCAGTCAGTAAATGATTCCCTAAATTATCACGAACAATGGAAGACTTTCGACTGATCACGGCACATACCTGTCGGGGAAAAAAATATTGTAGACATTGCAACCATAACTACTGTCTAATGATATATACTTACACTTTGAATCGGCTTTCGGGGTCGCTTCTCTCTGTTCCTCCTCGGCGTCGTGCCAGTGTGTTGTTGCGCCTAGTCTAGCCTGCATCGTGGCCTACAAGTTCAGTACTAGTGCCAGTAGTACTTGTGTCGAAGTCTAGCGATGGCGCTGTATATACTAGTAACACGTCTGCCGAGGTCTCTGAACTTACTTCAGGTTCGCTGCTCTGAAATCCTGACAATTGCTGAATGGCACGTCATGTGGTTTCCTAACTGAGTCAGTGAAGCCCCGGGCAACACGTGTTTTCAAACTTGTTGAACAATCAGGGGTCCATGGCGGCGTCAGTACCTGGCCTCAAGTCAAAACGCACACGAAGACATGCTTTTGTCTAGTTAAAATGTCACACCTGGTTGAGGGGCTGACCGAGAATGACCTCACTGAGTCTGTTGTCTTGACCGACGGACTATGAGGGACGGGGTCGCGGCCACTAGTCGTAAATTGGCGCCAAAATATTGTCCCTTGGTTTGAAGTCTCCTCGCTTAACTACTCGCATGTCATAGATATTACACAATATAAATAATGAGATACACTGATTGTTGTTGCAAAAAGGTCATTGAGAGGGGTCATTGAACGCGTACGGCCAGTTTGTCTTTTGTAATTCAACAATGCCGATTAGTACCAAGGTCGAGTATTGCCACCGTCATTACCTTCGCACGAGAGCACCGGCCAGTAGTAGCAAAAAGAATCAAGAATGCTTACACTTGAATAGTAGCTGTTGCAGTAGTCAGGACACACTGTAGCTGCAATCCGTGCAGTCTTTCTTCAAATCTCTCCACTTTGTCTGGTTCATGGCGAGCTGTCTTAGCTCCCGTAGTTACACGTGAATAGTAAGGAGATACTCGCTAACTACATTTAAGTTCCCTTCGTGTCACCAGAACGACTCTTTATGGGAAAACGTACCGATTGTTTACGTCACGTGACAGGTGTTGTCCCGCTGTTACAGGTGTTGTCCCGAATATCTCAAAAGGTTCCATGCAAACAAGAGATCTCAGTGAACAGTTGTTTCTTTCTTGCCAGGGTGTATAAAGCTGTCTACCCGTCAAGGCTTTTGAATCACGTATGGGTCAGGACTCCGCATTGTTAGGGTCAAAGTTTTATGGGTCAAAGGTTACCCCTGACATGTGGATTTTCCAGTTCTCCCACTCTCTCTTGTCAATAGTCAATAGACTTATCATGCATGGCTCGTATCTTGAGCGCTAAGTTCGCACGTGCACAGCGGGAGCCAAGAAAGGAGATATGACATTAGTGTTAAACTATCAAAATAGTGTTGTACACAATCAAAATTCAAATTGACCGACAGATTTTTCAATACAAGACATTTCGAAACACAAAATGGTCCAACAACGTTCTGGTTGATTCGCAAAATTTAAAACCTACAGACTGTACTTGTTTTTTTTTTAAAGACAGAAGGCTAAAACTTTGCTTGGCCTATATCAAAGAAGACGGGCCTACGTCAAGGGCTTATACAGTTCAAGCGGTATTTCCTTCCTTGCTACCAAGAAATATTTTGTTGAACAAAGTCTTCGTAGAATGATCATTTGCATAAAATAAAGGAGAGGTCTACTCGGCCCTTCGCGAATATGTCTCAGGTGTGTAACTTGAAGGACTCGCTAGGTGGCGCAAATGACACTACTGAAGGCCGGTCCGCATCCAACCCAATCATGCGGTAGTCTCTACCAGACTATTACGCCGGCTATATATAGGGGAAATATTTGCCGGGGGACTTTGGCCATATTGGACCCTCTCTCCGTAGCCGACTCCCTTCATACAATTTATTCTTTTTGGCCAATTTCTACTATTTTCCCAGCGATCCGCGGAAGCTGGTAGAGCCTAATCATGTGGCGCGTGCCTTGCTTGGTAATAACTTATAATCTCCAAGCACGTCTTCCAGCAGATTCCACGGGCCACCGGGGAGAGGCCCGCTGCCCCGAGGCGAGCCCGGATTTAGAAAAAGGTTACGATTTGCATTTTTACATCTGCTTGGAGATTAGGTACCTTGCTCCCGACGGGAAAACAAAGGTTACTATACAATGTATGAGCGAGGAGGTTACAGTCTTGTTTGAAACTCCTTGGTATGAGTTACTGCATTATGAAAACGGCACAATTAGATGATTACTGATCATCGATACAGTTGACCGATATTATAGCACGTAATAAGATGAAAATTATAACTTACAAAGGTACTATCAGCCTGACGTTACGTCGCCGTAGTTGTATACGTCCATACACGCCACGCTTACATTACGTATTGTGATAGGACGAGGGGAAATACATGTATGTAATATCAAACACAAAACGCTCCACAAATGGTAATTAAAACGGTCTTTCTTCAGTCTGTTAATCAACCCGTATTTTTGAACAGAAGGTGTGGCCAGGATAGCTGATTTCCCGCGCACAAATTACGCCCTCCTACGTCACTTCCTGTGTTGTACATCTGTCGCCGACCATTAGTCCATGTAACTTGAACGAACCTGACTGGGAGGTATGACCATAGCGTACCGTCCGCTGTGCTTTGCCTAGCCTGGTTTGGATTATGGCTGCTCCAGTAGTCATGTTGGTACTTTCATGCAGAATGTGAGGTTTTGAAAGGTGAGAAGTCATCGGATTCCCTTCCTATTCGTTGTTAATGATCCGTCCTTACCTGGGTACTGGATGTCGGCCAGGTGCTCTAGCTCCGGGATACCTACTTCCTGACATGCTGTGTGTGGTACAAGTTACAACCGTGAGTTCGTATCCTTTGCTACATTTTGAAAATCTTCATTGAACGTAAAGAACAAACGTTATCCAGTTTTGGAGAGATCTAGACGTGCTTCAGGCTATCGGAGAGTCGATGTATGTTGTTCAAAGTTCAAAAGAGTTGTATCCTCGGACATTGCACTTGACGTGTCTGTGTATGTTTGTAGGGGGCTGATTTGTACAACAGTTTTCTCACGCCTATAATAAGGTTTATGTATACCTGCATACCTGTATTGTTCACACACTATATTCCGGTGTGTAACATATTCAACGTGCGGTGGCCCCGAGCTTGGCCACCCACCCTGGGCTTTCGTGATAATAATGCACCTGTTAAGTGTAAATGAATCGGAGTGAAAACAAAAAGACGACAGCGTCAGCAACAATTTTTGCGATGCATGATAACTTTCGATATAGAAATAATGTGAGAATCATAGGATTGTCCCACTCAACAGTTTTCCCCCGTAGCAGTCCCCCAGGAAATCTGTGCCAAATTTTCCATTCCCAACATGTACATGTACAGAGTTCCAGGTATCCCACTATATACATAGTTAGGTTCGTGGTACTAGTAATCCTGTGCCCTATGGGCGACACACAGGCTTGGGTGCGTAAGCTACAAGTATTGGCACAACATGTGGGCATACCAGGAGTTTCTCTACTGTTGAAAATTACTGTCCGCATTGCCGCGGACGACAGAATGACAGTTTTAGTTGTACAAAACAATTCTGACACATTCCACTCTTAAGTTGTGATTGTACAGCATTGCAGCTGAGCTGTATACAAGGCAAGGTGCATTGATCTGGAAATGATTAATTTTGGTGACACATCATAAGGAACAAGGATATTAGTACTTTTCTTGAAAGGTAGAATGAGATGTCGTAAGAATTTTAATCACGTCATTGCGTCCTTGTGTGTGAATTCCTTTTACGTCATTTGTAAATTACTTGAGTTTAGAAATACTTCTGTAGTCGACGTGCCTTTTACATTATGCATCATAGAGCTGAACCAACAGGATGCATATGGGTCATCTAAAATCTACCACACAGCGTAGACACAATGGGAAACACGCAAAGAGGTGCAACGCAGATATTAGCATGGCTTAACAGGCTTTCGGACAAGCAGGTTCCTCGTATTGTTACAGTACAATGGTTGACCTATATTGGCCCTCGCTAAGCCTTCTTGAGAGGTTAAATCATTTCCGAAATGCTTGACTGCAATTCTTTAAAAGTTACGGTTCGTGTGCTGTCAACTTTATTTCCACTAAAAGTCTTTCTCCATTTGTAATTTTCCTCCCACAACCTTAATGTCAATATGGCTGACGAACAATACATGTATAGCGCGATTTTCTACCTGCAACATTCTTTGGTCTTATGTTCAGAATGACATGACAAAGTACTATCTTGTCCAGGTATTTTTAGATACATCCTTACTTTATACCATCGACTTGTGTTTAATCCTGTCCTCTATTCATAGAACGCATATCTTTGTAGGTTAAGACGTAAGCTCGTCATGTGCTTGTCGATGAAGGGCACAAAAAGCCCTTCTAGTTTTGTGATGTATCTAGGATGTCTGGCCTGAAGATCTCCTGTAAGCCTTTGCTCTATAAAGATTCTGAAGTATGTCATAGCTACTGTCTGGTCTTTGATCCCCACGTATGTATAATGGGTCTCAGATTTTTGCCATCCTAGATATAAAAAGACAAAGTTTATTTTCTCCAGAAAGTGGGCAGTGACGGACGTTTACGTTTCGTGTCATCCACATACGCGCTCCATGTGGCCATCTATCTATGTCTGTATATCAGTTACTTGAGGTATCCGTGCCATAGGCTATATCTGACTGTCCTTCTGTAAATGTCGTAGTGTTTAAAAACTATTCTCAACACTGTCTTCCGTAATGCTACTGTCAGTTAATCCTGTCAAACAACCTTCTTCCGAAACCTAGATATGTCCAATATTGCTATCAAAACTATTCCTTATCACCCATAATTTACACAGAGAAGTAAGGGTCATTTACGGGTTAACCCCTTACTTTGAGTATTATCATTGATTAACGATTGAGATTGGTAGTAGGCCACAGTGACCAGAAACATGGCGTTCCCGATTGCAAAGGCCTTCTGATGTCACACTGCTAAACTGAAGTCCCAGAGGATGTTGGTGGCCTCATTGTGTCCTTGTAGTGTCAAAGTGGCTTGTACTAGTGGCGCCTTGCGATGTGTGTGGCGGCGAGTGGTGACTAGATGCCGCCGATAATGTAGCACAACGAAATACCACTGTTCTTGTGTTTAAGCCAACCAAAGTGTCAAAGCAATTCGTCAGGATTTGGCAGTGTGTTCTGGGTCGATTTATGTAGGGAATTAGGCACCGTGTCCAAATCCTCGCTTCATTCACCTATCCTTCTTGGAAACATCATAGTCACAAGTATAGCAGACGGCTCTCAATACTAGAGCGTATACAACTGAGAAATGACCAAATTAGACATTAAAGGAAAGAGGTGTTGATGATTTTGCCGTAATCTCATAATCTCGTACTATTAGGGAATCTCCACCTATCTGTCGCATAATATGTATAATTAGGATATTGTTTTGACTAGTTAGCATTTTGACAAAGAACGTGCTTAGCATCGTGCATGTCTACCAGAACTCACGTTGGTACCGAGCTTAATGATTTTCTCTTTTGTATGGGCCCCCCTTTACGTTCACCTTAGCTGAATGTGCCGGGCTCTCTAAGTGTACCCAGCGACAGGACATATTGCGTGTAAAACTATCATACAAAGGAATCGTTAGGGCATTTACTAGCAGTCTAAATACACTTTGGTGATGCAGGCAAATACACTCGAACAGACCACCTGTCATGATAGTAGCTTGTAGTTTTACTTCGAAGTGTAACACGTTGCACATTTACTAGAATCGCGTGCGTTGACATAGGAAGACTGTGTAGTGGCGCAAGCTCTTATACATGCATAGCTGCACTATCTTTCACAAAGCAATAAAATGATGATATTCCATATCTAAATTAAAAGCTAGAACAGTGAAAGACACAGATGACTAAAATCAGGCTTAGGTGTCCCCCCAGTATCGGGGACAGAAGGGAATTCGACCCTTCTATATGTCTTTGAACTCGCTGTTTGTCGAGCAAATTGACAAAGCAGGCGAATGAGATACAAAAGGTCCATTAATGTCCTGTAATATGATGGTGTTTGAAATAGAATGAGGCGAAGCAGGAATGCGGATCATGGAGAAAATGTTGATTTTGGCAGGTTACCTTTTTACACCATACTGTAGTGAGCAATGATAGCCATCGAAAGTTTAGGTTCTGTGTGGACTTTGCCATGCTTACATTTTATGTATAAACTACCTCATATTGGTTTAACGGCAAAGGAAAGTCGCAGTGTTTATAAGGATACTAAAGTAGTCTTTGGCATTTCACCCCCCCGTGTTTTTCTAAGAAAGATTATGGGCTGTGGAACTTGAAATTGAAGGCCATACAATTTTGCAAATCCAAATGTAATTTAGCCAACCTTGGCCGACTGTTGTAGAGCGCTGTTTGTGACATTGATCTACGGTGATGTTGCTTGGCTGGTCCCGCCGACCCTTGCCTTGGTGACCGGTCTGAGCTCGTGCGTAAGCGGTTACCAGGAGAGTGTTCATAGTCGTCTGCAAAGGAACATTGCATCAGCATATAAGTAAATAAACACTCTGAAAGTAACGTTAGGATGACGTGCACACAAAGGGAGGAATCGTTAATAGCACGTTGAGTAGCAGTGAGGTGGTTGGCGATTTAGATATCACTTTATCGAATGGATGATTTACTTCGATTTTGTTGATTATGTTTTTCAACTAGCGTTAGTATTTGTGCTACATATACTTCAGGTTTGCTATGTTAGTTTAGCGATTACGGGGTCTTTTTATAGATATGAATTGGTATAGAATATTTTTTTTTTTCAGTTGAATATGTGATAGTTGTGTGCCGATTTGTTAAAGCTTAAGATAGAGAGAACGCTAGCGACCCCAACTGAAAAAGCCCCTCCCAATAGAATGGTATAGCGCCTCTCTGACGTCACAACTCAAGATGGCGGCCACCATACATGCCAACGGATCCAACAGAGGTTTTGCTACGCAAACCTGTAATTTGATCCAAGGGACATGGACCTCTAGGCTTGCTGTTGTCATCGTCTCTCCTAAGGCCACAGCAAGTAAATTTTATGGATGACATCCTCCGCAGACTCCAAAATTAATGAGATAGGGCGAAAAAAAAACAAGGCAGGCCAAAAAAAAACAAGACTCCTATATCTTCAAATTTTGAGATCATAATTCTTGTTAAACAAAAATTGAGGCGACGGAATATGATATCATGACCAACAGGTCTTTTAGTCCTGTATTCAACCTATGTTTTAGTCCTACATTCATTAATATATAATATAAAACCACCTTGATCCAATAGTAAACATGTCCTTGTAGATGTGTATACATCTCAATATTTAGACTAACTACAACAAATGCAGAAAAGATCTTGTTGTACCATCATCTGAAGCAACTACACTGGGTATTCATTTGCGATGAAACACCTTGTGTATACAGCTCAATTTACTAGAACCCCCCCCCCCCATTATTTATATAATATAATAGTTTATTGCAAATTCATGCCCGTAGGCTAATTGCTTGTTGACAACAGTGTCGAAATACAAATGTACGGTAAAACAAAAGGTATAACGTTGGGTAACCTAAATTCGTGGGGTACTTAAAGTCGGGATTTTTCGAAAACGGGGTATTTAGGGATATGTGCTAGATGCAACATAAGTAATACCGCTAGAAATGCAAACCTGACAGACTTACGTATTCAGAACACTGTCTGAAAAGCTTCGATAAGCATGGATTATAAGGCGACGAGGTCAAAAACTCTCCGTCCCTTATTGAAACAGTCTGAGGGCTTCGTGGGAGAAGTACACAACATGGTTGTCGGCTGGTTTATAAGAAAAATGTCACATCCGCTTCCTGCTAAACACAATTATTTACAAGACAACTTATTACAATCTCTTTTGCTAACCTACAACTGGATTCTAAGTGTGATTAATCATCAAAACTCCTCTCTGTTGCTACAACCTACGGCACGTGTATCTTCCCGCCGCCATATTGTTAACCAGAATCCTGTTGTCAAGCAGACGACAAAGGTTTGTGAGGAACACTTTTTTGTCTAAATGCTGCGTGTGATAGTGGACTGAGGAAGATATTTTCCTCAAAGTTTGCTCCTAACACAACAAGGAACACATGGACATAGTAGTATTACCATTGCTACGGCATCCAGCTAACTTGCCATGAATAATGTAACGTTACACGTTGCCCGATGATGACGATGGGCCGACTTTGAGTGAAGTTCTACCGACTCAACACACGGCTTGTTCCCGAACTGGCCTGATGTGTGCGGTACGGCCGTTTTTTCGTGTATTTTTTTTTACTTGGACACGTCTATATCCATAGCACTCTCCTCAAGCCAAGGATGGAACGAATAGCTGCTGTATAAAATGTGATTAGCGGTAAGATATTCAAGACGAATCTTCTCTCCCGAATTAATGTGCCCCCCTGTCCGACAGCACCGTAATTGTGCGTGCGGCGCACGGTAGTTTCAAGTTGAAATATTATGGTGTCAGCACGACTAGAGACAAAATCTACCATATATATGATTAGTGCAAAGATAGTACATGATACTGACAGAATAATAGAAAAAAAGGATGTTTTATTGTTCTGCTAGATTGATTTCAGTCAACCATTATCGGAAAAATCCCGAATTTAGGTTACCCAACGTTACATGTAGTACAAGATCATTCTATATTGCTATTCTAAAGTAACTTTCTATATCTATGATATATCTATTTCTATATCTATACAATGTCCTTGCTAGAACAAATGCAGAAAACAGCTTGTTATCATACCATCATGGGCAGGAACTACACTGGGTATTCATATGCAATGAAACACCTTAGACTGTCAATGTTTACGACATATTTGCCAATATTTGGCATGTTGGCCACCTTCGGAGGGCAATGAAATTTCTTGTTTTTTATTTCGAAATCAGGCGAAAATTAATGAGCGCGCTGATGTCATCCATAAAAATTACATGCTGTGGCCTAAGGTGAAATATCAAGACTGTGTTATCCTGCGAACTTGCGGACTTACTGCGCTTCTTATGATGAACCGCCAGGAGGCGCACGCGTGCAGTAGCTTGTTCTGATTGACAGATATGCGCCAAGGGATGCTGGATCGGCGGCTTCTACTTGGCAATGTAGATTGCGTAGAAGACATGAAAAATGATTAATTCTTGAAAATGTTTTTCCCCGTGTCCTGTCTCCCTATCTGTCAAGCACTGCCATTGGCGAAAGTAGCACTGCTGTAAATTTAGTATAGTCATTATAAATATACAACATGTTTTTCTTAGACGGTCCTTGAATCGTTATCACACACTTTTTACTGGCATATTGGGAAATCAAATGCGCTCTCACGTTCTGGTAACTTAGTTCAATTTTCAGAAATACCTTAAACGTATTCCAAAAGGGTGGCATAGATTGTCGTGACTGATAGGGGATGGTTATGTTACTGATAGCACACGGAGGGAACGGTTATCAATTATTCACTATGCACTTCTAAGGACTTGACTTGTACGTCCCCGCTTTTTGATGGCCTCACGGTATTTGAGCCAAAACACTTTAAATGATTGTTTTACATTCTAATGAGCAAACCAACAGACTTGAATCTTGAGTGTACGTAAAGATGGAATATGTTAAGTTTGACTTTAATAAGTGTAATACATTGGATAATCTGTGCCTTCCGGTACCACATGTTGTGTACATGTATCTACCAATTGCCGGGAGTCTTATTTAGGCCAATACTTGGTTTACCAAAGCTGAAGAAAGACAAGAGATAGACCTTGCGTTTTAGGATTCTGGCTGCCGCTAACTTCTGTATCAACTGACTTAAGCCCCAATCTCAATGGACCCGCGGTACGTAATGCTTAGGTCACAATTGCGCCGGTGCCCGTCGGGGATGTAGCCCCGGCCGGGCTCTGACGTCTGGGAGGCACCGGCTGTCGTGGTCACAAATAAAACTTTCCTTCACGCTGCCCTGCAGGGGTCCCGGGGTGCTCCGGCAGGCACTCGGTGGCATTTTTGTAAAATTTTGTCACCTTCATTGGTCGGTCTCCGGCAGGCACCCGTCAGTTGCTCTGAAGGTGCCTTGTAGTGACCCCTGTGGGGTCCGACAGGGTACCGCGTGCTTATCACATCCCGGTGGGGCATGCAGTTGTAGGGTCCCTGCCGATTCCCCCGCGAACGACGGTCGGGCATCAGGCAGGCTCCTGGTGGGCACTCGTCATATCTCGAGGGGTAAATAAAATTGCACTGGAGATTCTCGAAGTTCTCGCTTTAGTTATGCTCACCTGATCTGTAACGTCACACGAAGTCACACGGTCTTACGAAGCATACACATTGAACTGGAAAGTCTTTCCCTGCTATAAGTAAACAAGTTGCTTGGTGTTAGTGTGAAAATCAAATACATCATCCCTCAAAAGACTCTCACAACTATATGCAATAGCAAAAGTGCCATGAAAAGCCATCATAACCCCTGTAGTAGAGTCACGTGCTCAGTTCTTATCTAATTTCAATTTGTACCATTAATTATTTGATCATCATTATCTATCGTTCTCTTATTCTCTTAATACTTTGCTATATTATCTATGATTTATAATCAAGTTTGATAAGTATAGACGAAAGGGGCCTAGTATAAGCTATAAACGTTTTTCCTTCCCCCTGAACCTGTTTTCACTTATTGTTTATCATATTATGTATTATAGATTTCCTTGGTGTGCAAATAAATAAACAAGCAAACAAACAAACAAATTATCATTTGTCCCGGTGGATTGCCGGCAATCGGAGGGGTACCTCTCGGTGTGCTCACGGTTAGGTCACGGCGTCTTTTTGTTCGCGGGGCCCGGGTAGAATTTAAGTCAGAACTAAATTTTTGTCGGGTCCCCACCGGGCCCCAAAATGGCCCGATAGCCGCAGGGTGTCCCACCGGGCCACGTAGGGGTCACGCCCGAAAGTGCCAAAAACGGCCCGGGAACTACCCGGCAGGGCCCCTTTTTCCAATTGTGACCAAAGCATTAGCGGGGTTGTTGCGTCCTAGACTGGATTTGTGTTACCCTTTACAATTACACTTTATAATAGGAGTATAATGCAAAACGTACAAGTATGGCTAAAAGACATGTACAACAAAACACACACTTCGTAAAAAGATTGTTTTTTATCGATGAAATTCGTTGAGCGCGCTGTCAAATCACTTTGTCACAGCGAGGTCGCCAACATGCTGAGGTTCAGTGAGAGGGGGGCTTTAGCCGACAGAAAAGAAATGTCATTGTCAGTCTGACTGTGAGTGTGTAGGCTTTTGGAAACTATCGATTTGAAGTGGCGAATTAAGAATTCATGTACAGCATGTGAGACACGATTAAATTTTTGTAGTCACAAAGGATGGCAATCACAACATGCGACCCACAAAGGGAAGGGACCACTCCATGTAGGTACCATGGTAATCACGATGGATTATGGGGAGAAACCAATTCATTACCCAGGATTAGAGGAGATAAGGATATTATCTCGCGCAAGCTAAAGGATGTCGGTTTGGCCTTTGTAGATAGATGCCTTACATGCATTGGTTAAAAGGTGAATATTCCACTAGAAACGCTGACCTCCAACTCTTATAGGTGACACCTTGTACTTTAGAAATGAAATATTTGCAAGCAAACGCACCCGATATCTCCCTCTTGTGACATATAGACCGCTACATTTGGATGATGGTGCGAAAGTTATTGTGCCTACTTTCTGGAAGGATTTTAGGCAAAGTGGCAAAAAGACAAAAAGAAAGGTAAAAAGAATAATGAAAAAAGCAACAACAATATATTTCCCTATTCCCTACACAGAGAATGAGAAGCGAATGGTAAGATGATAAGTTGATAGTGACTTTTCTTAAGCACAGGATATAGCAACTCTCAGATATGTCAGGATAAAGATTAATGGCCATTCAGGGTAATATTTCCCCTTCTTTGGGCTCCATTATCCGTCTAAATGGACATTAGAGGAGTTGGATGTGTGCTAACATCAGTATTTCAATATCACAGGAGGACATAAGGACATGTCACACACCGAATACCTACTAGATAATGGTACCATAATGGTGTGTGGTTCCAATATGTGGATTATGATATGGTTCTGGTTTATATTAGACTAAAATACAGACGATCCGAATCCATATGTTGTATCAATACAGATCCATAGACGTAATGCACAACATGAGGGTTCGCACGTTTTAATATCCTGGGTCGGTGGCCATACTCTGTGCTGGACTCGTCTGTTTTGTCAAAAGAATATAAGATTCCTTCTATACTCGTCCTTCCTTGTGTTTAGCGCGCATAAGATTTGATAATGATCTCTTGTGTATATGAAAGGTTCAATAGTTGCTGTCGGCATACTAGTGATGCGCACTAAGGCTCAATCCCGGTTCTTTTCCATCCATTACAGTAATTCCTCTTCCGTAACTGTCAGCTTATTTCTGAACTTCTGCACAGTGCGGCAATACCATAGCCTTGGTACTGCCCTCTTAAGCCCCCCTCTCACTGGACCCGCGGCACGGTGGCAGCGTCGCTGCGGCCGATCGAATTGATAAAGCACTCAACGAATTTCATTGACAAAAAACGAATCTTTTAAGCTTTGTGTGTTTCGTTGTCTTTTTGGTACGTTTTGAAAGATATTCCAATTATAAAGTCAAGGGTAACACAAATCCAGTTTAGGACGCAGCGACGCCGCCAGCGTGCCGCGGGTCCAGTGAGAGGGGGGGGGGGGCTTTAGGATGCATATGATCAGACCGTGTCAAACATGAAGAGCAGACTGAAGCCTACAGTGGACGGTAACCAGGCTTGCTTGAACCTTTCCGCACCCAGAGTACATAATTCAACACAGCTGTACTCAGATTCTTAACCACTTTGAGCTTGGACTCCTTCGCTCAAAGGGCCAGCACTGTCGTAAAATGGTACATGTTTAGAATAAGAAGCTTCTGTAGCTTTCTCGTACTTGTCTGGCCCTTTATATCTTTACTTACAGTTTTCTGGAAGTGTTCTGGTAAGTAGTTTATTGTGTTCGGGTCGATGGGGTAAAATCGTACATCACGGTTTTAGAATAAGAAGCTGCTATAGTTCTTTTGTACCTGTCTGGCCCTTTATATCTTTACTTACAGTTTTCTGGAAGTGTTGGGCAAGTAGTCTATTGTGTTCGGGTCGATAAAAGGAACTGAGAAGTAGATTGAAGGTCAATTATGTCTCGCGAATTCCAATACCGAGTACTTAGCCGTAATACGATTTTCCGTCTTCCTGAAAGTGTTTAGTGCGACGAATTTATAGATTAGTCACAGGTCTGAGGAGGATATAGGATGAGAAAGTAGCTAGATATATTACCTTAGTAGGATGTTTAAATAGATGATTACACTTCCTTGAACCATGAGGAATGATTGTTAATTCAAGAAAATAACTGGTCTGACCATGGCCGGTTATCAGACTTAACACATAGTGTGACATAGTCGTAGCTCGGGAGTATATTTTGTACGTACCTGATCCTTTAAGTACATGACTCATTGACTGGTTATCTGGATTACTCGCTGACCCACAGAATTACATAAATGACCCGAGATTACATAACCGACCAATAGGGGGTCAACGACCGACCCATGGGATACAATGACCGACCCCGGGATTGGAAGGCAGTTCCGCTCATGGAACTTCAGTACCGAATGCCGCCGTGCCGGTATACATGGTCAACTACTGTAATTACATAGCAGACTTACGAGATGGCCGACCATTCGGCAACATAGACGACCCATTTGATAACCCCCCTTCCAGTGGCCTGCTCTCTAATTCCCCAGAGGAACACGAGGTCATACATTAGACACTACAGACAGTAGACAAGACAAAAATAAAATGTCGAGACAATGCATAATGTACAAAATGACTTATAAACTGATGGACGTACCTAATACCAACTCAGAAAAGATCAAGAAATAGCCATGCCTTCAAGTACCAGAGTTATCAACCCAGAATTCAAACATTCGTTTTTCCCTAGAGCTATTGTAGAGTGGAACTCTATGCCAACAAGTACTGTAGGAGCATCGCTAGATATCTTCAAACAACAGCTGCAGTTAGATGTGCAAAGGTTCGCTGTGACAGGTCGTTCAGTGTAATATATGACCACATATCCAGCTGCTGTAGCGCCGCGTGCCTGTGAAGCTGGTGTGTTACGCCGACTGGTGGTACACTACGTATACGTGGCCAGCTCAGGAGGATTATCTGTCCAAACGCGAGAAGATTATGTAGCCCAACCGCAAAGATTACTCTCCGATACAGCGATCAGATCAAGGAGACTTTCAAATTCATAGAAACCCGTGATGACCCGTCTGTAGAGTTTGTGGAGAGAAATGACTTTGTTAATTATTCAGCTACCCTGATCTTGGCAGACATGAAAGTGGGTTTTAGGAACGTGGGTTGAATGAAGACCTACAATTCGAATCTACTGGGTGTATTGGAGAAACAAACTTGACATGTAAAGGGAAAATCGGTTTATGGACAGTTGTGGTGGGTTATAGATTTTTCAATCACAGACGTGCACACTTCCACAATCTGTTTTTCACAACCCTCTTGTGTTCCATCAACTGATCACTTTTAATATCCCCTCTCCAAGTCTTACACATATTGGACGCATTAGATTAGGATTTTTGGCAGGGTACAATGGTATGGTAACTCATGGCTGTATGTAGTACAAGATTGGGGTGTATTAACAACAGGTTTAACTACAGTAGTAAGCCTTTCAAGCCTCAGACGAAACAGAAGAAAAGGACTCATATAATGACTGTGATTAGAAAACTAGTTATGGTCTCATATTCTCATTCGACTTGCACCACTTTCAACTTCAAAAGAACAAGCAGGATGCCAGCAAGATCGTCTGCCAGTTCCACCTTGATTACATGGTTATTCGAATGAGAACAGCTAACTATAGGTCGGACAAAAAGTCATTTTCCTGCAAGGCGTGCGTAGAATTCATTCCCTGGTCAGCAGTCTCTCACGGGCTGCAGGCTGGGTTTCCTCGGCACTACAAGATTTTGTCACCGCCGGGCCAACTCAGCCCACTCCGGTGATTTTAGGCTGTCTGAATCAGTTTACATCGGGGCTGAGGCACATTTCCCTCGGGTGAATGTAGGCCTTGGTGCTGAAGGACTAGCCCTGCGGAGGCCCTGATACCCTGCTGGATTCCAGGTTATTCTCGTTTCTGATTGCCTGAAGGACCCATCATCTAAGGCAGACTTTTCCTGACGCACGCTAGACTACGTACATCATGCCGCAGGGGAGGCTGTGAGCACAATGGAAAGTAACAGTTTCCTCTACTCTGTATAGTAGTAACTATTAACATTACTTCCAGGGGACGGATTGGGATGGAAACAGCGGCTGAGCTCATTAGCATATGCGTCAGAGTCGACGTAACTTTCTGTCACATGAGGCGCTCTGATGAAGAGTTCTGCGTCATTCCGACGTATAAACAAATTTTTCTCCGGTAGATTGTGTGATATGGCATTGATCCAGAAGTTGCTATAAAAACCAAAGTGCGGAAAGTGATCAACCAAATCATGTCACATAGGAAGCAGATTTATTCGACAAATAGGAAGCGCAGGGCAGGGGCACTTTCGCTATGCACAGAATCACAACACCGCGCAGGCCAAAAATGGACCTGGGTGCTGCTGTTATGCAACATTATTGACCTTATACTTCACAATTGCCTAGGCGCGGCCATGTGGCGGTTGCTATTCGTTCACACCATAGAGCTCCCTTTTCAAGGAATGTGACATGTGTTTGGGTGACATTACTGCTACACTGCCAGAGTTAAGCTGTGAAAACTCAATAAAAGGCAGCTCATGCACAAAATCCTTTAATTTGGAAAACCCCACCTTAACCCCAATATCGCTGTTAAACGACTTCTATTTCACAGTTTGATTCTCATCAATACGTCATCTCAATGATGGATGGTCCAGGACCACTTAAGGAGCAGATTATAGTCTTAATTGCAAACTCATCACCAAGTTGTCATCTCATCCTTCGCTTGTCCTCAACTCAAATCGTGGAAAGACTTCAACTAGTAGTAGTAGCTTGTTGATCTCCATCGTATATACACTCGTTGGCTGCTCAGCCGACCATGATGGAGTTGTAGGTTTCTCTTAGTTGGACGTTTTTCTTCGATGACTGTCATGACCAGTGGCAATCGTATGCAAAACGTACCATACCACTCTCACCACCATTGGTCAGCTGCACTGACCTCAAAGACATGAACCCAAACTCTCGGTGGGCAAAGCATGTTGTCGCCATGCAGTGAACGTATCCGACTACGAAATGCCGTTACAAACCAAAATAACTTTATAACTTTATATTCTGGTCCTCCAGGATCCGGTAAGGCGCCAGAAGCGGATGAGCTTTATATCGAATTCCTGTTTCCCCCAGGTTACTCTGTGTGCCTTCCGACCTTTCGAGCTCACTTAATGCGCACGCTAAGTGCGTTTAACTGCACACATTCTGTCTCCCTACAGGACGCCAAGGGCTGGAGAGAACAGCCAAAATTAGTCCAGCAGGAGGCAGCTCTACTGTAGTGGCATGACTGAAAGTGTGAGGGTTTGACATTTTCAGTTCTGGTGTTATGTTGGACGGGTCAACCTGTTTCTGTACTGCTGTACACTTACTTCAGTTAGAACGGCAAACAGACAGGGAATACAAGTTGTAGCATCTCGAAATTTACATTTAGATTTGCTTGTTTGTTTGTTTGTTTGTTTGTTTGAACCTTTGTTAATTCATGATAAGCTCAAATCGGCACGCAGGCCGCGTTTCATTGAGGTCATGAGGGAAGAGGTAAGGGTCAGATACAATATAACAGAGATACACAGTCATTTGAGTCCTAATAACTCTATCAACATATATCATTACATATCAACAAGTGTAAAACCATTTGGTAAGACAGTGACAGTCTGGTCTGTGAAAGCCTGACTACGGACCGTCCCACTGACCCTTTTCGGACAGGGGACCAATCGGCTCTGACAGCGAGAGACTGTGTTACACAGGCTAAGTCTGTGGGATTTGTAAACAGATAAATAAACAGCATCCGTGAAACTAAATTGTCTGACGTGACAAATAGCCATCGTCGCACCTATACTTAGACAGTGCTACTTCGCTGTCACAGCGCACTTCGTTCTGTGAGAAATTGAAGACCAGCTGGTCTAATAAGCCTTCAGCACAAAGCCTACTGATGTTTGTGTAATGCTTATAGATGACAGTGAAGAAATTACCTTCTTGGCATCCAATTTATTTCTCTTTGCGATATGACAGTGTATTTAAATGCTACCTATCTTTTGTGGCTTGTAGGTCGTTCATTTTCATCCACATTTTCCTCCATCATACGTAAAACACAAGAATAATAATTGCTTCTATAAACGGGTTCAACTTCTGATTGATAACTGGACAGGTAAAATTACTTTGTCCGTTACTTGCACAAGTATTTCCTCAAACTTTTCTTTACTTACGAATTGCTTTGAAGAGGTCCACGCATTCTGTGCTACGTATGGCATAGTCAAGTATACTACCATAGCTACATCTTCTGAGATTTGTTGATTTCTTATCTTTTGATTACTGCAAAGCATTCAGGACCCAATGGATGTGACCCCTCGTGTGTTCATTTTTAGACGCTCGTTTCATCCAATCTATGTTACTATGAGGATTGTCTGTGAGAAATAATTCAACATTTTCTGGCGTCAGGCAGGTCTCCGGATTTGCACAACAAGACTGCCATAAAGCAGCTGAGGATTGCTGCCACTTGTTGTCTAAAGTTCTTTTTTTTAATATTCTTTAAGATTGTCCATGAGCTTATGAGCGTTTTACGTGTGTGATATTTCTGGCTCTACATATTTGGCGTCCGACAGTTCTTCGGATCTTCACAGCAAGCCACTCAGAAAGCAACTGAGGATTTCTGCCAGTTGTTGGCTAAAGTTCTTATTTTATCTTGGACAATACCTCTTCATATATATGATATATACGTTGAGATTGTCCATGAGCTTACCATGTGCTGTAGAAAATCAGGTTTACCAGTGCTGTACGTATGTGATATTTCTGGCTCTACATATTTGGCGTCCGGCAGCTCTTCGGATCTGCACAGCAAGCCTCCCAGAAAGCAACTGTGGATTTCTGCCAGTTGTTGGCTAAAGTTCTTATTTTATCTTGGACAATACCTCTTCATTTCTATGATATATACTTTGAGATTGTCCATGAGCTTACAATGTGCTAAAGAAAGTCAGGTTTATCAGTGTAGTACGTATGTGATATTTCTGGCTCTAAACACGGCGCTTGCTGCAGATCGTCAGGCTGATTCCCGGCTCTGACGCACGCTGCTGGCCTGATGGGGTCGTTAAACGAGCAGGATGAAGTGCCATGACGTCTGCACAATAACAGCAGCGCCCTTCTCTCGCGGGCAGGCGTTACGTCACCCGTGTGTAAACCGTGCGGCTTTTCAGGGCAAATTTGTTATCCTCCGAGCCCTTTGTCGTAAAAAGAATGACGCATTCGGAGACTTAGAAAGGTTTTTCCTTATTCAATGTTTTGTTGATCAAAATTGTCGGTGACAAACAGGCATGTAACCGTACATTAAGAAGGTCATGTAACGTAGACATACTTCTTGAGACAACAGAAAAGAGCTAACAAGAGGAAAACAATATTTACAAGGTCGTTGCTGTACTACTTAGTTGCTAAGGGTTCCTGAAGGATTGTACGACCATCTCAACAACTGACCCTCCGTACCATAGATCTTCTTCTGACGTCTCGGAAAATCTTCAACATCGATCTTTCTCTACTTGTAATTTTTGTTTTCAAAGTCATCCGTGACTTGATTGTTAAAGCGGGCTGATTCTTTACATCTCAAGAAAAAGCCTATATCTTTAGGTTGAGCAAATTAGCCGGATTCATGTGGCATTATTCCTAGATTGGACTTATTACTCAGTTGAACTAATTTCGCCACAACAACTCATAGTTACCATCTTACAATGTATAGAATTAATTCATTTTTTTCTGTTAGTTGTATTAATTGTGATGTAAACTGAAAATTTTAGGAAAGTACGTACATTGTATGCCTCACATGCATGTATATATAGCACGCACAGTCCTGAACGTTATAGGGTCAGTGCCTTTCTTCTGAAGACAGATGTGCGATTTATGGCACAGTGCCCTTGTCTCCCGTGTTAAAACTGTCATTAGTGATGGGCGATAAACTTCACAACTCTCCTTAACATCTGCTCGGTGCGCAGACTGGCGTGTTTGCCGGCGACATCGTTAAAATCATCGCATCAAATGAGGGTTTTACGATATGTTACGACGCGCACAAGATGTTTTGTTGTACTTTTGGCAGGTGGCTGCACTAATCGATTTGATGAGTTGAATCACTGTGATACGTGCAGGTAGATTCCATTTGTATGCATTGTTTGGAATCATATTAGTCTGTAGAAAGGACAACGAATGTTGATACTGCAAGTGAAGTTCATCTCTAGGGGCGGTGATCATGACTCAAACAGGCTACAGGTTTGAAAAGATTACCCAAAACACATATTTTGTCAATGGTCTTGTCTTGTTGTTTTGCAAACGTACCCAATGTAGCGAAAAGATGTGGTCTTGCGGAAACCAACAGTGAAGGAGTTCGCGTTGATTTTGCTTTGGTTTTATCAACCAAATTGTGATACATCACTTTTCTTCCTGTAGGCCATAAAATAAAGTAAAATAATACAAATATAGTAACTGAAATGTACTGTAAAATGTGCATTTGGATTACCTTGAGTAAGAAAACTTAAATAAGGTTAACTCCAAATCAGTGTTCAGATCAAAAGATCATAAAACAAGCCCATGTATAATAATAATAATAATAGTAATAATAAGAATAATAAGAATAGTTTATTCGTCATAATATAGCATCATGTTCAATAATCATCATCAATCTCAAAGTCCTTCTACAACAACAGCTTCTTTCCACGGACTGCCAAACTATGGAACTTCAAAACTACTATCTACTGAAATAATCATTTTCGATCAGCTTATGTTAGTTCAATGCCTAGAAATGGTCAAATATGGCTTTGCATTGACCAAACCCGTTATAAAATGGCGCAGTGACCGGTAAGCTAAGGCAATACAGAAGTGGCTGATACAAAGAGACGTCCCTTTCCTACGCCCCTGTCGTGTGTCGGTACACCTATCCGGGTGACTGGAGGCCATCTGTTACCTGGCACGTCTAATACGGGCAGTCTGTCGTGATGGATGGGATGAGATACATGACTCAACACGCCATAGACAGGGTGGAGGACCCGGGTTAATACACACATGGAGACGGCTGATAGTATTAAGCGCACAGTCTGGCGTTGTGAAGCCAGGTGTATCTTCTACAAGGAGGACTTGAGAAAAAGATTCATTCGTGCGTAAAAAGACCAAAGACTCCGTTATTAACGACGAATAGTCAGAGTTCATAAAGCTCGAAGCGCTTGGACCTCAGAGCCACCACGCAAAAAGTTGTTTTGCAAACGTAGCCAATGTAGCGAAAAGATGTAGTCTTGCGGAAACCAACAATTTGCATACCTTTGATAGTATTGCCCATTAGGCCTTTGAAGCAGCAAAGTTCAAAGTACTGTGTCCTAGCAGCGAAGTTCAAGATGCAGTAGGCTTTACATATGTGTAGCTATTTGATCTCTGCAATGAACGACAAAAAGTTCTGGAGAGCAAACTTCACTTGTTTCACCTCGCAGGAGGAGGACCTAATGATGATGATGATGACGATAGAATGGTGAGACAGACTTCGAGAAGACTGACGTTGCTTTTGGGCTCTGCAGTTATTAAAGTTATTCTTATGGTGAGTCGTACAGACAGGAAAATTATCATTCGATATATTTTATATACTACATTTATAAACACAGCCTAGAAGGCAATATTGGTGAGCCGCCGACACTGATGGATGTTTGAGGCCGTTCAGGTCCAAGTGGGACGGGATGGGAGGGTGATAAGCGCCCCGGGGCGACGCGATGATCGACAGAGGTTACCCTTCACGCCTCGGCGAGCGGGAAAATGCCATGTACGACGTCAAGACGGGCACGCTACACGCGTCGGGGCTGCAGGACAACCTCTCTGAAGCACAACAACGTTTTATTCATGTATATACACGCCTCTAGCAACATGAAGCAGGAAAGAAGCGATGTAACCTGCTTTTTAAACTGAAATTAATTATTCTTCATAAAGTAGTCTTTCCTGGACTTTATTCGTCTTTCCTGTTTTAATACCCCCATTCCGATTGGACGTCGCTCTCGCCGCGCGCTCTCTGCGACATAGAATTTAACAGAGCGCTCAAAGAGTTCCATAGATAAAAAAACTTATCTTTTTTCGCTTTGTGTGCTTTCTTGTCTTTTCAGTCATACTTTAAAATCCTGCATGATATTCCAATTATGAAATAAAGGATTGCAACGAGAGCGCAGCCCGATCGCCGTCTACTTGAATGGAGGCCTAAGGCACGCTCGGCCGTACTTTTTCAGAACACGAACTTTCCGTACGTCTACCACAGCCCTGTCGACATGTCGCCCATGATGAACTGTCCAATTGATCTATGCAAGACTTTTCCATAAAGGAACGAGCGTGAATTGGATAGTGATTTATGGGAAAGGGCAGACAGGGGAATAAACATGAAAGGTCGACATTACGCTACCCTTGTTGTTACGGTGTGAAATACCAAGTGTTGTAGAATTTGGCTGTTCACGACAGAACCTAAAGCAAACTCTGTCTACTCAATTCCTTATAATCTAAGAACACTGTTGTTTTAGTTTGGTCTGAAACTTTAGAGAAGAATTTTGACATAAATGAATGAATGACAGCAAAATGAAACTGTTTTGAATCCAATTTATTCTATCTAAGATTGCTGTGATCCGTAAGAAATGGTGCAGGGGGATGGAATTTGTAATGACAATGAAGTTCTATGATAGAAAAGTCTACCATTGGTGAGCTGAGTTGAAAATGCAGCCGTGGGCCGGAGGTGGACGGAAGAAATATTCTGTAATGTCGATGAACACCTAGTTTATATCATTGAAACCTTCGCCTCTAGAAAGTTCTTAGAAAATTACCGCTAGTTCAATGCAGGTTTACACACGTATAGGTGTACCACAATAAGTATAGTAAAAGTCCATAGAGGTCTTTTCTTGTCCCTAGGTTAACGTTAGTCTGACATGTGTAAATGTCACGCAAGTTGAGTGGGAGGAAGAGACCAGTGCCTCTTAAGATTTCCAGGAAAGAGGGCCGTCAAATCGTAGCGTCCTTAGGTTTCTTGATCTTATAATGGACGGCTTATCATGAAATGAAATCACATTACTATGAATTCGGTATGTTCGCGCAATTCGGCTTGAGGCATCCTATGTGGTATGCAAATATATTAGTTTCGTCCTAATCTGACGTTCGATACATACTACATGCCACCGTAGTTATACATTGTGGCACATTTGGCATTAAAAACCCGATCTATCTTAGCCTGCCTAACTTGACCTTAAATTAAGGTCAAATGTCTTATAAATTCTGTTAGCATTTCCCTGATCCCCTCTCACACAGTCTCAATCCCTTGTGATGAAGCTATGTGCTCGGCATTTCACGGGAATTTATTGATATTCACTCGTCTGGAACGAGGTTTACCCGTATCTCATGTGCATGGTTGCACAGTTGGGGTGAAGCGAGGACGCATTAATTCTCGTCCTTTCTATTTGATGACTTTTCGTGTAATCTACAACAGGTAGGTACCAGCATTCACATGGGGAAAAACTGAAAATTGGAAACTTTAAAAGGAGACTATTATCAGAAGCCGTCACAGACGATGATTTAGTTTCACTTTGACGGTAAAGTCAGTGATGTTGGTTCTTGTTGACACTCAATTATGAATCTATTGGAGGACCCAATTGCAAGGATTCAAGGGGCCAAAATCCTAGCATTATTTATAGAGCACACCTTTAACAATCGTTCATCAGTTAGAGCAAGAAAGTTAAAATCTTCTGAAAGAAATCAATGTATCACTCTGTAAAATTGGTGAATAATGTTATTTGGGCTGCCCAGGAATACAACGTATATTTCTGATATTCGTAGCTCTGGTTTACATAGAAAGTTTACAAAAAAATAAACATTCTGCCACATTTCTCATGTTCATCCCTTAATCATAGTCAATTACAGAGCTTCACTATGATAAGTAAATAAAAGCACAAAAAGACTTCATGCATCAGACTTCAAAAGCTGAAATGGCTTCTTAATTCAAGCTTTATCTTGCTTTTAGTGTATTTTTAAAGACAACATTCCCATAATCTATGATAAAACATATATTTCTTTGCATCTAAATCTCGGAAAGCCAGTAAAAGCATTTTCAAAAGTACACGGCAATCCCCGTGTCTAAAAGCAAAAACAAGATGACTCCACGGATTCCAACTAGTTTGTTTACTTTCAATAGTTGCAGATCAAAATCCCCATCTGGAGACTTAACTGTGATCTCCCAGCATCTACCTTGATGTGGCTGACATCCAGGTTTTACCATTGTGCGCAGACCGAGACGGCAACCTACAGCCGGTAATGGACGTTAAAGACAGAGGGCTGAAGGGCGTTGTGTTATTGAACACTTACAAGATGGTGATCATCAATTATCTCTGGCAGCGATGGCCTAGTTCAAAGTCACCGTCACAGTGTGACTCCAGAGAAGACCATTGTGCTGCATTAAGTTTATTGTCCTGTACCAGTAGAAAACGAGACAAAGAGAGCCTAGTAGAAGATGATGCCCACCAGCCATACAGCACTGTTGTACACTACATAATGCGGTACAAATACGGCACTAAGTTTTATTCCGGATATCTTTGCAACAATATATCGTTATCATTCTGTCGTTCAGCTTTGTTAGCGAGGACTTACTACATAAGAAACATTCTTTGATAACCAAAGGTTTTGGGAAACTAAAGTAGACCAGATTCAAGTAAAAATGTACCGAAATCGAGCAGACCGTACAATCACAATATCAGTAGGAATAAACGAATCGAAAATATGTTTGACATTAACCCTCAAACCACCGTATGGGGTCAAAACTGACCCCAGGCGTATATCAACAGGTGCCATTTTGACATTTCGAGTCGAAAACAAAATTCCTTCTATGAGTTTGTTTGTATATATGTCTTATAACTTCCCACAAGTTTTTACCGAGATTGGCTCATTGTTGATTAAGTTATCCTAGAAAGTTTACGCATGGTCCAGTGGGGTCAAAACTGACCCCAGCAAAATCTGCACTCATATCTCTATTGTTTGATACTTTCATCTAGTAACATGTATGATAAGGGTAATTATGAAGATAGTTACAAAATATAATTTTGTAGAAACGTGAAAAAATTTTTTTTTTAAATGAACGTAAAGATTAATGACGTTGCGACGTGTTATGACGTCATTTATGTGATTCTATTGACGAAAACCAACAAATTGGGTATTTCAATATAATTCAAAGGTACACGATAAAACTTAAAAAGAAATTATGTATGATAAATCATAATATATCCAAAGACGTTATTTGTAGATAGCAACAGGAACGACGTCAAAATGACGTCATGAAAATTATATTCATATCAAATTACACTAGCGAAATCCGCCATCTTGGTTCCGCCATCTTGAATTATCTTAAATGCATTTTTTCATCATATAACCTAATAGCACAATAAAAATGGACCGAAACGTTTATATGAAGATTGTTTCTGTTTGAATAAACATGGTAATGATGAAATTTGAGGTTGAAATAGCCGGTCATAGCTAATCTAATTATATCGTCCGCCATCTTAGATTTTGCCCGATGACGTAATCAAATATGCATAAATTATGAATATTAAGTCATAAAAGTGATAGTGAATTAAATTGGTTGGTATTGATGTTAGAAAATAAGTGCAGTTTAAAAAGACAGCCCTAGAATTACATTGTAAAATCCAAAATTAGCGACTTTTTCCAAATATGGCTCTAAGAAACCGGTTACCATAGCAACATGAAAACATTGATTAGATATTTCATTAAATCAAAATTGTTGCCAACGAAATTTTTTTAACCAAGTTTGGTTGTTATAGCGTCAGACATTCAGATGCTACCGGTATATGACACCAAGTGTTGGCGCAGGCCTCAAAAGAGCCTGCTTGTCTGAATAGCACTAGTTGCAATAGACGATGTTCCCTAATTTTGCATAAATTATGATAATGAGCAGAAATTATTCACACCTAATCATGTCAAACAGTCCCTTATAGATTACTTAAACTATATATATATACAAACCACAAAAATAGTTACCAATAAAGCTATATTTGTAGAAAACATTGTGGGGTCAGTTTTGACCCCATACGGTAAGATTAGTCGTAAAAAAGCTATGGTGGTTTGAGGGTTAGTGCATTGTTTTAAACCAGCTAATAATACTGTCTCAATAATTGTTCGAGCTTCACGATCTAGCACATACAAAGGCGTCATTGTGGAAATGCCCTCCCCGTGACTAAGCCTTGATGCGATGGTGGATGTGGTCTTAACCTGCGCTGGAGGCAATATGCCGGTATCATCCCATCGTAATCTGTTCATCACATCATGCCTTGGGCGTTTATAACATACCTTATGGCGAGTAAAGGTGGACATATGCACTAGTCACTACGTATCAGACTAGGCCAAAGCTATCATAATCGTTAAGGAGCAGAGGGTTATTAGTAAGCCTTATTGTGCCTGATGGAGCGACAAGCAAAGTGGCTGGTATAATCTACGACACGGACGAGAATTCGTGGACACAACGGACCGAAAGACCTTTAAATGGTTTTAAGTCCACGTATTTCTCAAAACGATGATAAATTTCAAATCCAATGTAGTTTAATGGGCTTTGTGAGCCGTGGGATTAAAAGATGACAAAGGTAACATCTGCTTTCCTTGAAATGCTAGTCCCCAGATCGATATGATGGCTCTTTTCTAGAAACTTTTCCATAGGGAGTATCTCAGTGAATTTTTCACAGGTTGCATGTATGTTTCATCCTTTTTTTCGGCGTCATTTGGATATTGTAAGATGGGTAGTGACACGTGTGACTGGCCTTGGGGTTGTAAAAAGTACAGCATCTTCTCTGCCATCTTACGATGTCATCAATACGTGAGCGACATGTTAATTATTCAGTTATTTCTCTAGATCTGTTCATAAGTAGTTTTCGTCAAAAATAATCCTTTGCTTACAAAAGAAGTTAACTTTTCACTTTTTATTTCATTTTACATGTAATGTCATTTCTTTTCATTTTACATCACCAAACATGCTGAAGTCTCAGGCAAATATCAAAGTAGCATAAACAATATGCATATGGTGTGTAAGAAAAAAAGCTGTTTTGGTACTATAATTTCTATATACAGATACAAATTATCCCTTCAGACGATTCCGGGTGTATGGGTTACAAATATCATTCATGAAACCTACCCTGAACTATTTTTGATCGGTCCCCACATTGACGAATACATTAAACATGAAGTAATGCTCCGCTCACCGTCTGTACGTATCCTAGCCGGACGTCCTACAAGCCGCTCCCTCTGCTACTCCGCCGGCCGAGGTGTTGGCTTACAGGGGCTTGATTGCCGGCGTAGCAGAAAGCATTCTCGTGGTTAAAGATAGTCACATAGGAATCTGTTAGGTGAGGATGCGATGCAAAGATATGGGGCGAGTGTGCCAGCCGAGAACACCGGTTGTACGGTCTACGCTCATGGACGGTGCCAAACGTTAAGACACTGTGTTAAGGTATGTGACCTGTTCTGCTATTATCGATAACTTGCCGTTATTGAAACTACCACTGTTTTGGTAGCTGTTTTGAATATCACGTCCTCCCACCATATCCCATGCCCAGTCCGTAGGCGTGGAAGGGTTTTTTCCCATCAAGGTTGGAGTCGTCAAATTTGACTTAAATGAGATCATGGCAGAATTAAATTCATTGCGTAAACACAGTTTCTTCAGGCATCACCCCTTCTAATGATAAAAACTAAGATGAACGCTTTGTAATGAAGGCTGGTAAAGTACAAGATATTTCGAGCCACTCTTTAGCAATGTTTCAGGTAGTCTAGGAGATGGTTGATAATGGATACTGCGATCTCTTCGTGAAGACTAGGCTGTTACGATTTTGAACACAGGCTTATATTATGTGAAAAAAATACTTCTTACAAAAAATTGTCTTTTAGTTGTTTTTTTCGTCACCGTTTGATTTCAAAACCAAATGCACTTTCAGTGACCGCAAAATAATTGTTTATAGCAGTAAAATCAACTGACCTCATTTGCGAATAACATTGCTCTGAGCTATTTTCACGATCATTACCATATTGATGAATATTTTTTTCAAGCTGAAGATTTGTTTTTGTCCGATGGAATGAAAAAAACGTAGCAGGAATTTTCTTTGTGTCGAAATGGCATCCTTTAATTGTAAAGTCATTTCGTATCTTCAACAATACAAATTATTGTATTTGGCACAATTTCCCTGTAATCTCTGATTAAGTAGTTAACCTTGCTGTGTGCATTTTGTATGTAAGTATAATGAGTCGTGAATTATGAAATCATAACGCTTAATGGATTCTGACCCCATCTTCATGCCATAGATGTCCCATCATGTCGGGCATTTCCCTTTGGCACTGATGTTCCATCACTATCAATTATAGCTATACGACTGTTACAGGCATTTGTTTCTTCACATGTCAGGAACTGTTTGTAATGAGAGTCGCTAAATATTTGAAAATAAGTTGTTCGATTGAACCGTACAAAAGAAACGAAAACGACCGGTTGTTTCTTTCATCTTGCTGGGATATCAAAATATGATCTGTACCTTTTGAGTCCATAATCGTTCTCATATAGCGCTAGCATTCAAGAGTATAACGTTTTAAGATTAGGAAGAAAATACATATTGACACCATCATTTTGACGTCGATGATAGATATGAATTCACATTAACGATTAACGAGACTTTCATTTTTCCTACCTGAGTCCTACCCAATCTTGCTTCACCATTAATTTCATACACATTCTCATTATTCCTCCAATGTCACCACCTGACACTCTATTTATTTTTAAATTTTGTGTTGCAAAATGAGGACAATAATCGGTTAAAGGAATACGATTGACTGCAGCAAGCCGTTACTATACTGAACAACTACAGACAGACAAATGTCTGGAACATGCTCGGGATAACGCTAAGATTGTGCGCGGCTTTGCAGAATGACGTCTTCCCGTCGACATGGAAATGGAGATTTCGGTGTCTATTAATTATATGAGTTCCCAATGTGGAAACAGCAAGCCCGAAGCTAAGGCTTACTGTGGGTTAACGCTTCTCAAAGACATGATGATTAATCATTCCTGCTTTTGATGCTACAGCGGACATCGCTCTTTTTTTCACAGATGTTGGCTAACATTTACAACTGCATATCCAACAGTTGCGAATGATAAGAAATTTCCTGGATTCATATCTGAGAAATAGTATTATCAATAATACTTGGCTTGATTAAAACAAATTGTGTGGCACAATTGTCTATCTGGCGTTATAGATCACTTTGTCGATTGCCACCTAGAAGATGCTCTTTGATATACACCTGTAGGAAGGGCAACATCCTCATATATTCCCGGGAAAGGTCCCTCATACCCATATATCCTTCTTCTCATCTATTGGCATATACATGTTATTGGTACCATGGTGCACAAGCTGAAAAAATGCCGTATCCTGAAAATACTATGGTTCCTGAAAGTAAAGTGGCATGTCGCGTCATGTATGTAACTGAAGGATATCCAAAAACTAATCACAGTTTAGTATTGAAGTTCGAATTCTGGTCCGGTTCCCTTAGGTCTAATCCGTTTAAGATTGGCTAGGAAAACCATTTGGTTACAAAGTCTTGTCTTGGAATCAATTCTAGTTCAGTTAGAGAAAGCTCTAATTCCATTGCGGAATCTGTGACTGATCCTCCTGTGATGGAGGTATGTGAGGAAGCCTGAGCAGACTGTAGGCAGAAGGCGATGAAGACGAATCTGGTGTGCAGTACAGCGCCCAATAGATTACCTTTCCTGGAGTCGTTTCAATAAATTCCTGGTAGGAAACCGGCCACTTGATAGGAAGGTTCGTGATAGGATTACTTCGATCTCTGGCCCGGAGAGTGGGGTGATTTCGTTCCAAGGACAAAGGATTGATCACAGTGTAAGTGGGAGCGCGCAGGTTATCTTGGGATGGTAGTTTATGTTCAGGGGAGGCGGATTGATAACAGCTATGAACACGGTGGAGTCTAGCAGCAGCATGCTAGTTTCTACTTCAGCACGTATCAGGCCACAGTCTTAAAGGAGCAGTCTTTGTGGCATTGTTGCATTTTTTCCAGATCTTCGGACTGAAAGTCAGCATTTTATTTCTTAAAACAAGTGTTTTCTACGTTCACTGACGTTCCTAAGTTCTACGAGTGATGGTGATGTTGTTAATACACGCCCCGGCCGTGTGGTTATGGGAGGGGTAGGGTACATAAGTCTTCCTTCACAACTAATGCCTCCTATGACAGCAGATAAATCTATAGGAATAGTAACATATCCTTACTAAGTGTGATGTGCGGGAAAAGTGTACTGATGTTGACCCGTCACTGACACTGCATGGTGTTATTCATACATTTCCGCTAGATCTATTATCTTTGTGTTAGTTTGTCATTATGTAGCGTATTTTGCAATATTAGTGCTGTTATGAATGTGTACATAATGCAGATGTATTCATCTTCTTTCTTGTAATGTACTAATATATGTATTCCATCATTCATACTTAATTCGTTTACTTCAAAAATGTATTATTCAAATCCAGCAAGTGACTCGCATGTGCATTTGCAGCAATTGTCTGCGTTCCTGTGAGAAAATGGCAAAGTTTTTTTTTGTTAGCTGAATTCAAATCAAGCGATTATGCGACTGAAAGTCTCCATTTATTCCACAGAACAATACAATGATTTGATAAGTAATTCCCAAGGCTTCATTTAGGAAATTACCAGAAAATGAATTAATACATGAATCCCCAAGGTGCTATTTAGCAAATGTTTAGAAGCTATGGGGCGCCGTTAAGTGTTAATAAAAGCGTACGAGTCTGTCATATGAAGTCACATGGGCATTACTAGAGGTGCAAGGTGAGGAAATAATGAAAAAATAATCACCAACATTTTGCAGAAGTTAGGCAACCAGAATATGAAATACAGTTTAATACACGAAGGCCTTTATTGCACATTCCTACCACACTGAGCTAAGTACAGGTCACAACATAACATGATAAAATCCATAAGTACAAGATGCACTAGGTAACATTAAATAGTAGAAATAAAGGAACATGTATGATTTGCGATTAGAGGTTTGTCCAGCTGCATTAGGAATATGAGAATATATTTACAGCACGTGAAGAAAATAGAGAAATATGGCTGTACAAATCTATAAAGTGTATTTCTCTCCCAAGTACATTAGATTACAAAATGGCTTTCGTCTTTTTTTGCTGCTAAAATTGCCACATTACAATGAATCAATGTGCAAGGCCCTTTAGTTATATGTTATCTTACAATGATCTGTACTCAGCCCATCGGAACAGAAACATACAATTTCATTACTTATCAGTTCCACAGTTGACACAACCGTGCGATAAAAATAGAATTTTTTTCACCTCCCGATGATCTAGATTGACTGGGGCCATATTGGAAAATTTGCTATTTCCCCATGGAAGATATCAAAGCTCGTGAACGTGGTAGATAACGTGGTATTTTGGGAATACTTTCTCCGGTTACTTACTATTTTTTTTTCGAATATCACCAATCACTGCGCAAATCGATAGTGCTACTTGTGATACGCACACAATCTTTAAATGACTGGCGTCACGTTCCTCAAAACAGACTGCACAGCCTGCATGCTATCTGCATCTACGCGTACTGGTGAACATTCGGTACGCATTGGAAAGCCCCTGACTGTAAGCGTAGTACTACTAGGTTTGCGTGCTGAAAATATCTCAACGAAAATTTATGTTTCTTGACGACAATTCCCAATATGAATGATTTTTGTTAATAATCCCACCATTTAACTACGGGTTTCTCAAAATTTTTACATCTCCGAGGCTGTATCTGTATCTATATAGCCGGTATAACCGTCATTAGCGTAACACACCAGCTTCGCAGGCACGCGGCGCGGTAGCAGCTGGTTATATTACACCGAACGGTGAATAGTCGGTAGAAAACATCGTGACGCAAGTAGCTTGAAAAGGGCAGACATGGTTTACATTTTCCTCTGTTGATGGCAAAATCGTTTTAATGCACGTTTAATCGGCACCTGTAATGATGTTATGAAAGTTTGCAAATGTCAGAAGTCGGGTTGAGTCCCTTGTCGGAAAGGGTAAATGCGTCTCTCAGCTCCTGATCGTGATGGGATCATTCATTCGTGTCCTGAGGATACCTACACGCACTAATTTCAACAAAACTACTGAAAATCTATGCACAAGTTCCGTGGTAACATCACATGTCTTGACTCAAGGGAAATTATGATTAAGACTAGTGAGCTGCTTTCTTGCGTTCTATTGCTAAATTGCTGTGGATTTTCCGGGATGTATCAAATTCCTTACGAGTTCCTATCAAACAGGTCATACTGTACATGAAGGGCTTCTTCAAGGGCAACAATATATAACTAACTGAAAAGTTCACAATATTCATTCTCATGGCGTCCATTTTGATCGAAAACATGCTACCTGTCTCGCCATACACCCTGCATGTGGAGAATGGAGGATTGCCAAAGACGTGTCGATGTAGGTGACATGTTCAAGCCTATGGAAAATCAATGTGCTTCAATGAGGGATGCAGAGAGACCACAAGTCAAAACATCGGGGTGCTTACAGAATCTGGTCATGGTTACCAATTGATGACGGCGATGGTTATTCAAAGATGGTTTTGGTACATCCTCTCATTAGCATTGCTAGGATAACACATGTTTTTGCCAAGTGGTATTTTTTGGTTATTTAATTGTGTTGTATCAAAATTGTGTTGTGTTATGTCACATCCAGGACATTCTATCTAAACACCTCCTTGGTCACATCCGACCAACACGTCATTACATACGTAGCGTCAATCATAGAATACAAATGGCTGCAACCACTGACATGAAGCGAGCCACGAATGGGTCAGAGATTCTAATACGAGGTTTGGTTGAGACAATTTAAGGAAGAAGTCTCTTGCATTTCCAATAGCTATAGACAGCTAATGATCCGGGGGGGCTAAAAGTGCCCGCGCCAACTTTGACATCGTATAACTGCCAAACGACGTATGGTAGGACAACCAAACTTGGTGACCTTTCCTAAAATTTAGTTGGCAACAATATTATGATAAAAGTTTAAGTTTATCATTTTTCGTGTTGCCATGGCAACGGGTTTCTTGAAGAGGCATTTTATGCAAATTTCGCTTATTTCGATTTAAACATAGTTGTTTCCAATGTTTTCTTGCTCAACAACACTAGTTTCCTACATGTATAACATCACATGTGATTTAATGTAACTCTCATGATTAAATATTCATCAATTATGCTAATTTGATGACGTCATCGCTCAAAAACCAAAATGGCGGACAAAATCATTATTTTCGGTAGAAAACAGGCTTTTTTGCCATTAAATTCGTCACAATTTTCTTAACCAGAATCATTCAGATTAATGTTTTGAGTCTATTTTGATTGTTATTTGGGATCATACATGAAAAAAATGTATTTTGAAAAATTTCAAAATGGCCGATCCAAGATGGCGGATCCCAGGGGGTCGCTAACAACACATGACGTCATTCTTCGACGTCATTTTGACGTCAAGTTAGTCACCACTGACGTGAAATGTCTTGGCATACCTTTTAATCAATAATACGCACTATTTTGTCTAATACTTTTAGATATTATGGGAATTCCCTATTTAGCCAATAAAATCACATCGATGACGTCATAGTTACGTCATATTACGTCATTACGTCACCAAACTTACAGGAATTATAAAACTTCACGTGAACATCACTCCCTGCCAATTTGGTGATGATAGAGCATACCGTTCGGAAGTTATGATGGGGGGTCGAAAGAGCCCCCCCCCCCCCGGTCCAAGAAGTCTCAAAAAAGCCCGGTCTAGATAGGGTTACAGTAGGTACGGAATCTGTAAGCACTTAATGTTAGCGATTTCAACTGGAATCACTTGTCCTTGTCGAAACGATGGGACGTTATTGGAATATCTTCGTCTACTCTGACTTCGTCATGGTTGCTCAATGGAAGTAATCTATGTTCATTACCGGTCACCGTGGTTTTGTGGGTTGTTGATATGTATTTAATCCGACCGCAGTATCCTTGTCATTCGTTGTGCATTTACCCTTGACGACGTCTACTGCTAAAGATGATTACATTGGGAAGGCTCAAATTGGGGTTTCGAATACGTTGAAAAACGTTTTCGCATGATGATATTGGCCCTGCAAATTACATGGATAGTCTACAATACTCTTAATGATGGAAGCGTTTGCATGTTGATGTACCATATTGAAGACAAGTAATAGAATCACCCTTCATGAAAATACCGCTAACATATGCAATATATAGTATAAGATGATATGGTATGTAAGATAAGAAATGCAGCTCATGACATAACTGTTTGCAAACTTGATGATAATCATACGGTTGTTAAGGGAAGGCTTACAAAACTTTTCAAACATCCGTATGATCTGATGTACTTGCCAATGCAGCTCTTTTTTGCTTGGGAAAGATCCATCGAAAGACTACATCTATATCAAACACATTTCATACTACTAGACCTTGAACTTCATCAATATACAGCAACACGCGTGGAAACTCCAAAATATCCGCGCGTGAACTCTCGATGACTTTAGAGGCTCAGACTGGTAGGTTATTCTGTCAGCTCTAAAGTTTGGAAACTGACCAAGCAAAGTGGGGTCAGACGAAGGTCACTATCATGGGATTTTTGCCTACCCTGTACTAGTACTTTATCTAACGGTATGTGCCAGATATACCTTTTTTAAGACATTGAACTTGATGTGTTCACAAATGCACCAGTGGAAACTTCAAGATAATAGGACGCGTACTCTCGATGACGTGAGAGCATGGTAGGTTATTGTGTTGCCTCTAAAGTTTGGAAAGTGTGGGGGCATCCAAAGGTCACTGTCACTGGCTTTTTTCGTTCTCTCTGAAAGTACCTGTGGTTTTTCTTAGAGTAGAGATACAGTCTTCGAAATCCAAATGTGTACTAGGTCAAAATTGTAAATGTCCAACTTGGAAATACTGACTAATAAAGGTCTGTTAATGCGGTCGGGGTTTAGACTTGCATGGTCGTGACTGGAAAACTAGCGAACATCTAAAGTTGAAGGCATGATTTTACCCAACGTTTGGAAAGAACCTCGACTATCATTTGGGTAATTCAAAGGTTTGAAATGCACACACAAACACACACGCGTACACACACGCACACACACACACATACGCACACACAGAAACAAACACACGCTCACACACACAAGCATATACACACACACATACACACACACACACACACACACACACACACACACATATATATATATATAGATAGAGAGAGAGAGAGTGAGTGAGAGAGAGAGAGCCCAAAGTGAAAGATGTTTTCTACGTACATATACGCGGGCCATGCACTCGATTGTTTTTGGATTCAGTACCACGGCCGTTCATGTGATTATAATTGCTCAAATTAAAATCTTCCTCATTATGACGACGAACGCATCGCATCGTGCTAATTCACTGTGGTTTAGGGACGTAAAAGTGATACTAACAAGGGATCTAAGACAAGGGAGCTGAGAAGCATATGTATCAAAACCGTGATACGTTTATATTTTGTTCCTGAACGTTTCATCACATTACAACCGACTGCAAGCGAGATTAAACCTTCAACTCAGTAAAACAGTTGGTCTTATCTGTGGATTACTGTATTCTTCTAAACGTATGGGCCCTAAAGATGCCCAAACTTAAGTTCAGTTCACGCTAAAGTGTATCTGGGAGACCTGGGAGAGGTGGTAGACAGAACGGTGCCACGGAAATCCCGGTAAGCAGTGAGGATTGCCACAGCTATGTGTCGGCAAGCATTTGTATGTGCAGCATTGTAACAAATGTCATGACTAACTACGTAATCATGTCATTAATAATTATAGTAATAATGAAAATTACAGTACGCATTACACATCTTAAAGGATTACGCTCCGTACTGAATATGTCATGATTACATTACGCCTGGCCTATATTGTGCACATAACAACATAAATAGAATCGATGGTTATTTCATCCCTGTCGGAGTAATATATTTTCAAGCTTAAGTATTTTTAGAGTTGCAGTCAAATATCTGCCTTATGGCAAATATGCCTGGACTCTACATGACTTGTGCTTTAACAAATATGAAGAAAGTTGTATATATTTCATTATTAAGGAAAGGGGAAAGCAACATTCTTAGGGTAATGCAGATGGTTATCAACCAATCTTGCATGTATCTTTCTGTACACACATGGTAGTCTATCAATATCTTAGTGCTTGAGCTGGAAGCGACCATAGTGCCCAACCCTCAAGATGAGGATGGGACTAGGTAAATATCTTAGTCATACGTTTCCCTCCGATCTTTAAGATGCCCTACACCGTGGTTCTTTTTCTTCTTCAGATCTTCCTAGTGCATCAAATCAATTTTTCTACATCAAGGAATATCTTTGACCTACTCTGAAGAAGATCAGTCATGTCAGAGAATCTGGCACACGAAGGTTTTTGCTCAGGGATAAGAAAGATGTTGTGGCTTGCAGGGATCGACATGTTGCCAGCGTATTAATGTAGCAATACATCACCATGGCATTAGCTTGCAGGGAACTTCAGGAGTGTGTATCTCCCTTCCAGTCAGGGATATTCTTAATGTTTATGTAATACTGGTTTCTATCATTCTTTGTTGTCTGCAAAACTAAGGTAACGTTAACTTTAGCTTTGAAATTGAAAAGACATGATCGTTTAACGCATTTTATATATGGTGTATATTGTACATGTTGTTCACGTTGAACATGGATGTCAGAACCGCTATATTATATTCGTTTGTGTCAATAATGGTTTTAATGCAAAACAAGACCTACGGTCATCCATCCATCCAACTTGAGATTGTGACATGCTCACACATATGAATTCAGTTCTGTAGTTCAATGCATTCATTTTCGATCATCACTTCCTTCTACTTCCGAATTGTCTGGGGACATATTTGAGGACGAGTCGTGCAGGATCTAATTTACATCGCAGCGTTCACAGAGCTTTGGGAGTTGGGTAGTCCGACATGTAATGTATGGTGTTGTAGACTTTGGCACTGAAATGCCTCCGTTTACCTATTCAGACCACTTGTTTTTGGCTCACATTTGACACTGAAGTCTCTTGTGATAGGCTGGATGAATGAATGGATTAGACTCGTCATTAACTGATCAGGTCGAAGTTCAAACGAAATAAAAAATGTCCAAGGGAGAGCCAAGGTGTCTTGACCTTTTTACCTAGACCACAATGCATCACCCGAACTGTGATATGAGGCTACCTGCGTCAAAAGTGGTATTTTTGTGTGTTTGTCTTTCTGTGTATGTGTCTGTTGGTGGGCGTTTCCAGATATTTGTGGTCAGCATAACTTGATATGGTCTGATTGGATTATTAGTATGTGGGTAGGTATTGATAAGGTCAAGGTCAATTTTGGGTCCCTTGGCGCACTGCAAAAGAACTTCTGTTTTTTTCAAATAATTTGTCCTGGTTTGGCATTTAGCAAGGGTTACAGACGCAAATGAAATGGTTGGCAGATTGATCTGGGCACCTTCCAGAAATACGTGAAAGTACCACGCTGACGTATGGCACATCACTAATGAGTTCCTTTCACATAACCAGCCAGATGAAGTACTTGTTATTGTGCCGACATGACAAGGTAATGCTTAACGAAAGAAATACTGCTCTCTCAACAGCCACAAGCATTAGTCAAGTTAATTGGTAGTCCTACCGACCTTGACACTCTCCAACTGATAGTATTAACAACAGTACTTTCAAATCAGTACATTCTGATGTCTTCTCGTTTCTCTTACAGGTTGTTCATTGGGAACAAGACGACTTCCTCCGTGAAAAGAAATGTATCGGTGAGTGTGGTGAAGCCTCAGACTTAAATTGAACAATTTAATCTATCGATTGCACTTTCTGGGTAGGGTTGAGGCTATAAAGTAAGGAATGAATGCCGATGAGCTTTCCTGTCTTACGACCGAAAAAGTGTAGTCTGTTCACGGATTGCGCTGGACCTGCAATACAAGTGCTTTTAGAGACCTTAAACCCCACCGAGGACGGTCAATTCCACCTCACGTTTCAACAAGTCATTTTACGGTGAAGAGGCGGGCAGAATTGCCGGACGGACTAATGGTCCTTGACTACAGCTATCTATAAGAGCGATTGATTGTACTTCAAAAAACGTCCACGCTACGTTGAAGTAGGAGGTAGCGAAAAGATGGTCAAAGAGCAGGCACTTGAGAATGGGATCAAAGCCGTACCCACGTGTATTTAACCAATATCCTGCACCGGTCAAACGTAACTATTAGCCATTTGGTAGAAGATTGCTTCATCATCCTGACGTATTAAACTTGAGAGGACCGTTAGGTTTGTACCTGTACGACCGGCTCGATACAGCTTTGAAGACCGAATGTAAGCATCCGAGAAATGAGCTGTGGACAAAGCCATTAACCTGGAAAGGATTCAATCGGATCCACAACACACCGTCAATGATAGAAAAAGTCCTTCAACGGCAACGGTACTTTCACAAAGCTGACAAAAAGTCACCGTACTGACGGGATAGCCAGCGATCCAGTTTGGTGAAGGTTTCCTGGCATGGCCGAGTCGGGTTTGGTTCAGTTTCTGAGGTGGGCCATCTTCACGTGGATCGTACTGTGGACCGAGACGGCGGCGGGGCGGGAGAGACTGGTGGCCCGCATGGAGGGAGACCTCATCATCGGGGCGCTGTTCTCCATCCACGAGAAGCCGAGGGGACCGACAGGGATCGCCGCCCGGGAGTGTGGAGACATCCGGGAGCAGTACGGTATACAGAGGGTGGAAGCCATGTTTCAGGTCAGAAACCTTTCTTTTGTGTGTGCATATACTTGGTCTTTGATTCTATCATAGAACTCATTTCTCTAAATTGAAAAATCACAGAGATGGACAACGTATTATTCAAATCACATCACTTTATACTATCAGCCAGGTAGAGAATGAAAGTACATGATTTGTCCTATCTATTGGCTATATTTCCGTTACATTCAGGATATTGTCGAGCATTCAGGATAGTGTAAATTGTTGAACATTCAGGATATTGTAGATCACTGTACATTCAGAATATTCTAGATTGTTGTACATTCAGATCAGGATGTTAATTGTTATACATTCAGGTCAGGAAATTGTAAACTGTTGAACATTCAGGATATTGTAAATTGTTGTACATTCAGGATATTGTAAGTTGGTTTCCCCCGTTATTTCCCTGCTAAGAATTACTATCGTATGTAAGTGGCAACCGTCTAGTCGGTTAATGCTATTATGGTCATACAAATCATAGTTCATAGAATTGCTCCACAGAATAAGGGCACACGGCTTATTGATTTGTCATTACGACTATAGAATGTCAAACTTACTCACAGCCAGGGATATTAAGGGTGAATGATAGTTTCCCGTCCGTCTGGGCAAATCATTCAGAACTAATTAGGTGGAAACCGCATGAATTGCCAGACCATTAAGGCACATCAAGTAGAGGTGGCGGACATTTTACTTGTATTGATAAATCCATAACTTATCAACTGAAGTCTATTCATCCGTGCCATTGTAGAAAGTGAAAGGTCGTTAATCACCATGGTCGGATACAACTCGTATTCATTGCCCAACGCCCCCTCTTCGTGGACAAAACTGACAAGCAATTCAACTATACCGGGAAGGTTATGGACTCTAATGTTAGACCATTCCTAATCGCTCAAGCACTGAACATCAGCGTACTCTGTTACACCCATTTCCATTTGATGCCGCAAGCGCTGAGCGGCCAAACATTTGACAGGTCACTCATAATTTCATAAATGAAGAGCGAATCTTTTTACGCTTTGTTGCTATAGGTTTTGTTGTCGTGCTATTTCATCTTGCATCATATTCCAATCATAAAATCCAAGTTCGGTCTCACTACGTTGGCTCAGGCCCCATTCCACGTGCACTAGGCAGTGATGCCGCCACGACCTTGTTGCGACCTGACTTGTATTTGACAGTATGTAACCGTTGACTTTATAGGTTGCATATTTTGCAATATGTAAAAGTATGACTGAAAAGACAACAAAACACACAAAGCGCATACAGAGTTGTTTTGCACTCTGCAAATTTGTTGAGCACTCGCAGTAAGATCACCGCTCTAGTGGAATGGGGGTGACAGTCGTCAGATCGGCGTCTAGTGGCCTATTAGGAACGCCCCAGGCTTAGTATGGTACACACGATTTCCTGAAACTTTTTCGGAGCAGATGGCCATCACCAGCCAGGCGCCCTGTCACTAATAAGAGGAGCGGTGATTTGATAGGACCTAATTTCAGAAGGAATCGGGCAATTATCGATCTGCCAGTCTCTCTGTGATAACCATGACCAGGAGTGAAGAGTTCCTATGACCTACATACGCCCACACTTGGCCTACATCCACCCGTGCGAGACTCCGCAGTCCAGAGGTGTGATTAGGTCATTCTCCTTTAACTAAAGGCCGGCAAATTCTAGACACGAAGCTGTGAAATAGATCGTTATTCCTAATGTAGAAATAAGTTTTTATAGCGTAATTCCTTTTCATTAAGTTATTTCTGCATCTTTAACCTACTTTTAGGTTCTCCGTATATTGAAAATTCTTGCCCGTAGGCTAATTGCAAGTACATGTAAGATGAAAGGACGGACAGACAATATGTAAAACAATATAGTATGTGACTTTTCTAGTCTAAATACTGACACTAAATTGTAGCCTATTGGGCTTGACTTCTAATTCCGGGACAGTGGAAGACGAACGATCCCACTTTTTCTGTAATGTATGGGTTTTGTGATCAGAGGAGAGCAGTTTTCTTTTGTCTGTATAAAAGCAAGCCATCCCCAAAAGCAAACCAATTACGACGCAGCAACACAGTAACACATCAGAAACCACCCCACATCGTGCTTTGGATCAACAGGACTATTTTGTTTCATAATCTCCCTGCAGGAAGTATGACAATGAATTTACCGTACGTACATTTATGGCAGCGAACTCATCATACCCGTACCAGGGGAGGGCTCAGTGCCAGAGATGTCATGTGTACTGAGATATTGAATCAAAGCATCTTATCTAATCTATACAGGACAGGTTGGATGACCTTTTCTGTGATCAAAGTGTGGTTGTGCTTGCAATACGAAATTCTTCCAGGTTACCGACCTGAAAGTGGAGCTAAAGCACATATACGGGCGTAGATCGATCGAAGATAAATATTTCATCTTCCAAGGAGGTGGACAATATTTTGAAAATCAAAACGACAACATATGTCAACGTATCATGTACTAGTATCCAATTTCCTTTCAACAAATCTTTCTAAGATGAAGTTGTAAGCCTCATTCCACAAGAGGTCCTTCTGTCCCGTAAAGTACCCGAAGCCTTCAGGAATAATGGAATAAGACGTTTCTAGGACACCTACCTTGGGTCCAGAAAACAATCTACGATCAAATTGCTGCCATATCCCCCATGGACGTCGTTTCAGCACTCTATCAACACATTGTGACCCATTTGTGTAGTGAAAAGAACAACAGAAAGTAAAGTCTTCAAATGTTTCCCCTCACTGGTCAGTCGCACACAAGTCATAGCCCCTCTCTTGATGTACTTGAGACCACCTCACCCCCAAACCACTGCTTGAACGTGCCTACCTTGTATTCGACGCACGACCTCTACTGTACTCTACCCATGATTGAAGCCCGCGGGGTGTAACATTTTTGCTGCCTTTAGCGGCGTTTATGTTGGCAGGTGGCCCCTCATTCCCCCCCCCCCCCTCCCCTACTCTCTATGGTCGTTCGAAACACACCGTTTCATATTCCTTAAATGATTCTACAGAGTAAATGGGCCATTTGCGCTATAGTCCCTTCTCATGATATTAACGAAAGGCAGCGCTCTTTTTTATGTTCCAAACACCACGAGGGTCATAAACCAACCAGAACATTATGGTAAACAGGGTCACTGACCTGACTTGCAACATTAGCTTCTTTATACACAATTCATTACCTTTTGAGGATGTAATATCGAACAAATCCTTCCCATTCCTCCCAAACTGCCATAACCACTAGGCGTTAAGCACGGGGTCAGCTCTTTAATCTCCTCAACTTCGCCATTCGGGCTGTAATAGGCAGGAGGATTTATAAGTGTTAGGCACCAAACTTCAAACGCCTTACATTTGTAACTACCATGAACGGGGTTATTTTCTCTATGAATGTCGGTGGTTATGGAAAATTTGCAGTTTCTCCTTTTATAGGTACCTTATTGTCCGCTGCCTGCTCTTTATCGTTCCGAGCGGCCCCACTATATATATACTTCAGTGTACTGTGGTATCCTGAAAGCACAGGAACGTTAACTATGCAGTGCAATAGAAAATGGTTTTATGCGTTCTCGTAGAGTTAACAGCATGGTCATAAATACAGCTCGTTTGTCGGCTCGCTAAGTGTTTGGAAAGTGATATACTTAGTCCAGAGTGTGTTTTTTTTTTCCTTTTACCAAACATACATTATTAGAAGTTGCTCTGGATTGATTAATTCACTCTGTGTAGAACATGATTGACAATACATACCTCGAATTTGTATCTGTATGCCTGTACTTAGCCCGATAGGTTGTAATTATCATAAAAATTAACATTATTAGGATGGAAAAATCGTTTTACAAATCCTAATGGCGGTATGAGTAGCATCTATATACACGTAATATGTGTTTCCAGGCTGTTGATATCTATAGATTGTTTGCAAGATTGCCAAGTGAATTTCATCCCGTGCGCACCGAAGGGGTAGGTTCCGTTCGGTGACTAGCCAAACCCAAGCAGTTTGCTCATTGATGGCAGTTGTCTTTAAAACTGTTAGTCCCGGAAAAGAGCTAATTGCATTTGTTACAAATAGAAACATCCGTTTCGTGTTTCCATGTTATGGTGTAATTCGGTATCAACGCGTAGCTTACAGGTCTTGCTGTAAGGGTAATGTTATCAACATCTCACCCACTTTGCGAAAATGTCTTATCGTAGCACGAAAGTACATTAATGTATTAAGATGATCATATCAACATGACTGATCATTTTCTATGTTACAGTGACAGCCATGTACCATGGGGCTGATGCCGATATATGCAGCAATTTTAGTGGCAATACGATTTTCTAATTAGTTTTAAAGATATAAGTTAAGTGCCTAGTAGCCTTTAGAGCAATTTACGATTTCTAATGAGCATGGATGGTAAAGGGCCATGGGGTGAAATAAAGTGTCCTTTTGCAGATGAAATGCATCATCTAAGTGCTTTGTCGCATCTGACATAAAACGTCTATCAACTACAATGTAACCCACATATACATACATCACAGCTATTCAGTAATCATACAACCAGTCAACAGATACAAAACGTATTCGACTGCCTTGTCTACATTACTCATCAAATAGACATATTAAAATCTGGTACGTTCGGTAGATTTCCAGCTAAAGAAAGCGGACCTGAAGCAAGCTCAAAGGAGAATGAAAATACTTTAGTGCTGTCTTCTCCCTGAATGAAAAGTTAACTTTGTTGCGGATGATGGTGTTAAGATGAGCACAAGTCCCACAACGATAAGACTGTACATCTGTGCATATCTCTGTTGACTGGATAAAGTACGTTTCGTTGATCAATTTAATTACAAGCCAGAAACACCGTACTGCGATATCAACTTCTTCTGATTTACGCCTTATGGGTCCTGCATTCCAATATCTTTGTGTGAGAAATGAAGATGGGTTTGGTTGTGGTGATCACTGTAGCATGAGGCACTATTGGGCGTCCTCCTTAATTGCATTTACACGCAGTACGGTGGAAGGAAATGGGTTTACACAGCACATTTAACACGGCGTTGACTTATCACAGGTCTTATCTATCTTTCAACGTTTCCTTTTATGCCAAACAGGCGATGCTTTATAGAGGTCGACAGGATAAATCTGGCAAAGTAAAAGTAGTAGAACGCTTCTATCATTTACTAAGCTCCAGCTTTATTCCCTTGGGTCTCATAAATACATCTAATAAGCAGTGACACTGTATGATAAGACATTTAGATAGTTAGCTATAGGTATGTAGTATACCTACCAAGGCACAACATAATTGCTATGTTCATTTCTCTGCGTTGAATGTGTATCTCATGTGAGGTGCATGTTATGTAAGAGAAAAACGTTTTTCTTATTTCGCTCTCTCTCACTCAGAGATCAGGTTAGTTAGATTTCCAGAATCCACTGTTATAACTGAATATGCTTCTTTGAAGACACTGGACAGAATCAACAGCGACCCGACCATCTTACCGAACATCACGCTCGGTTGTGAGATACGGGATTCCTGCTGGCACGACACAGTAGCGCTGGAGCAGACCATAGAGTTCGTCAGGCACACCATATCTACCCAGACACAACACTCAAGCGCACAGGTAAGAATATTGCCTCTGGCTCTGAAGCAATATGTAACCTAGATAACCGCCCGGTTACATAACTCCACCACATTGAAAAACAGTGGGTGTGAGAGATCTCTAGTACTAGTGTAGGTACAGGAGCTGATATATAGGAGTGCATCATACCTGGGGACGGTGGGTTGGTGATCCGTTCGGGCGAATCTTTTCAGGGTGGTGGAATTATGTACCCTACTGAAATTATGTTATTAGATGTTACAGTCCTATCAGGCACTCCACACGAAGAGCAAGAATCTCCAAGGTTATAGAAAAACGTCTTTCTTCAGCACCTTGTCGATACACATGCACACCACAACATCGACGCACACATTCAGCCTGCTTAGTCAGCTTGTCATGAGGATCCTTTGAAACAGATGGAATTGTCGTTACTACCTGATGGACGACAGATCGCTCAACATCAGATCTCATAGCTATAGGACACAGTTCTCTGTGTCTGTAGCTTAAACCCAAGTTACCTCGGGGTAAAATGACTACTAGCTATCTAACACAAGCTCGAGAACAAGCTATCCATGCCTTCAAGGACCAGATCATCAACCTAGAAATGAGGTGTTCAAACATTTGTTTTTCCCTTGAACTATCGTACAGTTGAACTCATTGCCACCAGGCACTGTAAGAGCATCTTATTACTATACAGATAGCCTTAGATAACGCTTTCAGCTAGATGTACAAACTTTAAGGTAATATTTGACAGGTCGTTCGGTGTTTTCTATAACGACAGAAACCCAAGTCATCTCGGGGTAAAATGCATTAATATCACTCAGAAGCACTTTTACAGTTCTCTGTTATCCCCAAAGGCACATGATGCAGATATAAATTGACGCCTCTTAGGTAGGAATCCAATAAATGTGACATCTTATAAAAGACAGTAGGCAAAAAATGTAATTATAACTTGCACTATTGTTTTCCCCCGGCTTGTCTAATGGAACGTGAACACCCTGTATATTGTATCGTTTGTCACACAGACACACAGTATCGATTATATGTAGCCTGTACACAGCTCCAGGTTCAAATCTGACTCCAACCTTCACTCTTCCTCACTGTCAATTTTGTCATATGCATGCATTCATAGTATTTTCTTTCGGCGGAATAGATTCTCTTCTTGTGTTTATTTGCTACATGTAATTTACCCAAGAGAGGATGACACTTGAATATTAATAGTTCTATTCAACAAATATGTTCACACTTCTTACAAAAGCAAGACGCAAAAGACGAAGAAACATCCAAGGTACTCTCAAACCCGATGTAATTACTTATCTGGTCATAACGTTTTACTGCTGTTCAACATGTTTTTCATTACTTTTAGCGTGCGTATAATTTCCCTTGAGAATCTACAGGTGTATCATGTCATTGGTATATAGTACCATATCTGCCCCAATGTTAACCTGGTACTACAAAGATGTCTGATGTGCTGTTGCAGAAGTGTCCAGATGGTACCGAGCTGTCGTCTCCGATCTATGAACAACCGATCGTTGGACTGATCGGACCCGGGTCCAGCTCTGTAACCATACAGGTACGACCGGAAATTCTACTCAATATCAAATACAAATACTAGTAGTGTTCATTTTTGCAACATGCTAGAACTGTGCATGGACAGTTTTTTTAACGTGATGACTATAACTTAACCACTGTACTGATATTGAAATTAATATGACACAGAATATGCACAGAATATCAGAAGTTCAATCAGTAACTTGCTGCCCATCTGTGAAGAATTTAAGCTTTGTACGTCACAGCAGAGTGCATTCAAATTAACATAAACCAAAGCATTTACGCCGGCAATATGAGACATACATTAACACATGATAGACATGGTTGCTTTGCCTGGTACCATTCATCATTGAGAGTACAGTCTCTAAGTAAGAATACTACGCCTTTGTTGTATCCAAAATGCCAAATTTAAGCTCATACTGTGGGAATGATTCAGCCACATTGCATTTAATATGACAACCGTAGCTTGTTCCGACTGCTTGGATTCATAGATCTCACTGTCTCAGAGTTGCGTGAACAGACGTCATATGAATATTAGTGAACGTTAATATCATGTCAGTTTATATCTTGTCAGACAATTCATCCCAAGATTTTGGAGGAGGAGCACAAGCTGTTTATATACATTTATGCGGCTGCCTCTGTCCCTTTCAGGTCCAGAACCTCCTCCAGCTCTTTAACATCCCCCAGATAGCCTACTCAGCCACCAGTAAGGACCTCAGTGACAAGGCCCGCTACAAATACTTCCTTCGGGTCATTCCACCGGACACACTTCAGGCACAGGCGATGGCTGACATCGTCATGCACTACAACTGGACGTATGTGTCAACTCTACACACTACAGGTAATCATCATAACATACCAGTATTTAGATATTTAGTACAGACAATGCCGACCATGCAGTTGTGTTGTGGTGAAAACTTTGCGTTCATTTCTAATGTTCGGATGCTCCAGATGCTCAGCTACTGATCTTCTGTAACAAACTTAGCCATTGCCACCAATCTTCTTCCAATCAAAGCTTTGCATCAGCTGAGAGTCGAAGGAAGATGTAAGGAAAATATCTTCAGATCACGAACTTGAGTAAACCTTGGCTTTGGTACACTTTATTGGAGAAGGTGGTCTACCACTGTCCGTACTTTGTAGTCCCATGTTGTACTAATCGTTAGCATATAGAGGGCGATGTGAAAAAGCTTTCAGGCCCTATACCCTACTATCATCGACGACTTTTATAGCCCGAATAATCGTTGGTGGATTGTCATTCATGTGCGCTCAGTCTGTTTAAAACGCTCAGCTGCTGGTCTTCTGTAGAAAACTTCCAGTTTGCTATTATAGTTATCAGCTAGATCTTACTGACTTGTCAGCTCTTGAAGAACTTTTCTTCTTTAAACAGCTTGACTTGGAACCAATTCAAAGTAGAAGGGAAATGTTAAAGAATCTATTCAGACCATGAAGTCGAACTACCTTCGCTTTGGAATCAGTTATTAGAGAGTTCTGCCTGCCTCTACCTTTACGTCGCTATACCATCTTGATGCTGTACTCATAGGGAGCATGCGTATTAGGAAATGAAGAGTGATAAAAGTGAAATTTAAAGGCCCTAAACCGTACCATCTTATCTGCCAAATAGTGGTTGTGGAAATTAAAGAGAAACATTACAGATTGCTGCAAGCTTTATCCTTATTTAATTGAGGATGTTAGATACTAGCCGAACATCCTCAATTAAACGAAGCGCTAGAGAATAATCTGCTTTGAGTACCTGTAATCCTATCCCTGCCGTTTAAGCCCCGTCCAACTCCCACTGGATAGTAATTTCATGAAAATGGAATAGTTTGGAGCTCCATCGCACGAGATGTGATATGACTTACAGTGGCATCACAAAGTGGCAAATTTCCAGCATTGCTTTTCGATGAAAACCTAATTGCTTTATATATCTTTGTGCTTAAGCGCGTATATTGACGTCCGTGCATCCAACGGGATGATACAATTCGTCGCTTCGTTCCAAGGATGCTGCATGTGAATCATGATCAATGGAGGAAATTAAAAAAGGCTTTGTCAGATGAGCATCTCTAGATATGATGTCAAATATGTGAAATCTAGACAGCTGGTTTGTATCACTAGTTATGACAGCTTCCATTCGGCACGAGGAGCTATTCTGAGAAAGATAAATCTTAGTACGTCCCCTAGTACTGGAAAAAATCTTTAGAGCTTTTCTTTTTGCTACATACCCTCAGCTTGACACAGCTCTTTTGAAAGGCGTATCTGTAATATTGAAATGATGTCTCATTAGAAAAGCATAAAGAACAAATTCTGACTGATGATAGACTAATATAGACGGTACTTGTCAACTTAATTGAAAGGGAATGTCAGGATGTACGTTAAAGGATGGGGGGTTGGCAGTTTATTTCTCTATAACGACAAACAAATGGTCTTTTTGATACCAGTTGGCACCATGTCAGTTCCACAGCTGCAGCACGTCGCTGTAGGCTTTCAGTGCAGTAGAATAGTTCGTGATAGTCGTATATGGGGCTGTCACTTTACCGTCTTCACTCTCATAAATCAACACCACAGCACAAAGTTTCCTTTCTATCGAACAACCCTAAAGGCTGTTCAGTATCTAAACCCTCATTGACACCATCTTGGAGGTTCACAACTCCAGATAAAGCTACAGTGATGAAGATACATCGCATCCGTGAATGGACAAACCACAGCAATGTCCTTCACCTATTCATCTTATGAGACTAGGAAGTCTGGCATTGCTTTATCGGTACCTACAGCATCGGTCGACAGAACACAGTAATTTTCTGTACGTTTCGGATAATGAGGTACTGACTGATGTTGTGTATGTCCCTTTATAACAAATTATTCCCTAATCTGTACAAATAGAGAAGATGTCTTTGAAGTCCTCCTGCAATCCATTAATATTCAACAGCAGGACATCTCCCCATCTAAAGCCGCTCAGCCATAAAATGATCCCTGTGAACAGCCCTTTTTCAAAGAGATGGTACGCATGTGTTTTCATTCTTGCGCGAAAGGTAATCGTAACTGTCTATTAGTGTTGGTCAAAGTGCATGGTCACAAGACATATAGTACTAGCTTACGGAACATGTGTCTCTTTGATAGAGGAAGGGAAGTGGCATTGACTAGCCGATAAGCCCTTGTTGCTTCAACTTTTATCCTTGCGACATATGGAAAGTGTAGAGATTAACCGAAAATAAGAAATGTTCATTCAACACTCATGACAACCGGCACGCCCCTTTAAGTGCCTAAATAAGTTGTTGTGACGTGTCACATTGTGTATCTATGTATTTATTTCAAATCAAGTAACAGGACTTTTTATTCAATAAGATCTCCTATCACTAGACGATGGGCTTTCTTGTATCTTAGATAGCTCTCTTTAGAGTGCGGACACAAGAGGAGGTCCGGATATTTCAACGCCCCCTCTTAAGTCAGAGCAAGTCATGATATGATGCGTTCGAATTGCCATCCATCATCTCATCCCTATGATACATACGACTTTTATATTTAGTTTTAACTATTTCATCAATCTTCGTAATCTTATATCTCACCCTCCTTTGAGATCAGAATCCCATTAAGTACCAGACAGGGAGAGCAAAACTGTCTATAGATGCGTCACAAGCCTTCAGCTCTCCGTTCGTCTATTACTTCATAGCTCATCGGATAGGGATTGGCTGCTGACGGGAAAATGAAATCTATCTTTTCGGTCGTATCCTTCTGCGATGGCTTTAGCTTTAACTGCTCGGAAAGGTCATGATAGCTAGGGTTTTATGCTGCCACAGTACCCATAAAGATGGCATAGGGAAAATGGAATCAAAATGGCGACATTTTAAAGCCTGTGTATCGATATAAGGATAGTATAATCTTCCCTTGTGCCATTTCGACACCCATTTCCTTTCGGTGATGTGATATTACCTACGAGAATAGTAACGTAAACACATAAATGCGGATTTAATCATGTAGGGGCAAAGGAAGCATACTTGGACTGACCACATGACTGGCTTTGCGAAGTACATTTGCCCCATCTTGACTACAAAACAGTTTTGTTATATATATATACTGCCTGTAGCGTCTGTACTTGCAGATGAACGGTTTAGATGTATCATTTACAGGGCTATTACAAAGATCTACGTTACATTTCTGTGGGTAATCATGGTGACCCTAACACCGATGACTAAGTCTAGGAGCAATGGATGTTTGAAACTGCAAAGTCTCCTGCCAGAAATTCACAAAGGGGAACAGTATATATATGTATATATATATCTTTATCATAAACGTAGAAAGTTTATTCATGGTGTGATATTAGACACTTATCATGTGCGTTATTCGCCTCTCCAGGAAACTATGGTCAGAGCGGAGCGGACGTGTTCAAGGCGCTGGTGAAGAAAGAAGGAGTTTGCATTGCCACATCTGACCAGGTATGCAAAATGCACTTACTGATTAAACTTTTTGTAATGATTTGACACAAAGAATCTCTTATGTTTACCTGTTTATTTACACGCATCCAGTCAGTCAGGCGCGTAGGATCGTATCCCACTTCTGACACCAAGTTGTGTTCTTCCTTAATTTTGATAGCACTTGCCTCGACGAAGTACTATCAAACTTGCCTATTCTACATCGTGTGGGTAGATTATGCAAAGGAGCGTCTGCTCTCTGGTTCGATGGTGCTGTAAAGTGGCAGTCTTCTGTAGGCTGATATATGTCTTCCATGTCTGTCTTTTAATGTTTCCTGTTCCAACCCGTACCAGGTGGAGTACGATGCTGATAACGGCAGATATGATAGCGTTGTGCGGAACCTCCAGTCCACTCCGTCCGCACACGTGGTGGTGTGCTTCTGCCAGGGCAACACCGTGCGAGGCCTGCTGGCCGCCATGGAGAGACTCAACACCACGGGGCAGTTCCTACTGCTCGGAAGGTACCAAGTCTTGCGGATTATTTTTACCTTTGCACAGAATGTTATGATTTCGGTGCCGTTTGTGTGTGTGTGTGTGTGTCTGTTTGTGTCTGTTTGTGTACAGCATAAGAAAGGTGTGGGTGAATCTTAATGATATTTGATAGGTGGGTAGGGGTCATGATGTTTAGTATGTAGATAACTTAAGTAATGATTAGGTACTGATTAAGCAAATAAGGGTCTAATTTGCATATTTAGTGAGGAAATGCTACAATGCCTTCTTTGCTTTCACATTCTGAACAACTTAATTGTTTGGTTTAACGTTACAGGGTGCACACAGACGATTATCATGTCCAAATCGCCAGTAGCTGATGACACTTCTATTCTGGCTAAAAAAAATTTTTTGTGGGCACAAAAACAAGAAATCATCGGGTGTGTCTAGAACCTTGCTGAAACAGCTAGATTAATAATCATTGTTTGACTTATAGGTTTTTATTTTGTTTCATTGTGCCATTAGTTAAAGCAGCTGCACTGGCAACTTAACCTTCTGTGAAGTTCACAGAGGTTGTTTCTCCAATCTCTCTCTGGTTGTTTTAGCCAAGTTTAATTGATCTCATGTAGTCTCTGTCCATTTAGTAATCCTTTGGTAGACTCAATATTAATCCGTCCTCTGAGTCGAATCAACCCCCTGAACCCTTTTATTAGCTTAGGAAAAATCCCATTCTTACGTCCGTCTGGCACCCTCTATCTGCAGCCACGAATTTATCAAACAGGGCAACTGTTGGACAGTCGCCACTTCCTACGTGCAGCCCCTGTCTACCGTTACTGTAAACCTGACGCTCGGCTGCTTTAAGGCAGATTGATCGACCGTCGGTCTTAAAGCGGCGGAAGATGGTAATCAATATCCCGCCCGGTCAAGTGCCGGCCGTTGCCCCCTGCCCGAGACGAGACTGGGAAATTGCTTAAAGTGTTTCCCTTTAACTTTTCCTTTCCTTTTGATTAGATTGAACTTTGAAATCCCCTTAAAGCATGAATACACACTGTGAAACATAACCGCCTGGTTTGCATTTTAACATGTTTCACAGGTATGATAACCACGTACATTTGTGGCAGACTGTAACTGATATATTCTGGTAGAAAGGCCTGAAACACATGTGATGAACAACTTCAAGGTAACAATCAGATTTGATGAAGCTGGGAAGTCATTACACAGACGCCACATCAGTCGGCTAATCAGATTTTCTCCCTATCCCTGTAGATTACATTGTAATGCCAGTTGCATGAACCACGACATGCATCAAACATCGAACCGTGAACTTGCACGCGCTACTGTATGAATATCGTGTGATACATTCGACATTCACGACCAGAAAGTAATGAAATAGGATCACAATTAACGATAACGTCCCCAAATGTTTCTGTGTGAGTGATACATTTAGATGAGGTGATGCGACAACTTTCCTCGTAACGTTAGACACTTATGGTTAATGTAACGTAGTACATGTGTCAAAGAATTAAAACCCCAACAGAAACTTTTCACAACTTTTCTCCTTCAAATAACATATTTCTCTACTAAAAGTGTAATACATTTAGCATTATGACAAATGGTATACCACATACATACCACTAGACGAATGGTACCATTTCTGGGTACTTGGCGGACGGATTTGAGCCTCGCTAAATGACAACATCTATCCTCAGCAACCACTGTTACTTCATCCGTCCGTGAACTTCATCATTCCTCGGAATCACATGACGTTGATTAAAATGCAATTTACCGTACTGACATGTCTATAAGTGCTATTAGCCAACTCCCAAGTCGTTGTGGTAATTCTTTTGAAAGGTTTGAAAGCAGAGCAATCCAAGTTATCATCCCGCCCAAGGGCGCTTACTTAATGGAATATGGAAGGTTTATATAACCTTTTAAGTACCATTTGTCAGATGAGCCGGATGGATTAAATGTATTCAATGAATTTTCCGTATTACTGTGAAGCATTAACTTGTACCCTTATCGAGTTACCTTGCCCTTGACCTCTACCGTGATGACCCGTGAAGGGTACAGTATCCACTCTGGCTTAATGTCTTGCAACTATTTCATTTGTGAACATTTTTCAAAAGTGCAACTTTCACCTGATAGTTCCAGTAGTTATCTACTATATGCTAGGGTCACATTTCCAAGCCGGGGCCCGGCCGGGCAGCTTGTGGAAACGAAAACTATGATATAAATTTGAAAGACAACAAAACACACAAAACGTTTTAGAAATTATTCCTTACCATACTTTCTGTATATTCTTTATATGCATCTTTTATTCTTTATTTTCTCAAACACCCGGTCGGGCCCGGCTTGGAAATGTGACCCTAGCATAACACGGTGCTTTGCCCAAAAGTGCTGGCCTCCTGTTCGTTATTATGTTTGAGATATAAGATATGGTGACCAGTCGAATGCTTTTTAATGATATCCCAGTCCAAGAAGTATGCAAGTATACTCAATTTAAAGTTTTAAACCCAAAATACATTACTAGGATACAGATGAGCACTTTTCACTTTTACAGTTCGTTTTCATCTTCTTAAATATTTTTAAAATAACTTTGAAATCCTTTTCAGGATTTACGTTCACACGCACATACACACACACACCCACCCACATATATATAACTTTGTGTATATATGTATATATGTATATATGTATATATATATATATATATGTATATATATATATATATTTATATATATATATATATATATATATATATATAGAGAGAGAGAGAGAGAGAGAGAGAGAGAGAGAGATTTCAAAGCTACCAAGTCATTTCAAATAACATCTGTCACTATAGCTGTCTGTTTCTGCCTTCCCTCATAGTGATGGATGGGCTGACAGGAAAGAACTGACAGCTGTCAATCCAAGGGAAGCCGCGGGAAGTATCACCATTAAACCATGGGTAGGTAACTTACACTTAACCCCAGAAGCAGACATAGATAAAGTCACCTTAGCAATATATCATTCGCGATCGATGAGTAGATGAGGTTACAAAGACTGTGACATATTACTACTAATCTTGGATGAACCCTTTCTTGCACTATTACCATTAAGCCTTTACCACAGTCCCAAACATATATAAAGGCACCTTAGCAATATATCATTGCCGACCTATGAGTAGATTACTTCTTATCTTGGACGAACCCTTTCTTGCACTATCACCATTAAACCATGGGTAGCCTTCACCACAGACCCAAACATGAATAAAGTCACCTTAGAACTATATACTTGCCGCCCTTGATTAACCCTCAAACCACCGTATGGGGTCAAAACTGACCCCAGGCGTATATCAACATGTGCCATTTTGACATTTCAAGTCGAAAACAAAATTCCTTCTATGAGTTTGTTTGTATATATGTCTTATAACTTCTCACAAGTTTTTACCGAGATTGGCTCATTGTTGATTAAGTTATCCTAGAAAGTTTACGCATGGTCCAGTGGGGTCAAAACTGACCCCAGCAAAATCTGCACTCATATTCCCTATTGTTTAATACTTGTCATCTAGTAACATGTATGATAAGGGTTATCATGATCATAGTTACAAAATATAATTTTGTAGAAACGTGAAAAAAACAGTTTTTTTAAATGAACGTAAAGATTAATGAAGTTACGACGTACTATGACGTCATTTATGTGATTTTATTGACGAAAACCAACAAATTGGGTATTTCCATATAATTTAAAGGTACACGATAATACTTAAATAGAAATTATGTATGATAAATCATGATATATCCAAAGACGTTATTTGTAGATGGCAACAGGAACGACGTCAAAATGACCTCATAAAAATTGCATTCATATCAAGTTACACTAGCGAAATCCGCCATCTTGTTTCCGCCATCTTGAATTACTTTAAATGCATTTTTTCATCGTATAACCTAATAACACAATAAAAATGGACCAAAACGTTTATATTAAGATTGTTTCTGTTTGAGTAAACATGGTGATGATGAAATTTGAGGTTGAAATAGCCGGTTATAGCTAATCTAATTATATCGTCCGCCATCTTAGATTTTGACCGATGACGTAATCAAATATCCATAAATTATGAATATTAAATCATAAAAGTGATAGTGAATTAAATTGGTTGGTATTTATGTAAGAAAATAAGTGCAGTTTAAAAGGACAGCCCTAGAATTACATTGTAAAATCCAAAATTAGCGACTTTTTCAAATATGGCTCTAAGAAACCGGTTACCATAGCAACATGAAAACATTAATTAGATATTTCATTAAATTACAATTGTTGCCAACGAAATTTTAGCAAAGGTGACCAAGTTTGGTTGTTCTAGCATAAGCCATTCAGATGCTATATGACATCAAGTGTTGGCGCAGGCCTCAAAAGAGCCCGCTTGTCTGAATAGCGATAGTTGCAAAAGACGATGTTCCCTATTTTTGCATGAATTATGATAATGAGCAGAAATTTTTCACACCCAATCATGTCAAACTGTCCGTTACAGATTACTTAAACTATACATATATACAAACCACAAAAATAGTCACCAATAAAGCTATATTAGTAGAAAACATTGTGGGGTCAGTTTTGACCCCATACGGTAAGATTAGTCGTAAAAAAGCTACGGTGGTTTGAGGGTTAAATGATGGTACAAAGTCTGCACATGTACCATATTACTACTTATCTTGGATGAACTTGCACTATTACCATTTAACTATGGGTAGGTTACATAGCCTTCCACAGACCCAAACATACATGAAGTCACCTTAGCAATAAATCATTGCCGAGCAATGATTAGTAGAGGCTCCACGTCTGTGACATATTAGTACTAACCTTGGATGAACCCTCGCTTGTATCTTGTCTTCCTTAATTAACATTAGGAACCATGATTAAATCCCCGCAGTCACCCCAGGTGGAGTCGTTTGACGAGTACTACCAGAATCTCAACCCCTGGAACAACGCCAGGAATCCCTGGTTCCAGGAGTTCTGGCAGTGGAAGTTCGGCTGCCGCATTGTTGGGCATGCTATGGAGAACACATTGGATGACATCTGCACAGGTCAGCAGCAAAATACACGGTTCGGTCTTCCAGGATAGAAAAAAATAGTACATCTACAACATTATGTAGTAGTTGTAAAAAAACGGAGAAAAACGGAGTCCGACGATCTGAACTTGAAAAGATCCGGCAACGCTCATACGGCATCAACAACCGCAGAGTCTGAATACACAAGAGTATATCACCCTGTTGCTTGTAGAAACTGGTAGCAATAGTAAAATTCATCATATATCATCTACTTGTAAAGGAAATTTATACTTTGAAAAGACATACATGGCGGTTGTCTGGATTATTTTAGGAAACGAAAGCCTCCACAACTACGTCCAGGACACCAAGCTGGGTTTCGTCATCAACGCCATCGAGGCCATGGCGCACGGCCTGCACGACATGCAGACGTCGCTGTGCGGGGACTCTGTGGGGCTCTGTCCGCAGATGCGCAACGTGAACGGCACACTGCTGCTGGAACATATACTCAGCACCACCTTCCTGGGGGTCAACAACGAGACGGTCATGTTTGATAAAAACGGAGATCCTCCGGGGAGGTAAGGGACTGTGCAGTGCACCAGAAGGCCACAGCAAGGCGCCAACCAAGTAAAATGCAATACAGCGTCTCCATATACTTCAATGAACTGTCAAACTTCCTCGTCGACTGTATTACATTGTAGATTGTGAACGTTTTGATATTTTAGATACAATTTATCTCATGGTCAAAGAATATGGCCCATCAAGCATGTTGTGACGTAAAAAATTAAAACTGATATCGTGGTCCGTGTTTGCACAACAAGATGAGCTTTCGACAAAAATTGCCCAAATGACCATCTGTGTTCAACAAAATACTTCTCACCCAGGTACGTCATCATGAACTTCCAGCCATTTGAGACTGGTGATTTCGGCTATGTGAAGATCGGCAGCTGGAAGTATGGGCAGCTCTCCATGGACGACGATAACTTTAGATCCAATTTCAACATGTCCGGAATAATCCGGTCAGTTTGTAGCGAGGAGTGCGAGCCACTGGAAGTGAAGGTTGGTCTACTTGACCTGTACACAGATTTAAACTGAGACTTAGACCGCTTTTGGACTACCCTTTTTTTTTCTAATTGAATGTTAAGATCAAGATAAACATTATGTTCCGTTAGCACGTCTTTCCTATCTACATAGCGCATCAATTCACAATTTTACGAAGAGAGAAAGAGATAGAGAGGAAAGAACAGAGAGAGAGAGAGGAAGAGAGAGAGGAAGAGAGAGAGGGGAAGAGAGAGAGGAAGAGAGAGAGGGGAAGAGAGAGAGAGAGAGGAAGAGAGAGAGAGAGAGAGAGAGGAAGAGAGAGAGCGCGCGCGCGCGCGCGAGAGAGAGAGAGAGAGAGAGAGAGAGGGGGGATTCTTATGACTAATAAGAGGACACATCAGTATGTATGGCTGTCCCTTGATAACTCGCTGGTCGCAATACCGCTCTCGTGTTTTTAATCTTTAATTACCATTTGGTGAGCAGCTGCAATAGAGATTACAGTTGTCTCTGTGGGGATACATGGTTGAAATTTCAGATAACCCTCATTTTAAGTCAATTATGACAAATGAATAGCTTTGCAAACTAACCAAGCCCCAATTTCATACTGGTTTCTAATTGAGTATAGAATGGTTGAACTGACATCTAATTTAGCTTAAGGTCATTCAACAGGGACAACGTCACAAAAGGTCACTGCTATATCAAAATTCTATAACACAAATTTACGGTCCATGGAATTCTATATTGATTTAATCTACACTAGACCATGTAGACACGACGATAGGCTATGCCCTTTGCAAGTCCCTGTTCTAATACCCCATCCTGTACACGAGTCATTCCCATCTGTACGTACCACGGAGTCCCTCTGCACAATTTAGGTAGGAATCCAATAAAAGCCTAGTCGTGACTCTCTTGACCCCCGTGGCTGGTTTTTGCTTGCCTTTTGCGTCAAGCAGAGAATTGATATGGACAATTTATAGGCCAGGCATAGGAGTACTGCAGGGAAATATATGTATCAGCTGAACTTGTGTGTCAAGTCTAAAAGGAAATGTATGACCTTGAACTTGCCCGCCTCATACTTGCTGAGTTCGGGAAGTTAATACTTTTAGGAATTGAAACGCTACAGAAACTAAGCATATAAAATGTGATTTGCATACAGAAGGTGAAAGGTCATGACACGTGTTGTTGGGTCTGCACCACGTGTAAAGATGACGAGTTCAGGGAGGACGAACACACCTGCACACCCTGCAAGGACGGCTGGTGGCCCCGGGATGACAAGACAGGTATGTAACGCGAACAGGTAGTCACTCACAACTCTAGTCTAAACATTTAGTGATGGGCTGTTCAGGATAAATAAAAAGTTTAATACCTTCAGTAATTCTTTAGGTTAAGAAGATATTGATAGAGAATGGGGTGCCAAAAGACTACTTCAGTGTGCTAAAAGTTAGGTAGCATTTATAATCATTTGAAATCTTATCATTACAGCCAAATAAATCAATCAAATCAAATCTGTGCATTTCGTATACAAACACACAATAGTGTAGTATCATAAGTACAAATAATCACATTGATTTTTTATTATTATTATAGTTTTCGTAGCAAGGTCAATGCTCTTGTGTTACAAAGATGACAAATAGATCTACTTTGCGGTTTCAAATTCTCAAAACGTTCTAGTTACAGACTCAGAACTAACGTCTGCATGCATACATGAGGTTTCATTCTGTTGCCATGAATTCTATTCCAAGCCAGCCTCCTTTCGCACGTCCGTGCCGAGTTTGTAAATCCGTGCACGGCAAAGAGATTTGCCATGGCAGTGATATTAGAGTACGACTTGAGATCAGGCAACGGTGAAAACCTATCAGCGACAGTGATGACAGGATGATTGATGAATGTCACGTAGAGCATACATATAGAGAGTTAGAACTTAGAGTTTTGACGCCCTTCAAAGAGGCACAATTATAGATGGCAAAACTAGTAGAACGCGTGAGATCATTTGGCTCCCTGGTCACGTTTTGGTCAAATCGGAAAACGATCCGAAGTAATGCCGAGGAAAAGAAAATCGGCAATCTAAATTCTCCTTTGGCGAAGGTAATTACACGGCTGAAGTTCTAGTAGGACATCAAACCGTCCTTTCTATAAAAATATCAACGTATTAACGCCCTTCTCAGGCAAGGAAAATGTACGACATGCAATAGGTTGCTAGAACGACAACGTATTGCCAAGGTTGAATGATGTCGTTCATTCAGTATGCTTTTGTGTTTTATCTCTGTTACCAACGTAATCACTTTGTGACATCACCTGCCTGGCAGCTTCTGTACTGTTGCAAACTACCATCCTTTATGTGGGCGAGAGAAACGTGATTCATGTTTTAAACGGTAGCTTACTACAAACAGTGGGCGTACCCGTAAACGCTAACGAATATTTCAGTCCGGCCCAATACTTCACTTTGATGTTTGAAATGAATTCTTGGTCACACGAAACAGGGTACAGAAATGAAATGAAAGCAAACCCAATCTTTGGGGATATTGAAAAGTTAGCAGGACCCCTATACATCCGAATTGGTTTCATCGATCGTTGTCTTATAGAGCATTTAGAAGGTTGGACATTTCAGACCAGCTATCATTTGTTTCAGTCGTGAAGGACTCGATACAAGTTTAAAGCTCAAAAGACTGATACATAATTTAGAAAAGCTGGTATTGTAGGAGGGATATGGGGTGATGGAATTTTGACCTCGAAGTTGAGTAAATGGCTTCTAAATCTATCTCCCAAAGGGTGATCGTTAAACGGAGGTGAAACTGTCGACCCGTTCATACGAGACGTTACGCATCGACAAAGGTGCACGGACCAACCAAAGCTATAGCAACAGCTTTCGTTCTTAGTTCTATTCAAAAGTGGACAAATATTATAATCTTAACAGGTACGTAGAAAGTTACTGAACAGTTACAAAATCTTTGTATGTTGGTTTAATCTTGCAAGTAACTCTTTACGTTTCCAGGCTGCTTTAAGATTCCCGTGGAGTATACCAAGTGGACTGACGTGCAGACGATAGTGGCGGTCGTGTTCTCGTGTGTCGGTATCATGGCAACAACCTTCGTGACGACGGTGTTCGTCAGACATCGCGACACGCCAGTGGTCAAGTCTTCAAGCCGAGAGCTCTGTTACATCATCATGATCGGCCTCTACACTAGCTATCTCAGCGCGTTTCCTCTTCTCGCTAAGCCAGATCAAGTCACATGTTACCTACAGAGAATATGTGTAGGTCTGTCTTTCTCTATGTGCTACTCAGCGTTAGTGACCAAGACCAACCGAATAGCCAGAATACTAGCAGGCAGCAAGAAGAAAATCATCACCAGAAAACCGCGCTTCATGAGCGCCACTGCGCAGGTCATGATCTCGTTTGCTCTCATCTTCCTGGAAGGCATCATTATCGCCATTACAGTTGTCCTCTACCCTCCCTCCGCGGAGGCGTACTCTCCAAAACCCGGGCAGCTTCGGCTCATCTGCAGCGTCAACACATTCACCATGATCGTCCCACTCAGCTTGGACATGGTCCTCATCATCATGTGTACTTACTACGCCTTCAAGACGAGGAACATTCCTGAGAACTTTAACGAAGCCAAGTTTATCGGGTTCACCATGTACACCACTTGTATCATCTGGCTGGCCTTCGTGCCTTTGTACGTCAGCAGTGATTTTAAAACCATCACCACCTGCATCGCCACTAGTCTCAGCGCTACTGCAACTCTGGGGTGTATGTTCCTGCCTAAGGTAATTACTGCATACGTGTATTCGTGTAACCTTAGTTAAATCTGTATCATAGTTAAGCTGCAATTTCCAACACAAGTATTTGGACAAATCTTCGACTGATCAACTCCAGTCCTTATCAAGGAATGAGCAATCCACTGACTCTCTGACGTCACGTTATGGAGATAGGACGAATGAGTCGGTGCACCGGTGAGAAGTGGGTCAAACGTTGCAAAAAGTCAGCGGCACCCTCCGTCTCTGTTAAGGGATGGTTGTAAAGCCCTGATGTATATAGCTTAGTTAACATTTATCCTTTGATATCCTATATCTGCCAATGAAACTAAAACTGTGTGTTTGAGAGATCCCTAGCGCAACACCTTCCAGGTCTGCACAGTTTAGATATACAGGATATATACATCTAACCTAGCGAAATAAGTAGACCTTACATGCCTTGTTAGAAAATTCTCATTCCTAGGGAAAGTGCTCATGGCATTGGAATTCATTTCGTATTCCCCCATTACCTTTTAGGTCTACATTATTCTGATGAAGCCAGAGCGTAACCAGAGAAGTAACTTCACCACATCGAACGAGGTTCGGTGTCACGTGCTGGACAGCCAACCATCATCGCTCCAAGGGGATAAAAACAAGTAAGAGCAGTGGAAAATTCATTGACTATGTGCTGTTAATAGGCTGTCTACTTGTATTGTATTGTAGTTATACAAGCTAATTCTTTTTCAAGATCATTCCTTCATAAGGAAAGCCACTAATGAGTTTGATAATGTAATATTAGGCATTCGTACAACTTTGACGATTTTTCCAAGATTTGCCTAACGCTAGAAATATAGAATTGATGCCTTGACCAAAACCTTGACTGGACAATAGAACCTTACAGAAAGCCAATAATGCCAGAACCCATTTGTGCTTCCCATGTTTCAAAGTGCAACAGCCAAGGCCCTGTCGGCTGCAGCTGAGAAGGGGGACGGTGCGCGGAAGTTTGCTGCTGTGGGTCGTGCCGTCATGTTGGGACAGTCCAACCGGTCCAGGAAACGGCAGGAGACAATACGAAGGGTCTGACACAACTTAACAATTATCTAATCTTTTAAAACATCTTCATAGAATATCTTATAGTTGTTGTTTCATGCCAGTATTTTTAATTTCGCGCAAAAAATTGATGTTTTCCCCAACTCATTACACTTTGTGTCTACCTTTCTTAGGTCCAAGTTCTACGTGAGCTGAGAAAAGCGGAAGAGGAAAACAAAATACGTTTTGGCTCCAGGCTGGACCCCATGACTGCAGATAACCCATTCTTTACCCAGCGGGCATCAATCTGTGAGGCCTCCTTCACCGTACCGACAGGGTTTCCTTCCCAAGACTTCGACAAGAAGAGAGCATCCATCTGCGGAGAGAGCATATCGGTGGGCCACTGGAAGAAGGCGCTTGACAAATTGGAGAAAAAGAAGACCGAGACAAACGGGGGAATCCCGACCATTTGTATCACTCCTGATGAAGAAGATGGAACGTCAAAGGGTGACACTATCGAGAGTGATTTGTCTCTTCTTGTCAGTGAGATCAGTACTCAAGACATTCAGATTCATAGCATGGAGAGTCTGCCCGAGGAGAAGGACATCAACAGCTACGACTGTCTTTCAAGTGAAAAGACTCAAGACAGCAATCATGCTTCACAGCGGATAAGTAACAATGAACAGGATGTCCAAAATCGAACTACAGCGAACAAGAAACAGGAAACGACAAGACAGAAGAAAACCCCCAAGTCCCACTCCTTACCTGACATATTCCCATTCAACCAAAAGCGCCTGTCGATTGGTTCAGATACGAAGAGTAACCTAAAATCTTTTTTGTCAACCAATGTGCTATCGTCTCTTTCCCGCGAATCCAGTCCCAGACCTGTCACAGACGGATCTGATACAAGTTTTCTAAAGGCCCAAGAGGTGAGAGATGTTGAGCTGACACCTCTTCGGGAGGATTCACACGAGTCGTCCCATCCGTATAACAGAATGGGTAAGAAATCCAGGCGCTACGGGAGTGAAGATGCGCTACCTATCCTCCGCAGTCGCTGCAGGAGCATCGGGGAAAAGTTCAAACCTGGACGGCCCAGGGAGCAAAGATCGAAGAGTGACGGTACAGGGCCGTACCAGAGCGAACGGTCGCCGCTATTGAGTCAGGCTATTGCGTTATCCCTGCGATCAATAGGACGGATTGATCGGAAGTCGTCGGAATCATCTGAAGACCAGAGAATACGTCCTTTGGAGATAAGTGTTGTAGGTCATGGGTCTGGATCCGCTGGAATGGCAGAGGACCAGGTTTGACATGGTTGAATCATCATGACCTGGTGTCTTTTTGCACGAGATATTGTTGGGACCAATTAAGGTATTTCTCACTTAAGGGGACCGAGGAAGATGGAAGGTAAAGAATCGTTTTATTAATTATTTCCTAAGATAAGGAGGGGTGTGAATCTATGCGTACGTGTTTTATTTTTAATCATTTTTGGTCGAGTTAGCCTCTGCATGTGATCTGAAAGCAGACCTTGTTCAGGTATCGGTGTACCAAAAACACCAATAGGGAGTAACGTTATTGTTTACTATATGTTGGGACGTAACATTTACGTGATGTTACAAGGTAAGCGGAAATGAAACACAACAGGCGCATTGTCAACATTGCTGACACATATTGTGAAGCTATGATCTACATGAAACTCTGACATTCTGGGCGCAATAACAGTGATCAAAAGTGAAAAACGTATCATACAAAATTATAGAGTCTAGTTTTGTTATGTCTTTGATAAGCTACGTGATTGGTAATGTATGTGAAATCTCTCCTGATGTCGTATATCAAAGAAAAATGTGTAACAAGACCTTGAACTAAAGGAACATTGCTACTTCACGGAAACGCTAGCTAGAAATCAGTCATTTTGTAATATGTTATTTTGTGTATGGTGAAGATAATGCTTCAGATAGTTCTGTCTGAGACAAACGTATACAGCACACTTGATGTACAGATTTTAGAGATGTTCTATAGTTTTGTCAAAGATCAACGTTAATACTGACATTATTACCCTCCTGTTCAGAATTCTTATGGTGTCTTAGTTGAGACGTGTTCTGGTAATGTTCAACTGTTTCAGGTATACCTGTAGTCAAAAACTGATAAGCAAGTGTATGCAGTATAGCATTTAACAACTTTTTTTCTTGCTTAGTCTTCTTTAACTGAACACTATAATTCTATACCTGATAAGATAAATTTGATACAGACATCCAAGCCGAACTGGTTTCGCTTCGGCATGGGCAGCCATGGTGCTAGTATCAAGTTTACAATTCTAAAAGATGAACCACATTCCACATCATATGATTATGACATGGTAACCATTTGTATATTTTTCGAACAAATGCAATTTACATCGGTGATCACAGTTGCATATCTTTGCTTATCAAGGTTTGACAGACAACACGTGTTGTGCGTAGCTCCAGACAATTTTGAATGGTCTGTTAAGTACTAATGACGACAGCTGAGGTAGTCTTTTGTGGACTAGAGGTACATGTATGTGGTAAAACAGTACACATTTAAACGTGGTTCTTTGCACCAAAAAACTGCACTGCCTGTCTACTCTCTCTACATGCGAACAACAACTGTAGAAGGAAAAGAGAAATTTGGAGAAAAGCTAACTTTAGGTACTCCTGTTTAAGGGCTACGTTATCATTGCTTTTACCGAAGACATGTCTAAATATCGGTAACAAGAAGACATTGGGCGTCCTCAGCGTAGGTTTGTGATAAGATATGTGTTGGTCTCAGTAAAAGAAGAATTAAAGGTGAAGTAGAAATGTGAGGCAGTGCCCTGCCACCTACATGTAATCACTGGCAGTGCAGGTTTTGGTCACGTGCCAAACAAATAGATTAAACTTATTTTTGTGTCGAACAACTTTGTGTAGGTTGTGTTTTTTTTTTGCAATCGACAAATACATTTCTAAATGTCACCTTTACAAACGAATTCGACTTTCTAACAACAATGACAAATCAGCTATCGGTGACGAACAAAACATAGTTCCGTTGTTTAGACCAAATCAATTTCAATCCGATTGACCCTTCGGCTTTTGGTAAGTAGCTCAAGGAGAATATAGGACCAAAAGATTAGGGCAATTAAAGACCTGACGTAAATTCTACATTCCTGACAATAACAGACAACATTGAGATAATGATATCATACTCATGAGAACTAAATACTATCTTAAGACTTAAAGAATATATGCACACTCTTGACAAAAGTTGAATGAGAAAGTTTTCATGAAAGATTAGGTACATGACATCCTAAAAACAATAATTGAATTATCGTGTCTTGGTTTATGCGGAAGGTGCATCATTGTCTGCATGAAAGTAACGTTGTATAATTATTATCACCGGATACCGTTTATTCACTTATCCTTGTAGACGGCAGGCTGAAGACGTCCGTGGCGGCAGTTTCCACCCGCTTCAGGGAGGGATCAGCCGAGGAGGCGGGGCTGAAACTGAGCGGTGGCCGCGGGTAGGGCGTCGTGCAGCGGCCGTTATAAACCTGCCAATTAATCAATCAATCAATCAATCAGTTTGGCCCCAACATGCATTTTCCTAGATGGTGCTCTCGCTGTGACCTAGAGTAGATTTGTGTAAACGTTGATTTAATAATGAAATATCATGCAAAATGTAAATCTAAAAGACAGTAGAGTCAATTCCACATTACCGAGAGGGTGTTTGTTGCCTTTTGTTCTAACATTTGCAAAACCTTTGTAACAATCTATGTGAGATAAGTAACTGTTAAGAACAATTTCCAACATCTATTTAGTGTTCTAAATATTTTCTGCTGTGTTCCAACAGGTTAAACAAGTTTCCAACATTGAACACATTATTTGTATTAGTTTCTAAACTGTTGCAACATAGATTGATTATTTGTTTGAACATGTTCCAACATTCTACAAATATGATATAACTGGGTCAGTGGGCTGGGAACAGGGCAATTCACACATCCCTTCAAAGTATAGGGGATTAGGCCTAGGTGCCATGCATAGACACCTAAAGACAAAAGAGTTGCCAGTGTCCAGACGCGAAATCTAAAGATATACAGTGGCAGACAATAGAGCGTGATTAGCACCTACTTTTATGGGGGCAATAACCCAAATCTACCATTTTGAGAATGATGCAAAATGTTGGAACATGTTCCAACAGTAGAACAATCACACAGATGTTTGAAAACTGTTCTAAATAAAGAGATATTTGTGCAAATACTTTCATAATATTTCCAAAATATATATATGAGTTCAAACATGTTCAAACTTTCATTTCTAATTGTTTGAACGGTCTGGAATTATTTTGACTGAATTAGTCTTTTCTCTAAAATTGTTCAAACTTATTAGCAATATCATCTGAAAACCCTCTCGGTGACATGGAATTGACTCTATGACTGGAAACACACAAAGTGTAAAACGATTCGTTCTTTATCTACAAAATTCCGTGCGCGCTCCGGTTAATTTTAGGTCGCAGAGAGAGCGCGGCGAAGTCGCCAGCCTTGTGAAACTGGAGTATTACTAAAATGATTTAAACAATAACATTTCATCAGTTGAATAGTATGTTCACTATGTGATAAGATGTATCATCAGAAATGGCTTGGTTTAGTATTTGTTATAAAATGTTGAAAACAGAAATGTGCATATCTTACTCCGGATCCAGTGACCCCAACCCTGGAGACGGCTTTGCCTTTGTAAACAGCGTAGATCTTTGGGCCGAAGAAACAGATCAGGGCGGAGGTGTCGTTCACCATCAGGGCTCCTGCGTGACAAATAGTCCTGGAGGGAAAACATAGTGAATCATACATACTTGGCAATGAACGTAACATGACAGCTGGTTACGTTGATTCTTTGACAAAACTGCCGCGAGGGAAGAAGGTACGATCGACCGTGAACACGGAGGCAGATCCGTTAATCATTGACACAAGCGCGGGGGGAACTGACGAATCATCCTGGGGGCAGGATGACTTTTAGATACGCTAAGAATAAACAATGATTACAGAATTCTACACGACAGTTGGGGCATGCATCATCAGCAGTACTCATGAGGCTACGGTGGTGTCATTCGTTATTAGAGCGACCTTCTGGGAGGTCTCAATATCGCAGGATTTGCTCCGATATAAGCTTATATAAGAATACAGGATCTGGAATCAATAGCTTTGCCACATTGCCATAACATATAGTATGACATTTATCCAGACAATGAGGGAAGGTTGAGCCTGGGCCCATGGGTTTTAGGACATATCCTGCTCAGGTGGAGTGAACCATTTCTTACCTGTTGATGGGTGTGGACACAGAGAAGTAGATTGCGATGAACGCGACCCACAGAACTACAGTCGTGTACACCTGGTGGTGATGGGATATATACATTCAATGTCTCGCATCAGTCATGTAACATTGCATAGACACAAAGAACGTTGCAAAAAAAATATAAGATTAGATATGATCTTGATGAGATTAGATATTTCAAGCAAATACATAATGTTCACCTTCACACGGTATAGCCTAACAGGCAACTGCTCTGTTTATTCTTATCAAACATATTCACACTTATGGTGACGAGCCCCTCAAGCACTTGCTACATTATGTAACCGAACACCACAGGGTGTGTCTGCTACTTTACCATTAACTATGCATGGTGGCAGCCGTCTGGTCCAAAATCGTTGACCTTATTTGTTTGGGGAAGAACAAGAGGAAGAAACGTAGCAAAAGCAAGACGTTTCCCTTACATGAAAACTAATCCCAAGTGTGGTGAAGACAAGTTGTATTCGGTTAAGCGGGCTATTTTGCCCCCCCCCCCCCATTCCCATAGTAAATCATATGAAGCAAAGCAACCTGGAAACTGATGAATCGTGACTCGTTGTAGCAGGCGGGGAGACTGCGTGTTTTGAAGGCGTAGTACGCGCACAGGAGGATGATGACCAGGTTGTACAAGATAGAGGCCACCACCTCGTGCAAGTTGTTGTCACGACTGGTGGAAACACAATCAATCAGACTTAACACGCAAATAACATGACAAACAAACAAACAAAAACAAAGACTGATATCAACGTTCCAACGGAGGCAATACAAATGATATCACGAGTATACGATGTACAAAACATGCTTTTCTATTGATTATTCCTCTCCCAATATAAAACAAAAGATAATTCTGAATCGTTAGTTAATTAAAGACCTTAACAGTTATGTTGAGTGCTTACGTCAGACAGGCCAACTGTACTCCTCGCTCGTCGCCACTTCCGGTTGGCACGGACATGACCTTTGTCGGGGTCAGGATCAGGTTGACGGACGTCAAAAGAAGCTGGACACAACATGGTATGCAGTCAATATGGTGGATGCAAATTCGCAGCCCGTGAATAGTTGGTAAGTGGTTGGTAAATCACTGAATAGAGATACTCTTTGTACATAAATGTTTTAATATTCAACCAACGTTTGGGTGACCGTCTGTCACCTTCCTCAGGGCAATTCTGACTGGTTCACTATGTACTGCAGCTATAGGTGTCGCTGCTTACAGATGCGGTTCCGAAAGACACCGCATTGAATATCTTTATACACATGTACTTACTTTACTTTTGGGACCGTATCTGTACATGTGATTTCGCAGTGTGCGGAGAACGAACCCGCCCACCATTCGAGACCCAAAATATATTTCTCAAATTCCCAATTCAAAGCGACTATTATTTACCAATTTTCCATACTATGGCTGACGAGGACGCTTAATAATACTCAGTTTGGGATACCAGAAAGAATGCTTGGCTTATAGATTTTTCTAAGGATATTTGTACCCACAGATACATAGGGAAAACTCGATTTACTGTGAGAACTAATACTTTTATTTCCTACGGGATGTTCAACATTAGCTTCACGTAATATTACCGATCGTTACCTCCATGGTGTTTTCTGTTAGCAACTATTTGACTTCTACTTATGAAAGCCGCAGAGTGATGGATTTGGTGATTATGGATTGAGTATTATTCCTAAGTTATTAAATTCCGTGATCCGGTGAGTTAGCCGAATGGCCATGAGACCACCCGGGCGAGTCATGACGTCAGCTCAAATCGTTTGGGCAGTAGAGAGTAACAGGAGCGGGATTGCCGTGTGAACTGGGAGCGATTAACCAATAGCAGAGCGTTAAAGGCGTTAAATGGGTTCAAAACCTTGACAGATAACGGTAGGATAGACCAATACAAATCAGTGTAAGAAACTATCGTATTTCACTCACCACTCCTTTCCACTGACGTAAATCGTAAATGTTGCGAAACAATCATAAAGCGTTTCTTTAGTGTTCCAATACTTAACATTACCTGAGAGTAAATTTGACAAAACCCTAGACCGATGGTGATGACATTTACTCTGAAAAGATTGTGCAGTACGTTATGTAAAGTCTACAGCGTTGAAACACTTTATTAATTTTCTTTCCCCTCCTGAGTGATCTGTGTGAAGTTGCATTGTGTTATGTGATGTTGTTCTAAGATTTTTGCGTGCAGAACGCCTTTTATCAAAGTCGTCTGCACCCCTGCGTCATTCTTGGCAGATCCGCAATCTGACAAGGATGCATGTACACAAACACTTATCAGGTGCCATTAGTATTGCAGACCAGGAATTGCAATTCTCCACACTAACGTGCTCCACACTTGCTCCACGTCAGCAGTGGCAGTACATCGATTAACTCCAGCGATAAGAACTGCGCATGCCCCCAGGGCAGTTTGACATTTATGTTTCGTAACAGTAATGTTTATATCTTGTTTCTCGGATTTTATGGGCGTGGAAGAAAATCGTTTGCGGCTTACTAACAAAGCCTAAGGGGGGGGGGGGGAGGTGGGGATAACATATTCTGAGAAAAAGTCTTAGTTTACCTGCATGAGGACGAGCAGCACACTGATAAGCACCTGAGCGTGAGAGCCGATGAACCTCGGCTTGACTACAGATGTGCTGGCCCCACTGAAGATTCGGTACACCTGTAACAGACATAGCAGACTTCATCACTGCCTATTCAAAGATCGATTTCTACAGAATATGCAGATCGGAAGACATACAACGTTGTCTACATCAAGACGGGAAGCAGAAGACAAAACACAAGACTTATCTTAGCCTGGAATCCAGTTTTGCTAGTCCGTTATAATTACGACCGTTGGATCCGGACTAAAGCTAACAAGACTGGGTTCTAGACTAGCCTTGTTTATCTTGCTTGACAATAATGTTTTACTTTACAAGAAGGTCGAAGGTCAGTATAGAATATAGTATTATGATGAAGGGAAATAGTACGGAATACTACCAATACATCTGGCCAGCCTATTCTACCTCTTTGAGTTTGGTGAGAAGGGGTGTGTAGACGAGAGTTGACCTGGTTGAGTTTGTTGGGGAGCGATGCGTAGATGAGAGTTTACCTGGTTGAGTTTGGTGAGAAGGGGTGCCTAGATGGCTTACCTGGTTGAGTTTGGTGAGAAGGGGTGCCTAGATGGCTTACCTGGTTGAGTTTGGTGAGAAGGGGTGCCTAGATGGCTTACCTGGTTGAGTTTGGTGAGAAGAGGTGCGTAGATGACTTACCTGGTTGAGTTTGGTGAGAAGAGGTGCGTAGATGACTTACCTAGGTTGAGTTTGGTAAGAAGGGGTGCCTAGATGGCTTACCTGGTTGAGTTTGGTGAGAAGGGGTGTGTAGTCGAGAGTTGACCTGGTTGAGTTTGTTGGGGAGCGATGCGTAGATGAGAGTTTACCTGGTTGAGTTTGGTGAGAAGGGGTGCCTAGATGGCTTACCTGGTTGAGTTTGGTAAGAAGAGGTGCGTAGATGACTTACCTGGTTGAGTTTGGTGAGAAGCGGTGCATAAATGAGTGTGAAGTCTGCCCCAAACATCAGCCTGTTGATGAGGCATGTCACGTAGGTGGGCTTCATGCAGATCACGATGACGTGAGTGTAGCCTTCAAACAGGCCCAGTAGGATCAGCCGACTCAGGTGTTTGTTCGACGCCTGGAAAATGCAGATTCTTTTGTTTTATGGCTACTTTTTGTGACTATGTGTGAGCTTTGGGTGGCGTGGCTATGTCAAGATATGCGTATGCTGCCGTACATAATGAATGAATGAAGACCTTTAAATTGCACATTTTTGCCACACTGGCCTAAGTACAGGTCAAAACAAAACAAAATATGTTGGTAGATATGCTTCTTGATGGAAGACGCCCATAATCAAATGTGTCAACTCACAAATTACACCATAAATTAGATATAAAGCCGCTATTGGTAATGGTTGTAGACAATGGCTGAATGATGTTCAAGAATGCATGAGTGATGCTCATCATAGATGTCACGTTTTTCCTTACGTGCTTGTCATCATGATTGTAAACTCAGAGATCATTTCATAAGATGCTTTAATTAAGACGTGCACAGCATTCAGACTCGCCTTGACGAGCGGGTGCTCGTGGTGCGTGAGGAAGATGAAGAAGGCGGCAAGGGTGCAGATGACGCCCCCTAGCGAGATGGCCGTGAGTATCATGCCAGTGAATGAGCTGTGGGTCAGCCACACCGCTGGGATCGTCACGCATTCTGTAAACGGCGATTAAGAAGAAGCGTTAATAATTCACGCTAATATAGTGGTAGTAAAACAACTGCTGAATGGGACGTTAGAGTTAAGTGACAAAGCGTCACTAAACTGTAAATGCAGAAAAGTTCGCGGTGGTTTTATGTTTGCAGTTTTCACAGTAAACTCTTTACCGCAAACTTAAAACCACCGCGAAAAGCCGTTCCATTGTGTAACAATAGCGCTAGTAACGTTATAATTCTTTCAAACGAGAACTCCAAACCACCACGAACACTCCAGTTTCTCCCTACCGCGAAATTATATCCCCGCGAACATTTCTGCATTTACAGTATACCACAGATAAATCTGACATACAAGAACGTCATTTACTTACCGTTAGCCTCCACAGTCTCCAAAAGCGAACACTGGACGCAGCAGGTCCCGTTGACCACGACGTGGTTGTCCGGACACGGGACGCAGTCCCAGCAGCACGGGTTGAGCCGCTGGACCCGCTGCCGGTCTGCGGGACAAGGCTCGCTGCACACCGACCTCGGAACCTCGGCGTGGCACGAACCTTCGCTCTCTACGCCTGGGAATAATGAGAATGAAGTTTATTGCATATTCATGCCCCACTTGGGCTAAATGCAGCAAGTCAGATACAAGAGAGTAATAGTAAAACTATGCTACGTTTTATCTCTACCTATAGTTTACATGCGTCTTCTCTCTTCTTGAAACATGTGTAGACGAATTTACAGCTTTTCAATCACATTGTGGTCAACTGATGACATTATATATGAGAACATGCCATCCTTTGTTAGGTGTGCATATTTCTGTTCTAGCTGTATGCCATTAATGTAGGCAATGACGATATCAATATTGACTACTTTCTCTACTACCTACCAAGTTACCATTCAATAATATCCGGGGATAAGGATTCTCTGCTCAGCAAACAGGTACGTTATAACAATGCAGATATTTTGGGATCCGATATTTTAATGATCTCTTGATACTGCACATTTTACTTTTATAAAGAGAGCTTACCATGAGGTTTAGGCTTTTGATGCTGGTACGGATATTCCTGGTGTTGTGGATATGTCGGTGCCCGAGTCCAGTTCCAGACGATTTTGTCCAGGTCGACACTGATGGAGCGGTCCAGGGAGTCCCACTTTCCAATGATCACGTGCTCAAAACCGCCGTCCGCTCGTCGCTGGAGGTTTCTGACGTCATACCTGCCCATGACGTCACCGTTAGCGTCGAACTTGACCCGACCGCACGAGCCGTCAAACGTCGTGTTCAGCAGGGTGTCCCTGGGGAATGATGTTGAAAAATTAGAAGCGCAGCAAACGTCTGTGTGGCTATTCATTTTCATCTGTTGATGAATTCAGGTTGATAAATTGTGGTTTTCGTCAGTTAATACTTCAACTACTGATTCAATTTATTTCTACCATTACGACTAGATACTAACTGCTATCAATAAGAATGCCTTGGATCAATTGTGATACATCGTTAGTGCAAAATGTGTTCTATTTGGATATAAAGCTATATCTAGGCTGCCCCATAAGACTACCCGCAAACACGAAGAAATGTCACCAAGCGTGCAGCGACGGTTGGACGGAAATTCGTCGCCTAACGACTGCTGATAAAACTGCAAACTGTAAGGGAATGGCCATTTATAAGAAAAATATAATGTTAACCGTTTACCTTAAAGTGACACCCTTGCACGAAGATGCCAGAAGACATTCAACTTTCTGACCACACGCTTTCATCAGGGAGTCAAGCGCATGCGCGTATGCAAATACCGCGTCCCGCACGTAGTGCACGATGGGATCGTCTCTTTCTGCCGCCATGAAGGCGTTGCAGGCATCTGAGGACAGGTTACAGGTCGTTTTCTCGATCATACCGGCCGCTAGGGAACAACAACATAAAGTTTGATGAAATGGACGTTGTTTGATTTGATACAACAGGACGAAAAATTATGGTACCAATAGTTGCAAATGCTAGCAACTTCCTGTAATGTTTACTTTCGTACTCTTTGGTAAATCCAACTTTTCGTGCAGTGTATTGGTTAGCTATCTTAATGCAAAAGTGATAACCATAACTTTTTAAAACTCTAAAGCGACCTCGCTGCAACACCTAAGGTTTGATAGATCGCTCAACGAATTTCAACGATAAAGGAAACGAATATTTTTACGCTTTGTGTGCTTTGTTGTCTTTTCATTCATACTTTTACATTTTGCATGATATTCAAATTATGAATTTAAGGGTTGCACAAATCCAATTCAAATCTCGATGTCTAGTGGAATGGGGGCCTAACCAATCATCTCGCCGAGCCATGGGTTGTTCTTCCCGGCGTTGAAAGCCGCGAAGCTCCCGGCACACCTGGCCGGCTGGAAGGTGATGGCACCGAGAGCGGCCATCTCGTTCCCAGACATCTCCTCAGTCGTGGTGCCCCACCCGTCACTCCCCACCCACACGAACTGCCCTGTCGTGTTCAGCCGCAAGGAGGCGCTGAGAAGCATGTTCGTTTCGAATATGGTAGTGAACATGATGACGACCCGCGCCTTGTAAGAGATAGAGGCAGACATCAAGTAAAAAGGTATGTGACGTGTTGTTTTCAACTCGTGATTGTAAAAGAGAACAGGACAGCTCATAATTCCTTGAAACATTTACAGTTTTTTATTATTATTTTTCATTCATTATCATTAATTGTGAATTTCAAGCAGATTCTGTCAGTGCATTTTCCCATACGGCAATAGACACACAGTACATAAAGCAGGACAGGAAATGAGATGGCCGTTCATAACTATCCTACGACCTTTCTCGGTCCTTTGACCTAACTTCCTGTCAGTATCCCCGACGGGCAAAACTACCCGTAAATATGAACCCGGGCCAACGCCACTTCCTGTCACCCAGCTAAAACGACTTTGAACTCGGACCGACCTTGGACCAGAGCCTGAAGGAACAAACTTAAACACACACCAAGACAAACAAACAAACAAACACCAAGACAAACCAAGGAGGTGACAATACAATTAGCGTGGAAAAGCAGAACTATCCCACCTCTGGGTAGGACTGTAGTTTCCTGATGACACTTTCCACCTGACGATCTGTGGAGCTCCTACAGACCTGCTGGACGGTGGCGATACAGATGTCTGTCTGTTCAATCTCCTCCTGTAAGGCACGCATCCCTACAGACGGGGAAATGGAGTCGATGAGTGTTGTTTATTTACTCGGGGCGTCTTTTAGGCGTTTTCGTTGAGCTTTCTATTTTGTCACGGTTTCTTTCGGCCGCCAATACCATTGGAGTCGGCGACCAAATGAACAAAAACAAGACGAAACCCAACCACTGCTTGGAGAGTATTGTTTATTGTTGTAGAAAAATTGTTCGTAACAGAATTCAATCCACCAAAACTCACCTTCGAACCCGTATCCTCCATCCGAGTACACGAGCGACACGTACGTCCAGTTAAAGTACTGCAGGAGGTCTACAATCGCCGCAGCCTGTTACAGACCGAGTAAAAGGTATTCTTTACTAGATAGTTTTTCATTAGCATAGTCTAGTAGCATACACATGTAAGGTTGTATTTTTTCCTTACAAATTGGCAGTTTCCCCAAGCTTACCCAATTGCAAGTAGTTGCAAAAACTTCTTTTAAAAAGTCAAACCAATCTAGAGCTCCTCGCCCGTCACTTTCAATGTTTTTTAGAGGGTCTTAGATGTTCACCCTTTGAGCAGGAGCCTTGTAAAATAAAAAGGTAATTAAGGTGAAGCATATGCTTTTTCAAGTAGTTAGTGGTAGTGCAATGCGGCTTCGCTACGGCTCGCGTTTTTGGCCAAGCACACCGGGTCACCCGTACTCTTCTCGATAAGTGTTAACCTTGTACATTATGAAATACTGCAGTGAGTAGCGGAAATTTGGCGATTTGATTTACCTGCAGATTATCAGGTGTCGCTGTGCGAAGGAAGAACGGGTACTGCGTCTTGTCTGACAGCTGATGACTGGTGGAGATGTAGCTGATCATCGGGATCTAGGTAAAGGTAACCTCCACTAACATTAATCCGCCAGGTTATATAAATCCGCCACTTTGAAAAACGGTATGTTTCAGAGATCTCTGATCTGGTGCAGCACCCCCGGGTATGCACAGTTTAAATATACAGGAGTGCTATACTGGGGGACGTTGGGTTGGAGATCTGTTCGGACGTATCTTTTCGGCGGAATGATGTAACCTGATGGAATTATGCTAGTATATGTTATATCTAATTAGGCAACAGGTATAAAATTCATAAAAAATTGCTATTTTCAAAGTTTGACTTATTGATGCACTAAAACTTCGGGTAATTTGGCCACAATCTGACACAAAAATAATGCTGTCAAATCCACGCGTGACTTACCTGTTGTAACGCGAGAAGGTGCGATACCAGAATTGATGACGTACTGAATGACGCACCAACCACTCCTACCAGGTTGGAGTATCTGCCGTGGTAATAAAATAAAGTTTAGTAATGTCATATGGCTTATTACACGAACTCCGGAGAACGAATGGCAGGCGACTTTGCAGCAATATTTTGATGATTAAAAGTTCACTAGTCTTATGATATAACATCGTGTAGTGGTTCCTCACATCAAAATGTAATAGAAACAAAATTCTATTGAAGACGGTATTTTTTCAGGGGGTGCTTTGGCTAGAAAGAACTTCTTCATCCTTCCTCCATTTATCATGAATCCCTGTCATAGATTTCAGTCTTTAAGTTTAAGTTACTTTTTCTCGTAGCCTTCCACTTTTACTTTTACTACTTCTACCCCTATTCAGAGTACGTTTTGTACAGTTTCTTACTTCTGGCAGGATATTTTCCTGTCACAGCGATGATGGATAAAGTTGAGGCTCTGGTTCAGCGCGATGGACTCCCGGGAACAGGTGTCAAAGATGGCGTAGCCTAACGTCACACCGGGGAGGATGCCGGGATTGTTGTTGACGTCATCTACGGCCTGAGCCATGGCCAGTAGGCGCTGAACGCGGGATGGTCCCAGGAGAGAGCCACACTGGTCATAGCCTTTGTACCTTTATATAGGTGCACAAACGGGAAACTGGGAAAGGTACACAAAGTACGCACACCTTTTCCCCTCATACTAACTGTTAACTGTGAGGAAAACTTTTAGCAACCTAGCATGCTGCAAATGAGTAAATAACCTCTAGCTACTGAGCAAAAAATAAACGCCCATACCTATAAATGAGAATAACTAATTTCTAAAAATTCGACACATTTCCTAGATTCTTCTGACGCCTAGATTGCTGGATAAAGAAAATTCACTTATCACATGGTTGCCAGTAAGGTACGGTTTGGGTTTACCCGTATTTTCCGCCATCTCCGTGATGGAGTACTTATATTTACCGTTGGTCGCGGACAAATAAACACTCTGGAAAAACTGTGATTTCCATTCAACCCAGGAGTATGCAAAGCCCTAGGATGTGCCACTATTTGGAGCAGCACAAGAATGCAGAATTACAGAACGATTCAATGTAGTTGAATCCAATCTTTTTCATACACAGTATTAAGGAAGCAGCAGTTACTTACCCGTGAATTGGAAACAGCCCACCGAGGATAACGGTCCCCTCCTTGTGGTAACAAGTCCCAAGAACCGTCGTACAAGACATCAACAGGAGAACTAAATACCAGCTCTTAGACATATCTTCAGCGGATCAGCGGATTCATGGCCAAAAAAGCAAAGTGCGCCCTTTGAACACTGTTATAAGATGATCTAACAGCCGCTAAAGCCTTCCGTCCAAGCCTGTTGTCCTGCTGATGTGATCGTGCTGTAGTGCGTTACGTGCCCACTGACATCTGTGTTCATCATCCGTTTCCTCTTATATAATTGTCTATATTAAAAACGCGTAATCCAAAACCACACATGATATCAGCGCAAACAGACTGACGTGTGAGAGTCAATTGACTGATAAACTATCGCCGCACGGGGGAATGTTGATTGGTGTGACCAATTCTAAGTGTGTGCTCTCCACTACAATGATTCATTGGCTGATAACTTCCGCAATTTTCATTCCACGGTTGACTCGACACGTTACAGCTGTATTCTTGGAAGACCCATCTGCTGTTATTAAGAAAAAACTTGAAGGAACTGTATTGTTGTTTGTCAGCATCACGAAGGTGCCATGTATTTAAAACGGCGAAAATGGTTTGAAAATACAGCCGGATGTTTAGATCGGCAGGTATCGAAAGTATTTATCGATGCCGCGCTCGCACTATATCATGCTCATATATTTTCAGTTGAACCAAATCTCAGTTTCTGATGTTTGGGAGTAGCGTAATCTACGATTACAACCAGTCTCCAAAGTTGAAGTATCAACTTTGTTTCTCTTTCAAAGTTTCTTACGAAGAAATCAACAGTTGGATTTGCCTGCAGTAACGGAGAACTTAGCCTAGTCTAGAATAACATGGTTTGAAATAAAAAGTCATAACAGTTTACAGGTGACATTTTCTAATGTCAATCGGATCAAATGCCATTATTTCAAGCACATCAACAAAGGATAGAAGCTTCAATGACTGTATGCATTTCTGGCATCAGCGCCTATCTTCATTAGGAAAAAATGTGGCTATCAAAATTGACATGAATACGACACGGCAACATTTCCGAGTATCGTTCTGTACAAGACCAAGGGCAGGTCAAGAGCCTTGAATGTGCAATTCGTAGCGAATGAGGTAATCGGTTGTCCAGTAGGCATTAAGCGTCATACACGTAAGTGGCAAATTTGATCATCTGAGATTTATATCAACATCCGGTATGGTTGACTAAAGAAATTACAGGCACGAATCAAAGACTACCTGTGTTGTATGTTTTGCAAAAAAAAAAGTAATTTTTCCGAAATCAATGTTGCATGGATCACTGGGGATATCAGCGACATATAACGTAACATGACCTATTTACGTGCAGGACCTATTTACGTCCGGTTTGGCTCATGTCCACATGTCGCGGTGTATTATGCCAAAGCCTGTTCTCATGAGCAATAAAGATCATCATAAGTATGATCCTTAGCCATCTCTTTAATTTTTGCACAGCAAAACATAATGGCTATGCGTTTACCACGTGAACGCCACGTGCCGCGCATGTGGGGGAAATTTACAGATTAACATTGTTTTTTTTCCATCGCGTTTAGCAAGTGGCCGGACAGACATAGTGATTTTACTATCATTTGTCTGCAGACTACTTTGGACAGTTACTGTGCATTTTTTTCTGGTCTATGTTCTTCAAGCATAGCGCTAGAAGGGAAACGATTCAGAAGTGGACGATAATGGGTTACCCTAGCACAATTCTTCATCATATACCTCAGTATAAATACATGCTCGCACGGGGTTAAACAGGCGGAGAAAAACTTACAGACCATGCATTCTCTTTTTAAAAGAGCTGATATTTCTGCCCATGGGTTTGAAATTTGGCTCTGTCCGCGCGTTTTGAATAAATCGGACGTTTTGAATAAATCGGACGTTAACTGGTAATGTTACGTTACATGAACCGCAGAAGTTAAGCCCGTTGGATACGTACAGTTGGCTGTCGCCAATGTGATTTCATAAATCAAGTATAGAAGGACATTCTTATCCCTCCCATGGGCAGTAAATGGTTAGCAGGGCCGGGCCAACTACCTCATCGGATTCTTTGCCCAAGGGAAAGCTATGCATATCTTCTTAATTTCGGGCGGGGCGGATCAAACGACAGGATCATCAACATATTCTGTTACGGGCAGGTTAATCCAATAGTCAATATGTGCAAATTCCTACAGGATCATCCTGTCAATAGCACCCAATATTTCGGAAATCACATAGGCGAAAGCAATGCAGTGTACTGTTCTAATTTCTGCAGTTTACATATGTTCCGCTAGTTGTCCCCAGTGATCCATGCAGCGTCCGAGTGGTATTTTAATTTGCGACAGTGAAACTATTTTGCGGCTTTGGCAGATGCACAGGAAGCAGCAAGCAGCATGTCGACTGCCCAAGCTCGGGAAAGTTTCGAACGCTGGCGAGCAAAGGGGAAGAAAAGGAAGGAAAAGGCTAAGGGCAAAGCGACTGTGAAGAAGAAACCATGGGAGATAGAAAAAGAAATCATCGCGAAACTGCAGCAGAAGTACAATGATGTGAGTAGTGGGAGCATGTTGTAGCACGCACGTGTGGGGAGGGGGGCAAGAGTAAACTTGTGTGATAGAAACTCTGGTTCACATTTTCACCTCGATAATGTTATATACCCCCTGGTTGTTGTCTTACCTAGTACTACTAGAATACTACCAGCATTGCTGCAAAGAATGGTTGTACTTGCAGCTTGACAGTTATGCAAATCGGAAGGATAGGATACACACAGGGTCAGAAGAGGCAAGAGGGTGTCTAACAGGCAAGAAGATGCCTTCTACACCGAGACGTCCTAAGGTAAGGTATCCTACGAGTAGAGTAGAATTTTCGGTCAGGTAGGACTGTCAGGTAGGACTAAGGTAAATTAAGGACTAAGGTAAATTATGTTTCATTGTACTGTACATATGGCTGTTTCAATAACTTTACTTGAATATATCTTCCCACAGATTGATCCATCATCCATACAGAAGTTCACAGACCTGCCACTGTCCAGGAAAACACAACAAGGTACTAAATATGTAACGGAGGGTGCTGCAACTTCGGACGTAAATCTATGAGTTCGACATCGTATTGCACCAGTGTCGGTTGTCTGAAAAGTGTTGCGTTTTCACGAATGATAAATTAGAGTGGTGGTATTTGAGGATTTGCCGTTATGGAGTTGATTTTTCGTCGTCCGTGCACGATTTACGCCATCGATCACAGTCGGTAAGTCCAGAAATATGTTGTTTTGATTAAAACGTTCCATATTGTTCCATTCTGATTAGGGTACCGTAACTTCGGCATAAAGATATCTTTGTATCTCTTTGATTCGTCGGTACTATTTTAAGTAAACAGAACGAAGAATTTCGTGTCAACTAACTGCAACTTCCCTCTGGTAAATAATTGTTGACCGTGCGCAAGGCTTCACCGATGCCGGGCGCGCTGTGGCTAAGCGACTGTTTACGCCGCTTGTTGCGTTCCAAGCCATGACAACGTTGACGATCCGTTCTTTGGTATGGCAATGAGAGTAGAAACTTCATATCATACAAATGGTCCCATAGCATGAACGCACAAATGTGCCACAAGTACGTCCAAAACTGCCGAGCAAGCATTGTTACGCCGCAAACTGAAATCGTGACATTTGCACTCAGCACAGCACCGCATGTGACCAGAAAGTACGCGGCAAATCTTCCTTGTTTTTCCGGTCAATTCAGTGCAAAGTTATGAAATATTCTGAACACGATCATCAATTGTTTTTAGAGCTCGCTATTCAAGAATTTCTGGATTTTTTTTTAGCAAGCAATGAGAAATCGCCATTTACATCAATGAACTTCGTGTTTATGCGTTCAGAGATCTCCGACCCGTGCCGCCCACATCAAAGCAAAGCGGCCTGTCAATTTCAATTAACATGCGGGGTTAGGTTACACGTTTGCAACATCAATGATTTTGCTTGTGTGGAACCACGTAGTGCGAACCTGCCTCCGGGAACTTATCAAATGCAAGTTTATTCGACGTATACTAGTCAAGCTAGATTGATAAGGTTTGCCGTTTTGGAGCCGACTTGACTTATGTACAGCGGGAGCAGAGATGCCTTGCCGAGGTATCACATTCGAATCGTGGTCAACGGAATGGCCGTGACGTAAAAGGGGGAGGGCGTTCGAAGCCGCGGTTGATTTCGTTATTTCAGACAAGCTAAATCGCGACATAAACTAACCAAGACCCATGTTTTTTTGGTGTTTGTTTTGCTTTATGCCTCATGTGTACAACATGTTAGTTTGCATGACGACGGTTGAATATGTTTTATGTAAGAGTTGCCACTTCACAATGTCCTTGCATCGAACGTAGCCATTTTTATCGCCACATTTTCCTCGTGGCACAAAATCAGTTAATTGTACACAAATCCCTGTTTTATTCAGACGACAGCTCTATGCATGAAGTTGGGTTCTTAACGATTTTATTCAGCACCGTGGCTGAAAAAAAAGATGGCTCACTTCTGCAGAACGAGACAATTAAAAATCCTGCCGAAGTTGGGAGTATGCCGAAGTTGCAGCACCCTCCGTTACCTATTTAAATGTCGAACTTGGCCTAGCCCCTTCAAAGGGTGTGAAGATGTACATTATATCACATATTTTTTGTTATCAAATATATGTTTCTCAAATGAGCTGAAATTCTGAAAACCTCAGAACTGCTATCTGAGGTGGACATAGTCCTAGTTTCTTTTAACTTTTACTGGGAATATTTCCAAAGGATCTTGAAGTTTGTATGAGGGCGCGAAATGCAACATGCTTGCATCTGTGGCCTGGGTATAAACCTTGTCACAATTCTACATGTTCATTCACATTCTGTTATTTATTTACTAGCTCATTTACATACTGTTACTGTTTCACCAAGGTTGGTATAGGTTTTGTATGAAGTTTATAATACCTGAACTGTGATGACTGAAAAATAAAACTGATAATTGTGATATTTCCCAGGTCTGCAGGCAGCTGGTTACAAGTTCCCAACAGATGTACAGAAGAACTCCGTCCACCCAGCCTTACTGGGACGGGACATCCTGGGAGCAGCTAAAACTGGATCAGGAAAAACACTGGCCTTCCTCTTACCTGTACGTATATGTAGCAGGAATTTTCTGCCATATGCATGTCTCTTTAAGTAAGTGATGGGAAATTGTTTTTAAGAACAAATTTTTACAATTCTTGGTGGCAGATGTTGGCACATTGCCGCACCAACTCCGTGTATGTTCTTACACAGATTAGCATAAGAGGCTCGTAAGGCATCATTCTACTTTCATGGTGGTAAGAATATTATGTAAAGTGCCTTTCCCAATTGCAAGGGAACAACATCAGGGAATGGCGAGTATCAAAGCCATAACCTATTGGTTCTGAGCCCAATGCCCTAACCAATACGCCACACCAACACCACATGTAAAATATGTTGAAGTAAACAAACCAACTAAGAGAAGTACATTTCCTGTTCTGTGTGTAGGTGTTGGAGAGCCTGTGGAGACTACAGTGGAGTCAGCTGGACGGACTGGGGGCCCTGATCATCACCCCCACCAGGGAACTCGCCTACCAGATCTTCGAGGTTCTGCGGAAGGTGGGGAAGAAACATGACTTCTCCGCAGGGCTCGTCATTGGTGGGAAGGTGGGTACAGCAGTACATGATGATATCCTACTGCTGCATGAGCTTGGAAACTTCTTGTAAATATGAAATACAACACGGCGTATTCCGTGTCGCCCGAGGTTCCGACCCGACCACACGGTCGAATCGATCGAAGGCAGAAGGGTGATTCGACCAGTGGGAGGGCTGGGACCAAGTAAAGTATGGACAGGTCCGAACTCCAGTATCGAAGGTTATCATGGCCCGGGTATGTTATAATATCTTACATGTTACCTGGTAGTTGTATTTGCCTTTGGGTGAACTGTCATCAAAGTATTGGTTCTTGTGTTGGATATATGTCTGAAAATCAAGTTATGTATTTTCATATATGACATGGTAAATACACCCTAGATTTTGAGATATGCAGCTGCAGAATCCCCAAAACTGAGTTATGACACTTTCTTACATGTCTTGGCAATGGGAAATTTCATAGTGGAAAATAGCATATAGGGCTTACACGATTCTATCCCACCCTAATTCACAGGATGTTACACAAGAGTCGGAGCAGATCTATCGTACAAACATCGTGATCTGCACCCCCGGACGACTACTCCAACACATGGACGAGACTGCGTACTTCGAAGCCAACAACTTACAGTTACTGGGTTAGAACAAGTTTTAACATGGATTTAGTTGTCAAACATGATACAGAAGAGGGTGAAATATTGTTTTTCATATGTACTTGTGTGTATCACAAATACATTGTACGAGAAACACTGGACCTGACAAGACTTTGACTGAAAGATGTAATGTCTGATGTTTCAACCCAGTATCCAGTTAGAAATGTCAAGCCATTTTTTTTTCAAGTCATTTAAAAAAATCAGACATGTATTTACTCAATGCAACACTACAACTTAACGTACACTTGTGTATCCATTGCATGTTGGAGTAGCTTAACAGTAGGATAAGTAGCATTCATTGTCTTATTTGCATATATCATCTCATATTCCCCTCCCTGCCCCAGTGTTGGATGAGGCAGATCGTATCCTAGATCTGGGGTTTGCTGCCACCATGAATGCCATCATACAGAACCTGCCCACCACCAGGCAAACCATGCTGTTCTCTGCCACACAGACCAAGTAAGGCACACATAGTCTGTCTATAACTGTTACACACCTTAGTCATTCTGTCCTACAGAAACAATACGCTACGGCGTTTTTTAGGTCATAGAAACTTTATGAATTTGAAGGCTCAAAATGTAATGCAAAAGTGAGCGTATTTAATTTGGCTATATGATTGTTAACGACATGAGCTCACTGTTTGATTGTATGATAGTAACTGGTTCTTCCAGATCACTGACGAAAGATAGCAGATGCTGTCTGAAATGTCTGACTGTTTCAAAAATTTTATCCAGTTGCTTGAGTAGCTATTTTTGGCATATTTTATTACCTGGATGTCTAACCTTCATCAACGTAAGACCTATATGACCTTGAATATAGCTCACAGTTGCTGTTGTCTATGCATGATCATATTTTGCTCCCCTGTTGTACATTTATAAGGCTTTGCATGTGTTATTGTGAGTCCTAATCTTTGCCTCCTTTGCTACAGATCAGTAAAAGACCTGGCCAGACTGAGTCTGAAGAATCCAGTGTACATCTCCGTTCATGAACACCACAAGTTCAGCACCCCACAGAAACTGAAGCAGAGTTACCTGGTCTGTGAGCTGCATCAGAAACTGGACCTGCTCTTCTCCTTCATCAAGAACCACCTCAGGAGTAAAATACTCGTCTTCCTGTCCAGCTGTAAACAGGTGAACTGTTCACTTCTACATTGTTTCCTATGTTTTCATTCTCGTTCCTTGGGTCCATAGGAAAAATTATCAAAGGAGCCACCAAAATGGCCAGGTGGCCTTTTACATCTAGGTTGTCACTAGTAGAGGTTTGTCTGTGATTCAGTTGTTCAACCAAGAAGTAGCTTTTCCTGTCACCATGGACCAACATCAGGGATCAAATACATGTCTCTTGTGGGTTATGTTATTTCTAGAATAGGTAAAGGTAGTCCCATGGCTTTTTTTTCTAAAGCCTATGGTCAGTGGGTTGTTATCCACTGTGTCTAGAGCACGGTATTGGAAGACGGAACCTATCCATTTTCTGTGACCATTTTTACACCTGGATGCAGTGAGGATAGTCCTGTAAAGTGCCTTTTCCAAGGACCCAATATCTAGCCAGGAATGTTAGCAATCAAACCTGTGACCTCTTGATCTCGTATCTGCTAGCCTAGCCACTCGGTCATTCGACACCACATGTTAATTGCAATTGTTCATACACTGTGCTCAGGTCCGTTATGTGTACGAGGCGTTCTGCCGACTGCAGCCCGGGATGAGCGTGCTGTGTCTCCATGGGAAGATGCCCCAGATGAAGCGGGTGGACGTCTACAACTCCTTCTGTAGGAAGCAGCACGTGTGTCTACTGGCCACGGACATAGCTGCCAGGGGACTGGGTATGTACAGGCTTGAGTTATTACCGGTATAGCCTGAAATTTGCAGGAGATAGGGGTCTTCATTTGAATTGTTCACTTATATAAATGTACCACAGGCTGTGGGCATTTATCTCTGCATGTCCTTTCAAGGGCCATGTTTTTCCTCAGTCTCCACGGTTTTTCAATGACTTTTAGTAAAATATTTTGATATTGACACTAGAGTGTAGAGTCACTGTGGGAGTTTTTATACTTTGACAGGGTTGATACATTCTTTGATGTTTTTGGGGTCATGATTTCAGACTTCCCGGCAGTTCACTGGGTGTTACAGCTGGACTGTCCTGAAGATGCGGACACGTACATACATCGAGCAGGCAGAACAGCTAGGTGGGTACACCTGGTTCAGTAACACAAGTGTTTCAAATAGTCTACAAAAAGATGATAGACATTTAACATGTAACCAGTATAAAAATATGTGCAAAGATTTGAGCCATTGCAAACAAGATGGAAGCAGAAGTACATTTTGTTTTGTTAGTTGTTGCAAGGCTGTTTTATCAATGGATAGGTCTCAGCTTTGTCATGCTTTCATGTACAGTCACATGATTCTTGCTCACCAATCGAATAGCTCAAATTTGTTTTTCGTGCTATAAATATCATTTGTATTGTCTTTTCGTTGAAACAAAATGAATTTGAAAAAATAGCGCAAATGGCGAATGATGTATTTTTTTTCAAATACATGTGCACTTTAAATGGTACTGATGATAAATAAGGAGAAGATGATGATGTTTATTGTGTATGTTTAATGTTTATGTTACAGATATGAGTCTGATGGTGAGTCCCTCCTGGTCCTGATGCCCAGTGAGGAGAGACAGATGTTACAGCAGCTCACAGACAAGAAAATACCTGTGGAGAAAATCAGGTCTGTGTGTGACTAGATCACATCATTAAGATCTCATTTGCTTTGCTCTTGACTCATATATTTGCTGCTCCTTGGTTTCTTTTAGCCTTTCTTTAGCACTATTAAGTAGCCGTTTGGCACACCCATTCTCTATTGGTGACAGAGTTAGGTAGAAGGGAGGAGGTTAATAGGTTGGCATAGGATTCAACAATATATGGCATAGTGCCCTTGTTGGTTAGGTTAGATAAAGGTCCTGGATTTGAATTCCTAGCAGGCTTCAATGTTGTGCTCTTGGGTAAAAATGTTTTTGTATTTAGCTTTATTCAGGGACGTCCTCTTGGGATACCGTGTTTGAGGAGAGCCACACCTTGAGAATGTTTAAGAACCCAACCCAGCACCCTTAGCATTAGTGTTCTCATGTGTGTACATTTGTATTCCAGAGTGAACCCGTCCAAGTTCTATTCCATCCAGAACAAGTTGGAGGTTCTGTGTGCCCAGGATGTTCACATCAAGGAGTCAGCACAAAAGGTAAATTGTCTGTAAAATTCAGAGATTTTTCTGGGAAGTTCTGAAAATTTAAAGAAAGTGTAGGATACCCTGTTGATAGAAGTCTTGCAGATTAACAATATTTCTAAACCTCTTAACCTTACCAAGGCAAACACCCTTGTATCCTTCTACATTGTATAATTTATTTATTTTATCTGTTCCACAGTGCTTTGTGTCCTACCTAAGGTCCTACTTCCTGCAGCCCAACAAACAAGTGTTTGATGTGAACAAGTTACCACTGGAAAACTATGCAAGGTAATGTGTTGTCACCAGCATATCACTTACAATTAATATTATAGTAATGCATTATCAGATGTCAGAATTTCAATGTTCCTGTAGTTGACTTTGCCAAATTATATCTTAAGCATTTTTGTACTGTCTTATTTTGATTGGATTTTTGAATTGTCTTCCTTCCGTAGTTCATTGGGCCTGGCAGTTGCACCAAGAGTTCGATTCCTCCAGAATGCTGCCAAAGGCAAAGAGAAGACTGCTTCTAAGGAACAGACCACTTCCGGTATGGGGGACAAGCACACATGGCCACAGGGAGAAGAAGATGAAGAAAAAACTGTGGATACAGACAAACAATTAGTACAGTCCAAAACTGTATCACAGGCAGATGTAGAGAAATACCATCCTCTTGAGACCACATCAAAAGCTGTTGACTCAGTTGAAAGAACTTCAGGGGAATCCAGTGATTCGGAAGTAGAGCAAACAAAAACAAAGTCTTTGTTAGAAAAAACTGTAGAAGTAGGGACATCACAAGAGGGAGAGCTGTCTGAGTCTGCATCAGGGGAATCAGAGGATGAAGATGAGAAAGGTCAGGGGACCAAGGGAATGTTGTCATGGCAACAGGATGATGAGGAAGAGGACCTGCTTACTGTGAAGAAGAGAGATGTCTTCAATGTGAAGGGAAGCATTCAGGTAGGACATAATAAAAATCTATCAATCATACTTTATTGTCTTCATGGTTGGGCAGTACATGAGAAAGAATTGAGATTAGCTGAACATGTACAATGTCATGCATTCAGACATCTATTGTTAAGTTGCTGCTATATACATGTTTGCTGAAAAAAGGATGACATCATTGTCTTCAAGTGAAACTAAGCTGCATAATTATTAACTTGTCCTTTCCAGGAACCAAAGGTGTTGGAGATTGAGAAATCCTCTTCCAATGAGAAGAAGACTGCGCTGACCAAGGCCAAGCTAGCCAAGAAACTGGCCAAGAAAAAAGTGAAGGTCAACAGCAAGGTCACATTTGACGATGAAGGAGAGGTGAGTATAGCCTTCACCTCGTTGTCTTGTATCTCAAGGTCAGCAGTGTGAAGGTTAATGATACGAGAAGGGTTGCAAATTTAAAGGAACAACAAGGTGTTATCTGTCAAGTTGATGGATATAAGAAGGTTGTTGTGTCAAAGAAGCACTGTCTTCCAACTTTTGAGACATTTCCTTATCAGTTCCTTTCATTTGTAGATACCCTTCTCTAGTCCCACTTGTATTGTGGGCTTTTTTTTTGTAGCCAATGCAAAGTTTGTGGCATATGTTAATGGTTCCAGGATAGGTATTATATGGATTGTATATTTTAGAATATTTTGTCACACAGGTGGCAGAACAATGGCCTCCAGTACAAAAGGTTGTACTGAAAGGTGATGTGAGAGAAGAAGGGGAAGAGGAAGAGGAGGAAGAGGTTGGAGGACTCAATCTGGAGACTGCCCGCAAACTGATGCAGGAAGAAGACAAACACGACAAACTGGCGTACAAACAGCGCATCCGCCAGAAAAAATGGGTATGTAATGTTGGTGAGATTTATGGTACACAAAAAACTTATATCTTGTAAATGTATACTTATATATTGTGTATTGTATGTATATCATATAGTGGCAATATACCTTGTATGTTGTATTGAAATAGATAGTTGTACTGATTAGACCTTTTTTGATAGTACAGATCAATTTGTGTTGATCTGATTATCTAAAATATTTAGTATGTATGGAGAGGACAGGCATATTTAGATTTTAAAACTCAAGACTGCCTTAAGAAGCATTGTCACAATATTGCAGATCTTTCTGAATATTATTTTACAATGACAGGGTGCGAAATACCCGGTTGCGCACTTGCGCAGCGCAACAATATTTTGGTTGGCGCAACTTATCTCTTAACCCAGGTTGCGCGGTGCGCTACCTAAATTTTGGGCCTGAGAAATCGATTTTGCGGCAAGTACTTGACGAAGTAGAAAATAATTGGACCAGCGAAGCTCACACACCCGTGTGGTGTGCACACACACTCGCTCTAAGTCTCGTAAATTTTCAAACCAAACGTATAAATCGACCCCCAACTAAACTAGTTAATAAAGTTACCGATACTTTTTCACTCGTTTGCATCCATAGTCAACCTGTTTTATTGTGCCTGAAACGCATAAGTCGCCGGAAAGAGAGCGCGGCTTAGCGCTCGGCTCTTGGCCGCCATGTTGAATTCATCGACTCTCGCTGGATATCGCGTGATTGGGCGAGAGTAATGACGTGAATCTGCAGTACCAGCAACAACTGGTAGAGGGCAGTGTTTGAGTTGCTATGTATTTCTATGGGCGAAATGTGGCTAGTGCTTTTTTGGGGGCAAAATTAAAAATTGCAGAAGTGGAGATGGAGCCACTTTACAAATAATAAGCTGGGATTTAAAAAATCTTTACTTGGCAACAATGATTATAGAATAAACAAAGTTGTTAAAATGTTGTGACAGTGAGATAAAAACAGGACAATGACATAGACTATTGTATTTATCTTATGATTATCATACATGTATATCATTAATAACTCACCTGTGAATTTTTCAATAAAAAATATAGGTAATTTTATTCCGGGGGTACTTTTATTAGATTTTGAAAATATGCCCAGTAGCAACTTTTATGTGAGGGAAGAGAATAATGTGCAGGTACAAGTCCTATTGCAGTGTAACTATTGCAGTGTAACTCTTCCTAGAGCAGAAAAAGCAAAAAGTCTATGGGGGTTGAAAAAAGGATTTATTTGTACTAAAAAAAAAGAAACCGTGTTACACATGAATTGTATAAGTTTGTTTGTTGTGGGTTGTGGTGTTTATTTACATTGTATATTTGAAACAAAAACACAATTAAGCACCAGTTATATTGTTAAAGGCTATGCAATACTATGTACTTAAAAAATATAATTTCAAGAAATCAGTGAATTTTAGGTGGGGCAACCTAAAATTCTGACGGGCAACCTAGCTTTCTACCCAGGTTGCACACCGTGCAACCTGGCTCAAAAAAGTATTTCGCACCCTGAATGAAATAATTTGTGTTTAGGAGAAGAAAATGAAGCTGAAAGAAGCATCCAGGTCAAAGGACCAACAACGCAGGAAGACAGACACGGTGAGTACTTGAAATAATATATAACAGAGGGATGGTGGTCTACATACTATTACATCAATATGGAAAGATAGATATCTTAGTTACCCAAGGCTCATATACAGCGTTGTATGATTGTGTAAGTCTACTTTGTCCATGCAGAATACAATACTCAGTCCTCAGGTCTCTGCAACATGGAGAAGGATATTCTTGTAATTACAGTAAAAGTGTAAGGCACAACATAAATGTAGATGTGTGAAAATACATCCTGTTATACGTGTACTAGTATTAGTGAAAAAAACAAGAATACTGTTTGCATTGCAGGTTCAGGAGGAAGGAGTTGCTTATCTAGATGTTGGAGAGGAGGAGGAAGATGGGGATTCTGCAAAGGATGCTGGGAGTGATTCAGAGTCTGATCAGGGATCTGACCTGGGTCAGAGGTCAGACTCTTGGTCAGAAGAAGAAGATGATGAAAGGTTAGCTATATCAGTTTCAAGATTTTTTGACTGGAACAATGGGATAGAAACTGTTTGTGCAATGGTTGTTTTTATCATTTTTACATGTCTTTTTGTAATAGTAACTGTTTTTTTTTTTTGCCCAACCTCATACCCAGACCTAGAAAGAGAAGAAAACACACCAAGAGCAGCTCTGATGAAGAGGATGATGATGATCTGATGGACACAGGTCTGGATCTGCATGATGATGAAGAACTGGCTCTTCATCTGCTGGGCAGCAACTAAGTTTGATTAATATTCGATCACAGTTTCTGGTAATTTCATTGTTCATTTTTTGTCTTTTCAATATGATTGTATTGATCGTAAGATTTTATTCTATTTCTAGCAATAACAAGGACAAAGTGTCTTTATAAAGTTGTGCATAATGATGTCATGCAGTTTGCTGTTTGTTTTTTATTCCATAAAACATCAATGATACAACACAGACTACGTGGAGTGAACTCAAGTTACATAATATTGATTAACTTATATAAACACTGCCACAATTGTGAAATATGTTAGTAGAATCAGTCCTTAGATTTGTACATAGATAAACTATACAAACTATAATGTTACTAGTATTTGCACATGACTGTAATGCAAGTTCAAAGTCTAACCCTCCAATAGTTATGTCATACTCATGCAAGAGCAAACATGCTATAGAATGAAGTAGGCTATATATGACACATGGATTCTGAACTTTGTAATAAACAAGACAGTAATGCATACTGAATTTGAGTCCCAGTTCTGGCTCTTGCAATGTTTCTAGTTCTCTTAAATGGCAAACCACCTTAAGGCATACCAATTTTGTCCACATTACAAGCTGTGTAAGACCATACTAATAGTTTTGATCCACTCACCCCAGTAAAGACCCCGACACCAATAGTGCTTCAAATAAGACTTACAAATTAATTGTATTTAAAAAAGGGCAATTATGTCACTCCTGATGGTGATACAGCAGGTAGTACGCTCCCCTGCATAACTTGCTGAACCAGTATATGTTGAACAAATAGGCCATGGGAGTCATGATGAAGATACTGGTGAGTAGGATGATAGGTGTGTCGTTGTACAGCTCTCTGTTTGCCATTGGTTCAGCCAGTTGGAACCACAGAGGGATGGGTGCCACACGACAGGCAAAGAATGTCACCAACAGGAGGACTGAACTTAGCTTGTACAAAAGAGAACTCTTCTGACCCAGAGAGATTGAAATCATCCTGTGGAAGATGAAATAGAAATATTATGTGTTAGTTATCTTACTTTGCCATTAGCTCAAACTGACTTATGACAACAGCGACAAAAGTCACAATACTTTAACCATGTCACTCTTACAAGATCTAATTCATGTCATGATTCAGGTCAAGTCAAAGCATCACTTCATTAAAGAACCATGGACATTTCATGGGCAAAGGCACTAGACAGATCCCTTAGCCCTGCCCACCTCCGTCAAAATGTAGAAATGCAAAATAAAGACGGACATGCAGTCACTCTCTCATTGGTTGAACCGCTAATTGTGATGGACAGGATGGTCACGATCAGTCTATTACAGCCTGTTTATACAAATCAGATTTGTGTTCCATTGACTTTGTGGCGTTACGCCAGGGTTTTCGGCCCTGAACCCAGCGGCCCCGGGTTCGAATCCCCTGACGCCACGGATGTTGTGCCCTTGGGAAAAGGCACTTTTAACGACTTTCCCCACTCCACCAAAGTGTAAAAAACGGGTATATTATGTGTATGGGTCACGTCACCAGCAATAGCTGCCTGTGTTCCACGTGTATGGCACTATTACAATTCCAATAAAATAAAAATTACCTGATGTGCAGAAAAGGGCTGGAAAGTTCCATGAGTGCCCAGAGGTTGGCATAATATGGGACAAAAGGATATGCCTAGAAGAGGTCAAAGAAAATCAAACATGTCAGAAGTATCAGTGAGATACATGTACTACACCAGTCTGTGTAATACACCCATCACCCCATCACCGTTATCCTAAAACTAGTACAAACTAAGAAAGACTTGCAAAGTCACGAATCTTAACAGAACTGGTGAACATTCTGCAGAAGTTACTTTCCTTCGTTATATTACAGATACAGAATACAGATACAAATATTTGAGAAAATGATACAATAATGTTAATATGTAACTTGTTATGTGCTCTTTGCTTGTTGATTGAATATGCAACTATACCTTGATCACAAGTGTACCACATGCAGTCATGCTCTAATGCGGCCCTCTAAAGGGTGTGATCCTTCTACAAGTGCATATCACAAGCAGAACACAGCTTACAGTGCAGATGTATATGGCAGGAATGGCATTGAAATGGTGGACGACCATCAGTTTGTCCTTAATTACTGATGGATAGACAGCCATTAGCAGCAGACCTGTAGAAGGGTTATAGAAGAAGAAGAAGAACTTTATTGCGTGTCAATTGTACAATGTATGACAACTTACGCACATAAGAGTTGAACTATTGCTAATACTTAATAAATGTAAAGAACTAATCTAATCTATGACTAACAGTAGAAATAATCTATAGAATAATGTACATGTTAATGCTCTAGAACAGTATGTTGGTAACAGTATGCTGTGTCAGGAATGTATGATATTGTCTCGTTTTTGCACAGACATGTATACCAATTTGCCTACACGTGCATGTTGGTATTAGACACTGCAGTAACTGTACTTAACAGATTCCATCTATGCTTATTTTAATGTGTGTAATATGCTTCAGTCACTGATTATTACCTCCATGAAAGGAAGTAATATTTTTGGTGTGTTTATCTGTGCTTCCACAGTTATTTCCACGTCCTTGATATAAACAAGTCACAATACTGAGTGACAGGAAGTAAAGGGTGAAAGTTCAGAGTTGCAATGAGTGACAGGAGGTAGAGTTCAGGGTTGGTAGAATTAGTCATTTATGAACCTTGTAATGTATGTGTTTAGATCTTTATGGAAGTGATACACTAGTAGTAGTACCCTCCACAACATGCCCAAACAAATTCCTCACTATGGTAATAACTAGCTTACCGGCGAGCAGATAGGATAAAGTTATACACCCAGCATGTCGGACGATTGCAGAGTCAAACCTGTATGATATTGGAGGGGAACAGCGAACTTAAATCCTTCACATGTTGCATGATGGCACACTTTTCAGCAGCTAGCTACAAAATTCAACTTCATCACGTTCAACACTATGACGTAGGATCCAAGCTACACATTTCTGTATTTGAAAACGAACGAGCAAACAATACGATCTGAAATGCCTACACTGAGAAAGAAAGGCGTTTGGTTTTTCTTTACAAAGCTTTTGGGTTCAAACCATTGTTTTCAGATGTGCCTGATTTGCTTTTCAAACATGCTACAAATAGATAAACAATAATTACAAAATAGGCGCAGGTCTAGATATTGAAAGCTTACCATATTTGATTGGGTAGCACGCCACCAGGCCACAGTAACACGTACAACCCGCATCCTCCGGTAGCAACAGCGTTGAAAAAAGACATCACTCTGGAATATCAGGAACGATTATGGTATATACTATATAGTGTAAAATTTCATGAGCTTCTACCTATTCTTAAACCATAAATAAGATATTATTATCATATTTATAACTCTTATCTCTATCAGCGACCATTTTGATAATCGGAAATGTATTTTCTTTAAGATTTGACGAACCTTTGGTTGATTAAAAATTTATATTATGCGATCTTTTCACAGTCTGATATTTACACGAGCGACGCATTAGTTTCCAGAAATATTCATTGCGTGCACGGCAGATAATATGCAGTGAAACAATGTAAAATTATATGTTGTGTGAGAAATTAAAAAAAGAACACAGTTAGAAACCAACGACGTACCTTTTTCTCAAAGCAACCTGTTGATTTGGGGGTAAAGTCGCAAAGACAGGTGACACTTTTTTGAGTACAGGAGAGGAAAGCCACTTGAAGACGGCCAGATGGAAGAAGACACCGGCGAATATCTTCATATTGTAGTCAGTCATTGCACCCTCCCGAGCGGGTTTCAGCGCTGCTAAAGGAGAGTGAGTCATAGCGGAACTCTACTATGTACAACGCTGTGAAGACTTGTTCATGAAGCGTCGATCATGCAAGACGAGTATTCTACGTCGGAGAACACTTTTATGTTGACAAGTAATGAAAGGTCGGCGATACCACCTTATTGGTTGTTCTGATAAGATTAACTGCAGTTAATTATTTCCCTAACACATAAAAGTACGTTACACTTTGAATTCTTGCCTATCGTATACTATGTTAAACTGTCATTGCTTTCTCTTACATCCATCGACATCTGCGACTGACATCCTTTCAAATAAAGTTTCACAACTTCCTTTCGCCCCTACTCTAGATTTTGAAATGGACCTGTTCTTATAGCGCTGCCATATGCATACACGGTCCGAACCCAAACAAAGAACAAAGGTCTTCCAGATAACAGCCCACGGTTTATTCACAGAACAATAAAGTGCCTGCAGTCTGACTGGTTGGTTGCTATCCTGTTAAGAAGAGTTGGGTTCAGGTTGGCGTGGCAGCGACGAATAGATCTTATCACTGACAGTTATACACAAATTAAAATGGTCCACAGGATCAAGCTGATTTTATCATATAGGCTGCGCCATTAAGTTTTGTCGCTTGTTGATCTTTAAATCTAGCCAGAATTCCTCTCATCCCAGGCAAAAATACACTCCTGATTGGATAGCGGGTACATTGTAAAACAAATGGGAATCATTCGTATCTTTATTTGTGCACATTAGTTATTACACGCAACAAAATCAGTCACCAAATCTGGATTGGACAGTAGCATATTATATATATATATATACATTGGTCTCTGGCAGGATTCTCTGGGTGTTTGCGAAATTTCAAGTCAATGTGGCCTAAAGTGAAAATAGATGAGGAAACGTCGTGTTTGTAATCTAGGAGTGATATAGGTGTTGATATGCTCGCTTACACATCTTACTGAACCAGTATAGGTTCATGCCATAGATAGTGGGATTCAGGATTGTTACACTAAACAATAGTAACGGTCCGATTTCGTGCAGCTGTCCAGTTGCCATTGGTTCAGCCAGTTGAGACCACAGAGGGATGGGTGCCACACGACAGGCGAAAAACGTCACCAACATGAGGATCCCGTTCAGCATGTACAGACGAGAACGCTCCTGACCCAGGCGGTACAAAATCATCCTGCAGAAGAAAAAGTAGAAGCGGAATGTGTGTTGTAAGTATCTGTCCATTCTCCAGTAATAATTAAACCATGTGCACAAAACATGGTATATGGGGATGCAACAACATGTCTTGATTTTTTTTATTATTAGTGTAAGTTTGAAATGTTCTACCTAAGCCCCATTACCTGAGATGGACAAAGGGAGAGGACAGTTCCATGAGAGGCCAGAGGTTGCCATAGTACGGCAGGACAGGTATCACCTGCAAAGGGGACAAGTATAGGTGGATTTAACCAAACAGGACTGAATATTTGTTCACCATTTGAAGTTGAAAAGAACATTCAAGTTTCTTTTAAACTGTACCTTGACGATGAAGTACATCGTCTTAGTACGCCATTTCACAGTCATGGACATCTGGAAACAACAAGTCTTGCTCACACACTGAATACGTTTCTTGTGATATTGAAACTACTGTAGTGCATTTAGCCCATGTTGGCATGAACGTGCAAATAAAGATCATTGTCATTGTCATTTATTTGGTAACCCAGGCGTACGTCCGAACCTTGTACGTTTTTAACATTATTTCTCTTATATACACACGTGGTTGGAGAGATGAGACAGACTACAAACTCCCAAAGATATATGGTCACGTAACTTTCACCTAGTTGCCCAGTGGAAGCGTTAATCCCAAAAGTACAATGTACGTAGAAGATAGCTTACAGATCCAGCATATGCTGCTGTATACATAACCACGTGGTGCGTGATCATTATCCGGTCTTGTAGGCAGGTGTTCAACACCATTAGAAGCATGTCTGTAGGGGAAAATAATGTAACGTCCATGTTACAAGATTTGTTACTTGTGGTTCTGATACTATTTCCTAAGGAATTAGCCACTTGAAAAGTTGGAAGTGGAGGCGGCAAAAATATTTACTTATTCTCAACTTTTTCTTCCTGTTAAGGTCTTTTAGTTGCCCTTCATGCCTTATAAACAGACTTTGTAACATGCTTCATTTCTATGAAATGACTCACGTTTACAACTGGCAATCTTTCAACGTTACATGTACCTTGCAAGGCGGTTGTTCCACTTAACGCTATGATATAGCTATGATATAGTACGTACCTGCCTTTGCGTACCCCATTACAATGCACACAGTATATCTGAACGGAGGCGATTCATACCTGTATGAGAAGGATATACATGTATACATATATATATATATATATATATATATGAATGTGGATTTAAAACAAGGTATTACACATGTATTAATGAAATGTCAACTCGTGTATAGCTTACAATATTTTTTATGTTTTTTTCAAGGACTTGAGAAAATATCGAGGACGCTCATGCGTGACGTTTTCCGGCGAAAGAATAACGCCCTCATCCTCATTGGGCTCAAGGGATAGGCAGAAGACCACAGAATGCGATAAGAAAAAAAGGAGAGCTTACCATATCTGATCGGGAAGCGCACCGCCCGGACACAGGAAGACGTACAAGCCCATGCCCCCGGCAATCGCTCCATGGAAGGCGGACATCACACTGAGAAGGATTTAGACATGATTAAAGAGTGCTTAACGTTCCAAGAGACAGTCATAACAGTTTAAGTACACATAAGACTATTGCATTATCCTTCCTAAGCTCCTTGGATTCACAAATATCGTAAAAGGATCCACATGGACCAGCTGTTAAATGCGAACTCTAGTAAAAAAAAGCAGTTTTAGCTTTGTTCTTTTACATCCGTACATCAATGTGCCATCCCTTTTAGCAATTGAGTGCATGTACGTGGCTGTACACATCCACGAAAGCTACATTTGGTTACTCTCCAAGCAGAGCTAGGGTTTCGGCTGTTTTTTTACGTGTTTTAGGCGTTTTTGTCATGCCTTCTACTTTGTCATCGTTTTTGTTGTGTACCAAACAACAAAAGCGATGACAAAGTAGAAGGCATGACAAAAACGCCTAAAACACGTAAAAAAACAGCCGAAACCCTAGCTCTGCTTGGAGAGTACATTTGGTCTCTGTCAGATGAGAAACATACCAACTGCGCCGAAAATAGTTCCTCAAGCAACTGGATAAAAGTTTGAAACAGCCAGACGTTTCAGACAGCATCCGCTGTCTTTCGTCAGTGACTAAGGATAGGACTGGAAAACCTGAGGTTTTATACCAAAACTTTGAATGAATATATTTAAGATACATACTGGTTTCTCAGCACAATCTGTTTGTCCTCACGCAAAGTAGCAAACACACGCGACGCTTTCCTCAACATCCAAGGGGCCAACCACTTGAAGATGGCGAGATGGGCGAAGAAACTAGCAACCATCGTCATGATATGGTAGTTGTTGTAAGCCATCGTGGTGTGGTGGACACTACTTGTCTTCAGCTCCAGATCAAACTATGGTCGTATGGATTATACTATACATGCTATACACTTTGAAAGGCGACAATTTAGGAATCGTCCATCTGTGGCCATTTGCATATCTGCGTGAGCATTTATCAACATTTTCCACCCATCTTCTTCACATTGTATACTTTAGACGTCGCTGAACTATTAATCATCTCTTCATTGTTGTGTCCAGTGCTGAGTTGGCTGATAAGCCAGGCATTTCTCTTAGACAGTTTCCCCAGATTGAAATGGAATCGACCTGTCCGTCGGACGAGGCGGGTTTTGAAGAATGAGGGTAGTGCTGCATTGTGGCCCACAATGCAGCACTACCCTCATTCTTCAAAACCCGCTGTGTTGACTAGAAAACATGTAAGTGATCTATTGCCAGCTTGCAGAATCTATACATAGACTAAGTCACTTGATTTGATGCACAGTATAAAGAACACACTTTACTGAGAGGGAGGGGGAAAAGTTATCAACAGTGCCCGTCCTTGTTGGTGGTCAGTCCCGCCCGGCCCCAAAGAGATCTCCTGAGTCTGACAACGGTGTCATTGCTGGTACGTCCATGTTTGATACCATGATCTGACGTTGAAGACGATACCACCATATGTGGAACGTAGTTCTGGGTACAACGCGTCCTGTACTATGATTATGATTGATACAGCACATTTATACTAACAGGCTTTTTATCGTTGATTACATTGAGTTCGACTACGGTCTGTATGTCTTTATTATTACATGATTTTGCACGAAATGAGTTGTATATTCAGACCACTAAAATCTATCCGAAATTCTCTAAGCTTACAGACAAAGAAAAGACCATTCTTCTTTTAACTACCAAAAACCCACAAATTATAGAAAAGGTGGGACATTACGTTTTCCATTGTTTACAAAAGAGAAGTCAAACCCTTCACTAGTTATAGACAATTACGTTTGTATAGCCCAGTCTAGTCGCTTTTATACCTATTTTGTTCCCTGTTATTTTATGTATGTTGTTCGCAATTAGCCTTCGGGCAGGAATTTGCAATAAACTTATTATTATATCATTTCGTGGTCTATGTTGAATTTGCAAGCGGATGAACAGTTTAGTCAAGGGAAAGTGGCAGATGCCCAATCAGTACAAAAAGTGATGTGTACCTAGCCTGAATATTGATATAGGTGGCGCTTCTGCAGATGACCACGTTGGGACATGGGATCCTCCCGCGGTGTCTAAAGTTCCATAGATTTTATGTCAACTCGTGTTTTTAGAAAAAGGTAATTCTAATTGCATGTAAAGATGTCCGGATGTTACTGACTTCAAGACGAACGTAGTTACATATTTTAGAAAGTCGAGAGTCTCCCGGTCACGACCTCAAAAGTGACTAAGGCGTTGTTTTCGAATAGGCGACTATCTAAAATGAAGAATGATGAGACTTAAGAAATTTCACCAACAGAGCAATGGTATATTATGTCGTAAATCATGTTTCGACAACTAGACTATATCCAGTAATTCTCACTTTCTGAAGCCCTATCAGATCCAGATTTCAATTCAGATAAGTTTAGTTGTGTATTTATTTACTAAGTACTCAACGCTGCAATATAACCTTGGGCGCCAGGGGAGCCGCTTGATGGGCTGCATTCATATCGTCTTCTAAATCAATTAGCTGATCTATATACTGAATACTAGTATCACTTTGTTACTTTCATTTACCTGCCTGTAATGGCTGGTAAATCATGTGAAAATCCACTTCCATATACTAAAACGGCCGGACGCTACTTCCTAACAAGAGCTGATCGGATGTGTGCTTAATAGATGTCATTAATCTGTTTTACCATTGTGATTACCTTTTTAACCAAGTGATTACTATTTCAACCTTCAAGTCTTCTTCCCTCTCAGAATTTGTGAGGTGAGTGTAGCACCTTTCCCCTTGCATGTTACATATATCTTGACTTGCGAGTTGACAAATATCAGATGTCACCATGGACTAATTAGACCGGACAATTACGTATTTTGATCTACACTCTTAACCCTTTAGCTAATAATGAGTAAGTGCATATCTATGTCATTGAGTCCTATTTGATAACAACTAAATAGTATGTTGATTATGGTAAATTTTTAAACATTCCTCTCGCTGAGTCTCCTCTCCAGTTTGACGTTAGAATCTGACAGGAGGTTGTTGTTGTCCAACAGGTCGATCTTTTCCAGCTGGTTCTTCGCGTTCTCCAAGTCGAGGTTGAGGTTTTCAAAACTTGGCCGCGTTTGGAACGTGAGGGCCGGCCGGTCTTCTGTGGTCTCTCGTACCCGGGATATCAAGGAGTGTACCGTCTGTAAAAGAAAGAAACATAATCCGGTAACAGCGACTGTATCTGCATTTCTCACGAGAGCAGGTATATAAAAACGTCAATACCGATAGCCCCCCCCCCCCCAAATGCTCGATGAGGCGGGGTTTTGAAATGTACCGTATTTTAGAAATAGGCAACAATACCAGCACTATGAATCTGCGAACTAAAGGCTAATGAACTGCGCATCTGCATGTTTTGGCGATCTTATCTATGTGAGAATCTCTTACGCTTTAAATGATAATCAATGGATGATAAAAATGATAGCAGCTCGAGATTTATACCTGCAGAAAAGTGGCCTGGTCCTGTTCCTTCAGCGCTTCCCTACTGAAAGCCGCCAGCCCTTCTCCTGTTGTGTGGGGAACGTAAGACAAGACCAATTCAATTGAGTGCGATCGTTTGATATGTCACTTCTGGTGAAGTAGTATATGCAATATATGGTCAATCAGCGAATATTGGTACCGCTGGCGCCGTTTCTGGCATCGGACTCATTTAAGTCATTGCGTGGGAACAAAACTGATTCAGTCCAACATTTATTTGACAGAAACGTGGTATTGTGTAATGCTGTGAATGACTAGCTCTGCTGTTTATGCTCGCAATGAAGCAGCAAAACGTCCATAGAATCCCAACCGTCGGTACAGACCTTTTCCGCTGCTGTCCCCTGTACACCGTGATCTTGTCCTCAAGCACACACTTCACTGAGCCGGCAACGGAAGATCGGTACTGACATTTTTGGTCAATTCTGGATGACTCTAATTCTACAATTATAACTCATAGTCTGGAGAACAAAACTTGTAAACATTAAGCCCAACTTGTATCCAAGATAAACGAGTATAAGAACAGTTCCAACGGTTTGTACCTTTTCGCTGCTGCTCCTTGTACACCGTGATCTGGTCCTCAAACACGCACAGCTTCTTCTCCATCTCACGGTACACTGTACCCAGCATGCTCCGCTCCCGCTGCTCTATCAGCTGATGGAGCTCCACACACTGCTGGTGAACCTCTTCTACCAGCCGCAGGCCGTTCACCTACAGTAACCAAACAAACAAATAAACAACAACAAAACAAATCAGAAAAGTGACAAACAATTTCCGGCAGTTTAGCGTACTGAAATTCCTTTTTTTAACCTGAAGTTTTGTAAAGTGACGACATCCATATAAAAGACTACATGTAGTTTTGCGCATGCAGGTCTTAAGACAAACAATGAAAATTCTCACAAGGGATAAATATATACTTAAGTCTTGGGAAGTATGCATTCATACCTGTACAGTGCCACAGGCTTTGGAAAGTCGCTTCACAAAGTTGTCAATCTCTGAGTTCCGTTCTTTCAGTCCGCGGACGCTGCTTTCCAGATCATCCTAGTAAAACATCAAAGATTCACGATGCAAGGGGTAAGAAAAACTGCTTTTATTTCTCCAAATACCCGATAATGTGAGTCATTCAATTAAATGCCGCATGTTATCATTTGACAGGTGTCAAGAAAGGCGCAAAATGTCTTCACTGACAATCAACAACACTATTGCATGCAGGATTCACACGTGATATGTGAAATTAAACACTGATACATATAGATGTACCCCCTAATAGATTTAATAATGCCTGCATGCAAAGAAGGAATTTGTTTATCTGTTTAAACATGTGAAAGGTGCGCCGACCCACCTTAGTTGCCTGGCAGGCATGGGAGAGGTCCGACCTGTCATGGCCCCTGTGTCGTCCCGACCGGTCGCACTGCATACAAATGGTGCTCTGGCACGACGAACAGTAAATCGTCACAGTATCTCCGTGCTCTGGACATCTTATCCTCTCCTCTTCCTCCACCTCTGGTTTTCTGAGCGTGTGTCTGGCCAGGTTGCCCCTGGGCGGGTGGACCACGGGGAGACACCGCGAACAGTACGCCAGGCGGCACTCTACACACGTCATGGCCGCCGCTGACGAACCCACGCAAAAATCACACAGAACAAGCTTGCCCTCAAACTCACTCACAGACAGCTTCCGGCTTCCCTCGTGCTCCCTCTCCATGTCCTTAAGGTAGATCTTAACAATGTTCTGTAGCAGAAAGTTTCTTGGAAGACTGTCCACCCCTTGGCCCTTAAGACTCGTTTCTTGTGCACATTGTGGGCAGGTGACAACTTCAGCCTCACCGTGATTCTCGACGATATTTTCTTGTGCTCTCTCCAAACCCTCAGCCAGGTTTTTCACACACAATTGACAGAAGCTATGGTGACATGTTAGCAGGACGGGGGAACTATAGAGTTCGGAACAGACAGCACACGTCAGTTCTCCGGCTAATGCCGACGCCATTTTGAATGTCATTGAGAGCAAGTAGTCTGTGAGTTAACAGGTGGTTTTAAATAGAACGTAGACGGTTTAAACCGGAACTGCAGGGTGCCAGTCCAAAACTATCCAATAGCAATGTACAAGCGTAACACTGACCCATAAACGAACCCCCAATTGGCTGACGTGAACGATAAACTGCGAAAGACGCACCAATGAGCGACGCTCTACCAGGTGACATAGTGAACTGTTTGGTATGCACCCTTAGGCGGCTTTGAGTTAAAAGAATAGCGTAAGAATGCGACTAACACGACCACGCACTCATCTTATAAATCATTGTGACACCTCTTTGTCATCATTTTCAAAAAAGGAGCATTTGAAACTCAATTATTAGTTTCTTATGAAACAATTGAGTGAAGCTGGCATAAGCCAACGTTTATAGAAACATGACCAGTAGATCAAGGAGGTTTTATAAAACCTCTTTGGGTAGATAGTAGCAAGAGAACACCACACTTATTTGCAAAATAATATAATTGCATTGTAATTTACTCAGCCGTTAATACTGAATACAATATTCAAACCCTTTACTTCATTTTCATCCATTGGCTGTGGGTTTACCTGATTATAAACATTACACAAGAGCAGATTGATAAAGGAGAACATTGAAACTCGTGAAACAGGGTATCTCTCATTTTCTTTATTTTCATACCTCCATAAGCTCCGTTTTCTCAGCTCCATAAGTCTTTCCTCCAGTTTCAAAAAAACCTACTAAGTCAGCGGTATATATAGTGCAAGTGTCACACATCAAAAATTATAACAACAATCCTAAAGATACAGAATTTTTTAAAGCTCCGGTATAAATTTGAGTGGTGACATGTTATGCTAAGGGAACCAGGAAGACCATATTTTTTATTTAAGTACATAAAACGTGTCAAATACAACATAAGATAAGTGTGGATACTGCAGATAAGGAACTTGTACATGTATGTGGCACAGCCACTCACTGAACAGTGCAGTCAGTTGAAAATACATGTAACACAGCATGGAGTAACTAAAGAGAATGGTCACCAAATTCCAAGATAATGAAATATTCATATTTGTTTGAAAAAAAACACACAAAAAAAAAACCACATTAATCTTTCTAAATGGAAGGCATAAGAAAACAAATTTTCTCTACATAAATCCATCTCTTTTATCCTATTTGGCTGACACACCATATATTTTCAAATAAATCTGAAACGAATGCATGCAATCTCAAACTGCAAAAGGATACATTCTTTTAGACACTAGTCTATGTTGTACCATTTTGTGGATCCCTACAGCATGGCAGAGACCAGAGAAATAAAAAAAGAGCTGCTATAAACTTTAAGGTGATCACATAATACAGTTACTTTTCATCTACAATAAAGGAAACTGGCTACTTTTAAAGTGCACAAGCATTGAGCATCATATAACAATAGCTCTTATAATTCATTTCAATCTATAATTTTCTCTCTTGATATGGCACAGCAGTTGCAAATGATATTTAGCCATCCATGATTAGCACTTTGGTTTACATTAACTCTATACATGGAAAAAGGCACAGTTTAACTACAGGGTTGTCTGGGGGAATATTGAAGCAGCTCCACGGGAAAACACCACAGGTACTCCTGAAATATAAAAGAAATGTTTTAGGATGAAAAGATTTAGTTTTAGATTCTTCTACATAGATATTGTGTATGTTGTCAGTCAGGGCATAGTTGATAGATTATGTTATCTAAAAACTTTAATTTGCACAATGATCATGACCTAGTTGAAGATAATGCCTTTTTCAATTCACACACACGCTTACACATACACACACACACACACAAACACACTCTCTCTCTCTCTCTCTCTCTCTCTCACACACACACACACACACACACACACACACACACACAGAGAGACACATACACACTCACACACATACACACACACTACCTTAAAATTCACCATTGCAACAGATAGTATTATTCTGTCACAAACTAGTGTGTTGCTTTTGGCCCAAGTTTGCATTCTGGGTCACCATTGTCCTTTAAACAATATATAATAAGTCTGAGTTCACCTGGCTGTAGGACATGTTCCTGCCCTGTGGCCATGACCTTCAGTCTCAGCTGCTGGTGACCTTTGTCCTGTCGGGTCAGTGTGACTCGGATCTGGTTACAATCAGCTTCAAAGTTCAGCTTGTTTAGTCTGCGTGGGAAGGGAAAAACTTAATTTGACACTCTCCAAACCATTAAAAAACCAAAGCAAAAGTGTACCACTATTGGAAAGGGAAGCTGAAGAGAAAACAGGGCCGGGGTCCACATCAGTTCAGCCTCTATTCTTGTCTTGTCAGAGGCAGTGCAAGTCCACCAGTGCTTTGCTGCACCTGGGCAATTAGGTTGTGTAATGATATCAAATGGAAAGACAACCCCTTTAACGTATCTTGTCAGGTTTAGAATACAAGTCCAAAGTAAAAAAAAAAATCTTATTTATGATCCACAAAGAATGCAAAACCCGTCCCTACATGTATGTAGTGAGTGGTCTGACCTGTAGTCCAGCCCTATGATGTTAAAGTTGGTGGTGTCTTCTGGTAGGGTCGGGTAGTAATCCAGCTGGTTTTCCCTCAGTCGGATCCCACCATAACCGTTCATAACCGCCTGTAGGAAGCCGCCCATACCGGTCATGAAGTTCACAGCACCGGCACCAAAACTGGTTTCTGTCCACACCTGAGGAAGCGACAAATGTACATAACGATGATCAAGCATATTAAGCATTTCTTTTGCAGGCCCGGTAATGGTAAATGCTTTTGCTGGAAGCTACCATGATCTCTGAATCTTAAAAATGAGGACGGGTATTAGATAAAAGGCAAATGAAGATGCCACTGTTATTCCCCTCAAACATGTACAATCAAATTGAAACAACAGTACATATTTTCCAAAATAGAATATAATATGCTTCAAGAAAACTCAAAGATTTCTTTTTCACAGCAAACCTTGAAGGGTTCTTGTATGTTTTTGTAGTTACGGGCAAAGAGACTGTTAGCCTTGGTGATGTTGCCCAGCTGAAGCCATCCTGTAGCAAAGATGCCCCAGGTCATGGCTGGTCCCTTCTCGTCTGTCACCCGCTCGTAGATGGTCAGGTCGTTCCTGTAGACCTGTTCAGACATGTTGTACAACAGGGGGTAGCCTAGCAGGATCACATCTGCCTGCTTTATCTTGATGTCTGGTGGAGGTACAAAACAAATGTAAGCATTGATTAATATCTCAATTCAGAGTTTTGGTATAAAACCTGGTTCTCCAGTTCTTTCCTTTAGTCACTGACGAAAGATAGCGAATGCTGTATGAAACGTCTGTTTCAAATTTTCATCCAGTTGCTTGAGTAACTGTTTTTGGCATATATTATCACCTGGCTGTCTTATCTTTATCAACAAAGCATTCAATGATATGTAACTGTGGTGATTTTGGTCTACATCTAAGAGGATTGAAGATTTGAGGATGAAAGGTTATAGTGATGTAAGGATCTACAAGCCTAGTTTATACAAACTGAAGCCTTTTTTCTTGGTCTCAAGAAACCAGAAACAATTCTATGAAGAAAAAAATCAGTTGTACATACTTGTATTATAGCCATCATATTCAGGATGATACTGCAGAGTCTTGTCAAAGGGGATGTACATGTTGTCAACAATGTCTGTCCAGTTGCTGGGTGTGGCCTTCCCTAGCAACTTGGCTATCTTGGAAGCAAACTTCAGACTGTACATGGCCACAATGTTGGTGTAGGCAGAGTTGTCTACATTCTCATGGTACTCATCTGGTGGCATCACAGCTTGAAAATAGGAATAAATTAAATAAAATGTCATGATAATGTTGTAATACATACACATATAGGACTGTGAGACTTATTATCTACATTGTAGTGCCACTACCAAAAATTCTAATCTTAGAACAACATCTAACCTGGATACAGTACTAACACTATAACATCTTAGCTTGCATTTTGATAAAATCTCATCCAAGGACAGGATGCGTCTCTTAAGAACCTACAACTTAAAGTACAGGATACTTTTCTTTCTGGCTATCTTTGATAACACAGTATCTTGTTGTTATAATGATAGTAGTAGTACTTTGTTATTTTACAAGAAAAAGTCGATCTCCACATACCTTTTATAACATATTTCTTCTTGTTATCATCATACTGTGTCCGACTTGCCCAGAACTGTGCCATGCTTGTGATGAAGTCATAGCCTTTTTGGTACAACAGGAAATTCACATCCATAGTCGACAGGAAGTACTGCTGTGCCGCAAACGCGATATCTCCCGTCACGTGGTGCTCATACTTCAGTGGTCCTGGCGCCGGACATACCTCGTGACCTGTGTACGCGCTTTCCCACGGAAACATTGCGCCGTTGTATCCCCTCTTCCGAGCGTTACCCTTTGCTGCGTCCAGTACACGAGTGCGAGACTCCAACATGGACAGTGCTAACTCAGGATGGAGGAGTAGTATAGGAGGGTACATCCAAGTCGCCTGGTCCCAGAATATGTGGCCTTGGTAATCTGCTTGGTACTTACCATTTGCCAGACCCCCTGGGCTGACACCGAAAAATTCAAAATCCTTTGGAGCATTAAGAGGAGGCAAAGAGCTGAGAATGTAGTACAGACTACCATAGATAGCCTGTTGTAGCTGGAGGTTCCCAGTTGTTTCGATTCTGCCCTCCTCCCACACTTTCAGCCAGGACTGTGTGTGGTTGGTGTACAGTCTACCCTTGCCTGCAAGATTTGTCCCATCATGGAAGTACTGTTCTGCTTCCTTCTGATTGGATGAGATTGATGTGATAAATGTCCAGGTCTGTGATGATTGGTCGGCTGGGAGGGTGATGTTATCGGGGACAGGTGTCCACAGGACATGTATGATTGGCTTATCTCCTCCTTTTAACTCTGGTTGCTTAATTTTACCAAGCATGTACCTGAAAAACCCAAAGATGATAAATGTTTTTTAAAAACACTGAGCATGTTGGTATCATGATCACTCAGTAAAACATATATAACAGCTGTCAATGTAAACATTAGTAGGTAAAGCAGAAAAAAATTCAAGTTTTAGTAGATTACCGAACTTACTTTCCTCCCTGAAAGTCTGGACCATCATGAAACTCGACATCATCACTTGGACCCCCCATGTTGCTCTTCAGGTCCACTCTGATTGGTTCAGGTTCCCTGGTTGCCATGGCATCTGTCCTGTTGACTGTTATCTCCGTAACAAGTAGTCTAGTGTAGAACTGGTGAGCATAGGTCCGTTGCTGCACGTTAGCCACTTTGGACTGTATTGTGTGACTGAAAACTCCTGGAAGAAAATTGGAGGTTACATTTTCAACCATTGAGTATTTGTCTAAGTTTTCCTTTTAGCTTATCATATCGAACCGCCAGGGAGCTAGAAATGTTTCATGCATCAACTTAATTAACTATTAGTAATCTGAGCTACATTGAACTATTTTCAGTTGGGATGTTGACAAAAAATATTTTCACAATATTTCTGACATACTGTAATGTATGGGCTGTCCTGTGCTAAATACCAGTAGGTCCAAATGACTGTTATTGTTACAGTTACTAGTTACAAACTGGACATACCCTGTGCAACATCCAAGGCATACGATTGGCTGGTGCTTCCATCCAGACTGACTGTCACCGACACGGTCGCAGGGATCCGGGCGCGGTGACTAGCCCCGCCCTCCCCGTTAAACAGTCCGTTCATGAAGATCGTGTCGCTGTAGACTGCCGTGGCAACGTAACCATTACCGACCGTTGCCATGAAGTTTTTGTTGCTGGGCAGGCTGGAAAGAGATATGACTATCATTATAATGGAGTAAGATGATGTTATAAAGTTTTATTGAGGCCTTTCTAATTCATGACTTCTGAGGGCTGTTGGATTGGATTGTGGAACTTAAATCATTGGCCTATTGACAAGATTATCTTGAGAAAATTTGCACTTATGACAAGATGGATGGTCCTGTCAATAACAGACTTTTCCCAACAATTGATCATGACAGGATGATCCTGTACGCCAAGGATTTAAGGAGCATCACAATCCAATACTCAGGGTGCGAAATACCCGGTTGCGCACTTGCGCAGCGCAACAATATTTTGGTTGGCGCAACTTATCTCTTAACCCAGGTTGCGCGGTGCGCTACCTAAATTTTGGGCCTGAGAAATCGATTTTGCGGCAAGTACTTGACGAAGTAGAAAATAATTGGACCAGCGAAGCTCACACACCCGTGTGGTGTGCACACACACTCGCTCTAAGTCTCGTAAATTTTCAAACCAAACGTATAAATCGACCCCCAACTAAACTAGTTAATAAAGTTACCGATACTTTTTCACTCGTTTGCATCCATAGTCAACCTGTTTTATTGTGCCTGAAACGCATAAGTCGCCGGAAAGAGAGCGCGGCTTAGCGCTCGGCTCTTGGCCGCCATGTTGAATTCATCGACTCTCGCTGGATATCGCGTGATTGGGCGAGAGTAATGACGTGAATCTGCAGTACCAGCAACAACTGGTAGAGGGCAGTGTTTGAGTTGCTATGTATTTCTATGGGCGAAATGTGGCTAGTGCTTTTTTGGGGGCAAAATTAAAAATTGCAGAAGTGGAGATGGAGCCACTTTACAAATAATAAGCTGGGATTTAAAAAATCTTTACTTGGCAACAATGATTATAGAATAAACAAAGTTGTTAAAATGTTGTGACAGTGAGATAAAAACAGGACAATGACATAGACTATTGTATTTATCTTATGATTATCATACATGTATATCATTAATAACTCACCTGTGAATTTTTCAATAAAAAATATAGGTAATTTTATTCCGGGGGTACTTTTATTAGATTTTGAAAATATGCCCAGTAGCAACTTTTATGTGAGGGAAGAGAATAATGTGCAGGTACAAGTCCTATTGCAGTGTAACTATTGCAGTGTAACTCTTCCTAGAGCAGAAAAAGCAAAAAGTCTATGGGGGTTGAAAAAAGGATTTATTTGTACTAAAAAAAAAGAAACCGTGTTACACATGAATTGTATAAGTTTGTTTGTTGTGGGTTGTGGTGTTTATTTACATTGTATATTTGAAACAAAAACACAATTAAGCACCAGTTATATTGTTAAAGGCTATGCAATACTATGTACTTAAAAAATATAATTTCAAGAAATCAGTGAATTTTAGGTGGGGCAACCTAAAATTCTGACGGGCAACCTAGCTTTCTACCCAGGTTGCACACCGTGCAACCTGGCTCAAAAAAGTATTTCGCACCCTGAATACTTGATAATGGACATGAAATTACTGGGAGATTTAAAATCTAATGCTACAAAGTACAACGTGTGTACAGTAAGTGAATACCTGACAAATTAAAAATGGATCTAGATCATCTTGTTAGATCCCACCTGTCGGATCTGAAGACAGTTGCCTCATCATCCAACACCATGGCAAGGCTGACTTTGATCAGCAGCAAGACAAGCAGCATCACATGACATCCCATCTTGGACATCATACCTGGAGTAAACACCACCTATAAAGATAAACAAAACAAAATATTTAAGGTTTAGATTTAATACTCAAAGCACAAGTGTCACATGTATGTCACTCACTCTTCCGAAATGAGGGTATTCTTATATCAAAGCCTAAGAGGCTATTGACAGGATCATCCAGTCAGCAGTGCAGATTTTTCCACTGTTGACAGGATGATCCTGTCAGCAGTGCAATTTTTTTCTACTGCTGACAGGATGATCCTGTAAATAGCTACTTCCAATATGAAAAGTAATCACTATCATAGCTGTTTAAGAACAGTAAGAGTTCAGATGGATGGCAAGGCCGGTATATTTATATATAAACAATACTAACATGGTGGAAATGGGCGGTTACGGATAAATATTTGCTGCGGAAGTGCGTCCGGTAAACATGTTCGAAAAAAGTGAAAGTGGACGCTCTTGAAAACGTTTACCAATGCCAGTTGTTAATCAAACATGAACCCACGACAATCATGTACCTTGCACTCTCCGAAATAACTCTACCTTACCAATGCAGCGTGCTTTCTCACCTGCACCCGGCAAGGACACGATCATGTGATAGTCAGTACCCAGGTTGTAATTGATTTGCGATAAGTGTTGTAAACGCACTCAAAACTGTTGTAAACCATTTAGAAGAGACCATTCCAAAAGGGACCCTACAAAATATATTGGGAATTTATGTGTGTAAACCTGACAAAAAACTATCTACTTTTAGTATCATAATATCTTTTGCTAATATTTTGTTTAGCATGTATCGTCAAGTGCGAACTATTTTCTATTTATTGATCGACTGAAGCTATGTTCCCCAAGGCTAAGAGTGGTATCTTCTGGTACCGTAAAACAGGCGGGTCCATGAAAACCGGAAAGATCATGTGTTGGATGGTTTCGTAAGTTTTGAAGGACGTCTGTACGCGTGTTTATCGCAGAGGTTCTGTTATAGTGACCCTTCCTCCTTCAAGACGACGTGATGGGCTCTAAGATAAGCAAGTTACCCAAGGCGGGGTTAAGACCGATGAAGAACTTGAATGTTGAAGCCCGGGCCCACCGACTTCTGGACCAGGAAAAACCACAACCCGCCCCGCAGTACCCTACCACTAAGGAAGAGATAGCAAGAGTACAGAAACGTGTGTATTGTTATAAAAACGAGATTATTGTTGAACACATAATGTATTATGCATTCCCGTGTATGTATTAGAGAATATGTCATCGCAAAGGCTACTGCTGCTTAGATTTCATAACACTGTTATTTAACAGCCCTCCATTCATCATGAAACATCCTGCTATATATGCGCTAGTAGTGCTATACCATTTATGTGGGTGAACGAAAAATTCAAAGCCACAACCATGGGCTGCCACAAATGACCAACTAGAATTTGTACAAAGAAAGATTCGAGGTGTGGATGCAATACTGACTGTTCCTTCTTTTTTTTACAGTCCATCCTGAAATTGCAAAACAGCAGCAAACCAAAGATGTCAGACTAGATGATTTCCTCAAGCAGGTCAGAGTGGAGTCACATGACCCGGTACCCAAGGTAAACTGATGAAACTCTTTTATCATTTAATAGTTTTTGAAACAGTAGGCACTATCTGGCAAAACTGCACCACAGAAACACAGACAGAATGAGATAGACACACAGACAAGTCTAAAACTTCATGGAAGTGGCTATTGTTATGACTAACTGGATGATCCTGTCAGCAGTAGAAAGAATTGCACTGCTGACAGAATCATCCTGTCAGCAGTGCATTTTTTCTACTGCTTCAACTTCAACTTATTGAACCCCCAGATATCCTGCTGACAGGATCATCCTTTCAGTAGATTCAGGCAACCTTCACTCCCTTAGGGTGAAGTAAAATGGAATCTTTTTTATGTGTCATGTGATTTGTAAAGCAGTGCACAAAGTCTGTAAGCTTATTACTGTGTGTGAAATAATGGTGTTCTTATCTTCCTTGTGCACATAGACCTCTGAAGGAGATAGAACAGAAGCTCTTCCAGATTCCAGTCAAACATCCTCCACTATAAAACAAGTCACTTCAGGTGATACACTGGATGTCAGGAAAGTGACAGAAGGTGGGTTGACTAGGTTAAGTCAATTTTGTAGTGTATTATTTAGTTTCAAATCTATGATCAAAGTACCTATACAAGTTTTTATAAGAAGTTTGGATTGTGTATTGTCAAAGTGGACCATTAACATGTTAGATAACTGCATTCGCCCTTCTGCAACCTTTTTGAATTCTTACTTTTCAGGGAAGATGACTGTTCACCAGATTCTAGAGGTACTCATCAGACACAAGAAAGACCCAGAAGAGTGGACAGCAGAGAAAGTGTCTCAGGAATTCAGTGTGGAGCTGGAATATGCCCGAGGACTCTTAACTTACTTCAAAACGTTTGAGATCAAGGCATTCGGACAGATACCAGAGGAGATTAGAAAACAAATCAACCCAGGAACAAAGGCAGCACCATGAGGGCATGTTTGCCAAAAACTTTCAAGAAGGATATGGATAGAACTGTATTCTTCTGTCCGAGCAAGAGACTAAATAGATTTAATTGTAGATGATTGATTATTTGTATAATTGATTGCAGTAGGGACCTTCCATAGTGACTACAAATCAAGTTTAAAGAATAATACTAGTATGTTAAGTTCCAAGCTCTTAAATAAATTGGTACTTTTGCATTAATGGTTTATTGTAGCACTATAGGTATGACTAAGTATTGAATAGTTGCCTGGGTTTACAATATCAATTCAGTCCGTCAGTTTGACTTTGACAAGCATAACATATACTACAATATAAAGAGTAACTCCGGTCTTGTGTGTTGTTGAAACCTTCATTTCTATTTGTTGTTCAGAATCAAAAGATGCTCCAAGGGAAAAAATGCAGTAGTCTAGTAAAAAAAAAATGAATTTATTGATGTGAAGCTAACAGTATCATTGTTGCCTGTTCATGATACTGGAACACAAGTATATTTATTTCCTGTAGCACTACTTTCTGAGACCTATCAGAAAAAACGTTGTGTGGCACAACAGCAGAAAACGAAAGGCATGAATCATTGAGAGGAGTATATACAGCTGTTTATTAGTCTAAGAACAGTCATGATTTGCCATGGCCAATTGAGTTGGACTAGGAGCTTTCCAATCCAAGTCCACACATATATACACATGTCATGTATTTGCAGAAAGTATTGCATAAACTCATCCCTGAACCTCTACTTTGGCCTTCTCTATGTCAACACTTATTAGAGATTGTATACTCACACAACAATGTACAAATGTAGGTCTCGGAGTCCAAAGAAAATCGAAATTTGAACTTTCTTGTTTTAAAGTAAAATAAACTTCAATGTGACAAAGTGAACCCTTGAGAATAAAAAGCACCTGAAAGTAGAGCAGCTTTACAAAGTAATGTCATGATAGCTCAATCTGAACATACAATTATTGCACCAATTTAGCATAACATCAGATTCTAATCAGTATGTACAATTTACATTGTTATCAATGGTAAAAATCTTAGATCAAGAGTTACATAGGAATCAATTACAAAACCAATGTTAACTGTTGGATGAAATCCATTGCATTATAATCAATGAGAGATGCCCTCAACAATTTAGAGTCCTTCAAGTCAGTTCTGTATATATGCTATTGCTCAGTTTGTTGGCATGAACAGTGAACACATTAAGTTTATGAGAAATGTCCTCTAAGTGTAGCCTTTTCTGCAGCTGCTACTGAAGATTTTTGAATTTTTCACTCCAGTTCCTAGTCAGCTGGAGGTAGAACTCAGGAGAGTTGGGAGTGTAGTCATTATAGGCGTACTCCCCAACCTTCTTTGGTACCGCCATCTCGACCTGTGTTCCTTCATGCCACTCGTTAAAAGAAGTCACTGAAATGATCTCCGGAGTAACGTCAAAAGCTGCCTGGAATGCATCATTGTAATATTTCCCGTTGAGACGCTTTCTCGTGTTCCTCCCATTCCATGGACGCACCCTTGTATCAACATAGCCAGGACCGATGCTGGGTACGAACATCATCTTGTTTTGGTCTGCAAACTGCTTGAGCGTTTTCCAGTTTGAGAAGGAAGAGCCATACGTGAAACCATTTGTGGCAAAGTATGTGTAAAATCCGTCAAATCCACCTTGGAGGATCTCATTTCTGTGTTTTAATTCAACAAGGAGGCCCAGGAAAATGGCGTCATAGGCTGTGTTCCTGATGGTGTGTGACCCAGAGGGAGAGAGGAGATTTCTCCAGTCCTTAGCAGGGAGGTTATAAGAGTCATATACGTAGAACAGTGGGAGATTCTTCCCATTTCTGGTATGGCGGTAGAATGCAGGGTGGGTTCCATATGTATCGACAATATACCTCACAGAATGCTGCAGGCTCCAGTCTGTCCTGCCCTCATATGGTTCAATGTGAAAGGCAACCTGGGGAGACAAATCATGATGTCAAAACAATTTGCATGCAAAGCTCAAAAATATACATCATGGCAAACTTCAATAACTTACATATACCATTTTCAAAAGGGTTAGCCGCTGCCTGAGGGCTTTCCTTGCTTGCTGTCTTATAGTTTAAGTTGCTGTGGGTACAAAGGGTATGCTTTGGAATTTAAAAACTACAACACGCCATTTTTGCATTGACCACTCTCTCAAAATGCACTTGGCAATTGCCAGTCTGTTCAGTCTAACAGTATTGCCAGGTATATTGTTAAACATATAGAAATAAACTGTGATAAGGCACATACTAAAAATGGTATTGTATAACTTGACTTGATAAGAACCAAAGTGAGATTGTTAGCCAACCTTAAGGCTGTATTTCTGTGCAGCATCCATCAGAGCTGGGATGAGAGAATCGCTGGGCTGGCCCTCATTATCAGCCTGCTCCTGAGGGTACCACGATACTGCAAAGACTCCTGCAACAGACAGATTGAGAATGCTAAATTATAGCCATACAGACTCTTGGGAAGACGTATTTGTAGTCTACAAATATGTCCTCCCAGAGTCATTTCGGCTCACTTTAAAAAAAATATATTTATACTAAAAATTTGTTATCAAACAAATTGATATCTAAGGGTTTGTGAGTGTCTATATGGGATTGAGATTAAGAGTTTTGGGACATGCAAGAACTCACCTATTCCTGCATATCTCATCTGCTGCATATGATGTTCAATAACAGCAGGGTCAGAGGAACTGTATGCTCCCAGGCTGGGATAGAAGTTTGCTCCTACGTCATCTGGAGGCTGGTGTCTTCCTGTTGGCCACTTCTTAGCCTCCTGTTTGTTCCAATGTGGAATAAGGTTGTGGTTCCAGTGAAGGTATTTCCCATTTTGTTTGGGGTTTCCATACCACGGGTAGTAGAATACATGCAGGTTGTAGTTCGGTGGAGCGAAATCTTTCTCTTCGAATGCTGAAGGAACGTCAGCTTTACCATCGTTGATTTGTTGGGAATCGAACCCCACACGAGGCACAAAACCCTGTTTGGAATTGGAGTCGTCTTCGACAACATTGAGTTCTTCGATATTTTCGTTTTGTTTCTGCTGTTGGCTGTCTGCTATAAGACCAACATGCGGCACAAAAACTGGATTCTTTTCTTCAATTTTCTCTGGGCTCTTGACAGTTTTGTTGTGTTTGAGCAAAGAGGTTCCGTGTTTGAGTAAAACCTTTGGCTGAGCAGTTCTGTGTAGTGCCAATCTCTTCTTCAAGTCCACTTTTGGCAGTGCGAAAGGCCGGATTACCTGGTCGAGGGTGTGGTCTGACTGGGACAGACTGTACACAGAAAACAAGCAGCTGCCCAGGAAACACACCAGTATGATCCCAACAAGAAGCTTCTCTGATCTCCAAAACGCACGGAATGCCATGGTACAAATATGTACCAAACAGATGGGTCCAGCTGCTAAATCTTTAAAACTTGTCAAAAATGTACACGCTCTTTCTTACATAATTGTACGTGCAGCATATACAAATTATACACTTCGTAGTAGCTGAAGGAAAACGAAGGGTTAGTCGCCACGGCTACGACCCCGTATATTTACACTACTAAAACCTGACTAAACCGTTTGTTTGCTGCTGTCCCCAGCCGGATGCGGGTTCTAGGTATAGGGCGCTCGGAGCTACTGTCTGAACCCCCATCCTCATGAGGCGGGTACTCAAACCAGCTGTAGCTGCAGCTGCTGCGTCGTACACCTCATGGCACCTGCAGCTAAAGCACCTGTAGCTAGCTGGTACTGCACCTGCAAAACATGTATCCTTTCCCAGACTATCACTTCCGCATTGTATGACCTCGGTGACCTTTTGCAATGCATTGTGGGTTGAAGGTGAGTTATACTGGCTTTGTAAGACACCGTTCCATTGGTCGATAGCCTACTCAGTGTTCTACAATTTTTTAATGGCTTTTCTAATTCTGAAGGTATTGTGTAACATAGGTATGATGAAAATATCACCTGATATATATTGAATATGTTGAAATGTATAGATATACAATATATACTCTCCAAAGAAAGAAAAACTAAAAGCAAGTAGCATGGCGTTGGTACAAAAACAACCAATCAGTGGCCAGCTAACTTCTTATCGATAAAGTATTATGGGATATGGACTTCGCGCCATGTTGGGTCCCCTGATCGTCCAATTCTGTTCCCGGCTTTTCTCGGTAAATCTGAAAATTTGATCAAAAGTACAACAGATTCACAGTATCTGAAGAGATCAGCACATTCTAGAAGAGACAGGGAACAGCCATGGCCGGGATGGAGGCCGTACGATCCTTCAATAACGAGGTAAGGCACGGGGAAGTGCGGGAGGTCGGACCGGGTGAATAAAGAACATGGAGGCGTTTTCCTCATGTGGCCCCTACTGGCGTGGCGTCCGATTTATGGAAATTTTTCAATGCGTCGTTTTCGATTTATCGAAGTGGCAAAAATGCATGTAATTTATGAACATACGAAACTGATTGTGATGCACGAAATATGTCCGAAAGTTGTATAATGAGTACTGGAGTTTTTAGATCGCAGAAAAAAATGCAAGGAAAAGGACCGCTTGGGTAAACCACGTGCACATATATATAGTCGGGGAAAAATATATTTATCATGGCTTTTGTGTGATTCCGAGACATCTCGGCCCCTGGGACAACTCGGCCCCTAGCCATTCAGGACAACTCGGCACCAAGCTCAGGCCAACTCGGCACCTATTACTAGTACTCAGTGCAGTGCATGATAAGTGTATTTGGGGCTCGAAGAATGACAATTCTACCGATCTGACAGGCTGATAAGTGGAATAAGAATTTTAAGAAACAAAACTCAGTCCCTATATAAGCATTTCTGTATTTCCATAAGTCTCAAACGTTACAAGACCGTCAAAAGCATGTTGCGGGCCGGCGCGGCGACGCCATTTTGTTGATTATTTTCGACGCTCTTTCACGAACTCGCTACGCTTATGTTCTGTTATGAAAGTGCTTATAACTTATTACCGATAAAACTAAATGTATAGCAGTTCATTATGTTTTGTTGGACTGGATTTTAACAGTTTGTAAGTTTTCAAAACGCGTCGAGACAACCGAGATGATAAAACCTCCTAAATTGATATTCAAACTGTTAAAGCGTTCCGGGGAAATGACCTGCAGAGTTTCACAATTTCCTATTTTTTAGACGAAGTCTTTGGCAGTTAAACATATTTTAATCCTCACATAGATTTTTAAAGTTCCTGTTCTGTTTGCTGATCAATGTCAGTCTTGGGGCTCGGTGCCGAGTTGTCCTGAGCTAGGGGCCGAGTTGTCCCGAATGGCTAGGGGCCGAGTTGTCCCAGGGGCCGAGTTGTCCTGATACCCTTTTGTGTATGACGACAAAAAATGCAATTGATTCGCAACGTTAATTTTATTGCTACGAAGACATTTTCAAAATCAGCTGATTTTATTCAGTGTGAAGGAGGGAGAAATGACGTGATATTGTAACTTATGATTTGATTGATGATGTGTAGTTTGGTATAAATTTTATCCCTACAAAAGTGATATTTTTACCTTTATGAGATAATTGTAATTTTTCCATGATTGTGTGAATTATTTGTACCAGCCATATCTGTATATCATATGGATATACTAGTAGAAATTTGTTGTTGTGTTAGTATCCTGGATACCTTCATTGACGGAATCAAATAAATTATTGGAATTCCTAGTATGAGTGGATGGATTGTTTTTGCTGTATATGTACATAATGTCTGTGTATTTGACATTGAATGTTGAAAATGATTTATGTAGAAATTGTATTCTCTGTTGTGTTGATATTTGTTCCATGTTTGATTGAATACATACATGGTAACATGTACATGTACGATCACTCTAGATCTGTGACTCTTTAGTATTTGTATGGCAGTATGAAAAATGTTGAACATATAGATGGATGATATAGCGCTTTAACTGAAGGTGAAAAGAAGATTGCTTAAAAATATTGTTGCTTGTTTTTAATGCAAACATTTTGCTCTTGATAATCAAATTGATATGCACTACAAATGTGATGTGTAATTATCAGTCATGTTGTCTACATTGATCTCTGTAGACATGCAGGAATTACTATGATTTAATGTAGGCCTGCTTTTTGTCCATGCGACAAATGGATTGCCAATGGTTTACGGTCTTGTCGAAGGACATCCTCTTTCATTGCCCCTCTTTCATTGGTATTGCCCATGCAAATTAACGTTTGCTTGACGTTGCTTGGTAATCCTGGATAGCTGGTAGCCTGAGTGCCATCCTATTACTACCAATACTATAGTACCATGGCTCCTACACTCGCTACCCTAAAAAAATTACCGTAGCGAGTGTAGAAGCCCAAGAAGTAATTAGATGAAAGGATCAAGTTGGTCCTGTAGCTGGCAGGATTGGGAGGTTGGCAGTGGCTCAGCTCCAAAGCTTGTCTCTATTGACAGAAATTGGGAGAAATTCACAATTATGAATTTCTGTACAATGCCTGGCTGATGTTTCTATTAGCACTTTGGGTGTACAAGTTATACAAAAGACATGCTCAAATATTTATAACCCCCAAGAGTTATGCGTAAGTCTGTCATCTTTCAATTCTTTAGTTGCCTTGTTGTAGAATTTGTTTTGATTCGTGGCCATTTGTGGTTCTGTGAACATCAGGACTCAAGAAGTCATGGATGGATGTTTATGATATTTTTATGTAGGACTCTGAGTAAGTGTAGGGAAAGTGAAGGAGATAAGAGTTTGAATCTGATAAAGGGGCCCCCAAGTGACTTTCTGTGGTATTGCAGCAAAAATTCATGTTTTTGTATCTTGAGTTCTGGACATGCTGTTGTCATTTTCTTAATTTCTATGGTAGGAGAAAAGGATAATATACACAATAGGCGAAGGGGCCCAACTGGGTCATTTTACAAGTTGGAATACAAAAAATTATGCAGTAGTGTTGCTGAAGGATTGCTGTTCAAATTTGATGATGCACAATGAATTATGCAACAGTCTTGTGAATGTTCTAGTGCTTGGTGGGAAGCACTGAGCTAGTGGAGACTACAATAATGAGTTAGTTGTCTTGCAGCAGTTGCAGGTGCTTCAGTTCATGTTCCAGAAGCTTGAAATTGTTGCAATAGGCGTAATTGATGATATCAAACTTTTTCATCTTCTATGATGATCTTATTCCGTTCAATGTGTTTAGGGATATTTACAAACATTGACAACAATGGTTTTCAGACAACACGTTTTGCATGTGTCAAATAAGATTGCTTACATGTGTTGCCAGCTTGTAGGTTTGATGTCAAAGGATATTGGCTGAGGTTTCCAGATATAAGGCTTGTCTTGATGGTGACATCTCTTACATTATATTACAACACTTTTCCTCTATAGTACAGATATTTGCATGCTACAAGTGCCACGAATTTGTTTGAGAGCAGATTTCTCAAACTGCTGATGTGACTGCCTATGTTTGTATGACCTTGGTATAATCTTGGTATGTATGGTTGTTTTAGCTCTTTTTTGAGACCCTTTGCAACCAGTCTTATAAGTTTACTCCATCACAGACATCCCTTCTGATGGAAAATTTACATTTGGCAGCTGTCCAAGTCTAAAGATGATGTCATGGTTTCAAATTCAAGGGCATTGGATGTTATATCTAGGAGATTTCCATATCCACAATAGGGAGCAGTCACTTATTTTACATTGTAGTGAAAACAGGAAAAAAGTGCTTGTACATCTTTGCACAACATTTGGCCTGTCTTTTAGAATAGGCAATGATCTGGTGTATGTATTATAGTAATTAAAAGGTTAGAAATGTTGATATTTGCATTTACCTTTCAAGGTCAATTTCATGCCATAGAAAATACTGCTATCTTTGGGCGGAATTTGAGTATCCAAACTCGTACAATCCAGGCTAGTCGTATGCCCAGTTGTGTCTATGCTGCTTGTGTCTTTTATGAATATTCATAAACTAGATCTAGAAAGACATTACCGTGTTTGCATGGTTTTTATTTCGCGCCAAGGCAAAATTTGAGTGTTCGCTGGGTTTTTAAGTTCACGGAGCACTATAGTCACATACGCTCCAGTGTTGGACAAAATTGTTTGCGGTGGCTTGAAGTTCGCGGTGAAAAGATCGTCGCGAAAACAGCGAACATTTCTGTATTTACAGTATTATAAGCAAGGGCATTCTGCTCCCCACAATGATCATGGCATTAATGTCCCCCCTGTAGAGTAGTCCAAAATGATAGGTAGGGCTCAAAATGAAATCTGCATATGCAGATTAGTGCAGGTACTTTTGATGCCTGCCTGAAACTATGCAGCACCTGTTGTGTACTGGGTGTTTCAGTACTGGTGCATATGGTGTTTTGTTTACTGTGCTGATCATTCCCATCTCTTAAAATGCTTAATCTATCATCCCTCCAGTGGAACGTGAAGTGAAATGCTTCAAACGAAAGGCTCGTTCTCATTGAAATGTGTGAAATGCTGTTGGCGGTCTTTTTGGCTTGATCTGAGCCAAATTACGGGCATCATCATTGCTTTCTTCACTTGGCACTGTTATTGTCAAGACGTCTCAGGCGATTGTTATTGTCAAGACGTCTCAGGCAATTGTTATTGTCAAGACGTCTTAGGCGATTGTATTTTTTGGCTGTCTAAAGAGGATCAAAGTAGTCGCTTGACAGTAATCCCCAAGTTGTCCTCACAACCACCTTGGACCTAGTCGTGCAACCCTTTAGTGGGGGGCCAGTCTGAGTGGTTGTTTTTTCTTCATCTGAAGAAGAACCGTCTCTGTTGAAGGAAGTTGGTGATATGCTAACAAGCCTGCAGCATGCTGTTCCCTATCCAGGAAGCAACAATTTCTATCGTTTTCTCTGTAAATATGCATGAGGTCAGCAATGGAAACATATTTTTCTCATCCGAAACTGCTTATTCTAACGCGACACCCTGCCACCTGTGTATTAAGAGAAGCGATAGTGGCACGACCTTATACTGCCATTGGTCTTAAGTGGGCCTTAGTATTGGTTGATGGCTTGGAAGAAATTTAGCCGTGGGTGGGACTCTTCTCCCTGAAAAGCAGCTGTCGCCTGAGAAAACCTGAACATGAAAATAAACTGAAACATGCGCCACGCAAAACGTGGCAGCGTTTCGGTGCGTGCATGAATACATGTAGACTGCTTCGCACTGACTTCCGGGTTACCGATTCAGGGATTTCCGGCACTTTCTGCAATAAATTTGAGGACGAATCATGTTAGAAAATTTCAAATTCATGCATTTCCATCCTACCCTTGTAAATCTCCGCGATCACAATCTCAGAAGCAAAAGTCGGTAAAACAATTCTGCAGTCTTCCTGATTATGCATGGGAGCCCGATGTTAAAAACTGATACTGATACAGTGATAGCGATTTTTCAGATTTATAAAAAAAACCCACAGAGGCCAAGGTTTTGCGTGAGGCTTTTTAATGCCATCAAGAAATATTATTTTGGTTTTTGAACTTAGATCTTTTCCGTGGACCTTGGCTGTGATTTTTGTCACAGGTTGTGCAGTCTTAATTACGCATCAGAACACTTATTCCTGGCCATGGTATAATGTCATTGTTCCTCCTTATCATCAGTCAGATTGTTGAATTTTTCTACACATACTAAAATTACAAAAAAGGGTTTTCTGATTTCATTGATTGAATAGTTATACTTTTGCTGTTGCCATTTGAATGATATTTTGCACACACATATATTTTCCTGTTCAAACTTTGCTTGTAAAAATTAAAGATAAGAGTGAGAGAATATTGCAAACCTAGAGATGATGTAACTAAGTAGGCATTATTGGGTTGAGAAGGTTGTTCTATGGGGGCTTATGTATTTGCAGAAAATATTTTCAAATTGCAGAACAAAATTTTGACATTCTGCAATATTGCAAAACACTGGAAAAAGTATTTTCACCACTGATGTGTTTTTGGTGAAAAATTCCAGACCCTTCCATGCCAGGTATTTCTCCGTGTTAAAAGTAATGCACCCTTTTACCCCTGGTTGACCTCATTTTTTTTTACATGAAAATGATGTTTTTCCCTCTGATTTACCAAATTTAGAGTGGTTGATGAAGCAAAACTCAGTTAGTCTTGTATATGTAGCTGAAGGGATATCTGTTGACCCCATACAGTTACTTTGCTTCAGAATAATTCCCTCGAAGAGACATTATTAGTACTAGACTTGAGGGTGTCAGCCCTCCATTTTAAACCCGAAATAAACTGGGTATTGCCCCCATAAGCTGTTATTCTTTTGCAATCATAAATGGAGAGAAACTTTGAAAAGTGTACCAAAAGTGTACCAAAAAAATGTGCTGATTTATTTTTCATTGAGATTGAGAATGAGCTGGAAGTTAATGCTTTTTGATAGCTGAAAGTGCAGTAAAAGCTATCAGTTTTGCCAAAAATAGTTACTCAAGCAACTGGATAAAATTGTGAAACAGTCAGACATTTCAGATAGCATCAGTTTGTTTCTTTGTTTATTTGGCATAACTGGTATACACAATACTACCTTTTAGGCATAACGCACCACAGTAGGTCCAAGCTGCATAAGTCAGGATTGTGAGGTTTGATCCATTCACATCGTGAAGGACACCTACTCCTTTTGACAATCGTTTAACATGCGTTAGATGTGGCTTTCTTTTAACACTGAACCTCAGCTTCATGTCCTATTTAACATGATGTCCCTAACCAAACTAGGTACTGATTTTCACCCGAGTCGTGTCAGAAAATAGGTGTATGACTATAGACATGCCTTTCCCTTGGGCACAGCGCTGGGGAATGGAACCCAAAACCTTTACATTCTGAGTTATCATCCCCAACCACCTTACCACCAGCTGTCAAGGCACTCATTGATTTCCTTATTTAGCAGGTTATGCTAACCTGTTAAAGATTAAACTGGAAAATGATATTAAGGAGAGTTTCCATTTTCATTGATTTGGGTTACCTCCATGAAAAAAGGAGGTTTTGTTTTTGGTCCGTTTGTCTGTGTGCTTGCATGCGTGTGTGCATGCGTGTCTGGCGCAATATCTTGAGAACTTGGATTGTGATGATATTTGGAATTTGGGTAGTTGTTGTGGACCTGATGGTCAATGTCTATTTTGGGCCTCGTGGTGGCCGACCTCGGTACTGCAGCAGAACTTCTGGTTTTCGTATCGTTGGTCCTGGGCATGCTGTGGTCTTGTTGTTATTATGCCCTTTCATGATCATGAACTGCTCAGTCCAACTATACATTTTTTTGACAACACTTTCATAGGAAATGGTAATGACACTAGTGTCATGTTGAAGTGTTAGCCCCTGCTTTTTTCCCTGTTGGGTCAGTTTGTCCTCACTCTTAGTGAGTCAAGCTTGTCTTGAGAATGATGTTTCTGACTTAGGGAAGAGACATGCTGTTCCAATCCTATTTACGTAACCCATAACCTTGAAGTGCACTTATAAAGTGACGACATTTGAGTGAAATAAATAAATGATGGCCACTTATAGTTAACAACAAGATGATAGGCTCCTTTTGTTCGTTCTGTCAGAAATCTTTCTTGCTATTGTTGCCTGTGAAGCCCGAATGTCTGTTAAGGAAGCACTGACTGTAAAGACAATATCGCTTAGGAGTTCCAAGTTCAATATTGTAAAGCTGAACAAAAGTTGTACATATTTGCATAAGGAACTAAGTATAAGAGTGTTGGTCTTTTGTATATGAAAGTCTTTCTAATGTATGTAACATAGAGTTATGCAACCTTCAGTTTGGCATGTTATGTTACATCTTTTATGACAAATGTCTGTGTGCCTCTGTAATCCTACATGTATATAGACTGAGTTAGACTTTTTATTCACTGATTTTTGTCTTTTGTTACTGCAGCTGTCCTCTATTTATGAGTGCAAGCCACCTATCTCACGGGCTAAGATGACAGCTGTGACCAAGACAGCTATCAAAGCTATCAAGGTATGGACATGATAACCCTTCAAAGGATTGTTTGTCATATATATGATATAATGATATTTCATATCATACAAATGTTATCAATGATATGACAGCTGTACTGTGTTATCAGTGTCTGATTATTTAACTCTTTAATGACTAGCATCTTTTCACACTAGTAGTGAAAACTGTAGTGTCTCTGGCAAGGTTTTGTCAACTTTGTAACAAACTCATTTTTAATGTCATTATTTTTCACCCCCAGTTTTACAAGCATGTGGTGCAAAGTGTAGAGAAGTTCATTCAGAAGGTAAGTTCTCTTCACTCATCCAAGTCAACATGATGCTTTTGTTTTTGCTTAACAAATCCACTGAAAAGTTTAAATTTAGAATTGTAACAAGATCTTCGTACAATGTGATTTATATTTGATGTTGTCCTTTTGCCCTCTGCAGTGTCGTCCGGAGTATAAAGTACCTGGTCTGTATGTTATTGACTCCATCGTGCGCCAATCGCGCCACCAGTTTGGAGCCGACAAGGACGTCTTTGCACCTCGCTTCGCGAAGAACGTCACCTTGACGTTTCAGCACCTCTTCAAATGTCCCCCAGAGGATAGGGTGAGTGATTTCTGTTTCCAACTTAGTGTTGTGTTAGACAAATTTTAGGTAGGCTTATGTACCTCAAACCTATAGATTTCTAGAAGGAAACATGTATTCTATACAAATGTGTGGGTAAGAACTGTCACAATGATTTCCAATTAGAGGATTACATTTGTGAATTATGTTGGATTCATTTTTGTATGGGCCTAGCTGAGTTGTTCAACTCGTGTTGAATGGCAGTGTTGCTGAATTAGTGTTGTGTTTTCACTTATACAATTTATAGGCACTAGGCACTGAGACATGATGTTTGTGTCATGAAAAGTTGCTGTTAACTGTAGGCTCGGGTAGTGCGTGTGCTGAATCTGTGGCAGAAGAACCATGTGTTCAAGGTGGAAGTGATCCAGCCCCTGTTGGACATGGCAGATCCAGAAAGGGCCAAGCAGATGCAGCCAGGTACGCCTATACTCTCCAGTTCCCTGTTTTGACATGAATGTATACAGTATGATCAAAGTTCTTTCTTGCAGCAAAGACAGAAATGTGTTTCTTTTCTTTTAGCCCTGTTGTTTGAATAGATACAAATTAACAACAGCACTCTTGTTCAGGATCAAGTAGATATAAACGAAGAGGTTAACCCCTGTTTTCCTGAACTAGACTGTATGTAGTACATCGAGATGATATTTCTCTTCTCATTTGATATTTAGCAGAACCAGAACAGGGGAAGCACACCCAAGGTGAGCACAGCTGGAGTGGAGCATATGTAGCTGCTTTGAGTGTGCTTTGTTTGCTGCTGTTTCAATATGCATTAAAAGTGTTTCCTAGAAGGCACAACTTGTCCAGCATCCAGTCTGCAAAATGGCAAGAGAGGAAATTGTTGTCAAAAGACATACTTCTACACGACAAAGCTTGTGTAAGGCAACCTTGTTATGTACAGTGTCCAATGTTACAATCATTACTAATTTGTTAAGTATCAAAGCAGACATAGATCTTACTCGAAGGTACTTAATTGATTTCATCATTTCCCCGACAGCCACAACACCACAGCCCTCCTCTTCCTCGACATCCATGGCACCAATAGGAGAAAGTGCTGCTGTTCCAGAGACTACTGACCCTCTGAAGGCAGTACAGCAACTGTTGCTGGGTGGGGCCCCTCCCGTACAGGTATGGGATTTTGAATGTAGATAAGTGATTTTTTTGAAATTCATTCTGACATAGTAGATTTGAAATTGAAATTTGGAATGAAAATTTAGCAACTTTCCCATATTAGAAAGCAGTTTATGTGTTGAATTGCTGAGATTTTTCTAGGCAGCATACATTAGAATACATGGAAGGTAGTCTGGGAAAGGTGCTAAAATATAGCCAGGAGAAGTTCCTTACTACCCTATAACATTGTAGCCCTATGAAATTATTTTATAACATTATAGCCCCATTAGATTAATGCTATACACTATCTTTCAACCAACTGGTAGTTCTAAACAGTTGCCTATATCTCTCATTTTTGTTCCTTTGAGATGGCAGACAATAATCTTAAAAGTAGAGAGGAACTTGACATTTTAGACTATGCTAATTTTTTTTGGGAAATGATTTGCTGAACATTAGGGGTGTCTTATAGTGTCCTTATAATGGGTGGTGGTATAGAATGGTGACCTGGACCTTTTGAAAATGCAATCAACTCCAAAAAGAGACAAAAAAATAAGTTTTGCATACACTAACTGAATTGAAGGTCAGAAACTTCATCTTGATAATTTATGTTGGCACTTAAAGCACACGCTTGAAGAATACTTTCCCCTGAATTCCGTGGTTTTATTTTTCTTTTTGTTTTTTTCCTCCATCAGCAGGCTGTTCCCTCTACAGAACAGCTGCAGCAGCTGCTTCAACTGCAGCAGAGTCTGCAGAAAACCCTGCAGCAGGTCACGTGAACTTCCTTTGTTTTCTTCTACCTCCGTCCAACTTTTGTCATGTTTAGGGAATAGGAAACTGAAGCTATACTGTCCACTCTTAAAGACAGGACAGGATAAAGGGGTTCCACCATCTTGCTTCACCTCAGCTGAAAATGACTGCTTTACCTTGTACCAGCCACTACTAGAAATTTTATGTTGCTTTTTTCAATCTTCCTGTGTTTCTTTGCTCATTCTTCTGTGCAAGTTTATTTTTGAAAAAGTATATAAAATACCCCATCCTCAAAACTGAATACATTCCTAAGTGGTTACTTCCCACAACCTTACCACAATTCTACGTGGTTAGGCCCGAAGGAAAAAAGGCCCAATAGATTTAACTGCAGGACTTAGAGGGCTAGTTGTGTTGTAACCATTATACTAGACATAATTCCATCAGTCTTGAAGAGCAGGTAACAATGTTACCTACTATAATATGGTGAATGGCATAGCAACAAGATCACTGATGTTTTATTATAATCATGAGAAATGATAAGATTTTTTTCTTTTTATGTGCTGTAAATATTTGGTCGTATAATACCTCAAAACTTTCTGAGCCCGTATGATATCCATGCCATAAAACAGTTGTTAGAGATATTCGACTTCATAGTTGATGAAATCCCAAACTGGTGATGAAAAGTGCTCTAATGCATTCTCTCTGATTTCTAAATTCTAAAGATCCATAGAAAAATGTTAAACATACCCCCCAAACAATCTGGCAAACATGGTCTGTTACTTCAGAATCTATAATTATAAAATGAAATCAAAAGAGCTATTGTCATGACTTCAAGAGGTCTGATGTACTATTACCTAACTGACTGTTGTTCCCACTGCAGGCACACACCACTGGCATGATGGCCCCTGGTGGAGCCCCCAGTACAGCCACCCCGCCCAAACCTAAGGGCTTTAACAAGGTACAACTGTCAGTCATCTGTTCTACCTAGCTCACAGATATGTTCAAAGTACTGTCGTCTTTATTCTTTATTAAAAATTTCAACAAGACAATACATAGTGGAGCGCCAGACAGACAAGGTGATGTCTACTGTTGTCTAGTGCATATGATTGGAACTGTGTTTCTGTTGCTTCTGCACATCTACCAAGGTCTGAGTATCTTTCATATATGAGCTCAGTACTTCCAACTGTGTGCCAAAGAAATGTCCTGGAGATGCTTTGCCACCACTGTGTTACCCATTGCTGTGGTGTCACAAATCTTCACACAAACAATCAAACACTGCTATGTTGATTGTAGACCTCTGTCAGTCCTATCATGGTCCCTACAAGTTCAGTGTTTGCTGTTTTGAATGAATGTTGATGTCTTAATGGTGTTGATTTCTTATAGCAGAAGATAACCACCAAACTCTGTTTCCAGGCTCTTCTAGATGATTTTGATTATGGAGATGAGGATGAGGAGGACAGCAGGGATACAGGGAAGTACCCAACTCCTCAGGAGCCTCCTCAGCCCACCCCTCCCCAGCACCAGCACAGGTCAGACATCACTTGAATTTACGTGGTTAATTGTCAAGTTAAGTGCATAAGTTTGTCTGATTCTGATTTCCGACATACAGAAGGTTGTGTTGTCATGTATCCTCATTGCTGCCGTTTTTTTCCATGTGGGACTAGAAGAGCTGCAAAGGACCATGGGTAAGGGTGCAAAGTCTGCCATCTCTGATTGCCTTGTTTTCGATATCCTGAAGTCCTGTCTAAGTTATGCACTGAGTATTTGATTATGCTTATTACATGTTATGCCCCCTCTCTCTACAGTGTTCAGAGTATCCTGGCCAGCCTGCCTAATGCAGACCTCCTACAGCAGCTACAGAAACAGTTAGCCCAGGCACAGACGTCTCAGGCCTCCAACATGCCCTCCGCTAACCCGGCTCCCTTCCCAGACTTCCTCAAGCAACAGGTCCTCCAGCAGCAGCAGGACGAGTTTGACAAGGAAATACAGCAGGTTGGGACTGTTGAATTTCAGTTTCTTATATTTTGTGTTCTTCATACCTCGCCATACCTAATTTACTAAAAACATTGTTAAAGAAAATCAGCCCTTAACTTTATATTGAACTGATAGCTGTGCTTTTAAGAAATAACACCTTTGGGTTTGAAACAGTAGTTCATTCTGCACATCTACCAAGGTCTGAGTCACTTCCTTGTATGAGCTCAGTACTTCCAACTGTGTGCCAAAGAAATGTCCTGGAGATGCTTTGCCACCACCGTTTTACCCATTGCTGTGGTGTCACAAATCTTCACACATATCACATAGTATTCACTGGTACAGGATCAATCTGAGAAAAAGGTCCATCAGTGTATGAATGTGGCTTTTAAAAGAGAAATCCTTGGCACAAACATTAAAGTGCCTTGAAGTATACATTTTCAACTGGATCTAACTTTTCACACAAACTATGATGTGTGCATTTTCTGAAAGATATATCTTAAGTACATCAGCAGGTTTTCCTATTTGGTTAGAAGAATAGAAATTTCTGTATTACTCATCACCACAGGTTTCTTACCAATCACAGCCTCCCAAGGAGCCTCCTTCCCAGGGACCACCCCAGATGCAGCCGCCACAGAACCAGGGCCCCCCTCCACAGATGCCCATGGGCATGCCCCCTGGCATGGGGTTCCCCCCTAACATCCCTCCGCCTGGCCAGTTTCCGCAAGGGGCGTTCCCACCGGGTATGCCTCCGAGGTTCCCTCCACCCGGGCTGCCTCCTCCTCAGGTAGGAATGGAATCTTCCATTTGGTATTTTAAACTGAGTTTCCACAAATTTTCTTTGATGAGTGGCCGCAGATTGCAAGACAATGAATTGTTCAATGTATGCACATTTCATTGGCTGTTTTAGATGTAGTTATGTTAATTTTTTTTGTACTATTTTAAGGAATTATTGCTTTGCATAGTTTCTTAATTTATTTGTAAAGAATCATTATGATTTGAATTTTCATTATAGTTAAGTCTTTTGTTGCATATTTTGTTGCTTCATTATTTACTTTTTGTTCATCAATTACTGCTTCTTCCTCAACATAGCAATCCTTCCTACAGGGGAACCAGGCCCAGAGGCCACCCCCGTTCAATGATGTCCCACCACCAGCGCAGCAGATACAGCACGGTCGTGAGGAACAGCAGCAGATATTTGAGGAGCCATCCTGGGACAGGGAGAGAGAGAGACCGCCTTCCTCTCCCCCCAAGGACAGGGAAAAAGAGAGTAGAGACCAGGAAAGGTAGGAGGTGCACACAAATACCTATGTCTATTTTTGGAGCATGCTGTTTGAAATTTAAATGAAAAAAATGTACCAATCATTTTCAATGAGTGTCCAAAAAATACTTGGCATGGTACTAATAATCTGATCTAGAGACCTTGAAAGTTGCTTTATTTACAACATGTGATTTCTAAACCTCTCTCACCTCACAAGAGTGCTTATTTTGTGTTGTCATAATACAGGTCTTCTAAGGATCGCTCAGCTTCAAGAAGCAGAAATCGTAGATCTCGTTCACGTGACCGCGATAGGGACAGAGACCGCCGCAGGTCACGAAGGTCGAGATCGCGGTCTCGAGACCGCAGGCGGAGGAGGTCTCGCTCTCGGAGTGCAGACCGTCGCAGGAAGGAAAGAGAAGAAGACCGGGAGAGGGAACGTGATCGTGAGAGGGAAAGGGAAAGAGAGAAGAAGGGATTGCCTCCTGTGAAGAAAAAGTCCCTTTGTAGTGAGTACAGAGAGAGAGAGAACTTTGTGATCTTAAGTGTTTTAATGGTAGTCTTGTTTAAGCCAATGGCATTTTCTTTAGGATGATTGAGCATTCATATCCCTTCAATAGTTCAATCAAATTACCACTTGAATATGATATAACATGCTTTAAGTATACTGTAGATGTAACCTCTTTTATAATCTAGCTGCAAGGTAGAGTTGTTGTGTTTAACTTTTGTATGTGTTGTGTATCATTGCTTCATCTAGATCCAAACCTTCATGTTCAACATAAAGTAAGATTTCTCCCTTCTTCAGTCTGCAGCACGACCTTGTGGGTTGGCCACCTGGACAAGAAGACAACAGATGTCGAGTTGCGCAACATTTTTGAAGCAGTTGGGCCTGTTCAATCTATTGATGTAAGTAATGGCAAAAACTAGTACACGAGAAGTATCACTCCTATGTATTGTGTGGATGTGCTCCCTCATACAAACTACAGATGTGGTAACATGTTCTTGCTTTCTGATCGGTGAATTGGGAACATGTGGGTCATAGCACAAGTGAAATTTTTATACCAGTGTTCACCTATATTCGATGTGACTTAATGCACACGTGCAGAGTGTAGGCGGTGTAAGTGAAAAGTGAATTTACCAATGTTGCTGTGTTTTCTGTCCAGTTGATTCCACCTCGGGGATGTGCGTATGTCTGCTATGAGACCAGACTTGATGCACACAACGCTCTCAACAGACTCAAGAACCTGCGGGTGGGCAACAGGCAACAGCCAGTGCAGGTAGAGCCACCTGTCCAGTTTTCACAGGAAAATGTTTTTTTTTCTAAATCAAGGTGTTAATGACATCATGCGCGGCAATGTTTATTCCAGACTGATGATGCTAGCCGCAGCAAACAGTTGAACTTAAAAGGACATACAAGCAGTGCAGTTGTTAGATAAAAGTTGATGCAGAAGAAGGAATGTTACTTTTATTTTGGCTGAAAGAAAATCCCTCTGTTTTCCTGATCCAGATGGCATGGGCTCCAGGGAAAGGTGTGAAAGGAAAGGAGCATAAGCAGTACTGGGACGACCACGCTGGGACGACGTACCTGCCATGGGAGAAACTGGAGGGCAAGGATCTGGAGAGCCTTGCAGAGGGGGGCTACATTGACAATGAAACTCTGCCCCCTGACCAAAAGAAGGGTACTGCATTTCATTTTATCTATGATTTCCGTAATTAGCTGCATTATATACTGAGTAGTTACTTGCATGCACTTACTGACTGAATTAAAAATTGTACTACTTGTATGTCAAATTCAGGCTAAAAAGGCACCAATGTTAACATCTGGGAATATGATATAACAAATTTTGGAGCTTGTTCCCAGTAGCATTGTATTATGTAAAACCTACTTATTGTTGAGCTTCGTCTGATGAGAACTATTATTTATTTTGCAGACGTGGCTCCCAGTGAGTCCGGCAGCCAGGAAAGCCAGGAGCAGAAGAAGGACCTGGCAGAGATGTCTCAAGACGAGCTGATGGCTTTGGTACCTGACAAACCCCCAGCCGCAAGTCAACCTCCAACAGCCACCTCTGTACCCGCAATACCAACATCCATGCCACAGATGCCTGTCATGCCTAACCCTGCTGTGGTCCCGACCATGGTGCCTGGGTTGATGCGACCCATGGGTTTCCCACAGGGCGTACCACCCCCCGGGTTTCCTGCCTTCAACCCTGCTGTCCCACCCCCGGGGATGGCACCTTTTGCTGCTATGCCACCTACGTTTAACCCAAACCAACCTCCCCCCGGCATGCCTCAGATGGTTCCACCCCCATCGGTGCCGCCAAGTAGCTCAGGAGCTCCGACAACATCCACCATCTCCTCCTCAGGGCCGAACCCCCTCACCCTCACCCCGGCGCAGGCAGTTGCAGTCAGCACCGTGACGAGCTTGATAAACCAGCAGCGAGAACAACAGCAGAATTCTGGGTTTGGTTTGATGCGACCCATGCAGAATGTTGCACCGGGCATGGGTGGTGCTGGTCCCACAGCAGGCCGACCCCCACTGCTGAACACACCTACAGGGATGGCGCTGATGCAGCAGAACCAGGCTGTCCGCCCGGGGTTAAACCAGGCACTGGCCGGCGCCATGAACCAAATGAATCAATCTCAACAGAATACTGGGTTCAATGCGGGGCAGGTGACACCAACGAAAGATCGACCAGACAGCAGCCCCTTTCCCGATGAGAAGACGTCACCGGGTCCATTCAGTCCGAGACAGCCGGGCGGGCCCATGCAGAACCAGTTTCGCAGCCCAACACCCAACATGCCAGGCCAGATGCAGGGTGGGCTGAACCAGCCACGACCCATGGTCCGTGGTCAGGCACCCAATCAGATGCAAGGGCTGTTTGGCCAGCAGCAGAACCTCCCCGGGATTCGAATGAATATACCGAGCCAAATCCGTACCAGTGGGCCCAGTGGAATGGTTGCCAATGCCAACACCACAATGGCCCAGCAGATGCCCATGTCCTCAGGAGCACCCATGACACCATCAAACATGCCCAACGCTCGTGGCATGGCTCCTGGAGGAATGGGAGGTCCGCGTCCACTGGTAGCTGGACTGGCGGTAGGGGGACAGCCCAGACCTCTCCTTGCAAGTCCACGTATGCAGGGCCCACCAGGGATGATGGCGCAAGCTGGCATCATGGGACCTGGGATCAGGAACATGATGCCAGGACAGAGGATGCCCATCAGGATGGGAATGCGACCAGGTGTCCCAGCACAGTTGATCGCAGGCATGCAAGGGCCTGGTGGTCCCATGGCCTTCAACCAGCAGGGGCCAATGAGATTCCAGGGACAGAACCGGCCACCTGGACCGCAAGGCCCTATGGGAGGATTCCGCGGTCCACGCCCTCTTCTGGGTAACCCCATGGGAGGAATGGGTGGTGAAGGGGGACCAAACTTCAGAGGGCCAGGGGAAGGAAGAGTTTCACGATTTGAGGACAAGGATCCTGTGATAAATAACTTGGGGGCAGGGGACATTGATGAACGTTTCGCAGAAGGACCCCCATCACAGAAGCGCCCCATGGAAGATGGACAAGAACCGTTGGAATCAGAGGGACGGGATTGGAAGAGAGGTCGTGATGAGAGATGGGGACGGGGAGGTTTCCATGATCGTGATGACCGGGAAAGGGACAGGGATTTCCGTGACCGCGGTAGAGACATGCGCGATCGAGATCATCGCGAGAATAACTGGCGTCGTGACGACCGTGACCAGATGGATGAGGGAGAAGCCGGTGGGAGTGGAGAGAGAAGGGGGAGCTTCTTCCGCCGCGCAGATCGTGATCGTGATCATGACCATAGGAGCCGCTTCGAGAGCAGAGACCGCAGTAGCAGAGAGAGACGGGACAGCGGCGGTCGAGACAGACGAGAAAGTGAAAAGCGAGAAAGCACGGGCCGTTCCCGACAGGATTCACGGAGCAACGATAAGTCACCATCCAAGGAGGTTGGAAAAGGAGAAAATCTTAGGTCAAGGCTATTGAATCTTGCGCACATGCCTCAATCTGCCAAAAACAATGCAGAAGATAAGGCAGAAGAAAAACCCCAGGAAAATGATATCAAACAAGACCACGAAGTCCCTAAGGACTTGCCACCAGTGAAAGATGAAGTTGTGTCAGAGGAGAAGAAAGAAACCCCAGCTGTGCAAAAGGAGGAACCAGTTGAAAAACCAGCCGTAGTGGCTGCAAAACAACCGGAGCCAGAGCCGGAACAACCCAAGCCCGAACCGGTTGTAAATGAACCGGCAATAAAGGAACCAGCAGGAAAGGAACCAGCATTTAAGGAACCGGCATTACAGGAACCAGCAGTAAAGGAACCGGTATTAAAGGAACCAGCATTAAAGGAAGTAGTAAAGGCAGAACCACCTGTGGTGTCTGAGATTCCTCCAGTAATCGCAGAAAAGCCATCTGTAAAAATGGAGGAAGTCCCTCTCGTAAAGGAAGTATTAGACACCCCAAAACCTGACCCTTCAGAATCTAACTCAGTTCCCAAACCAGAAATTGTACCTGACCCGATCCCAACCAAAGAAGAAGTCCAGGCTGATTAAACTATGTGCAAAGTTCTTCTCATGAACCAGTGTGCGGAAGCACCTTTTATGTTGAACAATGGGTAGTGATCAATTGAGGACAAAGCTGCATGTTTTGTGGAAGGATTTTATTCCTGCTTTCTGAGATCAGGACAACGTATGATGCTGCAATTAAGTCTGTCTGACTCAGAGAAGATTTTATGTGCAGAGAGTTGTTACACGTTTACACGTCTCGTCTTCAGAATATGTGTTGTCCTTAAAGCCATTGTTTCCCGCAAATTTTTTTAAATGAATAAATCTCTATTTTGTGATAGATCCGTTCTTGAGGGTTCATTCTGGGCATTGTCTTGGATACAGTAAACAAAGTTCATAGAGGGAAAAAGTGGTACCTAAGGGAACATGGCATCCACCATCTGCTACTGTTGATAGAGTGAATGAAGGTTTATTTCACTGGTACATCAAGGTGCCAGACCACAAGAATTGTTGAGACATGGGCTACTGTGTTACCTTAAGCTAAGCCTTGATTGCTTTGGGTAACAATAGAGAAGGGTAGGATGTAAAAGCAATCCTGTTGCAAGAGGATTAAGTTCACTTTGATAACGGAAAGCTGCAGTGGTTAGGCATGGGAATTGTAAGAAAGTCTTTGTTAATTTTGGCATTGCTTTTTGACTGTTTAAGTAATGGTAGTTTGTAAATCATGAAAAGTTCTATCCATGTAAATTTCCGTTTTTCAGTTCTCATGCCTGATTGACTGTTAAAGGGGAAAAATAGCATGGCATTTAGAGACTGAGATTACTATAATGGCATGCTATGTACACCTTTATGGTGTTCATATAGCAAAGTTGGTTGTACAAACTGACACATAGACTGACACTGACTAACAGTAAGGGTTGTTACCAAAACTCACTGCAAGTTGAGAATTTTAGTAGCAAATAGCATGTACATTCGCAAAAAATACTAGTACTACGGTTTTTTGTTTCAGAATTTTGCCAGAGTCGACTACACAAGGCTACTGGGATAAGCAAAGTTTTCCTGTAGTGAGTTTTGGACTGTTGAAAATTGTAGCCACCATTGCAATGTTAATACTGAATTGTTGAAATCTGTCATTACTGTGAACTAGGTACGGTAAGTGATGTGTTGGGAACCGTCCAAATGGACCTGGAGCTGTGATTGGCTGTCGCCATGGAAATAGGGATGATGGACAGTTGGTGGGGAGCCTCCCTTGTAGGAAGAGCTCTTGAGGAGGAGGAAGGAAAAGTGCACGGTCAGTATGAAGCAGGTATGGTATCTGGGCTACAAACACAGTAATGGAGCTACACAGGAGCAAAATACCGTTAAAATAAATTTTTAGCAAAACTTTGAAAAACTAGCAAAACTTTAACTTTTTAAAAAGTTTTATATCATTAACAAAACATCAAGTGTCTTCGTATCACTTTTTTTTAAAACAATATTCTTTTGTTTATTGTTACAATTGAACCCAAGATATGCAAGTTGCAAACCTCCAAGTGGGAGATTTGAGACGCTCCAAGTTCATGAATTTTGAGTACAGCAGTTCCATTCTGTGTTGTCAGCTCAGCAGGTGGTGCTTGCTAATGCCAGCCACCTGGGCAGGGTTGTCCTAAAGGGCTCTTTGACAAATTTTAATTTACCTTGTTGAAATGATTTGACATACATTGAAGGAGAGCTAGGTTGTAGCATTACATGTATCTGCATAAGCTGATGATAAGGTATTGTGAAGGATTTAGATACCTCATTCACTTTCTTCTAGGTAAAGCATAAGATGATCACACATGATTTGCTTTTCCCTTGCAATGTTACAAGGGTAATGAGAGCAAAATCCAGTGTTGAAGGTTAACAGTATAAAAGCAAATGATCAGTCAAGTCTTAATGGTCATACAAACATGTAGTCCTGAATTAAAGTTGAACTGTAATTTCCTACAAAAAATTTGACGTAACCAAATTTTCAACTGACAAAATCCAGTCTTTGTCACAGAATAAGCAATCAATTGCTTCAGTGACATCTTACCCAATGAGATAGCTTGAAGCCTTAAAGTTTAACAGCAGTTATCTATGAAAAGGCACTGATTCGATTTTAATGAGGTTCAGATTTATGTCACTTTGGTACTTACTACCAGCCATGATTTGATTGGTTGAGAGAGAAATCCTTTTCTGACCAATGATGCGCTGCTTGGTGAAACTACCAATGACAACTGCTTGACAACTTCTGACCAATAGTGTTTGACTTAGGCCCAACCGCTCATTAAAATGAATTTCTAATGAATGGGATTTATACGTGTAGAAAGTACGACTCCTTGCAAAATATCAACCAAATACCATTGTTATTGTACATTTGGGTGTATGACAAACCTTTTATAAGCAGACATGATTTTATCATAACCTGGCAAATTCTTCACATGATGTCATTTGCTTGAGCCCCAGCCACATAAAATCAACACCAACACTACTTCTGGCAAACTATCAACCATCGATTGCCTTAGGGTGTATGCCAAAACTTTTGTAAGCTGACAAGGGATTCTCTATCATAACCCAACAAATTTCTGACATGTCATTTGCTTGAGTCCCAGGCATACAAGACCAATACCAGTACCCACATACACTTATACAACATATCAATACAAAGCTTTTGGTTTGAAGTAATGTTACAAATTTGAGAAAGATAAAAAGAAGGGAATCTGTAGGACATGTCACGACTAGACATGAAGACATCTGATATGTTGCATCTCTGATGATGGGGAGATGTTTAAAAGGGTTGAAGTATTTCCTGAAAGTGTATTACGTACCACAGCTCTGCTTGTTTGTAATAGAAAGCAGTGTGTCTTAAGAAAGAAGTGACAACATAAAAGACAGTTAAGTTAGGGACCAGCTGAGTAGCTCTGACATTAGTATGACCAGGTTAGACTGTCTACAAAAGTTAACCCTAACAGTGAGACAAAGTCCTCATACCTTTTCTCACTCGCGCATAACCGAGAAGCAAAGTCTAGTTGAGAACTTAAGAACATGGCATTTGTTGAAAATATTGAAATTAGCATATGTTAAATACCTGCTAATCAGAACCCAAATTAGTGTGTGTTGGGCTAATTAGTTGATTTTCGTAAATTTGACACCAGTTGGGAGATTTTTTTCAATTCAAAGTCTGCAAGTACCAGGAACAACAGATGACACAAACGTTCCAATCAGAAAAGGTTTGAAAAGAAAATATGGAAAACAAATTGGAACAAGTCATATGGCGTGAGTTTTATGGGACTAATGTCATCTAGCCATGTCTGGCATGATATGTGCCTGAGGGATGTGCATAAATCTTAGGACAGAGGTTCTACCAAGGGCAGTTGAAATGATCAAAGGAAATCAGCTAATCTATGGCTAATGTCTACAGAAATACATATCCTACATCTCAAAGTGCAGTGCAGAACCATCCCAATGAAGGACCTTGGCAGACATACTGTAGTACAGTGTATAGGGATGCCCCCAGTCATTTAGATTGGGAAGTGCAGGAGAACACTACAGTAAAGTGATCATGAATTTTTCTCCTGGACAATATATACTGATTGGAACATTTATTTGGGCAATGTCAAATAGCAATCTACATTTTACACAGCATGTTACACTCTGTGCAAGTTGTAGAATCAACTAGAATGAAAATTGATATTCGTGTATGTACCTGCATGGAAACCTGGAGTGTTAAGCCAACACAAACTCATTTGCTAAGGCAACTGCAGGCAGTGAGGAAAGGCTAAAGTGCACAAGAAGTAGGCAAGGAAATTTTGCAATGAAAAGTTTTTCAAGGACCTTACTGTCAAAAGTCACAAAGCCCTGGAAGTACACTCAGCAGTGTTATGTTTGTCTTATGACGTCCTCCCCTCGACTGAACATTTTTCAGACATTAGGTCAGTTTGGAGATGTCAAAGGTGTTACAGTAGGTAATCAAACTGGTAATGAACCATACCTGTGTGCTGTCTCAGGCAGTTGGATGTGCATTATGTATTTCCAAGATGGAATAAAATACAATGCTATTCAAGGAAACAAAAACCAGTTGCAATCACTGGCCAATCAGAGATCATGACTGGATGCCTGACAGTCACTAACCAATCAGAGCTAGGAACATATTCATCATGATAAAACTTCCCAGGTGTATGAGACCCTGTGATGTGGTATAGGTTAACAGGTGTCTGGGTTTTCAATACATAGTTTACTAATCATGGGGAATACTTTAAGTAATAAGGTATCACACTTAGAGACATAATTTCATAGACAATGTTTTCAACTTGAGTATTTTTGCTATGTTACTTGATAGGAGACAAAAGGCACTTTTGTCATCATTTTTAGTTTTATCTCATTTGAATGTTGTAGACATTTATTACACAGTTAAATGAAATATGTACACCAGCTCTCCTTCATTGTATGGCTAAGTATCAAACAAAGTTTTGTTTAGAATGGCCCATGGACACTGCCTACCATACCTTGTACTGAGGTACTGAAGACTGACATGAATATGTGCAATGATTTATGAAACTGTCAAATGTTTGAAAACTCTGGGTGACGAAACATTTGAACTCTGGCAGTCAACTGATTGTCTATTGTAACATCAACTGTTACACCTCTTGATGAATTTAAAGAGGTTTCCTATGTTACTGGAAATCTGAAAAGTACAGAACTAGGAAAAGCAGGAACAATTTTTCAGAAACTTAAGAACCTATTTTCCTGACATGATCAGATGTTTGTAGGCCATTTGTAGAAGCATTTCTGTCATGATTGGAGAGCAGAAAAGTAAATGGAAAAGCCTGTAAAAAGCCTATTAATCTAAACATTTCTCCTAGTGAGATTAAAAAAAAGTATGCTGTAAAGTAAATTTGTAGGTGATCTGCCCAATGCTAATCTGAGGCCAGATTCTTACTTTCCTTTCAGAGTAATTAAAGAGGAATCATGCATTTGTCCAATAACAATGCAGTGTTATGTTTAAAAATGAGCACAGATGTGCTGTTTAAAACGTTTCTGGTACTATTCTCACTTTCTCCTTACTCAAATCTGTTTCATGACACCAAAAGAAGATAAACTGTAGATATTACTGTTCAAAAGTTCTAATGACCACTATACACACGTTGGCCGAGAGAGAATGGGGTTTAAGGTTGCTAATGAGAGCAAGATCCAGCCAAAAGCTCCAGGTCACACAGCACTTTGAATCTGCAAGTTAAGTGACAAACAGTCTTGAACCTTATGTACCTGTGAGTTTGATAGTCCATCTACATTGGTAGAAGGCTTTATCTTTTTTTTTTCTGTGGCATTCTTGAAATTGTTATAGCTGGCTTGAGTATTGTTCTTTCTGTGGTGAAAGGATGATAGATACAGTCACGCATTTCGTAAAAATGATAAGGAAAATTGAGAAGGATGTGTAGCCTCAGCAATTACATGTTTTGAAATACATTGTACTTGCTACTATATTTTATTTTTTTCAAATTGATCCAGACGATGTAGCTTAATTTGCGAGAATGTTATACACTTGAAAATGTTACAAAGCATGTTACAATAAGTATGTAGTTACCTCCTATCCACTTAGGTGATATATGATTTAGCTTTTATGTTGTGTTTAACTTTGGCTTATTACATGGTTGGAAACGTAATTTGTTGCAGCTTTGATGTTATTGCCCAAAGTAGCATACTTTGATGTATATTGTACAGATTGGAGGTTAAGAAATGTAAGAATAAAGTGGAAATGTATAAAACATATCATGAAAACTTCTGTCTCATCTTTTACCTTAAGTTGATCTATGTAGGGAGTTGACTTGAAGGTTATGAGGAACTTGACAATAAGTTCACCTCTATAGCAATGTTAAAAAGACTCAACGAAGAAGTTAAAAATGATGTACTGGTAATTTATTAAGACCATTAAGTACAAACATTCTATTTTGTTCACACTTGAAAGGACATACCTGTAAAATAATACATGTATTATTAGATCATAGGTAAGCTTGTTGCTTTATCCCTGAATTGAGAAGTCTGAAGATAATCAATAATAAAGTTAAAAGCCAATTCTTGGCAAAAACATTTAAGTGATCTTCTACCAACCAAAGTAATGATCTATAGACTGCATTATTCCCAGTCATGTGAACATATGGTATAGAGAAACTTACTATGGTGCATACAAAATGTTAACAATGTTTTCCATTAGTGAATTGACCAGACTAAAAATGTACCATATATGTTTCCCCCAAAAATATATACCATCACCTCTTACAATTGAACCATTGCCTCAAGTTTTTAAAGAAGGTTATATCCAGATAGTTTCAGACTGTTGATGAAGTTTCACTCAAGAAAAGATGAGCTGTTCAAGAACTTACAAACAATCCTTTAAATCTTGTCTCTATTTGTTTGGCTTTTGATTAATGAGGATATTTAAGTTGAAATACCTAAACACAAATGGTGGTTGGCAATCAATGTCTCAATCCTGTTCATGGTTTAATCAAGGAGGTTAATCCTGATTAAACCTCCTTGGTTTAATTGCTCAAATGCCAATCACTGATGCCCAATCTAATGCATCCAATGGCTTCTTCTCAGACATTGCCTCCTTTTCTTTCTTCATCTTCTTTTCTTTCTGTATCTGTGCGAGTGTGTCCATTACGCGTTTTTCCAGTGAAGGTTTGACTGTGGTCTCCAGGATGATGCCACACCCCACACGTGCGCCGGCGTGACCTGTGGTCAGACTGTCATGCTCGCCACCCCTGCCTAAGTCATCTGGATCTGCATGAACCTGGGCAGATAAAATATCGACAATGTTATGGGGAAACATTCTCTTACGTCCTTTCTGACTCTCCATAAGAGTCTTTGATAAAAAGAGATTGCCAGCTATCCAAGCCAGTGAATGGCATTATCCCTTTAAGAAGAGAAAAAAATGTATACATATAAGGCAAATCTTTGTTATCCCCCCAGCCTTATTGAAGACTTGAATTCTCTAACAAAATGTCTTTATGCAAGAAATCCTTCAATAATACTGAGAGCATACTTGTATACGTAAGCATCTAAACCAAAGAAAGTTCTCTTCAGAATTAAAGTTTATGATGAAGACAATGTGGAACTTCTTTACATTACTCAGATTATCTAGAAGGTGATTCTGAATGGTTAAAAACTCATTTCTTACGATCAGGCCTCTCCCAAGAATGGAGTATTTGCCAGACAGGGATAGCAGGTCGTCTGTGATGTCCACTCTGGCAATGCCATCTGCACCGGCGATGATGTTACCTAGGTCTCCAACGTGCCTGAACAAGGTGAAACAAGGAAAAAACTCAGGCTCTTAAAATCCATGCTCAACAAAAAACCTGCCTGGTCAGTTAACCTGTGCTACTCATTATCTCTTAATTGCTCCTGGGGATAATTGGAGTCGGCCGGTGAGTAGGGCAGTTTGGTAAGAGTACAATTTAGTCAGGCTAATTGGTCAGTAATCTGAAATATGCAAGACTGAACAATATTAAACTGTTATACATGTGTTCTTTCTGCTGCAATCTGCACCCTACTTTTTATTTTCCTGTAATTGGCAACTATAATATTTACAGTTGTCAATATCAGCCTTGTCTTTTCCAAGTCCCTAAATTGTTTTCGTAAGAACAAAGTAACACTGGTTTGTACACTGACCTTTCTGTGTCACTGGGGCCACCGTGGTTCCTGCCATAGGGGTTGTAGTGAGAACCCATACTGGTGCAACCTGGAAGTTAGAAGGAACTGGGCTGAACTCAAAACATGTATAAATTTAAAGTCTTTGTGAGCATCTTTGCTATCTCTTATGTAAGCATTCTATCCTATAGATGGCTGATGTATGCAGTAATGTTGTTCCTGCATTGTCCTAAAGTTATAAGTGGTATAGCCCTATTCTTTGGCCTATCACCATAGATTTTTACAGACAAATGTTGGTTTTAACATTAATTGTCTATTTTACAGACAAATGTTAGTTTGAACAAATTGTTTACAACGGACTCTTCAAATTTAAGCCAAATCTAAAATCATTCAACTATAACATCAACAGGTCCTGCAGTATCACCTATTATAAATATGAGGTTATTTACATGTCATAAGTTACATATAATGAAAAAAGAACTAACCATTTGTCATGTCACCAGACTGGTGCACATGGAAGCCATGTAGTCCTTTGGTCAGCCCTCTCACCTCCCCTCGCACAATCACTGGACTAGTTGGGGACTGCAGGGCAGGAAAATACTTATCAACATGTGCAGACAATGTAACCATATGTTATTCAAAATCTGCATATGCACTAGCATTAGAGGTCCTGATACTTTGTACAATACATGTACAATATGCAGAGCAAGTACAGGCTAACTTGCCTAATAATCAAATACTTTGAACTGTACAAAATACAATATCTTAGCAAAATTGCTGTTTAATTAGCCGTGGCGACTCTTGTGGAAGGCGCATTTTGCTGATAGCTTAATAATAATACACAAGCGAAAAACATCCTCCAAGAGTCGACATGGCTACTGCTGAATGTTACAAACTGATAATGATACTCACCTCTTGTATGAAGTGAATGGTCCCAGTGACAATCCCTGTGAAGACAGCTACTGCGAACAGAGACATGGTGACACTGGTGTCCTTCAGTCAACCTGTCAGTTCTATGAGCGGTCTGTGGATTTACCGAATACACGAAATACACATGAAGATGGGTGAAATCTACCGAAATACAGTAATTTGATGATTAAACATCACAGGGTGGTATATTTCAACATAGAATAATGTATTAAATAATAAGCGGTGTAAACAATAAGTCCCCAGAAAATACTTGGCTATCGCGGCGGGATTTAAAGATGCAACGGAAAGGTATCGTCAAGCATTTTCTTGTCGTCAGGGTCATAAGTACATTACTTAATGTCAAAAGATAGCAACCTGTGATCTTTACTCATCAAATCATACTGTATTATGGTAGATTTTACCCACCTTCATGTGTATTTTGTGTATTTCGGTGTTGCATTTCGTGCATTTCGGTAAATACACGGACCCTACTGTGAGTGAGTCCTCCCTGAGTTGTCTGTCTGCTTCATGACCTATGACCCTTAGCAACACCTGGATGAGCAGGTTTTTGGACTAGATGCCAGCATGTCAAAGGTCATCAAAAGTTTCCCTCTTCGCAGAGCTAGCAGATGATCCATAATACTGGTCTATTTACCAAAGGCATTGTTGCATTTAAGAATTTTTCTAAAAAACAAACTGTTCACATTTGAATGCCTGAATCAGCCTTCCATGAACAGTTGAACTGTAGCATATAAAGAAAAATGGTTAAGACACCACAAGCCGGAAGTGTTGTTGACATGGCACTGATCAACTTGTACAACTGGAAAGTATAAAGTTACACACCTTCAAGTTCAAACACTACAAGTGAGAGTCCCTCTATGTTCCATTAAGTTCTCAAGTAAGGCTTTCGATCTTACCTAATAGCTTGGTTATGGTAGTGACTCTGAGGTACTACAGCCTAATAACAAACTCATGGATACCAAGATTTAGAACCCTGTCAGCCTAAAACTACGAACTTACTTCGTGATCTAAAACGTTTTCTTCCCATGGAACTACAAGATGATGTTTTGATTTTCTGTTGTGCTTTGTCAAGCCATATGTCAGCATTGTTGATAGCACAATAATACCAATCCATTCTCACTAAAAATTGGGGTCACAGGTTGCAAAGTTTCAGAACTAAATTCATGTTCATTGTTTAGATAGAGAAATATGATTAGAAGAATTGATAGACCATTGATCAACATATAGTAATGCTAGTCCACGAGGAAATTCTTCATTTTTGATTTCCATTGAACACACTACTAGTACTGATGCTTACATCTTTCAACTATTTAGATAAGCTTAATTTGTTTATGGCCTCCCAACTTTTCATCTTCTGAAATCAATAGTATCTAAGTCTAAGTGAGGATCAAAATAAAAAAGCAAACGATAGTTCCAAATGCCCAGAGCATGTAGCCAGTTTATTCTGATATTCACAATACAAACCATACACATCTGTGATAGTCGTTTACATTTCTGAGAACAAAATTTTTTCTTTCTTTCTTCTTGCTAGGGCAAATAGGTCTTTTAGACAAGGCTAGGCAGACTAGCTTCATGTAGGAGTGCTAAGGAAAGTAAGGAACATAAGCAACACAAATTAACCAAACACAACAGGAAACAGAAAAGACCACTGTTAGCCTCTTTCAACTACCTACGGGTCGACCAAAAATTACTTGACATTTGCACAACGGTTAACATTCCTGCTTGTTGTATTTCTAACACTTAGTGCAGTTCTGTAACTGTGGGAGAAAATTATAAGTCATACTGAGTACAAACACAACAGTGTATCCTTACAGAAACTATCTGAGTGAATCATTGTTACTGGTACTCGTGTCTTGGAGTCTGGTGCAACCAGCACGCCTTTTGTCTGGCTCCGTAGGCAGTTGAAGGGCTCCACAGATAGCCACATCACTGCTTGGTGATGCCGATGACGCCGCAAGCCAAGCGTCCTCCGGCGTGTCCCGTGGTCAGGCTATCGTCATGGCCACCTTTCCCAAGGTCATCCTCCCCAGCATGCACCTGTTGTTACCAAATGTACGCTTGAGCCCGTAACACATCTCAACACTTTCGTTAGCACACTGAAGTAGCCATTTGGCCCAATTCTCTATTAGTTACTGAGTTAGGCAACAGGGAGAAGGTTAAAATCTGCATCTAAGCAACTGTGGAGATCTGCAAATCAGTGAAATGCAGGATCTATATATACTGCACTCAGAATACTTGGAGACTCTGAATAAGCTCCTTCACCATTCTGAGTATGTATGTGCAAGGTCAAAGGTGAATACTCCTGACTTGTAAACAGTTCTTGTCTTGACCTTGACTTAAACATGTTTTAAATTTTTATACATTTTGTCAAGTACAAACAACTCACCACGACAGCACGACCGACGATGGAGTTAGGACCAGTCAGTTGGAGCTGGGAGTCTGTGATCTTAATGGTGGCCTTACCATCATCGCCAACCTCAACATTACCCAAGTCTCCAACATGCCTACAAACATGAGAGCATGGCATATACTGTAAATGCATTCAAGTTCGCGTGGTTTTTATTTTGCGCTAGGGCGAAAATGGAGTGTTCGCGGTTGTTTTAAGTTTGCGGCAGCGCTATAGTCACATACTGCTTCAGTATCAAAAAAAAAAGTTTTACTCGAACATAAAACCACCGTGAAGATATCTGCATTTACAGTAGGACTTGTAGGTGTTTCAGTATCAGCAATATCATATTTGTAGGTTTTTCATCTGCAATATTATAGCTGCAGATTTGTGAGTCATAAAAGATTGTTCACTTTTTGAAAATAAAGTCATTTTTCATACACTTGATTGCTCAAGAAGTAGATGCAATTTTACACATAACCTCTAATTAACATTAATCTGCTGGGTTACATAAATCCACCACTTTGAAAAACAGTGGGTTTGAGAGATCTCTAGTGCATACCCCCAGGTATGCATGTAGTTTAGATACTAGTTTACAGGAGTGCATTATATATAAATATAGTATCTATACTGGGGGACGATGGGTTGGAGATATGTTTGGACGTCTATTTTGGGTGGCGGAATTATGTAACCTGGTGGAATTATATTAGTAGATGTTATATCACAAATCTCATACCATCCTAAATCATCTACTGAGTCATACCAGCTCCAATTTAAGGACATGTTAAATTGAAAACCGGAAACTTTCTAAGCCCCAACACAGACATTAAGGCCATGATGCACATAGCTCAAGATGTAAACGCCATAGTAGCCCACCTTTCAGTATCCTGTGGCCCTCCATGATTCTTCCCTGCTGGGTTGAAGTGGCCTCCTGCACTAGTGCACCCTAGAACAAACAAACAAGTTATTATACTTTATTTATAATTATAATCATTGTAAATGGTTTATTATTTTAAATTTGACAATATTACACAATAGTACCACCTAGCAGCCAATCGCGTGTAACTATTTTATAATAATAAAAGTTAACAATATAATGGGTACACACTGGATTCGACAACCACTCAAGACTCAAGTGACTACTCTCACCTCTCAAATAGAAGTACCCCCTAGAATATAAGTACCCCCCGGACAAATCTTCAAAATCTAATACAAGTACCCCCTGAAATATAAGGACCCCCCGGACAATTTCAAAATTGACAGTCAAGGTAAACTGTGTCCATACAACTGTCCGAGGGAAATAAGATAATAAACAGGTAGGTTATATCTATTCAATTATGCCTCAGGACCATATAGATATTGAACAGAATAAATGTACATAGCTTGTTCAAATCATGATGATCTTCCTCACCACTTCGATAAAATAAAATAGTAATGTTGAAAAATTGGGCATAGGTTCCCCGTAGCCTGACGAATCGCTCCTACTGGCCAGCCGGTCCTGTAACCGCCATCTCGGGCTGGGGGTCAGTAACCTCCGGCCGAGAGCTTGTGTAAATACAGGCTAAGGTTTCCCGCTATGACCCCTAACCGGGGGCCACGGTGCTTTCAAATTCAACAAGTGAAAATGTACATGACACATGCATTTTCTACTTGGAACTTGAAGCAAGTGATCAAAGAAAATTGTTGTACACGTATATCATTTATGATTACTGACAATCAGTGACAGACACTGACAATGTGACATATAACAAAAATCATCAGATAGCTACTAAATGTACCTGATCATATTTTCTAAAGACATCACCCCAAAAAATCAAATATGAACACACTCCCTCCACAGAAAAGGTTTAGGTCTATAAACTTCTGCTCCATAGCGTCGAAAACAAAGTTTTTGTGAGACGCTCGGATTTCGAGTTTCCGCGGTAAAGGCCTAAAGCCCACAATATTGAACAGAGCTTGACTGTAAAAGTAGCTCAACGTCCTAGGCCGCACATACGAGGAAGTTACCGATGTCATGTTGACACTAGAAAACCAGGCTTAACCGCTAAATTGGGAAAATCTTACTGTCATTTTAAAATATGGAACCCTCTGAATATAAAAATGGCCTTCTGTGTCTATCGTTGCCCAAAAATATAATATTTTTCATGCGTTTACGGTATCATTCTAAAGATCGTTATTCGCGCTATGCAATATGCTGCTAGTTTTACTGTCACCATCACTGATAGTGGCAAAGAGTGGCGGCCATGTTTCGCGATTTCCAGCTGTTGTTTACCGAATCATATCGGACATATTTCTGCCGTTTTAGAGGTTTTGTGGCCTCAAAACACATATCACAAGGGAAGTTAAGTTATGATTGTTGTTTTTACGTGTATCATGTCTTTTGTGAACAACTTATTCTTCCGCCGCGCTGCCGATAGTGGGCAGGAATTATTCCCCATGCACTCTACTCTGCTACACGTTTTTAGATCAGCGTGCTTTGGTTTACGACGTAACTAGAGACTGTTCAAATTTATTAATATGAAAGTTGTATTTTGAAATGTTAGTGTGGCGTCTTATTTGCCCGTTTACTTTGTAGCGTCATAGCGATGTCGACCGATATGTTACGAGTGCCGCCAAGATAATTTTCACAAGGCCCGCCCGCAGTCAAAGCGGCGGGAAAATCAACGCCGCTAGGCCGAAAAATAGCGAATTACGAGCAAAAATTCCAGGGCAATACGGGAAGAAAAACCTCAACTTTAGTTTTTAGAGGGATTCCTGGTTTGCAAAGCCTCCATTTTTCCAAAAAGTAATAAACGTACCGTCTAAAATAAGAAAGTACCGGTCGGATTTTGAGGCGAAAAAAAATAAACGTACCGGTACGTTTATTTGAGAGGTGAGAATAAATGGTTGGAGGACATATGGTTGCTGAGAACAGGGTGTGGTTGGTTAACTATGTAAAATGGACAGGACTGCTTTAATGTGGGTTGTGACTGGAGGTGGTTGCCTTACCAGGTGGTTGCCTGATCAGGTTTGGCTACATACATCATAACATTGAGTTCATTAAGTTTTGAACAAGTCGCTAGGGGGGCCAAAATCTATTCATTTCAGGTCTCACAAAGACCTACCCAGCTATATGAAGACATACCATCCAGGCAACCTTAAGTTAGCGTTCTGACAGACAAACTCACACACGAATGCTACATGCAAAACATAACCTTCTCGGCGAAGGTAGGTAGAGTAATTCTTTAACTTTGGGTACACAAGTTGTCATTGTCCCAGGTATTGGTACAGAAGTGTTGGGTTGTCATGTACCATTGGTGGTGTCTCCAAACTGATGGATGTGGAAGCCATGCTTGCCAGGTGGTGTCAGGTTTAAGATTTCACCTGTGACTTCTACTGGTGCGCCCGAACTCTGAATTGGGAGATACAAGTTACATCTTGAGAACACATTCAAGTATTTACCTTAGAAAACATCAACACAACAGTGACTTGCATATAGTAAAGCCCAGAATGCGACCTCTCAGACTGGATAAGTCTATTTAGTCTACTATGGACTCTTGTTATACTTTCAAGTATCGGAGGGCAAATATCAGATGTTTGAAATCAATGTGTCTCACAAAAATAATGCTAGTTTCACGAAGGTTTATGACAAAATCTCATCGATGAACAATTCTGACTTTAATAGTCACAAAGTCTGAAGCCACGCCTACATGTCACCTGGTTATACAAGCGCCCCCCCCCCTCCTGCATAATTTATTTCAGCTTTAGTGCAAACCTCTACAAGTCCTACAATGACGTTTCGGTGTCCATAGTATCTGTGTAGTCACTTGAACCCTGAAACCGACCACCTAAAGGACTGTCAAGAGTTCAAAATGTCTAAAACGACATAAAATCCTTTTTGTGCTGCACATGTCCATGGGAACACAAAAATGGGTAACCATGCGACATGCGCACTTACCGCCTGAGTGAAAGTCACGGTCCCCTTCACTGTCTCTCCCACTAGCACACAAACAGCTTTGACGGACATGTTGGGTTGAGATCAGAGAGCTATCACCTTGAACAGGGCACGGAAAATGTTGCTGACTACAATGGAGGATATAATCTCGAAGAGAAAGATGATCACATGGCGGGGTCGTACTCTGGTGCAGTGTGCAACATATCGTGTGCAAAACGCAAAGGAAAGTCACCTGCAGTTTTGTATTAAACCGCCAGAGTTCCCTGCTGCTAAGTTCAATTGACCTGGCGCATGCATTAGGATGAAATTTTATAATCTACCACGTATGAACGGCATGGAAGCAAGATGTTTTCACTGTAGAATCCCATTCGAATAATACTTCAGTACTGTGGTGTAAACTGTGCTCTGTCTGTGTCACGCCTAGCTTTGAAAGGCCAACACAAAAGTGATGGACAGCCGGGATGATATGCAGTCGCACGCAAGAAAAGAATAACCGTCAAGTCGCAATCGACATGGCCTTTCTCATTGCTTAATGTCGCGTCTAAAAAGCTTTTGTTATGATAATCTGTCATTGTCTATCGTGAAAGATAGCACCGTCACAACCGCAGCTACGGTAAAATAACACTTCCCATGTTCTTCGAACAGGTTGCCACTCAGATTCAGTGCAAATCGTCATAAAGTAATTGTTCCAGAACACATATTCCGCGGTAAAACTCAGCTGTTTTGATGAAAATAATCAGATAGCGACAGTGTTTGGCCGGTGCCGTTTTCTCTGACCCCTGTCGTTGTGAGGAGTCAGTTATGGACCGGAGAAAGCTCGCTCCTCGGGCAGTAGAAGTGCTTACTCACTCCGGTAACCAAGTGGCGGAGAGACGCTTGCAGGTCGGTAAACACTCCGCGATTATAGCAATGATGGTAACGTTAGATGGGGAGTCGTGCCATTCAGTTTCAATATCATGTAAAATTTGCAAATGCTGCTATTAAGTGGATAAGAGATAGGCTTGTGTAATGTTTTTCATAACCTATTCCCCATAACATTGGGGGTTTAAATGCAAATACATCCGTTTGACTCTGGGCAGATTTCTCAGTGTACGTTGGTAGCAACATTCCCAAAAAACAGAATAGCTTCACAAAACTTACAAGGTTAGCAACGCTATATAAACAGCTATTCTTATGCCGTATGAAAGCCTTGGTTTCATGCTACCTAGCCTATAGTTAATAGGGTAGTTTTATGGCTTAATTAGCGGATTTGATTGCCAATATATTTCATGAGTGTCACCGCGTGCATTCATATATGAAATATTCCCATTCATAACTGTAGATGGACATTGCAACGCTGGTTCTACATTCACTCATTCATTTATATGTCATTTCTTTGTCTTCCATTCATTTTTCCACTCACCGTAGGTTGATCTAAGAAAACTTGACCTCCACGCGGCCAGGGCTGCCCACAGGATTAAGAACGAGATCAGCCTGTTGAGGGCGACCGTCCCGAGCTCTAACGGGAGAGGCATGAGGAAACGGTCCATCCACGAGTTCCCCCATCTCCAGGGCGCCATGTTCGCCCACAATGGAGAGGTACGTCTTAGTTACCGAGCACATTGTGAATTTGTGATATTACCGGCTTTTGTTGTCAATGACTGGTTTGTGAACAGCATACTCCGAAATGTAACGAATGCGTTTAATCATTCTTTGAGGGTGGGGCTTGGCCTCAAGAACTTTTAAGTCATCAAGAATGATTTAAACCAAGATCAAGGGAGAATGTGGTCACGTTTGAGACACTCTTAGATAATCAGGTTTGATTTCATTATGGTCTACACATACTCACGAAATAGAACCGGTTTAATCAAGCCCTATGTGAACGGGCCACGTCGGTATTTCAAGTCATGCGTACTTAAGCTATGTTTATCAAATAGCAATAAAAATAGAAGGGGAAAAATTGTGTTTCTTACATCAAAATATACAGTGATTGTAATAATTTCCATCTGTTTAGGTGAAGAGGCCAGTTTCCCGGCAGGTGAAGAACACTATCTACCGTGGCTCCGTGGAGCTGGTGCGCCCGCCGTCCATCTACGACTCCGCGGACAAGGACGGCGTCCCCGTCATACAGGTGGAGGACGAGAAAGAAGGTGGCACACCAACGCTTTTCCTAGCCGTAAACAATTTAAAAAAAAAATTCAAGCCTTCAAAAAAATGATAATGATTTCAAGCCTTGACGGCAAATTTGGCAAAATGTCATAACTATGTTTTGCGTGTTCAGTAAGTCTGTTGAGCACAGTCGGTAAAGTACATAATATTTTGAACGTTCTTGTTGTGCTAATGAATATTTGATTCATTTTCACAGGAAAAGGAAAACGAGGAAATGAATGTTCATAAAAAAAAATTAAAAAATTTCAAACCTTGACGGCAAATTTCACAAAATGTCATGACTATGTTTTATATGTGTTCAGTAAGTCGGTTGAGCACAATGGGTAAAGTATATCATATTTGCTTTTAAGCGTTCGTAGTTGTGCTAATAAATATCTGATTGGTTTGCAGAAGAAAAGGATAACGAGGAAAAGGATAACACCTCGGACGATGACATCATGTCGGAAGATCTGCCGATGGTGCCGTTCCAAACACAGATCACCCTCCCCAAGTTCCACCTCCTGATCCATGCTCTGGTGAACAAGTCTCGGGCCACGGGCAGTGGGCTGCACCAATCGCTGGGGCCCGAGAAGAACGCCCGTTTCAAGGCTATAGCACGAGCCGCGCTGAATAAGGCACGGCTAGAGAAAAAGGCAGAAGTTGATCAAGAAAACATGGACGGTGGTATCGCAGATTGCTCAAGCTCCACGACAGCCCACGAGGCTTCGAGGAAGAAGAACAAAGATCTCAAATATGACCTATCATATCAAAGGCAGAACAGTGCATCTCGAGCTCGCAAGGGGGCGTCAGGAAAGCAAGACAGCACCAAGGACAAGGACATGCCCACAGCGCAATCCATGGCCAGTTGTGGTAAAGAGGAAAAGCGGACAGTACGTTCGACGCCTGGTATGTCTGTCCGTTCTAAGTCGGCTCCGAATCTAAAACTGTCACCAGAGAACCTGGAGGCTAACTCTAAGATGTACAGCAAGCGTGTTCTCACTACCAACGAGTTTCTGAACAGCCTTGCACCCAACACCCAGCCATGGAGGACCCAGTCGGCGCTCGCCGGTCGTCGCCATCCGTCGGGAAGTGTCGATTCCACGTCGGCAGCCGTCGACACTCGCGCGACCAAAAGTGCTGGAGTCTTCCGAAGTTTGGGAACTTATATGTACGGTGAAAATTACTACCCCGCATCGTCGATCTCTAGGACTGGTCATCCGAGCGAGAGGTTTCCTGTGTACAACGCGTGGCAGATCAAGAAAGCCCAGCCAGAGAAGCCGAGAGTCCCCATTTGGAAGCGCAAGTCTGTGCGAGATAACTGCTCGGCCTGTCGAAACAAACTGCGGCAAGAAAGATCGGTTGAATTGGCCAAGGCGTTCCGTAGTACCTTTGAGGGACCTCCAGAGGGTAGCCGGGGCCCCAGCGCGGTACCACCGGGAGAAAGTCGAGCCAACAGCGCGGTACCTCTCGGGGGGAGCCGAGCTGCCAGCGCAATGTATCCGGGAGGGTATCGTAGCGCCAACGTAGTGTCTCCGGCAGGTCTTCAGGGCATCACCCTGGAGTCACCGGGAGGCTTCCGCAGCGCCAGCGCCCTGGCCCCAAGGGGTGATGGAAGAGTGGAGCCTGATACCGTGAGTGTGAGGTCTGTCAGTGCTGCAGCTGAAGACCCGTCCGGTAGGGGCGCACGGACTCCATGTGCACAACCTACGGTGAGACAAGCACTATTTTAGGGTGCTGCTGTTATGGTTCATTCTATCTTTGTCTGGTACTATTGAAGTTTTTGGAAAGGGGGGGTTCAAAATATATTCAAACGTCCTCGATAACACTTTTCTCGTATCCCTCGCATGTATATTTATATACATGTATCTATATCTATAGATTCACACCTCTATATGCACTTAACGTTAACCATTTATGATCTTCTTAAAGAGGATGGTTTGAAATTGAATATAAATCATAAGGGAAATGGGTTATCACTTCCTTCGAATGCCATAGGAGCACCCCAAAGCTGTCATTACTGGATCAATACACATTTATAACCACTCAGAAAATAGAATTTTACAGAAGAACAGTCAAGAAATTTAAACCCCAATCAATATTGATCTTGAGAAAGTGTTACTGGCTTGGGGGTACGTTGAATAGGGAACCTCGATGTTCAAAAAGCTAATGCACTCGAAATTGGACAAGGTGCTTTTGTACCATTGAATAACGACATCATACAGTTTCTGCCAAAGCTTGTCTGCCTGCATGCGGTATGACGTCTCAAAGTGTCGTGCCAGCGAGCTGTCAATCATGTCATTAGCATAGGGCAGAAAGAAAAGGGCGTGCGTGCGTGCGCACGGGAGGGGTGTGTTCATCTGTCAGTAATAGGCAGTAATAAAGTTGCTAGGTAACGTATGACAACATACAGCCTGTCATCTAATAACCGTCGTAAATTAGAATACCAATGATTACTTCAATGCGATGTAAGGATGGAGTCTGAAAGCCCCCTCTCACTGGACCCGCGGCACGCTGGCGGCTTCGGCGCGTTCTAAACTGGATTGGTGTTACGCTTGACTTTAAAATAGGAATATCATTCAAAACGTACAAGTATGACAAAAAAGACAACAAAACACACAAAGCTTAAAAAGATTCCTTTTTTGTCGATGAAATTCGTTGAGTGCTTTGTCAATTCGATTGGCGGCAGCGACGCCGCCAGCGTGCCGCGGGTCCAGTGAGAGAGGGGCTTGAGTGGTTGGCATTTATTCCGGGCATATTGCATGTTTGTATTTAGAAGTCACACTGTTGTGTTTTATTTCCCCAGGATGCAAAGAGCGACGAGCCACACCCTCCACCTGACAAGCCAGCCCCAAAGAAAGTGAAGAACGACCTTCTGAATCCTGACAAGTTGGAAGAGTTCCGGAGACAGCTCGAGAAAAACCGGCAGATGCGCACAGCCAACACCATGGCGGTCAACGTCGCTTTCTTCGGAATGAAGGCGTGATCGTGACGCAATTTTGTAATTCATCTTTCAAACAACGTTTTATTTGCACTTTGTTTGTAAAACAAAATGTATCTTCCCCTCTAAAACCTAAAGTGAGGGTATAGATGATCCTTGACCTTCTGTTGAATGGAAGTCTTGTTTTCTAGGTCACATGGATAACTAAAGGATTAAGTGTAAATGGTTGCTTTAACAAACTTGCTTTACAAAGGCAAATAGAATGTTAATCTTGTGGACCACGTTTTATGCATTTGCATATGGTTCTACTGCTTATTTTGTCTCGTGGACCTATAAATGCTGTGGTCATTCAGCTAGACCTTGTGCTTGCTTAAACGAGATCCAACTACTGGCTTCTTCATTCTGACCACTCAATAAAAGACCAGACCAATGCTATGGATATTCCACAGATCAATGTTTTATTATCAAGCTATCAATGCTTCAGTGACGTCACACCACACCATGGATACACCATTGTAGGTTACATTTCACCGCAAATGACATTTCAATAAAGTGGCAAACAAAGAGTTACAAATGTGGCCTACAGACCAAATAAAATCTGATAAATACACAAATCATTTCCATAAAAATATGTATCCTCTGTTACCTTGCTCTCTTGTCTGATATACCGAAGCGTATGTTTTTGAGATTTCTATGAGCATGCAAGCATTTCACCACGCGGTCTCATATGGTACTAAAACACCTGCCATTGTATCACCTGTTGTGAACCAATATAAAGATAGTGCAATAGTACTCTAGTATAGAGTTGCCAACAGTCACTATAATTGGTAGTTAGCTACCTTCAGAGCTGACAAAGTTGGACTATAGATTAATTTGCATCTACGAATATGGTTAAGAGTCAATGATTCAGAGATACAGGTTACCTGGAAAGTGCACGTGCATATGTATCTATTATGTTTTAGACGCTTCACTCGTATCAAGTATCTACATTGTAGGGTGAAGCAAATGTGAAGAAATACACAACTGGAGTTTCCTCAGCACACGCACAATTCGCACGTACGTGTATACACACGCGTGCCAACAAAGCGTGCGGTGACGAAACTCACGCTGTGTATTTGTTCACCTGAGGTACCCGAAGTAAAGCTTCTCGTGTGTATGCACACATAGCGGCACAAGAAGATGGTGAGGTCGACAACACACTGTCCACGTGCTGCTCTTACGGGTAGTTTTAATGAAGTGATGTTAGTTTAGGGTTGTGTCTCATCACTGCGTTGAAAGTCCCCACGATTGGTCTTGGTCTAAACTCAGAATAGTTGCAAACTCTGGAGTGAGACAGAACATGAAAAAAATAGACATAGCAGGTTAAATCACAGAATACAAGATTTAATGTAAGTGCTTTGAACAAATCGTTGAAACTCTATAGCTAGGTGAAGTTGATTTATTTTGAAGAAAAAACGGAACTCTGCAACACTGAATAGATGATTTAATATTCAGTATGCCCTTTGAACTATTAATGATGCTGAAACGAAAAGATACTACGAACTCGAATCGTATTACAGTACGATGCTAGAGATGTTGTTCAGTGAAATATGAAGCAATTATTTCAAAAGGGCATTTTCAGTATCAATGCTCTTTGCATCCTAATTACAACGTTTTGGTCCATAAAATAACGGTAATTCGTAAGGCGGCGATCGCGCTGCCTTCTCTCTCTGCGTTCTGGCTGAGCTCTCGCTGCGGCCTAAGTCAGATTTGTGTAACCCTTGATTTCATAATTTGAATTTTATGCAAAATGTAAAGGATGACAGAAAAGAAAACAAAAACACAAAGCGTAGAAAGGTTCGTTTTTTATCTGACATTTGTTGAGAGGTCTGTGAATTTTAGGTCGCATAGAGCATGCGGCGAGAGCGCCGCCCTAGCGGAATGGGATATAAACGAACCTTGGAAGCTGAGCCTGCCGTCCTTGTTAACGTCAAACAGGTCAAACATCTCCTTGATTTCCTCGTCAGTGATGTTGTCGCACATCTCAGTCATCACGTGCTCAAGTTCAGGAAGGCTGGAGGGGGTACATTGTTGTTACGTAATACTGTCTATCAAATAAGTCAGAACTTCAGTAGAAGATCACAGACCACTCAGGGGACCGACTAAGCCCAGTCTATTTGAACACGTGGTCACCGATAGAAAGGATTCGCAATGATTGCGTCAATGGGTAAAATCATTCTAGGGACCGCCAAAAAGTGATCACAAAAATTTATTAGGTTGTTTTTCGTAATGTAGTAGTAGTGGTCAAAAGGACAGGTTTGACTGTATCTTTCTCCAACAAAATCTATTGTCTACGTACTTGCTGTTTATGTTTTGACACGTATTGTCACCATGTTGACTACTGTGTAGCATTGTAGCCTGTGTTTACACAATCTCTCGCTGGCTGGGTTTAATGACCCCGTCCCCAAAGATGTTTGCTGTAACCGCCAGGCCGGCCGCTAGGAGCGCAATTTTAGTAAGGCCTGTTAGCATTGGAGTCACGAACATGGATGGATACAGTAATCACCTGATGTATCCACTCCCGTCCATGTCGAAGGCCCGGAAGGCGCTCCTCAGCCACTCACTCTGATCCTCCGATGCGAACAGCCTCTTCACCATGACGTTGAGGAATTCTGGGAAGTCGATGGTCCCGTCCCCTGTGACAGGGAAGCATCTTGTTACGGTATAATTTCTGGTATTACGACTCCTCCCTAGAAATCGATCTAAATCGACGTTTTGGACACGTTCAATATGATCACGGTAGACTTTCCCATACTACGTGCATGGATCAATGAAGCATGGTTACAGTTCGACGTAAAGCTAGTTTAATGACCCTTTTATGTTAAACTTCTCTAGCTATCAACAAGTAGGGTGTGGATATATTCAATGGTTGTTTGGTACTTCCTTGAATAAATGCTACTTTCCATGGTTTATTTCCATATGAATAGGAAAAAATTCAATAAGAATCCAAATGAAGCACATAAGATATAGCAATCGATGCCAAAACACCCTCAACCCCAGCACACAACCCCCTCAAAAAACAACAACAGAAAAGCATGATGTCTTCACAGTTACTGTAGACTGAGACTGAATAACTGACCGTCTAGGTCCAGCTGCACGACTATCTCCTCCACCTCCTGCTCGGTGGGGTTCTCCCCCATGGCCCGCATCAGCTTCCCCAGCTCCTTGGACCTGATCACTCCGTCCCCGTCCTGGTCTATCGCACTGAACGCCTCACGGAACTCTGCAAAACGAGCAGCATATATTATCTATTGAGAATGAAACAATTGATTACGCTGGGCTAGCCAAGGCAGCTCTCGCTGTTAACGGCTGACCCACAAAAGTACGGACTAGCATACAACCAAGGAGGTTAAAATCTTATTTTAACCTCCTTGGTTATCCACTGTGTCTTGAGCATGTGGTATTGGAAGGTGAAGCCCATTCCTCTCCTTCCACGCCACCACCTTTTACCTCCCAACTGACCAAAGTCAGGTACCCATCTTTACACCAGGGTGGAGTGAGGAAAGTCGTGCCTTGACCAAGGGAACAACATTGGCGGCATGTCAGGGGATTCGAACCCAGGACCTCTTTGGCATGGACCAAACACTCTAACCGTTACGCCAATACGACGCCTCCAAGAGTAAACTTCAATTTGGCCACAATGACAGAAGTATAGGTTCTATTTATCATACAGGACAAGAATTAAAACTTAGATTAATAGTTAATACGTACCCATAATCTGCTCATGCGTCAACTTCTTTGTCTGAAATGAAGACAAATCAAATAGGCTTAGTATAACGTTTTATAATGTCTGTAAAGACGAAAAAGGAAGCCACATTAACATAAACCTTGTAGTTATCCTGTTTCTCACCATTCTTGCGAAGTCCTCGGGTTTGACCCTGACGTTGACCTTTGGCTCCGCCATGCTTGTTCCTTACCGGTACCGTACGTCGCACTGCCTACAGAACAATAAACACATGCACAGTTTATAAGATCGTTTTAAACTTTGAACCAAGCAGAAAATGCAGCTACTCCATGCGAATGAATTTAAGTCTCGTCATAGCATGAAAACTTGTGGTGTCCTTAACACTATAAATATCACGGATATTTAAACAACAAACATTCAAAGTTTACATGGTAAATGCAAAACACGTGGATATTACACCGAAGTACACATTGAAAACAGCGCATTATAATTACACTGACAATTGTACATTGAGTTCTTTGATACCAGTCGTATCTTGATAGGTGTGTACTAGTCGTATGGTATATCTCTGACTTCTTTGATGCAAGACATACTTCGGATTCCCCGAAATTGATGCTTGTAATAGCAGTCGACACGTCATTTAAGGTGATATCTCCCCTATTGAAGTCTGAAGCGCACCTGATAATATCTTTAAATGATACAACTTAATATCGATCCAAACCATACCCCAACTACTGCCTGTGGAAACGAGAAGGATACATTCATTATTGGTGCTATCTAACCGGAAAGCTTTTAAACGGCGGTCTCCAACTAACGCAGCTGACGGCATGTTTTATTGTCAGTAAGGCCACAGCAAGTAAATTTTATGGATGACATCAGTGCGCTCATTAATTTTCGCCTGATTTTGAAAAAAAAAACAAGATTTTTTTACCCTTCGACAATGGTCAACATACCGAAAATAATACAATTTGTCTCAAACTACAGTCAGTTCTATCGCAAAAACATTCTAGATGCCATAAAAAGGCATTTCAAAATGTAACAATTGTGAAAACTCCGTACAAGTGCATGGTACAATTGTTGTGTATGCAAGCTGTAACAAGATTGCTCGTTGTCCCCAACTTACAGGAAGACACTGTGCAGCCCTCATGCCAAACTTGTAGTACAGTGGGTAATTTCTGTGCCATTATTATCAACAACGTGTAATCCGATGTGCTGTTCTTGAATGAAGTGAACTACTAACAAAATCGAAATTTCATTGCCCTCCGATGATATGTCCGACAAAGGCTCTGTGCTGTGCAATTGCTTGATATGATCCAGTAACGTTGAGGCACAATTGCTCGCATTTGATGGCATGTGTTGACACAGTGTTCCATATGAATACCCAGTTGAATATAGTTGCTGCCCAGGTGTTCCATTGCATATGAATGCCCATCATGGTATGACATGTTTACTGTTGAATCAAGGTGGTCTTATATTATATATGAAACATCATTGGTTGAATACAGGACCTGTTGGTCGTGATATCATATTTTGTTGCCGTAAGTCCTGTTTAACAAATTCATGATCTCAAAATTTGAAAATATAGGAATCTTGTTTTTTTTTGTCCGCCTTGTTTTTTTTTCGCCCTATCTCATTAATTTTGGAGTCTGCGGAGGATGTCATCCATAAAATTTACTTGCTGTGGCCTAACCACTAAAGACAATCGATTACTAACAAACTTTTCATGTGTGTGTGTGTGTGTGTGTGTGTGTGTGTGTGTGTGTGTGTGTGTGTGTCTGTGTCTGTGTGTGTGTGTGTGTGTGTGCGTGTGTGCGTGTGTGTATCTGTGTGTGTGTCTGTCTGTCTGTTTGTGTGTGTGTGTTTCTGCACTTCTAAATCTACACGGCGTGGTGTTGCCATAAGTCTGTGGGACTCCAAGGGTGGCAAAGCAGTATGGGTAAGGGAGTGAAGTCTGTCATCTCTGACTGCCTTGTTCTAGTCGTCTATCACTCTTTTTGTATTGATCATAAGCATGAAAATTAACGTTTGTTGTGCATGTGGTCTTCCTTTTATAATTGTTAATGATCTGTAATGACTGATTTCTTTTACGACTCAGGAACGGTACGTAATTAGAAAAAGTAATTAAAACGCCCTTAGTCCAGGTTCAGGTCCTAACGGACAACAACAAAAGAAGTAACTCAGCCCGAAAGCAATCTGCAATACTTCACTGTAATCTTCCAGATTGGATCCAAAGACACGAGAAGAATTGGTGTGTAATGGTACAAGACGGCTGGGTTACGTAACTTTTCAACTTACGTTGTCCTTAAATTCTCTTTCAAACAGAATACTGACTTGGAATTTATAATAATTTCTTACATCATATTTGATTCTGCTGGATTATATTACTGCCATTAAAGATCATAGCGATATACTAGGAGCTTGAAATGCCCTTAGGAATGGAAAGTTGTGAAAAAAATGTATCATTTCTTCTTAATGGAATTGAAGCGATTCAGGCAATGATTACGGAAAATTGGAAATTATCGATTTCTTACGCGCCCGCAAGCGACAGAGGTGGTTCACATGTTCCCGCGCGGTAGAGTGAAGTATCGGAAATGCCAAGGTCTCTGTGTAGAGAGACGCCTGAGGAAGTGATCCATGGGAAAGCGTTATTACTGAAATTGTGCCAATAACGTGGATCACACCAACTAATTGTGTGGAGGCGGAGATCGATAACTGTTAACAGTAGCTTTGTAGCATATGTGGGGGAAAGAAGCTATAAGACCAATACCATAGTATTAATCTTTTATACTAAGACAAATAACTTTGGAACTCTGCCTCTTCTGTTGGCGATAGTATCGTTTGCCTTTGGACATTGTTTGTAATCATTTGTGTCTATCTTGTTACTTCTCATTAGCTTCCAGGCGGCAGTTGTAATCAACATATTATCATTCTACAGTCTTGGCCAAAATAGTAGAAATAGGAACGACGTGTAGGCTCTGAAAGGTAATTGTAAGTCCATAGAGACCCTCCGTGACATTCCAGATAGATACGTTCATACATATTTGCAACAGTATTGCATGGAGCAGAGAATTATAGTAGTATACTATTCATTGCGACATTTCAAGTACGTTTACTTTTCGTATCCTATAACGGCATATGCTAACTGAGGATTTACAATTCATTTTCAACTTTGGTTAACCTCAAACGTTTGTTTTGGTTGATATCTTTGCTACAAAAAGGGTTTCTTACGGAAAACATTAGTAGATTGTTCTATCCGAGACCCACCCTATGAAAGCAGACTTATGAAGGCACATTTGAGACCGACCCGGTGGATTATTTTCACAGATGGATGTTGACTAAATACTGCCGTTTCAAAACATTCACTGTTTACAAAACAGATTTAGAAACCTGACACTACTGACCGCACGTTGCCCCCTCCTCGAGTAGACCTACCGACATCTACATTAACCAAGGAGGTTATCTTCTTCTAACCACATTGCATTACTAGTATATAGAAATAAAAACACACTACACACGATTCTCTCCCTTTGACTAAGTTATTAGGCTATGTTAAATATTTCATCTTCGCTCATATGAAAAAAAATGTATGAATGAATCTAAGTAATACATTGATTTCAAGAAACTAAGAACAAAATGCGTTGGTGAAAGTTAGACATCCAGGTAGTAAGATATGCCAAAAATAATTACTCAAGCAACTGGATACAATTTTGAAACAGTCAGACGTTTCAGACAGCATCCACTGTCTTTCGTCAGTGACTAACGATAGGACTGAGAACAAAATGATTTTATAACTACGCACCAAAATGAATTGTCAGCTGATATCTGCGCTAGAAGCTCCCCACTGTCGTTGTTTGAAAAGAAGCATTTTTTATAAGATTATAGATTATATTCTGCTACCCTTAGTCTGACCTTCATGTGATGTTACAAGGAATGGCTTACAAGGATGAACCAAGATTTAAACGTTGTATCATAGCTTTCCTCTCCTTCCTTGGTCAGGGGCAAGTGCAATCCAGCGATAGCACTATTCACTGTTATGTAGTGCTTAACGCTTCACGGCGGCTGCCATAGATGAACTGGAGTGAACTGGCACATTGACATGCCGAGATGGTTCCCTTAACTCAAGAATAGTGCCACTGGTGCAAGCGAGCTCTGAACTGCGCACGGTTTGAGATCTATAGCCTTTTCCAGCATCCATTCGCATGTATTTCAAAGTGGTGCTTATATTCTTAACATGTCCGCTACTGACCATGGCAGATACAATTGCAAAGTCAGGGATGCCGTTCTTTCAGAGGTCTGCGTGACTTTCACTGTTAATGATATGTAACTAAAAAGGCCACAGTAGGATGATTAAGCATAGGAAATTCGAATCTAGCTTCTAATCATACCCACTCATGCTTGTTCTTGCCTTGTCGTGACACTGTCTTTTCCCGTTTCCCGGACTTCGTGTCTAAAACATATGCATTTACATTCTGACAAAATGGCAAAATAATATCATAACAAACACCCCAAACGCTGTAGAAACAACCTTTCTTTTAAGCGATTCCACTTCATGGTTGCGGAGGTTTGACCTGTTGTGACGTTTGGTCATGCCTCTAGTTTCACGCTTGGCTTGACAGAAGTAAAGACCAGTGAAAATAGCCTCCCGAACGTACTGTAACGCCATTTCACTGTGCCATGTAGAGATTTTTGTTTCTAAAACACGAAAACTGGGCCTTACTAAAGCCTGTGCTGGCGATGAAATGTTACCCTACAATATGTCAATAGCCTGGACTTACCTTGCTTGGACAGGTCGCAGGTATTTCCCTTAAATAAACACTGCGATTGGTCGGTACGCGGTATGGCTAGCGTAGCAGCCTTCTCCTATCAAACAGAATATGCCCCTGCTTAGACACAACGTAACCTTCAGTGTGGTTTGCGAACTTTCAAGTACTACCCTCATCCGTGAAGAATTTGGTTGACCGAAGAACTACGCACTGTCCGGCAGGCATTACGTCTTAGAGTAATCCCCAATCATTCGCGTTTCCGTCAAGCTTCGGAAGTACGAGTGTAAAATACTAACAGAGCCGATCACAATCTTACGCGGCCAAGGTTTGCTGTTATTTCAGACACGCATAAACACATGTTACCGTGGCACATGAAGTCTAAACACTACGATAAGGTGGGCAGGAGTAGCTTACCCTAAGCCCTTGCCGACAGTCCTACCAGTTCTCGTGCGTTCCCTGTTCACGCTCTACTTTCTGAGTGACGACACACGTGAAGAAAGTCTTTTTCCTTGTCGTACGGTAGGCCAGGTATGACGTATTGTCACCTGAGAGCCCCTGGTAGCAGAACGACAACAACCCTCTATCGAAAATGCCAGCGTACTCTCGACCCCCCACTCAAGCGTTCACAGCCTAGTCACGTGGTTTGTGGCTATGGAAGGAGTTTAAAGGAGTATTAAATCCGCCGAATCACGTCAAATTAAGTGTTATTTTGTCTCAATAACTGTCAATTCAACCGGATAAATCTATTATTTTCGCTAAGAAGAAAGAAGTGAATTTTATTGTCAGTGAAGATGATACGTAAAGGCATTCGGTAACCCTCGCCCACAGCAAACGTTTGCTCAGACAGCGGGACTACAAGTATTTGTTTTTCATACAGGTGGTTGGATTTCTTAGGCTCCCAACTAGACGGCGATCGCGCTGCGCTCTCGCTGTGACCTAAATCGAATTTGTCTAGTCTTTGATTTGATAGTTGGAACATCATGCAAAATGTAAAAGAGTGGCTGATAAGACAACAAAACACACAGATCGCAAAAAGATTAGTTTTATAGCTATGAATTTCGTTGAGTTCTGTGTTAGATTTTAGGTCGGCGAGAGCGCCCGGCGAGAGCGCCGTCCTAGTACAGTATAGCGGAATGGAGGCATTACCGGTGCAGGTTAGAGTCAGCCACGACGTTACACCAGGCTGTGATGTACACAGCGCTCAGCTATAGTCAGCACTTTTACCTCGACGCCCAAATGTAGTTCAATCGACCAATACCTCAGAATGTATTCCGAGGGTGCGCGGGGTGAATCTTACAGCTCGGACCCGATGCCTCGCCGGGACTGGATTGATTAGGTGGCTGTAGCGGACAAAGTGGTTTATTCCTGAAGGAACTAGAGTGCGGGTGGAGAGAATACATTTCTGTCGTAGTGTTAGGCGAGGCTTTCCGGTGCTAGTAACATTAGGTAACGTTCCAGCATAACCCGAGTTCTGTAAGGTGCATGTTCAACTTGTAAAGACGGCGTCACATAGACGCCAGACGAAGGTACTTAGGGAATCGTCAAAAACAAATACGCTCGGGCCCCCAACAAAAACGCAGGAATGTCATAACAAAAGGGCCTGGAACTGAAGTATTCAGTATAGTCTATTAAAAGAAGTAAGAAATACAAAAAAAAGTTTTACATTTTCTGTAAATATCATGAAATTCGTCCTTGCACTTCACCGAAACTTTTACACCGCCTTTACGACACATTAGCAGGCGGCATCATTTTGTCCGCAGTCGAGCCATCAGCTACGAAACAGCCACATTAAAGGTTTGTGGGTATTCAATTCCTCGTCTAAGGCGTCTATATGAGCAACATTGGACACAAAACTAGTGATGACAAAAGCTGTAATTACGGCCGTTCTCAATCTTCAAAGGCGGCGTGTATCTTCCCGTGGGAACGCTCCGTGACATCAAAGCGCGATCGATCCCGGGCCTGATGAACAACAAGGCTCGCTTCGTTACCAGTCGGCGACTTGTGCTCTCCGAGAGCCTAACATGGCATATATTTAGAAAAATACGAAGGCTTCACTCACGGAGAGGGACTCAGTTGGGTTGTAAACTCTCGTCGTAATTTGTGTGGAGATGAGCATAGCATACCGTACACGACCGTTGGTCTTAATCATGGGCTGTCTGCTAAAATCAGTGTACAACTTTATCTAACATGGTAGGTATATTTAGAAATATGCAAAGGCCTCACTCACGGAGAGGGACTCGGTTGGGTTGTAAACTCTCGTCGTAATTTGCAATTGTGTGGGGATGAGCATAGATACCGTACACGATGTGTTAATCATAGGCTGTCTGCTGAAATTAGTGTACAACTTTATCTAACTAAACCGGAACATTTCTGAACGTAGTGGGGATTGTACTACATCTAAGTGCCAGACAATCATGTTGCCAATTCTAATTCGAGTACGTTATACAAAAAATACGACTAAAATCAATGTTGTAATTTATCCAGTGAGAAACTATATGATAAGTGAGAAACAATTATAAAAGGTCAATTGAGGTCACTGATCTGTGGGTCCACTCGAACCGATCTAAGATCAAAGATTCCCTTCCCCCTTGGGCAAAGCTTCCTCTAATCATCTTCATCCCAATATATGCCCTACAATCCTGTCTTAGACATGTCAGTATGAGGCTGATTCTACAAAGGTACGGGATTCTACGAAGGTAGAAGGTTGTGTCGGTTCACCCAACAATATCTGGACATCTGACGCAGGATTTTACTGCAGGGATATCTAACACAAGAAAAAAACAGAGTTATCAGACTAACCGACATTTTGCATCACTCCAACTTTCCTAGCCTGACGAATCGCGCTCCTAGTGGCCAGCCGGTCCTGTGACCGCCATCCCCGGGGTGGGGGTCAATAACCTCCGACCGAGAGCTTGTATATATAATGTGTAAATACAACTGAGTCAGCTTACAGATGTGATTTTTGTGGCAGAGACTGCCATTCTCGTATAGGACTGTTTAGCCATAGTCGATGCTGTAGGGCTGTCGTGAATTAGGATTTTACCATGGTCAATACTGACCGACGGAGTCCATATATATATAAATACAGGCTACAACTTTCCAGACCCATTCAAAATTAGTCTTGAGGACACTACATGACTTCATTGCTTTTGCCTCTCTTGTATCCAAGTTCGCTGCAAGACTTAGTCTTTTTTGTAGGGGAGACTTATTGCATTCCTTAAGTGACAAATATTATATGATAGAAAACCATATAAAGCAAGAGTGAAGCCTAGAAAGTTATTCAATTTCCTCCGCAAGGAACAATTTCCAGAAAGTGTAACCCTGCCCAGTGCGAAATGTCTAAGGTGAATACTGGAGTCGTGGTCATCAGTTACACCTGACAGGTCTGGAGATGGGGTTTTCTTACTCCAGACTACGTCTCGGTACACAACATGTGTTGTTAAAGGGGGGGGGGGGGGGATAGAACACTGGGCATATCCCGAGAAGCGGGTGTTATTTTTTATCATACCACATTTTCATAGATACAAAATCAACCGAATTTTTTAGATTCACTACAGATGAAACAATAAAATGAAACAATATCTAATCAAATCTAAAGTATGGGTTTCAATAGGATGATAGCCAGAGATCGAAATAAATCTTTGACCCAAAGCAAGTCAAAAATTAATTCAGGCACTTTCCTTTACTGTTGAGTCCCCCTTTGACACCACGCCAACATACTATTTCCCATATCTGTCGTTAGAGTCTATACATATATCCTTCACCTTCAATATAATCTTTCGTCTTAGTGGTCAATATGATATTTACCCATATCAGATTTCAATTTTTCTTATGTATCAGTTAGAACTAAGTATGCATGTTTCATTTGCACACGCCATTGCATCCATTAGCTTGAAATGACCGTACAAAGTTACAAACTGAATTTTGGGGCTTGTCACATGAAGTGCAGAAAACGCACTATGTATTTTTGTCTTACAGACTGTCAGTTATCTGAAAGTTTCTTGTTGAATAGCTCTCTCAGATTGGTGATATATCACCGTGTGGTATCTCCTTTCAGTCAATTTGCACGTGGAATTATAAAGCCTGTCTCTGCCGATGTCTCGGGCCAGGTGACGTAATGTCCGTCACGCCTTCAAGGTGTTTCAGACTGATTCCAATCCCTACGTCTTGCGTCTTCTGAAATGTTATACAATGTATGTACATTTGGCGCAGACCCAAAGCCCTCTGATATTTCCGGCGCATCTCCAATGTGTTTGCCGCCGGTCTATCGCAATTGAATGTCAAGGATGTTGACAAAAATATTTCTACAATTCAGGAGTCGAACTATGATATTTGTGTTAATGAATACCAGTTTAAGGACGCCGTGGGTAAGCAACCTCCGCCTGACATCATTGATACTTCACATTCAACATAAACCAAGAAAAGGGCGAGAGGTCGAAGTGACAAATTCCTTCAAAAGAAGCTACGGAAATAGAACTTCGCCTAAAGCCGTAAGTTCAAATTGCAATGCTGAACTCCATTGAGATCGTTCTCACATATTTGGAGATGCCTAACCTTGATGTCTGTGCCTTTGGACTCACATAACCTATTCATAGTTTTACCACGGTCTGATTCTGTTGCTGCACAGTGGGACCCTGGTGGTACTTAGAGAGTCCGTGCTCTGACCGTCAAAGAAATCAAAATCGCTGAAAAGCACATTGCCAGCAAAAATATTGAGGTATACCATATATACTATATGTGAAGTGGTTTCGTTTCTCATGCCCGATATGTGCTGCTCTCTTTAAGCAAGATTTCAATATTCCCCCAAAAGGACTGCAGTCCTTACCAACACCGTTGAATAAAGGGTCAGAACACCAAGAAAAAGATGCTGACTCGAAGGCTGACCTTGTGCCCCAAAGACGGAATTGCTAATCATTACACGATGGGCGCTAAAATATTAGTGATCGCTTAATACACCTTGCTGTCGCAATAATAACATACATATGAGATGATAAAAATTGTAGCATTCTAACAAAACATCATCTCAAATAAACATTTAGATTATAGAAAGTTTTTAATTGGTTGCAGTTAGCTAAAATGACTACGTCGTATATTGATGTATAATTACTATTCCGCTATCATCGTATGATCAAAATGGAACTGCAAACTCAGGTTATGAAAGTCGAAAGGTACTTGTTCGAGCGTTAAAAGTCGTACAGGTTGAATCAAGTGTAAGTAATGTCGGTTACGGAAGATGGCGACGTAGAGTAGGCTAGTATCAACGGAAAGGTTAGTGCCGCAGGCGCGTACTGCCTTCTTTAACATTGCTTCTGCACGTCGTATGCCAATCACGTTATAGGTATATTGTTTAGTATAGACACAGCTGAGGTATGCTACATGTAAATTGTACTTATAGTTTAAAGCAATTCTGGAGGTCACTAAGTTCAGAAGTTCAGCAGATGTGTGTACTACCATGCCATGGGGAGGGGGGGTGGTAAGGGACTTGTGTAGGAGACACAAACATCTGCGTCAAGATATTCCCAGTTTTCACGTCACTAGAACCATTTGTCACTCATCTGAATTAAGAATAAGTCAAACGAAACTTATACTGCCAACGAAGAAGAACTTATACTGTTGAATAGATGATTCACATAGCGCATTATAGACTCTAAAATCTACAAGAGAACAACCTAGTCAACTTCAGGTAAAGAATCACAACAAAACAGTGTCAGCAACGCACTCATTATCGCATGGATATATACATGAATGCGGCAGGGACAAGTATAAAGCTTACAATAGACACTAGTTTAAGCAACTTACCTGTAATCTGCGGAAAGTCCTAATCCACTCGCTTAGGTGTATTTTCCTGCGAATTGATGTAACAGCTGTATTATGAGACCAACCTAGAAGGTATGCACCCCTCAGATGTAGTTACGTGGTCACCGGTCCGACAGGTTCTGGTAGAAATGGTCACGTGATTTGTGACGCCCCCACACGGCGAACTCTTGAGGGGTAGATTGTGTGTAACGTTAGAGCCGCAGACAGGGTATAGTGAATAATTCCAGTCTGCCTCCTTCAAAAGGAAACTCTGGAACAGTACTGTTTAGGCGACCCATACGTACTGACCCTGACCTCCCGATGTAGATACCATTTTAGACGTTATTTATCTTTTTAATCATCTATGTACGACAGTTTTTAATATGCACATGTATTTAGAATATTGTTATAGCTCGTTATGCTGTCCATTGTAATGTCTTGACTTTGTCAGCAGGGCTAGCCCATTGTGCTAGCCACAGGCTAGTTGGGCAGCCCTGGCTTTCCCCAGAACAGCCAAACCAATGAATGAAAAAGTATTTCCAGTCAGAAAGGCAGACGTTCAATCAATATAAACATTTTAGCGATGACGGCATGAAGAGGTTCACGACAACAAGGCAAACAGCTTTAACCCATCTATATTGTTTGTACGTATGTTATAAACACTTTCAAGTATATTACCATTGTATGGATAGGAAGCGCTGAATGTTTGAGGAGTGGATCACTAAATCAGCATTTTTGAGTGTTAATAGGCCTTGAAAGGGATAAAGTAGACAATTTCTTCGCGCCTCAGCTGGAAACGACACAACGCTCAAAGCATATCAGTGTGATTTTCAATAGTTACATAATGCCAGGTAACGCTAGGCTGGGCATTTTGGAAGATTAGCAGCCGTTGAAGTGACTAGTATTCTATTTCATCAATGTTTTCTTTCTTGTATACTACCCGCCTTCTCCCCGCCCAACAATGGCCGTAATCCATCACTCCTAAAGCACCTACGCCGATTTTTCGCTGCGTATCAAGGGCGTCGTCAAGCGGAATAGAAGCGCACGACAGCATGGTAATATTGAGTTTTCAGCAAATGTTTCGGGGTGACCCCTAGCAGCATAGAGAAAAGTACTAAACGATAGGTCTACAATGATTGGTCAGCACCACATCATGAAGTTCACACAGTAGGTGCAGTTCTACTATATTTCGCTGAGAAGGCGTCCTTGTACCACAGAGTCTGGGATGATTATGTCGGCCCACATTGACTTGCTTGTTTACATGGCAATCTCTAGACACGCAAAAATTGATGTGAGCGCGCGCGCAAAAGAACACAACACACAGAGAATGGTATGACAATTGTTGAGAACAACTTTATTATAACTGTCCTTTCATCAGGACATTGGATGTCTTGTTTCAAAAGACTGGCTGTGTGAACAAACAACAAAAAAAAAAAACAACAAACAAACAAACAAACAAACAAACAAACAAACTTCAACACTCGTTCTTCCAGTTAGATAAAGGGTAAAAAGGGCAAAGCTATCATCGGATAAGGTCTCCAAGCAGTGAATGGCTAATTAATAATTTCATGTTTATTTTCACAATTCACACGACATGACTACTACATACTTGATCATAATCTGCAGCACCATCCCTGGCTACCTGCTGGTTAAACAATCGTCAAAATGCAATATTTCAGTCTTTTCGGGAATGGAGAGATCGCCAGAAAACATGTTGTCTTCTTTCATAACACGGTGCAGCAAACAAGCTTCTATATTAGATATTTCAAATAACTAGTCCAGAAACCTATGAAATATTAAATTCGCGAAACGCATGTACATGTATTCTTCTATAACGTCAGTCTTGAATCTTCTCACATGTCAACGATGAAGGCCGGGTTCGGGTGGATGTTTGACGGTTGGACTTCATTCTTGACGCCGCTCCTCTTCCGACGAGAGAAGATTCTCTTTAGACGTGTCTTCATCGCCTCCATGAGTGTCACGGGATTCTACAAAAGACACTTGTCATTATCAAAAATCATCAGTGGAAGAGATAAAGTGAATAACGAGAGCCACGGCAAATGCACAAGTTCAAGGAAATATCTAATAGAAGAATTGACGTTTTGAAATGACGTGTCTTATGACCAAGTGTTTGTTTAGAAGACTAGTACTGCACGTCAAAGCTATCACATTCATCGATTCAACATTCAAGGCAATACCAAGATGACCTGTAAAGATGCATTTAAAAAAAGCCTATAGAAGGACACCCCCTTACATGAGGATGCGACTTCTTCACATCTTGTGCGCATGTGTGGATGAATTCACCAACAAGCACGATGAGAGCCAATGCCATGCCTCCATACACCAGCACGAACACACCCAACATGTCCTGTAGTCCGATCACAGAGGATTCCAGCACAGTCTGGTCTGTACCGGAACACTCCTGGCTTTTGATCCTGAATTATACAGTTAACGTAATCAATGTAAGTGTTCAGATGATCCTAATAGGTTTTTGAATATTCAGCTTCTTATAAGATACAAAGAATAGCGAACCTATTTTATGATTTTATTTTCTGGTTTAACAGCCTTCGGGTAAACCGGACTCTATGGCTACTTACCATTTTGTGTCAAGTTCATCTAATACTCCCAATTCTTCTGCCCGTAAAATCGCTTTGTTGAACTCCACGGTGTACTTGGAGTTCTTAGGCAGGAGCATTCCGTACCCTGTCTGCCAGAACACCCGCCCGATTGTCTCCAGGTCACAGGGTTGACGGCTGGCCTACAGATTCAAAAGCAGGATAAAACTGACACCCAAACTCAGCAGCTCTAGCTTCCATCACTAGCTATAGGTAATGCCAGTTTGACCACAGCATAACGCCATAAACATCAGGTAGAACAAGGCTTTTTATAATGTTATGTGAAGTAGTTGTAGTAGTAGTAAACCTTTATTTTCCTTGGAAGGCCCTGTCGGCCAGTACATACACATATATATGTACATAAATATTTTGTACACAACTGAACATAACTCACCGCATAGTCCAGTTCAGCACTGTCTGTGAACAGTGCATATTTCTCCTGACGCATCTTGTCCAGACCCTCCTGTAGGGAGTCTACAATGAAAGACTCTTCATTAGCCTGCATGACCACTCCCAGTGAATGATACGGTTCAGTAGTAGTGGTCTTGAAGGACACCCATGGCGCGTAGGTCCTTACTGCACCGTATGAGATCTCTGCCTAAAGATGCACCAAGAACACAGCAATAGTTTATTTCTTAGGGTTATGCATGCCATATGCAATCATGATGTTAGCCTCTAATCCGTCATCATACTTCATGCCACTACTTCAATGTACTTATGATAAAAACAATCACTGCAGCTATACCAGTTTGCCTGCATGTTTACTCAACGTTAGGGCTCGGCGTCTGATCATACCTGTGTAAGAAGGTCCTTAGCAGAAGCGATGGAGTTGTCCACGTTCCTGACGGTCAGGAAAGCAGCCAGGTTGGCCGTGTAAGTTGAGATGGCCACAAGGATGCCGACTCCCCAGAAAAATGCAGAGACACGTCCTGTAAGATAAATGCCAAATTGATGAAAAAGTTTAAGATTATCAAGATGCATCTATCGATGATCTATTTTGCAAGATATAATGAGGAAAAGGAAACTTACCCTAGCTTTAATGACTCTAATGGGTGAATGAAATTATCATATTTTTACCGTGTCATTAGGTTAAACGATTTTGAGAAGATGTTTTGTTATATTTCTATGTAACCCCGATTAACATCTCGAAATAAACTTCCACATTTTATTATGTCATACCTGCTAATGACCTTGGCAGGAACTCGGGACCGAGCTGAACCAGAGCCACGAATGACTGCCACACAGCTTCCCAGAACCCGCTCTCCTTATCTTCCTCTTCTTTAGCAGGCTCATCACTTTCTTCGTCCCTGTTACGAGTCAGATAAACAGTTACGTAAATCAATTGAAAGCTCTTCGGTGTGACAAAACAATGCTAAACCAAAGAGGATTATGTGAAATTCGCCGTCCGACCAATGCTCAACGTCTCAATTAATGATGATACTGTGTCGTCCGGTACCTTATTATGAACCACCAAACAACAAACTGTATCGAAAATTTATCATTCCTGACCAAGGTAACAAACAATTTTTCAAATGATAGATTTTGTTCACTTGATTAATAATTTTCATGGCATTGGATTAAAAGAAGTAAAAAACATCTTACATGCTCTTTGTTGCTAAATTGGCAACACCTTGAAAGAGTCCCACCGCCAATGCCGTCAGCAAAATTGTTGCCCAAAGTTGTCCTTCGAATGGGCTGATAAATCCCCACGTATTTGAAGTCCTGGAAATGACCAATGATTATAGTGAATAAACGTCAGCTGGCAGGTTAAAGGCGATATGCTTCTTCACATTTTATATCTATGTCATCATCATGGGAATGTTGCATTTATGTTCTGTGAAAACATATTTGAAAACGTGTTGTAAAAGTATTAAACACTACATGATTGTGTTTACATTTTGAATATAACTTCATGCAAACAGGTACCTTGTGCTTGCTTTCTGCATTGCAAACGTTATTCCGTTGTCATAATATGGAAGTGTAAAGTCAGCAACTGCTTGTCTCTCCGACGTTATCGACATAATGGCCACGGAAATGTCGGCTTTCTGTGAAATGTGAAAAACTTTGCATAAAGAATCCTGGTGCCTTATTTGACATAACTTTGAAGTGGAATTGCCATGAAATCTTAGACTAGTTTGCTCGAGTCCCGTAGATGTGAACAATTGCTATCATAGTTGGGAGAATTGATTCCATGCTGACAGGTTTGACGAACGAGAGAAGGGATAAGTTTTCCGTCGATTGTAACTCAAGATGAACGACTGAATGAATGAATGGATGGATGGATGGATGAAAAAGGTAAACAAAATTGTCTCACCCCATCCACTACATCACCGACCATTCCGGTCCATTTTCCTGTTTGGGAGTTGTAGATGCCGTACTGTCCATCCTCAACCTCGTAGTATTCGTACTTAAACCCGAGCTCAGTGGAAAGCCATGAGAACAGCTCCATACAGAATCCTAAATAAAACATGATTCACTTACATATATTTCCATAAAATAGAAATGAAAAACCACACATTAGAGAAAATAGTGGGAATATTAAGTGCCTCGGGAAAGACGTCGAAACCAATAATGTCTGTCCGTCCTTTCCATTTTACATGTACCCTCATCTAGCCTACGGGCAAGAACTTACAATAATGATACGAGAGAAATGTTACAATGGGCATGGAGACTGCTATGATATCTTCTATCAATTATATTGCAGATCGGCACAGAAGTTCTAATTAGTTATGAAGGGACGAACCCTGGAATCTGTCGTTCCCCGTCACATTATTCCCGTCTCTATCGACATCTGATATCTCCACGAAGCCATCCGCAGCGATGGTTACGACTCGCAGGGTTTTGTTGTTCAAGTCAGATATGTACGGAACGACTGTGGTTGCCCCACCCGCGAATCTTATATCTGCGTCAGAGATGTCCAGCCTAGTCGACAAGTTCCAAGTGCCGACCTGAAATGATGCAGACAATACACTTGGAGCGAACAGAAAATAAAAACTTTTGAAGAAATATACACTTAAAGCGAACAGAAAATAAAGACTTTTGAAGAAATAAATTTCAAAGATAAAACAAAAACTCCCCAAGCTGGAGTAAACATTGACAACCAACTTAGTTTATGGAAATTATGATAGAGTATCAATACGTAAATGCTCACGTTCTGCCAGCCGTCGCTTCTCAAATTAACGATGCTGTACTCTGCATCCAAGCGGGCTGCCGTCGTGTCAAAGCGGATATAACCGGTCACCCCGTCTGTCTCCACCTTGAGCAATACAGTATCATACCGAGTCAGGTCATGCATTATGCTTTCTATTACCAAAATTATTCCCGTACTTTTCATCTTGAAGTATGTTGACCATACATGTACAGTTAACATTTATTTTTGATCATTTGATGGAACGAAGTAGCCAACCGTAATGTAACATAAAGTATAACATTATTATAATTCTTTTATAGAGAAGAGAAAACCTTATACCTGTTTCAGATACTGCAGCATGACCGACCCGTCTGCCCATGGCTGTGATTCGCTTCCATCGCAGCCACAGTCCAGAGGCTGAGGAGTTACCGTGACGCCGTCCTCCTGAAGGTTCCTCAAGGCTTGTGCGAGAGCCAGGACGGCATCTGCCCACCTGGCGACGTAAGGCTAAGAAAAAAGCCAAGCTTACGAAATTAGTCTCTTTGATTTAGCTATCCTATAAGAATAACTGCTGGTGATAGATTACTTGGACGAACACTATTATTTGAAGTTTCCAAGTAGCATCATGGTGTGTAGTAACACCAACCACAATATTCGCAACTCCTGCTTCCGAGTACACTGCTCGGTCTGCTGCCCTCTACTTCGTCATTAAGCAATCACTGTGGCCACCATTATGGGACAGAGGAATCAGCTAAGTGTAACCTGGGCTTAACGCAAAAAACATACATCTAAAGTGTACGAGTAACATCATGGCGTGTATATACACTAACCCCAATATCCGCAACTCCTGCTCCCGGGTACAGTGTGGGGTCTGCCGCCCTCCACTTCGCCATGAAAGCGTCACTGTGGCCACCACCATTAGACGGCGGAATCGGCCCCAGCAGACCTTGAAGATAATCTGGTACGATGGCTGTCCCGTTGATCGTGCCATAAAGCTCCTGCGATATAATTATCAAAACATCAATTTGACCATGCTGACCGCACTGTTTTGTAAAAATTGTTGAGTAATATATGAGATGTTTACAGTTAAACAAAGAAGAAAATGAGACTCACTAATGCAGTAATCCCATCGCTGACCACCCAGGCCCAGCCTGCTCCGGTCATGTCCATGGTGCTGGCTTCTCGTAAGATCTCAGCTGCGTAAGATGCCAGGCAGTGAAGAACAATGATTCGGGCCCCTAGTTAGCATTACGCACAAAATAATAATCCGAGTTAAATGCATACTGCATTATTAGTGGTTCAAATTGTGGTGGAAGTTGACAGTCTGCCACATTATATTGTAGTTTTATCCGGTTGATATGTAATAATATTCAAAACTGTTCTTTCTAAGACGTGTGTTTCATTAGTGTTTTCTATTGATCAGGTAGGAAATCAATATCCAATACGTTAAGTGACATTTCAGTAAATCAGAAATTGCTGTAGCATGTTGGCGCTAAATACCCGTGTCTTTGATGACTCTCAGCTGTGACGTCATTTCTATGTCTGCAGCGTTCTCTGTCGGGTCGAACGACTGTATGGTGTGGATGCGCCATCCGTTCTGGCCTGCGATGAGCTGAAAATCTACCAGGCCATGTAAGCCTACAACAGAAACATTGGAAATGCTCAAAATCCAATTGGCTTTGAATCTACGTTCGCGAAATTCCTATAGGACTCAGCATTAGATTGACTTAATTGAACAGAAAATATGTGAGACATATGTTGATCATCTGCAAAAAAAGCCGTCAAACGAATACCGTACCGTAGTCATCGTTAGAGACAAAGATGCTCATCTGGTCCCAACTGAAATGCTCCAACAGGTCGATGAGAGCCCTGCTAAGAACACTGTCTGGCCAGGAGATGCGGACCAGCTGCGGGTACTGCTGGGCGTTCCCTAAGGTGGGGTCTAGCGCTTCAGGAGAGATCTGTGGTAAGGACAGCCCGGTACTCACGGGACTGGTGGCTTTTACCTAGCAAGAGATTGAACAATTGAAGAAGTCATTATCAGCTTACATGTACATCAGAGCATTAAATAGAAATAAATGAAAAAAAAGTCATTAGTCCTGCATTGAAAATGTTATTCTCATAGATTTACGGTTCTGTGAAACGATCTGCAGTGAAGTGTTATGATGAAAAAAAAAATCATTTTCTAAGGCGAAAAGCGTTATCAAAATGAAAAAAGTATGTGAAGGTACTGCCGTAAGACACTGAGGTAAGCCTAACATCTCACCTGTGACGATAGGGACGGTCCCATAACTGCCACAACGCCTTGTGATGCCTGAAAACATTCTACAATAAAGATGTTGTATCATTAATACGTGATACATCGATACGGTAGTAAAACAACAGTGTTTTTAAGCATATGGTACTAGTCTGAGTTACGGAGCAAGCCGAAAAGGAAAAGAAGATCGTACACACTGCAATCATTGTTAACGCCAGGAAAAAGTTCCTTGTTAGATACTGATGGCAATAAGCTTAAACTAACCATATTGGATCATGTCCAAAAAATCGAGTGATGTTGTTGTGTTCTCGATGTACTCAAGCGTGACGTTGGGAACGAGTTGCTTCTCGTTCACATACTCCACAGCAAGCTTCAGGGCGGAGGAAGCAGCAGGAAAGTCTGACACAGATAACGCACCTGTGGTATTAGTTACATACGTCAGGAATATACGATGATAAAAGTGAAGTAACATGGGTCAATGGGACCTAGTAATTTCTATTAACAAGTCGTTGAAATAGAGAAGCGTACAACAAATTCACAAACTGGGTCAAGCCAGTGCACTGTCTGCACGGTAAACAGCAAGTAAGCCTATTGAGCACGGTCTAAAGATCTAATCTTGTTACGCTGAAATACGATGCTGTTCTGGATACTGAATGTCTGTAAATTTAAATTGGACTAGAGATGATACTGTATTGATAATCATAGACTATGGCATGCCATTGTCTTTTGAATTATTTCTTTTCATCAAACTGTGACATTGTATTCTGTGCAGAGACCCCAGGCAGTGTGAACAGTATTGAAAAAACGGGATTTACAAGAAGTGATGGATTTCTAAGTCTGGGATTGGTCGCCTGTAACAACCAATACTGCCAGGTTAATCTGGTATTGTCGGACTTACTTGAAATTTATCGCCATTGGTAAAGTCAACTTTACTTTTCGTGCCGTGCAATAGGTTCAAATTTATGATTATTTATCCGCCCCCCTCCCACCACCGCTGAATGCTAACATAGTGAACCCACTGTATCATATGTACATAGTGCTGTCCTTATATCATAATTACTCTTTTACAGAATTCTAACTAGCCCAGGTCACAATCCAGGCTAAATAAACTATGGATGTACGGAAATAAACAAGTACGTGTACTAACTGTAATGGAACAAACTAAAAGTAAACATAGTCAATCAACCTTGCAAATGGTTGGTAAGCCATGTTTCAAAGCTTTAAATTTATTCTAGGAAAAATATAAGGCAACTCACCAAACCCGACGGTAGTGCTCGCCGTAGTCAAGCATACTACAGTCACTAATAACAGTACCGTACTTCCAAGTCCAGCCGCCATTTCGGTCCTTTGCCTTGGAATTTGGAAGTGATTGAGTTGTCCGCGATAGATTATAGCGAAACCGGACTGTTTTTCTAATACAGACTTGCTCGTATACGCGTAGTGATGTTGGCAGTCTTTTGTATTTCTTACCGTCTCTAATAAGCAACTTTCTCGGATTGACAGTCTCACCAGGGTTGGTTCAAACAACAGTTTACCTCTCACCGGGAACCAAGGTGGTACACGTATCAATTCTTTGAATACGTGCCCAACAAAGGCTCAAGTTACCCTGTAACGTTACATGTAATGGGCATTCCGTGTGCTCACGGCGGAGAGCATGGGACACACACACCGCATCATTAACTGAGATAAAACAGCATTAACAGGTCATTCTTGTTTCCAGAGAAATATACGCGGCCAAATGGTTTGCACATGAATAGTATCACACAATAGTATCAGTGTGGTGTGACAATGGTAAACAATAACTCCTTTATTACTGCCGTTTCATCACGACATAGGGTGTCTTGTTCTTACCAGAAAACTGTGTAAAAATACAACAAACTTCAACACTCACTTCAACATCATACCTTGTACGTAATGACTACATGTAGGTTAAGGCTATATCTGGACATTATTTGTTTCCCTTTGGCCTTTACTATACTGTTAATCTGCTTCCCTTGGGTAAGGGGCTTTCAGAGTAGCCCTGCCATCACTCAGAAAACACAATAATCTTTTAACCCAGCACCTGATTGACGATACGGTAGGTTGTCTTGTTTCAGAATACGGTGTGGCAATCAAGCTTCTATATTATTAGATATTCCATATGAATATTCAATAAATTCAAGTATTCTTTGATTCCCAAATCACACGACTTCATCTACATTGTCAATATGAAATCTACTCAAGGTCAATGATGAAAGCCGGGTTAGGGTTGATGCTTGAAGGGTGGACTTCATTCTTGACGCTGCTCCTCTTCCGACGAGAGAAGATTCTCTTTAGACGTGTCTTCACCGCCTCCGTGACAGTCATAGGTTTCTATAAAAGACGCTTTTATTTATAAAAGAATCATCAGTGGAATAGGCGAAATAAGTAACGAGAGCCAAGGCAAAGATATATTCTCGTTGTACTTGGAGATGTTCAAGGAATATCTAATAGAAGGATTTAATTTTTAAGACCTATTTTCAAAGTTCACGTGTCCTACGACCAAGTAGATCTAGAAGCCATGTGATGCTAAGGTTTAAAAATTCCAAAATGACTTGTATCGGATTATTTCAGAAAAGTCTATGGAACGACACCCTCTTACATGGGCATCCGACTTCTTCGCATCTTGTGCGCATGTGTGGATGAATTCACCAATTAGCACGATGAGAGCCAACGCCATGCCTCCATACACCAGCACGAACACACCCAACATGTCCTGAAGTCCGATCACAGAGGATTCCAGTACACTTTGGTCTGTACCGGAACACTCCGAACTCTTTATCCTGAATACAAACGTAACTAATGTAAGCGACACAGGTGTTCCTGATGCATTGCTTAATATGTTCCTTGTTTATGTTTATACAAAGAGGCTAACTTGAATAAAGCAAATTCATACACAGTCAAGACTAATCCACAGATATGAAAAACAATTATTTTTCTTTCGATGTTCTTGTTTTAGAAGCCTCCCTGCAAATCTGACCCAAAGTAAGTGATATGTAAACAAACAAAATTTGCTGTGATATCTATGATGGTGATAAAGGCAATTAGTATTGATACCAATACTTCAGGAAAAAAAATGGTCTACAGAATTAGGAGATGCTTTTATTTAGGTATAGAGAGTTTCTATGAGATACGAATTTGTTTGGCTTTACTCTGAAGAAAACTTTACTCACCATTTTGTGTCCAGTTCATCTACTACTCCCAGTTCTTCTGCTCGTACAATCGCTTGGTTGAACTCCACGGTGTATTTGGAGGAGCAACCCGTACCCTGTCTGCCAGAACAGCCGTCCGATTGTCTCCAGGTCACATGGTTGACGGCTAGCCTACAGATTCAAAAGCAGGATAAAACAGACACCCAAACTCAGCAGCTCTAGCTTCTATCACTAGCTATAGGTAATGCCAGTTTGACCACTGCATAACGCCATAAACATCAGGTAAAACAAGGCTTTTTATAATGTTAGGTGAAATATTTTGTACACAACTGAACATAACTCACCGCATAATCCAGTTCAGCACTGTCCGTGAACAGTGCATATCTCTCCTGACGCATCTTGTCCAGACCCTCCTGTAGGCTGTCCACAAGGAAAGACTCTTCATTAGCCTGCATGACGACTCCCAGTGACTGGTACGGTTCAGTAGTAGCGGTCTTGAAGGACACCCATGGCGCGTAGGTCCTTACTACACCGTATGAGATTTCTGTCTAAAGATGCACCAAGAACACAGATCAGTAGGCGTTTATTTCTTAGGGTAACTTATGCCATATGCAATCATGATGTTAGCCTCTAATCCGTCATCATACTTCATTTCATGCTACTACTTCAATGTACTTAATGATAAAAAACAATCACTGCAGCTATTCCAGTTTCCTGCCTGTTTACTCAACGTTAGGGCTCGGCGTCTGATCATACCTGTGCAAGAAGGTCCTCAGCAGAAGCGATGGGGTTATCCACGTTCCTGACGGTCAGGAAAGCAGCCAGGTTGGCCGTGTAAGTTGAGATGGCCACAAGGATGCCGACTCCCCAGAAAAATGCAGAGACACGACCTGCAAGATAAATGCCAAATTGATGAAAAAGTTTAAGATTATCAAGATACATCTATCGATGATCTATTTTGCAAGATATAATGAGGAAAAGGAAAACGTGACTTACCCTAGCTTTAATGACTCTAATGGGTAAATGAAATTATCATATTTTTACCGTGTCATTAGGGAAAGCGACGTTGGGAAGATGTTTTATTATATTTCTGTGTAACCCCGATTAACATCTCGAAGTAAACTTCCACATTGTATTACGTCATACCTGCTAATGACCTTGGCAGGAACTCCGGACCCAGCTGAACCAGAGCCACGAATGACTGCCACACAGCTTCCCAGAACCCGCTCTCCTTATCTTCCTCTTCTTTAGCAGGCTCATCACTTTCTTCGTCCCTGTTACGAGTCAGATAAACAGTTACGTAAATCAATTGAAAGCTCTTCGGTGTGACAAAACAGTGCTAAACCAAAGAGGATCATGTGAAATTCGCCGCCCGACCAATGCTCAACGTCTCAATTAATGATGATACTGTGTCGTCCGGTACCTTATTATGAACCACCAAACAACAAACTGCATCGAAAATGTATCCTTCCTGACGAAGGTAACAAACAATTTTTCAAATGATAGATTTTGTTCACTTGAGTAATAATTTTCATGCCATTGGATTAAAAGAAGTAAAAAAAAAACAAATCTTACATGCTCTTTGTTGCTAAATTGGCAACACCCTGAAAGAGTCCCACTGCCAATGCCGTCAGCAAAATTGTTGCCCAAAGTTCTCCTTCGAATGGGCTAATAAATCCCCACGTATTTGAAGTCCTGGAAATGACCAATGATTATAGTGAATAAACGTCAGCTGGCAGGTTTAAGGTGATTTGCTTCTTCACATTTTATGTCTATGTCATCATCATGGGAATGTAGCATTTATGTTCTGTGAAGACATAATTGAAAACGTGTTGTAAACGTATTGAACACTGCATGATTGTGTTTACATTTTGAATATAACTTCATGCAAACAGGTACCTTGTGCTTGCTTTCTGCATTGCAAACGTTATTCCGTTGTCATAATATGGAAGTGTAAAGTCAGCAGCTGCTTGTCTTTCCGACGTTATCGACATAATGGCCACGGAAATGTCGGCTTTCTGTAAAATGTGAAAAACTTTGCATAAAGAATCCTGGTGCCTTATTTGACATAACTGTGAAGTGGAATTGCCATGAAATCTTAGACTAGTTTGCTTGAGTCCCGTAGATGTCAACAATTGCTATCATAGTTGCGAGAATTGATTCCATGCTGACAGGTTTGACGAACGAGAGAAGGGATACGTTTTCCGTCGATGGTAACTCAAGATGAACGACTGAATGAATGAATGAATGAATGGATGGATGAATGAATGAATGAAAAAGGCAAACAAAATTGTCTCACCCCATCCACTACATCACCGACCAGTCCGGTCCATTTTCCTGTTTGCGAGTTGTACATGCCGTACTCTCCATCCTCAACCTCGTAGTACTCGTAGTTAAACCCGAGCTCAGTGGAAAGCCATGAGAACAGCTCCATACAAAATCCTAAATAAAACATGATTCATGTACATATATTTCCATACAATAGAAATGAAAAACCACACATTAGAGAAAATAGTGGGATTATTAGTCTTTAAGTGCCTCGGGAAAGACGTCGAAACCAATAATGTCTGTCCGGCCTTTCCATGTTAACGTTGGGTAACATAAATTCGTGGGGTACTTAAATTCGGGATTTTTCGAAAACGGGGTATTTAGGTATATGTGCTAGATGCAACATCAGTAATACCGCTAGAAATGCAAACTTGACAGACTAACGCATTCAGAACACTGTCTGAAAAGCTTTGATAACCATGCATTAGAAGTTGGCGACGTCAAAAACTCTCCGTCCCTTATTGACAGAGTCTGGGGGCTTCGTGGGAGACTCACACTGCACGGTTGTTCGCTGGTTTATAAGACAAATGTCACATCTCCTGCCTGCTAAACACAATTATTTACAAGACAACTTATTACAATCTCTTTTGCTAACCTGCAACTGGATTCTAAGTGTGATCAATCATCAAAACTCCTCTTTGTTGCTACAACCTACGGCACGTGTATTTTCCCGCCGCCATATTGTTACCCAGAATCATGTCGTCAAGCAGACGACAAAAGGTTTGTGAGGAACACTTTTTTGTCTAAATGTTGCGTGTGATAGTGGACTGAAGACGATATTTTCCTCAAAGTTTGCTCCTAACACAACAAGGAACACGTGGACATAGTAGTATAAACATTACTACGGCATCCAGCTAACTTGCCATGAATAATGTACACGTTGCCATGACGGTGGGGATCGACTTTGAGTGACGTTCTACCGACTCAACAAACGGGATGTTAGCAAAGGCCTGATGTGTGCGGTGCGGCCGTTTTTTCGTGTATTTTTTTACTTGGACACGTCTATATCCATAGCACTCTCCTCAAACCAAGGATGGAACGAATAGCTGCTGTATAAAATGTGATTAGCGGTAAGATATTCAAGACGAATCTTCTCTCCCGAATTAATGTGCACCCCTGTCCGACAGCACCGTCATTGTGCGTGCGGCGGACGGTAGTTTTAAGTTGAAATATTATGGTGTCAGCACGACTAGAGACAAAATCTACCATATATATGATTAGTGCAAAGATAGTAAATGATACTGACAGAATAATAGAAAAAAAGGATGGTTTATTGTTCTGCTAGATTGATTTCAGTCAACCATTATCGGAAAAATCCCGAATTTATGTTACCCAACGTTACATGTACCCGCATCTAGCCTACGGGCAAGAACTTACAATAATGAATACGAGAGAAATGTTACAATGGGCATGGACAGTGCTATGTGATCTTCTATCAATTATATTGCAGATCGGCACAGAAGTTCTAATTAGTTATAAAGGGACGAACCCTGGAATCTGTCGTTGCCCGTCACATTATTCCCGTCTCTATCGACTTCTGATATCTCCACGAAGCCATCCGAAGCGATGGTTACTACTCGCAGGGTTTTGTTGTTCAAGTCAGATATGTACGGAACGACTGTGGTTGCCCCACCCGCGAATCTTATATCTGCGTCAGAGTGAATGTCCAGCCTAGCCGACAAGTTCCAAGTGCCGACCTGAGATTATGCAGACAATACACTTGGAGCGAACAGAAAATAAAAACGTTTGAAGAAATAAATTTCAAAGATAAAACAAAGAACTCCCCAAGCTGGAGTAGACATTGACAACCAACTTAGTTTATGGAAACTGTGATAGAGTATCAATACGTAAATGCTCACGTTCTGCCAGCCATCGCTTCTCAAATTAACGATGCTGTACTCTGCATCCAAGCGCGCTGCCGTCATGTCGAAGCGGATATAACCGGTCACTCCGTCTGTCTCCACCTGGAGCAATACAGTATCACACCCTGTCAGGTCATGCATCATGCTTTCTATTACCAAAGTTATTCCTGTACTTTTGTTCTTGAAGTATGTTGACCATACATGTACAGTTAACCTTTATTTTTGATCATTTGATGGAAGGAAGTAGGCATTGAAATGCATCGTTGATTGCGCCAACCGTAATGTAACATAAATCATAACATTATTATAATTCTTTTAAATATAAGAGAAAACATTATACCTGTTTCAGATACTGCAGCATCACCGACCCGTCTGCCCATGGCTGTGATTCGCTTCCATCGCAGCCACAGTCCAGAGGCTGAGGGGTCACCGTGACGCCGTCCTCCTGAAGGTTCCTCAAGGCTTGTGCGAGAGCTAGGACGGCATCTGCCCACCTGGCGGTGTAAGGCTAAGAAAAAAGCTGTGCTTACGAAGTGAAAGTCTTCAAGATTCAGGTACAATCATTAGAACAAACTGTCTGCGACTGATTACGTGGACGACCAGTTATTACCTATCAAAACTCTTAGTTGAAGTGTACGAGTGATTCCATGGCGTGTAATAACACTAACTTACCGTAATATCCGCGACTCCTGCTCCCGGGTACACTGCTGGGTCTGCCGCCCTCCACTTTGCCATGAAAGCGTCACTGTGGCCACCACTGGTAGAAGGCGGAATCGGCCCCAGCAGACCTTGAAGGTAATCTGGTACGGTGACTGTCCCGTTGGTCGTATCAAAAAAGTCCTGGAATATGGTATTAAAACATCCAGTGATTGCATCGTTTGTATAAAAGTCAAGTGATCAATACAACGTTAACAACCAGTCGGAAGAATATGAAACTCACGAGTCCAGTTATGCCGTCACTGACCACCCAAGCCCAGCCCTCTCCGGTCATGTCCATGGTGTTGGCTTCTCGTAAAATCTCAGCCGCGTAAGGTGCCAGGCAGTGAAGGACAATGATGCGGGATCCTATGCAGCGGTACACACAAAATAAACGACCCACATATTGTTTAAGTGGGTTGTATTGTGTTGTTAAATGACAGTATAGCGTATTATACTGGAGGTTTTAATTGATTTGTTAATATACAAAAAGTTAGCATCCTGTTGTACACCGTGCATGTTCTGATGAATTGTTTTCTAAGAGAGAAACATAAGAGAAAACATGTACTGGCGTCTTTTTCTATTTTTCAATAGACTAGAAATCAAGTTGCAATACAATAATAATACATGCACCCATATTTCAATGACTAAAGAATCGCTGCATTATTTCGGCAACATGTACCTGTATCTTTGATGACTCTCAGCTGTGACGTCACATCGATGTCTGCAGCGTTCTCTGTCGGGTCGAACGATTGTAAGGTGTGGATGCGCCATCGGTTCTGGCCTGCGATGAGCTGAAAGTCCACCAAGCCATGCAAGCCTACAACAGAACCATCGTATAAATACATGCTAAAAGATTAGAGCTTCAAATGCTCTCGTACTTACGTGCTTGGTGTTATTACAGGGCATTTGGATTTATACAATCAGCTTGCACACATTGTTTGAGACACATGTACGAATACCGTACCGAAGTCATCGTTGGAAACAAAGATGCTCATCTGGTCCCAACTGAAATGCTCCAACAGGTCGATGAGAGCCCTGCTGAGCACACTGTCTGGCCAGGAGATGCGGACCAGCTGTGGGTAGTGTTGGACGTTCCCTAAGGTGGGGTCCGTCGCTTCAGGACCGATCAGTGGTAAGGACAGCCCAGTACTCACGGGACTGGTGGCCTTTACCTATTTTTGACCAATGGAATAAATTATCATGAGCTTACATCCGGGCATCCAATGAAAATAAATGAAAGTTATACATCCAGGTGATAAGATGCGCCCAAAATAGTTACTCAAGCAAGTCGACAAAATTTGCATATTTTGTCCAGTTGCTTAAATGCGTAGTTTTTTGGTGTACATAAAAAAATAGACACATTAGTCCTGCTATGAAAATCTTATTCTTATTGGTTGAACCTTTCCTTTAATTAAGTTGCAGTATAATGTTATGTTATGTTATGTTAAAAAATAGTATCGGCAGTGGTATATCACAATAAAACTAGACTTTCTCCGGAGCAGCAAAACACATTATTGCAAATAGGTTAGGGTACTACCTTGGGCCATGTTAATTTGATCATATGGATGACATCCTCTGGGGATCCCAAAACTGATTCGAGCGTGGGAATAAAAAAAGTTTGGGGAAAATAAAGGTGCCCTCATTACAAAAAAACTCAGCCAAACCAAACCAAACATACGAAAATTAATGTCATCCATATGATCAATAATAAAAAACTTATCGAGAAGAGTAGGGTTGACCAGGTGTGCTTGGCCAAAAACGCGAGCCGTGGCGAAGCCGTATTGCACTACCACTAGCTACTTGAAAAAGCATCATGCTTCACCTTAATTGAGGATGCCTGCTTTACCTTTTTTATATGATCAAATCAACATTACCTTATGGACAATACCAAGGTAAGGCTAACTCCTAACCTGTGACGATAGGGGCGGACCAATAACTGCCACAACGCCTTGTGATGCCTGAAAACATTCTACAACAAACATAATGTTAGTCAGAGTTGCAACGGCAAACTCCAAGCCAAGCCATTTTCTTTCATTGTAGCATTGATGCGTGCTATATTACGGCAATAAAGCAACAGGGCACAAGCCTTGCTGACGCAGAAGCCTTGCTGACGCAGAAGGAAAAGAATATCTTAATAACCGAAATCATTGTTAACGCTAGCTATAGGAAAAATTCTAGTCAGATACTGTTGGCAGAAACATTTAACTAACCATGTTGGATCATGTCCAAGAAATCGAGTGATGTTGTTGTGTTCTCGATGTACTCAAGAATGACGTTGGGAACGAGAGTATTCTCGTTCACATACTCCACAGCAATCTTCAGGGCGGAAGAAGCGGCAGGTGAGTCTGACACAGATAACGCACCTGTGGGATATAGATAACAGCAACGTACTCAGGTAACATGGAGTATCGTCTTTTGGACCCATCATTTGTAATAGCCTTTAGATAGTTAAGCGGCCTTGGTTGCAAGTAAGCTGAACCAATGGTAATATCTACACTTAAAATAGATTATACGCACTATTCGGTAAAGTTATTTTCATCAAGAGATAGAGAAGTGAAAAGTAGAGGAAGAATGCACAAACTGGGTCGAACCGGTAGGCTAACGACCTGACCTGTCAATCACCATTGCACACACTGTCTGTGCGGTAAACAACATGTAAGCCTACTTCAGTACGGTCTTATACACTAATCTTGTTACGCTGAAAAAGAATGCTGTTCTGGATACGGAATGTCACGCAAACTTAGATTGGAATTAAGGAGTGGCATCTCATTATCACAGAACATGATAATAGGAAAGGAGAGTGATCTCGATCCAGTTTAGCTCACTGAAGAGCTAATCTAGATCTTCCACTGGTCGTGACAGAGAAGACAGACGCTATGTACACATGTATTTACAGGTTCATTGTGCCGGGAAAATTCCCTTAGCTCTTTTGACAAGCACAATGAATGATGGACCACGGCTTAACGTTCCGTCCTAAGGACTGCGTCCCTTTCCGGTAGCGCGAATGTCGGGTGAGCGACGCAGCCGGGATCGAACTCGCGGCTTCTAGTTTCAGAGGCAAGATCGCTAACCACTGGACCACGCACGCTACCACAACTGGGATTTACTTATACTAATAGCGATAACTGTCCGGTAAGTCTGGTAAGGGTGCCTATAGCAACTGCCAGGTTAATCTGGTATCGTCGGACTTACCTTGCATTTATCGCCATTTGTAAAATCAAATTTACTTATCGTGCCGTACAGTGGGTCCCATTTGAATTTATAATTGTTTACCCCCCTCCCCGAAGCTGTATGTTATTTCTCAAGTCCATTGCTTGCGTACAGAATTCTTGAAGTAAGCTAACACAATGAACCACAATATCATATGAACGTTTTGCCGTCCTTACTCTTATACAGTTTATTATTATTATTATTAGAACAGCTCACATGTGAGAAAACATCAACGCTAAGCAACCTACAATGTATGGATCTGCGGAAATAAACAGGTACTAACTGTAATGGAACAAATCTAAAGTAATATACTATATCTCGTCAATCAACCTTGTGAATTACTGGTGAGCCATACCTCAAGCTTTTAATCTAATCACCGATTCAAGGAAACGCATAAGCCAACTCACCAAACCTGACGGTAGAACTCGCCGTAGTCAAACATACTGCAGTCAGTAATAACAGGGTCATACTACCGAGTCCAGCCGCCATTTCGGTCCTTTGCCATGGAATTTTGACGATCAAATTGTCCGCAACAGATTATGGCGAAACCGGGTTGAACTTTTCTACTCTATACTTGTATGTATCTCTTGCCGTCTCCTTGCAACTTCTCCGGCTTGACAGTCTCACCAGGGTTGGTCCAAACAACAGTCCACCTTTCACCGAGATCTAAGGTGGTACCCGTATCAGTTCTTCAGATACGTGCTCTCCACTAAGTATCAAGTTACCCTTCTATGTGCATTCCACGTATGCACTGCGAGGACCATGGGGGTACACACACTTCAACATTCATTGATATAGAGCAGCGACATTTTAGTTTCCAGAGAAATGTATGCGGCTAAATGATCTGTGCATGAATAGTATCACACTCCCACTGGATTACTAAATTACAATAGCCTGCCTGGCGTGTCTAGGTGGGGTTCGGTACAACAGGCTTTTTTAATAGTGAGTGCGTAACGGCTGATGACCTCCTAATGAGGCCAAGCGCCTGTGATAGTGGTTGTGTAACCTTTGAAAGAACAGGTCATCTTAGACTTTAAAAAGAAAAGTCTGTTTTCTTTGCTGTACACGGGATCATTGATCGAGCTTGGCCAGTGTTATTTCATATATATGGCAAGGAATTGGACATTGTGAAACACAGCACATTTCAGAACATAACAGAAAACGTTACATGCAATGGTATTGCACCCAAGGGAATTCATTATATTTTGCAACACAGTAGTTGAATGAACTATTACAAAAAACTTGATATACATCAGTTGGGACACACGTGCCAACAAGGGAATTGATTTTAACTCCGCCTCCAGTGCATGGCGCTATGTCCCTCCTCGGTCCGATAGATGCCCCACTTCCCTATACCTAACACCTAACACGTAACAATCTACACGCACCATTAGCGACACCTTAATGAGGGACACACGTGCCAACATGCGTAAGGGTCAGATAGATGCCCCCCACTTCCCTATACCTAACACCTAACACGTAACAAACTACACGCATCATTAGCGACACCATAATGAGGGACACACGTGCCAACATGCGTAAGGGTCAGATAGATGCCCCCACTTCCCTATACCTAACACCTAACACGTAACAAACTACACGCATCATTAGCGACACCTTAATGAGGGATACACGTGCCAACATGCGAATTGGTCAGATAGATGCCCCCACTTCCCTACACGTAACACCTAACACGTAGCAAACTACACGCATCATTAGCGACACCTTAATGAGGGACACACGTGCCAACATGCGTAAGGGTCAGATAGATGCCCTCACTTCCCTACACGTAACCCCTAACACGTAACAAACTACACGCATCATTAGCGACACCATAATGAGGGACACACGCGCCAATATTCGTAAGGGCCAGATAGATGCCCCCACTTCCCTATACGTAACACCTAACACGTAACAAACTACACGCATCATTAGCGACACCATAATGAGGGACACACGCGCCAATATTCGTAAGGGCCAGATAGATGCCCCCACTTCCCTATACGTAACACCTAACACGTAGCAAACTACACGCATCATTAGCGACACCTTAATGTTATCCTCTCGTAACTCCTGAAAAAGAGCAGAATTATGAATTACTCTCAACTTTGGTTGTACAGCAGTTTCATTCATGACATGCAACTAACTATTGGTTGTCAGAACGTGTTAGGGATTAATATTCCTATGATATTCGGTGAAAAATGGAATATGACATATGTTTTATGCTTTCTATGGTTACGTTGTTCAACCCAACAGTTGAAAGCATTTCCGCGATCCAAAAGCTAGACACGTCCGTAAATGGACATGTAGGAAATTCATTTTTCTTCTATAAGTTTCTCATTTTACGTGAAACAGTAGACTTTATCTAACAATCGTGACACTTTCACAGAATGTGGTACACACACGTTGCCCTCTAATCGTTACGTTCGTAATTCTGTGACTCGTCGTTACCTTATACCGGGAACAGGGTCCCTTTGTTAGATAAAGTCTACTAGATGTAGATTATGACGCAACGCAAATTATTCTGCTCCAGCTTTTGTATATGAGTGCGTATTTCTATTGAAGGGACCATTTCTGGCGTGAGCTCCATATGGGCCGCGCCACATGTGGAGTTCTAAATGGGGGATTTAAAATCAATTCGGGTGTTGGCGCGTGTGTCCCTCATTAAAATTTGGTGTTCATACAGTAAGTAGTTCATGAGTTACAGAGGGCAGGTCTCAAAAACAGAACATTATTTTTGCTGGGGTCAAAAATGACCTCATCATTCACTGAGATAGAACAGCATTAACAGGTCGTTTTTGTTTCCAGAGAAATATACGTGGCCAAATGGTTTTCACATGAATAGTATCACACTTCCACTGGATTACTAAATAACAATAGCCAGCTGCCTGGTCACCCCGACCAATCGAATCACGTGAATCGCATTAAAACTCAGATTCGTATCAGCCATTTCCCGACACATCGCTTTCTAACTTGCGTTAACGACTACATCTGACCAAACAAACTCGCCAGTGAGATGGTGGAGGCTGTCAGCTTTCCAAAGATGTTTTCAGATTGACAATTTTGGCACTTTGGAAGTGATTGAAAGTGACCGCGATTTAACGTTTAGAGAAAAGTAATAGAAACTTGACGTTAAATCGCGGTCACTTTCAATCACATCCAAAGTGCCAAAATTGTCAATCTGAAAACATCTTTGGAAAGCTGACACCCTCCACTATCTCACTGGCGAGTTTGTTGCGAGCGGGGTGCTGGTGTATCCAAGAAGGTCCTTGGTGTAGCTAGGTGGAGTTTGGCACAGCGGGCGGTTTAGTTACAAGGGGGTGATATCCTCCTAATGGGACCAAGCGCCTTTGATAGTGGTTGTGTAACCTTTGAAAGACTAGGTTATTTTAGACTGTTAAAAAGCAAAGTCTTCGGACATAACAATGAAGTAGAACGCGTCATGTTTGTTTGTTTGTTTGTTTGTTTGTTTGTTTGTTTGTTTGAGTATCAAGCGGCGATCGGAAGTGTTTATATTTCAAGACGTTCGCACGACACAACTAAGTCGCATTGATAAGCTGATTTGCATGACTGTGCAAATCTCCAGACACACCGGAAAATTGATGTTAGCGCACGCTATAACCGAAACTAGATGGACACACAGAGTGTGGCGTGACAACGGTAAACAATATCTCCTTTAATACTGCCGTTTCATTACGACATAGGGTGTCTTGTTCTTACCAGAAGACTGTGTAAAAATACAACAAACTTCAACGCTCACTTCAACATCATATCTTGTACGTAATGAGTAGGTTAAGGCTATATCTGGACATTATTTGTTTTCCTTTGGCCCTTACTCTACTGTAAATCTGCTTCCATTGAGTAAGGGGCTTTCAGAGTAGCCCATCATTCAGAAAACACGATAATCTTTTAACTCAGCACCTGCTTAACGATAAGGTAGGTTGTCTTGTTTTAGAATACGGTTTGGCAAACAAGCTTCTATATTATTAGATATTCCATATGAATATTCAATAAATTCAAGTAATCTTTGATTCCCAAATCACACGACTTCATCTACATTGTCAATATGAAATCTACTCAAGGTCAATGATGAAAGCCGGGTTAGGGTTGATGCTTGAAGGGTGGACTTCATTCTTGACGCTGCTCCTCTTCCGACGAGAGAAGATTCTCTTTAGACGTGTCTTCACCGCCTCCGTGACTGTCATAGGTTTCTTTAAAAGAAGATTTTATCTATTAAAAAGTCATCAGTGGAATAGGCGAAATGAGTAACGAGAGCCACGGCAAAGATATGTTCTCGTTGTACTTGGAGATGTTCAAGGAATATCTAATAGAAGGATTTCATTTTTAAGACCTATTTTCAAAGTTGATGTGTACTACATCCAAGTGTTTGTCCAGAAGCCATGTGATGCTAAAGTTTCAACATTCCAAAATGACTGTAAAGGATTATTTCAGAAAAGTCTATGGAACGACACCCTCTTACATGAGGATCCGACTTCTTCGCCTCTTGTGCGCATGTGTAGATGAATTCACCAATCAGTACGATGAGAGCCAACGCCATGCCTCCATACACCAGCACGAACACACCCAACATGTCCTGTAGTCCGATCACAGAGGATTCCAGCACAGTCTGGTCTGTACCGGAACACTCCGAACTTTTGATCCTTGATACAAACGTAACTAATGTAAGCGGCACAGGTGTTCCTGATACAGGGCTCGAAATTCAGTTTTGGGAATAGGTGCACTGGTGCACCCAACCTAAAAAATTGGGCGCACCAAAAAATTTTGGGGTGCACCACATGAAATAAAGTAGAATGAAACCATTGTAAGCAAAACCTAATGACAAACCTTACTGTTCCTCTTCATGCGCGTTTGGCACGCGATCTCGGCACGCAGTTTTGAAGCTTTCAAAATCGAAATTAACTCAAATTCTAACATCAAAATCTTAAACAAGTACTACAACAAAGATTTTATTATTTTCTTACACTTAGATGTCAAGAATATGCTGTCTACTAGTGTGCAGTGATACCTTTACACATTAAACCGTACGAAAATATTTGGGTGCACCAGTGCACCCACAGTAAAAAATTAGGTGCACAGCTCCAAAATTAGGTGCACTGGGTGCACATGCACCCGGTATTTCGAGCCCTGTGATACATTGCTTAATATGTTCCTTGTTTATGTTTATACAAAGAGGATAACGTGAATTAAGCAAATTTATACACAGTCGAGACTAATCCCCAGATATGAAAAACAATTAATCTTTTTTCCATGTTCTTGTTTTAGAAGCCTCCCTGTAAATCTGACCCCAAGTAAGTGATATGTAAACATACAAAATTTGCTGTGATATCTATGATAGTGATGAAGGCAATTAGTATTTGTAGCAATACTACAGGGAAAAATTGGTCTACAGAATTAGGAGATGCTGTTATTTAGGCATAGAGAGTTTCTATGAGACACGAATTTGTTTGGCTTTACTCTGAAGAAAACTTTACTCACCATTTTGTGTCCAGTTCATCTACTACTCCCAGTTCTTCTGCTCGGACAATCGCTTGGTTGAACTCCACGGTGTATTTGGAGTTCTTAGGCAGGAGCATCCCGTATCCTGTCTGCCAGAACAACCGCCCGATTGTCTCTAGGTCACACGGCTGGCGGCTGGCCTGCAGATCAAAAACACGGAAACACAGTATAACACACAGCCGAACTCAACAGCTATAGCTTTCATCACTAGCTGAATGTAACACCATTTTCGCCACAACATCAACATTAGGTAGAACAAGGTACTGTATAAAAGTTAGGTGAAATATTTCACAACTCACCGCATAGTCCAGTTCAGCACTGTCCGTGAACAGTGCATATCTCTCCTGACGCATCTTATCCAGACCCTCCTGTAGGTTCTCCACAAGAAGAGACTCCTCATTGGCCTTAATGGCGACTCCCAGTGACTGGTACGGTTCTGTAGTAGTGGTTTGGAAGGACACCCATGTCGCGTAGGTCCTTATTGTACCGTATGTGATCTCCGTCTAAAGATGCACAAAGAATACAGATCAGTATGCGTTTATTCCTTTGGGTTATGCCATATGCAATCATGATGTTAGCCTCTAATCTGTCAGAAACAGATTCCAAAATAATAAGGGAAAATCCATTTATTCCCTTTTTTTGGCGTTCTATTTTATCAAAATCCAGCCTTTCTGAGTTATTATTCGCATTTTCAGCATCTTGATTTCACACAATTTCAACTTATTAAGGATAATGTTCTCAAGCGAAGTTTGGTTCATTCAGCATACTTGAGGATATATCCTTCATCTAATTACTTACACCTTGAGAGACTAGAGAATATATCCTTTCTCTGGACGACTTAAGGATATATCCTTTCCTGCACTAGAGGATATATCCTTTTCCTGGAAGGCTAGATAAATTATCCTTTCCCTGGAAGGCTAGAGGATATAATTGATATTTGCTTTCTGTGGGCTTATGACTTAGGATTTGCAAATTTCATGATACTACTTCAATGTATTTATGATAAAAACAATCACTGCAGATATACCAGTTTGCTTTACTGTTTACTCTAAGTTAGGGTTCGGCGTTTGATCATACCTGTGCAAGGAGGTCCTCAGCAGAGCTGATAGAGTTGTCAACGTTCCTGACGGTCAGGAAAGCAGCCAGGTTTGCCGTGTAAGTTGAGATGGCCACAAGGATGCCGACTCCCCAGAAGAATGCTGAGATACGGCCTGCATGAGAAAAGCCAAATTGATGATAAAGTACTAGACTGTGCATGTGCAGATGATCAAGATGCATCTATTGTGATCAATGTATACAGGACGTAGCGAGGTAAAGAAACCTGTGACATGCCCTTTGATGAATCCGATGGGAAACTAAAACGCAAATTATTATTTTTTAATTCACCATGTTATCAAAGAAAAATGACTCTGAAGTTATGTTTTGCTGTATCATTGTGAGCCTGATTGACTTATCGATTAGAAGTAAACTGAAATATGTCATTACGTCACACCTGATAGTGACCTTGGCAGGAATTCCGGACCCATCCCTACCAGAGCCACGAATGACTGCCACACAGCTTCCAAGAGACCTGTTTCCTTATCCTCCTCTTCTTTTGCAGGTTCATTACTTTCCTCGTCCCTGTTACGTGCCAGATAAACAATGATCGTGTAAATCAAAGCTCTTCGGAAATTCTTATGATAAGACTATCTTAAGATTGTACAATACCTTATTATGAACCACTCAACCGCAAACAGCACAAAATATTTTCTTTTTGACGAAGGTAACAAAAAATTGTCACAATGATCAATTTTTTCATTTCATATATACTTTTCATGGCATTGGATTAAAAAAGGAAACATCTTACATGCTCTTTGTTGCTAAATTGGCAACACCTTGAAAGAGTCCCACCGCCAAGGCCGTCAGCAATATGGTGGCCCACAGTTCACCCTCGAATGGGCTGATAAATCCCCACGTATTTGAAGTCCTGGAAATGACCAATGATTATAATGAATGATAGTCCACTGGCAGGTTAAAAGTTACATGCCTCTTTACATTTTATGTCTATGTCATCATCATAGGAATGTAGCATTTATTTTCTGTGAATATATAGTTTTAAACGTGTTGTAAACGTATTGAACACTACATGACATTGTGTTAACATTTACAAATTAACTCCCTGCGAACAAGTACCTTGAGCTTGCTTTCTGCATGGCAAGCGTAATCCCGTTGTCATAATATGGAAGTGTGAAGTCAGCAACTGCTTGTCTTGCCGACGTTATCGACATAATGGCCACGGAAATGTCGGCTTTCTGTGAAATGTGAAAAACTTTTCATAAAGAATCCTGGTGCCTTATTTGACATAACTGTGAAGTGGAATTGCCAGGAAAATTTAGACTTGTTTTCTTGAGTCCCGTAGATGTCAACAATTGCTATCATAGTTGGAAGAATTGATTCCATGCTGACAGGTCTGACGAACGAGAGAAGGGATAAGTTTTCCGTCGATGGTAACTCAAGATGAACGACTGAATGAATGAATGAATGGATGGATGGATGGATGGATGTAAAAGGCAAACAAAATTGTCTCACCCCATCCACTACATCACCGACCAGTCCGCTCCATTTTCCTGTTTGCGAGTTGTAGATGCCGTACTCTCCATCCTCAACCTCGTAGTACTCGTAGTTAAACCCAAGCTCAGTGGAAAGCCATGAGAACAGCTCCATACAAAATCCTAAATAAAACATGATTCATGTACATATATTTCCATACAATAGAAATGAAAACCACACATTAGAGAAAAAAGTGGGATTATCAGTCTTCAAGTGCCTGGGGAAAGACGTCGAACCCAATAAGTTAGAATTTAGACACACGATATAATTGTTTTATGTTCATTATTGTCTGTCCGTCCTTTCCATGTTACATGTACTCGCATCTAGCCTATGGGCAATAACTTACAATAATGAATACGAGAGAAATGTTACAATGGGCATTGACAGTGCTATGTGATGTTCTATCAATTATATTGCAGATCGGCACAGAAGTTCTTATCAGTTATAAAGAGACAAACCCTGGAATCTGTCGTTCCCCGTCACGTTATTCCCGTCACTATCGACATCTGATATCTCTACGAAGCCATCCGCAGCGATAGTCACAACTCGCAGGGTTTTGTTGTTCAAGTCAGATATGTACGGAACGACTGTGGTTGCCCCACCCGCGAATCTTATATCTGCGTCAGAGTGAATGTCCAGCCTAGTCGACAAGTTCCAAGTGCCGACCTGAAATGATGCAGACAATACACTTGGAGCGAACAGAAAATAAAAACTTTTGAAAGATGAAAAAACCTCCCCAAGCTGGAGTAGACATTGACAACCAACTTAGTTTATGGAAACTGTGATAGAGTATCAATACGTAAATGCTCACGTTCTGCCAGCCATCGCTTCTCAAATTAACGATGCTGTACTCTGCATCCAAGCGCGCTGCCGTCGTGTCGAATCGGATATAACCGGTCACTCCGTCTGTCTCCACCTGGAGCAATACAGCATCACACCTTGTTGTCATGTCATTTATCATGCTTTCTATTACCTAAGTTATTCCTGTACTTTTCTTCTTAAAGTATGTTAACGATACATGTACAGTTAACCTTTATTTTTGATCATTTGATGGAAGGAAGTAGGCATTTAAATGTTGCGTTGATTGCGCCAACCGTAATGTAACATAAAGCATAACATTATTATAATTCTTTTAAATATGAGAGAAAACCTTATACCTGTTTCAGATACTGCAGCATCACCGACCCGTCTGCCCATGGCTGTGATTCGCTTCCATCGCAGCCACAGTCCAGCGGCTGAGGAGTCACCGTGACGCCGTCCTCCTGAAGGTTTCTCAAGGCTTGTGCGAGAGCCAGGACGGCATCTGCCCACCTGGCGGTGTAAGGCTAAGAGAAAAAAGCTGTTCTTACGAAGTGAAAGTCTTCAAGATTCAGGTATCATTATTAGAACAAACTATCTGCGACGGATTACGTGGACGAACATTTATTACCTATCAAAACTCTTAGTTGAAGTGTACGAGTGATACCATGGCGTGTAATAACACTTAGTCTAACTAACCGCAATATCTGCAACTCCTGCTCCAGGGTACACTGCTGGGTCTGCCGCCCTCCACTTTGCCATGAAAGCGTCACTGTGGCCACCACTATTAGACGGTGGAATCGGCCCCAGCAGACCTTGAAGGTAATCTGGTGCGGTGACAGTCCCGTTGGTCGTATCATAAAGGTCCTGTAATATTGTATTTAAACATCTATCTGAAGAATGCTGACTGCACTGTTTGTATAAAAGTAGAGTGGTTAATGCAAGTTAACAAGCAGACGGGAGACTGATATGAAACTCACGAGTCCAGTTATACCATCACTGACCACCCAAGCCCAGCCAGTCCCGGTCATGTCCATGGTGCTGGCTTCTCGTAAGATCTCAGCTGCGTATGGTGCCAGGCAGTGAAGGACAATGATGCGGGATCCTATGCAGCGGTACACAAAAAAAACAACCCACCCACATATTGTTTAATTAAGTGGTTTGTATTGTGGTGTAAAATGACAGTATAGCGTATTATACTGGAGGTTTTAATTGATTTGTCAATATACAAAAAAGTTGTCATCCTGTTGTACACCATGCATGTACTGATGATTTGTTTTCTAAGAGAGAAATACAAGAGAAAACATGTACTGGCGTCTTTTTTCTACTTTTCAATAGACTAGAAATTAAGTTGCAATACATGAACCCATATTTCAATGACTAAAGAATCACTGCATCCTTTCGCCAACATGTACCTGTGTCTTTGATGACTCTCAGCTGTGACGTCACTTCTATGTCTGCAGCGTTCTCTGTCGGGTCGAACGACTGTAAGGTGTGGATGCGCCATCCGTTCTGGCCTGCGATGAGCTGAAAGTCCACCAAGCCATGCAAGCCTACAACACAACCATCGTATAAATACATGCTAAAAGATAAGAGCTTCAAATGATCTCGTACTTACGTGCTTGGTGTTATTATAGGGCATTTGGCATTATACAATAACTTGCACAGATTGGCAAATGTTTGAGACACATGTACGAATACCGTACCGAAGTCATCGTTGGAGACAAAGATGCTCATCTGGTCCCAACTGAAATACTCCAACAGGTCGATGAGAGCCCAGCTCTTTCGACAAGCACAATGAACGATGGAACACGGCTTAACGTATCGTCCTAATGACTGCAACCCTTTCCGGTAGCGTGCATGTCGGGTGAGCGACACAGTCGGGATCGAACTCGCGGCTTCTAGTCCCAGAGGCAAGATCGCTAATCACTGGACTACGCACGCTACCACAACTGGGATTTACTTATACCAATAGCGATAACTGTCCGGTAAGTCTGGTATTGGTTGCCTATAGCAACTGCCAGGTTAATCTGGTATCTTCGGACTTACCTTGCATTTATCGCCATTGGTAAAATCAACTTTACTTTTCGTGCCGAACAGTGGATCCCATTTGAATTTATAATTGTTAACCCCCCTCCCCGACGCTGTATGTTCTTTCTCAATTCTAATGCTCGCGTACAGAATTCTTGAAGTAAGCTAACATAATGAACCATACTATCATATGCACGTTGTGCCGTCCTTACTCTTATATAGTTTTTTTAAAAATTAACACAGCTCACATGTAAGAAAACATCTACGCTAAGCAAACTACAATGTATGGATCTACGGAAATAAACAAGTACTAACTATATATCGTCAATCAACCTTGTGAATTATTAGTAAGCCATGTTTCAAAGCTTTTAATCTAATCACCGATTCAAGGAAACGCATAAGCCAACTCACCAAACCTGACGGTTGTGCTTGCTGTAGTCAAAGATACTACAGTCACTAATAGCAGGGTCGTAATACCAAGTCCAGCCGCCATTTTCGTCCTTTGCCTTGGTATTTTGACAATCAAATTGTCCGCGACAGATTATGGCGAAACCGGGCTGTCCTTTTCTACCCTAGACTTACTCCTAGTGACGTTGGCAGTCTTTTATGTAGCTCTCGCCGTCTCCATGCAACTTCTCCGGCTTGACAGTATTACCAGGGTAAGTCCAAACAACAGTCTACCTTTCATCGAGATCCAAGGTGGTACCCGTATCAGTTCTTCAGATACGTGCTTCCGACAAAGAATCAAGTTACCCTTTTATGTGCATTCCACGTGTGCACTGCGAGGAGCATAGGGGCGCACACATTTCAACATTCACTGATATAGAGCAGCGACATTTTTGTTTCCAGAGAAATATATGCGGCCAAATGACCTGTGCATGAATAGTATCACACTCCCACTGGATTACTAAATAACAATAGCCTGCCTTGTGTATCTAGGTGGAGTTTGCACAGCAGGCTTTTCAGTGACAGCAACACGGCTGATGACCTCCTAATGAAGGCAAGTGCCTGTAATAGTAACCTTTGAAAGAACAGGTCATTTTAGACTTTGAAAAAGGGAACGTCTATTTTCTTTGCTGTACAAGGGATCATCAATCAAGCTTGGCCAGTGTTATTTCACTCTCCGGCCATCATAGTTCAGATAACTCGCAGTGACAGGGTCAATGATGCCGAGAATTGACAAATGTGGTATCGCCATACAATTGTGTGATGTAAACACGGTGTAGCGGATCACATTGCGCTTGCGTGTTTTGTAAACATACCAGCGACACATACTATGATAATAATCTGATTGGATGAACATTGACTATCCTTCACAGTTGACGACATATTAAGTCATTACAAATTAATGATTTGGGACAATGTATAACGTACCCACGGAGAAACTGTGCCTTTGGGGTCAGTTATAGTTTTTCATATGATTCGGAAGACTCGACAGCCAACTCCTTGCGTTGTCCTTAAATTAAGGCCGGTAAGAAAAACTGACCAGCTTACTAGGGTCAAGTGTTCTTAGTGTGCCATTGCACTACTAATTAAAGCCCATTCTACCATACTGTTGACTTAAGACTGACGTCTTAGTATAATCACCCACACGCGATGTTGCAGAAACTCTAAACGGCCACAGGTTTTGGCCCCATTTGATAAAAGTGTAGATAAAGGTTCATTTATTGGTACTTGCATTCTACAACACAGGTCGACGTTTGTACATTCAATTTGTATTTTTAGTGAACTTTAGAAATGCATATCGGATTTATATCTAGCTCCCCATCCAATCACTTACTAGTTACAACTGGCTGGCGTATGTTATGACAAATCAACAATAACAGCTAACCAATGACATTACGTCTATTGTTGGCTAATATATAAAACTATATTTAACAAAGTATTGTTGCAAAATGCAAAATAATGCTTTAAATTGCTTCTTGTTCTTATTTGTGTTCTCATTTTAAATAATGTAAGTAACTCAGGACCTGATTGCATGTTTTCACTCTGCAGCGGTAACGTTCTCAGATATTTTGTGCTTTGGCATTGCATAGCCAGCAGTAAATAGAGCACTCGAAAAATTAGGCAATTAAAGTGACAAAAGACATATGAAAAGACACAACATTTAAACACATACAATAAGATACGTCTCTGCCATGTTCATCTAGTACACAACTAAATCATTTTCCTAGGTTTATTAAAAATAACGTTACACAAAAAATAAAATGACATACGACATACATAGTCTAAAGCATAACATTGTCATCATAAGTTAATCATGCATTAGGACAAGATCAGGGACACAGGCTATTGTTTGATCTAGACTTGGTTTTCATTGCTGCTCCTCTTCCCACGTGAGAACATCATTAGCAGACGTCTCTTTGCGGCCTCCGTAAGAGTCTTCGGCTAAAGCAAAATGCAATGATAATGTTTTATTATCAAATATAAAGCGATACTTGGTTATTGCGTAAGAAGAAAAATGCTAAGCAAATATTTCAGACCGATGCATCGAATCTGTCTCAAATTACTTCATATTCTGAACCTTTTAATACGTTTCCGTTGCAGAACCGAGTACCCCTGTGGCAAACAACTGCATGTCATTATCATATCGCCAAATTCAAATTTAATACATTTCATTATCAGGAACTTATGTTTAACAGTTCTCGTACGTGAGCATCCGCCTTCTTCACATCTTGTGCGCATGTGTAGATGAATTCACCAATCAGCACGACGAGAGCCAACGTCATGCCTCCATACACCAGCACGAACACACCCAACATGTCCTGTAGTCCAATCACAGAGGATTCCAGCACAGTCTGGTCTGTACCGGAACACTCTTGACTTTTGATCCTAAACGAGAATGTAATGTAATTCCACTGGATATTGTTGTTGTATTATCTTTATATGCTTCATATAACGTTAGAGCTAGTTTAATTGGGACAAAAAAAAGTATCGATAAGTGCTGAAGTCACAAGAGTACTTTAACATCCTAGAACAAATATCATCGATCAAATCAAGAATAAAACATTTTTTACGCCTAATATTCATTTTCAGCAGCCTAATATTGGCTGTACCTTTCTGACAATGAAAAGTCTAGGTTTCGCACTCATTAATTCTATTGAAGTAAGAAACGATCATTTTGCAATTTGTTTGCTCATTATGCTATGAATAGTGACAACAGTACTCACCACTTGGCGTCCAAATCGTCGAATACACCCCGTTCTTTCGCAGCCACAATAACCTTGTTGAACTCCACGGTGTATTTGGAGTTCTTAGGCAGGAACATCCCGTACCCTGTCTGCCAGAACAGCCGTCCGACTGTCTGTAGATCGCAGGCTTGACGGCTAGCCTGCAGAGCAGATGAACAAAAAAACCGTGCCAAAATCATATATACGAAAATGAAATAAATCTCTATTACAGTTTCTTCAATCTCGTGAGATGTTTGGTTTTCTAAGCAGAATGTTCCAAAAGGTCCAATGACAGTTTCACTTCAGGTAACAAAATACCAGAATATTTTAAGGGCGTACATATGGAAATGGATGTTTAAAAACACGTCAACTCACGTGGAAGTCCAGTTCAGCGCTGTCTGTGAACAGCGCATATTTCCCCTGACGCATCTTGTCAAGCCCCTCCTGTAGGGTGTCCACAAGGACTGTCTCTTCTTTGGCCTTCATGACGTCTCCCAGTGAGTGGTACGGTTCAGTAGTTGTGGTCTTGAAGGACTCCCAAGTCGCGTAGGTTCTAATAGCACCGTAGGAGATCTCCGTCTAAACATTCAAAATATATGAGAGCGATAAGTATGCATTTGACATAGTAAAACAATGGACACATCTGATGTAATGTTATACATCGTGTAACCACACCATAAGTGTTTTTCCCATCACCACTTTAGGCCGTTAATTGTAATCTATCATACCTGTCCAATTAGGTCCTCAGCAGAGCTGATAGAGTTGTCTACGTTCCTGACGGTCAGGAAAGCTGCCAGGTTGGCCGTGTAAGTTGAGATGGCCACAAGGATGCCGACTCCCCAGAAAAATGCAGAAACACGACCTAGACGAAAGACAAATTCGAATCGATGACAAAGAAACACTAGAAGACTTGTGATCTTTATCAGAGGAAGATTTTACTGATGTTTTATCTGAAGTAGAGCACAAATCATGATTCAGGAATATCATACCTGCTAATGACCTTGGCAGGAACTCCGGACCCAGCTGAACCAGAGCCACGAATGACTGCCACACAGCTTCCCAGAAACCCGTCTCTTTGTCTTCATCTTTGTCCTTAGATGCATCACTCTCATTGTCACTGTTAGGAATAAAGCAAATCAGTTGCATTGATTTGGATGTTATCTGATGAAAAATAGGTGAAACGAAAGTGTCTTACAATATCACATTTAAGATACTGTCATTGTCTTATGATGAGGTAAGTTGAAAATACGGATGCATCTCATATTTTTGCTCATCATCCACATTTAGGTGTCTATAAGTATCCATTTTCCAATGTTAAGATTATGAACTGAAGGAGTACGGACGCTTTACTTCTTACATGTTCTTTGTTGCTAAGTTGGCCACGCCCTGAAAAAGTCCTACCGCCAAGGCCGTCAGCAATATGGTGGCCCATAGTTCTGCCTGGAATGGGCTGATAAAGCCCCAGGTATTTGAAGTCCTGGAAATAGTTAAAGATTCTACTTTAATCAGCATGAAGAAGGTCAACAATCACGACTTTGCTAATAAATGTAAGACGAGAATATCTCAGTGTGAGCGAATGTGGATTAGAGGTCGTTGATCAGTTCAATGTTTTGCAGTCCGTCAAGATATTCCCCATACAGAAAGTTGGCATGATAATGAATTAAAGCACCTTGATTCCGTTTTTTTCATGGCAAACGTCACTCCGTTGTCGTAGTATGGAAGTGTGAAATCTCCAACTGACTGTCTTTCAGACGTGATGGACAGAGGAGCAAGAGCGATGTCTGCTTTCTGTGAAGAGTTAAGCATACTACATTGAGTAACGTAACATAAGCCAACTCTTCTGAAAGTTATGTAAGACCTTGCCGTGATATCAACATTTTCGCACTTCCATGAGTTGCTAGCTGTCGATGGTAATAGAGCTAAAGGAAAACAGTAGCCTTACCCCATACAGTACATCGCCGACCAGTCCAGTCCATTTCCCTGTTTGTGAGTTGTAGATGCCGTAATGCCCATCATCGACTTCGTAGTACTCGTACTTAAACCCGAGCTGAGTGGACAACCATGAGAACAGATCCATGCAAAATCCTGAAAAGTCACAAAAATATTTTGAAATTCATACACATGTATCATGCAATCTATAATTCACATACCAAAGAACCTACAATCAACAAGGATATGATAGCATCTATGAAAACGCAAAAACACTTCCTGTTCTATAAAAAAAATGAAAATATGATACAATGTGACTACACTAACAAGCAGCTGGCTTTTGCCACATACTACATGTCTGCAATGTGTCTAAATAACATTAGGACGTTTGAACAGATTGTTGAGGGTTTTATATAACGGTTACGCGGACTAACCCTGGAATCTGTCGCTCCCCGTTACGTTATTCCCGTCCTTGTCCACGTCTGATATCAGCACAAAGCCATCCGCTGCGATAGTGACCACACGCAGGGTTCTGTTGCTCAAGTCAGACACGTAAGGATCAACTTTGGTTGACCCACCCATGAACTTTACATCTCCGTCTGAGTTCATGTTCAGCCCTTCGGGTAGATTCCAAGCGCCAACCTAGAACAATAAAAACCCAACGCTAGGAGCAAAAGCACAGATCAAATGACAAACGAACCAGCAGCAGAAACGCCCTCTAAGCGAAGGCGTAGCCTCTAATGGAACATTTGCAATGAAGACAATTTGTGGATAGGGCAGTAGAAGATATTTCTTTGCGTACCTTCTGCCAACCATTGCTTTTCAGGTTCACAATATTGTACTCTGCATCTGCTCTTGCCCCCGCCGAGTCAAAATGAATGTAGCCTGTCACTCCATCTGTTTTCACCTATAACAGCAAAGCATCATTTTTCCCCGTAAAGATGTATTTAAGATGTGTACATAATATATACACATATATGAATTGAATATTTCAATATCCACTGGTGATTGCAAGAGACATGATTACTTCGATGCTCTCATTGAAACGAGAAAGTAGTTTGCTATCGGCGTAACCTTCGCACAAAAATGTCATTTGATGACGCTTAAAGCATTTATTAAACGCTTAAAGCATATAAAAATATGATATTTCAAATACCTGTTTCAGATACTGTAGAACCATAGAACCGTCTACCCATGGCCGTGATTCGCTTCCATCGCAGCCACAGTCCAGCGGCTGAGGAGTCACCGTGACGCCGTCTGCCTGAAGGTTCCTCAAGGCTTGTGCGAGAGCCAGGACGGCATCTGCCCACCTGGCGGTGTAAGGCTGGGGGAAATTATGTCAAAGATTCGAACGTCTCACAGTTTTTTTTTTTCCATATGTGACACTTTTTGGACATTTTATCAATGACACATAAAACTAGTAACATCATTACCTATTGTAACACCTACCCCTATATCTCTAACTCCTGCTCCCGGATACACCACTGGGTTGGCTGACCTCCACTTTGCCATGAATGCCTCGCTGTGGCCGCCATTGGTTGAAGGAGACATCGGTCCCACAAGGCCTTGAAGGTAATCAAGAACAGTCACTGTCGCATCGTTGAATTTGAAAAGATCCTGTGGCATCAAAACATGATGAGATTAGTACATTAGTGGTTCTGCTGGCTAAGTAGAAGAAAGCGATTATCTACGGTTAGGGATTACAACAATCAAGAGAATGCCTGAAACTCACACGTTGATAGCTAGTTACACCATCGCTGACCACCCAAGCCCAGCCTGCTCCGGTCATGTCCATGGTGCTGGCTTCTCGTAAGATCTCAGCTGCGAAAGATGCCAGGCAGTGAAGGACAATAATGCGGGTTCCTGTGCGGTGATTACAAAGATAGTTATTCTATAAATGGCTTGCGATATTGAATAATTATTACCCAATGTTGACATATTTATGTAATCATTGCCTTCGTGAGTCTTTTTGTAAGAATCTGACTCACCATTTGACACTGCGTTAAAAATGTACATTTAACATTAACCTGTGTCCTTGATGGCCTTCAACTGTTCATGAACCTCAATGTCTGCAGCAGTCTCTGTCGGGTCGAACGACTGTATGGTGTGAATACGCCATCCTTTCTGGCCTGCAAGATCCTGAAACTCTTTAAATCCATGCGTTCCTACAAAATAACAGGTCAGAATAAAACTTTGAAGCAAGAATAGTTTTTTGAAAATTCTGATATGGACTAGATTTAAATGGCACTATATGAAGGCACTTCAGCGTATAATGGTATGATTTAGAAGCATGGTGTAAAGGAAGACAGTGTCATACCGTAGTCATCGTTAGAGACAAAGATGCTCATCTGGTCCCAACTGAAATGCTCCAACAGGTCGATGAGAGCCTTGCTAAGCACACTGTCTGGCCAGGAGATGCGGACCAGCTGCGGGTACTGCTGGGCGTTCCTTAAGGTGGGGTCTGTCGCTTCAGGAGCGATCTGTGGTAAGGACAGCCCAGTACTCACGGGACTAGCAGCCTTTACCTATTAGAATGCGGTTGAACAACACCATAAGTATTATGATTATCATCATCATCATTATCAACATCATCAAATTTGATAAGCTACATGTACAGCAAAGATTATGTCCAACAAAATTAAGTTAATGCCTTACACTGGAGTATGCATCATTAGAGAGTTATTTGATCTATGACGTTATGATTCGTGTCACTCTTTCATTATGTGAAATGAATTGATCATAACAGGGACACAAAGAATCTCTCTTAAGCTGTAAGCACGACCTTTGTAACATTGGGAGCTACATTTGTTGGCGCCAAGACTGAACCTGAACAAATGGTATGCAGGTATGACTATTGTGACTTGCCTGTGAAGATAGAATCGGTCCCATAACAGCCACAACGCCTTGTGATGTCTGGAAACATTCTACAATAAACATGTTGTTAGTGAAGTCTGTGAAATCAAGCGTCATGTCAAGGCGAGCAATTTTAGCTATAACTCAACAATGATTGTTTTCATGATTTTAGACACTTTGAAACACATGCGGTACATGAATGACTCGACTTCATAAGAAATAGAATGTTACCCAAATGAAATTAACGCAGTACCCTTCGCTAATTACTTATAGCTGGGCACCCGAGGTAATGGTATACTAACCATGTTGTATCATATCCAAGAATGCGAGTGGCGTTGTTGTGTTCTCGATGTACTCAAGAGTAACGTTGGGAACGAGTTGCTTCTCGTTCACATACTCCACAGCAATCTTCATGGCGGACGAAGCGGCAGGAAAGTTTGACACAGATAACGCACCTGTGGGATCAGAGGAGACTAAATATGTACATACGTCGGGCATATACAGTGATAATGTGTAATTACTAATAGGCAGTCTTTCTGGTGTGTCATCCGAACCAATGAAATTCATATCTACACAGGAGGTGACCAGTTAGCTGATGAATATGAAGTCCATCAAACGTTAAAAGAAAAGATATAGTTAATTGTAGCCCCCACCAAGTCTTCATACGGGGTTGTGGTTTCGGGAATTCGTAAAAAGAACGGGGTAAATAATTGGCTAGGGGATTGAGCCTTTTAGTGCTGTATGGTGGTCAAAATCAACGTTATTGTTCCTATAGAGTAGTTAGTCTGGTAGAGACTACATCATGTTAAGTGTGCGCAAAAGATTATATGCGTTTCTAGCCCACATACCCAATATGTCTGTCCGTGCGGTAAACAATATGCTGATGGCACCTCCAACATGGCAATGTAATGTATATATTATGTTTTATTGATGATAGTGTGATAATTCTTATTTTGTCATATCTACTACAAACCATGCACCTGTACCAAGAAAACTTTACATTTGATAGAACAAGAATAGTTCTCCCTGTCCTGAAGTATCCTTTACAGAGCTCTTTCCCACAAAAACGCAATAGCTTACTCACCAAACCGCACAACTCTGTCCGCCGTAACAAAGGATGCTGCAGTAACCAAAAGCAGGGCTGCTCTACCAAATACAGTTGCCATGTCAGTATTTCACCGACAGCAACAGCTCTATCAACGACCGGCCACAAAAATCGTGACCTGCCCTGTGTTGGTTTCTGGACTTCTCTTTCAACAATGCCCATTTATCACACACCTCTGGTAAGCTAATTGCAATTACACCTCTATTCAATTTGCGTCACTATTTTAATAAAAAAATAGTACCCGACCTTGTACAAACAAAAAGGCCAATGAAGTCGATGATGAGGGTAGAATAGGTGATTGAATATTTCATGATGCACATCATGCAACTGCGAACACCTGTGGAGTCATCTATAGTCCGACGCTGTAATTTGCCTTTTCTGTTTACAACCATTGCTATAACAATGACTCACATGGCAGATTTTAACGGTGATGTAGAGTGCACAATTAGTGGGTGTTTACCCACTTAAGTACCACTTCGAACATCAATATTTCAAATTCATTTACTTACCTTTCACGCCAAGACACTGTGCAATGTTACTGTTTTTTAAACTTTGCGTTTCGATATTCAGTAGCGTTTAATGCTTAACGTCTTGGGATACTTTGGCATTGCAAGAATGCTTTTTGTGTGACAGGTCAATGATGATTGTAATTGACAAGGGATGTGCTTTTTCACAAAACTATAGACCTTTCAAGTTGCCTGATTAAATTGCGCTCCTGACTCACCTTCATTTGATGACTTAAACCTTTATTCATGTAACCTTAACAGTCGGCTGCCAGTATTTTTGATCGGATGATACATATTTTTAAAACAGTTTATTTGTTTTTTTTTTCATTACCACGGATTGCACCCTACGATTCATGACATGAAAGCAAACACAGAATGACAAAAGGAAATGTTTCCTTGCATGTGCTGTGGCATGATCAATGGTATACTTCAATGCACCTCACGATGCTGTAACATATTGGTTTCAGCGTAGAGGACTTTAGGTTTCATAATTTTACACCATAGAAATAAAGAAGGGTAAAGACCATGACATACAGGTCTTTATAAGAAGAATGTTTTTCTCAGTGCTAGTGCAATTGCGCCGCCTAGTGTATCTAGCAAACTTTGCAAGAAGTCATCAACCTGAGATATCAAGGGTAAGTTACCACCTCATCACTGTATTCTGACACATTATTTAAGACACGTATATCCATATCGTTTAATCGACCACCAGTTAGTAATAAGCCATCTATAGAGCGTGTAGTTCTGTAGGCTATCATTATTACCTTCGCCCAGTGTGTCATTTTTAGCTGAGCTTCCTCTACGAATAGTTCTGTCTTCAGGCTATTTGGTAACTCAAGCCATCATCGCCAACATGCATTATTCACACATCCGTTCCTATTTTGTATATATCTTTGCATTATATTATTATTAGACAGCACAATCCTGTAATAAGGATTAATTTCCCACAATAGATATAATACCTACGCCCTAGCAAGACTATTTGATAGCATAACATCTTATGAAGTTGAACATGCTTGTGAATTCTGATCAAAGTCAGGGCCAATGGCTAATGTTTGAATTGGGGTTGTTCCTGGTGCTGCTTTCCTTTGAATACCTACGGGAGAACATTCCCTTCAGGCGTGTCTTTGCTGCTCCTGCAAGAGTCTTTGGCTAAAGAAATAAGAAAGTGGTATTTTGTTAAATTGCGTGATAAATGGAAAGTATGGTAAAAAAACTAGGTAAACATTCACCGGCAATGCACCAGAATTATTTTAAATTATTTCCCAAACCTTTGAAAACGTTCGAAAAAAAAGAGACCCTGTCTTGAAAAAGAATACGACTACATATCAAAATCGTTTCTCTGAGTTCAGAATTCCAACATTCCGTTTATCCGGTCTAAAAGTATGATATAAATACTATCCTCTTACATGAGCATCCGACTTCTTCACATCTTGTGCACATGTGTGGATGAATTCACCAATCAACACGATGACAGCCAACGCCATGCCTCCATACACCAGCACGAACACACCCAACATGTCCTGTAGTCCGATCACAGAGGATTCCAGCACACTTTGGTCTGTACCGGAACACTCCTGGCTTTTGATCCTAAAAATGAAAGTCTACAGGATTTTCTGTTGTTTCCTCTCCTTGTAAAAGGGAGATTTTATTGGACAGCAAAGGATCGACAAATTAAAGATATACATGATTATCTATATCTATATTTACATCTGTAAGTCGCGTACCTTCTTGCAAATCACAAGTCTAGGTTACATATTCTTCTCACTAAAGCCCCCCTCTCACCGGACCCGCGGCACGCTGGCGGCGTGGCTGCGTCCTAAACTGGATTTGTGTTACCCTTGACTTTCTAATGAGACTATCATTCAAACGTACAAGTATGACCCAAAAGACAACAAAACACACAAAGCTTAAAAAGATTCGTTTTTTTTTTGTCGATGAAATTCGTTGAGTGCTTTGTCAATTCGATCGGCCTCTGTGTCGCCGCCAGCGTGCCGCGGGTCCAGTGAGAGGGCGGTTAAGTAAGTAGTTTTGATGAAGTAAGACACGGCCTCTTTTAACTTTTTGAAGCACATTCCAGCCTCTTTGCCTATTAACTGTACATGTGTAATAACAGCACTTACCACTTGGCGTCTAATGCGTCAAATACACCCCGTTCCTTTGCAGTCACAATGATCTTGTTGAACTCCGATGTGTATTTGGAGTTCTTAGGCAGGAACATCCCGTACCCTGTCTGCCAGAACACTCGTCCAATTGTCTGTATGTCACAGGGTTGACGGCTAGCCTGCAGAGTAGATGAACCAAAGCTCGTACGAAAATGATAAACACCAGTCTGAGAGTAAAAGCTCTCCCGCACCATTTACGTGTCCCTTCTCTCCCGTTTCGTCTTTTTTTGCGAGATGTTTGCGATAGTTTTATTTAAGTCAAATGGACTATGAAATTTACCATCCGTTTTACTTTGAATTAAAAAACAAATGTAAAATTTTAAATCGATTTCTACTCACGTGGTAGTCTAGTTCAGCACTGTCCGCGAACAGCGCATATTTCCCCTGACGCATCTTGTCAAGACCCTCCTGTAGGTTGTCCACAAGGACGGTCTCTTCTTTGGCCTTCATGACGACTCCCAGTGACTGATACGGTTCAGTAGTACTGGTCTTGAAGGACACCCATGTCGCATACGTTCTTACTGTGCCGTATGAGATTTCCTTCTAAACATGTGAAAAGAATATGTAAGGTAACTTTGGGCCGTACGGCAATACACAGCCTAAACTTAATATCTTAACGTTTTTGGTATCACGTTTACAACGACTCATCATGATTTTTAGCCTCAGGCGGTTAATAGTGTTTTATCATACCTGTCCGACGAGGTCCTCAGCAGACGTGATGGAGTTGTCCACGTTCCTGACGGTCAGGAAGGCAGCCAGGTTGGCCGTGTAAGTTGAGATGGCTACAAGGATGCCGACTCCCCAGAAAAATGCCGAAAGGCGGCCTATACGAAAATGGGGTCAGATCGATGACAAAGCAACGTCATAAAACCTTCCTTATAATCTTTTACATAAAGATTTTACCTAAGTAGAGTCTTTGATGAAGAAAACCACATGACTGCTTTGGAAATATTGTACCTGATGACGACCTGGGCAGGAACTCGGGACCGAGCTGAACCAGGGCCACGAATGACTGCCACACAGCTTCCCAGAAACCCGTCTCTTTGTCTTCATCTTTGTCCTCCTGTGCATCACCTTGCGGTTCGTTGTCACTATAAGAAGTTTTGCAAAGCAACTGTGGTGAGTTGGATGATGTCTCAGCCAAAATGCTTCATTAAACTTAAAATACGATGACTGATTTATAATGAGCTAAGATAAAATTGAGGAACCAGCTCGAACATTTGTCATCCGGCTACATATTGTGCCGATAATCAACCAATTTGGAAAGTTTACTTACTATATAGTATGATAATCAGTCGACAAAGAAAGTTCCCAAGACGTAGCATTTAACTGAAGGGATAAGGACTCGTTACGTCTTACATGTCCTTTGTTGCTAAGTTGGCAACGCCCTGAAAAAGTCCCACCGCCAAGGCCGTCAGCAATATAGCGGCCCACAGTTCTCCCTGGAATGGGCTGATGAAGCCCCAGGTATTTGAGGTCCTGGAATTGATTAAATATATCAATTCAATAATACATTAACCTGGAGAAAGGGCATAAAAAGGATTCGTCACGATATACCACATACAAGCATTTGACATTGTTGGAACTAACTGCACCTTGATGCTGTTTTCTTCATGGCAAACGTCATTCCGTTGTCATAGTACGGAAGAGTAAACTCCCCAGCTGTCTGTCTTTCAGACGTGATGAATAAAGGGGCCATGGTCATGTCTGCTTTCTGTAGAAGATCAAGTGTTATGCATTGTATAACTCACGCCAACGCTACAGACAATCAAATACAGCCATGTCGTGAAACCAAAATATTTTTTTCGTTTGCATGTTGCAAGGATCCCTATATTTATATTCCATAGATTCAAAGATGTCTACTTTTTATATTTTGTTAGAAAATTAGGAATGTTGGGTATTCTCCCTACAGCAAAATGACAATTAGAAATTGAAATAACGCCTGATGATTACAAGCAACGATGTCTGGTCATGAGTTGCCATCAATGGGAATTGAGGATAGCAATAGGCTTACCCCATACAATACATCGCCAATCATTCCATTCCATTTCTCTGATGTCGAGTTGTAGATGCCAAACTGTCCATCTTGGACTTCGTAGTACTCATACTTGAACCCAAGCTCAGTGGACATCCATGAGAGCAGGTCCATACAAAATCCTGCAGAAGGCCCCGATATGTATACACAATTGAAAACCCTTTGAATACATCCATAGCATGCAATTTATGAATCTGATAAAAAGTCCATTTGTACAATAAACAAGTCGATATGTTGTGGTACAGATGAAAATAAGTTACAGAAATCTGATGCCATGTCTTAATCAAAATATGCACATATGTTGTCCGTCAGCTTCCATCTAAAAGCTAATCAGATAAAAAAACTTTGCTCCTCCAAGATGCATCACATTCTATACATTTTGAAATTTCTATATACAGGTGCATATTTTAAGCACATGCATTGACATATTCCAAATTAACCTGTGACGTTTGAACAGATTGAAGTTGTAGATTTAATACAAATGTAGGATTGACTAACCCCGGAATCTGTCGTTCCCTGTTACGTTATTCCCGTCTTTGTCCACGTCTGATATCAACACAAACCCATTTGCAGCCTTAGTGACCACGCGCAGGGTTCTGTTCCTCAAGTCAGACACGTACGGATCCGCTTCTGCTTATTAGATACATTTGTCAGGCATATAATTTGATAATAGCATGCTAGTTGTTACTATGCAGTATTTGCTACATATTACCCAAAGCAATGGAATAGAAATATACATCATTGCCATTCAGCTGAAATCCATGATATCATCAAAATAGCAATCGTTTAAGTAAAAGATGTCTGAATGTACATGAAACAAGATGCTGTTCTTACCCCCCCTCATACCCTACAGAAATTCAATAACCTTTTCTTAATGATAGTGTGATGATTTGTACTACGTGGTCTTTTCCCGCATAATCATTACAAACCATATATTCATCAACCCTGAATCTGTATTGACAGTAAATAGAAAAAAGGAAAGCGCTCTATGGCATAAAAAAGTAAGCCAACTCACCAAACCGTATAACTCTTTCCGCCGTCACAAAGGATGCTGCAGTAACGAAAAAAAGAGCTGCTCTACTAAATACAGTTGCCATGTCAGTATTTCCCCGACAGATGGTTCTTTACAATATAACAACACCCATATCTACGACCGACCCGGTGTCAAGCGAAATACGTGACTTGCCAAATACATGAGAGGTCATGAAGTCGGCAATTATTTGGCTTGGCATACACGCCAAATTGGTGCGCTGTGCCATAACACATGAGCCACACGGTCCGCATGGGGGTTTCGAATATGCTGAATGCATTTTGCTCGGCTAGTACACTGAATTCAAAGATTACTTCAAAATATTGTAGTCTAATCAATTAAAGGCTAAAATTGTCCAAATCATAGGCAGACAATTTCACAGACGACATAGGGCTGGTCGTCAATTTTAGTTTTCGCGGCCTCTGATTGGCGGAGTGCGTGACCTCTCACGTATTTGGCGGCGCAAGGATTTCGTTCCACACCGGTTTTCCGACTGTCTTGCCGGTTTAGCACGCACCTCTACTTCGCTAATTGCATTATAGTTTATACCTCCATCCAAATTGCGATACTAACTTGATAAAGAAATTGGAATCAACCTCATTGTCATTGACATTAGACAGATTAATGTTGCCAGCCTTTATGATTTATTTATTTATTTGCTTATTTATTCAAGATAGCTGGGTTGCCCCCTCAAGTTATAAAAGTTAAAATTTTCAATAGGGCACAGAATGTATATATACATGAATAAAGCATAAGCCATGTTAATTTCAGTCCGGTGGAGACAATGGTGAACGACACTCTGTAGAACAAACAAAATCCGCCAAAACGAAATCGTTGTCCATAACTGAAAGTCGTAGCCGTTCCAAAGTCAAAAATCATTAACGTGGAGGTTAGAAGTCAAGAAATTACACGTGCATATCAAGGCGCTTTTAACTGTCTTAAGTAGAGGGGGTCGACAAAGTCCAAGGACAAAACTTCGCGACACCCACTTGGGAAATGGTTAACACGATTAATGCTAGAGTTGGATGTTAAAAGTAAAGCCGTATCGGAAATCCAAAATTAAAGCTGGTGAGGCCATTGCTATTGTAAATAAAGTACCTTTTATTTGGTTACTTTTTCAAAATGATCTTTGTCCTTCCTTGTACAACTCCTTATAAAACATTCCTGTTATTTCTTATAGTATGTAATAGATTTCGTTCCTCTGTGAAATGTGATCTCTTTACAGTATCGGGAAGGTGATAATGTGAAAATTGCCTCATACGGACATACGACATTGTTTGCCCAATTATTAATCCCAATTTTCCAATGAGCCAAACCTGAATATTGTGATTTTTCTTTAGTTTCAGTAATAGAAAGGTGTAAATTTCATCAAAGACGCTTTTTTATGCAAATACCTGTACAAAAGAATGGGTAACATGTTTAAAATCATTGTTGATTCGAATGGACGAAAGATGCGGCTTTTCACAAAACTATATATGCACCTTCCAGGTTTCCTGATTAAGATGCGCTCCCGGGGACCCACACTGACACACCAGTGACAAATCTCTCCCCGCATATCGATGCTTAGAGATTGGGTGGGGTGGTTGTGAGTGATGCAGTGCGAGGTCGTGGCCTTGAACAATGTGAAGTGATGGAAGGGTGACGATGACCCTAACCATTACGTCGATGAAGGTTAGACATCCAGGTAATAAGATATGCCAAAAAAAGTTATTCACGCAACTGCATATGGCTTTCGAAACGGTAAGACGTTTCAGACCGACGTAGCAAAGGTATCACGGCCAATGTCATTTACAGATTCAAATGTCAGGAACCGAACTGTAATAACGCGTACGTTGGTAGACTAGTCGGCCACTAAGAGCAAGGTATAGAGACCATTGGAGAGAGAGTGCTAACGGCTACTTTTCAGCCATGTTCCACCACCTACAACACAGTCAGGGACACTATGTCAATCTCGAATCCACTGATATCCTTGATCGCGAATGCGATGATGTACAGGTTTGCATAAGAAAAATGCTCCTTCCTAGTGCCAGTGCAACTGCGCCGCCTAGTGCAACTCATAAACTTGGCAAGCAGACATCAACAGGAGACATCAAGTGTAAAGCGGGTATCTCATTGGACTGCGGCATGTTGGCGAATGTCATTCGCATGCAGTCGCCAATGTACCGCAGTCGAATGCGATACCCGCTTTAGGCAGTGTAAACCTAAGCGGCCATGAAGTGATGTACATTCTTTTGACATTCACTTCAATTTGTCGACGTCGCGATCTTTATTGCTTGACCCTTGAATGGTTATACATTTGATCCATAGACAACGATTTTGTTTTGACATGTCAGTGTTTTCTGTTCTACTGATTTTCGTCCACTTTATTAGTCGCCACCTATGACCTACTTAGACTTCATGGAAATCAACTATAAGTCGGAGGGGGCGACCCAGCTGTCTTGAGATGAAATGGACAAATAAATGAATCACAGATACTCGCGACAGCATTTATTTCAATGAAGATGGTTACCACTTCTTTATCAATTTAGTATCGCAAGTTGGATGGAGGTATAAAGCAATTAGTGTACTAGAGGTGTGATAAATTTGGTACTTTTGGAAAGAAAATAAGTTGGAAAACCAACACAGGGCAGGTCACAATTTAGTGTTCACAGCGTATAAGGTTGTTGCTGTTGGGTTAGAAAGGGAATACCGACATGGCAACTGTACTTAGTAGAGTATCCCTGTTGTTGGTTGCTGCAGCATCCTTTGTTATGGCGGACAGAGTTGGTGAGTCGGCACACGTTTTTTGTGGGATAGAGCTCATAATAGGACATTACAGGCCAGGAGGGTGTCCATTACCTTTGTTCTATTCCTGTCAAAACTTTAGGGTACAGATTTAGGGTTGGTGGACATATTGTTTGCAATGAGTATTTATGGGAAGACCACGACATGATAATCACCACACTACCATTCAGAAAATGTTATTGGATTGCTCAAAGGGGGCGGAAGGCGATCACCATCGTATTCCCTGTAAATTCTATATTATCTATTGACCGAATGGCCACTGACTTAATAGATAAGGGTTTTGATATATACTGCCATTGTTTGGGTCTGCAGAAGTCGATCCGTTCGTGTCTGACTTGAGGAACAGAACCCTGCGCGTGGTCACTATTCCCGCGAATGGGTTTGTGTTGATATCAGACGTGGACAAAGACGGGAATATCGTAACAGGGAACGACAGATTCGGTGGTTAGTTCGTCTCTTATATTTGTACTAAAGCTACACCAACTTCAATCTATTTACGCACAGTCATTACATGTGCTTATCTATTTGTATATAAAACATGCTGCAACTTAGAGCATGCTGCATCTTAGAGCAACAACAACGGTTTATCTCGAGCTCCTTAGAAGGAAGCTGATGGACAACTTACATGCAACTAAAGACATGGCAGCAGATCTCTGTAACATACTAACATCTATACAATTGCAAACATAGCCTTATTATAATTGTAGCTTCTTTGTTATCTGATCCATAGCTAGCATGCTACAGATATATATTTAAAAAAATATGTTTCCGATGATATATTGGGGCCCTCTACAGGATTTTGTATGGACCTGTTCTCGTGGATCTCCACTGAGCTTGGCTTCAAGTATGAGTACTACGAAGTCCAAGATGGACATTAAGGCATCTACAACTCGACATCAGGGAAGTGGAATGGAGTGATTGGCGATGTAGTATATGGGGTAAATATATTATCATCATCAATTTCCATTCATGATGGCAACTCATGACCAGACATCTTGTACTCTATGTACTATGTAAGTGTGGTCATTATAAACCTTGAAAATTATTTTAATGTCACGGCACGGCACGGCCTTATTTGGTTTTCGGTAGCGTTGGCGTAGGATGCTAAATGTAATACGCTTGATTCTCCACAGAAAGCAGACATCGCAGTTGCCCATTTGTCCATCACGTCTGAAAGACAGAAAGCTGGGGAGTTTACCCTCCCATTCTACGACAACGGAATGACGTTTGCCATGAAAAAAACAGCATCAAGGTGAATTAATTTCCTACCGTTGGTGATACCAAATGCATGTTGCAGGCTGAAAGTAAATAAACTATTAAATTGATATAAGAATTCGGATCCACATTCGCTGTCACTGAGATATTGCCCTGTTAAATTGATCAGTAAAGTGTTGTTTGCTGAGTCCAATTACATGCCGATATACTATCAAATCATCTTTATAACTTTTAGGACTTCGAATACCTGGGGCTTCATCAGCCCATTCCAGCCAGAACTATGGGCCACCATATTGTTGACGGCACTGGCAGTGGGACTATTTCAGGGCGTGGCCAATCTAGTATCAAAGAACATGTAAGACGCCTTTATTCCTTTAGTTCAAAGTCTGGGGAAATGTTTATGCTGACTAGATTAAACTAAGTGTAAACTATCCATGGTTTCCAGTATTGTTGCTTAGCGACATCATATGTGGCCGATAGACGAATATTTGAGATGCATACTTATCTTTGCCTTGGCTCATCAAACCTCACCTCATTTAAGGATGCAATATTGTAAGACACTATTTCTGTTTAACTCATGTTTTGCCTGAGAAAATTTCCAAATCACTGCAACTGTTTGCTACACTTCTAACAGAGACAACGAAGGTGATGCACCTGAAGACAAAGATGAAGACAAAGAGACGGGTTTCTGGGAAGCTGTGTGGCAGTCATTTGTGGCTCTGGTTCAGCTGGGTCCGGAGTTCCTGCCAAGGTCATTACCAGGTATGATATTCCTAAATAGTTTATGTGTATTGCCTCTTAAGTTGGCACTAAACGTTAGAAAACTTGATTTGATGGATCATTTCTCCGTTGTTACTTTATCAACTGTATAGAATTAAGTGTCATTGGAAAGCCTATTTTATACCAAGTTTGTCAAGAGCCTCAGTCTATTCACAGGTCGAATACCAGAGTTGACTATGCGAGTGAGTCACACTTCAAAAGTGCCGAAATGATTTCCCTGCCAACAATGACAGGGGTATTTTGCCACTTTTTTAAGGCGATCTACTTACAGCCTCAGTTATAGTGCTCGCTGCACAAATGCGTGATATCAATAAATGAGGCATCATTGAAAAGGAAATCATATAAGCTTTTCAATGATATTACACATTATATCAATCACTTAAAAACAATTAACGGACACATGATGAAAGGAGATGTCGTGCTCAACCAATCAATGTACTTTTATAACAAACATTGAAGCTTCCCAATGTTACATAATAGGATGCATTTGATAAATTATTCACGGACATATGATCGACCGAAATGAAGTTTCCCAACTTTGTGCCAAGTTTAGACAACTTTAGGGTATTACGGTAAAAGCATTATCTGATATAACAAGGTTACCGGCAAGGTCTAATGCTGCTTTGTCATTGATTCGACTTAATTTCATCTAGGTCGTATTTCTGCATTCTTCTGGGGAATTGGAATCCTTGTGGCCATCTCAACTTACACGGCCAACCTGGCAGCTTTCCTGACCGTCAAGAACGTGGGATACTCTATCAGCTCTGCCGAGGACCTCCTTAGACAGGTATGAAAGAACACTATCAACTGCATAAGAATGACAATTGCTCCTTGAAGTAATACCAAAAACGTTAAGATATTATGTTTGGGGTGTATACTGCTGTACGATACAGGTATAGATACTGAATCTACATCTTTTTCGCGTGTTTAGAAGGAAATCTCATACGGTACAGTAAGAGCTTATGCGACATGGGAGTCCTTCAAGACCAGCACTACTGAACCGTACCACTCACTGGGAGTTACTATGAAGGCCAATGAAGAGTCAGTTATTGTGGAGAACCTACAGGAGGGTCTGGACAAGGTGCGTCAGGGCAAATATGCGCTGTTTGCGGACAGTGCTGAACTGGACTACCACGTGAGTTTAGATGAGTTTAATAGAAAGTTGACATGTTTTTTTGTAAATCATCTGGAGTAAAGCGGTCAGTTGATTCCATAGCCTATTCGGCAGTTGTGCTCTGCTGAAAAAAGTATTTTAAATATGATACTGCACATGAGGTCCTGGAGTGTTTTTTCTTGTGTATGCCCAATCGGCTTTTAAAAAATATCGCAAACATTTCGCAAAAACAGTCGAAACGGTTGACCAGGGGTGCCAAAGAATACATACGAATTTTACGGAATACATACGAATTTTACGGAATACATACGATCCATTACTAGAAACATACACAGATGCACAAAGTATTTTTTAAATTTAGTTAATAGAAATTATACCAGAAAGAATGTACAGAAATTAAAAGTTTCAGACAATACTTTCACTTGTAACCCAGAAGAAATTTTAACCAAACAAACTGAATTTTATTCAAACTTGTACTCCTTTAAAGACCCTCCATTGCCCCTAACCCCTGAGAATTCTCAACAGTTTTTCCCTATAGATTATGGTAGAGTATTATCGAATGAGCAACAGCTGGGCTGTGAGGGACATATCACAGAGAAAGAACTATTTGATGCAATTAATACCTTTTCAAATGGTAAATCTCCTGGTTTAGACGGAATTCCTGTTGAAGTTTATCGAAAATTTTATTCTGTATTTAAAATTCCCATGCTTGAATGTTTTAATTATTCACTAGCACAAGGTTTCCTACCCAATACCCAGAAACAAGGAATAATTTCTTTACTGTTAAAACAAGGTAGTGATGGGAAAGATAAAGACCCTACATTATTAGACAATTGGAGGCCCCTTACATTGCTATGTTGTGATTATAGAATACTTTCAAAATGTTTAGCTTTAAGAGTAAGATCTGTTATTAATGATATTATTCATGAAGACCAAACAGGTTTTATTCATGGTAGATTTATAGGAGATAACATAAGACGTATTCTTGAGACCATTGATTATTATGAACAGGAAGATAAACCTGGCCTTATATTTATTGCGGACTATCGAAAAGCTTTCGATACGATCAGATGGGATTTTATCATACGAGCATTAGAATTTTTCAATTTTGGCCCCCAATTTATTGCCTGGATAAAAGCTTTATATAACAATGTTACCAGCTCTGTGTTAAACAATGGTTATATGTCAAACCCTTTTGCCTTACATCGAGGTGTAAGGCAGGGTTGCCCCCTTAGTCCTTATCTCTTTGTTCTTGCTATTGAAGTTTTAGCCATCAAGATTCGCCATAATGAAAACTTGTCTGGCTTATCTGTAAATGGGAGATGTACTAAAATTTCACAGTATGCAGATGACTCTAACTTCCCTTTTGCTCCCAACTTAGACTCCTTTAATGCTCTTCTCCAAGACTTAGACAATTTTTCGCATATATCTGGCCTCTCCTTAAATGTTGAAAAGTGCAAAATACTCAGAATTGGATCCCTAAAAAACAGCAATTTCAAATTGCCTACCCATCTCCCTTTTCAATGGGTGAATGGTAATGTCAAATTATTAGGTATTCATATACCTGAGAATATAGAAACTATTATTGATGTGAATTTTGAGCCTCTCTTGAATAAATTAGATAGAATTTTATGTCCATGGAAAGGCAAAAACTTATCTCTATTTGGTAAAATAGCTATTATTAACTCTTTGATTGTCCCTCAGTTCACCCACCTCTTTCAGGTGCTTCCATTGCCAGACAAACAGTTATTTACACAGTATGAGCGGAAAATTTTCTCTTTCATCTGGAATGGAGGACCTGAAAGAGTTGGCAGAAAAACAATTTATAATTCTATTGACAATGGCGGTCTGAATCTTAAAAACCTATATGCCTTTGCACTCACAATAAAAGCCTCGTGGGTCCCCAAATTATACTTTAATCAACACTGGTTTAGTGCATGGCTTTTAAGAATGCACCCAGCCTTTCACTCAGATCTATTTCCTTTTTTTCAACTCAAATCTATACAGCATGTTAAGTTAAGTTTATTTCTAAGCGAAGTTTTATTGGCATGGTACAGATACCAGTATAAGACCCCCACAGCCCCTCATGATATCAAACAACAAATATTGTTTATGAATGACAATATCCTTATTGAAGGCTTACCAGTTATATTTAATGCCTTTGTCAATCGAAAAATTGTATTTTTAAATGATGTTATGAATCCCAATGGTAGTATGATGTCCTACAATGAATTTACCACAAAACATGGAAATATTTGTAACCATTTTAAATATAGCCAATTGCTCTCAGCAATTCCCAACAAATGGAAATCAGTCTTATGTAATACCTCTCCGGATCAAGTGTGTATCCCTGCAATACAGAATAATAGATGGTTAAAACAGATGAAAATTAATAAGAGTATGTATAAATTCTTTTTAACATGTAACAATCTTATTGATACTTCTCACAAAGTGCAATTATCATGGCTGTACCTCTTTGACACCCCCATCCCCTGGAAACAAGCATATACTTCTTTGATGTTTTGTACTATTGACTCTTCAACAAGATTTTTCCAGTATAAAATTTTGCATAAGTTCTTACCTACAAATAGGCTGTTATATATTTGGAAATGTATTGATACTCCACTGTGCTCGTTTTGCCATGAAGAGGATGAATCATACATCCATGTCTTTTGGGAATGTCCAAATTTAACCCTCTTTTGGGACAAAATCAAAACCTGGTATTACCGTAAAACAACTAGATACTTACTGTTAAACGGATTTAATGTTATTTTTGGAAACTTGTACCTTGGAATTCCCCCCATTGAAAATTTAGTAATATTACTAGCTAAGATTTATATATATAGATGTAGAAAATTTGGTGCCTTGAATTTTGATTCTTTTCTCAATTTCGTTCATTTCTTTTATAAGTTAGAGTATCATATAGCCATGAAGAAAGGCAAACTGGATAAGCACCTGGGGAAATGGGGCACTTTATGCAGTTAAATATCTTGTATATGTATTCTTCTTTCATTTTAACTTAGGTTATTACTATTAATGCTGGAAATTCCTTGATTTCTGTTGCACTACATTTTAATTTCTGTTGGAAAAAGTTTATGTTATCATTATTGTTAATTTATGTTTACATTATTGTTAATTTATGTTACCATTATTGGTATCAATTTTGGTTATTTGTATTGATAACTACACCTTTGTTATTGTTTCTTTTTATGATTTCATATCTGTACACGATCAGTTTTTGCTGGATGGTTTCCTTATTATGTTTTGTTATGTTATGAAAAACCAATAAAAAAAAAAAAAAAAAAAAAAATAAAAAAAGAAACATACGATCCGTACGGAATACATACGATCCATTACGCAGAAACATACGATCCGTACGGAATACATACGATCCATTACGCGGAATACATACGATCCGTACTAATTTGGAGAAATGTCTTGATCACGTGACATCGGCGGCAAATTCAATATGGCGGACTCGGGATAACCAGTTCTTCGTACGATATCGTGGCTTATAAAAGCTTAATAATGGCGTATCCCATTCGGATAAACTCTAAAAATCTCAAGCTGCACTATATTAAGACTGATATAGGCTTAGACCAACTAGGAGGACCAGACAAAGCTAGATTCGGTGCTAGCGCGATGGCCAGCGAATTAGTAATGATCGTATGTATTCCGCGTAATGGATCGTATGTATTCCGTACGGATCGTATGTTTCTTCGTAATGGATCGTTTGTATTCCGTACGGATCGTATGTTTCTAGTAATGGATCGTATGTATTCCGTAAAATTCGTATGTATTCCGTAAAATTCGTATGTATTCTTTGGCACCCCTGTTAACTGCACGTTCAAGGTCCCGAGAGTTTTGATTCTTAATTAATAGTATGTATTTCATTTTACTCCGATTTTTGTTTTGTTTTTCACATCTGCAGGCTAGCCGTCAGCCATGTGATCTACAGACAATCGGACGGGTGTTCTGGCAGACAGGGTACGGGATGCTCCTGCCTAAGAACTCCAAATACACCGTGGAGTTCAACAAGGCCATTGTGGCTGCAAAAGAACGAGGTGTATTTGACGCATTTGACGCCAAGTGGTGAGCACTGTTGTCACTAACAGACAGTTAATTGAGAAAAAAAAAAGTGGCGCCAAAAGAAGGTATCATACATCACTAAAACTACAAAAGCTTTGTCATTGTCCGAAAGGCAAAAATAATTCTAATGCAAGGTAGGACGCAAAGCTCTAAAGTCCCTTAGATACATGTCAAAAACTAGCGGCGTACTTTGAAACACGGCTGAAAACAGTCAATGTCCTATGAATCTTAAGCATCTCGAGAACCAGTTAAATTTCAAGCTTGAGGACTAATTAGAGCAGGCAAATAGGGTACAACATGAAAATCCAATAGATTTCCATTACTTCTTATACAGGATCAAAAGCCACGAGTGTTCCGGTACAGACCAGACTGTGCTGAAATCCTCTGTGATCGAACTACAGGACATGTTGGGTGTGTTCGTGCTGGTGTATGGAGGCATGGCGTTGGCTCTCATCGTGCTGGTTGGTGAATTTATCTACACATGCGCACAAGATGTGAAGAAGGCGGATCACCATGTAAGAGGATCTCCTTCTATAGACTTTTTTTCTGAAATGCTTTTTTACAAGTTGTCTTGGTATTGCCTGGAATGTCGAGACTTTACCATCAATGTGACAGTTGTGACGTACAATTTTCTATATTATGAATAAACACTTGGTCATAGGACACATGGACTTTGAAAAAAGGTCTTAAACAAAGTCAATTCCTAGATAATATATTTCCTTGATCACCTATATTTGCCGTGGCTCTCTTTACTCATTTTAGCTCTTCCACTGATGATTTTTGATAATGACAAATGTCTGCTGTAGAAACCCGTGACACTCATGGAGGCGATGAAGACACGTCTAAAGAGAATCTTCTCTCGACGGAAGAGGAGCGGCGTTAAGAATGAAGTCAACCCGTCAAACATCCCCCCGAACCGAGCCTTCATCGTTGATCTTGAGCAGATTCAAGATTGACACTCTAGAAGTCGTGTGTTCCAGGAATTGAAGAATATTTGAATCCGTGTCTATTTGGGATATTTGGTGCTATGTGCAATATAGAGGGTTTTGAAACTTTCCTCATTAATGATGCAAATCAGGGGGCACTAAATCTAATCAATCCAATATTTATTTAAGACCTACCGATGCACCAAATATCAAAGCAATCCATCTAGACATTCTTGATTTATCGTGTTCATACACAGACACAGACACACACACACAGCGCGCGTTCGGTAGAGCATATATAAAAAAACTGTTAGTTGGTATTATGAAGGTACAGTTTATACATTCTTAGTTGGCAGTGTTATTGGCACGTCACCCATTTTTTGCATGTAAGTAATCAGATGAGATATGCATTTTATACGTTTGTTAGATAACAAGCTAATGTGATGTTTAGAGTAGAGTTACCTAAGAGAATTCGAACCGTTTTTTTTATAGATTTTGGTGTGTATTTGGTAATGTAAATATCAACAGATAATTGATATTTACTTACACTTGAATTGAATTGTCCATTGTGTCGAAACCCGTGGTCGTTAAATGGTGTCTTCAACACCGCATGTGATTTATTATACAAAGATGTAAGGCTCAAGTTAAAACAATTTGTAAATGGAGCTAAAGTGTGTAATGTTACACTAGGCAAAGATAATGATTAGCCTACAGAACTAGAAGCTCTATGAATGTCTTATAGCTTATGAAGGGTGGTCGATTAAGAGACATAAACATGCGCGTTTAATTTGTAACAGTATCGTGTTAAAATACAGCAAGGAAGTGCATACTAAAGCGAATATCTAACTGCCACTGGATTGCGACACGTTGGCGACTGCTTGCGAATGGCTACCGCCTACGTAACGCGCACAAACGACAGCTTGCTGCCCTATCGCTTGAGGTATAAATAGTGTCAGAGTAATGTGAGCTGCAAACTTCACGAATGAACCAACCGAATGATTTATTCTTGTCTTGAACAACAATCACAATCACTTTACCAGTCACTACTGGTTATAATAATAAATTTTCTTTATATTCGCTTGTTTTTATTCTTTATTACCATAAAGTACAACTTTCGACTCATATGTGTATCAGACTTTGCTATTTTTATTACTACACTTCGACAAAATAAGGTAATTTAAGAGCCATGGCATACTTGTCCTTCTCCGTGATAGTGCAATTGCGCCCCCTGGTCTAACGCATAAACGTAGCAAGCAGACATGTGTCAGTAACAAGATGTTATTGAATTATGTTTATGTTTATGTCTCTTAAATGACCACCCGTTATAAGCCATCCATATTGCGTTGCCTTGTTTCCTGTTGTTAAAAGAATGCTTATAAATCAGACATTCAAAAATCAACAACACCAGACAGAATGAAATATATTTATTGTTTAACATTATGACAACGTTTGCATAGTTTCCAAAATCAAAGATAAGCCATTAATGTTTTATTTGTGATCATCGCCTAAATGGCGTCCATTATAGAGACTTTCACAAGGATTAAATTGATTTTCTAGTAGCGTTTTGACCTGTGTCAGTCACCCTTGCCCCCAATGAATATAAGCACGACCTCAGCGTTGATCCACATTTGCTTTATGATCAAATTTAGCGGGATCACTGAATAGGTCAAACCTAACGCGTTAATCTCGAAATATCTAATGGAACGCAAATGAAACATCTTGATTGCAAATTGCGTCCTAAGATGTGATATTATCTAAAAATGACTGGTTTTGATTGAAGATTATTATTGTAACATTTATGGTTATGTCAACCAATTGTATCATTCTGCACGTACGAAATGCCTAGGCAATAAGGAACTATATGGCAGAAAGTTGGATATGAAATGTGTCAGATATCTACGCTGAAATTCCCAAACCTTCTGAATCACGGCTACTCCGTTATCTGAAAATCCATTTCGGTGATGAAGACGCACCTGTTCCCCTTTCCCCACCGGGACAAAACTGTGAACACATGACCTTGTCGGGAGAATAATCCCCATAGAACCTGACCGAAGATCAATAACCAATAAGGCTAGGCTGGAGCCCGTGTCGTGATTTAACTGCACCACCATGGGCGGGAATAACCTATCTGTTATTTGTCACGTTTGATTCACAATGATATATTAATTATTGGAGAAATGGGCTACTCAAGGAGTGTTCGATTATCCATATGGAAGGCAATGCCCTACTAAGTATGAATACTTGCGCATTGCTTTAATGTAGAAAAAGATCATTTTGTTAGATTTATCTTTATCATTATGTTCACAATTATGGCATGCGATCATGGGTCGACCGGTCAGAATCTGTTGATTCTTCTGCTATCATTGCTAGTCGTTGTTCCCTCTACTACCCACATGTAACCTCTACTATGTTATGTTATTTTCAGCACAATACTTATAATTTCAGGGTCACACATTGTCACTCCGAATGCACATCGTTTTTGTTCAGTAACCTCAAGATGAGGTGCAATACTCAAGTGAGTTACAAAATCTATTCAATAAAAGTGTCAGATTTATGATTTGCATATATGAAGATTATCAATGATGTTCTTTTTTATGATCAACTTGTAACTGAACTTGTTATTAAAAGTTTAACATTGTAAATCTGAAAATACATTCTCAAAGCCACATTCATGCGTTATTCCTGGCATTGCCATCAATGTGGCTGATGACGGTGGTCACGGGTGTCTCATTACCTTCGATGCTTTCATTCGTATCGACCGGTTCTCTGCCAGATGAGCCGATAATGACGTGACACATATCGAGTTACCGTTCATGACAATATTGATACAGGACAAATAACCTACTTCACACAAAGTAAAGATGAGTTGTCGCTGACTCTAACACCCTGGGCATTTGCACAGAATGTACTTGTCAAAGTTTTCGAGAATGTGTCACGTATTCATGAACGTAATCTATGTAATGGGGGCAAAGATAAAGTCTTTTCCCAGAGACCAGCGTGGCTATCACATCCAGTGGGTGGTTCAGAAGGTGCGTGATACAGAGCATGCCTGTGGCTAAGGGTAGATAAGTAGAACATCAACATCCCCGACCCCATTACTCTGTGGGAATAGGCCAAGTAAAGTGGTGCTCTCGGAAAGATCTTACTGAAAGCTGTAGATAAGTTGTAGTTTTATGGTCTTACATATGGATATGTCAACTCGTAACTATCTGTGAGTGACGCACACACACAAAGTTCCAAAGGAAAAACACTTTCACAAAGATTGAGTTAACCGTTGTTTCTTTAGGCGTTTTACCGTATTTCTAAAACACAGATGTATCTATTCAACAGAATCACGTCAATCTGAATCCATCAAAATGTCGTTAACGGTAAACATGCGCCTTGTGGGAAGACAGTAAGATTCGTGCGCACATATGTGACCATGCAACATTGCCAGCAACACCAGTGGTAAGAAATGGAACTCAATTAAATTTCATGGATTATAGATAATGGGAGCCACCATCAATGGGATTTGGCCAATACGCGAGGAAGGGTTGTATCGTTATCCTTGTAAACCCTTGTAAATCAAATCGAAGTAAAAGTGCCGGGTCAACATGTACATGGCAACGAGGCTTGATGGCTCAGGTCAGCTTAAGGAGATTGATCTGTTGGGGTGCCTCGTGATCTATCGAACAGACTTGGTGAGACATCACCTTAAGAGCGTAATTTCCCCGTACTTACGAGGCGCCCATTTTGTCATCTTGGTCGATGAGTGTACTCCCGGGTAGGATAAGATTAGACAAAGATGTCTTAATGAAATTCTCCCCGTACTCAAGACGGCACTATGCTGCTGGCCATTATGATAGTGCTGAGGGGTCCTTAGCCTCGATGGGCTTACTGCTTGGAGGTGTCTTGTGATAGTCAAAAGGCTTAATCATACTTTGAATAGTAAGATACGCATGGAATTGATCAAATATTTAAACTTTGAAGATTCAACATTCTTCTTTTGGAGTTTGCTAAATAGGAAGCAACATCGGCAGGCGTGGCCAAAATTTCAAACGCATGACTGTGTGCACCTGGTAGATAGAACCTGCAGCTCATGGACACATGATAGATCATAGACGTAACGGTACTTAACGTTTTCGACCTTCCTTAGTGTACTAGATCCAGTGATCAAATCTCCAGCTGTGGTACAAATTGAAGTCCTGCAGCTTTTGGAAGAGCTTTATATTGGGATCACCCTCTTGGGAACTCCTCAAGCTGGTGAAGATATACACTTCTTCATCAGTCATGTGTGGAGTGATGTACAGAAATACCAATAATCTATATTGGATCTGCCCACGTGAATCCCCCTTACGAACCTCGCTGCAGAAGGATTGGGATGTCAAGTTCAAACAGTTATTGCCTTCTTTACGACAACGTTGTCACATAAAGCACATGTATTAATGTCTTCCTAGTGACCGGCGATGCCCAAATGAATAGCGTAGGTTGGCACTGGTTTTGCAGAGTAACAACATTTCCTCCAACCCAATTATATAAAGGGAGATATTAAGAAGATGGGTAGACGTTATGTACGTGACTAGACGTTCGAACGACATCCAACAAGACCGTGAACCGATTTATTACATTATGCTAAGTGCCTGGACGTATTTCCGCCACCTGCGCCTTGGCTCTTCATCAATTATTTGAAAGATTCTATCATTTTTCAAGCGACGTTTATATGTGTCATTTGGAACTTGTGGGCGGAAGTTATTTGGTCTATCTTATCATTCATTGAATCATGTTAGACGGTTGTCTCACAATCGAATTGCAACTTAAAGGAGTCCTAAAGTCCAGGGGGGGGGGGTATTTTCCAATAGATGGTAATTTTAGGAAGTAGAATTGAATATTTGTTACAGTATACGATAAAGTACCCACTAGTCCCGTGCGCATCCAAAAGCATTCAGTATTCTACCAAATTCCCCAGGTGACCCTCAGCCTATGTGTTTTTTACAATGTGCCTGACAATGCCTGACAAAAGTTAGATTACAAAAAGAATGTCAGGGTGGTTAAGAAAAACTTGTCTTGCTATGTGTTCTTTAATATCTTATTAACAATTGGCCTTCTTATTGTGCTTAACCACCCTCATTTACGCCGAAAATACCCAAGTTTAAAAATGTATGTTTACGCATAGGAAATACACTTAGTAGGGTCTGCAGGGGTTTAGTGAGTATCAAATTGTTTTAAAAAACACACCTTGTGTGATTCACCACAAGCGGAATTCTGTACAAAGTCGGCTGATTATGTATTGATTGATACATAATCTAGTGGGAAATAACACCGCCTTCTGGAGTTTAGGACTCATTTAAAGCAGGAGAGATAAGATGTAGAGGTAATAAATGTGTAAAGGCCATACAGAGTTTCTGTCCTGAAGTATGTTTGCTTTCTTGTTACTGTTTCTCCTCAGAACAAATCTTTTTATCTGTGCTCACATCAACGTCTGACGCGTATGGACAATGCGGACATCAGAGACAGGAAAGTAGCTGGCCCTTGGATTAACACTCTCGACGTGGATCCTTTGTCTTTAAAGGAAACTGGCAGGCTTTCTGGCGCCACATCTGTCTCTGGGTGACCATCTGGCTTCACCAGGGAGACCTAGACTGTCTAGTGTAGCTTCCCTGCGATTTTCACAGTAATCTTGCTTTGGTTTAAACGGGAAATGATAAATCAATCGGCGCTTTTTCGACTAAAAGATAACAAACGTTGTAGACTATGCCACACAAAGCTCTTTGGTCTGGAACACTCTTCTCTGTTCCAAGTGTATCATCATTTGTATTGAAAAATTATGTCTGAGAGATAAAAACGGCAGGAAGCCCAGTTCAATGGGAGGGGGTAGTTTTTAACCATCCTTACCCAACAGCGCCATTCGTACTTGATTGATGTGACAAATAAGTTTTTATGATGGTCTTTGTAGTTTTGAGCTTCAGCGCTGTCAGCGAATTCACAAGTTTGTCAGGAAAATGTTCTTGGTTGATTTATCTTAGTAGATGGTCTAAACGTCTTGTCTTTAATGTATCCATGCCAAGCAATCTGTAGTCTTGGTATCCTTACAGCTCCCGCAATACGCGCAAACCAGCTATGAGCCGATGGTTCGTCAAAGTTATGCAGCTATGTGTGACTTCAATTACCAACGAAACCTCAGTATTCAAACTAGCGATGGTTCATAAACTCACATACATTTTCCAAATTTGACTACAAATGGACAGGTGGGTCGATAGTTTTAGTCAGCAAAGTAAATGGATTATACCTGTCAGTCGCCACCGTGAATACCGTCAGTACCTATCATAATTCTGATCATGAAATTCCGTGTCTTTTGAGATTCACTGGCATTTCGAGAAACATCAGCATGACGAGATCGGCGTCTCCTCGAGCCCTTCCCGCGCAGTGATTTGTCCCGCTCGCGCATGAACACCGGAGTGCTGGAACTATGTGTGCTGTGCAGAATTATGATTGGATTATGGTATTGCTAGTCACCTCCAGGCTCTTTTGGTGCATTTTAACAAAGAGTTGAAATTGGACAAGTATGGTTGATAGTCACCTTTCAATGATTTATAGTCGCTTTTCAATGGAGGCTTGACTTCTATGTTATGAGCTGAGTTGCTATTCGCCACTGACTGCTCCAAATCCATTATACATTGTACCTGTACATGTTTTGGTTTTAGTATGTTGTATTCTCGTCTGCTGACAAGATAGTAGGTTTTGCGTAATCTCCCGGGCTGATGAACCCTCCCTGGCTGACTGGACCCACTCTGGCTAGCATACTACGATTTTCGTGCCCGGCGTGGATCTGCTTGGAGATTAGGTTTTGCGTTCTACTGATGATGAAACCATATTTGTTGATATATGGGAGTGGAGACATTTACAGCATCGGCATTCGGCAAAGTAAGCGGATTTCCTGGTCGAGATAAACCCATCATCAATAAAACTTACTTCTGATACTCTGTTTCTTATCATGAGCGATTATCATATGAGGAATTATGAAACATATAAAAGGATCATAAGTTACGCAGCATGCAACCTCGCGATCATATTTCTTGCTTAAAATTGACAATGTGGTAGGTCGTTTCTATATGATTTATGTTACCGGGATATGGCAATGGTATATGATGCACCTCTTAGTTAAACCAAAAACGAATTGCATACCTGCATGTACTGCCTCACAAAATGTAGCGGTACTTATAAAGTAGGCTGTTATACCTTTTACGTCTTCATGCAGACACGGGATATGTTGTAACCAATCAAATGTTAGAATAGGTTTTGTTTTGTTTTCTTAGATAAATATGTATGCATATGGTTAAAGCTAATGATATAAACCTACACGAGCAACTATACCGGCTTATTTCTACAAAGTGCAAAGTGTTAAATAAAAAACCTCCGCATGATCTGTGGACTTGGGTGCTAATTGTACATTCGTTATTTGTTCATTTTTAAAATAATTATTGTAAGCAAGCTTCAATTCAAGGTGATTTTCCTTTGCTCGTGTACGTTAACGTTGCACTTGGTGATAATAATAAATGATATAAAGATAAGACTGCTATCTTACATTGAACGCAACTCTACTCTGTCGGCCAAATATAGCGTACAACTCGGTCCATCAATACAAATGATCTGTAGTCAGTATGACGTACTTTCTTCACCATAGATTGATGACAGGTTCCAAAAAGCAGTTAGTCTCAGGGTGTTACTTGGCTTTATGAGACTATTGAGACCGGAGTAATGCTGCCCTCTTGGCGGTAATAATATCGTTTCCTAGCGACGCACGTCGATCCTAAGCCCCGGGTATACTTTTCCCCACACGAGAAGGTAGATCAAACTTCTTCATACTGGGACCGTTTCCATCAAATCGTGCGCTATCGTGGCAAGTTGACAGGGAAAGCTCCACGCTAATGTTGCGGAGTAGGCAGTTGAAGTAAAGAAAAAAATCGACAACTCTTGGGAGTGATTCGAGAACATTTAGCTGTTCAAACATTGAATTCTTAATGAGACAACAGATTTGAGTTTTCGGGATCTTAATAGCATCTTTGCATTTGTTTATGCTGCTTAGTATCTAGATCCAAAACGTCCCAAGACAATGAAACGTTACAGTCTAAAATGTCTGCCAGCCTAAGTCTTTAAATAGATTAATCTACAATGTCTATCATTAAACATTTACGGTCACAAGGCCCCTAGGAGCGTCCAGCGTTTCTTCCAAAAAATAACGAATAACTGAAAATATATTAGTCTTAAGTCAAACAAGAGTCCGTAGGACACAATTCTCCGTGAAGTATTTATAGTATGTACAAGTATTGACCCACACAAATTGCATCTCTTCTCAGTCCAAGTAGTGTTTTAGAGCAAGTAAAGAAAAAGTGTTTGTTTATATTTTTCTTTCAATACAGGAGTGGTCAACCTGCTGAAAAGTATGTTTTTACAGTATGGCACAGATGGGATCTAGAAATTCCGGGAAAAGTCACAAAGTTAGATCTAGATGGCCCCTTCTCAATTATCAACGAACCATTCAGCCTTACAACTAAGATGTATCAGAAATCACAAATATGCAGTAAATCCTCTTTTCACAATTTATTGCAGGCCGGCCTGATCTATAGCTATCAAGCTATTTGCAATAAAAAAAGGCTCATTTATATTATCGTAACATTTCACGAAGGTCAAAGGTCACCGGATCTAACCACCCGGAAGTGACACTGGCGCGCGCACTTTTCTGAGAGATATTTCTCAACAATCTTTCATCCCCTGCGTAAACTTTTTACATTGTCACAGCCTCCGTATTATAAACTATAAGTGTGGTAAGTTTGAAGGTCCAGAGATTTGCCATTTTCACACTGTGCGTAAAAATGCATCGTCCGTCCCGTGCGCACATATAACTGTATGCGAGTTGCGAGGGACACGGCATACTTAATACACAGACTGAAGCTCACTCGGCACATGTTCGCAGCTAAAACTCACAATTCCCGTTGCCGCATTGGTATGTAACTTGGTATATCGTTTGCTAGGTTGCGTGTGGTGATGCACGTTGTCTATTTTTCAATGTAACAGTGACTATACGATCACAGCAAGTAAGGAAGATTTATACCCCGTATCTGCCTGAAGTATTCCAGTCATGCATAACGGATTATAACATGGTCCCTATGGCAGGGCAGTGGGACATAGCATTAATTATAGGGGCGCAATTACGATATTGGATTGACGTTTAAAGTAGTTATGGTGTAACAAAGCTATTGTGCATCACCACGCCGAACCAGGCAAACGATATGCCAAGTTACACACCAATGCGACAACGGGATCGTGAGTCATAGCTGCGAACGCGCAAACAAATGCAATCCCAATACTCCCAGAAGGAGGTCATCCTCCTCCCCGGAGTAAAAACCCTGTGAAGCATTTCTTGTGCTGTGTTGTAGTTGATTTATTTTCGTGCTGAATACCGTCACTCAACGACCAACCCAGCAATATCATGGTATAACATGTAAGAAACTTTATGATATGATATTTCATTTGATGTTCTCTTGTATGCCTATAATATTCTTCGCTTGAATGCCAGGGTAATTCCATGTATTGGATGCTCAACTGAATCCCTGCGCCAAGATAGCGTCATTTATATTGGCCTCACCAACCAGACAGGCGTTTATGGGGCTGGTCGATAGTCGCTATTTTTAGACCATTGTCCTTTACTTTTTGAGGCATTGTAATTCCAGGCAGGTTTCCTTTTTTCAGGTGTGAATAATTGATACACAGACGTAAGGAGATTACGAAAAACAACCGCAATGCAGATACCAAGGATTCGTCAACGCAGTTGCACATGCTGTGTGACTTAAAACCCTACTGCATCAATGGATAATGCTCTATCTCGTTAAAAGGAAATCAAATTGAAACTAATTCTCAGTCGAAAGGAAGGTGTACCTCCCTCGGTGGTAGAAGGAAGGGGCTTATGTCGTTTTGTTCTTGGAAAACTTTAGAAGCCATTTCACTCATACAGTTGATTATCAATATTGATGCTGGGAGCACACTAATGCTACATACACATGATGATACACATTTATATAGCCTTCGAGGATCATACAATTATGTTTAACATACGATCTATAAGACTTTGAGAGCAGTATCTAAGCAGCATCCGCTTCGCGATATCGGAGCGCCAGATTTGTTAGGGTTTGTTAAAGAGAAACAAAAATTTCACTGTTCCGGTCAAAGACCCTGAAAAATTGATAAAATATGGATGACCTTACCAAGGACTCAGATTAAATCCCAAACGGATCGCACATGATTCATCTTGATAAATAAAATATAACCTACTCCAATGTGAGAAATTGCACGTTGCGACTCTACCGAGGAAAATCAATAGGTTTGCCGATAATGGCGTTGCCACTAACAACGTCACCAACAGTCTTTACGGTGTGTTCGGTGAAACCTTTGACCTGGATAGCTATTGGTGTGTGATTCGACACCCACAGTGCAGAACATCCCCCTGAATGGAAATGTTGATTTGGAGGTTTCTTCTGATATAGCGTGAACGTACACTTTGGCCTTGGCTGGACTGGCGTATAATGGGATAGAGGGGCGGTATCGATTGGCTGTCGCTCCCCCCGTTGTACTGGTATCAAACGCTTAGTTCGCCGCAGCAGTAGACCAGGGAAGGTGATCGCAACCGCACGGTCTTTGTTAAGAGGAGGGAACCATCTACTCTGTAGGTATGAATTAACGTTATAGCTAGGTACGACAGTCTTAGATTTATTGCTTATCATTGTCTTATCAGCACACTGTATAGGTATTGCTCGTCTTAGGACAATACATGATCTTTGGTGCATTTAAGGAGGTCCATGATGTGAGACATTGTGTTTTTGAATAGCATCGCTATTTGAATAGTATGTCAAGTGTAGTCTTGATCTGAGAATGCATCGCCTCGATTCTAGATTGTGTCTGCTATAAATCCATAATGATCGGGTGCAATAATGATTAGAGTGCATAATGAATGGCTGTCAGTATCAATAGCTGTAATGACAATGCGCCCTTAACACCTTAGCGTAGCGTATAAAGGCTGTATAGTTGCTTTCTTTTAGCTTCAAGTTGTTTACAAATGTCGCCTTTGTATTGGCAGATTTTCTGAATATACGCAGCGGGTTCTATTGCAGTTAACCGTACCCCCGCCGTCTCTATGACGAATAGCTACGCATGACTATCCATATCTGCTTCATTTCCACACCAGCGGTAAGAAACGCTCCATCCGCTAGAGCGCCGGCGTCTGGAAGAATAACAAAGTTACGACGCAATTTGCCCAATATAGGCATGCTGGTAGCTAGCTTGATGGTCATACATATTTTACCTCGATATTTTCAACCCAGTAAGCTACCGCTTGGACAGGTTTTGTCATTGCAATCATCGGTTAATCACAGTTGCATCCACTATAGGTTAAGGTTTCTACATAGTATTGTTCCATTCTCTTCCAAATGTCTATCTAACAAGACACTGTGATTTAGTTTCTTAAAAGATAGTTTAAATTCATAAAACGCTCGATGTCCATATATGTAGTCAGGTTTTGCTTTTATTAGAAGTTGAAAGCTTTATGTGGTACATTGATCGCCTGTATAGGATATTACAAAAAAAAGGCTGCAAATTGTTACGATGTCGTAAGTGTTCAATACGTTGCCATACTTGTACCGCCAGCTAGCCAAGTTCCTATTACGTACTGAATAATTTAGTTCTTATCTTCTTCAGCCTAATTTTTAAGACACGTAGGCTATAATGGACATATAGTGAGTTACAGAGCTAGAGGTAATGGCCGCAGACAGGCTCGGTAAATCTGGCATAAACCCAAAATTTATGTATACTTGCCGCATTCTTTTGGGAGTATTAGAAAAACTTCTTAAAATCATGCATTGCAAATTACAGTAGAACTGTACATTGAATAGTATATTTTTGCATAAACATTCTGCTTCTTCTTTCGTTAAATCTGGGAGTTCGCTCGTCTAAGAAGTTTGACTGTTGTTTTGAAAAGCAGACCTTTGGAGATAGCCCTTTTCAATTATTCCGTGTTTAGGATGTCTGCCAGCCTCTGACCAGGTCAATGGCCCGGTGCCCTTTTCTCGTCTATAGATTTTGGCTTTCCTGCTAAAACCTCATCAGTAAGTCCAATCAAGGGTGAAAGGTTCATTGCTGCTGTCATTACAATCTCCATCGATGTTGGCAGAATAGCATGGGGACTAGCCTCTATCCTTTAGATTTCAGCTTTGACAGCATTCCACCGGCCAAAAGTTTGATAGAACAATACTGGGACTAAAAATGGAGTCCAGATTGCCTGGGATATGGCTGGTGGAGTAGCCAATCTAAGTAACTGGTTTGCCAAGCGTAATTGCTCTCGATCTATTTGGCTTAATGTGATAGGGAAAATGCTCAATTGCCTGGCACTATGGTGCCTAATCCTATTTACTAGGAACAGTGGGCGTGGGCACGTGCCGCAAGATGACGTCTCCACTGCAGTACAGTGAGATTTATCATTAGACACTCAATCCATTAAAAAAGATGGGCAGTTTTTAGTGCATTCTTCTTCTTCCATACTGCTAAGCCCAATTGGAATTGGTTTTTAAAGGCAATCGTTGGCAAGGCAATATTTACAAAAGATTCGGTATTCAGCTAGGTCAAAGTATTTGTTGCAAGATAATGACCGATTCAAATGCAGATAACAAACCCCAGTGACATCTCATATCTCAGCCTTTAACTCAGTTCAGGGAAGCTATTTTTGGGAACATGTAGACAAATACGAATGTGGTACATTATGTCTCACTGCACCAAGCCTGAGATGGCGTGGGCCATTGGTAGCAGATGCAGATTTGCAGATAAGTACGGTGATTTCAAAGACCTTATACAGACAAATCCTATCATCGATCTAGTGGACACACGGTGACCTGTAATATCTTAAGGTAATTTAAAACGGCAGGGATAACGACGCTACATTCCTTCCTTTGTACGTTCATTTCGCAGAGCGTTTAACTGTTTAATCAATAAGGTCCAATGATCAAGAAATTACAAAGGAACCAAATCTTAAAGACATTTTACGTGCACTGGCAGTATAAGATTGAGAGGAAGCATTCACGTCTGCTACAATAAAGTGGATAAGCCTTTGATTGATATTTCTAGCAAGGATGCTGCACATATTCATTCTAAAAGCTATTTGCGTCCCAACGGCCCTGACCTTATCAGCGCAGTCAAGCTAGCAGGAAAAGCTCCGATGAGTCAGCAAAGTTGAAAGGAATAGTTAATTTACATACAACCGGCAATCGAAACTTTGATCACCCATTGTCGAAGCTTTAAGCTATCGGAGGTAGAAGGTGGACGTTTCAAAAGCTGATGTCACTAAATATAATATTACAATGTCAATCAATGTCCCATTCACTTCATGTAAAACTTTAACGAATTCTAAAAGCATTCAATCTGGCGACAGATCAAAAGACAAATTAGGATGGAAAGATAATCAAGCAGACGAATCATGTATCGAATCTGCACACGTCGTTTGCAGACAGGTCGATTTGTAACATTAGGTTCACAACAGGTCCCTGATTAATGGAACATTTGGTTTGTGGGCATGGACGGTGATAACATATCTTGATCAGGATCATCCAAATGCCATTACATCCAGGGCAGCCTGGTGTAATGTGATCAGCCCGGAAAACAAAGATGTGTTTCTGTCATCGATCCACGGCTAAATAACCACTGCCCAGGGCTGTGGACATTTGTCATGGGCGGTCTCAGCGCGATGTATTCCGGGCAGATCATAGTGCAAAGCTAGCAGCTTCAGAAACCACCCTCCCATGGGTACCGAGTGACCTGCTCTAGGACATCCCGTCATGACCTCACGTTAGGCAGTCATACATCATAAATTATTTGAGATGACTCTTTCGCACGGATAACTTAAATCACGATACATTCAAAGCAATTGGTACAACCAGTGTCATAATGGATTGGTCTATCTTAGACGTACAATAAAAAGTGTGTTAATCAAGCGCAGCGACCATCTATTCCAGCCCAATCCTTTTCGGTGGCAATTCCCAATGTCACAAATACATGATACAAAATTAATCTTGACATGGAAAATCTTAAATCTTAGCCAGAGGAAACAGCACACTGAAAGAGGCATCGTGATATGTCAAATCGTCCCATAGACACTGACTGGAAGATGACTTCTTTTTCATTGAGATAGACGTCACAGGTGCAGTTCTAATAGTCTGTTCAGCAGTCTTTATGATGTCCCTCCGGATGTAATTAGAGAGGATAATATAGATACATGCAGCACAATTAACCTTCACGTTATCCACAAACAACACCTGTGGCCGGTTTTCCGTTGCTCGGGGACCAATTTATCGTTCACAAAGCAACAGATTAGAGTTCGCTAAGGGTGCTATTCTAATCAAATAATTACATATACATGTATATCGAATTAAGCATTTCAGATATCGTCAATAGCCATATGTAATCCCTCGGATAGCTAAGAATCCTGATGAAGTCTCATAATCTCTGTATAGACCTGGTTCACACATAATTATACAACCATGAACCTCACCTTGTCTTGTCTACCTATTGGCTAATCGCATGCTGCAAATAGATGCCAGCCAATCCCACTTAAACGGTGACAAAAAGTGAAAGATGGTTTAATTTTCCAGCGCCGAGGTGACAGCAAGTAGTTAATATTTAATATAATGTGAAGTGCTAAAAGTACTTCGTCCTTTGACATTTCTGTATTTCTCATTCAGCACCAGTTGGAGATGTATCTTCATTAAGTGGATGCACGCAGTGCAGAAGATGCCATATAGGTGGATCAGGTAAGCGTTTCTAAAGTATTGTACAACGTTTCCTTATCAAGACGCTGGAATCTGGTTAATCTTCAGTCGACTTTTACTCGGACACCATATGTAGTAAAAATTTATATTTGATTCATTCTGACAGTGAGACTGTAGAAAGTAATGTGTGCGTCAGGACATACCGATACGCAGTGAGGAGAAGCTACGTACGTTGTGGAGCTCCGGAGAAGCCTATTGAAGTTGACCATAGTTGATGCCGCACGCCATCCAAGATGGGTGCGTTTGTCTAAAAAGGGAATATGCGGGATGCATCTGTTTGATGAATTGAATACTGCAATGATATTTGTACGCTCCAAACAATAATGCCATGTTAGAAGATGCAGATCTTTAGAATCTTTTGTCTTTTTGCTGCTACAATGAAAGTGAATCTTGTTTATTTTTGTCCCCATCAAACCGGTACAGCCTGAGCTGATGTAAAGGGTTTGAATTAAGTTGAGGTCATTTTAAGCCCTACATTAAATTTCAAAGCTTTAAAGACAGGATTTGACATGAGCTAATATTGGTTGCCTAGCCTCTACGTTGGTTGATTCATTGCTTTCAGCGGTAATTCTATTGAGATTCAATGGCTATTTCACTCAAATGTTAGCAGTGATTTTTAATGCCCTAGCCTGTGTATGAAAGATATATAAATTTAAATAGCTGTTTCGGTACAAGCTCGCCTACTTTTGGTACAATATGTCATCCCCAGTTTTTTGTTAGTTCCACGGCAGTTGCCTCGGGTGCCGATTGCAAGAAGTATGTTGGGCGAACATAAGGGCGACTTCATTTTTATTCAATAGACTCAAAATTGTAAATGCAACATGACATCTTGGTAAAGAATAAATATTTTTTCGCATCTTATTTAACAATGTAGGTAGCGCATCACTTGTAATTGATGCTGACAAGATAAAGCCATGAGAAAAATTAAGTAAACCGATCCATATTTTCTTGTGGATTGCATGGCCCAGTTTCTTAAAACGCTTAATACCTACGTTACTGCATAGGAAAAAAAACCATAACGACCTACAAAAACATGATCCCAATGCCAACCTTGCCGCCAAGCAATTTTGAAAAGGTGACACGGTCGGAATAAGCTTGCAAATCAATCTATGATAAACCATATGAATAAGAAATAACCTCTATTCTGTAACATGCTACGATAATGGGTTTTGACACAAGCTGAGCCTTAAATAATGAACACATGCAAATTAGATCAGACAACTCCGTGCTATATTTGTCGTCCCACGCTTGACCCATTTTCACTGAGCACCTTCATGCATACGTATTCATCGATTTGCTTGAAAATACCACATCGGGTCACCACCAAGGTCCCCTAATGGCTACACCTTAAGAATTGGTGCTGAACCCTCACGAAAAAGAAGAGTAATTGCTTGCTAAGGAATCAAACGGTAACAAGACGGGTTGAATGTCGCAAGCCTGACCCACTTTTACCGAGAAGCATCATGCATACAATGTCATGTTCGTATTGATCGGCTTGAAAATGCCGGGCCATAACTAAGCTCCGATCGCGATAATAACTATACTTCCAGGATATTTTCAATTCAAACCAACCTGAAAAGTAAACCCATGAAAAATAATCATAAATAGACAAGAGGTGAAAAAATTGAGAAGCTAGAAAACTAGAATAAAGAAAATACAGCTAATGTGAAAACGTAAACTCCATTTGTTAAACAAACAGCTCGATTGGATGCAGCAAACCAACCATGACTTGTGGTTATGGGCTTTCGTTGTACTGGATGAATTGACCTACTTCCACAGCAGTGAATCTTCCACACATAATCATTTTGAAGTGCATATTTATCTACATCATGACTTTGCCAATATCACTACATTCCCGTCAATGTCTGATCTGCAGAATAGGCGAAGCAGTGCCAGTGAGTTATTCTCCATATAAACATGCTGTTCGATATTATATGCGAATGAAAACATCCATCTTGTTTGTGTGAATGTCATCTTCATAACAGTTATGTGTGTCTGTTCATGCTTGGCCAATTTGTAAATGTCTACTTTAACTGGTGTTGTTTTCCAGAACGCGTCTACCAGATATTATTAACAACTGAAGTCAACGTTACCAAAAAAAACCCTGCACAATCATGGTATGTGTCTTTTTTTTTTTAGATTGTATAAACTTGATATTCATAAAAACATTAGAAGACAGCTGACGAAACCAAAACCAAAACAAAAAATTGGTACTACCACGGAACAAATAAGTAATTACTCGTCAAGGAGTCACTATTGCCTATTAACAAGAACTCTCCCTTGAAAAATCTGCTGATCATGTTTGAGCCTGTATGCAGATCACGTATCAGGACTTGGTCCACTGCTGAAAACAATATGTTGTACACATCATTTGTTGTGTGATGCATTGTGCCACGATACCGACACAAATCAAATTAGTGCTTTGTACTTGAGGTATACATGTGCAGGGAACGGTTCTTTGGATTCTTTATCATGCATTTGTTCAATAAATATTTATGCACTTTGCATTCCAAGCATTATTATCACTCTATGATAATAATCCACGTATCCTTAAGCTTTATCTATGAATGATATATTGAGTCCGACATATCAACTTATGATAATGCAATGATAAAAGATTGCAATCTTTGAAATCCCCCCGCATATTGATCGACATCGATCGTCACAAAGAAGCGAACTGTCCCGCAGTCACTTTTGTAACCTAGGGGACCGAGCCTGTAGCTTTGCATCGATCAAAAACTTTCGAAAAACCTATCAGCAGCGCCAGGTGTTTGTAAATGCTACTTTTCTCTGAGTCTTTCTGATTACGAATTACGAAGCTCGTTAGTGATATAAGGGGAAACAAAGACAGGCAAAATGTAACAGCTCTACATCAATTGTCATATTATTTAGTCTCTCTTCGAATTAATTCATAATGAAATGTGAAAAGATTACAAACGGTCTATATTTTCATCACCATGTATCTTCACCTTTATTTTCTTGTCTTGTACAATTTAGGCTGACAAGTTAAGCGAACAGCAAATCATCGGTAAGGAAAAGCTTTGTATTCTATATGTACATATGTTGATATAAAATTTTGAGATTGCTGTCTTTAACATAAAATGTGTTACTTCTTGAAAATTCTAACTAGGAAGGTGTATTGCGTAGCCCCAGTCAGTGCCATTGTACATCTGGCGATAGTGGCAATAGATACTTAGCACCTTAAAAAGGTTCGATAGAGCAACATACAGAAGAACAACTTGAACTTAAAGTGTAAACAAAAAATTCAAAACTTCACAAGGCCGGGCCCGTGCCTTAAACTTGTGATATTATTCCACACTACATCAACCATTCTCTGGCAAGAAATGTCTGCTCCTTACAGAATCCTTCTTATCGTTCCACTTTCAGAGTATCGAGAAGCCTTCAGCGTGTACGACAAGGACGGTGATGGTATCATCGCCATTAAGGAGTTGTTCAAAGTCATGTGGTCTCTCGGACAGAACCCGACAGAGAATGAGATGGAGAAGATTCTACAAGACGTGGATCCCGATAGTGAGTAACCATGTAGCCCCCACTCACTTACTATAGTAGTGTTTTTGAATTGTGCCAATGGCTTATGACATCGTTTTTGTCTCAAAATTTCGTACTAAAAATGTTCATTAAATTAACGTGGATACGTTTGCGATGCTGCGATTATAGCATGAAAAGACGTCGTTTTGGAAGAACAAAAAGGTCCTTATAAACGATGCCCTTAACTATGCCTTTTTTCACAACAATTGATTTTACCTCGATGGAAAATGAAGGTATAGTTTTTTTGCTCTCTGCTAAGAATCTGCTTGGATTGCGATGATATCTGGTACGTGGGTATGACGACCAACGTCGACTTTGGGCCTCCTGGTGGCCGACATTAGTACCGCAGCAGGACTTCCGGTTTTTATATCATTTGTCCTAGGTCCTAGACATGCTGTGATCTTGATTTCTTGGCGGAAGGTACAGTAGCTTCTGACGTTAAGAAGTGGTCTAAGTTTGGGACCCCTAGCAACTTTAGAAACATACATTCGACATAATATGTACATGTGGAAACAGCCGTACGTGTGCACAATATAAATGGCTGTCTGATTTTTCTGTGATTACTTAATCCCTTATTAGTGTGAATTAGTAATGGCAATGGCGTACATACAGCAAACTGGGGATACTGCTAAGTAATCTATATGCAAATAGTTGAATCCTGCTATCACTTGATCCGTAGTAAATCATAAAGAGATTTCCCAGAAGATTGTTTGGCTCCTTATCAATTCATGACAAGATGTTACCGTATATCCTTTAATTCGTGCTCTTTCTACCGAGTGCATGTAGATAAGATGGGTAGTGGAAAAGAATGTTAACAGTTTATTCTTAGAATATACTTGGTTTCTCTAGGCGAGGGATCAATCGACTTCGCAGACTTTCTTGCGGTCATGGCAAAACGACAGAAAGACACGGAACAGGAGGAGGAGTTGAGAGCCGCCTTCAGAGCCTTCGACATGGACCATAATGGCACAATTGAGTAATAGAGCTTGATTTGGAATTCTCAGAGTTTGAGTGTCTGCTTATGTGTTATCATGTCTGTTAAATTTCGCAAGACAAACATCACCCTGCTCCAATGGCATTTACCTGTCATCGTTGTGGATAGATAACTTCATTTTGATTTTCAACGTCAACTTGTAACAATCAATTTTGCTTTGCTAGTTTTTGTTTATGCTCACATTAAAAATGATCTTATTGCACATTTAGCACAAAGGAGCTGAGAAGTGTCATGACAGATCTTTGTGATGACATCACCAATGAAGATATAGACGAGATGTTCTACCACTTTGACAAAGATGGCGACGGCATGATATCGTATGAAGGTAATAAATTACACTTTTCAACGAAATGTTCGAATAAGTGACAAGAAAACTGCATCGCACTCTTACTACGGACAGCTTTTAGATTCACAAATGATCTCGAAGTCACGAAAGACTGTTAAACTGCCATTGTTATTCTTTACATTGCCCAACTAGGCACTAGGTAAGATCGGCAAAAAAGTTAAAGCAACTCCAATCAGATCCATCGTGGGTACGTAGAAATGTCTGCTGCACGCATTTTAACAGAACCCAGAAGGGCCCTGCGGTTACACTCAGACCTAATTTAAAGTTCCTGATAATTACCTCCATACTTCTGCGTAAGAAATGGCACTGTGCAAAGACAACCACCTGGGTCCCCTTTAATTCACTACCCGCGTGTCTCTTCTCTCTTTCAGAGTTCATTAGTGTAGTCATGGCGGCAGAGAAGGAGAAAGACGGGCAGCCTTAATGAGCTCGGACCATATCAACGCAAGATGTGCAGCAATAACAATCAACAATAATCAGGCAATAAGTTTTATTCAAGCTCGTATCAATAGCTTCATTAAGTATACAATTGGGCGGGATGCGGGTTTTATGCCAATAACAACCACCAAGGACAACACACGCTACAATAACACTTAACTAGACATAGGGGATACGGTACAATATATGAGAATCAGGGAAGGGATGAATGCCGCAAGATTGTAGAATGATGTTGGACTTTCTTGTTGCAGGCAATCAAATATCAAAATGTATTCGGCAAGATGGCTGTGGCTTATTCTTAAGAGTGCCATAGCCATAATAGCTCTTACAATGATACACAGGCTAAGGCACTACACTGAAACAATATTGAAGACAGAGATAATATCAAGTCAGGGTCAGAAGACTCCAAACTTCAATACCTCTAAGGAATATGCTTAAGAAATCGAAACAGCTTGAAGACAAGAGCTGCATGGCAATATTGGTTTACCACCAAGAATAGCACTTAACAAAAAACTATAGCAACTGGGTATAACGCTGATAAAACTTTTGATGCGTGATTGTAAATTACATTATGCTATAGGCATAGGAGTGCTTTGCAGTACAAAAACGATTTATTTGTAACATATAAATCGTGGGAAAGTTGAGACATGTTACGCTCTACAAAGAAATAACGAGCTTGCGAGCTTAGAAAGAAATCTGAAGCTTATAAACTGCTCTATCATAACTATATAGCTAAAGGACTAGATTTTACACACAGAATTACAATACATATGATAACCTTTTTCACTACTAGTACACTCTAACTGAATATAGTCGAACATACTGGGACAAACAAAGCAAATCAAACATGACGACTACTCAAGAAGGATAGTCTTAGGAATAAAATCATGTATAGCTAAGAGATATTAAAGATATCATTGATAACAACATTTAATTGAATATGTTGTTATTTACACTGTTGTACAGCTTTCTTCTTAGAATATGCAAGGATATTATGTTTATACCATGGCATACCCTTGCATACGTAACACATCAAAGAATGCACTGAATAACATTCTGAATAAGTCTGTTAGATGTCCAAGAGGCTTTAACTGATCAAAACAATGAAATGAAGACAACTTTATAATAGCTAACACCATATCGTCGGTGTCCAATCCCTATCGATTATTTTGTAAACATAGATTTGCCACATCGCCATATCATAGCACTTTTGTTCGGTACAAACCAAAATACACTGGTCATCAACGATGTGAATAGCTCGTATAATTATGTTATTCCCAGGAAACCCAAATGTCCTTCCTTGAAAATCATAATGGTTTTTCTCTTTAATCATTTATGCCTAAAGCGTCGCATCACCAGCTCGAATTTTCCAGCGTCAACGTTGAATCAGCCTTTTGGTCGCTACACAGGGAACTGATGAGGTCCGTTAACGCTAGACTCTTAGGCGACAACTCTGGACAGAAAGTCAATTATTCGGATGATCTGTGTCGTGTCTTTCGGGAAGGATGCGTATCTCACAGGATTTCATTTAGGATCGTGTTTTAAGAGGTCCTGAATACGCTTATATCAGTAGTCTTTAAATACAGTTATATTTTTTTGTACCGTCTACATTGATATATTACACTATTTCTTCTAAGGGGCTTATTTATTGTTACAGAGCCACATATTGATGATGATGACGCACATTGTCTCTCTCCCGAGGGCAGTGTCTGATAAGGCTGGCCCTGTCAGGACAAGAGTCTAATAAAACACAAGACGGATCAATACACGGTAATAATGGTACAAATCCCTTAGCCTGGTTTATCTCTAGGCCACTGACATCAATAACATGGAGACTCAATATCTAAGCCTGTCGTCACTAATGATTATGTAACGGAATTTACATGTATAGTCGTCAAAGATCATGTGATTGGAGGAAAAGACAAAGACTGAAAAAATCCTCTTGCTACATTTTTATGAACCCGTCCGCTGTGGGTGAAAGTAATATTTGCTTAAATAGCAAAAAAAAACACACCTTACTGCCGTATGGTTCGATAGCAATCAGCAGGCTAAACATCTTTCGGTAAGTAACGAATTTTCTTTTTCATACATTGTAGTAGCCTAAGTGAGTGCATCTAACCGGTTATCAACGTATCTAACTTTGCGTTCACGATTACTTCACACTTAACTTGCAGGGCATGCTTACAAATTGGGGTGCCAAAGTCAGCGGGGCGATAGTTATGACTTTGTCCGTCTCGTAAGAAGATTATGTCACGGTGTACCGGTGATCTACGGCACGGCTTCTCCAGATTTAATTCGTAGTGACACTCGCGAAACTCCAATGTCATGCAGAACTGAACTGACAGGCTTTGTTTTCATGGAATGCATGAATACTCTGCCTTGTTGAAGATATTCGCTTGGAAAATTCTACAAGAGCAGCAAGTGGTCATCAAGGAAGAAGATATTTAGACTGTGCATTTGCATCTATGTAAAGCTGGGTATTTGGATTTTAGACTGGGAGCTTTTGATGATTATGATCAAGCATTTGATGATAAATTTCTATTATTCAATTAGTGCTAAAATGAATACTTAAAATGATAACGAAAACGAAGTTTTAGAATTAGAATCAATTAAATGATGATAGATGTTAAAGATGACCTCCAAAATAAAGCCTACTTATAATGACCAGATTGACTAATTAGCATACAATATTTGTGCTGTATACAATGCACGGTCATGTACAAGAAAGGTAGCATGCAGTTGCACAAAATTCAATGCACAATGCATCTGTTGATCGTTATTAGTTTCTCAAAACGTGAATATTTCCATGCTTACCGATTGTGCGTGAGTCGTGTACAGATTTCAGCCTGTTAACACATGGCTCAAAATATATTTATAGCAAAGAAACTTCCGCTGCAAAGCTTTTAATCAGATAGATCTTTAATCATACTGTTTTCTGTCGTTAGTTTACGTTCATGTTTCACTTTGCAGAGGAATAATCAATGATAGAAGGAAAGTAGACTTGGTGAATGGAGGGCCATTGAAATATGACAGTTAAGATAGATTCGTAGGTAGCCAGTAAACGAGGCCATCGTAACATCTAGGGATTAGCATGACTTCGCTTTATGGATGGTTAATTACCAATGCCTCTGGCAGATTGATCGAGTGCCTCACTTTTCAATTAGAGATTCATCAAGATTTAGTTACGGAACCCTTAGATATGAAGAACCATACTGATAAAGGCTCCAAGAAGTCTGGGCTTTTGTGAGGCAAAATAAGAAAGACGGTGATTTGGGTTTTTATTTTAAGGTTTACTTACCAACTGGGATTAAGATAGTGGCAATAATGTCTAGTTATATGATGTACGTATCATGTTAAATTTCTCTACTCTGTATACAGATTGTTGAAAATTTAAGATCATAATTAAAATCATAAATCATCGTTTAAAATAAGAACAGGAAATAGTGATGTAACATGTATCCCATGACAAATATAGACAAAAGCATTAAACTTTTGGGCGAGTTTTGTACCATCAATCAGCTCATTAAAAACTTGCGCAGTGGGCTCAGCCTTAGGCAGAAGAAGCAAGTCCTAAAGCCCTGTTGGAGCTGGTAATGGAATTCTGTATCAAAATGATCACATCCTCAGGCATTCTCGACACGTAAAAGACAGGAAAACTAAGCCGCTTCTCCATCACCCCATTGATACTATTATCTAGAAAAGGATCCGTGATCTATTTCTTGGCAACTCGTCTAAGTCCCCGTGCACAATAGGAGCATAAAGCACTTAAGGCATGACGAGGTATCACATGATGACGCAAGCACCGTACAGATAGAGATAAACCATCGATCCAACGGTATCTACCGACTGTCAGCAATTTACGCCGCCAATAACACGGCATCTACAACATTTCCCACAAGGCAATCGAACCTTAAAGGCCTCATAAATAATGCCTTGTTATAGAGGTTAAAAGGATTTAAAACTCAAAATCTTAATAAATGTCAAAGTTACAAAAAAAAACGGGCTGTTATCAAAATGCCACCTTGTGACGAAACCTGCCGTGATTTTAAGAGATACAAATGGCTAACAAGCTGGTACGAACACAAAAAATTAACATAATGTAGTCAGTCGATCGATGGTGATGTTACTAAGCAAAAGTAAAAGTAGATGATATCGTGCTTCATGGCAGCATATTTGTTGCCTTCTTTTGTCTTTATTTTGTATTTTCAATTGTGTTGCTTTTGTCATCATTACTACCAAACTATCATTGTTCGAAATATCTAGAAAGTAACACATAAAGCATCAATGTACAATTTAATGTACAATTTTAAACATTACGAGGTACTGCACTTTTTTCTCCCAGATGAGGACATGAAGAATCCAGCGCATTTTTGCACACAGGTGATAAGAATAAAGTTTTAAATGACGGATTTCCGTGTTTGTAACTTTCCAAAAGCCAGTTGATATACTAATACATCATCCTGCTGACCTCTACCGCTCAGATACAGATAGAAGACTTTTTCTGAGACAAGCGTCTAAGACGTTTGAGGTAAGAGTTGGTTTTCAAGACATACCGACGCCAAACACAGAGGAAGATTCCCTGCGGTACGTGCATTTGTTGATTCTGACGTAGTTCGTGGAAAAACAACAGTCTTTTTGGCGCCATGCCTATCACCTGCAATAGCGGGGCTTCTTTTAACGATTTTTCTTTCGATAGAACGAGAGCAACGGACAGGCCATCTCGACAGAAGATGTATGTGCTATATCTCTATGATAAGATTTAACGATAACGATAAACAGTTTTAACGACGTTGCTCAATTTGCTCTGATCATGACCTGTGGTTACAACGTCGTCATGGACGGTAGACTGTATAATGAATAACATGGACTTGTTGATATTCTCATATAAATTCGTATAGCGCGTAAAATGTATTACACCTAATGGTTTATGTTCTGCCCTCCACAAACATTTAGTTGATTTCGATTGCATGATAAAGTAATCATATTACCTACACACGAAAGTACGACCGCGCATGAAAATACAAAACACTACCTGCTCTGTGGATAACGGATACAATCTGACATCTGTCAAGCACTACGGCCGAACTGACATTAGAATCGTTTGGATCGCCTTCAGCGGAGCGGAAGGAATATTCTTACAGGCAGCATCAGGACAAACTGCACTCAGGAGCCTACGAGAGGTGCATCCCTGGCCTTCGTGCGGCTTTATGGGACCCGTGGGATCAGAGTAATGCCTTGCTACAAGGCAGAATCATCCGGTTTCCAAGCGACGGGCATCCGTTGCCAGCCGGGTGAATAATTCCCTCGCCAAGAAAGGTAATTCAGCAGACGTTGTGGCGCAGTTCGTGGTTGGGGTGATAGAAGGTCAGTTACGCACGCTATTTTCATGACAGTTATTACCATGGATAGGGAAGGAACCCTTGTGAGGGAATTTAGTTTGGCATCACCTGCGTGTTACATTCAAAATGAATACTTCGATTCCAGTCCGTTAACAATTGGTTATTGTTTTTATTCAGCAGGCAAGATTTTATCATCTTTGTTTCGCATGTGAAATCGGACAAACTATTGTTTGTTTTTGGTTTATAGATCTATGCAGCAACAAAAGGAACCGTGTTTATGGATAAAGTAATTATTCAAACCACAATTTGCAATATCAAATAAAACGTAGTGCAGGATTAATCTATGATGCCCAGTGAAAAATGAAAGCAAAATCATCACAATATCGTGTTTTTCAATCATCGCTCAAATGTTGGATACCGGCCTGTGCTGGTCAGGCTCTCGGAAAGCACTCCTTGTAATACATTTTTGTCTGTATGTGCAATCTTCAATGATATATGTATGTCTACCTCTTCGGACGGATTTTAAGAAATATTCAATATTCTAAGAAGCAATTAAGTAAAGGACTCAGGAAAACATGTTCTAATCGGCATCTTAATTACATGATAAATAACCGCATGGCCCAACTACTCGTTAATGGCAATGCAGATATCGCATTACATCACTGGCTTCAGAGAACCCATCTATGATTCGTTGATTTCAATGACAGAACCCTCTTCTCTTTTCATATCATACTGTATGCTTTGACTTCCCTTTTGATATTGGAAAGATTTAATTGACGGCCGTTTTTATTAAGACTGATGTACCACCAAGCGGTCCATCTGGTAATGAACACTAGTGATTCTCAAATGACAAGCTCTCTAAGCCATCTCGTTGCAAACTATTTCCCCCAAGACTCCTAGGTAATTTGTTCCTGTTCTGACTGTGAATACCTGCTTAAGCTTCTCTCATTAAGTAGCAGTGCACTGACTTGTCATCCAGTGTCCCTTTGAGAGATGGGGCCAAGAAATATAAGTCTTATCTAACTTCACAGGCAGTATTTATAGACCTTAAGGATTGTATTTCTTCTTGGTCTATTGGTCTTTATTCCTAATGGTACAGTAGGCTCAAGTGGTGTATTTGGTTTCAAAAAAATAGACAGTGAACAATGAGGTGAACTTGACATTTGACCGTGGTGCAATTCAAAACTCTCAAATATTTTGCAAGTGTAGCACTCCCCTTGCAGTATTACAGGCAAGCAGCTAAGTTCGTGACCTGGTAACAATCATGTGCAACAGAAAATATTACTTGTTGGATAAAAGCCCCGTGTCGACGTTCCAGCTATTTCAATGGCAATGCTGAACGTGACGATACAGTACTCTTGTTACATATAATGCATACCGCAACCGATAAATGACACTATTAAAAGGTGCACAAAACAAAACGAATCATAGACAAAATTTTAACAATTTTGCCAGGAGTGCTCGCTGAATAATCTTTCTTAACGTACTTGTCCTTGTCAAGGGCTACATACGTTACAAATAATTCATCTTGATGAATAAAACATAGCCCTGTAACTTTGCAAAAGTGTATCCACACCCAGAAAAATCAATAAGTTTGACGACAATGGTGGTTCCGATAGCAACATTATTACCATCACCTTGACGACATCCTGTGCTAAACTTGGACCTTGACAGCCGTTGATGAATCACTCTGCCTGAATTCACGGAGCTTCGCCAGGTAAGATGTCAGTGTTAAACCTGTCTTCTTTTTGACATGAAGGCATGTTCTAACCTTGGTCCGTAGGATCGGAGAAGGATATAATGACTTAAAAGGGATCGTGGTTTATTGATTTCCAGCAGACGGTGATTCATCTACAGTTACAGCTGTTGTGTTTAAAACGCGACTTCCTCTTGACCGAAGACGTCGTTTGTAATATCCGCCGGTTCATCCCGTGTAAAAGTATAGGAACCTTTTACCTAATAGCTAAGGTAAGAACGAACATATATATATACAGAGAAATATTGGTTACCGCCGGTTCGGTAAAGCTATTTTCGAGGTTGCTCTGATGGTCTCTGGATGGCCATATTTCTCTGGATGGCCGTGACTCTTTGAAGAATGCTGAAGCATAGCATAGTGTTGCGAGAATTAGTTCATGCTGATTTTTTTGTCAGTTTCATTATACACATACAATGACTTGGCAGTGTGTATTTTATTTAGAATTTCGATAATCGATACAAATTCTCAGGCTCTTGATAACAGGAACTTATGATTTAATACGGAAGCATCAACGTTGTCTTAATCATTCTATTAGTGATATCAGATTATCGCAGATCCCCATAATGAGCTCTTGAAACATATTGGAGTCAGTCTTAAGCCCGGGGATCTTGTTAATTGGATTCCATCCGTACTGATGTAACGTTTGTTGTGACATTGTAGGAAAGGGCCTCAGTGTCGTACATCTTATACTACAATTATCAACGTACTAATGTCGCGACTTACATGGAAGCGGCCAAGCTAGATTTTTAAGCTGAACTAAGCATGTATCACTCTTATCAAAAGTCATTGAGGTGGTACAGGGTATGTTTTGTATTCAGATGTTCGGGCAAAAGCGATTGATCGCGATGGGTATGCATTCGCCTACAGTACCCATTGGAACGTTGAAAATACATGGCCATGCGACTACAACTATTGAACAAAAATCATCCATGCGTTTCTAACATTCTAGGGTCCCCATATTGAATGAAACTATTTCTTAGCACGGACGCACAAACTTGAAGATTGTATTGAAGATACTTGTGTTCTGCTTCTCTTTTGACATAGGCGCTCGATCTTATTTCCGAGGTCGCGGGGGCACACCCTGGATAAGTGCTTCACCAGCTGAGTCCACTTCTGTTGGTTATCCAGAAGTGCCTCCGTATCGACAAAGCACTCTCGCCCCACTCAGTAAGGCTTTCATCCCGCTGTTTCCTCTTACGTTTCAGTTACTGTCAGAGTGATGAGAGCCAGTCCATTTCCCCTCACTACGTGCAGAAAACTTTTCTTCCTTTTTTCTTTAGTAAGTCTGCACCCAGTCTAAAAAGGAAATAACTTATAGTCTACGTGTTTATTTCTGTGTAATGTCTTTGTTCATACCACAAAAAAATGATTATAACTGGCAAATTCTCGTCCTTAAAATCATGCAATGGATTCTATACTTACGGTACTCTTATATGACTCCGGCTATATGATTGTGCTGCAAAAGAACAGAGCATCTTTAGACGTTCTAATATACATCACTGCCTTCGAAGAATGATTTCATTTGTTGCAATTTCTTCACTTTCCCTTATAAAACCTATCTTTTTTATCCTTGGTGCCACCTTAAAACAATGGACGTTCTACACATTTGTTACCATCACAACCGGCTTTTAAGGATAGCTGTTTTTCGGACAATGTTTCGATCGATACTCCATTTCCTGACCGACATTCTGAAGATGGCCGCAGTCGATTGACGGTCAGCACGAGGCTGTAGATTTTAGACGCATGTCTCAGTGTCTCAAAAGATATTGATAGCTAAATGTCTTGCCTCCCCGCTAGGGCTTATTTTACTACCCCATACAACTTAAAGAGGGTGAGTAGCTCATAGTAATGTTTAAGGTAACTGCGCCATATCATCCTCAAATCACGTCATGCCTGAGCCATTGGCCAAACTACATCTTGTGTGGCTCCACTTGACCATCGTTTGAGCAGACAATGCCTCTTTGTAAAGATAAAGATAACGTGTCAGATCGATAGTATCCATCGTTTCATACGATAAAAGATAGTAAAACTAGAGTTCCACGAACACATTATCTTCGCCAAATAATCAAGGCTCATTATGGAGAGTGATTGATATTTACGTGCTTATCACCCCCTGCAAATTTGATCATGCACCATACCATTTGGAAGTTATGATGGGGCGAATGAGTCCAGTCTAGATGCGGTTAAAAATCATTTGGTGGTACAGGACTAGTGTACTAGTGTTATATGTGTAGAGTGTGATGATACAAATGTGAGTCATGAAAAAATATGAGTATGTTGATATTATTTGGGCTACAAAGGTTCGATATTGCAGTGTTGTAATATCGTAATATCATAATATCATGATATCATAATATCATAATATCATAATATCGTAATATCATAATATCATAATATCGTAATATCATAATATCATAATATCATAATATCATGATATCATAATATAAATGAAATTCATAAATATCATAATATTATAATATCATATTATCATAATATTAAAATATCATAATATCATAATATCATAATATCATAATATTATAATATCATAATATCATAATATCGTAATATCGTAATATCGTAATATCGTAATATCATAATATCATAATATCGTAATATCGTAATATCGTAATATCGTAATATCGTAATATCATAATATCATAATATCATAATATCATAATATCGTAATATCATAATATAAATGAAATTCATAAATATCATAATATTAAAATATCATAATATCATAATATCGTAATATCATAATATCATAATATAAATGAAATTCATAAATATCATAATATCATAATATCATAATATTTTAATATCATAATATCATAATATCATAATAACACTTAAAAATCGTTACCATAGCACTTGTATGAAATTTGACTACAAGCTTTCTGCGAATTTATAAACTTTCCTCATTTATTATGCAAATTATCGTCTTATTTGCATGGCAAGTATTCAGTTATAGATAGCATCACCGAAACTATCCACATGCCTTAATCCGTCAATCCCTGCTGGAGTTATTCGTCTCCAAATGTATTTACAAAAACGCCAACTGCAGTTCCAAACGAGCAGCTAGGGGGCCTTAATTCCCACCACTCACTTGCCGTCCCAGAAGCTATATACTACCAAAAAATCATGAACCTGACGCCTCCAGAAAATTTGGCCTCAAACGCTGCAGTACCTCAAATACCTGCTAGGAGGCCCATTATCTTTGACATCACTACCTATCCACGAAATATCATGCACAACCACCAATAGCTCCTCGAGTTATGCTGGCGACATACAAACTCTCACAAACACAAAGCCTGCTGCAGTTCTGTAGGAAAGCGCCAAATAAATCATTTTTAAACTTGACCTCCGTTCCCACAATCTCTTCCAAACTACCAAAAATCATTGAGATCCATCAACGTTTCCGTCACTTTTTTTACCTACATACAAACACAGAAAAATTAAAAGGCCGCTGCAGTATTGTTGGAAAACGCCAGGTAAACGATTTTTGAACTTGACCTTCCTTTGCACAACCACTACACACCTACCAAATATCATGAAGATCCATCAAAGGTTTCCCGAGTTATGCTCTTGACATACATACAGACCCACACAACAGCCGGCTCAGCCGAAAACATAATCTGCTCCGAGTTCCTCGGCGAAGATAATAACTTTAGAATTTTTATGTATGGTGCAAATGTGTAGTTTCTATGCAGGAGCATTCTGTACGGCAAACTTTCACCTTTTGTAATGATGACGTTATTTTGGCACCTTCAGGACCGCGAGTTCCTTTGATGAATAAACAATTTCAAACTTCACAAACTTAGTAAGTAGTAAGTATATACGGAATTTTACTTTGCGCAGGGTTGATTTTGTTGTGCCCTTTAAGAATACAGGCCTCTATCCTAGATGGAAAGAGAAAGCTTGGCTTACACTATATGATTGCTTCCGAAGGAATAATGATACATTATCGTTCAGGGCCGGGGCAGGTAATAGGATTCTACACCGTGATGGAGAAAGGCTTTTGAACAGAATCAATAAAAGTTTGGAAATAGCAAAGGTTTTTACAAACACTCTACAGTGACCTACTTGTCAACAACACTTAATGACATATTTTCTATTCTAGGCTTTACGCTTCCTAATACATCAAGGTTTGTATATGAGAGAGTGGAATAACGGTACAAAATAACAGTATAGCCACTTCAGTAATGTTAAAAATGCCACTGCTGTTCTGAATTCCCGTCTCCCGTTGCCCTCGATTGGGCTGCTCAGCATGTTGAATGCTACAGAATCACCAATCTTCAAAACATCTACAACTGAAGACAGTTAGAAACGCTTAATGATTGATAGTGTTTACACCATTATCTACTACAAAACTATGTGTTGTCGCGCCTCTTGTACTGAAACATTATTTTTCCACACTCTAGATCGGTATATTTATCGCTTCATATCTTTTAACATCGTTGTCCTGGGGAGCGAATACCTAACAATCCAAATCTCTCCCACTCAACCGTTACAGTTAAAAACACCACCTGCGTGCGTAAGCTTTTTCCAGATAAGAGCCAGTGGGTGGATTCCTCTTTTACAAAGCACTTGAGACCGTAATCCTTTTCTAGAACATGCTTATCTGAGGAATTGCTTCTCTGATAACGCTAGAAAGATTTCGCTTGCTATGACCTCCAGGTAGTTGCTATATTTGTCTGAAGTTCATGCGAGGTGGGCTGTAAGCTTCATAACTCAACAGCAATGACGATATATGTAAGAGTTATTACTCATCGTGCCCAAATGCACCAGTACTTTTATGACAGAATTATTTTTGCTGCGGTGATGCAGAAACACCTTTTGTAATATCTCAGCGCACCACAGCGGGCTCATACAACATATTTCATGTTCAACATTCAAGGCGTGAATGATGTGCCTCCTACCATGCCATGGCAAGTAATACATTTTACAGTAGCTAAACAGGGAATCTAATTCCAGGGTACGATTTGTTTTAATCATGTACAATGCATTTCCCGGACATTACTCACTCCAAAATACAAATACCAGGAGACGTTACTTCCTCTAACCGGGCAATACCTGAGGCTTACCGGCGGCGCCGTAATGGCTAGATTGAATGTTAGAGATGCGTCGTAATTACTTCCAAACAACTGGGGCACGCCGCTGGGACCCACTGGTCATTTGTCATTAACCTTCCTAATGCTCAAACGGCGAACTCATACTAAACGGAACCACAAAATGTTATGCATACAACTAAAATTAGAGGTCGGTGACCTCATAACTATGACAACATAATGCCACAATTAGACGGCTATGTCTTTTTGACACGACCAGCGTTTATTGCCTGTCAAAAAAGGTGATGAATTTCAACAAGGACGTAAATTTCCTGAACAATCTTCGTTTACTTTAGGAGTGCGTCCATTAGTTGAAGTAGGTCAACAGGAAATTGGCTTACTTGGACAAGAAAGTAGTTTTCAAAGTAATTTTCCGTGGGGATTTTCCTTGTCCAGTATTTTGATTTACTTACAGGAAGATGCCACAGTAGAGCTCGAGCGTGGTTAGAATGTTGAATGAGGCCTCGGTGTAATTAACAGGAACTGAACGTTAATAATTATTGTATCTGCGGTTATTATCAGGTCAATGTAAATCAAAGTTATTGTTGTCATTTGTTAGAAGATCTATAGGCCACAGCCTGCTTCATAATACGCCAGATTAAGTGCACTAGTGCATCTTAGTATGGGGCGTTTCTATTGAAAATACTTGTTCTCAAAACATTTAAAAGCACCCTACTATATAACTGCATTTGAAACAGATGCTTACTTTTCAAGACATTACTTCATAGTACATTAGAATCGTCTCTCTTTAAGTTCCTGAATATTATCTAAGAATCCACGCGCACGCAGTCATCCGATGTACATACAATGAATACGTAACCATGCATGATATCGAGTTAGATGTTTGAAAACTTGATATCCGGTCTTTTCAAAACTTTTAATGAGTGTTTTCTTTTTATTTATCTGTAGAGTTTTTTTTATTCAAACCTGGTGGTATGCCTCCTTCCCGAATATCCCCAAGTTTGGCAATAGACAGCTTGATGGAGTTTTTCAACGATGCAAAGATTAGAAGACTGCTATTCGATCAGACTACAGTGACCTCAAAGTTCACAAATGACGTCAGTAAATACTTCCCTCCAGTCGCAGGCGACATCATCACTTTAACGTACCGCACCGTCTTTCATTGCCTTTTCTAAAGTAGAATCACTGACAGAAGGTATTATTGAAATGATAACGTCCGGCTGTAATGTTATAGCAACCCATTATCATTTTCCTATCATGACTGCCTTTAGAATTAGATTAATACACATTCTGCAAGTAATCTCGAAATAGAAATCGACATCATTGCATTTCGAATCCAGGTTGAGTAATAGCTGTTTAGTTGCCAACTCATATGGCACAAGAGGATTAAAAGTCCATGAATGAACATCCACTTCTGGTGACTAGGAACCGATTGAGCCTTTTGAGCATTCATTCGCAGTCGGATGTAGCCATAATGTAACCTGCGACAAGATTGAAACATTCCATCGTCATTATGATATTTCTGTTCTTCACTGCAGAGCTTAACCTAACTTGCTCAATACGTCATTAAGTGAAGACGTCGCTTTTTTCTATAAAATACGCCATTTCTACCTTGTTCATATCTGGCTTAAAACATCTGAGGGGAAGACATCACATTATTTCGTACCACGCCTTAAATTGGAAGAGTATTTGATACCTGCAACAATCAATTTCTATAATTTGTAGCGATGGCCACATCCGTCTTGCACATCTGAACCGCTCTAAACCATGAAATATGCAAGAGCTCAATGAAGAATTACGGTTTTGCCCTTTGATAGGAAACTGGAAATCAATTTTAGAGAGCCCCAAACCTCGCCCGGTAGATGCGCGATAACCCTGGATGATGTTGGCCTATGTGTATCATTGAATCACGCAGCCATTACAGAGATAAACGAAAATAAACCTGGCCTGCGGGTGTTTCCTATTGTCCCTAAATTCTCGACGCGGGCCAATCACAGGGCGAGAGGATAGAATGATTTAACCAGATGAAGGAGTGCCACCAGAGTAGCTGCGAGCTTGCTGTAGATAACACATCATTAATGCACCTATAGTCCTTGTTGACGGAGTAACCGTCAGTAGGAGAACTGGGGCGAGCAGAACATTGTTGGGTAGTCATTAACCAAGGTCTTTTCGTTTTCAGTGCTGGGAAGGAGGGTCTGTGATCCAACACTGGAACCAGCACTGTGTAGTAGGAGGTTATGGTAAGTGTTCGTCTTTCATATTATTAAGTACTATTTTTTTTCTTAAGGAGTAAGCGCCTGTCATTTATAAGTAATATTGTCTTTTTAATAACGAAGAACGTTTTTCATTTGGCACCGGAACTCTTCTACATTCTGAATTCATTATTATGAGTAACGTTTTTATTGCATACAAATTTGTTGCAAGCATGACCCAGTAAATTTGGCTTGGTGTTAGTCTAGTGTTTTCTCATTGAAAAGACATCTCAAACATTATCAGCCCGAGTGGATGTCTCACTGTTCGCTATTATGTTAGGAACGCCATGATTTAATCAAAGCTACACCGTAATGACTGCCCTTGAATGAAAGACATAGCAGAGGTCAAAATGGCCCCTTATGCTACTGCGAGTTGTTCTGAGTAAGTACTTAATGTAGACACTTAGTTAGCCCCTCGGTGCACTACAAAACATATAAATTCCATTTAGGACACGCGGTTTGGTCAGCATGTTTCTTACTCATGGGAAAAAACTGTTTTAACCTTAGCAACGTTTCTGCATGGACTGCACCGTGAATCTTAATCTGATCAAGGACATTATATGGATATAATGACCTTGATCTAATAAGAGGGCATACTTTTTGTCTATGTCAGCACTAGAGAGCTCGTGTCTAAAATGGAGACTTGCAAATATTGCATCGCAAATATATAACGCACATTGTCTGTTAAGAAAATGTCTTAAACAGAGGCTGATTTTGGACCTCTGATTGATGATCGTGCGCAGACGCACAGATACTGCTTTTCATGATTTGACTCAGAGAATCCAACGATGTGTTTCGTCTTCTTCAATGATGCAGGCAGTAAAACAAACAGTGCCGCATAAAGAACTCTGAAATGATCCCCTAGCCTCAGGACTATATCCTTCACGTCTTACTACAGTATTACTACATGTACGTACGGGTCTCTCTGCTGTGTAATAACCTTGTCCATCATAGCTACATTACAAGCCTGGAATATACACATCCCTCCAGGGGATGTAATCTGACAGATGTTAGCCTGCCCTGGCATTGCCATCGTCCCGATTCATCCTTCGGGTGAAAGATGTCAGCTGTGTAAGCATCGGCCTTAGCCATCTTCAGGTCAGAGGTCTCAGCCGAGTTACTATCGCCTTGATCCATTCTGAAGTAAAAAAGACTCCGCTGAGTTCCTACCGCACTCATTTACATTGAGCCCAGGCCATGTTGCTGTCGAACGATTGTCCACAAGGGGATTGGCAGGTAAAACGTTAATATAGGCTGACACTACCGATGTGTTCAACACATCTCGAACGCCAGGGGTGACAAACGCTAACGGATTAAGAGCCCAGGAGCATTTTCAATAGATAACTAATACATATTGAGAATATCATTTGGCCTGTAGCATACGACCTTTTCTCGACATTACCACCGTGTTGCGAATGAAATAGTGTTGCTAATGAAATAAACATTACTACTATCAATATCCGAATGTCGTCTTTTCGCATCATTGTAACAAGGGTATTATACACCATGAAAACACCTGGTGGTAATTTGTGGAGCTCCAACTGATGGTACATAAGAGCAAAAATATTAGACTAAAGAATTACAACTGGGACTTGATTACATGTATACACCAAACTCTTTGCATTATACCCAACATGGAAATCGTGCATTGAAAATACATGTGTACAACCAGATACGGAAAGGAAGACTTATCGTTGACTGAACGCCAATGTGCGACCGAAACAAATGCATTTTGGTTCCATTAATGGAACGTGATTTCTCACGTTCGGATAACAAGGAATTAATAGCGGTGCTTTGTGCCTCATGATTGATGACATCCCTTGGGTGACATTAGCTTACAGATCTGTTAATTCGGCCTGGATGCGTTCGTGACAAAACTCAAGTACGGTATGACCATGGATCGCCTCTGCATGTTATTTACTGCACGGTAAACTGACAAGGAGAATGTTGCTACATGTTAGGCCTAATGGCATCCGATGGATACTTGGTACAAAAGGCTTCACGCAGCTAATTAGTCGATACATCAAATTCCATAGGAGACAGGGACAGCAGGGTGGATAGATCACGGACTATAGCCTAAGCGTACAAACACAACGAGATGCATCTAAAATGCAGTCGATGCAGTGCTCATCTAATTATCAAAAAAACGAAAATTCTAACAAACTGATTAAGATAATTTGATTTACCTTTAGTTTTTCATGTTCTAATACGATAAATGTGAGTTGTGCCATAAAGACAAAATGGTAATGTTATGTGCCGTTTCTGATGACTTGCATATTGACTTCATCTGATAAATTGCATTTTGGCTTGAAAGTGCCAGTTAGGATCAGCATCATTGTGCTCTTGACGTGAACATATTAGTCACAACGTTGCAATCGCATCGTGGGAGTAATTGACCCTAACGTAGTTAGTGTTCCGTTATGTAACCAGTGAAATAAGTCGGATTGCTGTTATCATGTCTTGCAGTAGCTGCTAATAAGGTGCGTTTATCAACCAGATACTGCATTTCACGCCTGAACCGGACCTGCGAAAGAATGGTAAGTTCCGGATGGAAAACAGCTCAACTATTACAAGAATTCATTTACTATTGAATGTAGGTTACATTTACCATTATGATGATTAAATACCCACCCAAGCCCTTCAATGAATTGAGCCAAAAGGTCAGCTTAACGTCCATTTCATTGATACAGAATCGGGACATGATACATTAACTTACAATTTATCATTTAATGACGCAGGGGCTTTCACTATCGTGCAATCAACATATTGAACGTTGCCAACTGATGCAAAGAAATAATATCTAGCTCTATTCACCATAGCAATTTATGATGTTAAGGGCTAAGTGCTGTCAGTTGAAATTTGCAAAATTGAGACCACAGTGATGCATGTATCGATGTAGTACTGTGCACCATGGTGATGTACAAGATATAGGCGGCATATGGTTACCATGGAGGCCACATGTAACAAGCCAACAACCCCATATTAAAAGTTTTCTACATGTATGAATACCCTTTTTTTCATATGATAGATTGTTGAACGTGTCCGAGTATATAGAGATCAAACTTTGAGGAAATGATAGATTGAGACATGTCTGTTGTTGTTAATGTTGCATAGCCTATCATCTCGTCGAAATAAACGATGTTGACTATGTGTTCGCATGTCCCAACGGAGCTGCCCCGGCCTATAACTCGAATTTAACATTGTCGTTTCTTATCGCATTACACAGGCTGACAAGCTGAGTGAACAACAAATTATAGGTAACTGAATATGAAGTATTTGATTCCATACGAGGCTTATCTGTAATTAAATGGATTATCCACATGTGTTGAAAAATATGTATACGTACATATTTCTAGAATGCAAACGATGAGAATGCTTCAAACTAACGTGTCGTTGATGTTCAGCAATGTTTTATACTGGTTTCCTTGAATATCTACAAATGCTTTTTTAAGATATTGTTACTACATGTATTACGTATTTTAGCTTTTGCAGTGTTACGTATTGAGATACATGTATAGAAGACACGCGATTCGATATGGAACATGTCTACTTGATACCGAAATTTGTTCAAACGTGACAAAATAATGCAGATTTATAGCACAAAACGGAATGAGCTACTGCTGCTGAATCTATATCTGTCTTTTTTTTCTTCTTCAGAATTTCGAGAAGCCTTCAGCGTGTATGATAAGGACGGTGATGGTATCATCGCCATTAAGGAGCTGTTCAAAGTCATGTGGTCTCTCGGACAGAACCCTACTGAGAGTGAGATGGAGAAGATTCTACAAGACGTGGATCCTGACGGTTAGGAATCTCATGTCATGTCAAATCATACCATTTGTTTCGTACTGGTTCGTGTGTTGTGTAAGGAAGTGCAAAGTCGTGCAACGCGCAGATCTCAAATCATTGTCAGCAGGTATTTATAGTTGTTCACTGTGTTATGCTGCTACGTTGGCCTGGACAATCTGCAGCTACAATCAGTCTTTCTTCAACTCTCTCCTGTTCATGAATTCATCGGCAGCTTCCTCAGCTCCCATACTTTTCTTCAACGTACGGTGGTCGTACTCTATCTATGAGGTCTGCCCTCAATAGGCTCAGTTAGTATCAATAACATAACCAATTGTGTAATAAGATATTGATCGCACATTCTTTTGTCCATTATACAGGAGAAGGAACTATAGATTTTCCTGACTTCCTGACAGTTATGGCGAAACGGCAAAAAGACACAGAGCAGGAGGAGGAACTGCGAGCCGCCTTCAGGGCGTTCGACATGGACCATAACGGCATCATTGAGTAACCAGATTCTTTTCTTATAGAATGACTCTCTTGTTTTTGCTATTTTCCTATACGTTGTGCACATCTTCCATATCTAGTCATAGAGGGCAAACATCTACAACAGTTTGTGTGTGTTCATGTTTTTGCTGTTTCGTCCTTCTCTAGTACAAAGGAGCTGAGGAAGGTCATGACAGACCTTTGTGATGACATCACTAACGAAGACATAGATGAGATGTTCTACCACTTTGACAAAGATGGTGACGGCATGATTTCATACGAAGGTGAGATGTTTGTAGTGATAGATATGGCGCAGTATGTATATCATCATCATCCACTGTTTTCTGCATCTGAAGTCGTAGAAACGCCCTGCAGCTGCATTTAGTCTTTCTTGATCTCTTTCCACCGTGCACTTCGTCTTGCCCTTAGCTCTTAAATCATTTTCTGTTGTACGTGTAGTAGGGCCTCGCCCTCTGTGCTTCAGATCTCCCTTTAGTATGCTGAGCATGTGTACGTGTGTAGTAAATACAACAACATAGCCAGTCGTGCTGACTTACATACATATTCAGATGATTCATTGACGGTTCGTGTTGTTGTGAGCTCACTGCATGCCCCAGTGATCAGGGGCCATTGCTATTCCTGGAGACTTACGACTACCTTAATCCCCATAATCCTAGTAATTTACCAAGAGAAAATGAATTTGACACGCGGGAGATACACGGACCCATGATAATTTGCTGCCTACATGTGTTTCTTATCTCTTACAGAGTTCATTAGCGTCGTCATGGCAGCTGAGAAGGAAAAAGATGGACAGCCTTAGTAAGCTTTCTCGCTTACCGCATCGCGAGTAACAATCATCAACGGCAATGCAGTCTTGGAACTCACAACCACAATGGAAATTTTACAACTTAACTTGCTTTAATTGGAACAAATGATTTTTTTAAGATGTTTCATTTGGAAAAAAAAAACTGTAGTCACAGTGTTGGCCAAGATGACATTGGAGCAAAACACAAAAATATACAAACAACGCAATAAGATCAATTTGGTTGTAGTTTCAAAATAATCAGATATAGCAATGTGTAGAAACGGCAATGATTATAAAAGTGCAAGGCTTCTGAACAGTTCTGTACATAGATAAGTTTGGCCGTACACAAGCTACTGTAGGTATGAAGGGTCCGTAAGGATTACCACCTGTATATTATACACTTATCGACAACGTTCACTCATTACGTTGTTTATGTGGTCTAGTAAGGGAATGTACACTTATCATCGTGATATTGCATGAACCGATCACATATACAAAAAATTTGAAAAAAGATAATCTCAAAGTAGATGTTACCTACTTGTGTCATAGTTAGATTTGGTTAGGGGTTGTTTACTTGACTGAATGTATATTTACGGTCTATCATTTATCTTACTAGTACCACGATAAATACAGCTAAGAAGCTGAAACGAAGGAGACAATTTTGATACATTTTCGAGGGTCTTAGACTACTCAAATATTTGTGGGTGAATGAAGATACAGTTACTGTAACATTTGTATGTACATGTAGATATACACATCCATGAAACTGAAAGATCTAGGACTTGAGCCGAGGAGGTACAGGGGTATTTGAAACATTGACAGTTAAATATGAACCACAAAGACATTATATATACAGTAGCCTCTTAATGCCTTGCACAAATGAAAACCGCTGAAACATTTAAGTGGAGTATACTCGTCTCGTGTGATGACGATAGCGCCTTAGTCAGAGTCAGCCGGGGCCAAGCTCTAGTGGTTCCAGCAATCCGGAACAGATGAAGAAGACTGATGTCCGCCTTACTACTTCTTGTCTATATAAAGACGTCACTCAGACGTCAATTCACCTACAAGTTTGCTTTGAAACCTCAGCAAACTTTCCTCTATCTCTTTTGAAAGCAGATTTCTTTTACAATATATGGTTATTGTGTAGGTTTGTTGGTGTCTGTTAGCACTGGTACGTATGATGGAATATCTGCATGATGACTGTGGATAGACTATCACAACGGTACTTCACTTAACGATAATTGCTTTCTTATGTTCTTTATTGGTTGACACGTTAACACAGGAAACAAAGTGATTTTCTCTCGAACTAGGTAATGTTCAGTGACTTCAGGTTTCTACAGTCGCTATTTCTGGATGTAACGTGTGATACAGCAATCATTTCAAATCCAACCCAAGAAATTACTTTATAAACAATTGAGTCATCAAAAGCTTCAGGTGGGCTTGTAGACCATATGCATAAAACGGAATTTTTATGATGAGTTTTTTTGTGTGATGTTGATACTGTCTGTCTTTTTCGGCTACAAACAACACCAACGTACAAAACCTTAAATAACAAATATGTGATACAACAATGGTGTAATGTATCATAAGCTGACCGAGCATATAAGGTATGGAATACATGAATATGACAAACATAACTAAGGCATAGGCTTGTTTCAAGCACACCTGAGAACAATGGTTTCTGGTAAGGTAGGAAGTGTGCCTATTCTCCCAGCGTCGGCGTCGTCCTGTGTAGTCCATGCAGCGCCAGGGAGTTCCGCTTTGTGGGGCACGTGTCCTTTGTTTGCTGGTTCCCACGACCCCATGTATACTTGGAACATGCCGACAAACATGACGCATGTAGTGTTCTTCGTACTGGAATATCAATACAACGATAAGAAAAAGTCCCAAAGTTACTAATAGTAACTAAATGCTATCAGCTGTACTGAGATAAATAGTTTCTTTTAACTTTTGATGGCATTATGACAGAAATGAACTGTCGTTGTTGTATTTTTTTAAATTCCCAATGTCATATCAATCCCCAAGGCTTATTTTCAACAGTGCCATGGAAAAATAATGTAGGAGTAATTATGATGTGAGTGAATGACGACGATGAAACATGACAGTGCACAACATTCGGTGAGTCTAAAAATACTTACTTGCTTTTCCACGTGAGTTAATCATTTGATAAATTCGTAGACATCGCAGTGATAAAATTGTCTTTGACTACATTTATGACGAATGGGAAACAACAAAACTGAAATATCTCCGCAAAGTACCTATGTGGGCTGGAGATGTTAATCTAGATTGTACAGACAATAAAGCTAAGAAGAAATATTTAAGTAAGAAGTCAACAATCCATAATATCATGCCGTATAGTTGGATAAGAGATTACACAATATCTGCCATATACTACATATAACATCCAAGTTCGAACACTTAGTAGATACATTACTTGTTTATTAATTCATATAAGATTTAAAGTTTTATAGTTTTATAGTTAGCAACTCGTTTTGTTACATGTTAAGGCAGATAATTCATATATCAGCAAATGTCATATGCAATAATATTAAACCAATATATCTACATAAAAGTATGTCAGTAACGTGTCTTAATTAAGGATTCAAGAATACGTATGGCTTCACAAGCTTAGATATGTTTGAAATCATCCAGCAAAATGTCCAGACTATATACATGTTACGAGTACCTCTCAAATTTAAAGTTTTCATCTATCAAATCTTTTTTGCATTCACAAGGTACCCAACGTTCTGGTCATACAGGTCATAGAGCATCGGATGCGAATATGCTATACTCGTCGCATAATAGGCAATAATGTTGGATTAGTCGTGGCTTTGATCAATATGTTGCAGCAAAGTGCTTCGGGACTCTTCTCGTCTATCTCCTTGAATATCAAGTACATTTTCAAAGTTTGTACATTTGTGAAAGACCTCCGTATGATCTTATTTCTTTTGCTGTAACTCTTCTCTCTCCATCGCCATCACCGAAGAGATGAATTCTGTACGGGAGAAGGCAACACTGCAAATAAACCCATCCAGGGCAAAATGATATGGCTGTATCGGACAGATTTTACATGGGTTTGTTTTGTGATCATTAAAATACGTTGCAGCTATATACTTTACTGACTTCGTTGAGCTTCTTCGCGGAATTCTATGGAATCTAAACACGGCATATCACTGGTCGGTAGGTTTTGAAGTATGTACATAAAATCTTGCTCCTCAAATGTCCACTTCATGGTGGATCTACTTAACTAGTAGTAGCAAAACTCCGCTGGACGTAATAACTTGTATGTACTGAGCAAGCGTACAGGGACACTCATAGCTACTGCTCTGATAAATCTTGTCTAATGCATGCACCTTGTAGCATGTGTGATCCTACAGAAGTTCACGTAAGAGACGTACTCCTATTTGTATACAGTTGTAGTTCATGAGCATGCTAATAGTAACTAATGAAAAGTGAATGCTCGTCTCTTTGCTGTGCATGTACGTAAGAAGCAAACATTTGTAGCAAGAACTCTGGCAGAAAGAGCAAACATAAGTTGAAGAAAACATTTACATCCGATTAACCCATCTAACTAACTCAGCTGAAGAAGCCTCCATTGTGACCGACACAATCCTCGAAGCTTGAGTTTCAAGAGACTGGACAGCTGGAATGTATTGTGCGTCGTCTCATTTTACTTTCTGTCCAAATAAGGTATGCATCTCGGATTTGGGCAAACTAATTGCGTCACGATCTTTGTCCTGTTGATTCACAACAAACGTGTCGCCAACGTTGCGTTACGTCTATAGTACTTAGCTTACAGTTCATAACAAGGCTGACAACTTACAGGCCGTTGGCCTAAAGGCGTCAGGGTAAGAACGTGAGACGCTTGTAACAGGCAGCTCGGTTTGCTATGACGGGACATCCAGCTTACTCAAGGTGTGTTAGTCAGGACTATAATTCCTGCTGTCCATTCTCTTGTAAACCCAGAAATCGGGCAATGTACTAAGTGGTCTGATTTAGCTTAGTCAGATAGGTATACTGGATGTCAACGCCATTTTACCTTCATATGGTATCCTACCATCACCGTTTATGTCGAAGTGCTGAAACATTTCATCTATGTCTTCTCTGGTGATGTCGTCGCAGATGTCTGTCATCACGTTTCTCAGTTCAGTCTTACTGGTGAGATAATGGCAAAGGAACAATATTTATGTTAACATATTCAACTATCGTCACATATGTATGCTGATCTAGGCTTTATTTTCAGCTGTCTGATTCTTAAATCGTTGTTGTGAGAGAAATAGTTCACATCCATGGCGACATCAGCGTTCATCAAACCTGTTCATGTCAGCGACAGTAATATCGCTCCACACGCGGGGGAAATCACACCGAAACCTCAATTTGGGGTGCATTGGCTCATGGCAATCCCCTTTTGTGTTGCGTATTTGGGACGGGAATGGTGAATTAATGTGTGGGTGTTTTGCCGCAATGCATCAACGGTTCTTTTATTGTATATTCATAATTTACAGAGTCACATCATACATTTTCAAAAGGGCATGTCCCTGATCGAAACTAGGCCAACTTTCAAGATGCATTTAGATTAGATGAAGTCTACATCTGGCACAAGTAGTAAATTCAAAACATATGCGGTTTCACATACCAAAAGTGCTAACTTTTCGAATTTGGAGTGCTGAATTGTGTAATTGTAATGAAAGTACTCAATATATCCGTTGTTGTCGGCGTCAAAGGCTCTGAAAGCCGCTCGCAGTTCATCTTCCCTCTCCGTGTCACTTTGTCGTTTGGCCATCACGTGCAGAAAGTCCACAAAATTGATCGCTCCTTCGCCTAACGATAGAAAGTCAATATAAGTCAATAGCATACTGTACAGAGATCTACTTATCAAATTCTTTCAGCACCTCTAGAAAGGAGAGAGAGAGAGCAGAAAACAACTTTCCCAACCACACTGAGTCGTTGTGTAAAAGAAGACTCAAATATTCTATGTTCTACCAACCTGATGAAATCATTTTGGAAAATTGAAGTAAATACAGTGCATAGGCATATTAGGTAACATTGTGTAGAATATTATGACGGATGATCTACAACATGCTTTGATAATGAGGTGCAAAAAAAGGAACTTCAAAGTAACTAATTATAAAAGAGAGTAAGATATGCAGGATAATGCAATGGTCTTGGATTACCTTATGAAAAAGGACATTGTGTGCCATTCGTTGCACAACAAAGGACGTATAAGTATAATATCAAAAGCCATGTCTACTTTGTGACGTACTATATCGTTTGAAGACAGTCCATTTGGTAAATACCGACATGGTTGTGTCTAATGGACACGGTTCCAGTGGGGATTTATGTATAAAGGCAACTACTGGGTACGTACCGTCCGGGTCAACGTCGTTTGAGATATCCTCCATTTCGTTCTCTGTAGGGTTCTGACCCAGGGACCGCATGAGCGTACCCAGCTCCTTAATGGTTATGGTTCCATCGTTGTCGCGGTCTACAGCACAAAAAGCTTCTCTCAACTCTGTAGGGACGTCAGAATCAATGGAGGGTTATGTCTAATATTGACATTAGGGTGGCCCTGTATCAAAATAGGAAATACACGCTTAGAAGATCATTGCTAAGGAATACATGGCATGTTGGAGGTGCCTGGGTAGCTCAGACAATTAACACAATGCAATAGGTAAAATTACAAGGTCAAACTTGTGGTTTGGCAAGGAGGACAAAGAAGTCAATAATGGTTTAACGGATTAGATACGGTTTTTATTCACATGGAGTACCCTAGCCTAGTACATACAATTTCACGCAAATATGAGTTTTTGGGATATCAAAGGTGATGCTTTTTATGATCACAACTACTACTGCAGTCTAATAGTCAAATCACGAAAAATCAGGCAACCAGAACCTCAAAGTTACCGAGCTGACGGAAAACCCTCAAATTTATAAGCCATTATAAGCCTTCCAAATATTCTGATGGCTTTTTATGTGCAGTTAACATGGATCTCCTTATGCACGTAACTAGCATCTCATCTCTTCAATATGTCCGATGTGGGTGGCACACATGGCCTTTCTGATGAGACTGTAAATCATACTGCCATGCTTGGAAATTCTAATCACGTTAAAATTTCTATACCCTTTGGATCCATAAATAGAAAACTGAACAACAAACTCAATTTGCCTTAGCTTTAAAAACTACCCCAATGCCTACTCTTCGCAAAGCAAATGTTGTGTTGTGTGAGAGTGAGAAATGGTTACTAACTTGCTAATGTTATCAGCATGATTTTAAGAACAATGTAATTGGTTGGTTGCTTAATTGATTGATCGAATCATTGATCTATTAACCAGCTTAGTTACTCAATGGCATGGAACCGTGGATCGAACGTAAGATGATCTTTTGAAAATTCAAGTGGGCGTTACCATGAAATGGAGGAATATATCATTTAATAGGTCTGGTGTGAAAGAGCAACCCACAATTTCCGCAAGGAAAGTATTCATAAACCAAAAATAGCACTTGAAGTCACATGAAATTAAGCTCAAATATACTTATTGATCCATTTCAGTGGCACGTTATATTAAGTTTCGTAGAGTACTTACCTACAATTTGGTCTTCTGTCAGTTTCTCGGCCTGAACGGTAAAGGGAACGTCGTATTTACTTAGCAAAGATATTTACAAAACCGTAAAGGGCAGATCGATGTTTATTGAGCCTGTTTCTCATTTACTATATGACGCACTCTGTACCATAAATATACACAAGAGAAACACTACAGGAGCTTCAGGATGTTTTTAGGACAATCAACCAATACTGAGATTGCTTGATACCGGTACCAAATCTGTTTATACGACTGTTTTGCATTTTTACACTATTATTAGGCGTGGGAAAGAACGCAAAAAAAAAATATCTTACCATGTCTCAGCATTTATGAGAAAGTGATGTCTTCATGGTGGTGAACAATCTTAACTCCCCTGGTGAGGAAGGAACAAAAACATCTAAATAAAAACGTCAAATGAATTATCAGGCGTAGAAAACAGAAAAATAGAAAGTTATGTTAGTAAGATTGTTAGTCTTGACTTTAAACAAAGAGGCTTGACTAAGAGAAGAACTTTGACTTTATTCTGAGTTGACATTCGGAAACAACCCTTGCTTCACAAACTATACTAACACATACGTCCCGACGTGAGAAGATTCCAATTCACTGCGTATAGTAGTCTATCCATCAAACCTCCCATCAGATATGCATAGCTGCAGTAAAAGCCACAGCTTAACGCAACAGAGAAAGTAAATGATTGATGCTGCGTGGACTGAAAGTCAGCAAGTCAGGACGACGGTGTGTCCTAAGGTCAAAGTCAAGCAACATTTGGCCTGAGCTAACCCAGCTTCGTTTTTCGTGGCGCTGTTGGCTGTGGATTTTCATCAAGATAGCATGTGCTTCTGGACCAGGAATCGGAAACGCACTTATGTTGATTTCCTGTCTAGACCGTATAATGGGAACTTTTGCAGTATATTAGCCTAACTCTATCCTACTTTCTCAAGCCAAGTGCTCATCAACAAAGACCCTAGCGACAAGCGTCTACCGTCACACGTTTAGCATGATGACGTGTCACCAACAGGGATAGAAATGTCACTTTCTTTTACCGCTGGAGTTCAAAAGTTCAAACGATGTCAAACGTTTGATAATACAATCAAGAAGAATATGGGATTTATCACATTCATGACAGTCCAGTAAACAGCTGATAAGCTATAGTATTTAAGAAATGCTACTAGAAACGAGTGTTTTGCAATGCTGTTACAAAACACACCACTTGACACGCAGCAGTAGGAGGATCAAAGCAATCGCAAACCTTTCTATATGAAGCCAAACCTTGCCCCTACCGCCGGACGCCAGAAACCGTCTCTGCTTTCCTTGAAAACGAATGCTTGTGTAATTTGGTTTAACGGCTTCATATCTAATTGTGATCTCGTTTACGGGTACGGCTCCATGTACCTCTACTAAGCCGTGTATTACCTGCAAATGTTGGCTCTGATGCACAGCTCCAGTTTCTAATTACAATTCGGGAATGTATTGCCAAAATGGGTACAATAAACATATCACAATACTGGGCGAAACATCGACCGGACGTATCCAGGGTGTTGTTATACCCGTTATTTATTGCAAACAGTCGTTATTAATTCTTATGGTTCAACTCCACATAACTCATTAACGACTTGGGCAATAATCATTTCCTGCGGCATAAAAAGTAACGTCTAGTACCTGGTATTGTATAACAATCACTAAAGAAAATGCACAATTACGTATACGTCTTACAGAATAACGTTGACATACAGTGAGCCACAAGGTCATATTTTGCCGACAAGCAGAGAAATGTGGCATGTTTTCACAAAACGTGTATGTTTCCCCCCCTAATGCAGCCATAGAGTGCCAGAAAGTGTTGTGATTCCATTCTGATTCTTTCCAAACCATCTGCCTAAACGCTGCTTTACTTGCATCTACATCTAGTCAGATACCTTGGCAAGCAGTGCTGATTCTCAGCGCTAATGAGAGAGAGATACGGACATAACAAGAGTGTTTTTTGTTAGACGCGATGCGTGAGCTTTTGAAAACGCCTAATAGGCGTGTAGGCTAAAAGTCGGCCGTAAAAGTAGCAATTATCTATCTGACGATTTCCCGGCCTTTTGTCATCTCCCAGTCCAACTAGTAAATGAATCAGAACCAATATGTTCCATCACGGCACGCACCACTCTTAACCCATTACCGCAGGGTAATTTGCACTACCGCTGACCTTACTTCTAATGCAATAAAACCGGATCTTCCGGATCAAGTACGTGCACGCAGCTTGAATAATGACTTGATATTTCGCGATGCCGCGCCCGAATGCGTCACTGGGTTCGGAAACATATCCATCATAATTCAACATACATATTCTGTAAACGCCTCACCGGCTCTGATAATGTTAGCACAATCAAACTGGGGCACGGTAGAATAATGCTTGTTGCAACATTAATGAATGTTGAACTGTCCTAAGTAACCGATTGCTGAAACCTGATGAACTATAACTATAGATGCTACTACAGGCTTAGAGAACAATGAAGTACCAAGTTTATGCCGTCAAAATATCATTTGATTTCAAATCTAGCTATAATACTCATGGATTACCATTAGTATATCTAAGGTTGAGACGCAGGTCCATGGGATAGTCAGTCTCGGTTTGTCTTGCAAAATACATTTGAGTGGAAGTTTTACTGCGTTAGATTTTCATGGCGACTACTTATTAGACAAACCTCAATCTAGAAACCATTGAGGATCCAGTTCGCTTCGGCCAAACTTTTGTCATTCTGAATTGCACACGTCGTACACCGTCATATGGCGTAACATAAAAGCTGATCAGCACTCGCTTACGAAAACTTGCAACGTACAATGGCCTCTCTGGTGGATTTCAACCCAAAGTACCGGAGTGCTTAACGGCATCTAGACCCCGACGGTAATACAGCCGTTTGAAACTCTGACTTTGTGGGGCATGAGTTGGTTTGCAAATCTCCTACCTTGCGACCTTAATGTCTCAATCAAAGTTGTACCCGCACGCAACTCTGCTGATCGGAGCTTTATGAGAAGCACGTTTTAGCGTGGGCAGGTAGAGGTTCTCATCCATTAGGTACAAACGACAACTGTGACGAATACATAAATATCTTCTTTGAATGTCCCTTCCTCATTGCGGCGAACTTTCTTCCATAAAGAATGATGGGGGTTAAGTAAAAAATACTTGCTTACTGCACATAACATATAGAAGTCCCCGATCGTACTGAATATCATCTTGAACAGGATAAATCTATAACCTTTCTCTTCCACATTTTCGCAAATATGTTATATTTTGATACAACTGCTTGCTACTGAATCATAGATTAAACTTCGTCTGAATGTCTACACGAAATTTGGCTCTTGCTTTAAATCTTAATACGGCATTTAGATCAAGGAGACGTTTACTAGCTTGGGAGGGGATGTGGCAGTACTGCCAGTAGTCCAGTGTAATCGGCGAAGGTTTTGGGGAAAACTGGACAGTGTTATTAATGGGTCCGTTCCCCGGCTGCTGACTGTTTGATGAACGATAGACAGAATGATTAATCAGTATGTTATAATGGGAAGCAACTTGCTGATCTTTCACATTTAGTACGGCGATAAGTTGCTAAATAGTCCGCAGTGTTGTTAAAATGGGGTGAGAACATTCTTCCATCTACGCTTGATCACATAAAACCCATGTTTTGTAAAAGAAAATATTCGGTAAAACGAAATAACCACGAACAGCAATATCCGATATTACCATATAGCACCATATGAAACCTTTGAACTTGTACCAACTGTACGTATATGTATCGTAACCCTACCTACCCTTACTTTGATGGGAATTCCCTACGGACAAGTAGCATGTTAGAACTTTGGTTTTTATTCCCTTTTATGGGGTTTAACGTGTCAAGTGCATTCGACTGATCTGAGTACCAGCGACACCTATATGAAATATGGTGGATTCATTCGTGTCAATCCAGTGTACGTGTCTATGTGGCAATGTGATTGATACATGTTTGAGGACCGGATCCATAGTGTCATACATGCGACGAGAGAGGTCAGTTATTAGGACTCAAATGAATGTGTATCTCTGTTATATTGTATCTGACCCTTACCTCTTCCCCATGACCTCAATGAAATGCGGCCTGCGTGCCGATTTGACCTTATCATGAATAAACAAAGGTTCAAACAAACAAAAATCAAACAAAATTATGCCTGTCACTTTGGGTACAGTATAAACCTGGACTGTTCCTATTTGAAACTGAAATATCAGATAACTGTAACGTGCATCATATTAAAAGCGGCGCTTCAATGCGGGTGATTTTCACCTTGTGTCTTCCTAGAGGCACTGTTTCTAACCTAATGGTTTGATATGCTGGCTAACGCCTTCTCGCAGACGCCAGTGCACACCGAGATGTCAACTGACTCTCCATTGCTCCTTTGACGCCAGACCTAAGGGAAGTGATACCACCCCTAGGTGCGTTCTAAAGGTGAGATGTTCCGCCTTAACAGTTATGACTTCGCCCGAGGCCATCACACAGACATTGACGGGCGTCGGTGTGACAGGGGGCTTCCAGAAACATGCAGCGACGACGGAGTCCTGCTGATGGAGGTGTTTTCTTAATCATGTACAACATGTTATGGCTCCCAGGTATCAGGGATTAGATCTACAGCTTCCTCCAGGGATTTAGATATGGATCTATGCTGTATACTTCTGTTGCTAGAATTAAGTGCACTAACTGACGGTTTCATTGCTGCTAAGATTTATCGTGCCATAAGGGTGATAGCCCGTGTTACTTAAGAGAAAGGTACGTCGCCATCTTAATGAATCAGTAGAACAATGGGTAAAGTTTACTTGCTGTTGATCTTATCATTCACCGTAGTCTTCACGACAGAGAAAGGCGAACTTGTACATTTTGCTTCTATGACGTGTTTATGTAGACTTGCCCTAAAGGATAAGCCCTACGAGCTGGAAGATTGTATCATAAATCTGAAGTTACACTACACCTCGTCTAGACTACTCCGAGTATTCCAGCTGGACTTTGTGTGCAATACACCTTAGCACTTCGGCTAAATCCGGATTGCTGATTTCATATCTTCAAAAGTGTATTTTCAAACGAAAAGGGGAGGATGGCAATGAAAGGAGCTTGCAGTCTCCCAGATAAGGTTGCGCACTCCCCTGACCTCACTAGCCACTATAAATAGTACAGCAAATAGAGTGGTTGGTAATGCTGGTGGCTTGTGATCCCTGTGCCGATTTGCGAGACAAAAACACTTTTAACCTGTGACAGGTGCATTGCCCTATTACTTTTTTTCATGTAAGTTTGAATCAAATGGGCAGGAAAAGCCATTTTCTACTTACCCGGGTAGATTGGCTGCACTCGTAATGGTCTAATGGCATAGACAGGACGCCAAAGAGTCGTAGGTTACATATTTGGGGATGTCGAATGTGAAATCAGATACTTTCTTGGTCAAGCATAATGCTTAAGTGCAGTTGCTGCTAATATTTCATCGACGTTAATGTTATCTGTACGGGGGTAAATGTCCTATAATCTTTGTAGGGATCTGTACGAGTTGTTAGAGTCGCCACTCATATTTGACTCTGTTACAAACTGCCAACTCGAAGGCTAAATGGCATATAGAGACGTCGATCAGTTCCATTGACCTTTTTACGTATGTCAAAAAATGTGATCTACCTGTAATCTGTAAAACGCATTAAACAATTGGCACAGTGAAGGGTAGCCTTGTACTTTTAGTACTGTACGTTTCGATGATTCGTCACACATACAGTCGTACTTTATCAGCGCGATGCATGTATGTCCAATAGGTATGTGCAAAGATAGAACTATAAGTCTGACCTTCGACTGAAGGCAGTGGTATCGAACGTGAAACTACAACATAGCAAACTCACCACAATTGAAAGCATAGACTCAGTCGCTGTTCCACTTGGGTTGACGTATCCAAGTCCCACGTGCAGCTCAAGTGGCTTATCGCTTAAGCTTAAGGTTTCCACACGCTCCAACAGCGCCCAAAATCACTCCTTCAGGCACACAGCGTTAGTCTTAACCTATGGCGTCGGCAATTCTACATGATTTATAAAGTAACCGTCGTCAGGGCCCGTCAGCCAATCGGAGAGGAGCCGTGCGGCATGATTGACATTCAGTCAGATAGTACCCCGAGGCAAGTGCTGTTTACCCATCAGAATGTCAAGTTAGTTAACTGAAAATATGCCTCAGATCAGAAAAAAAATGTGTCATTTCTACTTACACCAGCATGTACAGTGTTTATGTAACCTTTCTGCTGCGGTTAAGAGTACAGGTTTAATGCCTCAGACAAGCTTAATAAATGGCAAAACGATTAGTTATACACACATCTGACATGCTGTGCGACTGTGCATATGCCTGCATACTCGGGAAACGACAAAAAATGTGGAATCACGATACAATGTAGACAGCATTAAAATGAGATTATGAAACAGCGGGTAAAGGACGGACATTTATATGCAGCGTACGTTTCAAGTTATAAAAGATACACAATAGCACGTTAAAAAAAGTCGGTGAACTAGAAAGATTACAGGACTTCCAAATACTCTAAAATCAATACATGTAGATACTAGAGCTATGATGATAAGCGACCGTGTAACAATGTGAAACAACATACCGGATACCAGGGAACGTAAACTCGATACATGGAGTAGCCTGCTGAGGTGACTACAGTGTTTTGGTGTTATATGGCATTTGGCTCATCATAAATGACGCCCTGCTTGTGACATCGAAATATATCACATGTCGCATCTTTTCCATAAAGAGGATTCTGGTTGCCCCATAAAGCCGATTTAATATCAAAGTGCCGCCTTTTATTTTTATTTATTGGTTCGGCATGTTGCCAGGGTTACCCAACTAGCCAGAGGCTATTACTAAGGGCGAACCCTTGTGCGGCCGACTGTAGGTTTTTGGACCATCGCACACCGGGGCATGCCCCTACTCTTTTTCGAAAGGTGTGGTGGGTTCTTTTACGTGCGCGGGGTGTGGCTCTCCCCAAACACGGGACCCCCATTTAACGTCCTATCCGAGGGACGTCCCTAGACAAAGCTAGGTACTCATTTACACCTGAGTGAAGTGAGGGATTTTGTGTTAAGTGCCTTTCCCAAGGGCACAACGTCGGGTGCATGTCCAGACATGTCTGGGGGAGAGCCGGAATCGAACTCGGGCCACGTTGTTTGGCAGCCCTATGCTCTCACCATTACGCCACACCGACGCCACTTGATCACATAATTCTTACGAACTATGGAAATATGTAACGAGTATGTGATGCGTTTACAGACATAAGTTACATGGGAAAGAAATTAACTCATGAATTTTTACATTCCGGTGCGGTTTCGCGACATGCTTTACATCTAGAAACTTTAATCCAACTTATTTTGCAATCATTCATTCAATTTGCTATGTGTCAAATTTTGTTTATGTGTTATTGCAAGTTCTGTTTACAATTATTTCCAGCAAACAAATTGGTCTTTATTTGGTTTATAAATCGCTTTGTATCTTTATCTCCAGATATAAATTAAAGTATCGGGTAGGAGGACAAACGGATATATACGTGGACATGAGAAACCATTAGAGTAGGCGTCGGATTCAGAAACTCTTACCAGCTTCTTACCGTCTGAATTCAGCTCCTTTGTGGTTACACTAGTCTCACAGTCTAGACCAATTCCATTATCACTTAGAGGTTCCAAGAAACTCAAATCTCTAAATGATATTACTTCGAGTTTTAAAGCTTTCACACAACAATTTCGAAGTTGACAAATGTTACTTTTGCTGGTTATGAATGCTTCTGTGCATACATGTATTACACTGAATTTGTCTGACAGCGGCGGCAGAAGGTTTGGGATAATGACGCAATTGTAGATAATACAATAACAGCTCATATTGTACCAGCAATGGGTTCTGCAGTGCAATATGTCTTGGATATACGATCGTCGTGTTAGAAGGCTTTTAAGAAAATCCAGGTGCACGGTACCAATTGGACCAACTTAATGCAAGTGAGGTGCGCTTTATCCCTTTCGACTGTAGGTTACCTCCCTAAATGCGTTACGTGCTGCGGTGCCCATTTTGTTCAGCTACATATTTGTAACACATAGCGCTCAATAAGGCATCTGCAGGTAATTTCCGTGTGAGTGATACTGCAATAGGATAAAAATGCAATACCGTCTATATCTACTCCAAAGCTCTAATTCTTAACAACAATATATGTCACAATTTGAGGTTAAAAACGAATTTCCTTAAACTGCTGCCAGGTAAGGTGCACTAGCATGTGCGACATTTTACGGAATTCTTCCTTAACTAAAGTGACATGGGCTTCTTAATGAAAAACGACCCGTTAGCCTTGAACCTTGCTATCTCAAAGCTTTAAACCATGCTTTCAATCTACATGCGTGCAGTATGTATCGACGATGGAAGCTGAATGCAGGTTGTCGCTTATCTGAGGGGCGCAGGAGTCAGGAAATACCATCCCTCACCGTGACCAAAGGACAGGGTTCCTGTGGAGCTCGCCTTTCATAGGAAACCTCAACCAAGCATTGCCGTGTCACACTGGGGATAAACGAGGTTATATCGAACGAGGTTATTTTCAAGAAATTGCAACTGACCAGCTTCTAGGATTTTGCCCTACAGATTGGTGGTTCAAGAGGCATAAGTGTAGTTCCAGCATTCAATTACAAAGTGACCATCAACAGCAACAAAGAATGGAATCTTTAAGTTAAACCTTTGAAGAAAGGCTCAGAATTAGAGAGTAAACAAATACTGCATGTCTTGAGTTTGTTTCACGTTCTACACCAAAACAACTGCATCGTTGTCCTACAGTTTGACTACATTTGTATAGCTCACAGATAAACAACTATAGCTATAGTAAATGAAAAAAACAACTTTTGGATCGTAGAACATGATACAACATTTCTGCACTGCCTTTTCTCACCGTACAAAAAAGCCACAAACCATCACGGGGCTGAAGAAGAATCAGTACAATTTCGTGTCCCAAGCAAGCTTACCTGTACTCTGCTGAGGTGCGGTTTGTTGCCGTAGAGTCTCTTTAGATGTTATCAAGCCGGTACGTAGTTGACAATGCAATCAGGAGCCGTGCTCCGCAGACTGAGTGTTGTATAGGCGGATTGATCCGGAGGGAACAGGCACCAACGATAACTACTCTTACACCTCAAAGGTGTCAAAGATGAGCGTCACCTGATAAATAGTCTGGCAAATACATACCACGAACAGCAAAACTAAGCAATTGTTTTTAACTATCCAATGACAAAGATATATGGGCTTGGTTTATCTCTTCTTATGATAGACCATAACTTAAGAATAGAGACGTATGACAACGTTAGTTCACCGTCGCCCAGGCAGTTATTGTCGCTGTTCATTGGAATACTCGAACGACGTTTTAAATACCACCAAATGCATCACGCTTTTGTGGGGAAATTACTGTCAATCCGTGTTGGGCAAGCGAGGAAAGTGCACCCGACAGCAAAATCCATCTGCCAGTTTATTTGCCGCACCTTTAAGTAGGGATAGGCGCACTTTTCAACAAATGCGTTTACAGCCATCTGACATATGTGCATTAAGCTGTCTAAAGTGGAATAACGGGAGTGACAGTGGGCCTTAAGTGCTCAGGAAGCAATTCCACCGACGTAAAACCTACAGGGATAAAATCAACATCTGTTGGGTACGCAGAGATGCTAAAGCTGGCTTTTCTATCCGTACAGTATATTTTGTTACTTGAGCTTATATCTTTATCAAATTTTACGTTTTACAATATATGAACAATGTTTGCATAGTAGATATGCAGTGCATAAGACCTGCATATGTCAACTGGGCATTTATATGAATAGAACAAAGGAATGCTACATATATACAGAAAGAAAAGTACATTAATGTGTTAAAAGCTTTGTAGCTAAAGCCGTAGCATCTATTTAAGAGTAATACAGCAAAAGTAACTGCCCGTAAAGTAGTCTATTTAACTTATTATACATATGTATCATTAAGTTCAAAACCATATCTTCTGTATAAATGATGCGTGTACGAAATGGTCTAGTTTGAAAGCTGTTGGACCACGTCGTTTGCCTTACGGTCTCTCCAATGAAATCAAAAGTGCATATTAGATGTTATGAAATAGCTTGATAAGGTATAGTGTCCGTGGATTATTAAATGTAAACGTCAAGACGAAATTACATTATAATTATGTAGCTGGTGCTCATTTGTCACCGGTATTTCTATACATTTGCTTCGTAGTTTCTTTAAGTGACAAGATAAGCATCTCATTATTCATGACTCAAAGTGAAATGTCAAGCTTATTTGATACCATTACCTATTACATAACGTATATTCTGTCACCTTTAGCAACATAAATCAAGACCAATTGAAATACAGTCAATAAAAAAACAGCTCTTAAGCATAAAACCATTGTTATGTATGACCTAAAACTATTTTCACAGTTATTCTATTGAATAAATTTGTATAACTGTTATTGTATTTGTATAGCATCTCTCAATATGAACATGTGAGAATTTAGATTTCTAGTCAGACATTGATTGACTACATGTGTTAAATTGCTCTTTTTAAACGGGAAGCCAATCAGTCTATAAGAGAATCTTGGCACACACAAAATACACAGGGGTATTTCTAACGGACGGTAACCGCGCCTAGAGGGAGAGAAAGCAATTAACCTTTGCCTGACTTTGAAAATCGTTAGACTTAAAAAACTAAAAGCAATGTACTAATGAATGCATTGCTACAAACAATGTTTCAAAACACAGGTAGAAATTTGTCTTTCTCCGCACCATTCCTATATACTATAGAGTTTGAATTATGGTTTTCCAGTATCACAGTTTGACATTGTGGTGTGTAAATGTCAGGAATTTGCAAATTGTATTGGAATGGAATACATCATTGTCTTCATACACAAAATGTACTTGCAAAGGTAGTCTGGGCAATTAATCAAAACCGAAAGTGAAGATATGTCGATGAATGTTAGACATCCAAGTAACAAGATATACAATTCAAAAGTTGCTCAAGCGAATGGATTCGTGAATTACGAAAAATTGCCGATGCTATCTGAAACGTCTGGCCGTTTGGAAAAAAAGAACCACATCCAGTTGTTCAAGCAACTTCAGTATCATGCGCATGCAGCGGTGAAGATATCTATCTAACATTAGTTGGCTATATAACACTAGGTCTAAGTACATATTTCAGCAGTCGTGGCTTTGGTTCACACCCAGCACTCATCAGACCTGTGAGGCTGCTGCAGCCTGATCATGGCGATAAGTGAGGAGGGGGATTGCAGCGTGAAGAGGACATCAAAGTGCCTCATTTGTCAGACACACGCCTCTGCCAGTTATCACTCTATGCGTGCCAGGCAATTCTGCAACAGTATCTCTGCAAATCTGCCGCCGCCTCAGCGTGTACGAACTATTTTCATTCCCTGTCTGGTAATCACAACCGCGGTGAGTTAACAATTTGCCCCGACATCATTCATCTGTGTAAGTAAATGCACCAGAGCGCCACCCTTGGCAATCTTTATACCGGAAAATTGGGATGGGAATGAACGCATATTGGCTTTCTGGGCGGAGAATGGATTGTAGCGATAAGAAACGAATTAATTTGGTGCCCTCGCCGTGTCCCTCAGTGCGCCCTGAACAGTTGCACAATGTGCCAGAGCGACCAAAGTCAACGCACTGAAGCATAAAAATGCGTTGTTGAAGACATTACTGCACGTAGCATATAGCGGGTATTCCACTTAACAGTTTGATCGTGTGCTGTATATAATGGGATTGTTGATGTTTTCGTATTTCATTTGATCAAGCAATATTATAAAACAGATGAAGATAAATCCAAAAGCGTCTACTATAGCACTAAAAGCTGCTCTGTAAACAACTTGAAAGAAGTTTTCAATAAAAAAATATGCCATGTCAAGCTCTCTAGAATATTCCGTAAGTTGTTCGGGAAGGTATACCAAAGAGTTCCCCTCGAGATGATTGAAATGTAATGCATTTTCCCTTTGAGGCTTGGTTCATCTTATCTACCGACTGCAGAGGAATACGGCAACTCTAATTTTCTGTTTAAATGCATCAGCAGAATCTGGCCTTTTTCTTTAGATCAAGAACTTCGGGACGCAATGAAACTGCCGTATTCCTCTGGGGCCTGCAGCTCACAAAATGTGTGTGAACTGTTAATCCACAGTTAAGGAGTTGGGGCTGCAAATAATCTCTTATCGAGCCGACAGCTTTTACTAGATTACCATAGATAAATATCTTCAACATGTATTAGTGCAGGGATTTGCTATGTATTACCCTTAAAGCAATGCTCGTGCACGAAATTCCTACCGGAAAAATATCAGACCGACGTGTTTCCGTGTGTTTGTAGACTTTAAGAGACATTTATGGCAAGCCTAACTGTCGGTATAGGAAGAAATAGTTCCGAAACTGCAAAATAATCGTCTACTTTTATAGGTATACGTGCAGCTTTTATATATGCCTGAATATCTTTAAACATGGCAGAAAACTGCTGAAGTCACACTCTAACCTAGCTGAGGAGTAACAGTGGGTCTTGTTTACAATACAAGCCGGTTCCCCTCAGCAGACGGTTTCTTGAATACAAACATCGATCTTGTCGACAGGAAAGAACCTATTACACATTCAACTGGCGCCAACAAAATAAGTTACAGGGTGTGATGAATCGTTACCAGCGTCGGAGGCTGTTTCTCATTAACTTGTGCTGTGCTCGCTGGGTGGTAAGCCTTCGATGTATCTCTAGGTTAAACAATGCTACCATAAAGTGAAATTAAATCACAAGTTTGAAATGGCAAAGCTACAAATATAAATACATTGCACATGTTATCTTACCATGTTAATACTAGAGGGTGTGAAATATGTGTGTGAAGAGGTTTTTTTTAGCATAGCATTCTCCGTTGGCTACTTTTCTGCACAATGAAACAATTACTATACGTTTAACAACAAACAAGGTAAAGTCAATATGTAAATGCATAGCAGCTACCAGCAATGCTTGTCGCGGTTTCTTGTGTAGTTAATTTTGCTCATTCATCTTTACGTTTTGGTAATAAACATAACTTTGCTGAAGTTAGAAGTTTACTTAGTGGATGTATACAATATCAACCCCAGAAGACATTACAACATTACAGGAAGTAGTATTATCTTTTGATAGCAGATCGATCTTAGAGTAATATTGCATTAGTTGAAACCGAAATAAAGAAGCACGTAATTCTGACAGAGCCCAAGCTTAATTACATTATCATATGTATGAGTTTAATTGCAATGGCTTTGGAAGTTTAGAAAAAGTGAAATCTAGATATGTTTGTTGCTATCGATGTGCACACATTGCTGTGACGTCATGCTTTCTAAATGTAAAAAAGTGGATCTAAGAGATGTGATTCTCATTTGGTAGTTTTCTGTGGAATTTATGATTCATTGAAATAAGCTCCTGTAATTTCCTCTACAAGTTGATACCCTTGCGAGGTCTAGAAATACTTCTTAAGATGTCGCATCAATGAAGACTTATGAATAACTTAGACATTAATGTCTATTATGGTTTTTGCCAGCACAATAGTGCCTTCGCTGCTGCTTCGTTACATGAATGGTCAGGAGTCTCACATAAGGAAAGTTTGCCATTCAGTCACAGTACCACTATAGAAATATCTTACTTTTAACTCTCTTGTAGTCCTTGACACTTACAGACACACGGTATGTAATCAGTAATGAAATCAGCACCCCGCCACATGCGTCATGATGCAGATAAACTGGGAAAACATTATCACTCTAAGGTAATTTAACATCCTGGTTGGATTCCTTCTAAATGTCATAGACATAGAGTTCCACAAGCTTGCAAATGTGTCAGTCCCACCGTGCGCCATTATTGATTTGCTACGTTATTACATGAACAGTTGGGAGTTTAATTGATAGGTGACATTTTTCGCCTTATTGAAACTTTAACTGTCAACGGGTGCCACACTCCTGTATTAGTCATGCACATATGAGGGGGCGTTATGATGTGCAATGAGCTGTAAAGGCTGGATTTTCTGCATCCAAGTTGTGTGCAATATCATCTATATATCATGGCCATATACACACAAAATAGACATCTAAATCTTTGTAAAGTGCACTTAAAAAACTTCTCGAATCCGTTTGGGTCACTGAAGAGTTATATTCTTCCACTTGTCATGACAGGAAAGGCACACGGTATATTTGAGGTCATTGCACTGGACATTGCCCTAGCCTTGTTCAACTGCAATGTGGGCAGCTGCTTTGACGTGTGATGAGCTACAATATCTGTGATTCGAACGCCAAATCTCCCATGAAACTGGAAAACGCAACGTGCCAAAACTACACAACTACGTCTTTTCTCCAGTAACAAAGGCTGTGGCGACAATATGGTGGGTGGAGGGATATACATGTACATGCACAGACAATAGTTCTGTATTACGCTAATGTGATTTTGAAATTGCTCGAGGCAACACAGCAAACAGCATTCCACGTTCTGTGATATTGATTATAATGAAATTGCTCGCACCATCAACCAAGCCATGGACCACAACTATAACCACTTCATTTAACGACTTAACACTTAAATTGTAAGCATAGAAATCACCTACAGTCCCGGGGGAAACATTACATGCGCGATTTTCCATTTAAGGAACGGAAGTATTTTACCGCCAGAAGGTAATCCAATATGGCCTTTATGACTGATGCTTACAGAGTGGAGCAACAAGTTACGTATGACACATGTTTTATCACGATGTATCCAATTAAGTGCTTCGCTGGGTGGTAAATGAAGCTGTTGCGTATAACCCAAACAAACCAATGAAGATATAAACAACAGCTAGCATATTACCTGCCATGTCAATTTTCTGAATTGAAAGAACAAATATTTCTCTGCTTTATATATTTGCTCATAGGAACTTGTTTTCAAACCCCAATAAGATAGAATTTAGTGTTAGTATTTAGACTAGAAAAGTCACATGCTATATTGTTATCAATTGTCTATCTGTCCTTTCATGTTACATGTACTTGCAATTAGCCTACGGGCAAGAACTTGCAACAAACTTATTATTATTATCCCTCGCATATACAATTAACTCTTGTTTACCCTATATGACTGACACCACTTAAATGAATTATATCAGAGTGATATTACTCTGATAGTTTTCTAGGGTTAACGCATTTAGGTACAATTTATTTAGTTGCCACATGCAAGACAATATCTGAAAAGTCGGACATATCAAATTGTCCCATCTCATTAACATTGCCACAGTGACATTTTACAAGCAATCCATTTGATAGGGAAGACGGTAGCATACATTTATCTATTCCATGCACGATTATGACCAGTTTATCATCTTTTCATTAATGGTCCGTTTTTGCTATATATTACAGGTTCCTAGCGACATCAATACGTTTCATTGTGTCGCCTGCGTCTGGCAGAGCCACAGGTCATGACTTTCACATCTACGACCAAACACCGTCTGAGACAACTTTTCTCGTAAAAACTTCGTGCATTTACTATGCTATCCTGATCTTCCGGAGGCAACGGCAAGGGTCTGTTGAGACCGACTTTAGATTGATGAATAAGGGATATGGTACTGTGGGGAGTTGTATCTTTAGCTGTAATGAAACTGCGAGATAAATGTTAATAGAATCACATCCTCTGTGGGAAGAGTAAAATGTTCATTCTGAGGACAATGACTTTAGGGTATTTGAGCTCAGTGCTAATGTGCGACTTTGATATTTTGCGCCTGTATGTATAGTTAGCACTTGGCAAAATATCTCGGCTTATAGCCAGAATATAACAAGATTACACCAACGTATCTGACTTAGTTAATACATTCACCTTATCTGGCTTACTTTTAGTCTTTCCGTTATCAATTTGGTGTTTTATGTTGAATTGGGTTAATGTTTTATATTTATGTTTCGAGGAGAGGCCTTCTCATAAGCACTGTGCTTTTTGCTCGATCTTCAATGGATAATATGTGACTAAAATAGAATATAGTATTACGTAAATGGTGTATTTTTTTTACATGTTTTCTGTATTCCCCTTCGCTTATCTTTCTTTAAGTGTGATCGGATGGATAAAATGTGTCAGTAGTCTTTCGGCTATTACATTGCTTCTCTACAGTTTTCTGACCCTAATCCATCGTAATTTGTTGCTGTACAACAGTGTGTGTTTTCTATATCGTCTGCATTTGACTTCCAGGCCATTTGGATTCTGTGACTTACAGAAGAACGATTTAAGGCTACGCTATGTAATCCTTTAGTGCCAGAAGAAAGCCCTGCTTGTGACATAAACCATTGCCGCCACCTCCCTGATTCCATCGCTCATTATCGTTACCCTTGAGCTAAGCCCTACCATCGGGCTTCCGACAGTTCAAAACAACATTTCGGCACATAACACCCCATCCATCAGCTCATATTAGAGCACTGTGGAGGCGTGAGAATCAATATGAACAGCATGGGAATTAAACAATTTGCCTTAAGAGCGGCTTGGACATGGCGAGAATTGCACATTATCATGGAGGACTGACTCAAATTACTTCCATATCACCATGGCATTGATTTTCCACGAAACTTAATCCTGCTGTGATGATTAAAGGACATGAATCATTCAAGCGAAGACGTTCCCGGTGACTTTTAACGTGGTTTTGTGGCTTTTCAGCCAAGCTTTCTGAGCCTTCGGGTGATTCTGCAGCAGCTGTTCATCGTCCCAACACTCATTTGGGCCGCTGTAATCTTGGAAAACTCAATAACGGAGCGTCTCCCGTGAGTTACGACTGTCACTGTCGTGATTGCTTCGGAAGAAAGGGAATCTAATAACGTAAAGTTGCTGAACTCATCTTTCAACATCAAAATGACAGCTTCAACTCCATATAACAGGGTTCCGGCATTTTACGGGCCGTGTCTGGGGAAATGACAGAAAGGATAAGCTGAGGATGAGGTCATTACAGGTCAGGCCTGATTAAATCTGAACCACACGGTTCCTTGACGGGATTGGTCCTACTGCTATATCAGTCCACGAATTGCTTTTTTACCTTTCAAAATCTTCTCTGCTCAAGGTTATCAATAAGTCCCATACATCCCCTGTGTTTGGAAGCTTTGCAGTATAGAAAAGGTCACAAAACTAATGCTTCCATGCAGAACGTTGGAAATTTAATTCCATGTCTTCCATACGCTGCCCCACCAATGCCAGCAATGGCAGGTGAAGCTAAGATGAATTGTCGTATCCTACCTTCAGCAAATGATAATTACATGTAGCACACATTATTATTGTCATTAGAGAAGGGTGGGTCTGTCTGAAGGGATAAGTCTTTTGGATTTTTATACATCTGAACTTTAGTGCTAGTGACAACTGTTTTATTTTCAAATTAGTCTTCAGCGTTGCTATAATACCTCTTCGGCATCTTGCGCTCAAGTTTGATACGAACTCGGGAAGCAATCGTTTAGACTAGTTTCAAGGGACCAAAAGCTTCATCGTGAATATTGATGATCTTCTGCACATGTATGTAATACTATATTGATGCCTTGGGTCAACACATATTCATATCCCGGCCTATCCTATAGCGTCATTTTACCTCCAACATTTCACGAAAACCATAAAGGTTATGTTTCTAAATCATAATTCCCGTGCCTCCGCAATAAAAGAGCACTTATTATCTAAAGTCGAGACGTTCATCTATATGTAATATCATCCTTAAGGCATTGTAAATAAAAGGTAGACTATCATCTTTAATTTCACGGGACCTTCATCTGCTAAAAAATGTGACATAGAATGCACTTTATCACGATTTCTCTCTTTGAAGTTGAGATCCTGTCGCAGATACGTATTTCACACAGGGACAACTTTGCCAAACACTATCTTGGTATCAAGGAAATTTAATACTGATAGGCCTTATGACTACCATTAAACTGTCAGTGTTGTTTTATCATTCCCTTCAGGATTTCCGGATGAGAACGTATATGAAACAATCTAGCAAGTAGCTGTCATAATGATTCTTATCGAATAGTTCTTAATATCAAAGACATGAATGAATCAAAGCTCTGATCAGCCACCACGGAACAAAAGGAGCGAACCCATTGATTTGTCACACCTTCAAATAATCTTCCATCGCTTTTGCATGTACAACTTATGTATCACTACATCATCAAATGCATTGCCAAGTAGAAAATCATGAATTGTATTGAATGCAATGATGTGGTTGCATGTATATGTAGTGCAGCGTCGTGGAAATCGATGGAAAACGTATTTATTTTCCATCATTTGCCAATCACCGCAACGGCCGAGGGTATCGATCACTGTCATTACCTTTTTGACTCACCGGTCAAGTGTTGAAGGAAACATGATACACTGTAAATCACCAACTCGACCTATTTGTTATCTCGCTTTGACTTATCGATTCCTGGAATCAGATATGCAATTCCTGGCATAAGATATGCGATTCCCATGAAACTAGAATGACGAAGTTTCCCATGATAAATTCCCCAAAAAAGACCGTACTCTGAGTATGATCTTGATAAAAGTTAACCACATCTATTCTAACGTAGACAACTTTCAACTGGTATCAAGTGTTCACAGCGGCAAGGTTGTCAACCTCACTCCTGATTCAGTTTATGGTTTGGTTTTCGTCGATAACCACACTAATGGCGCATGCGTGAACTGCTTTAAAGACCACGTTGGAAGCTGTAATCATGTGTTTATGATCTTATTACCAGTCACGGCATCAAAGTACAGCTGGTGGAGGTGCTCATCCTGTCATTAACATTTGATCACCGTGTGCGTAGTTGGGAGAAGTCGGCAATAACCAAAACTTTGTAGATTAAGGAAGTTAAAGTAGAAATACGCACTAACAAGGTAACCATAAAGATAATGGTGCTATCATGAATTGCATCATGGCGGAACATAGAGAGAAGCTTCGGAAGTTCCAGCCTCAAGACATATCCTATTGGTTGAGTGCTCGCTTCACATTCAGTTTTCCCTTAGGATTCCAGTTGTTGTTGTTTTTTTGCTTGAAGGGCGTGTCTCATGTCCAGGCTACTTCCATCTTTTACTGCCGGCAAGGAGGAATCAATCATCATAACGACGTCAGCGTTTATGTCAGGTGGTTGACCTTTCATCAGGTGATTGATCTTTCATCATTACAATGAGTCAGGTCGAATACAAGTTCGGCTTGATCTCAAATAAACCCAGCTGACAGATATGATGGTATCGTTGGGAAATTGACTGAAAAGAATATGAACCAAAATTCTTCTCACGGTTCAGATGATTGCAGTTGCCTGCGGAATAGATGCGCTGTCATCATCAGAAGTACTTGCATTGCCTTGATATCATTGTCATTGTTGTGTTAGCTGACAGCATCATCGCTGGATGAACTGGCAAGCATTATTTTTCTGTCATAACCCAGTAGATTCACCATAATAATACTTCAGAATTACTGATATCACGAGCAACAATATGCTTTTATTGAAGTTAGGAGTTAAATGACAATTCCATCTCCTCCAAATTGCGTCTCTAATCATGTGTATCAGCCAGCTTAAAAAAAAGAAGATGTATTTGCAAGATGCAAAGGGAACACGTACATCTTGTACCAGAATGAGAGGGTATGGCCGGCGCTGAAGACGAGTTGGTGACATGGCAACATTTGTGGTGGAGAGAGCGGTAGCCTTTTTTTCCGCTACATTCCAAATTTTCGTACGGATACGAAACCCACAAAGAGCACTCTGATAGGATTGCAGTTTAGCATAACAGTGCACAGAGCCTTTTAATTTCGAGAAAATTTGACGAGAAATATGTGCTTTAAGTTTGGTTGCAGAGCTTTGACAACATCCTACGCCATCATTATACTAAAATGATGAAAAGTAACTCTTGCCCAGACAAGACCGCTGGTCAGGGTTGATTTGGCACCCCTTCCATCTAGTGGGACAGTAAAACCTATAAAATCTACAGTGGAGTGCAAACAGCACGGATTATTTCTCTACTGACGGTTCACCCCCAAGGTCAGAATGTAAACCAGTGCATTAGAGAAGAGAATATAAACACAGAAGTACAGGGGAGAGGTTAATAAGGCTGACCTACGCAGAGACAAGCATTGTCTCACAAGTCAGTTTTGATACATTCTGTAGATGGAGTCGTTATCATGGGTTCTGAAGGTTTTTGCTTTGGGCTTCAGTATATAGTAAATTGTACAGAAAATTGGATAATTGACGCATTCGATTTTTAGGGAAGATCTTCATTACAGTTGTCAGTAGTAATTACGATTTTGTGAAGATTTCTGGCCGAAAATGAGACATAGGGTCATTATTTATAGATTTCCCTCATAGCTCACCAACTGATTCTCAAACAGCGGCAAGTATCTGTAGCTTTGTATTTCAAAGCAAGACGAGGCTTCATATATATATACTACACAATTTAATCTATACAGTTATGATTAGAAGTGGGTGAAGTAACCTTTGTGTAGGGTAAGGCCAAGAACATTTTAAAGGGCCCTTGCAACAGTAGAACCATTGCTATCGTTGTGCAATAGAAATGCCCATAGGGGCCAATTCACAGCTATAATGTTTTCCTTCTCGGTAATTTGGCAGAGTTACGTGCAGAATAAAGGATATAGCCCCACCCTTGATGCCCTTAACTCTTTGAAAGCTTAGTAAGTGCCGTCCTTGCTTTTTGTACACTGGCCAAGACAACTGACACCAGGGTTGTTGAAACTTTTACAGGCTTCTTCAGGGCACTTAGTGAAACTTTGCTAGACATACTAATCACATTTTTTAAACAATTTACTGAAATAGGCAAAACGCGAAAGGCGCACATTTGAGAACAGAGTAAATCCTTATTTATGATGGTGTCATGTTCAGAGGATGAATACTGCCAAGTCAGCCGGTGCGTAATGGAATTGGCGACAACTTTAAGGCTTTGCGTTCCTTTATTGGACCCCATGGATTTGCTGATGCCTTCAAACCTCGAGACGAAGTAACCGTGCACAACTACACAGGCGGCAGGCGGGGATTACAGCAACATGTAATAAAACGCATCGTAATCCCGTTATTTTTGCAAAGAGTATCTTTATTACGCCCTTCAGACACATACCGCAAGATTCCAGACCTCGGTAAGCCGACGAAAGCAGTACGGTAACTATTCCTTGGTTGGGACTTTAAAAGGATTGCGAAGCAGAATGCCCTATAGCCTCCAATGCGTTCACATTAGCTGAGTGCATCATTGTACTCCTGGCAACTATTGCATGATTACTACTTTAGCTCTCGCTGTAAACCCATTATATTTGTAAGAGATATCTTTGAAGAAGTCTACACTCTCTTACGGGTAACGGCGTTTTGATTACTGTAAACGTTTTTCTTTCTCTGCAAAAGCAGGGGATATAGCTTCTCTTTGCCATAATTTATTGCACTTAGGCAAATCTTTTATCGACGGCATATGTCAGCCTAAGGGAAAGGAAGCACTGGAGACCGTTATATAGCGGCCGTACGTGCAGTGCAGATTGGGGTGATTATGGCGCATAAACTATGGACTTACCAGCAAGATGTATGTGTGAAGATCGATCAAAGTACGTTTTCTTTTGATTGAGTGTTCCATATACATAACAATGTAGTCATCCCTAAAGGTAAAATGAGAAGAAAATAACTTTTGTTCAAGGTAAGATGAATTGCTGATGAAAGTTGAGTGGGAAAGTTCTCACGTGGAAACAGTTCAGCACGATTCTCACAAACTTGGAGATTGCCAATAACACTGGCCAATTGTTATATATTGTATCACTAGGAAATGTAAAAATTTATCTTTCGCTTTCACAAAAGAGTCCGGCCGCGGGCCGTCTCGGAGGCGTCCTTGGTGATTGCGGAGTGACCCTATATGGTCAGCGCGTACGCCAGGGAGTCCAGTCTCCGGTAACTCACCTCCAATCTTACTTTAAAGTCGATGCAATTGCTCTCTACTTTGGAATGCCGTTCTTTAATCCAACTCGTGGTTGCTCTTTGATCACATATCAAGGGACTGGTTCAGCAGTAGATCATTGATCCGTTCTATTTCAATCACAAAGTCAGCAGGTTATGGTCGAGTTTGGTACTGTTTTCTGGCTGGTCAAGGCAATATTTCGCCGTACAATTTCATACCATAAAGGTTTCGGAACCTACTCTTCTTATTTACCTAAAATTCACCACAAAACAATGCTCATGATTGAGAGCCACCCGGATATTTTAAGTTAAACTTACTGGGTTGGGATGACAGAAAGTTTTAAGTTGTACGCGTCAAGGAAGCAATCACGAGGAAACTTGTTCCATAAAGATATTAGTTCTAGGTAAGCTCTCAGCGTGGAACGTCCTCCTGAGATGTGGAGTTTGGAAGAAGGGTGATTTGCTTATAAAATAAGTGGATTTGGCCAAACGTGTCGTTGCTTAGAAATTTCGGAGTGGAGGCACAAGCGAGTGAAGTTCCGCGGAGCATTTGCCATGGAAATAGCGATAAAGTAACGCTAGACTTGCTACATTACGCCTCTGAGAGTGGGGTTGTAGGGTGGCACACAGGTCACTCCCAACAAGATTTCGTAAGCGGTCTAAATTTCAATCTCTGGGCAGCTCCAGCACAGATATGACGACAGTATTCCTTTTTTTGCCTTATCTGGCTCTTGTAAAGATGCTGGATGACAGAAGGAGTCAGATACTTACTGGTACATGGTGAGAAACCACCCTTTCCCCAGCTTCCATGGCTACAGCTACATGTACATTTATCTAATGTTTGTCATTTCTGGGTCATGGCTTTTGTGAAGCATGTGTATTACGGTTTTTGTAAGGTATACTGAAATGTAAACTACATATACATATTAACCTAATGTCACGTCCGTACAGATTAATCAATTACAACACATAGTTAGTTCACACCAAATTACATTCGATATCAAAGTTTAACTCTAACTGCTAGCGATTGCCAGAAGTGGGAAATCATTACATGAACCATTAACATCGACCCGGGTAGCCGGTTGAAGAATGGCTTAAAGAATGAACTCTACTTCTCAAATGAAGAGGAATAGTAAATGGATTGATGCTGTCTACTCATCGACCTTTCACAAGACGTTTCACGTAATCACTAACCAGATCTTTCGGTGGCAAAGACCGTATCCAACTGGCAAAAGAAGTTTTTATTCGCCACCGAAAGATTAGCTTCACGGAGAAACTCACCTTTCCTGATGATGGACCCGCTGTGATGTCGCAACGCTCCCCTTCCCTTGTGTGCTTGTGTATGTATGTGTCACTGTAACGCATGGCCAGTGAAAACATCTAGATCTGTGCAACGCATGAGGCTTGGATTCTACTTGAAACTGGTCCTGATAAGCTGATATATGTATATGGAACTGTGAAAAAAGCCACGCACTTCTATCGATTAGCATGATGTTTATATCGTACTTAAGAGGGCTTGAGTTGATAGATTTTTTGTATACATTATATGTTGGCTGTTCGACATTATTTTTCTCATCCCTAGCTTACGTTACACTGCTTTTTCATCTTGCTATAACACAGATGCCTTGCAAAGCACAGAAAAGTTATAACAGACCGAAGCAGTGAGTCAAGATCTTTGCTCTGCTGTGGTTTGCCCTATTGTGATGTCAACCATTAGCAGTTCAATGGCAGTGCTTCGCGAACTCGCTTGATGGCGCTTTCTATGTTTGCTTTGGTCATTGAGTGTACATGTCCCACTAAAGATAAGTACAGTTCAGATGCACAATCTTGTGCGGTAGCTACTTATGTACATGTAAGGAGAATACTCAACCATGCATTTACAGTCCAATTAAGTATCAAACCCCCCTTTTTAAGGGCAAGACGCGATATTCCAAGATCCTGCATAGATATACACCTCTTACTGCATTTGTATGGTAACAATATGACGGTGACACTACATTGTATATGCTAAAATCATCAGTATTTCAGGATAATTCCTGGGAAAGATGGACAAAATGGAGCTCCAAGTGGTATATTTTCGGACTACTCCAAGCACAAGCGGCCACGCCATTTCATCTGGCATCATAATGGCTTTTCGTCTGTGCCTAGCGACCCCAACTGACCTCCAAACAAAGACGACACAAGCAGCGCTCTTTTGTGAAGCATGCATCAAACACAACCCCCAGAGAGAGGTCGTCACGACTGACATTTACAGAAGTCATTCTATCCACCAAGGGAAACTATTTTTAATTCGGCACAGGCACTATCGCACGTTTCACCTACGAAGCTTTATGTAACGTCAAGTCCATCGCTACCGGAGATTGCAGATTTGCGTGTTTCGCGATATCAATAAGTACCATAGATTTAAAGGAAAAATGCACACGAAAACTTAAAAGTCAAACGTGTAAAGGTATAAAGTTGATGTTTCTTCGTGGGGTTTTCTGTATGTAATGCATGTAAGAATCGGATAGGTCATGATTTGGGATACGTTGAACAGATATTATTGTACAGATTGCAAAGTCATTTCAGCCATATTAAAAGTAAAATAATGATCACTTCGTATATTTTGGTTAGATCTTGACATAAAGGAATCTTTTGTCATTCGTCTCTTGACAAAATACCAGGGCGTTAACCTATCCGTCGTTAAAGGGTTCTCCATTTTGCACGCTTTACACATAACCATCCGAAAGGCGGGGAATGGCGATAACCAAGGGGGTTTGCTTTAACCTAGTCAGATCATGACACACATTTACTTTACAGTCGGCACAAGGTTATATGCTATTACATTTACCACTCGAAACTGCATTAAAGAAGTTGTAAAAGGAAGTCGACTTTCATCTAGATTTGGGCTGACTGGAAAGATAATATATTGTTGAAAAGGTTATGTTGAAAACGTGTATTTTGTAAGATATATTGGATTCGACTAAAAGTTATGGTTATGGCGTGACTAAGGGATGATATTCTTTTAACGGGTCGTGTTTTGAAACTGTAATTGCAGATTTCTTCCATCAGTGCGCATGGATAAATGATGACACATAGTAAATTGAGTCAGCTCTTTCCGAAGCCGTAAAGGGTAACGTTACATTGTACACGTGGACGGGTTTATCTATCTATGCACCAAGCAACAGAAGAAGCCCTCGCGGCCAACCTAAGGGGATACATTACATATTTTTATCACACTCAGGGCGTCCGCCAGTCGGACCATAAGAAAAGAGACCGAATCTAAGATTTCTTATTCCTTTGAGCGTCTACAACGTGATACCGTTTAAACCGTGTTTGCCCCGTTCCTTGATATGCCTATTTACCGTACTGCCCTATCAGACCTCCCTTGCGCGGCCTGGATCTTTCTATTGAGTCACCGTTTAACCTCCTTGAAGAGACGTACATTTGAAAGAGTGATTCAGTCGGCCGTGTGCTACATTGAGGGACATCATTTAAACCAAGGCCAAGCATGCTTCACAAGCAGATGATATAACTTTAGCTCACTGTTGTACCGAGATGGTCACATTCTACCCTCCAAGCAGAGGATGGTGGGGAAGATTGTGACCTTCTTATTATTTTCCCCGTTTTCCTTCCGCCGGCCCCACCTTAGGCATATGATAAGAAGGTCACAATCTTCCCCACTAACCTCTGCTTGGAGAGCAGTACTGTCCATTTTTCACGCCTCGTCATGGCCATGCCCTTATTTAGGCCATTTCCATAATCTTGTAATGATTGAAACACTCAGAGAACAAAGGTCAAGCAAAGTCATGAAAATTTGTTCCATTAGAGAGGAGTCCCACGAGACGACGTGCTTGTCGAGTGCGTGAAAGATGGCCATTGTTTATTGTAAATCACTGGTAATCAATTTGTTAAAGAGGTTCCTCCTTCATTTATCTACGCAGCTCGTGTTGAACAGCTTGTTTTTCATTTTGAGATGATGGAAAAAGAAATTGCAAGATAAACACTGTTACTATAAAAGCGCCGCTGGACCAAGGCGGACAAAAATTGTTTGCGGGCACAGCGCTATTTTAAACCCTATTATATCGCGGAAGCCATACAAGTAGCCACTAGTGAACTCCTTCCAAGAAGGGTAATCCATTAGCACAAGACAATGGGCCTGAAAGGGGACATAATGAAACGTCTATGAAATAACTGCAGTCAAGAGTCTGTGATTTAGATCATGCCGTTTTAGCGCTCATTTTCCAAACTTTGTAGTAAGCCATTGATGGCGACCCTGCAAGTCGATATGTGACCTAAGAACAGGAGCGGTCATGTGAATCTGTACCAGTACAAAACAGATCCCGATATTACATTCTTCGCCACCATACATCACCAACCCCTCGCGACGCCCTGGTACAACACAATAGGCGACAAATACCACCCCTAGCACTGGCCTGAAAATAGCTTCACAAGCATCTGCCAAGTGGGGATTCATTAGATACGGAAATGCAGATGAACTCCTCTCGTACGACACCGTAACCACTGGCGACGGGGGAGAAGAAAGGGGTGTATTTATTTACCAGGATAATGCATATGGCTCTGGGGGACTTAGTAGGGTGTGACTTTGTCCTCTGCATTTAGCAACACAGGATTTATCCGGAGTGACCGGACTTCATTTTGAACTGGGCGTGAGTCGAGAAGAAACTTCTGGAGTTTTTGGCAGGACAAAAATCGAGCGTGAGTGTAGGACCGCATTCAACAGTTGCACATTCGGGAGGAGGGCGCGGGGAATTTTCGGAAGCTCTTTTCTTACCGGACGGTCAACTGTTGGTGTAGCCGTAGTCACAAGAGGAACAGCCAGGCTGCGGATTTCTAAAGGTACGTTTTGAGCACAAGATGTTGTAAATGTATTCCTGAATTTGCCACCAGTGGAGTTGTGTAGTATCGACGGGTATGTAATCAGCATATATGGACGCAGACAAGAGGACAATTGACAGTAGGCAATGTTTGTTTGCAAACGAGGACTTATGTTTAAATCTATCTCCGTCTGTCGCTCAGTGTCATTGTGTCAAAAAAGGAATGTATTCTAAAGGCGTAAGAAGTTTTCTTTCTTGTATAGTGTACAATGCTTAGCATGTTGCGACTATTACACAGTACGTCATACCTGTCCGTGGTCCAATTTTTTTTTAGCCTTTAAATTAAAAAAAAGATTCGATTCTATGGCATTGCTGCTCACCCACCAAGCCAACGGTGGACTAAATCATGAATTCTATACAGTAATTGCTAGCGAAAGACACATTAGCTGTTGTAAATGATAGCAAAGTCTGAAGTATACATTGCGGAACAGAATAATCCCCAATCCCACCTCCCCTCACAGTCAACATAACTAGGCCAGACTATTAAGAATGAAAATAGTTTCCCTCGTTGGCAAAACGAATAATCCGGAAACTGAGTCTGTTACTGAGTCTATCATTGCCTCACGGTCCCCCTCTATCTGTTAGTCGGTTTGACGGTACGGATTGTTCGATTTAACCACAACTTCAGGCAGACTTTTGAAGAAGCTAGATGTTTCTTGATCTCATTAGACAAGTTAACCAGCAGAACGCCTTTGCAAAACTGTGATTTAGTTGATACCCATGCTTTCCACAAGGAGAAAACCTAGTGGTTGTGAATCAAATGCTTCTCCGGCGTCGTGTAGTTCTAGATTGTTCGTCGGTAAATGTGTATCGTCATCCGTTGCCATAGCAACAAGTAGTTTGAAAAATCTAGTTGAGAATAATAGAAAAGAACTCGCAACAGTAGACAGTGAAATTTTTGCTGGTTGACTTATCTAAAACAGATCCAACATTCATTTGAGACTAAATGCTTCACATTCAACAAAGGTTTAACACGGACTCTGTGTATCGTTTAACAAAACCAAAATAAAGGTGACAAAGTACATTTGGTACTTCTCTATACTTAATCACAATAAACCAAATCATTAAACTTAACCTACAAGTTAGGATGTCACAAAGGCGACGACAGATTCTTTCAGGGGTGCATCCTGTTGTTTATTTGTACAGCGTGGCCTCTATTTGTTTAGATAGCATTTACCACACCCGAGAACCGGTCGGTACAGGGGGGTAGCGTGCCTCCGATTTTCAATCATTCCTCTATCGGAAACTCTTTGTTAACCTGACATTCTTGCTATTTACTGTAGGGAGGAAGACTGGCTAACACAAACAGCATAAATTGAATATTTGACCGTCTAGCTAAACATCCAGGTGAGCATGCGATCCCCGGGTCCATTGTTCGCGCAGGTGTAGCGAGTTGTAGTGTCACATTATGGCAACAGGTCTAGTCTTGCCGATGAATGGCCCCGCCGGCCTGCCCCCTACTGCACCCCGTGCACTCCGTACACCCGACCCCCTTCACGGTAACCCATCCGTATTTGCATGGCCTGATTTCCTGTAGGTAACGCAGGAGCACAAAAATGTAAACTTTCCTCCGCGCCACGCCACAAGAGAAGAAAGCGGGTAAGGTTGTTGGGTCTCGGTCTACAAAGTGGCCACTTTGTCGAGCCGGTGGACCGCGGAAGGCTTTTGTTGAGTGATGAGGCTTACCTGAAATGACACCGCCTGGGCTACTATTGTGATCGTCGTGGAAAGCCTAAACACGGCACTTAATTAGTGTACGTCTAAAATAGTACAGGAAAACAGACTTACGGCTGTTTTCGCTGCAACTTCAGCCCTTTGTAGTCTTTACAGGCCACGTGATCTACCATTTTAAGAGGAAAGTCGTCAAACTTCAGTGCTAGGCACGGGTTTGTAGAAAGACTGCTGACTAAACCTTGGTCAGTATGACACGGGCATTCGCTTGCCATGTAGTCCAACTTTCTTTGTGCGCCCCTCAGACATTTTGAAATAGCCGGCTACCTGATAAAGGTGTTACAACTTTTACTTATTGGTTTTCCCACTAAACTGTAAAATACATTTGCCATAGAAGGAAACTTACTGTTCATGCTTTTTTGCTTTTTTCCTTAGGAAATGATGTGGATTAACAGAGCCCCGCACAGAGGAGTGACATGGCTGGGGTACCTTGTCGTCTCGCTGTTTTTATGGAGAACCGCCGGAGGATGTCTGGAGGCGTGTATCTGTGCACAGCCTCAGCCGGGACAGTACATTACCAACTGTCAGGGGAGATCCCTCTCCGAGATTCCTGATGGCATTCCAGACAACACCGTTACCCTGTAAGTATTAAGCCTTTTTCCCTTCCTTACATGTAATATCGATACAATTGCAACAACGTGAACCGAAGTGAGCTATTTTTATGTGGTATTTTTTGCCCGTGAGTTAATTCTGGGGACTCTGCCTCAAACGACTGTGCTTTGTACCGTTTGGTATGATGCAGTGTGATTTTAGTTCCCAGAAAAACAGTGAGAAAAGTATTCCAATTGCTGTTTTTTTTTTTTCCTAGTGGCACATATATCACTAAATTTCTTTGCTGTTTCTGTATCAGGGTATATTTTACCGGGAGGGCTTGCGAGCCCTCCGTTCTAGCATTTGTTATTAGAACGCGGGAAATACCACGTGTGTTGTGCTGGCATGTCAACTTTTCAATATGTTGACTCTAAATTGACAGTTCTGATCATGGGCTTTGTAATAGAGTGAACATAAAGTTACATGTCTATCTACCCTCTATAGAGGAGGGGGTTTCAAAATAAAAGCATTTCTGTGTAATACCTTTTAGTAACAATAGTCTCGATTAGCGTTATTTTAGAGCCTTTAGCTCTTGTTCATAACTGAATGACTATGTAACTAACCTATACAAGAACAGAACAAGCTCAGTCCTGTCTGTCTACAGTGAATTAAGACCAAATCTTGAGCTGTCGCCAAAAGCAGACAAAGGGAAACTGATACTGTGATTCAGATTTTCCAGAGGGTAGGCGAGTCGTATGGAAAGTAACATATGGGAGCTTTGAAAAGAGGAAAACGCGACATTTCTCGTTTGGATCTAATACTGTGTCGTGATGTGAGAACAAGCGGCTCTGTGTCATGAAATTAGGCCTAGTCGAGTTCACAACAATGGCGGTACCCTGTGATATGGAAAAGACAGTACATGTACTAATAAAGCCCCCATTCCAACAGACGGTGCTCTCACTGCGACCTCGAGCTCTCTGCGATCTAAGCTGTATTAAAACCTTTGTCTAACTCCTGATTTCATCATTGGGATATCATGCAAAATTATGTAAAAGTATGACTGAAAACACTACAAGACACACAAAGTGTAAAAAGATTCGTTGTTTATCTACAAAATTCGGAGATCGCTCTGGCCAATTTTAGGTCGCAGAGAGCTCGGCAAGGTCGCCGCCTAGGTAAAATGGGTGTATAAGACTTCGCTTACCAAGGGGCGTTAATGGCAGAATAACACACGTAGTCTTTATGAAAATTACACAACCTCAGAGACACATCTTCGAATGCAACACTTCGAATTTGTAAAATCGCTACATGGTGATCCCGGCTGACCCCTTCATAATTCCCCAGTTAAGACGCCGACCATTAAGAGGGTGCTGATCGTTAGCAGCTGGGTTTACAGATGCTTAAACACTTGTTTGTAGTAATAAGGTGTGGTGAGAGTGATTGGCAGGTGTTTGGTACGAAGCAAGTCAGGAATGTCCCGATAACAAGTGTCTATTAACGATGGTATATCAAGTATATAAAGGAGGGGGTAACTCACCTGTTGATTCAACACTGTCTATGAAAAACTATAAAGCAAAGAACACGATGAAAATGCAATTGTAAGTTTGTAATGTCTTGTACTGTGTAAAATGAGTCACATATGAATATATTTGGTTTAGTCAGAAGCGATGATTAAATCTAATAGGTTCTTGTAACGACACATATTCAACAATTAAGACAGAAACACAGCAGGGGGGTAAACCATATGCCTTCGCTGAAGTTGAGACGACATTGACGCAAATGTCTTAAAAAGGAACGTACGTCACTAAAATAAGGTTGAATGCATGCATTTCATATATTGAAGCAAACGTGAAACAATGTTTTAGGATGAATACCCTCAGTAGCAGCCCTACTTGTTTTGATTATTCAAACAAATAAGCACCGTCATGTTAACATATGTTGAAATAGAAGTAATAAATTTTCTCTTTTTTTCCAACAGAGGTTTGGGGATGAACCGATTGACGTCTGTGGCGGCGGGCATTTTCTCCCAACTCACAAATATGAGGGCCATGTAAGTTGAAGATTTGAGACTATTCTATCAACTTTTAGTGATTTTGATACATTGTAATGCAGTTAGCTGTGATAAATGTGATGGGAATTTCCTTATACAATTGAGACGGCAAGATGTTACGGAAATGGCGACACACATTGTCTAATTATCACATATTGCAGCTTTGTATGGGACTGATTTGTTGTTTACATGGTGGATCGTAATTGCAGGATATGAGATATGATTAAACCTTTCGCGGAAAATTGCTGCACATTTACCTAATGATCTGATATTTACAACACTGCATGGAATTGATTTACCTTACATGTAATGGCATATAATTGTAGGGGAAAATCACAAATGATTATGTATGGCATTATATTGCATTCTGAATTGTGCCGTAGATAAGAGGAATAATAATGTCGTCAGTAGCTAGGCTTTCTAAAAGTATTATCGTTTTTAACAATCTTGAAAAGTGGAATGCCGCAAGTATTTCTAAACCCGTTGATCCTTTTTTTTACAGATACTTGCAACAAAACATGATTACAAGTATCGAAGACGGCGCATTTGAGGGACTTGTAAACTGTGAAGTTCTGTAAGTGTTTTTAATTCGATTACAATTCACGTGTACATGTAATCCATATACACATATATTGTTTTATCCAAATGTTTGTTATGACTAGGATTGACATTATGTGTATATGAATAATAGTTGTGTATTTATGAGACAACTGCGAATATGACCTGTTTTTTAACGAACAGTTAATATAGATAACATCACGTGCAGTTATATTTCATGTTCTGCGTGTTAAGATCTCTACTTGGTAATTGATATATACTGCATTCAATAGAATCTGTAAAGCTAGATGTGTACGTTGAAATGTCAAACCGTTGTTTTGACGTATTTTGCGTCGGTCTCAATGAAAATTGTACGGTGAGTTTGACATTAACTCTGGTCATTAGCAAAGTAGAATGGATTGTGGTTATGAACCATGAAGTTTCATATTGGCACATGAAACTTGATTGCTTTTACTTTGGTTGGAATAGATTCGGTGATGAAAATACGGTAAATGAAGGGAGGATATCACAGTTAATGGAGTATGAACGTCATGGGAACCCCGTGGGAAGTAAGCGGAAGGCTAGAGTTTAAAACTTCTTCAGTTGTGCGTCAATCCGTTTCTGAGAAATACATTGAATTCGTAGACACACAGGAAATTAAACATCCATCAAGTAAGTTCCTCGCATCAACAATAACATTCCCTCGAGTCAGGAGCTGAGTTCTTTTGCTCGACTATCCACGTCAGAAGGCAGTTGTTTTTCTCACAAGGTTTTCGTGCTGTGCGAACAAAGAGTTGTATGAAGGGGGCATGCGTCATCCGCATGGATGGGGTTCTGATGCAAGTTGCCTAGGCAACGGTATTGAATAGAACCCGGATGGAGAACAGTCTCATGGATGAATGTGGTTCAACTTTAGGATAACATGAGGTCATGATAAGGTTGTGTACAGTATGTTGGTTAAAATCGGTTCTAGTTTGAAGTTAGTGTGTCATTCATCAGGTTTATTCTTAAAGGAAAGCTACACAAAAAATTGAAAATCCTTCTATGCTATGCTTAATATATTCCAAAGTCAAATTCTTACTTCAAGTTGTTTCACATAAGTCCGTCATTGTTCTGGGATTTTCCACAGATTGCAACTTATGCCGTGCTGACGCCTTCTCACCTGATAATTGAATTATATGACGTCAATGTTTCAAATTTTTTCATCTGATGATTGAATTTTAAAACACTGACGTCATATAATACAATCATCAGGTGGAAAATTGGAAACACTGACGTCATATAATTCAATTATTAGGTAAGAAGGCGTCAGCACGGCATAAGTTGCAAACTGTGGAAAATCCCAAAACTATGACGGACTTATGTGAAACAACTTGAAGTAAGAATTTGACTTTGGAATATATTAAGCATAGCATAGAAGGATTTTCAATTTTTTGTGTAGCTTTCCTTTAAATACCATGGCATGACAGATTTTGCCAAAACCAGTTCCCACTAACCCCCAGAGGGTGGACATCAGTGATGCAACAAATCTTGTCTCTGGACAATTAAAAGATGTATTCCTTATGTCAGCAAATTTTATATTATGTAAACACATTGAAGCTCAGACTATCAAATCGCATATGAAGACATAGGCATGTTTAATGAGTGTGTAGATGACAAAGGCTCGATCTATTCTCTATTTGAACTATGTAGCTAGTTAAGGCGGCCTCTAAGTGGCTGGTGATTGGTACAGTGAAGTACTTTGAAGCAACCAGTTTATGTTAGTCCGATAAGTTTAAATCTAAACAAGGTTTCCATTGAACCCTCGGTCTAGTAGTAAATACGCATTCATCTGTTCCATCCTAACCAGTTCCTTTTGATTTATGTTTATTTCCACAGATTTCTGCACGACAACAACATCACGCACATCAGTGCTAACACATTCATAGGACTGGAATCGCTCTCCAGACTGTAAGTATATTTCAAAATTGACGTCTTAAAGGTTTTTAGTTTGTATTCTTAATGGAACATCAACACCCTATATATGTCTCAGAGCTATATCTCTCTATTGAATAGTAGTAGCTCGCCGTGCATGTTAAACAATACATTTGCCTTTAGATTAATCTTTTTATACAAATGTTTAGCAATCAAAAAATACAATATACGAAATTCAACGTAATACGGTTCGTAATGCTAGAAGAAAGGACAGCGATCTGCAGAGCACTTACGTACCGTGTTTTTTTTTTCATTCCCTTCTCAGGACACTACATGAGAACATGATCTACAGTATAGACGAGGGAGCATTCAGCTTTCCACTGCTGTCAGAAATGTAAGATCATACACGTTTTGTTGGCCTACAAATCATAGATAATTAAGTCTTACTTAAGACGTAGTCAGCGGTAAAAAATAAGTAAAAATTCATCCATGACCATGGTAAATAACATATGGCCTATTTAGGGCAAGCATGGAGCTAAACGTTACACTGACTCTGAACGGATAAGAGGATCCCGATGTTATGGGGTAAACATGAGAACGTGCCCTTCCGCCCGTGTTCTGCTGAGTGGTGTGCACTTGAGCGCCCTGCCAGGAAGTGACACAGTTTGTTGTTGACTAGTTGAAGAATGACGTTATCCTGCATGGCATGTTTAGTACGGCGGGAATGTTGGAATTCTATCAGAGAGGGAGGGTGGCATGTTAGTGATGTTAGCATGCTCACAGTCACAGGAAGATGTGTTTATCATGTATGACTTGTTACGCAGTGACCGTCAATCAAGATTGAAAGTACTATCTTTGTATGCTTCTCTGTCAATGCATAAGCTACGGTATAAACCCATGGAGTCATTATCAAGTTGTTTCTAGTTTTGCCATGGTTGCCATCTACAGACCGCACTACCGGTACGATGTGCATTTACAACCCCCCCCCCCCCCCACGCCCCAACAACAGGAATGCGGAGTGAAGCCCATTCCTTTGACATTTCCACAGGACGTCAATCTTCAACTTTTTTGTCTGTGACTAGACCCCACTGGTTTCTAAACAAATGTCGTCATGTTTGTCGTTACTCCTATTGTTGTCAGAATACCGACTTTGTCCTTGACTAGACCCCCTGCTGATTCTATAACCAGTTTCCTGATGTTTACTGTTGTTTGTTTTTGTAACTAGAACGCTGAGCTCTAACCACCTTGTGTGTGACTGCTCGCTCGGCTGGTTCCAAGACTGGTCCCTCAACGTGACGGACAAGGTCCGGCTGGACAAGATCACCTGTGCGGCACCCACGAGCCTCGCTGGCGAGGAGTTAACGGCGATTTCACGGGACGCCTTCGTTTGCCCTTGTAAGCAGTCAGGTGTCTTTGTTCATATCAAAGAGTAACAGAGTAGATGTCTATGCAAATGAATAGTTGCAAATTAAACCCAAAACTTTCCATGCATCGCAGTAGCGCCTCCTATCGATTATTTTCCTTATTGCAGATTTACCGAACCTTTCAGTATATACATTTTGATTTGTGCTCAATAGAAAGCACCTTATTTCTTTTTCCAAAGGGCATTGTGATACACAGGGCCAAGCATGCTACCGCTTCTTCCAAGACTTGAAAACGTTGGAGGATGCCAACGCTACCTGCGCAGTGAACGGGAGCCACCTAGCGACCCTGTACAGCAATACAACCATGCTGTTCTTCCAGGAGATTGTTCTCAACGACATCGACATCTACGACGGTAAGTATCACTTGCTTGTCATCAAATCTATTCCTTAGTTAATTTGTTAATATGTATAGCATTTCTATCAATATTCATGTCTCTTAAAGTAGACCAATGATTGATTATCATTTTCCTGTTTCATCTACAGCTCCGTACTGGATTGATGCTAACGACAGGGATACAGAAGGCACGTGGGTGGACGCTAACAACAACGAGCTTGTGTTCGCGCCGTGGGCCAGCGGACAGCCGGACAGTGCCGCCGGAGAGGAGGACTGCTCTACCATAAGGTAACGCCGTGTGCCTTATACAGTAGAGTACGAATGGTATATCGTCATATTCACAATGCCACAATGGTGGTGAAAACAAACTCGATTTTTAGATACGTTGCTGAAAACATTGGTACAAACTTTCCTTACTTTTGTTTTCAATTTTTGCCGCTGTAGATGCCGAGAAGACGGTACCTGCGTGTTGGATGACCAACAATGCCAAGACCGTTTTCGTTACATCTGCGCCTATGGTAAGTTATCTGCACAGACGTATTTGCACAAAGTCTGTCCATCTGTTCATCTTGTTACCATCCAGTAAGTCATATAAGGCGCAAAGCATCGCTTTACCCCTGAATCAATACCTTCCTTTACATTTTCTATATCCAAGAGCTATTCCACAGCAAGATGCTGCCCTGAAGAAGAAGTAATGATTAATGTTGCACCTGTCATGAATTACAAAACAAGCAACTTAATCCCTCTTTATTTCCTCACCCCAGAGTTGTGTCCAGCTGAGAACCTGACCACCACACGCGGGGTGTTCCCCTGGCCGGCCACCCAGCCCAACCACACCGCCGAACTGGACTGTCCGCACACGGTCAACGGACTGACCCACAAGATGGCGTCCAGACACTGGTATGAATAACATACATTGTATACATGTAAAATAAACAGTTTCTCAATACATACATACATACTGCCAGTTTTAGATGCACTCACTCCCTTACTCACTCACTCTCACACTCACTCACTCACTCACTCACTCACTCACTCTCACACTCACTCACTCACTCTCACTCACTCTCACTCACTCACTCACTCACTCACTCACTCACTCACTCACTCACTCACTCACTTACTCACTCACTCACTAACTCACGCACTCACCCACCCCTCGCTCACTCACCCCCTCACTCACTCACTCACTCACCAACTCGCCACTCACTAGCTCAATCACTCACTCATTTCACTGGTTCGATAAAAGAAGTGATAACCTATCTACCCTACAGTTCGAAGGACGGATCAGGAGGTCCTGAGTGGGAAGAACCCGTCATCTATGACTGTCCGTACCACCCGGACTTCACCACAGGTGCGCCCCCCACCCCACTACCAACCACCTCAACCACCACCATCAGACTACCCACTGCGCAAGCGTCAACAAGTGCCCCGGATGCCGTATACACCACTGAACAGGTGGGTATATCTTGTAAGGCTAGCGTATCGGAGAATTTGTCGGAAACATTCTTCTGTTATAATGGTACTGTGTATTTTAGTTTATTCTCAATGATATTTCATTTCTGGTAGGCTACAAAATAACGTTTAAAAATGGATGTTGGTACATATGCGTTTGGCTTAAATCTGTGAACAGGAGACGACAACAACAACAAGAGTAACTACGGAGACATCTGCTACAACGTTACCTACAACAGAAAACATCACCCCTACAACTACAACAACAGCTCCAACCACAGATTCTCCTACTACAACGGTTATGACAACGGATCCGGAAATGACGACGGACGCTGATGTCCCGACAACCCATTCAGACCACATGGAGCCGTGTCCAGAACACACCCCGTCCCCAGACAACCGACAACTCCCCACCCCAGGGGCCACCGTACCCGCAGTCATTGTTTTGGAGGACCTGGTGATGTTCCAACCTAACACCGGTAGGCTGACCTTTTGTACGTTTCAAACTTTAGGTAACTTTACGATTTAAAATCAGGATTTCAGCTACAAAAGCTACCAAAGTGTGAATAAACTCTACTTATAACTTACTAAGCATGAGAAAAAAAGGTAACGTCTCTTGGTAGATGGCAATGTGCAGATGTTGGCACATTGGAGCACCAAATCCGAAGTGTGTTTTTGGCACACATTTTGACAGATTAGCCAAAGTAGCTCGGTGGGCATCACTCCACCGCCAGGGAAGGTCGTGAGTCGTGACTTGTATTAAGCGCCTCCCCCCCCCTAAAAAAAACCCCACAAAATCAAGTAGAACATATGCAAACGAAAGATCAGAGTATGAAAAAGAACTATATGCAGTCTTGACATTGATAGATGGAAATAATTGATTTGATACAGTAAAGTTCAATTCTCATTTTACCCCCAGAAAACGTGGACCAGATCTCGGCCCGTCTGTCCTCGCTGACGGAGCAGGCCGTGGAGTTCAGTCCGCGGGAGATAGAGAACGCCGTCGACACGCTGTCAGGCATCGTGTCGCTGGACGAACTGAGCGAGGAGGCGTCCGCTAACGGCATCAAGACCGTCAGCAACCTGTTAGTCGCCATGGAGAGCAACCTGTTCGAGGCGGAGCTCAAATTCAACTCAACGAAAAAGTAAGTTCGTGCCATCCTCACGTAATTGCGAAGTATGCAGTTGATCGATCCTGTCTGTCCATCACAATTATAGGCTCGACCAATGAGAGAGTGGCTGCATATACGTCAATTATGTGGTTTCTACTTTTTGACGGAAGTGAGTGTGTTATGGAATCGATCTATTGCGAACGAGTACACAAAAGAGAACGAATTGCTAGAGACAAGAGAACAGAGAGGAATGTTTTGGGATAGTTGCAGACAACATCACTAAAAGATCATTCACTGCTCCGTCCTCAAAATGATTTTGGTTCTTTATCCCAGAATGCTCGACGCCGTGAGCGCTCTGTCCATGAAGGTGAACTTCCAGTCGGAAGTGTTTCGGGCCGTATCGGAACACGTCGGCATTCTGGTGCTCAACCTGACGGCACCTGATGACGTCAACGGACTGCGGTTCTCCGAGATTGGCGCAAACATGACGGCAACGCTGTCTCAGGGACGGGTACGTATTACGCGGTCACATTCGTCGTAGGGTTTTAATGTCGTAGGATTTTCAGCCATGCAGGCTGTGACAGAGATGACCACCGACAAGGCCTTGCCTAGTTAAGGATCTAAGGCAGCCTTTTCCTAACAAACAGGTGAATTTGACACATGCATTGCTATAACAAGAATGCCCTCGATCATTTTGCGATCGCACGACGATCGGACGACGTATGTGACCAGGCCCTAATATGATTAGCACTATTTCTTTAGATATTTTTGACGCATTAGTGGGCATTCATAGACATACATACCTGTCAAATAAAGTGTAACATGTCTAGGTTTGGAGTCAAAATAGAGATCAACTGCCAACATTCCATATCTTACTTCTGTAACGGTTCTCAAACCTCTACACACTCAGGTTAAGATCCAGGAGACCGTCCCTGGTGCAGAGGAGTTTGATGACATCACGGCATCTTTCGAGTTCCCAGCATCCCTAGTGCAGTATGCCAGGGCAATGGGCGAGTCCAGGATGCAGTTTGCGATATATCCGCATGGCAAAATATTCCAGGTTAGTAACTCGCTGTAAGATAGGAAGTGTAAAGAAGGTTGCATTATTGATAAAGATTACGTATCCTGTAAATCTTACCGCTCTATACTCTTCAATAACACTCTATCACAGACTTATGCTAGCCCCTAATGTATTAGTAATTAGGACTTTAAAGTTTCATATTATACCTTTCTTCAAAGTTGTACGATCATAATGTTTTATAGTTGTTGCCATACATTGCACCGTTTACAATTGTCGTGCATTTAAGTTTTTCTTCTGCTATTGAACAAATTTTCTTTTATGCCTGAAGTGATAGGCCTATTGCACTATAAAGTAAATTCTCGTATCCAGACAAAATCCCAGTGTTTTCTCTATGCCTTTAGATATTAGAGCGCGCTGCGAAGGTGTCTCAGCTGGCGCACAACTCTGTAGAAGAGCCGGTCATCGACGGAGACCGACTCAACAGTCGGATCATCTCGGCAACAGTCGGACACCTTGAGCTGAAGGACCTGTCCGACCCTGTCAAACTGGTCTTCACACATGTCCAGGTGTGTTTCTACTCTTCTAGCCTCCTGTACAGACATACAATGTGTCTTATATTCTAATGGCTTTTTCTTTCACTAGTTCGTCTGGCCAAGCTTAACCGGTAAGCCAACCCTATGATTAAGCTTAGCCAAATGAGAACGCACAGGTCTACTAGTATAAATAACTAATATTAATCCCTAGTAGTGTAGACGAATAGTGTAAAGAAGCTTCCGTAAATAAGAGGGCTTAAATGTGCATTTCAATTGAAGCTAACTAGAAAGACGGTTGTATTTTGAAATGGAGTGCTCCCATTGGCTGTCACAAAAAACTCAATAAAATAACTTTAAAGGTCTACATCGGAAGAATCTTTAAAAAAAGAACGCCTATGGGTATTTGCCTATTCTGCCTATTCTGCCTCTGAAATTTCAGGTCATCTGGAGAAGGAGAAGAAACCTGAGAAAAACAATATGTTGAGCCCATACCTATGAGCTCAACATAACAACTGTGAACATAAAAATACTGGATCCAATGCTATCTTTAGCCACAAGTACATGTATTTGTAATTATCCCTTTCACTTGTTCCATACAGCACGGAGACAACCCTGAGTGCGTGTGGTGGGACATGAAGTATAACGGTGGGATGGGCGGCTGGTCGTCTGAAGGCTGCTGGGTAGACGTGACAGAAAACGGACAGACGGACTGTTACTGTGATCATCTCACCAACTTCGCACTGCTCATGGTACGGAATATAAGCCGGAACTACGAATTTGATCTCGGTCTTACGAACAATATGTATTTTCTCTATATAGGCTGTGACCAAAAACTGGACGGATAACCGAATGAAGTTCATAGATGAAGAACGAAATTTCAATTTGTTTTTTGTTTGTTACCTTTTACATTATACGTTTACACGGTGCAATGATCCAATGATAATACGAGTTTGGTCCCTCAACCATCGCCAAGGGATCGCCATTTAGTGGGGGCTTAACGTAACCGGACATCCTTTTAGTTCAATTGCCATGATAGGTTATTTAGTTATAAGCATTAGAAACGGTAGCCTTTGTTTACAGTCTGTTCTAAAATTGTGTGATAACAAGACCTAAGCCAGTATCGTGTTATGAACTTTTTGCTCACATCATCATTTAACATCACTGTCTGTCCTCCATCAGGACGTGTACGGTACCTCTGCCCGAGTGTCCAAGGGTCACCAGACGGCGCTGTCAATCATCTCCTATATCGGCTGCGGCGTGTCTCTCATCGGCATCTTCCTCAGCCTGCTCACCTTCGGGATGTTCAAGTGCGTCTTAAGCATTTTCCAACATTACAGAACAGTGTAACATAGTCTTGTCTGGATAAATCACGCCTGTAGCGGCCCATCCAAATATGTTGGTCCATCTAGCCTCTAGCAGTAAGAGATTGCCTAACACACGTTAAGAATTGTCGTACATTTGACAAGTTAAAATCTTTATGGTCATATTTCTACTTTCTTCACAGGAAAGTCCGCCGTGAGACTCCTACTAAGATCCTGATTAACCTGTGCGTGGCCCTGTTCATGGTGAACGCACTGTTCGTCACGCTCACATCCATCCACGACCTGGGGATAGACGAGCTCTGTATGAGCTTCGCAGGTTAGTCGTGTGTTCCACCTGTCATATGTAGTATCAATACTGTTACTAGATATGATATATATATATATAAGCATTTGTATGAAAGCAGATTTAATTTATTAGTGTGGTGAGATAATAGTGGTGATATATAGATAGATATCGATATATATATATGAATAGTGATGACAGTCTTATTGCCAGAAAGTGTATTGCAAGTAACAGGACAAAAACATAGAATGGAGAATAATATAAAATTTGACAACTTTAATTCAAATGCTAGACTCTAAAACTTAACCTGGCTTCTAGTAGGTTTTCCATTTGTTACACAAAAGTCTAGTATATGATAGTTATATTTTTATAATTGCTAAGTAACAGATACATATTGTCTATTACAAATGTAATCATATAAGATGTCACTAAAAATACGATTAGTCTTCATGATTATTGTTACAGAGAAATGCTCATTTTACAATTCATTACACAATGTCTGCTCTCGATGTCATGATACAGAGCCTAAGGTTAACGATTTATCGTGTAATGGTACAGAAGTTGGGGAATGACAGTGCTGACTCCCATCTTCCACAGTACTGATGCACTACTTCCTGCTGGCCGCTATGATGTGGATGGGTCTGGAGGCCCTGAACATGTATATCGCTCTGGTCAAGGTCTTCAACACTTACTACAAACGCTTCATGTTCAAACTGGCCCTCGCTGGATGGGGTAAGTCAAGTTGAATTTGATAAAAGTCGAAATTACCAGAACATATGAATATTGATGGTAACTGATAAGTTGGAGTAGAAAAATAATGGTTCTAAATTTGATAATTTCTATTTCCTCATATCATTTGTCTAAATTCTCTTCTTCGCATAACATGTAGGAATCCCGGCCATTGTTGTGGGCATCACCTTGGGCATCGACCACAAAAGCTACGGACCATATGAGGGCATGTAAGTATATCCAGCGAATCAATTGTGCATTGTATACATGTATGGATTTAACTTGCAGTAAGCATATCACACTGTCTTATGTTATATAGCATGTTCATCAAAAGAAGGTAATACTTTGTACCCACCAAGCTTGGATGTCATAGCTGTTTATATTTCATTCAACAATTCAATGTGACATTAAGCTCACATAACACCACGAAATGCCATTGTTTAGTTGCTGGTTGTCCCGCTATGCGTTCCTGGGAGCGTTCCTCGCGCCTGCGCTCTTCATCATCATCGTCAACTTCATCATCTTCACCATGGTGATCCGCACCATCGTCGGACTGGAGGACCAGAAGAAACTTAAGGTCAGCAGCTCATCTTCAGGCAATCCAATAGATCATTTCATCTTCTTATTGTGACTTAGATATTGGATAATTTTCCGTGCTCACATGAGCTACCAAACGACCTGGCTGAAGTGCTCATGTCATCAAAGATGAACATGTTTCACCATTTTTCCAGTGTTCTTTTTATCATTATTGATTTTTTTAACAGTTACTAATATTATCATGTCCACAACACAAGATATAAAACCGGAACTCCTGCTGCATTGCCATGGAAAGGCGCCAGTTCATTTTGTCAGCACCTACCAACATACAAAATGTCATACAGATCCATCCACAACGTCTTGAGTTATGCTGTTCAAAAACCAGATAAACACAAACTCGACACATCTTATTGGCGAAGGTAACAAGTTTGTGCATTATATAACTGTCATTGCAGAAATCGACCAAGACTGACACGGCCACCAAGCTGAAGGGTGCTGTGGGACTGTCCATCCTCCTGGGTCTGACCTGGGCACTGGCTATCTTCGCCATCCGGGAGGCGAACGTCGTCATCAACTACCTGTTCGCCATCTTCAACTCTCTACAGGGTAAGAGATTAGATGTACTCCTCTCGAACCTGTTTGGAATCACTGATAACTACCAGTAGTCCTTTATGCAGTTACTGTGTATGTCTTCATTACACAGCAGGAAAATCGCTTGGCCGACGAGTCTGTAAGCTCTGGTTGACATTTTGGACAGTACGTACTCCGCCAGTTTACTCTCTATTATTGCGTGATTCTTAGAGATAGGCCGATGTTCCCAGACCCCCCCCCCCCTCCGTCCAACGTGATTGAATAGATTTTTAGGTGAGAAAATACGCTCGAGACTGCCGATCAGCAAACATAGCCGAAGCTCAGTGGCTGTAAGATAAGGGTCTTAAGGCAATATTTCGCTTGATAATGATATTTTAGCATAATCAATGACATGTTTGTCTCATCTTCCCCCAAGGTCTCTTCATCTTCGTCTTCCACTGCGTCATGAAGAAAGACGTGCAGAAAAACTGGAAGAGGTTGATCCCCTGCTGCCCCAACCCTCCACCCGGAAGTACAGGTAAAGACACACTTACAATTCTGAGTCGATAACATTGCGACGCAGGGAATTGATTAACGTTGACGAAGAAGCTTGATTCGCCATTTTGTTACTGAGACACTATAACTTGTTTATAAATATTTTGTCTTATTTAGTCATTTTCAAGAACAACACTAAGCCTTACAAGCCAAAAATGAAGGTGTCGGAATCTACACATACGCTAAACGCATACGGAAAACTGTGAAATGTCAAATCATTCCCGTTAACATGCTTTATGTTCTACCCAGTATATGTAAAAACAGCACCAATACGAAATCAAATGCTCTGGACCCCCTCCGCTATCTCCATTGATGTGAAGAGCACGGAATGTCCATCCTCACGAAATCACTCACCCTTCCCAGTGTTTGAAGGTACCCGTTTGAAACTAAAGTCATCTGGTTGTGCTGTGGGTGTGCCGCTCTAGCTGCTCCTCCTTGCGATGAACTTCCTCCTTGCAGCTGATGAGAGTCTCTGAACTTTGCATCTCTTGGTCTTGCTGAAGTTTGGTGTGATGGTGGTTTTCTAAACCTCTTTCTGTCTTTACAAACCAGCATCTACAACAGCATGGAGAATACAACATTGCATTAGAAGATGTGCTGTGCTGTGTATATTGAACGCTTAAGATTTTCCTTTCTCAGCCTGGTTGGTGTTTCTCACGCTGTTTGGTTAGGGCCGGCAAATATATCTCTATTTACTTCAACTGTTCGTTTTCTTCAGCTTGGAGTACTCGCAGCCACATGAGAGCCAACAGGACAAGGAGCTCCCCAGTCAGCAACGGATCCATGGTTCGCAAGTTCTCACAAAGTAAGTATACGTTTATTCCTTAGGATATTGTGTTCATCCACGTGCACAATCATGATAAACAAATTGTTATTCAGACAATAGCCTGTGTATATCTTAATGTATTTCGCTTTAAAACACCTTTGTAGTAACATTCATGAATATGCAATGGAGGTAAACAACTAGATTAGTATCAGACACAAAATTTATGATAATTGTGACGAATTCCACTAAAATAAATGTTAATGGTGACCGCAAGCACTTACTTTTCATTTCTTCCTACAGGCGAATCCACCACCAGCCTGGCTAAGGACAAGCGAGAGATCGCGGAGACCGGGCTGTATAACGAGGCCTACCAGTACGCTCCGGAGGCCTTCAACCCACTGGCGCGAATCTAATCACTTTAAGCCTAAGGCTTTTGACAGGATGATCCTGTCAACAATGCAGATTTTTCTACTGCTGACAGGATGATCCTAGCCAATTCCTCACTTACAAGCCATAGGATATTCTAAACCCCCAATATTTGTATCAAAAGCAGTATTTGTTTTCAAAGGTTTTGGCACAACAGCAAATTGATAAGCATGCAACTTTGCTGTAGGGTTTGGTATCTATCTTTTACGAGATTTCTAATACTGGCCTATTACAGTGGAAAAGGGAATGCGATATAACTGGTCGTATCAAAAAGATACTGTACTACCGATACCGAAAGATGGTCGCACTAGTAGATGAAGATTCAAGCTTGTGTTAGGGTACTATGCTATACTTTGTATCTTGATATTTGCATATCGATTATAAATTAGTTTGTTGTTAGGAGTTAAGTAAGTGCCACATTATGCATGTTACATGGAAAGCTGGTTATTTCTTGTAAGAATATGGAGGCATTTGCTTCGTAAGAAGAGAGATTAAAGCCTTGACTGTAAAAAGAAATAAATGTAAGAGTATACTTTAGACTTGATACATCACAATGTTACTAACATGCATACAATATAATCAAATTTTATGTGGTATTGATATCTCATTTTATTGAAAATGAATCAAAACGTTTTAACTGGTGACATGTCTTTCATTTGGTACAAAATAATACTCTTTTAATTCTTAATTTTGAAGTAATCAACTTATAATTCCAATATTAGTAACATAAAATGTATTCTATACAGTGTTTGTATATAAGGTATAGAATTATATGAGATGTTAGTTACGTTTTTTAAGCTATTTGATCCTGTAAAGCTGTTTACCTACATTTGAGTGAGTGAATTGTTTGTCGTTCACCGCAGTGCCTTACGTTGCAATGATGTGTATATTTCTCCTGACAAATAGTTAGATATGAATCCAATTAGACTAAAATCAATTTTAGCCCTTTTTGCAATAAAGACAATAAATCTACTAACATGAACTATCCTTGTCTTGTTCAATGTTTATTGCGTTCAAAATGTGGGAGATAGGATCTGAGTATTCAGTAGACCACATAGTGAGTAGGGCATCTGTGTCTGATTAGTTCGCAATAAAGGGCAGGGGCCCAGTGTCCCTGTAATCATTAATGACCAGACAACGAGAGTGTACGCATCTATACTTTCCTACCAAAATCCTAAATAAATGAAGATGGGTCATGCAAGTTATGTAGCATAGGGAAACTAGAAATCAATGATCAACTTAACTAGAGTTCCGCAACCTCATAACTTCGTCAAATGTTGTAAAACATCATTCTTCAGATAGTGGAAAAATCTAAGATGGCCCAGGACATGTACCTGTCTCTTGTGAAACCTTATACATTACGGTGAGTCACCGTACAATGCATAAGGTTTCACAAGATCTGATCAAGTTAGAAAAATACATCACACCACAAGTAACGAAATAACGAATTAACTTGGTATATTCCTTTTCTCCCTTAGTTGCCAAGTATACTAAGTCACACACACAAAATATGGCACCGAAAACATAAACTTCTTGGTGAAGTATAAAGCTGTACTGATATTCTTGATATAACATTGAGAAAGTAAACAATCCTGAAATATCGAGTGCCTGAAAAAAACTTCCCGTCTACAGTTGATGTTCTTTGTCAATCCTAAGCATAGCGCAAAGACTAGTACACTATTATGGCTGATATACATCTAGTATACCTAGAATATCAAGGCTGTTGTTCAACCCATGTTCTGCACTGATATCCATCAACGCCATGGCCAGGATACGCCGGATGATACTCGGGAGCTATAGGGTTGGGTGGGGGAGCGACAAACCCTCCAGCGGGGGGGGTGGGGGTATATCATGGTCGCTTGGTACCCTCTCTCCCGGGCTGGGGGGTACCCTCCCTCCAGGAGTGGGGGGTAAGGCGCTGTGTCTGGGGGGTAGTGGATGTGCCCCTGGGTGGGGTATGCGGCTGTGGTCCCCGTTAATGTCGTTGGCTGTTGGGGCAGTTGTCCCGTGACTTAAGCGTATGCTGTAGAATCATTTTGAAAACAAAAAGGAAGTGAGATGGTTGTTGATATTCACAGCTCAATCACTCACCCACTCTCTCCCATAGCTTAGTCAGCCGTAGGGGCGGCAAATCGTTCAGTAAAGGTTCTCCACTGCTAGTGATTCATACACAACACAAAAGCACATATAATTTTGAGAAGTATCGTATCATCTTACCTTTTGCCCGCTCCTGTCTGGCCTTACACTTACTACAGCAGCACCTGATGATTGAGCAGACTACCATAACCAGGAATACGCAAGATATCACACTGGCGACGACGACAGCCACTAGAGTACTGGTGGCACAAGAGTGAAAGATAAGTGTTACATATCACAAAATGTGCCCCTCTGATGCTGCATTGAGCAACATGATAATACAAGTGTGTAGGTAACGCTTTAGTATATTTTACTGTACTTTAGAACTTGAATCCAGCTAGTCTTCCCACTAGAAATACCACCGACTAAGCTGGTAACTTTTGTTTGTGGGTTAACACTACATGAAAATGCAGTTGAATTGATGCTGAATAGAGATTAACCAATACTAAACTGGTATCAATTAATAGGCAAGAAGATAAGTTTTTTTTACTATCTTGACAAAATCCACGTTGTTAGATAATTAACATAGATAATTGATATATTCATGTGTAGTTCTGTCTCTGATCGAAGGTCATTAACATATTGATAGAAACTGCTATAACACCTCACTGGTAAAGGAAAGGTGTTTCATCTTTAAGTCATATGTACTTATCATTATCATCTTTATGTGTGTTATGTTAATATGGACCTCATTTGCATAATTTATGCAGAAACTTCAAATTTCCCTTATGCTAAATGCTACACATGTCATATAAGAGGTGAATGTCATTGTAGGACAGGCGAATACAATTGAATGTTCAGTATGCTAATTATGGCCTCATTTGCATCATTAATGATTTATGCAAAATCTATGTTTTCCTTACAATAAACGTTACAGATGTCATATTGGAGGTGTAGGCAGCTTTAGGATAGTCGAAAATAATGGAGGAGCATTATGCTAATGAGGGCTTCATTTGCATAATTTATGCAGAAAAGTTATACTTCCTTTAGGGTAAATGCTAGGGATGTGATATTAGTGATGTGGGTAGCTTTAGTAAAGGTGAATACAATGGAATGTATGTTATGCTAATGAGGACCTCATTTGCATTATTGAAGAAACTTCATATTTCCTGTACGATGAATACTACGGAAGCCACATTGGATTTGTAGGTAGCTTTACTAAAACCATTATCTTTAGGTGTGTTATGCTGATGATGACTATATTTGCAAAATCAAATGCAAAAATGGTAGGGGCTTCATATTCGACATATATGTAGCCTGAATAAACAACGATGCTGTTTCATACCTCTTTTATGAATGGAGATGAATATTCTTTATTTTCTCGAAAATATTGCCTTACTTGTTATGATTATCATGGCATGAATTTTATGTAAATGAGGTGATTTGCATATGGATTTCAAAAATTAGAAAATGCTGTAGCACATTTGTAACTAACATCTTGGCATTCATACATATGTTATTGTAACTAGATGTTAATTTGGAAAATGTGTTGAGGTATGTCCAGTATCAGGGTGAAGTGGCAGAAGTTAGGGTGGCAGAAGTTAGGGTGGCAGAAGATGATTACCGAGTAGTTTTGAGGCTTCCGGGAGTCAGATGTGACGTCATAATATTATACCAGTGCAAAGGTGTAAATGGTAGGGTAGGGTGGCAGCCGCAGACAAAACAGACGAACAGTGATGCGCACATGGTATATGCGATGTCGTTCCTATAATCAAATTAACATGGCATTACTAATTAGTAAATTATTGTGAATAAAAAATACTTTTAATCTCCGTGGAGGAGGGTACTCGCGACAGTTATGAAAATCGGCAGTATGTGTGCCTCTGACCATGGATACGCTGGTGCAATGGCATTATCATCCCTATATAATGTTCTTGGTTGGTATTGATTAGGCTAGTAATGTCTTCTCCATAGGCAAACCTGTCTGTATTTGCCGCTAGCGCAAATATTTACTCTAGTTTCTCTTCCACTTCCTCCACGATTTGAATTATGTCATTTCGGAAGACACCATTTGGTTAAGGGGTAGAAGCTCCGGAGATGATTCAGCATAATATCAACCGCAAAAACAGCCATTTGCTTGGTAGCCATCACTTTAAAGGCGTATATGCTTAATTTCAGTGTAGTTTTTAGTAGTGTTGTTGTACTCCTAACAGAAGAACAAAATTATTAAGGAGTTATTGTTTACTTTGTGGTATTTCTATAATATTTGCCATAACTTAGATTTGAAAGATTGAGCATATGTATTTCTCCTCTTTTTTGTTACTGGCTCTCAAGAAGTCATCCAAAGAATCAAGTCACAAGTCGGTGTATCCTTAGTCACGCTTCTTCTCCAATTCGCTGCGTTACAAGGACGCCACTATTTCTCAGCGAAATGCAATAGAACTGCACCTTATGTTACGCTCATGCTGATTAAATTCGAACCAAAAAGTATATTGACCAATCAGTGTACACCAATATTTACTCTTTGGGGATGGCACTGGGTAGCCTGAATGTAACGTTGACTAAATATTGATTGGCCACTGAATGACGTATTGGCATGTCCGATGGATTCCTAATCACCATCAATAGATTTGTTATGACTATTCTGATTAATTAATTTCCCCATTGCCTCTGGCAAATCAGCATTTAATATATGGTCTTAATACCTTTCACCATGATATGATGTACATACGGATAGATCTATTGGTGTTCCCGTTGGGCAAACACTGCTATATATGTTGATTGTTCAGCGTAACATTAATTGATCAATGAGTGTGCAGCTACCTTAAGGTTGAGTTTAAACTTCAGCATTCATTTCCGTATCTGCAATGAGTCTCTTTTAAACATGCAATGTGAAATCGTTTGGCAACATAACTGCGGTGCAATTCATTTCTAATCCGCTTAGTGACGCCCTTGACACGCTGCGAAAAATTGGCGTTGGTTGTAATTTGGATTGTCGCCATTGAGTTGTTCTCTATTATTAGTAAGTATAGAAATACGCAATGAACAACAAATGAATGACATAATATGACCTCTAAAAATTCTCTTCACATTTTCCGAACGTTGCCTGGCATCGATCATGTAACTTCTGAAAATTATCTTGCTATGCATTAAGCGTTGTGTTGGTGCCAGCTGAGGCGACTGCGAAATCATGTTGCCCAGTTTGTATCCCTTTTAATGTCTTTTATGAGTCCGACCTTCTACAGGACTGTATTGTTTCTTTGTTCTAGTTTATTGAGATACGAATTTTACATGTAATCTAGGAGATAGAAAAAGTGAATCATTAAACTGTACTGTGGTGGTACTGCACGACGCACATATCAATAACAAAAGATTACCATCTCCTTTCACCTAGGAGTGTAGAATCATACCAACAACCCACATCACTAACAACAGCAGTGCGATGCAATGATACATTTGGTAGCCCAATTTGATGGTATGTTAAGTGCAGTTCGATTTAATTCTGTTTGTGCCTATCATACCGATGATAGTGACAGCCAGTGATGACCAAATAAGAACAAGATAAACATCAATGATCACAATACTAGTTCCTGAACTACACGTACATTCGTTTCTTTTTATGTCTATGTAGTAATTCGTAAGCTCAATAAAACATCCGCAACTCTTTTTTTTCTTATTCAAAGAAAAGACAAATGATCACAGTGGTACCACACTCACGATCACACAGTATGATTATGTTAACGGCACAGATCTGGCACTCTGTTATATGGTATGAGATATATCAAGGCTGCTGTTTCACTGGATATCCAGCTGGTCCACCAGGATACGCCGGAGGATACGCAGCGTCTCCTCCAGGGTAGGGCGGGGGAGCGGCGACAAACCCTCCAGGGGGAGGCTGTGGGTAAGCCGCTGGAGGAGGATGGGGGTATGCCGTTGCGCCGCCTGACGGAGATGGGAGGTACGACATGGCACCTGTGGGGTACTGAGTCTGGTCCTGGCCGGGATATGGCACCGTCGTTGTCGTCTGCCGCTGGTCTACAGGACGAATATATGTAAAACTACAACAAATGCACTGAGTTGAGAGAGAACAGACTGATTTGATCACTACGTAAGCGCGCCTACACTATAGATACAAAGAAATCAGAAATAGATAAATGAAGAGATGGATGAATAAAGCAGACAACAAATCATCTTACTTCTCTGCCGTAGTTGTTTAGCCCGGCAGCAGTATCCTATGGCTATCACGATGAGCAGGAATCCGCCTACAGCAAGGCCCACTCCCACCTTACCACCGACACTACGGGAACATGTTATTACGCAAAATTAGATACGATACAGATGTACAAATTAGTGCGCACGACATGTCATTAGGTTATGCTGTATAAAGCATGGTTACAGTGCAACAGTCTCCCTTTCAATGGGATTCTTGTGTAAACATGCATTTTAGTATGTTTGATTATTACCACGAAAAGACAGACAACATTTTTCTAGTACAACTGTAGCAACCAAAAACGAAGATGCGGTGACAGCGTACGATATTGATATCAGTTACCAATGTAAAACGTTCTAACCTGAAGCCGTAGTATCGGTGACAGGCACCGTAGACCTTGTCCCAGCAGTCGTCGCAGCAGTACTTGTTCCTGCTGGTCCCACAGCAGTAGATATCATCATGGTCATCATGATGGTCTGGACAGTTGAATCCGCTGTGATATATCCCATCCCATCCTCTGTAGCTGCTACACCATTCAGCATCACCTGATGGAGGAAGAAATAAGACAATCCAAAACTTGACATGAACATCCGTTCCCTGTTGCAGTGTATATATGTAAATACTTTGGGTTTGGGAGCGCATCTATAAGAAGCGACACCTGTGCTGCAGTGCAATGTGAACCAGTCAGAATTGCGCTGAGGAAAGGGACAGATGGTCACCGAAACGTCGGTTGAATAAACCACTTGGTTAATATATACAAAGAGCCTTTTTATACGTGTACATGTATGAGAATTCATCAATGTATATGCGTTGACTTGACACTGTAGCTAGCTCGGGGTGCATTTCTACGAAAAAAAAATCCTTTCCGTGTAATCGTGTTGTTGCACCGACATAATTTGCCGGTCACGTAAGTTAATGATAAACAGGATAATCAGACATAGTACAATATACGCACTGTTAAACAAACAGTGTCTCTGGCTACCAGGTACGGAGAGAGAGAGTATCGAGGCAGTATACATGCACAATAAACACTGTGGTTCGCGAGAACTAGATCATAAATCGTCAGCTCTGAACATTATGATTTATATTTGTTGTTTTTTACAGAAAGATAGACATTTTGGAAAAGAACCCTTTCATTGAAACCGTATTTTCAGACATAGATATTCCCCTGATTTATAAATGTTAGCATGGCAACTGAAACGTGTTCTTTGAGACAGATTGACTATAGAGCAAGCAGAAACAATGGGCCAATGTGACACCTGTATTTCAATAGATAGGACATATTTGGTAAAAGTGTGTTTTGTGGTTAAAAATCGCACTTCCTGTTCACGTGCAGGGTCGATGGCTTGTCAGTTCCGATCTATCGGTCCTTTTCGGAGCCCTACATTCACACTTCAATTCACAGTTCCCTGTAGGCCCATTATTAGCCGTCGGTTCCGAGTTTGTAGGGCACATAAACTTCTATAAAATCATTGGGATACGTAGGTACGTGTTGATGGCCCAATCCGGTTTGTGATTATAGAAAATACGTGTATTCCATCATACACCACAAATATGATGTTTACGTATGGTTTAAAAATTTTTATATGGATACTTTGGAAACGTTCTCCAATCTAGAACATTGTCATGACCAACTTAGTGTTTATTGCAAAGAAGGCGCAAATTACCTGGTGTGACGCTTACTGCCAGCACAAACATCACTAGACACAGGAACATGGTGAAGCTGTTGTTGTTGTGACGCAGTTATTTCAGTACTGCTTCCTACACCTATCTGCCTACACCCTATAATGGCGTCATTTGACGACGCCATTCACGGCAAGGGGGCAGTGTCAATTCTTTCAGTTTATATTCAACCGCGCGGTTTAGTAGAAGATTCGTTACTGTAAGGTAGATGACTGTCTTCCAATATGTACAAAGGTACTGTCTATGTAGTTTCAATGATTTTTGTGCCATATCTTTTAATTTTAGGAACGTGGTCCCGGTTGGGATTTTTACTTGGGTGAGACTTTACTTAATGATTAGCTAATGTATCCGTAAGGTTGTTGTTTACGTCACAAGCCGTAAAACCATGTCACTAATATCGTGCCGTACCACTTTGTACTTGCATGTTTCTTCTATGAGATATATGTTTTTTTATCAATAAGTGAACGGCTACACTCAAACTTCAAAGAAGATTTTAATTGCTAAAACCAAGAATATAATGTCCTTGCTAAAACGGTACATGCCACACATAAAAAACTGCAGCTGTAGTACTGCCTAGTCACGCTAGGATTTAGGACTTACAGATAAGCTGGTCACGTTCTGAGCAGCGACGCAAAGCTCTTGCTTTTCCGCCAATTTGATCTTAGAACTAGAGTTCCACGACCTCATACCTTCGCCAAATGATTTTAACCTTTATGACTGACATATTAGGAGTGTTTCTCATCAATTCTAAATCATACCAGTTGATTGTCTTAAAATACAACATGTCCAAAGTATGAGCTTAACAACTTATGAGCTTAACAAAGAAGGTTATGCTAATATTTATCATCAATGACTCAAATGAGGCCCTTATTAGCCTAATTTGATTCAACGATGTTCAAATTCACATAACTTCCCGATGCCACAAATTATTAAATGTATGAAGTTGCCGTCATTTACCAGTGTGGAACTATAGAAGTTTCTAATCAAGTATGCAGATTAGGCCCACATTTGCATATTTTCTATCTATCAACATTCCTCTCTTCCTCAGTTACAATTTGAACAGTCATATCATGGAACAAAGTGGATTTTTAAAGGTGCCTCATTAATTATGCAAAGTAGAATCTGATTTGCATAATTATCGTTCAATCATATTAACCATCACACAAGCTATCTACATACCAAAAATCATGACCATCCATCAAGGCCATCTTGTTATAGTATTTTCTCATTAATTATGCAAATGAGGTCTTCATTTGCATAGTTCATATCAATTAATATTTCTCTCTTCCTCAGTTACATAAATCACATGTTTCAGAGTCCTATCATGGAATTTGGCGGATGTATAAACTTTCCTCATTAATTATGCAAATTAGATACTGATTTGCATAAGAAGTATCTAATCATGTACATCTTCACTCAAGCTATCTACTTACCAAAAATCATTACCATGCATCAAGCCCTTCTTGAGTTATTCCCTTTCAAAGTCAGACACAAAACCTGCTCCTGCAGTTTAAAAAAAACGCTAGGGGGCCCAAACCCACACAACTTACTCTCTGTCCAAAGATCTATCTACCACTCAAAAATAAGTTCCATAGCATGTCCAGAACACGAGATATCAAAACAGGAAGTTCCGCTGCAGTACCGTAAGAAGCCGCTAGGGGGCCCAACATCTAATTGTTTTTAGGTCTCATCAAAACCTACCAACATACCAAATACCAAGACAATCCACCCAGGCATTCTCGAGTTATTCTGTGCCACAACAGACAAACAGACAAACGCTACCCTCTGCATAACCTTCTCGGCGAAGGTAACTACAGACGCATTGGTTGCACATTTATAAGTACACGATAATGAGCTGGCAGTAGGGGTATTGGGTGGTTCTTTAAGCATCTGTTAATGTTATCAATATTACTCTGAATCTGGAAGCGAAAGAAGACTAGAAATCGCGGTTTATGACTATATGAACTTCAGTATGCCGTCGTTTTAGCGGGGGGGGGGCTGTCTCCTCGCAATGAATCGAATCTACAGGAATGGGCAAGCAGGCGTTTTTGAGTCTACAAGATTTGCTGCCAGCTCTGGCCTCCCCGGTCCTTCTGTAACACGACACATGAGACCTTACAGCGTGGTTTGTGTGTAATTCTACCCCTGCTCAGCTCGTGTGGAATGGATTAAGGTTTTCAACAGGTGTTGGTTGTTAGGAGAGGGTTTTTTCATAAGGAAAGGATTAATCTTGCCTCACAGGAAGGGGGTTCGGACGTCCAGACCATGGTGCCAGCACGGACAAGGGCAATGATTTCTAAAAGTTTAGATGTTTAAAGTTTTTCTGCTAGTATCAGATAATACATGTATATGGTTTAATGTGTTATTGGCAGGGAAGTTAATACAGATGGATCCATGGGAACTTCAATTCTTCCAGCGTCCCTAAAAATGTCATTCAGTACCTAGATATGTATACGCGCGAAAATATTACCGGTTTTCTACATCAACTAGACTATACAGGGGTACTTCCCAACCCCAACCCAAAAACGTTGGTAGTTTTGATCTATAAATTCAAAGAAAAATCATCCATTGGTTCTGCAGCAATGTAGATTGTGTACTACTTTATTGAGAAACCAGAATATTTATAGTTTAGCGTGTAAATTTTGTTAGTGGGCCCGCGTGTTTAACCACCTGTTAATGTTTCACTCTGTGCACATCAACACTCTTACAACACGCACACAAAAGGCCGTGGTGTTATAAAAACATGACCAACGGCTGGTGTTACAATTCTTCAGGAAACTTGTCACTTGCATCATGTCTTTGACTTTATGAAATAGATGCCGTCATCCTGATACGCCATACAAGATGTCGACTATTTTGATGATTTCTACAAGTGTCCATTCTAGTTCCTTTATGCATCTGGGTGTGAGTTTCGCGGACAAGTTTGTTATTAAGTTAATGCAAAGTAGTGCAATTCTCGGAGAATTCCATCTGTTCTTGCAGATAGACTCTCCTTCCTTGCGTGACGAAAGACTGGAGGACTGTCACGAAAAGTCAGACTTGACAAGCGAGGAAGTTTATCGAAATGAACGAGCCGGAAACAAACTTCGAATTCCCCCTGTTTGTCACCAATCTTGCATGGACGAGGTGAAAAACTATAACGGGCGCATCCGGTTTGCCGTCTATTATGGGGAAATGTGACAACTTTTGCTGCAATTTTCTATTGGGAGACGTGCGTTTCTTGCAAAATTAAGTTTTCAAAGCCGTGAGAGAGATAAAGAAATCTTAACGGTATCAGTGAAATTGATCTATTAGCTCTGCATATATATAGAATGATATGTTAGACTGTTTTCATATTTGTGTTCAACTTTTTCTGGTCCTAAACTGAAAGGAAAGGCTGTGGATTTTGTAGAAAGAGGTGGTTCTAAAAACAGAGACCTCTGGCATAGAGTCACAACTGGCTTCTCAAGAATTTGTCGGTATCTTCAAGACAAGTCAAGAAGTGGCAGTCTCCAAGTTGAGACCCCTCAAGTTGTTTGCATCCGGCTGTTTCAGTGGAAGGGTAAGAATAGAATGCCAGACATCTTGGGAGGAATCTTGCGCCAAGTCGACAAGGATCCGGTCAAGTCCACGCGTGCTGGTACAGTCAAGTTCGCCAGGCCAAGGTCATTATAAAGTGTAACCCCCCCCCCCCCCCTCCCCTCATCCGGCTAGTTGGGACATTCGGGGGGCGTGAAATGATTTGCGATCAAGCGTGGATTATTTGTCTGGGCTTTAGTATTCTGACCGGTAGGGGTAGATAATATAAAAGTTAATTCACAATTTCTTATTTCTTTGAACTTTAAAACATTATTGCAATTGCTCATTATTTATTTTTGACATCGACATCGTCGAAGGTCGTCAACAAAAGCAACGGTTTAGGGGAGAAATCTTATCGGTCTATGATACAAAACTCATGTTGAGTCAATACCTCCCCCTGCTGTTTTTGGTATATTCTGACAGTTACTGCCGAAGTCACAGATCGAGGTCGCCCAGGCGTGTAGTACGGACGCACCACTGGGATAATCATGCACTCCGCGGTCATTATACTGCTCTGTACAGGTAGGTTATCGTTTGACAGGTCATTTATAGATAACGTATTACTAAGGTCTGATCAGACGACACTTTGGAATTTGTACTGGTTTTTAGACTTTTGTTGGGAAAACAGGGTGGGATAGGATTGGGGTGTATGGCGTGATTTAGGGCGGTAAAATTTACGGTAGACAACCTCTGTTTTGCGTTCTAACATAGTTTTATGTATCCGTAAGGAAGTTTCGCACGTGTTCTCATTGAAGGACATAAATGTAGATGTAGTAGCTTTACATTAAGACTTCTTGTGATTTCAGGATTAACAATGCTTGAAAATGCTTCTGTGTTCACGTAGCCATTGAGGTATACCACCTTGCACAAGCACTCAAAGTTCAGTAGAGAAGTAGGCGTTTTTCTAGGTCAGAGTGAGCAAGTTAGAAAGTGTGTGTACGTCTGACTTCACAGGGACAGCGAACGTGGTAGGGGACATGTCCCGTGTAGTAACAATGTGGCTCAGTCAACTGTAAGGGGATAGAGGTTTAATACTGTTTAATGGATCCATGCATTTTGGTAATAGACGCAAGAAAGGAAGCGACTTAAAGCCCCCATGCAACAGGCTATATGGGACGTTATGTACTTAATCTTCTACGAAGTACACGAAGCATATTGACCTGAATGTTGAACTGAAAAAAAGGGCGAATAGCTAGGCGATCTAATATTAGCTAGTACAGTTGTGGTATCTGTGTGTGTGAGTCGCCCATGGTATGAAGAGCTGTATCTTTTCTTTGACAAGTTAGTCCTGTGGGTGTGGCAACTCTCTCTGAACAAATCAGGTGCTGTCGCTTTATGGCCATTTCATTACACATGTAGTAAAAGGTCCTGAAACACCAACATTGCCACTCCCCCCTCCCCCTTTAACACACATGTTTTATTTGTTTAACATGTTTGATGACTCAGGTCAATAGTTACTACCCGTAACGACCCTAGATGTCAACGCCTTGACAGCTTTTACGAAGGGGGGGGGGGGGCGTTCTTAGGTTTAAAATGTTTAGGTCTATCTCCGTAGAAGATAAGCAACGTTTGCTATCTATGTTTACATCATGTTTTACAGTGAGTTTGTTTGGGAACATACAATCTTGTCAAATTAATCCGTTCATACTAGTACGATTAAATATCGCGCGGCTGTTTTGGTGATAACGTGTTCCATATGCGAGACCTTAAGTGTAATTTCGTGCTCAGTAGGGGGTTGGCTTAGGAAAGACGGGGAGGTCGCTGGTGTAAGATGATCGTAATCGCAATTTCGAGGTCTCTGTTTTCGTTTCAAGGTTTGAAGACACAAGATAGTGGCATTCTTCACAGCTTGAATCGCTCTAGTGTTCGCTACTTTCGAAGATGCTCTACCTTGGCAGGTCTGTGATAAATTACCAAGAATTACTCAAATTTCGTAATAGTCATTATAGCCTGTGAAAGTCATCAAATATGAAATAAATCCTGAATCGTTAAATCACAACATTGTCGTGTTTGGGGCTAAACAACATTTTGGAACAAAATCTGTAAACACAAGAGTGACCAGACTCAAACAAAGACGATGCGATGACTGCTGCGTTTAGACCAGTAGGTTCAAATGTGAAACTTACATACTACTTTGAGTACTGTCACTAATAAGGCTACAATGTTGGGTGTCGCACTATTACAAACTATCTAGGGATGCATTGTAGATATCTGAGTGTTCCAAAGCTATTCTCAAAATCTTTTGCGATTTCCCTATTCTGAACTTTAATTGGGGCAAGTTCCGAACGTTCTGATCTAGACCTGGATGTCGCCCACTAGTCTGGAATTTGGAACTTCGGAATGATTGACAGGAATGATAGATAAATAGACATGTACAGGCAATAAATATGGCTGACTGTTGGTCTTTGGACAAATCTCATTTACTTGTATGACGTGAAGTTACAGGCGGCACAAAAAGGCCCCGTTTTTGATTGATTGAAACCAGTAACAAGAATTGAAAAACACTTGACTTCCTAACCCGAAAGCAATATGTCTTGACGTGCCGTGACAGGGTGTACAGCCAAGAAAACAGCATCCATGTTTAACCACCTGTACAAGCTACTACTTGCAAACAACAGTTAACCCAATCCATCAACAGTCAGTCTGGAATAACCCCCCTCCCTCTTCTGTAAACCTTGGCATCGTGAATTGCTGACAAGGTCAGACTACACGAAGACGTATGAGTCAAGTCAAAGACTCATCTGGCAACTTCTAAAAATGGTATACTTTTTTGTGGGGAAGAAGAGGAAATAGCCTGATAACATACAAATACAACCGTACACCATACTGCCAACAACAATGTCAAAAGCTAGTTGATATATTGTTTCTCGGTCAAGGAAAGATTGCTACATATGCTCGTAAAAGTCTGTAAACACTGCCATTAATCGAAGCTGGAAATGTTGCCAGCGCAAGACACATGCTGGCACGAGAGTATCTTGTAACACGTAAGTTGTTGCTCGTTAGAAACTGCAGAGTGTAAGGTGCGGAGAGATTCTTTTACAAGTGGTTCTCATATCGTTTGGTTTATAGACGATTTCATAGCAAGGCGTGCTTACTCTGTACTCGATCTTTTAAGTGGTCTGCGGAATTGGCTCTCCCTCTGCCTCAGCCTCTTGCGCCTTTCGAACCACTGATGCAGTAAATCACACTTTTAACGGTGTTACAGGTGGTATTATAAAATGTCACAGCATGTTTACGGTAAGTAGTAATGATAAACTGTATCGCACCTGTAATAAGGTAACTTGAATGTGTTTAGATCTGGAAATCTGTGAGATTGGTAGTTGGATATCTTTCCTAGCTATAGCAATACGTCGATGTATTCCTAAACAGATGCCTAGAATGAAGACTGTATAAAGTATACGTTGATCGGTTTAAACACAGCATGTGCACCTTTCCTTGTACGTTTCGGCACATGGTTAAAATGGCAGAGGATGAAAGCAGAATTTTGTCCTTGTTTAATGTTACAGAAATATAAAGCGTCACAGCGGAAAAACGCACGTCTAGATATAAACCATCCATACACATAGGGATTGAACTCGTCGCCCTTCGGAGCACCAGGGTTGATGAAGGTTAACGCGAACATGGCAAAGGCCGCTAAGACTATCAGATCATACGCGTAACTCTTATCTAGGGCGCTCTTTGGGCCGGTGCCAACACCCAAACGGCACGTTCTGTGAGCGGGCGGAAACCTGGCACTGCCAAGCTTGAGAACAGATGACAGAGATACTAGTACTTCAGAAACTGTTTGTTGGTCAGAGACAATGCTCAAGGACTTTGTTCGCCCGTCTTTCATTCTTTCTTCTTTTTTTTTTCTTTTCCGTTTCTTCTCCTTTATTTTGTGTCTGTGTCTTTTGATAGAGCACATTTTGAAGGTTAACTCTATCAAATGCAAGGATTCTCTCGTTGCCTTTTATGTGGCCAAGTGCATTGGAGAGATATCGTAGAACGAGATAAAAAGATAAGAATTTTGGCGTATCCTTGTCCTAATGTGGTCGTGGAGGGAATCTCAACTGCAGCTGCATGCGCAACCGGTCTGTTTAATCTCCACAGTCATACTTGAAAACCACTGTTTCCTGTCTACGCAAAATACTTGCATGTGTGACGTGCTAAGAAATGTTCCCTGTGGATGGGCAAGAGAAAGAAATGATTGCCCTTCCTTTTAGTTTGTACGAAGTGTCCTTACAGGGTTTCATAATATCAATTTGCCATGTTTGTTTTGCAAAGGAGCCGTCTTCTTCGTGAGGGGTGAGCCTGTCAGTGAAGGGGATGGCGTCCATCCACGATTCCCACGTGTTAAGAGAGCCCCTGGCGATACTGAAAGGGACTGCACAGCAACGCCACCGGTAATACACTGTTCTGGGAAATTTCTGTTTCTTTGAAAGTAAGAGGTAATTAGCAAAGGACGACGGGAGAAACCATCCCCGCTAATGAGGGGGGGGGGGCATTTCCGGAGTGAGCGACGGGAGAAACCGTCTTCGGGAGCATTTGAGCGAAAACATGTACCGCGGCGGTTACCCAACATAAATACCGTAGCCTAAAGCCCGTGTTTGTACGAGCTTTGCACAACATCTACGTCAATACGTTTTATACCAAAATGCATCCATTTTCTTTTCCTATCGCAATGATTTACTAAGAGAGGAAAGACTCTTGAGTACGTTTACCACCGCATCGCTTTCTGGATTCCTCACTCAAGGAATTTGTCAGAGCATAATAGTTTTGTATACTTGTCAAAATATGCCACTTCCTTAAGGAAAGATATGTTACATATCAATTTATCCGTTGCCTGTTGCTTGTGCTTACTGTGCTTTAGTACATACCCGGGACGGCGAAAGACACTACGGACTTGCTGAGACGTCTACGCGAAGGGATGCAGAGTAGCGGTCACTTCGCCGGGTCTATACAGGCGTACATCATTCCTGCTGGGGACGCACATCTGGTAAGAGACACTTGTACTTCTAGATAACTCCTTTATTAAACACATATGTGGTGAGGCATGAGTGAATGTTGAAATTGGAAGAATAGGTGCACGTGAATCTAGTTTTTGTGTCATTCTTTCATATACAACACGGGAATGAACTATAAGCATCATCTTTAGCACACACACTTGTATTCTCTATATTTGTCTTTCCTCAGAGCGAGTACATCTCTGAAAGAGACCAACGCCGTGCGTTCATCAGTGGTATGAGCGGATCAGCCGGTAGGTGGCGCTCTTAAACTTACACACAAATCTTCGAATCCCATTTACAAGTGCACGAGAGAAGCAAAGAGAATCCTTGGCGCATTGCTCATGCGCCCTAGTCATTTAGTCTATTCAGCATGTTTCAGAGTATCACTGCATGAGGAAATATTGTAGTCATCCATGATAAATTTGTGACAAACACCTGCAGCCTTGTAATAGGTGCTTGTCTACAAAATCTATCACAATTCATCATATGCTATCCTTTTTTAAAGCTCTCATTCTTGTTTGATGATTAACAAAATACAACGATAGTTGAATATTACATTTTGTTGTGCTAGATATATAGATATATACTTGATCACCCTATCGACCATTCGCAGGTACTGCAGTAGTGACAAATGACGGTTCCGGGGGCGGAAAGGCCGCGGTGTGGACAGACAGTCGGTACTTCCTACAGGCAGAACAGCAGCTAGACTGCAACTGGATTCTTATGAGACAAGGTATGTAGTATAAAAGTACAACAACGTCCGTTTTTACAAGCAGAACACAGTGGCTGTGTCATACTCATAGTTCACATTAAAAAGTATTTTGCTAGCAGCATGTTTCTTCTAACATGTACATATACCTTTTCATACCGGGCATACGGTAACGGCCCTTGTTTGTTAAAGATGGCTTATGAATTCCATTTGCATCCATTACGCAATTATATCATTTAAAGAATTAGTCATCTTAAACATAAATGTTCACTAATCTATGACTATGTCGCACACAAGAACAGCCACGTAACCTTTAGTACAATCTATTGTTTCCCCCAAACCAGGCGAAGAAGACGTCCCCACTATCGAGGAGTGGCTGGTGAGTGAGCTGGGCACGGGAGGACGAGTCGGAGTGGATCCCCAGCTTGTCTCTATCAGTAAGTACATGCTGTCTACTTATTAGCAACCTTAATCACAATATGCATCAAGTATTAAGGACAACTTTGCAGCTTTGAAACTTTGCGACTTTGAAACTTCATTTACATATCATTTCTATATTGGAATTGATTCGATTGTGATTATCTTGAGCACTGGGAGAAGTGCTTTAATTTCTTAGCCAGTTAAGGTGGTGTTCTAGGTAATATATTATCAACAGTTGCACTCTTAAGAAGTATTTTCCTCTGGCTTACCAGAATAACTTCACTGGCTGAAGACAATGATACATATGATGTTTATGATAATAATAACGATGATGATGGTTGTGATGATGGTTGTGATGATGACGATAATAACATTGATGATGATTCTGATAATGATGGTGGAGATGATGATGATAATGATGGTGGAGAAGATTAATCTCCAAGCAGATCTACACGGGGCGCGAAAATCGTATATGCTACCCAGAGAAGGTCCAGTCAGCCAGAGAGGGTCCAGCCAGGGCTAGCCGGACCCTCTCTGGCTGACTGGACCTTCTCTGGGTAGCATATACGATTTCCGCGCCCCGTGTAGATCTGCTTGGAGATTAGGAGAAGATAATGATACGGGTGAGGAAAGGTGTTCAAAACCTAATGATTCCTCTGACTGACGACCTAGAATTATGGGAAGCGCTGGAAGAAGCGCTAACCGATGCGAGAATACGTCTGTTCGGCGTGCCGCACAATCTGGTGGACGACGTCTGGGACGACCGACCAGGCCCCTCACAGGCACCGGTTTTTCCTCTCGGACTCGAGTATACAGGTTAGGGCGTCAGCACGGCCGGCATGTGGTCAGATGTGATGCACTAACACCGCTAACAACAGCTACAGATATGACATACCTAAAAACTTTCGAAGAAGGGTTACATGACGTTTGTGAGGATATTGGATAATTATGTAACTGTTATCTAGTATTGTGCTATCATTTTCATTACGAATGTTACTTAATAGTTTACCTAAATCATAACTGATAAAGGTTGCGTTGGTCTAGTTTCAGGAAATTTCCTGTGCAAGTTGTAAGTAAATATCAAAACGTCAAATTCCTCACAAGGCATGTAGCCCATCTCAGAGTTTTCCCTTACAGATAAACCACAGTCAACTAACAACGGCTCGAGATGTACTCAACCCAAAGAGCAGAGTCATTCTGCTCAGCGTTTCCAATAAGCGAACAGAATTATTCAGTCAACATGCTCTCTAACCCACTAACCCAACTAACAGCATGCGAACTCGCACGACCCCTTAGGTACATGGCAGCAGTACGCAGATGCGTTAGAAGCGGGCGGTAAGATCTTAGTTGGTGGCGACAACTTAGTTGATGATGTCTGGGATGACAGACCGCCTCCCTCAACCGCGCCTCTCATCACCCAAGGCTTTACCTATACAGGTGTGTTTTCATTAACAAAGAGTTTTCGTGGTACATGTCCACAAACGTTGCGTTATCCTGACTGGCGAACCTGTAATGTGATACGTTCGACCATGGTTATTTGTGAGCCTAGTCATTGTCTGATCTGTATAACAGTTTAAATTTTGCAATCTTGAATGTCTCGTTCCCAGGAAAGTCCTGGGAAGACAAGATCTCAGACGTGCGGGAGAAAATGACAGACGAAAATGCCGATGCGCTGGTGCTGACCAAACTGGACGAAGTGGCGTGTAAGTGGATGATCTACGTAAACCTCCCCTCATAAAGATTACAATCTGTTTTCTCTGTTGCGCCTGATGGACATGCAATGGATATGCAATTATACACACCGTTTAAATCTTGCATGTTTGCTAATGGACTCGATAAAGCATCCAAGTATTTCTTGGCTGTCCATTCGAATGAACGGCTTTATAACTGAAATCTTACTCATTACTTTTATCATCTATTGTTACAGTACTAATAGCGCTGTTATGGATCTTTAGAGCGATGCACGCTCAACTATTCTGTTGTAGTGACACATGAAGAAGTATACATGACGACAAATGTTTTCCCTGTGTTTCTCTTCAGGGTTGTTTAACCTGCGAGGCAGTGACGTTCCCTTCAACCCCGTCTTCTTCGCCTACGCCATCGTCACTGCTGACACCGCCGTGTGCGTACTCATGTTACTTATCCCAGAGAAATACCCGTAGCGTTAACAGCAGAAAGTTGACCCGATTAAAACAATTCAATATGATTGGGTACTAAAATGGCTGTATCAATTATATGATAAACCTTACCATGGTCCTCTACGACTTCCCATGGGGCAAATAATTGGTTCTATTTCCCAACGCTAGGCGGCGCTGTAGTGAGAAGAAGGCGGTCCCAAATGCGATTAAACTTGTATCCCCTCGTCACGGTTAATTCTTTCCTGATCCATCCATAGACTAGCCTGGGTGCCATCCTATTTCTACCGGGGCTCCTACATTAGCTACCCTAAAAAAAGGTAGCTAATGTAGCTATAGGAGCCCCGGTAGGAACAGGATGGCACCTAGGCTATCCATAGACTTCCTGATCCGTCCAGCAAGTTTTTAACCAAACGTATGAAACTATTTACAAATGCAATACAATTCTTTCCTGTTTCCTAATGAACTCCTCGCATACTGCAGGTTGTACCTGGACACGAACAAAGTGACTGATGACGTGACAAGTCACCTGCGGCTGGGCTGTACGACAGGTGCGTCCTGTGTGCAGGTGGCGGCGTATGACACCCTCCTGACAGCTGTGGAGGCACTGGCTGCAGACTCCACCATGAGGAAGATCTGGATCAGCTCTGCATCTACTACATATGCTGTCTTCAGCAAAGTACCAGAGGTGGGGGAGTTAACCTTGTTATCTACAGAGAGAATAGTCCTGCTGAGTTTGGTCATTGATATGTCAAAGTAGAAGCCAAACCCCGCATTATTATAGTTGATATAGAAATATATTAGCCTAAACTTCGTCTCTTGGATCACATGTATGTCTTATGTTTAATTTCACTTTATGTTTGTGCATCGACATTAAATGTTGTCAACATGCAATAAACTTATCATTAATAGAAATAAAGGCACTAGAGCACTTAGATTACCAATTTACCTTTTTTTTCATTCACAGAGCAAACAGATCCTGGACGCGTCGCCAGTCATGAAGATGAAGTCCAAAAAGAACTCAGTTGAACAGCAGGGACTCAAGAATGCTCACGTGAGTGCCTCATATCAACACAAGTTTCTGTGATCTGAACACGAGTGGAGTAGTGATAAGGTCTGCTATCCTAACGTTGTAGCACAGATTTGCGATATCATATCGCTAAGGCATGTACAAATAGTAGTAATCTTTAAACAAGGAAACATAGCTGCACAATGGCTATATTTTTTCTCAGTGCCTTCATATTCAGTGCCTTCATATGAGTTAAAAATTGATTTTCAGGAATATATATTTGATTGAAACGACTTGAAATACAGTAGTCTATTTTCTCTGAACTAGATCCGTGACGCCGTGGCCAAGTGTGAATACCTGATGTGGCTCGAGGATGCGGTTAGTCAAAATCTACCATTGCACTCTTCCTTGTTAAAATTATTAGCATTATTTCATGCGATATATGCACATTGATCAACTTATTGCGAGTTGATGTTATAATTTGTAACATCATTTTTGGCAAAGTTGTTTTTGTTGGATGCTTTATTAGTAAAAGTATTTAATTTAGGTCATTTAGTTTACTGTATCAAAATATATAGGTGCCTGGCGGATCTGTGACGGAAATATCCGGAGCAGACTACCTTCAACAATTACGATCGTAAGTATTCAGAAGAAATGTTATATAGCGTTACTCTTATGCCTTCATTCAATATTAATCGAGCTGTCTGCCATTCAAATGTCTTCAGAAGAATTGCAATACAGCACGAATTGTTTTGCTTCAATGAAATATTATGTAGAATGCCTTTCTTAATTATAGTTTGCTGTAGGCTGCATAAGACGTTAAGTCTGTTGCTTAGTAAAATGATTCCTGTCTCCTCTACAGACGACAGCGGGACTACATGGGGCTTAGCTTTCCCTCCATCTCCGCCTCCGGGCCGAACGGAGCGGTCGTCCATTACAGGTAAGAGCCGATCTACATGTAGTACAATATTCTGTATGTCTACAATGCATGTATGGTGTCTGCAATATTTGCTGGACTTGTGCCATAGGAATACATTTGTATTTATACATATATAAAGGAGCATACTGGTGGTAGCATATTCGTGTTGTTGGTGTTTTCGTTTCTCTTTTAGAATAAAAAAATGCTCACTTTTAAATTCATGTTCCTTTAGTCGTCTAGTGACTGCTACTTTTCTAGGAGAGGAAAATATAATACAAGGCATAAATAACATGGAATTACAGTCAATGTACATTTCAGACAATCATTTCAAACTGATTAAATTTCACAGTTTCTACTTCCTACGGAATCTCACTTATATATTAAGCTCTTACCCGCATGTGCTTTGATGTAAAATGATTTTGTGTTTCAATACACTAAGTTAAGTTTGAATATCTCGTGCATTGTATTGGAACAGTAAGCATTGTATTGGAATAGTAAGGTAAACTTACAGTTAGTTTTTAAATATTTCTACAGGCCATCTGCGGAGACAAACAGAGCAGTCACGACAAGTGATGTTTATTTGATCGACTCAGGTGGTCAATACAGGTAGGTGTAAAGAAACGGTGCCGTCCAAAAATAAACTGTTTTGTACAATAGTAAGGAGTATGTACGGTAAAAACTGCCGGTTAATCTTCGGTACAAAAAGGATTTTCTTCTAAAATCCTGTGAGTGAAAAATGACCGTTAGAAAACAATACTACTTTGCACTGTCTAGGGACGGCACCACCGATGTAACCAGGACCCTGCACTTTGGGCAGCCGACCGACTATCAGAGGGTAAGCAATCCAGTCTGAAAGTTATATCACATGAAGTGGCCATTGCTTCTTCGGGGTTTTTAATCGACACAATCAAACACTCTTGGATGAGGTAAATGTTCACAGTGTATTTCTAATTAGATGAGGGTGCTAGATACGCACAGAACCTTCCCCAAGATCAATAAACATTGACTTGTTCAGAGCTATTAAGACCATTGCTAATATGTTTGCACCATGTGAAGCCATTTCTTAATGTCTGCATTGTTTTTTTTGTTTTCCTAGGAAACCTATACCCTGGTCCTCATGGGTGCTATCAACGAGTTTCTTCAAGTCTTCAAACAAGGAACGTTCGGTAAGGCACTTAAATCCATATATAGGCATTGGGGGTTTGAGATATATACGAAAATGGAAAAAAAGATCGGCTTATACCCAGGACTATCTATTATTCACCTAGAGTTCTAGGTAAGATATTTCCGAAAGGTGAGTCGACGAATCTAGATCTGTTGTCGACAACAATAGATGGCAAAGACTCCAAACTATTACCATAACTTTGGAAAGACTTATTTTGAATACAGTTTTCCCTGTTCAGTGTAAGAAGCCAGGGCATTTTTAAAAGATCTTTAAGAGAAACATACGTTTATAGGAGTGATCATGTACACTTTGCCCTCACACGACCTTTAATTTTCTTTTCCCGATACGCCAGGAATCCGCTTGCAACAGGCCGCCAGGGCACCTCTGTTCAGTTACGGTCTGGAGTTCGGACACGGTTTAGGGCACGGACTGGGCTCGTTCCTCAACGTACACGAAGGTAAACAATTCTTCATACTCCGGGGTAACAATTCTCGTTTGACTGAAGGAAAATACAGCAAAAAAGAAGCATTGAACTTAGGTCCTCTCAACAATCATATTAAAAAACTGCCATAATAAGACACCCTATTGCCAGTCTGATGCAATGTGGTGCTTTCGGGCACCTTAAAGCTTTTGATAACGATAGTTTGACTTCTGTTTCCGTAAAAAGGGCAGTAGGATTGCAATAAAAAAACTCGGCAAAGATCGGTGTTCGCCATTGTACGAATACAAGCAATAGTAGCTTTTTACCAATTGATATATATTTCAATTTGCATGCAACGGCTATCCTGCTCTTGCGGTGTATAATACTAGTAGCACATCTGATGAGTATCAATTCATTGCCTCGTTAACAATGGTGGTATGCATGATAATTCTTGGTGCACTGCATGTTTGTACACTGTAAATGCTCGATACATCTTGTGAAGGAAATTGCACCCACTCGTAAGCTTGTAATCACATACTAACTCACTAACTAACTGCCGACCACAAACTATCTTACTAGCTGCCAATAACATACTAACTAGCTAACTGCCTATAACTTACTACTAACTCGCTAACTGCTACTAACTGTCATTTGGATAGATCCTTACTTCCCCGGCAGCTCAGGCGTCCCGGTTGGAGAGGTCGGAACGTTTATTACCATAGGTAATTATAAACATATGAGAAGTAGTGGGGATGTCTCCAGTACCCATGCATCAACATGTGTCAAAAACCTGTCCTCGTGATGAATGGTTTCGGCAGTTGAGACACGATAGTAAACTTTAGTAGGATGTCCATCCATGGCAACTTGAAGAGATGTGGATGTCTTATGGCTGTACAGAATTTGAAGTGTCATGTATATCGACTCTCCGTCGACTTACCTAAGTCAACAACAAAGAGTAGCGGAAAATACCATGTTGTTTCATTTAGCTTTCGGAAATGACCTACTAGTTGATGCAAGGGTACTGCAAAATCCCCATGATCATGATAATGCATTAGTCTGTAATTTTCCTCTGTTCCTCCCTCAATCTATCACTTTAGATCCCTATTTTAGAGGTACCGAAGGTGTTCCTGTTGGTGAAGAAGGCACATTCATCACAATTGGTAATGTTCTACCTATGATGATTTTACCCTCGCTCACGCTCTATCAAATCTGTGCTACATTACTGTTTTATAAGTTGCAAGTACATATACACTTATAACACAGCAAAAAATAGCTTACAATCATTGTTGTAAAGCATGTCTTGTTAAAGTATGCATTTACCTATAAAGTCGCTTCGATCAACATTTTGTTGATCTAGTTTTGGGTTATTGATCGTTGTACTGCTATATCAGATGTGCCCTAATAGTACATTCCCTTTAATGCAATCTCTCTATTCATTCCGCTCACACAGAGCCGGGTTATTATGAAGACGGTCAGTTCGGAATTCGTCTTGAAACCCTGGCTATGGTGAAAGAAGCAGATACGAAGGTGATTTAATTTTACTCTCTTATCGATCCAATTTCATGACAAACCCACATCAGTTACAATTAAGTGTACGTAAACAGTAATTTCTATTTGACAATATCATTGTGATAGTTTGAATAAAGATATAGCGTTACATATGAATTTGGGTAACTGTAACAGCAACATTTTTGTACGTTCTAAAAGTAAACTTTAGAAAGAGCATACTGATAAATGTCATAGTTTGCTTTTCCACACAGACACAGTAAAGGTGCCCCCTGTAATTACCCTTTTTTATTCGAGACTTGCATGTTCTTATTCCCTACCTAGATGAACGGTTATAGCTTTGGAATGTTTTAGTTATTTCTGCTATTAAATTTAACAATACATTTTTCAGTACCACTACAATGGAAGAACCTACTTGACCTTTGAACCCGTTACCCTGGTGCCGTTCCAAGAGAAAATGATCAAATTTGACATGTTGAATGAAAAACAGGTAAAATGAACTTGTCAATTAATATCTCACAATATTTCATCTGGAATATTATTTACATGGGAATCTTAAAGTTTATACAACGACGACAAAAAGGTGAGAATGAATACTTTGCTTATACTTTTGCAAACATAACATTTAATGTGTCATTGATGAAAAGTAGTGGATGCTACCTGTTGCTTGAGTAACTGTTACAAACCTCCATCGACATCTAATGCTATGACAAATTTCTCCCCTATTTCCTAATATAGCTGACATGGCTGAACAACTACCACAGGCAGGTCCGTGAGACGATTGGACCTGAGCTTCAGCGCCAAGGGAAGGACGACGTTTATGATTGGTTGATGAAAAACACACAACCATTCGAAACCTCCAGGATAACAAGTTCAGGAGCTCAACCAGTCGCTTCCGTGTTCTTCATTGTGATTGCTGTTGTGTGTAGCATCTTCAGTACATAAACAAGTGCTGGTCATAAAGACATGAAACATGTACTAAAGTTTACTAATAGTTTTCTATGCATCAGTCTGCCAAAATGAATCTTCATACCTGTACCTTTGATTCAAACACTTAAGTCTGCGCAGGCAAAGCTTTTGTTCAAAACTTCCACCAAAGTTGTACGATACATCAATCTGAACACAAAATATGTAAACTAGTATAAGAGATGTCATTTTTAGACTTTGACGTTGTAGTTTGTGGTTAATATGAATTTTTTTTCAAACTGCAGGACTTATGCAATCCGGAGCTACTCGTTTGCATACCTACGGGTATGGTTTTGAAGTGTTCACAAATAAAAAACATGTTGTGTGTAAAATATCTCAAGTGTATCTCTCTTCCAACAATTTACTTTAAAAACACTGCATTGACTATTATATGTAAATAAAAAATCATTACTGTACTTATTGCAACCTACATGAACCCACAAGAAAGGTTAAAAAATGATCACCCCAAGCAAAATGTTTTTGAAATAATATTGAGAAACAAATAATGCAGTTTAGTCTCAAAAAATGATAATAAAAAAACAACTTACGTGCAACAGTTAATATTTTCTTCCTCAAAGTCAAACAGCCTGGCATAGCAATGATTTATCTGAACACAACATCTGTAAAACATGTATGGTAATAACAGTAATGCTCTAAATACAGGGCAAAAATTGGACAAAACCATAGTTCGTTATTTACTCTGTAGTATATTTACTGGAATGTGACTTGAATGAGCTCAAAGAAATTCACTTTCCCCTTACTTTTGACTTACTAGCATATAATCTACACATTGCTATCGTCATTTCTGACTCACAATCTTAGGCTATTTTCTAAATAGGTGTAATTTTAGCAGCCCCCCCTTCTCTAGTTTCACATCCAAAATATACGTTGTAAAATGGGGGACAGTTGATAGATATCCAAACTGGGGCTGGTACTTGCTAATCTGTTTTCATTACAAATTGTCAATATGTGCCATCATTCCCAATTTACAGATACCCTTCAAGGCAAGGCTATAATAGTGTAGCAGCCATTGATCATACCATAGCACTGAACACTTTGATATGTTACAGAATTCATTTTTTTTCACTGTAGTATGTATTTTGTCCATGTTGCATGTAATTGTGCTATTATGAATGTGAACAAAAAGAACATTGTACGATACAATGTAAATATGAACCAAAAACATTTTACAGATTCAACATTTCAACTGCAAGTTGCTTCCTGTTGCAAGCCAATGTCATGATAGTTCAAGAAGGCAGTGAACAAAGAAAGTATGTTATGAAAATAATTCAAATTCAAACTTGACTGATATCCCAGCCTTCAAAGTCAACTCCAAGTACACACGAGGACATCTGGAATGAGTTACGACTACCTTGAAGACTTCAACATGTCAGCAAACATTACTTCAACATGGTCTGACTTGGATCATGGAATCAACTCTGGCATCTTGACAAATTCTTTACAAGGTCATGTCAGGACATTGCTTTGATCCTGAAAGAGTGTGAAAGTTCCCAAGGGATGTCACACTGTGATGTTAAAACAGAGAGGCGATGTCTATAGGACTAGAACGTTAGAGAGACATAAAAAACATTTATGGAATGTATTAAGTGTGATGGTATAGCTAAAAGCAATGCATCAAAGTGGGGATGAATTTCAGAAGGATGTAATGATATGCAATAAATGTATCAGTAACTAATTCAAGTGGGGCTCTTGTATAACACACATAGCTGTCTAATTCTTGCAACACTGGTATACATTGTTTTCTTAGCATATACTATATATGTAAGTGGGCATTATCTGCATATTTCACTTGTATTTCTATACAACCTAACAGGTGATCCCTGTTACCTAACAAATAACAACTATGCTGTACTTTTGTTGTGTCAATAAAGATTTCTGTATAAACTTACCGCAGGCAACCATGTGGACATGTTGTGTATGATAGTATTTCCTTAATTTGTTTTACACAAGAATATGTCCCAACTGCATGTATGCATCTGGCAGAGTGGTAATATTCAAAAATCTATCATATCCTCTAGACACACACAAGACAAACTTACATAACTTGCTGAGGAGCTGTGGTGTATCTGGGGTTGATTTGCATAAGGCATTCATGTACAGCGACTTTCACACCTGAATAGCACATTACATGTATACAAGAAAGCAATAGCTCCATACATACTGCAGTACAACATAATTCATTATTCATAAATATGAGGGCGTTTACTTTGAAATCTAACAAGCTGTGAAACTTAAAACTGTGTGGATTTTAAACATCTACACACCAGAGAAATGTAATGGCTAAATTTACATGCAAAACTTATCTGGGAGTTGCTGCCCCTGATGGTATAACACAAAAATCTTATCTGGGAGATGTGTAGTATGATGTCAAGAAATACATAAGGCGTTTTCACAAAAACATTTTACACTACAATTAAGTTCTAAACAAAGTACATGTAACACTATTTATCTTTGAATAATTTATCTGCTTTTGCCTTGAGATCTCTCTCCCACATCTTGGCCTTGTCACAGAAACCGATCCTGCCCTTGTTGAAGGAGTTGGGCCCTGCTGATGTGGGCGTGTCTCTTTGAAAGAAGAAAAATCAACCAAATTATATTAAGCACATAGCATCTTACAGCATTGCTTTGTTAACTGTATCGGGGAAAGGTACAACATGACTAGAAAGAGCAAACATCTCTACTAAGGCATTACATTGTCACACACTTAAGTAATCAACTACATTGAACTTAAATTGTAAATACTAACTTTAAAGGAATTTCATATCTTAGGGAACTTAAACCATGATAAATTGTGTATGCATGTCATGAGATGATGTAAATTTGAATTTATTCTTAACTTGGTAATTACTTACTGTGTAGTCATTTTGCATCCATCCCAAGGCTACATGTAGCTCTTAATAATAGCTCAGCCAATGGCTAGTATGGCCACCTTGACTGTACAGTTATCTATGCCAGCCAAACTTATAAATGAATAAATAAATAAATAGATAACAGTATGAAGTAAAGCTGGTGCTGAAAGAAAGTTACTAGGGTTTCACCTTCCAATATTTTTCATTCTCATTTTTGCTTCTGGTGGCATCTCTTCTGGCTCATCATCCTGAAGGGGAAAGAAAGAACAAAAAAAAAACCCTTAGTTGTCTCATCATGCTTCTGGTCCATCCACACTGATTTTCTATATATTACAGCATAAATATATAGGATTAGGAAGGTTAGCCTTCACCAGGCCATCCTATGGGGGTACAGACTATAGAATTCGGCAAAAAAAGGAATAATTGGCAAGGCAACATTCCTCCTCTAATGAAAGCCTATGGTGGTCAAACTCCCCTGGCAAATTATTCTCTCTATAGCTGGCATAGTTAGTGTGGTAGATACTAGAGGACGGTAATGAAGAAAGGTATGGGTAAACATTAAAATAAAATGATGTTAGACAGCAAAATGAAAATATCATATCAGTGGCAATTTCTGCATATGTTCTATTCATCAAAAAGTACACATTATAGACAGATTACACTGTAAATAAATATATTTTTTCTTGTAAAAGATATTATATACAGCACTGTATAACATGTGATTTGCTGAGGTGCAACTTAATCTGAATACATATAGGTTTTTGCTCAACAAGGCCATTGGGATGGACTTCGTGCGTACATCATCACTTCTTGTGTACTTACATCATCACTTTCTGCAAATACAGCTGCAACTTTCTTGACAGGTTGTGCAGCAGGTGAACTAGAAGGTTTGGGTTTCTAAAAAATTGGGGGAAAGGGACAAAAACATTTCATTATGAGTATCGTGACACATTTACAATTGTGATATACATCATGTACAAACCTGGGAAGTGTCCACCTCTACATAAGAACTACCTAGCCAATTTGACCACTTTTTTGTGCTCCCGTAGATAGCTTTAGTTAAATCATTCTAATCTGGTCTTAGACCAGATTTTTTTCTGTGCCCTGAGTGGTCTTCTTAGGCAGTACATACACCTACAGTACATGTATATAATTCTCAAAGGTAACTATAACTGCATGCTGAAACCGAATACAATTTATTACAAGAAAATCCTGCTGGATCTGTGTACCAGCAAGTTCTGACATTGTACATGCATGTTGTCATACCAAACATGGCAATTTGGTACATAACATATTATTCCCATTTGCCAGGAGATACCACGAATTCCATCAGATTAAGACATTCTTGGAAACATATCCAGGCCCTACATTACCCCATCCTGGATTAAACAGGAGACAGTTTCATGAAAATTAATACCAGTAAAATCCTTCGTACCCACTGCTTAACATCAAACCTATACATACATGACAGTACTACTGAATAACTCTGAATAACATCATTGTCAGTCAAGACGGGGCAAGGACATTACTAGTGATAATCTTACCTTCTATCACTACTAGTAGCCTGCTGATGTTATCAAGAACACCATGTGCATTTAAAGAGCCCAGTTGAATCTTCCATGCACCCAGCTTTTAACTATTATTTCTTGGAAACTACAATATCTGTGAGGGACGTCTTCTAAGCACTTAATTCCCAGTTGTTCCCAATCAGGTATACCTTAAACAACCTAATAGTATGCACAATTACTGCTTATATACCCTGGATCCCCAGTCTGGGACCTCCAAGAGATTTGTTGTTGGCAATTATCCAGATATCCATCCAGAAAGTCCCAAGAGTATCTATGCAAACTGAACATTGTATAACCATATATACATGTAGGTGCCTGCCTTTATTGCTGCAGGCTGAAAAAAAGTTTTGATTTCAATTACTTATAAGTCATATTGATAAGTAGACATTTTGCTGTAGACAGTCCTTGGCTCCTCTACAAGCAAGACAAACCAGGATAAATTGGAAGACATTGTAGATGCATGGTATGAATTTATAACAGGTGTCACCTGTGACAGTCAGGAAAACTTTATTAAATGTAATTGTATAAATCAGGTGACTCTTACACGTACATGTACAGACCACCATTAATACTAATAGAATTATATAGGAAGGCCTTGCCAGTATAAATAACAGCCCAGGACTGTTAAGGGATGATTTTTAACAGAATATCAGCAATTTGTGTGGTTCTACTGTTAAGATCGTTCACAGGCTTACACAATCAAGCACTGTACAAAGCTCTGTAGATACATTTTACATTCACCTTGTACCCATACAACTTTTTATTTCAGTTCTTCCCAGTATTTTCTGTACTTTCTGATTCTATCATCCCTGTACAGTCAAACCTGCCTAGGCGACCACCTTTTCAACGCGACCACCTGGCCATGGCGACCGCTTTTTCTCGGTCCCGAAAATTTTCCCCATAGGCACAAGCATTAAGCTGCCTGCCCAAGGCGACCACCTGTCCAACGCGACCGCCACGAATTGGGACCGCACAGAGCACAATCCCTGCCCATGGCGGCCGCCTAATTTTCAAGCGTGTGGTGACATCGGATCATTTTGCTGTCGGATTTCACGGAAATGTTTTCAAGACTTTGAAGGACAAAAATAAGGACAAAAATATATGGAATAGCAATGTTATAGCATCGATTCCTCCATGAAGTGTTTAATAAAACGTTCCCCCTATAAACATTGTAAAGACAAATGTAAAATTGTGATGTTGTTGTGCCTATCGCCGTAATCTTATAGTTTACGGCAAACTCAGTTCGGTTTAAACTCAATTTTCAAAACGAATACGTAGTGCATGGCGTCATAAAGTCAGATTTCGCAAAAACTACTATCTATTTCTTGTATTTTCAAAAAAAATCTGTCTGTGTCTTACTAAATTCCGCCGAAAAATGACTTCGCGGCGGGCAAAACGTCGGGCGAGAAATATTGGTCCCGACGCCATCTTGGATTTGGCGCGGCACAGATTTGGCGTACCGCTGACCTTTCTAAAACACGTTGCTTTTGTGTATGAACATTTACGAATACTCTAGTTATTAATTAGAATTAATTTTCTCATTTTCTTTTTATTTCCATGAATCTCAAACCTTTATTGGACGGTGTGCTTTCTGCTGCACTGACTTACCTTTCGATGCGGCGCGGCGCAACGAAATCACACCGTTCCGTTTTCATCTTTAGTTGTCAGATCGAAAACTTGTTGCCCCTTTTATTCAGCGGTCGGTGGCCCAAAAAAGGCTGGGGTCAGCAGCTGTTTTCTAGGGATTTGTCTTAGGCCTTAAAACTTCGATGATGTTCGTGTGTGTGTGTACTATTTAATGTAACGTGTGAATGCGGGAGGGCGCTGCGATCATCGAGGCAACCATTGTTTTGTAGTCAAACTTATGACAAAAATTTGTACACGATGTAGCGGTATACAATTATTACAACGATAACGGAAAATGTAATTTTTGTAGGATCTTTCTGTCAATGAGAATTGAACCTGGTGGGGGTCATGTTGTCTAAATTCACATAATTTTCCATCCATTTACGTACTGTATTGAAAACCTCGACCTGGCAACATGTGGCAACATGTGAGTGGAATCCTCTTCATGGCGACCACCTGTCCATCGCGACCGTTTTTGCTCGGTCCGCCGGGTGGTCGCCTTGGGCAGGTTTGACTGTAATTGTAAAATACGAATTTGTTATTGAGCTCTGGGGAGCTAACCGTTAAAGAAATTGGCAACATCGGAGACTTGAGGGACATCAAGCTGAAAATAAGCACTCAAGTTTTAATGATCAGAATAAATAGGGAACATCTGTTGTGGCTGACCACACGTGACAATTTTGTCTGTCAAGGCACCAAGTGAGAGTGTAGACAGCTACTTGTGTACCGCCCATGGTTTCCTACTAAATAAGAAACATCAGCACTCAGGCTGTGGTGAAAGCGCCTGTCCATCTGTCTGTGTGCACTTACATGTACTTCAACTGTCAAAACATAGTACATGCTTGTTCCAAACATTCCATTTCAAAGGATCCAAGCATATGATTGCATTTATATATGAGGGTGTGCATGGGGGTCCCAACAATGCTTTACGCTGAATTCAGAAGAACCCCCTGGCCACTACTACTAGTACATAATACAGTACGTGAAAATCAAGGAAGGCAATTACACATATTTTGGATGCCTTGCTACGAATTACGTGACTATGATGGCTTTCCCTACAAATTACGGGAAATAAAAATAGGCTGCATACACCTTTTGGAAAAGAGCATGCAGGCCCTCACATAAACGGGTCGCGTGGCGTAACAGCAGAGTGTTCGGCTTAGAGCCAAGTGGTCCCGGGTTAGAATCCTGTCATGTCACCAATCTTGTGCCCTTGGGAAAGGCACTGTTCACAAACTTCCTCACTTCACAGGTGAAAATGAGTACATAGCTCCGGTTAGGGACGTCCCGCGATAGGACATTAAATGGAGGTCCTGTGTTTCAGGAGAACCACATCTCAAGCACGTACAAGAACCTACCACACTTTATCGAAAAGAGTAGGGGTCCTTTCCGTGTGAGTGGATCAAACCTTAGTCTTGTGTACATGTACGTCTTACTTACCGTGCTTGGAGTCCTCAACTTAATGAGTCTAGCACATTATAACGAAGAAGAAGATACAGAAATACACATTTGTGTAAGTACGCCAATACCAAGCCATTTCTAGATGCTGAGAAAATTAGTTCAGAGTTCACCCAGAGTTCATGCCCAGCACGCCCTCATTATCCTGCACTGTAAGGCATACCCTGGGCATACCTGCACAGTTTAGTGTGACATTTATCAGACTGCCACCAGAACAGATGTACTCCTTCACAGAGAGCTGAAGCATGGACGACCCCTGGGATCTTTTCAGTATCAGGTTGCAGCCGCACCAGGATGCAAACATTAATCACATTAAAAAAACATTACAACAGTCACAAGCACACCACCCAAATGCTCTTGCAGTGTCAGAGTGGAAACAAGCCTTTTAGTCGTTGAAAACCTGCTCATTTCCATGTTGATAAATTCAGTAATTGGTTAGCAGTAAGACTCATGGGGTTCGCTAATTAATCAGCCTTATCCTGCAGTACATACATTTGTTGCAAGTTAATTACCATGCCTGAAATGTGTGGAGTTCTTTCAGCTGGTGTTTTTCAGTGTCCCATTAGATAGGTACACTAAAACAGCTTTAAATTCTGGTTGGCTATAAAGAAATGGGGGGGGGGATCTAATTACTCTGGGCAGACAAGTAAAGGAGGGTGCTGCTACCATAAAGATGAGGATTTTTTCGGCTTTGACATGAAAAGTAAGAAAAAAAAATACTGTAACAATCCCAAACGAATCACAAAAATGATGGTGGCAAAAATTCACCACACGGCCTACTCGAGTAATGTTGTAAATCTTCAAAGAGATTCACGGCATACCAGTTCAAGGTCAGGAGCAGAAGGGAAGCATCTAACTCCCAAGAATAACAGAGGAGCTGTTTCCAATAATATCATCCCAGTGTCTGCTTCCTGTGATGCCCACTAGTCTTTCATCCAGGCCAGGACCCTAGAATTCAGATAGTGGATCAAGCCCAAACATATTAAAAGATTGCTGCAGAATTAGTCTGTGTAACACTATGTTATGTTATGTTATGTTATGTTATGTAATGCAAAATCCTAGCCTGGGTACCATCCTCAGTAGTAACTGCTGGCTCAATCATTTTGCTTCCTTACCACAAGTGAAATGATTGAGCCAGTGGTTACTGGTGAGTACAGAGTATGGTACCCAGGCTACAAAACTCCGGTCTGGGCTTTAATGGCCCCTCCCCACAGGGTGCTGCGGGCCAATATAGCACGATTCAATCAGGCTATACTGCAGAATTAAAGAACAAGGCATGCCTGTTATACCAACTGAACAATTCAGAGATTGTCCTATAGTAATAAAACTGTCTAAGTACTTAGTCTTGTATGTTAGATATATCAAGTACATGTAATGCTCTTTGTTTTGTCCACTGCTAAACTGGCTTCAGGCGCAACACCAGTTTTCTATACAACCATGGTAAGCACAAGCTGTGAAAGACTGGACTTCACTTGGCTTGATCCAATCACACTGGGATAGACCCCTACTGTTTTCAATAAGTGTGCAGAGAGATCTTAAACATGCTCAAGTGGTGTGGGCCGTGTGGCTATCCTCAAACCCTGGACCTCCGGCTTTACCACCCATCCAAGAGGCCATCCCTTACAGAAGCTGGTACTCATTTTCAAGTGAGGAAATAGGTGTAGGGCTTTTCAAAGGACACAAAATTGGTGCCTGCTAAGGATTCAAACCCCAAACGATTAGATTCTATGTCAAAATCCTTCACCACAAGACCACCCTGCACCTCAACCTTCAAAGCTCCAACTTGTTACAAACAAATGTAAAATACATCACTATCACTGTATTATGTTGGCAGACTTTAATTTAAGGTCGCCCTGCAAGAAGACAACCTTGCACTCCCAAATGATTTGAAAATACCCTTGCTGTAACTTAATTTCAAGGGTGATGTCTACAGAGAAGGAGTTGGCAGGACTACAGTAGAGCTGGTCACAACAAAGGCACAACTTTCTTGGATTGATTTCAATTTCATTAGCTTGGGGTCATTCCCGTGGTTAGTGTTGCAATGTTGGAGAGTGTTTAATGTCAATAAGCTTGCTACTGCTAGCAGTGCTAGTACTGAAACATCAGGGGCCTATATTAAGTGTGTATATTTTTACTGGATGTGGCAGGACATGATAGGTTTGGATCTGTAAAGAGGAAGCCAAATGTCAGTTACTGTGTTCAATACAAGGTACAACAGGATGCTGTGACAAACATATATTTGCGTTCCACAATATTATTTATCCAAAAATTCAGATATCCATTCATTCCTTAATCTAATGAATCACTCAGTATCCTTGACTCCTCACTAAGCCATTGTGGCTATGGATCAAACAAAGGAGTACATCATGTATATAAAATTGTAATGATGATGATGATATTATTTTCATTACGATTTAGGTCAGAGTTTGATATACAGTCAAACCTGCCTAGGCGACCACCTTTTCAACGCGACCACCTGGCCATGGCGACCGCTTTTTCTCGGTCCCGAAAATTTTCCCCATAGGCACAAGCATTAAGCTGCCTGCCCAAGGCGACCACCCGTCCAACGCGACCGCGACCGCCACGAATTGGGACCGCACAGAACACAATCCCTGCCCATGGCGGCCGCCTAATTTTGAAACGTGTGGTGACATCGGATCATTTTGCTGTCGGATTTCACGGAAATGCTTTCCAGACTTTGAAGGACAAAAATAAGGACAAAAATATATGGAATAGCAATGTTATAGCATCGATTCCTCCATGAAGTGTTTTAATAAAACGTTCCCCCTATAAACATTGTAAAGACAAATGTTTGTGATGTTGTTGTGCCTATGAAATCTTATAGTTTACCGCAAACTCAGTTCGGTTTAAACTCAATTTTCAGAACGAATACGTAGTGCATGGCGTCAAAAAGTCAGATTTCACAGAAATTACTATCTATTTCTTGTATTTTCAACAAAAATGTGTCTGTGTCTTACTAAACTCCGCCGAAAAATGACTTCGCGGCGGGCAAAACATCGGGCGAGAAATGTTGTTCCTCGGTCCCGACGCCATCTTGGATTTGGGGCGGCCCGGATTTGGCGTACCGCGGACCTTTCTAAAACACGATGCTTTTGTGTATGAACATTTACGAATACTCTAGTTATTTATGAAAATTAATATTCTTATTTTCTTTTTATTTCCATGAATCTCACAAACCTTTATTGGACGCTGTGCGTTCTGCTGCACTGACTAATACCTTTCGATGCGGTCGCACAGAGCTTGGCGGCGCGACGAAATCACACCGTTCCGTTTTCATCTTTAGTTGTCAGATCGAAAAATTTTTGCCCCTTTTATCCAGCGGTCGGCACCCCAAAAAAGGCTGCGGCCAGCAGGTGTTTTCTAGGGATTTGTCTTAGGCCTTAAACCTTCGATGATGTGCGTGTGTGTGTGTATTATTCAATGTAACGTGTGAATGCGGGAGGGCGCTGCGAGGCATCGATTTGTAGCCATTGTTTTGTAGTCAAAATTATGACGAAAATTTGTACACGATGTAACGTTAGCGGTATACAATTATTACAACGATAACGGAAAATGTAATTTTTGTAGGATCTTTCTGTCAATGAGAATTGAACCTGGCGGGGGTCGCGCTGTCTAAATTCACATAATTTTCCATCCATTTACGTACTGTATTTGAAAACCTCGACCTGGAAACATGTGAGTGGAATCCTCTTCATGGCGACCACCTGTCCATCGCGACCGTTTTTGCTCGGTCCGCCGGGTGGTCGCCTTGGGCAGGTTTGACTGTACTTTATTTCTTTTTCTTGCAGTATGTGATCCATATAGTAGAGAGTATATTTTCTTAGGTTGCCAAATTGCAATTTGCTTGTATCTTTTTGAAGTTTTTCTGTAATGTCACAATGTTGGGGACAAATCACAGGTAGCAGGTGGTTATTCTGTAAGTTTCCCTTGCATAAACTCAGAATCTCAGTCCTGAGTGTATGCAAGGGAAACTTACAGTGTGGTACACGTACTAGTAGGTATGTACCCTGGGCACCAGCTGGATCCAGTTGGTAATAAGAGGTTTAAGTGGAAGGAAAAGCCGCTAAGGAAAGATGTAAAGCTGTTACCCAGCTGCAGCATTCTGATTCTGACATAGCAGCAAGAAATAACCTCTGATCTTAGGGCTATGCTGTTCCATAGAGGAACTGATAGTTATACATTCTTTCTTTTTGTATGACACCAAAATGCACCATGTTTGTTTGAGTACATTGTATGTCTGTTACACATGTCAACATCCTGCTGCTTTACTCCAACATGGCTGCTGGTGGATCCAAATCATAACGAAATCATGAATCAGTATTTGCGAATCAGGATTTACCTAAGCTTTTCAGCCTTTATCCGCCAATCCTGTTAATATGACCGATCCTAATCTGGCTAAAACTAAAAGGGAGGGAGGGTAATCCCAATCCACTAAATCCATCTCAGGAGGTGGATTCGCAGATCAAATCTTGATCAATCCCATGCCTGGCTGGATCCCAATTTGCAAATCCTGGTATGAATGAATAGGATCATCAAAAAGCCTGTATAGAATCTGTGGTCTTTCTTTTCTATTCATAATCCCTTGTGTTCTGCTCACTTGCATTTGTAGTCACTTTGTACATTTTTATTTTATTCTATTTCATTGAGATTGCAAACAACATTGCACCATATATCTAGACTTCAGAGCTTAAAACTTCATAAAATGATACTTACTGTCTCCAAATTCTCCATCCTTCATTTACTACCAGATGAGGATCAGATTTTTCAAAACCTGACCTGGAAAATGAGTGATTTGCCTGGAAACTTTCCACCCTGCCCCTCTAGACTGAAAACATGTTACCAATTTTTTTCCTGTCGAGATATCTTGCAACAACAACAACATAGTAAACATTCAAACCAGTTATAAGACACCAGATAACACACTTACGTTTGCGCCTAATTTGATAGAAATCGGGGCCATCGTCTTGGTCGATACGAAGCCGGCCCCAGGAGAGTTCTTGGGCGGCGCAGCTGGAAGATTTCCTCCGAGCCTGATGCTGATCCCTCCCGACGGTTTCTGTACTTTAGCCGATGCCACTCTCTCGGGGTTGTCGTCGTCGTCGCCATCAGCTTTTCTCTTCGTCGGCGACGTCTTCTTCCACAGCTTATCTGCCGGTCGAAATACACTGACATAGTTGAGCCGGGGTGGCCGTATGAAGGGAGGGGGGCGCACTCATGCAATACCTCACATATGATTATGCCGCCTAAACACCATCGCAAAATCTGCAATATTTTCGTTACTCTACATTACGAAGATGGCACAGGATATTTTTCTAACGAATAGAGTCGCTCTTTGAATGCTACCAGTCTTGGTTTGGAGGTGACAGTCGTAAAAGGGAGCGTGTAAAGTCAGCAAACAACCTTCTAGTGTCGGAGCACGATCTTCCTGGTTGTTGTCAGCCATGTTACCGGGAGTAAGCTAATGCCGCTATGCGTGTCGGGAGAATGGGCGTGTACACCCTCGCTCAAAAAATGGCGGGAAATATGATTTTTGATACATACGTTATTCTTTCATTGATCGATCGTCTACATTTCCTTCATTTTATTTTCTGTCTCCTCATCCCCCCAACAATCTGTCCGCCTTTATGTAGGGACTTTGGTATGAGGCTATTCATTGGACGGTTAATATGTAATCCGTATTTAACTTGTTACGTATCATACGCGGTCACCTTGTGAAATTGAACCATTTTAGGATGTTATAGTACAGATTTTACCCCAAGCAGTGTTTTAATTTCTCGTGATCCGAATTGCCCCAAGCAGTGTTTTATGAAGAATCTCGTGATCCGAATTGCTTTGTGACTGTGTCTCAGTGTATATTTCTATAGATTAAAGCCCGAATTATAATCTCCAAGCAGATGTTTGGGGGACATTTTGTGATAGGTCGGCTGTGCGGACAGAATTCTAGTAGATTCTAGAAAATACTCTGGGCCACTTGGAGAAAGCGGCCCGGCTAGTCCGATCGCATTGCGATTTTTGACCCCAGTATCATGCATCAGATTAGTAATTAGTCTGTGTTTATTATAATTAGTTATGACCAAAAATACTGCTCAGTAACAATCCTCATTCAAATAGACACGATATGCACAGTTTCTTTATTCAGGAATATTGAGGTCACTGCTGACAGTACTCAGTTCAAATAACTTCATCCCCGATCTGCCAATATTGACTACATTTGTATCTAAAGCTACGGTCTTGAAGTACAGATGACAAGTAGTAGACCAATACTGTATGGCGTTACTGACAACGAGTCTTACAGGTAGGCTTTAACGAGCATCTGGTCTTCTTATAATCATAATCCATAGTTTTTTTCGAATTATATAGATATTGTATGATATCACTCTTATCTCGATTTTCAATATCAATACATTTGCTGCATTAGTGTATTCATCTTATGGTGTTTTTTCATCAGCGTGTAAATCAGTTACATTTTTTCAGTACGTTATTGGGTAATGTTGTTGATTAAGCACTCATTGTGATACATAATGTTACATATATACAGCAAATCTACTGCTCACAGACTGAACATCAGATTATCTAGATTTCGTATTGCGTACATATCCGCCCTAATGATAGTATACACACGAAAAATACCCTATACACGTATCTTATAGCTGCCTGATCTATGCCTTCCCCTTGGACCAGATGATTTGTCTATTACCCCATTCTTCACTTTATTATTAGTGAGTAGTGCGATAACAATGCTGTTCAGTTCAAAAACGTTAACAATAGTGTAGTGCACGTTCTACTCCGACACACAAGTGTTACGTTAAGGTACAGAATTACTAAGCGTACTAGTGACAGGCAGACTATTTTCTTCACAGCAGCAGACTGACAAAAAAGCTGACAGATGTTGTACTGAGCTACGATAGAGCGAGGTCAAGGGTACGTGTCCCACAGCTTCCCATTCGTCCCAGAGGATAACTTAGGTCAATACAAACAGAATTGCTCGTCCGTCTCTATTTACCCCCTGCTGATACGCAGCCGTACCAGGCGGCTGCCGAGACCGTCGACCTACAGACTCTCCGCCTGTATCTCATTCAGTACGTTCTCTGCCTCGTGGTGGTTCTGTGGACCTCTGTTGTCGCCCCGTCTCTTCCACATCTTCTGTCGCTTCTTAGGAGGCGGCAGTGGTGGGTCTACCTGTACCTGGGCAACAAATACACGTCATCGTACACAGATACATGCTTTTCAACTAGGAGTTTCCATACTTGAATCGTACCGTCTCTTGCCAGTGTGCCTAGACTCGACTTTGGTAAGATGCCAGCTTCCTGGCAAGTTACAAGACTTCTGGCGTGAGGTAATCAACTGCAGCCGAGGGTCACTTGAGCACGTTTCCCAAACTATTTATAAAGAGGAACGTGTTTAAAGTTAAGCCTAGAGTGTCACATTGAACCCTACTCACTGCCAGCACATCCTCCCCCTGTCCCTCCTCCAGGATACTCTCTGGTGAGATGATATCCTGTCCGTCCGGCCGCTGTCTTTCTAATGAAGAGTAGGACGGCAGTGCCGCTGGGTGGGCCAGACCTGCAGGAAGGGTTGTGTATTTTGCTGATAAGACCAAACATCGTGTACCGTACTGTTATGCATGAGGTTTGGACATGCAATGGTGAGAATGCACGATTATTTCATCAGGCTTCAGCCTCGGCTCGTGGCTCAGCATTAGTGCAGTTCCGATCATGATCGATAGAGTACAGTCAAACCTGCCCTAGCGACCACCTTTTCAAGTCGACCACCTGTGTGTGTAGCGAACGTTTACTGTAGCCTGTTGGAAGATTGTACATGAACGACATGTAAAATGGACACTTATGTAGCAAGAAGATTATACAATTTTGCAGTAACTCCGTTCACGAAAAGTAGCCCACCAGTGTAGGATAAGCCCACCGCCGTCCATTCCTTGTCTGTGCGGGGCGGAGGGCGTGGCTTCAGGGTTCCGTCCAGTTCCTGCAGCTCCAGTAGATCCTCCACACCCGAGTCGTTGGTGCCGTGGCCGGGCTTACGGGCGTACTTAGGGAGAGGGGGGACTGGCTTCGAGTGAGGAACCGACACAGCTTGAAATGGGTAATAAACATATGAAATTAGAAATATATTTTCTCCAATTCTTCTTAGAATTTTGAATATTAAAGCTTCATACGTAGATTGATAATCCTTTAGCAACGACAAAGTATTGAATTCTTAAAATTTTGAATATTAAAGCTTCATACGAAGATTAATAATCCTATTATCATAAAAAATGTACTGGGTGGTTATGATATGATTTAGCAGGCTAAATGCAGCTAGCATGCTAAATTGGATTTTTTATTTTCTTTAAATTACGTGTTGTTTTGTAAGGAATGTCCTAGCATAAAGCTAGCTTCCAACGTTTTGATTAAGTAGTTCGTCGATGACGTACCTTCTTCCTCATCGTTACAGATCCAGCCTCGTGCTCGTGCCACACAGACGAAAATAATCATCACGGTCACTACGGCAAGGATCACAACCGACACAGAGATGACAACAGCCATCGAGCTCCCTGAGAAAGGAAATCATAGGTTTGATTTTCTTCTTAATCACTTGCCACTGATACGTTGATGAAGGTTAGACATTAAGGTAACAAGATACGCTAAAATAGTTACTCAAGTAACTGGGTATCATTAAACATTGGAGGTTCTCCGCCGTATGCAAAATTTGTTCGCGTTTCAAAATTTTATCTACATGTAGTTGCTTGTAGCTATTTTGGGTATACTTGCCACTGGAGTTAAGTTGAACTTGAAATTGCGCAGACCACACGGTTAAGCAGTCACTATACCATGGTGTTAAAGAGTTTGGCTTTAGTTTCAGTTTTATGCATACGGCAGAAAACCTTTGACCTCGTGGTTGTGTGACTCACCAGGGGTTATTTCAATTCTACACGTCTATCAATCGCATAAAGTAACATGCCTGATCGATGGAAACTTTATAGTCCTAAAGAAAATCATGTTTAATATAATCACATATGACTAGGTCACCATGTGATTCTGGGTCCATTTTACGATGGACCAGACTGCTGCAGACTGAATTATAAAGACAAATGGCATTCTTTTATGTAGGGGTATTAATAAAAGCTTGGTGTCTGGTCAATGAAAGGCATTTCATTTGTGCGCATGTAATATGATCAAGGTCCCAAGACCTCCAATCTTAATTTCATCATCAACGCCAAAATTACATTGGACTTTGTCCAAGAAGCACTGCTACTCCTTTGTTAATACAGCCCAGACTACAAATGTCGTGTCAGTCTCTTGGGCAAACTTAGGTTCAACATGGAAATGTCAGTTTATGATATGGTTATGCATTTTCACATGTATTGTCCAATGTGAAAATAGAATATCTTGTCCCAGTGGCTCACATATCTGCATACAGAATGAGAAAGGGGATTTGTTCTGACATGAGACATGTTGATTTGTATGTACGTGACTTTAAAGTATGTTCGTGTAAATGCATATGTTCGCGGGGATGTAATTTCGCGGTGCAGACAAAATGGAGTGTTCGCGGTGGTTTTAAGTTCGTGGTTGAAACTGCCATGCTGGGTTGCACTGTTAAGAGGGTGAATTTTCGTGGTGCTTCTTAGTTCGCGCATTTCCACTTACACAGTATTTGACCCACCTTTGATGACTGCCAGGCGTATCTCCTTGTGGTGGGAGCCGAACATGTTAGAAGCCTTGCAGATGTAGGTTCCCTCATCGTCCTCACTAACGTCTGTCAGTGACAGCACGCTTGACCTCCCATCCGGTGTGGGTCTCTCGTCGATGGAGATGCCGTTATTGGTTGTCACCAGGTTGATCTCCTGTCCGAGTTTGTTACTCATGGACCAGGTGATTCGATCGGGAAGCGGGTCTGCCGTGACGTCACAGTGAAAGCGAGCGGAACCGCCGACCCTGGTGGACACGAAAGACGATCCACTCTGGATTTGCGGCTGACCTGTGAAATAACCGAGGGATTGAGGAATGAAATAGCTGTCACGTTGCTTCATTGTAACTTGCCTTCGGTGAAATACTTTTGCCGCGCTGGCCTTTTCATCTTGTTGCTTTCATCAAGGCTCCCTGCAGTTATAAAGAGTGCTAGTACGTGTAGTTGAGATGGCTAAGGCAATACGCATATGAAATGATACACAAAAAAGAGGTATCATCCTGCTCTAGATGTTAAGTACAAAAGGAACTTCAGTCGATTCGTAATTGTATTTATCGCTTGCAAATACGTGTTGTTGAAATTGCTAAAGTGATACGTACATAAAATGATGCACAAAAGAAAAATATGTTTTATCAATGATTGTGTAAGTTCTACATACATTGTTGCAAATGAACCTCATTCGTAATTCAATTCATTAAATGAAACATTTTAGCTTACCAACGACATCTATGCGAACATCTCTCTTAGCAGCGGGGAAACCGTCACTTGTTGCCACGCATTGATACGTTCCCTCAACGTCGTAGCGCACCCGGTGGAAGCGAAGAGGGTTTTCCCAATACAGAGTTGTATCCTTCCGCCGCCAACGGGTCTGAGGTTTTGGATTTCCTTCCGCTTGGCAATTTAGGCTAAAGTCCTCCCGGTGTAACATAACCGTGACTTTAGCGTCCATGGTTGTCTCAATGACTGGGGGATCTGAATGTACAACAGAATTCACTTACATTTTAGCTATCCCTGCACGATAAGACGGAGCGCATAGAATATTAATTCAATGAAGCTGGCAACAGAGAGAGAAGGCAATGTAAACATACCGGAGTTCTACTTCTAGTTGGTAATTTGTGCAGGGAAACTGCTATATGTTTTCCCATCTGAACGACTGTTACATTGTCCTTTACCTATGATAAACGACCAGTCTTACCTCCCTGCTACTCCAAGAAGTGACACATTTCCGCGTTCATCTTCCCACCCGCTAACTAGCTTTCTGCCATTCTGCTGACAGTGTATTCAAATAAGTACGAACACACATGCGTACCACACCGAGTGACCTACAAGAAAGACTTCCTACACGGAGTCAATTAAAAGTTTAAGGATCCAAGGCACACTGAAAAACCATTCCATTTTATCATGCAATATGTACTCACAGAAGACCTGCAGACTGACGGAACCCACGCCTGTCGGTTCCACTCCGTTATCCGCCGTGCACTGGTACACACCGCTGTCTCGGCGGGCCGTCCTCGGGATGTGTAGGGTACTGCCCCTAATGTAGAGAAGCAGCATGATTCTTGCGCAGGAATTTGATACGATGGCCACATTAGTTTCCGTCATGAAACGTTAGTAAAGTTTCGGTAACGCTGTACACTCTAGAGGATACCACGACCAAGTGCGGACAAGTAAATTAATGACGGTTGGGTGCACCCCTTTATTACTGTCACCGACGTTACCATACAATGTCAAGGAGCTGTTGAAATTGATTATTTGATTGATTCATATCCATGATACCATTCATTGTTAATGACTTCGTACCTCCATTCAGTCCAACGACATAATTCATATCAAGGAAATCGTCAAAAGCTATTGAATTTACAAGACCTACTTCGAACCAGATTCTTTGGATATATACATAGTTTGATTATAATTTTCTGTAATTTAGACTTGCGTGCTTTTCTTAGTTTAAAGCATACAAACCTTTTTGTAAGATATACATTTTATTTGCCTGAGTCTGGCTTCGTTCTATCAAAAGTGGTAAAAGTCGATAAGCCATTTGTATTGATTAACCGATCGTGCCAAGGGATCATCCCTTTCAGGCGCAGGTTATCTGCAATCTGACTTGGTCTGCCACAGATGAGATTATGGAATTTTCTCCCATACCAGGTCTTTAATCATCGACCATCATTTGTGATTCCAAGGTCTTTCAAACATGTACCAAAGATCAATGGAAACGAAGTGAGGGGATTGTAAAAGTGGCTCGGGACAAAGCCTGTAAGACAAGCTTTTATCGAAGTTATTAGAATTCGAAACTATATGCATTCTATTGGGGGAATTAATTCAATTATCTTGTATCCGTACAATGTATATGGAAGAATGATATTTTTAATTTTGCCAGCCAAATTACAGGAAAACCAATATAATATGATATTGTCATCATTGCTTGCCTTCTTTGGTCATTACCCAAACATTTGCGCACAATGAGGCTTTCTGTAATGTTTCAATATCATTCAATTATGGTTAATACATCACAATGATAACATGATAGATATACCTTTGTCGTTCAGTTCCCTAGTGAGTGAATATCACATATACATGTAAGAGTCCGGATATCTTTCTTTTGAAAAGAACATTTGAATACGCCAAATAACAGTTACTCTAGATAACACGGTCTGAAGTTTCAGACAGTATGTGTCGTCCTTTGCCAGTGACGCGGGACGAAGGACTGGGATTACCAGCTTTCAAACCAAAATCTAGTAATCCTGGTTTAAAAGCTGGTCGGCCAGTCACTGACGAAAGACAGCGAATGCTGTCTGAAAAGTCTGACCGTTTCCAATTTGTATGCAGTTGCTTGAGTAAATATTATCTGCTAATCTTATTTCCTGGATGTCTAACCTCCATCAACCTACCTTTGAACGCTTTCTATGGGCAGCACGTCTCCCAGTTTCTTCCAGCTGACCATTGCCCGAGGGTTAGCGTCCACGTAACAGGTCAGGTTGGTGGGTCTTCCCTCCAGCACGTGGACGGAATGGGAAGGGACGATCACTACGGGTGGGTCTGTGAAGAAGCAGCGTAATGTTCAGCAACCAAAAATACACTTGGAAAACCGTACAAATGTAGTTATAATATTTAGCCGGTATGAGATGCAACTTCAAGAAACAAAGGAGCGATATCGATTTCAAGCAATTCAACCAGTAAACCACACAGGTTTGTACTGTAAGATACGAGGATATAACCTAGCTGGCCTTAAATGAGTGCACCATTTGTTGTTTTAAGGTAAGACATAACTAGGTAGATTACTGTTCAGTTCATATTTATTACTGTTACGCATCGTTAGGATGGACTATAAGAAAAATGTTACGATGTGTTCAAAATGTGTGTCATGATGAGAAGTTAGTTGTTAAGGGGTTTCTTTCATATGAAAACTTTCGACGAAGACAAACTTACAATGCACGCGGAGTATACGAGAGGCCGCCTTAGTCTTAACTAGGCTGGGAAAGCCCTGGTCTGCCACACAGGTGAAGTTCGCTCCGTTGTCCCACCGTGTGACGTCAGGTGTGAACAGTTCTATATCTGTCCCCCCGCTGTCCTCCGGCTGGGACGGACGGGTAGATCTGTAGGGCTGGGTGCCGTTATACCAGGTCAGCTGGGGTGGGGGGTAGCCACCCCGGGAACGACATGTCAACAGGAGCTCGTCCCCAGCAGTCAGAGGAAGCTCTGCCCCAGTGATGTCAGGAGCTCCGTCCATTGGATCTAGAGAACACATTATGCCGAAAGGAAATTATAGTAAAAATGCTTGCATGCAAAAGATGTAGTTCAAGGACCCACAGGCTCTGATGTGAACCACCAAGGGGCAATTAATGTTTCATACAAGACCTCCGTAAACTTGGATGTCTTCTAAGATCACTTAAACCATCATCTAGTATTGAAAATAATCCATTTTCCAAAATAAAATTTGATACCGTCCTTTGCTACTGTCTTGTCTTATTGATATATTAACAGAAAAGAACAACTGAGGTGCGTACCAAGTCACTAACGATCACCTATTCATTATGTGTAGAAAGGACAGAATGGCATCTTACCTACGACAGTCATAGTGGCATCTCTTGCCTTTTTTACCGACGTTGTGAAACATCTGTACTCCCCTGTGTCACTGATTGTCGTATCCCGAATTTCCAGATTAAACTCTCCCGCCTTAGGGTCTCCTACAATTCTGTGTCTAGTGAAAGGTTGAAACACAGCCATTCCCGAGGATATCACAGCATAGTTAGGTGGTCCTTCCCATATGACCGGGTCATTGCTGCTCAGTCCATTGAAGGAACAATCCAGTGTCACGATTCTGCCCGTTAAAACCGCCACTGACTTTGGCGTTGTCCGGTAGGAGGCTCCAGTAGCTGTCAAAGAAAACAAATCATTGTCTATGACCTTGATGGTTGACTTTGTAGAAAGCAAATCTTTCTCGCCAAAGGAATCCTATAAGCACATCAATAGATCACCATGCAGATGTGTTGTCAAACCATAATCCTAACACAAGTGCAATTTGCCTTCTTCTAACATTTCTTTCTAAATTAACACGCGAACAGAGACCTAATGGTTAGATTCTAAGTTAGGAAATGAGTCTGGTATTCCGCCTAAATTAGCTGCAAGTTCAACGTCTTAAATGTAGAATAGTTGAAAATTCTCCTGAGCACACATTACTTCTCCGGGGTCTGTTTTATAGCGTACAAACACAGCAGACGGTGTCATTACACTGCGCCAGATACTGGTTACCCCATCCTACTTCAGACAGTCAATGACACCCAAGCTCTCCAATCAAATCGATAAGCACACTTTACAAATCACAACGCCATTATCACAACAGCTGCTCCTCCACTGAAGCACACTTAGTGACATGATCTGCATTAACGGCATCAATCACGCCTCCCCACGGGACAATCATCGCCTCATTAATTACATTAATGGCCTGCCTCTTCTTTATTACTGTGTATCTCCTTTCTATTAATCAAATCTGATTTAACCCTCTATCATTGTCCATTGCGATACTGTATCCTTGTAGGTGCTTGAAAGAGGTTGGATCTGGTAAGGATACATGCTGAAATGCTGCGATAAAGGAGAACTTTCTCTGAACTCTTTTCAAATGATTGGGGGCTCAGTGTTGATGTGTTCGTAAGATTGGTCCAAACATTGCTTTGATTCTGCGAGCACTCCGGGAATCGTGAAGAAGATAATCATGATCAGCTACATCGTAACGATCGCCCATAGCGGCATTATTCATGCGAATTTATTGTTGGTTACACGACGACCTTTTCTTACAGCCGTTTAATCATTCCATTCTGCCGTGAACTTTTGCTAGGTGGATTTCCCTTGATACCATAAAGTATTACGGCAACATGTCTTTCTTGATGTCGTACATCATACCGGGTCTTAAATCAGGATGAACGGAATTGTATTGTTCTGAATCACGTGAAGTGCTAACATCAATAGATGTTACAGTCCATTTACGATTTGCTCTGACTATAAACACTAATGGGGACACGGGGATCATAATCATTAGAAGCAACGTTAGCTTCTAACCTTTTCTAATAATTAATGACAGATATTAGGCCAATGGATACTTTTGCCCCTGCATTAATACTTTTATGTAATGTTGTTGTAGCTATAAAGACGGTACTTACATGTAACGGTTCAACGTAAATGTTCTTAAGGAGACAATGAATTAATATAAGATTAAACTATGACTTGAGGAAAGATTAAAGAAAGCATTGTACGTAAAAGCACAGAAGGATGCCGTGATTCGAAAAGTTAACACTGCATAAATAGAAACCAATTCAAAGATAACATTGCAGCGTAAGCTGTAAGACATGGCTCACAAGTGCTGGTACTATTGATCTCATTGGTCAATACAGACGGCAATCAGTGTGGATCACCCCGTGGTTGATTGCCAGACCCATGGACTTGACAGCATTAGTTCCAGATGACGAAATACAACTAGTGGAACATGCGGCTTCTGACCAACGCTATTTTTCTTTCTCTCCTTCGGAGCCCAGGCGTGTCGATTCTTCAGGACGTTCTTAGAATCTTGCATGATGCTGTGCAATACTTTAAGACAGTGAGTGAGCGGCGCTGCATACAACTGAATAATGTAGAGTAAGTCGTGCTCTCCGTGTGGAACAGAGCTAAGCTAGCACTCATCTGCAAGTGGTAGCTGATCATGACCACTGGGACATCATTTGTGTTGGCAATCTTTTACACAGTTTTACACATATACTTCCATCACATTTTCAAAATATTACGAACGTTTCTGCTTTATCCTGAATACCTCTGCTGCAACGTTATCTATTGTGGGTTTTGGAACATTAGGCTAGCATATATCAATTGGATTGGATAAGGTCTTGGGTATCGATTCAGGAGCAGGACCATTATGCTCAATGTGCATGACACGGGACGCAGACGTTTCCAATTTGATGTGTACCCAAAGAAGTTTCAATTTCCTTTCCCATAATGGTAATAGATCTAGAGTGCTGCGAGTTTTGCTTGCTATGTAGGTACAAAGCAACCACGCCTGTCTCTATCTCATATATGACTGGCACGGTCTTGCATCAAAGCGTGTGCTATAGACATTATTAAGATTGTAAAGAGCTGCAAATATTTAAAAGATTTTAAAGAAATTTCACTTTAAAACAATACAATTCAATTCAACTTTAAAACATATTACCGAAATAGTGTCTACAGCATATTAACATAGAAAGGCTTTCAAAAGATTATGCTGATGAATTATGGTTGACTGACTTAAAACACTCTTATCGAATGTCAATTTTTTGAAACACAGGAACATAAATGTATTAAGCCTTACCCTACCACCTGGGGCTTCATAATAACGTCGTAGTAATATAAATCAGGCTTCATTAGTTGTCTTCATACACTGGTATGTTTTAGATTGTGCTTGGTGATAATGGCTATATCTGTTTTAATATATGGGTAGTCATATTGTAGTGTAATGGTAATAAACATGCTGCGGTTATCGCCATGGTACAGTGGGGAGTCTCACTCAGCACTTAGGTATGCAATTAGCATAGCAGACAGATGTGTTATTTTAAGCTAAATTCCATCATAGCTTTTACGCAAATTATAAGATTTATTGCACGTATCTTAGTAAAGGTTACGAACGATTAGAACAAATACAACTTAAATGAAAAACAGGGCAATACAAGAGGCGGAGCAACATGGCACCTTATGTTGCAACTAAGACATACTTTAAAGTCTTATCACATAGGAGCTGCCGAACAGACATAACACATGATGAATTATGAATACTTAGAGACCAAAAAAGTTTAAAAATAGCACAGAGTTAGAGCATCAAAATCCATGAAAGATTTACACGTATGTGTACTTTCTATTTACAGTAACGTCCACCATATTTGATACTAAGATATTTGATTTCCTCCCACCTCCTTCTGAAGAGAAACACGAGACCAAAACTTTATTTAAAAGGATTCCTAAATCGCGTGTTTCACCTTTATCAGATTAATCTTCAGTGTTGAGTTTCCGTGCGGGACAAACGAAGCGTGCGTACCGGACCTGTTGACCCTGACGGCGGCTGCCAGACTCCCCAAACCAGCTTATCACACCAGTAGCGGGCGGATCCACCGAATTTGGCAGGAATTAGGCCTAAGTGGGATTAACTTTTGACCCATTAAATCTGCTACGTGTTGAAAGCTGGTACCGTAATGGGAGGTGTACAGAGCTCCGGAAGCTGCGCAGGTGGCGGGGGAGATCTTGGCGCAATTGAAGAGCAATTAGGAGATCGTTGATATTGGAACAGAATCTTGGTTGATTGTGTAATCTTTCTTTTTCAAATGGAGGGAATTGTATTAGGCATGGGCACAACCCCAAACCAAATTATCGCTTGACACGTTTGCAGCATACTGTTATATCATTAACGTATACACTACGCTTATTAGTGCATAACAAGGTTGTAAAGGTTTAGATAATTAGCAGATTCTGTAAATCCATTTAGGTCCATTTCGATGATGTTTATGCCATTATGACGGATATGACTTGTAATCTATTTTATTCAGCGTACATTGAGGTACAATTTGCATTTTCAAACTACATTTGCTGCTATGTATATAATATATATAGTTCTGAATAAAATTCTGCGAACACAGGAAACACACGGACAATTTTAGTAACAGACCTTGGGCCTTGAAAAACAAGCAACACAGCTCGGCTCTTGTCAGGTCCCCATGTTCAGATCTTAAATTGCCGCAGCGTTAATCAGGCGGAGTTAAGTCCCCCGGCAGACGCGCGATAAGGTATCTCCACAGATGGATGCCATTGTGGCAGCCAACCATTGATCTGCTCCAGTAACACAAAAGATACAGTTCCAGGAAATACTGGCGGTAAGGGAGCGGGGATCGATGGCCCTGAAGTTGAGTAGGGCGAGCACAAAACAAACTTTTAGCACACAATACGCGTCCATCAATTGGGTGATGACATCCTCGGGGACCGCTGAGGTTTTCATGGGTCAGGTTACTACAGCGACCACACAAGAGGAGAATTATTAATGTCGATATCGTGCTACGTTTGCTCCGTCCACCAGGGAGACTCATGGCCGACGTAAAGATGTTTATGGTTGCCTCCCAGCCTGGCTAATCATAATACGGGTTCTCTTAGGTGTTCCAGTGAGATCAACATAACCTATCATCATTTTTCTTGTTGATTGATATGTTGTAGGTTTTCTGCTTGGAGAAACGTGCACTGATGTAAAGTCAATAGAATTGTCTTTGTTTTCGATTCAGTTATTATGTAAAATGGTCCTCGCGTGGGCGCGATAGTCGATAACTTGATACTCTCGGGATCCATATTCCCTATGCATGTAATATCAGCAATTAATCGCAAAAGCCTCCTCGATGTGAATGCAGTCGCATCTGTTTCAGGGAGGATATTCTTGGGCCAATAACGTCATCGCACGCCTTCCTTGTTTATTTTCATTAAACCATTCAACAGCCGCCAATATGGATGAAACTCATTTCTAATATTCAAAGACTACAATAATCCTGGAGCAAATATTTGAAACTTTGAAATGCGCATGCTTGACGTGTTATCACGGTGGTCTGTCACTAGGGAATTCTTTCCCGTTGCTACGCGCGTTCGACAAGGTATCGGGTTACACGAGGCAAAATTTTGGCTAACGGCAAAACCTTTGTAAATAAACAATATATTGGGGACGGGAAAATCTTTCCAAAATAAAACGAAATTAGCGATTTTACAAACTTTGAATGTTGCACTTTTGTGCTGAATAACTGTTTTTTCTATATTTTGCTCCCGAACACGTTAATTCTCTGGTTTTAGGGACCCCGTTTTTTCAGGCACACATCGCAAAGGCCAGGCTTCAAATATCAACGAATATCTCTTATTTTCATATTTTTCGTCGACCAGGAACAAAACGGAACTTTGTGTTTTTGGGATTTTTCAATTTCTGTTTCTAAGTATAGTAAATATCGACAAATCTGTTGAAAAATGTCATTTTTTGACATTTTTCGCACTGAATTGCCAATAATTCAAAATCAAGGCCATTTTTCAAAAATCCCAAAAACACAAACCTCGCGAAAACCGTTACGATCATTTTGAGCCATAAATAAGGTAAGGTTGACGCTTTTTGAAGCTGATCCTTTACGATGTTTGAACGCATGTCATGCCGCACGGGTAAGGAGAAGGGGTAATTGACACGGGCGTAAATAATCCTTCTAATATCCAAGGTCAGCAAAACGACGCCAGCAGCTTCGTTACATATGTTAGGTATCCACAACAAAGTCCCACCATAGATATACTCTCCAGGAAACAGGTAAAATTCGTGAAAGAAGTAGTTTTTCTCCTGATGCGGGAAAGGGGCCCGACCGTGCTGGTTTACAGCGAGGACATGCAATGACCGCAGGTGACCCCAGATCGAACGCGCGTTCGGATCGATTACGTCATTTCGAACATCATGGAACAGCGTTCGAATTCGGCTGGACATGGGAGTTTCTGAGCATGAATTTGACCACCGTGTATTGATAATACCCAACTCACAACTTTAAATGCCAAGAATGTAGTCCGTAATGATACCATTTTTGCCGACCCTGAAGCGTAATTGCCGGAGAAGCAAGCGTTTTAATGACTGACGCACATGCAGTACACCAGACTTCAAAGTTCCAAATGAAATGTCAAAGTATGAATAAATGTTCTATAGTCGTAACGCCGCATTAGCTCCACTTTCTTTGCCCACTCTGGGATGGTTTCAAAGCGTTCGCTCAAATCACTTCCAGCAGTTTAAGGAGGTATAAAAGCGACGAGGAGTTCTTGCCGAAATGTCGGCACTTAGGAACGGCTAATTTCTGTACTCAGACGGGATTGCAGCTCAATTCGTCCGAGTTGTAATGACGATTTGTTACACGGTGCAGTCTAGTTGCGTGCACGGTCTTAATGAGCTGCTTCAGTCGAAGGGGCTTTCATTAGAGCTTTGAGCTTAATCATGAGCCGTTTAATTGGTGTGGGATGGGAGAGGGACCAGTGTGGAGCCGGAGGAATAGAATCATCCCGCAGGTTGTACGTGTCATGTAAGATAAATTGAATTCGTCTGAAACAAGAATACCTGGAGGGCTGTCTCACATATGTCTATCAACGACCTTCAGGAGGTATACGGCATACAGAAAAACAATATAAATGAGGCTGGAAATGAAAGAAATTGGTTTTCTAAGCCTTATTTCTCAGTATCTCTACTCGGCTGCGTGACTTGAAAAACGATTAAGGTTTGGAGAAAGATACACAGGGATGGCATCAGCGAAGAAAGAGACCAGAAAGAATAGATTAATACTAGTAGACATTCATATTGCTGAAATAATGATGTTCTATAGTGACCCGAAATATGCCCTCGCATGGTACATGGTACTTGCATAGAAGCTTGATAATGGTATTCCTACTTCTTGTAATTTACTGTTGAACTAATGAGGAAAGCGTCAATACGTTAACATGCTGATGACACAACACACAATAAACAAAATACAGATATATACAGTACTATAGATCACATATTAACGCTATATACACTAGTAGTAGCCATAAGACAAAGCATACATGGCCCTTACCGTAGGATGACCACCAGATTGTCAGGATGAAAATGACGATCCATCTACGAGAAGCGGTCATGGCTCCGACCCGTCCAGAGAGAGCAGTGCGCAAAACTGGCGATTAATGTTAGTTAGGGAAGCGGGCACACAGGCCCAACCCGTATAATCCTTTTGGAAAACAACAGGCAAGATTGTTGTCCACGGAAATCCAAAGTAGCAGCAAGTATCAGGACGTATGCCTTTGTAGAATGTAGTCCAACGGCGAGCAGAATGCGCTGTGAGCAAGCTGTTGGAACGTCCTGGATAGGCTACTGCCGGTGATTCACTCACAGCCTTAGAGCAGCGTACGCAGAAGCCGGTCTGATGCGAGGCAGAACAGCCGTATTATATGATGTGGTAGGAAGTCTCTTCCGGGAGAACTATATCGTGGCTTCTTTTCAAGATAGTAGTGTTGGATCCTGAATACAAACCAGGTCAATGGTGTCCATGTCAGTCATAAGGGCATGCCCGGCACATCATAACAAGCACGTAACAGACTACCTGACGTATTGAACCAAGTCCCTTCTGGTTTCCGCTGAACCTATTACTATTGTAGGGAGCATGAGACAGCCGCTGGATGAAGGGACTACACAGGCGATCAAATGGCTAACGGGACGTTTGGGTATTTAGGTGGCGCCAGTACGACAGGTCGGTGCGCAGAGGGAGATGGATGGTGATAGCCGTAGGGCGGTTTGGACGCGGTACATGACAGAGACTGTGACAAACCGTCACATTCGTCAGGACTGCGCTTCAAATGCCACCATTATCCTCAATCGAAGGATTACCATGAATAAATCGTTACGCCAAACTTTGCCATTACACAGATCAGACAGAGAGAGACGCCGTCACGGCCACGTTTATGACCTTTCGCAAGTTATGGGTGTATGTAATGTATAAATGTGACCATTAATGTTAAGGGCGATAAGTTGGTCTAGCTGCTAAACAGTATCACCGCATTTAATGTACAATTAGGATATTCTGTTTTTATTTTATAGTCTTTTTTCTTTTGCCAAAACTTATTTTCGAAGTTATTTTCAAAGGCTAACACTTCTCCTCTTGAAGAATCCATAGACCAGTCAAGTATAAAGTTCTATTTGTGGTTAGCTGTGTGTGACAAACATTGGTAAAACAGTGTACAAACGACAGACCATCTCCTATGACAATGATTAAGTCTGGCTGCACGGCAAATTCTTTTCAACTGCAAATTCATCAGTTGCCAACTAGTTCCACAAGCTCATAGTCATTCTGGCTGCTCTTCTTACGTGAAAGTCATCCTTCATACACCTCATGAGATTCATACGAGAGCCCAGCCGTGCCCAACATTATGAAGAGAAACGTCGACGGTATGACTTGAATGTGAATTTGCTGTATATATGATGTCTGAAGCTTGTTAAACATTCCCCAGGCACATTACCAGGGATATGTCGAGAATGGGTGGGATTATATGCGTATGTTCGACTTCCATTAAATTGATTCTCTGGTTTACACAGCAGTTATGGCCCTTGAATGTTAATGAATGTGCCCTTCTATTAGATGAAAGTTTTATCTAGCGCTTGTTTCAGAGAGACAAGATTGCCACAGAAGGGATACTAAACATTTTACTGGTCAGCTAGGTCTACTAGAGCCTTAAAGTTAGTATTGTGTTTTCGTCTTATACAAGCACAAAAGTGCAGGAAGGATCGCAGGACTTATCTTGGCGGCCGCATGGTAAGTCTCTCTCCAATACCCAGAAGGTACACAATAGATCATGATGAGCAAGGCCTGATCCGTATAAAAGATGTAAGAACAGTAGGCCTTATATAGCCTCATACATTTGTTTTGTCGTATTGAAGTAGATAGAGGTGACTGCTCGCCCTTGCACGCTGCCCCGGACCGAAGTTTCGTGAGTTGGTTTGAATTTTCTACCTCGCCGCGATGGATTATTATTGGTGTCCAGAATTATTCTAAAAACAGTCATTTGATAAACCCAGTCACAGGGATGGTTATGATATGGGTGGCAAAACCGTTGGACTCTATCGGCATTACTTAATATCAATCCACCATGCTGTTGCAAATGCGTTTGGCGATATCGATGCAGCTGCTAACGGCTGTGGGTATACGACATTGTGCTATTGGAAAACTGTTGTATAGTAATCGTCGCCTACTCTGTGGTATTAGGTGGAAGCCGGTGCATGGCAGTCCACAAAGCCCATGGGCTTACTGGATCCACCGAGACCACTGATAATGAGTCCACGGGGAGGAAAATGGCCCAACGGTCAACCAAAAACCATTACAGCCACAAACGATGATAGATGTTAAAACGACGTGGGAGGCGGACAGATTCCAGTAGACCCATGGTGACATGGACCGTATCTTGCAGGAATCCCATTGCGATAACTCGTCTGAAGAATATCACGAGGTCAGCTTTGTATAGACACATAGCACATTGACGGTGGGAACGAAATCAATAAGATATGTTTGCAAAGATACCAGAGGTATGAAAAAGAAAGGCATGGATTCTCTTGGCCTATAGTCTATAGAACTGACGATTAACTTCTTTTATTGTGAATGACGTAAAAGCTTGACATTGGCCCCTTTAAGGATATAACTATGTATGAAGCAGTCGGACTGAAAAAATATACACAAACGCTATAACACTGGTACATATTGAATTAAGTCCATTTTGAGGATTCGCTGTCCTTCCGCAGTTTCTTAACGGAACAACGACTTCACTCATTAATGAATACTAATAAAGACGCCTCAAAAAGAAAGCAAAAACAATGACAAGCGTCTCCAAAGAACATCAAAACGGCATTTTATCAAACACTGTTCACTGGTATTTGCTGTTCCATTGCACCATATATATACACATATAATCTTAGGTACATCACATGTACTTCATTATTATATTTGGTTACTTGCACAAAGTTGTGCTTATAGAAGCTTACAAGTCACTTTGGATATCCATATAAAGTTCAGCTGTCAAGAGGGCACTATAGTTACAGATAATCAACAATCATTGTAGCTATGTCTATGCTAATTGTAATCTGAAAAGACGTCGAGGCAGGTCCAAGCACAACATCGTCATTTGTGATGATGATACAATCTTAAAATTATCTATTTTAGTGGCATGCCCCGATGCGTCATGTTCAAAGCATATCTAATCTTCATCAATAACATAGATTATAACGGCAATGTTCTACATTAGACGACATATTACATCCTGAAGGAGAATCGTAAAAGCAACATTGCAATATTTACACTTTACGACGGGTAATCTATATTTACAGATTAAAATTTGATAGGCTTGAGTCGTTCATTTCACTAAACATCATAATCACTGGTGTTCCACACCATAAAACATGTATACACGTGAATATCTATCGGGTGCACACGTCAGCTAGAAGGAATAGTCTTTGTCTGCTCAGGCATATGTATGACGTATTTGAGGAAATGTGCCAAGTGGCCTTGAAGCGCTCAAGATCAAAGTTCGTTACATAAAACATACTAGTTATATGTGTTTGCATCTTTAGCCGATGATATGTCCCTGTACTAGCTCAATTGGTAGCGGCTTCACAGTTGAGAGCCGGGTTCCTATAAGATGGTTGGCGGGAGACCAAGGTTCGTTTCCGGGCAAGGATGCTTTCTTTGAGCTGCACTGCCTTTTTGACAAGACGTATAAAGGCGGTATCGTGTTCGAGGAGGTGTCTTGGACACGTTACAACAGCCTCATTACTCAGAAGGTACCTACTGACTTATTTAATACAACACTGGATGAATTAAAAGATATGACCCTTGTCCACATCTCGACAGAAACAAAACCCGTTGGTATCGCTGAATGTTAGAGAGCTACACGCTGTCTGCTTGTATCTCATTCAGCACCTCCTCGTGGTCTGCCGTGCTGCCCCGCACACCGGCCTGGCCTCTGCCTCCCTTCCACCGGCCCTTTAGGTCCTTTGAGGGAGGTGGTGGAGGAGGTTCAACATGGACCTGGACAGGGATATAGAGATGGTGAAGTCGAAAGACCGTAAAGTAGACTGCTATGCATGAGCTACATCAGACACCAATGCCATTAAAATTAATGGTTGTACATGTTCCCACAGATCATATCAGATTTTCATTTTCGGAAGTGTGCTAATGCTTTGGTCATATTTCCAAACCGGCGCCCGGCCGTAGTTTGCGGGAAGGAAAAGAACAATATAAAAGAAAACGTTGCACACAAAAGTTTTTAAAAAGTAATCATGAGCATAATTTGTATATTTGATTCGTGATGCAAAGTTTTATTTTCCGTTCTCGCAAACAGCCCGGCCGGGCCCCGGTGTTTAAAGTTGACCCCAGCCCCAGACGTACCTTGGATTTTCTGGTTACAAGATTAATTATCTTCGCCGAGTACTTGTACTCGGAGAAGATTATGTTTTCGGTTGAAAAATCTGTTGGATGGGTCTGAATGTATGTCAGGAGCATAACTCAAGAAAGCTTCAATGAATCTTTATGATTTTTGGTAGGTGTGTAGTGGTTGTGTAAAGGAAGGTCAAGTTCGAAAATGGTTTACCATGCGTTTTTCAACAGTACTGCAGCGGACTTTGCATTTTTGTGTGTTTGTATGTAGGCAAAAAAAGTGACGGAAACGTTGATGGATCTTCATGATTTTTTGCAGGTGTGTAGATGTTGTATAAACGGAGATCAAGTTCTAAAATGGTTCCCCTGGTATTTTCCGTCGGTACTGCAGCGGGCTTTGTGTGGATGTGTATTTGTATGTCGCCAGCATAACTCGAGAAGCTGTTGATGGATCCTTATGATATTTAGTGGATGAGTAGGATTTACAGAAAGGAAGGTCAAGTTCGATAATGGGCCTTCTAGCGGGTACCAAAGGTACTGCAGCAGAGCTTCAAGATTTAGGGGCATATTTTCTGAAAGTGCTATGGTCATGATTTTTGTGTGGTATATAGTTCATGCCACAGAAAGTAAGTTCTGTAAATTTGGCCCCCCTAGCGGCTTGTTAAGAACTGCAGTGGGTGTTTTTGTTTTGACATTCGGACATGAATAACTTGAGAAGGGGTCGACAGATCGTCGTGATGTTTGGTATGTAGAGAGCTCGGATGGTGCTTTACATTATCAATGACTAATTATGCAAATAAGGAGCTGATTTGCATAATTAGTAAGGAAAGTTTGTTAACCCACTGCCTTTCAATGGGACATGGGACAGTGTCAGGTCATGTAAACAGATAGCCTTGCATAAACGTACATGTAGGTCAAATAAATAAACTATTCTCCAAGCAGAGGTGTGGGTCCTGCTGGTTTTTGAAGCGTTCAGTTTAAGCATTTTTGTTCAACACGGTTGGCCACATAACGAAATAGGGACAAAATAGAAAGCCTGACTAAAAACACCTAAAAACGTGCCAGACTTATTCTATTAATATGTATTGACTGTACTATTTCATCATCACTTTCAACTTTCAACACTGCCATATCGAACCTTTGTGGCCCATATAATATCAACATACTCATATTTTTTCATGACCAGTTATAACATATATCAGCACACTCTACACATATACTAGTTCTGTACCACCAAATGATTTTTAACCCTATCTAGACTGGACTCATTCGCCCAATCATAACGTCCAAATGGTATGGTGCATGATCAAATTTGCAGGGGGTGATAAGCACGTAAATATTAATCACTGTCCATAATAAGCCTTGATTATTTGGCGAAGATAATGTGTTCGTGGAACTCTAGTTACCATTATGATAATGATCGTAATCGATACTATTAATTCATTTCTAACACACGATGCTTCGTCTCATGTTCTAGCCAGAAGCGAAAGGAAAATGAAATGCGTCCTACCATCACCGTATCTGTAGTGGAAGTCTCCTCCCGTATAGCAGTGTATACACCACCATCCTCCCCTTCCGGACGGTGCCGCTCTACTGTGGAGTATGGTGGGAGTGTGTTCGTGTGCGCCAGCCCTGGCAACAAACGCAACACATGAAAACATAGTAAACCATGTTCAATTTAAAATATGTAGTTCACGGGCTGTTCTTTTTTGCACTTTTGTTCATAACCTCTACGTGGCCCCGTTGGACACCCTGCGGCTGCCGGGCTATTTTGGGGCCAGGCCGGGACCCAGAGTCATTTTAACCCGGCCTTAATATTACAATATGTATTGAGTACACGATCAAAATACTTCACCTCCATATGTCAATCCGATAGCTGCCCAGTCTTTGCCGACTCTTGAGGGAGGCCGTGGTTTGAGCGTGCCGTCCATCTCCTGCAGTTCTAGGTCCTCCACACCGGAGTCGTTCGTGCCGTGCCCGGGCTTACGGGCGTGCTTAGGCAGAGGTGGCATCGGCCGGGACGGGGTCCGAACTTTATTAGCTATAGATGGAGAGGAAACCAGTGGTTAGATATGTCACCAAATGATGAATAAAACTCAATTGTCGCAAGACTATCATTTTAAGTCTTACATTTTTTTTTAATTTTACAATATATACATATTTTTTACATTTTCATTTTACAATATTGAATATCCTTGTTTAATTTTTACTTTCTACAATATTCCTAAACTTATCATTTCAAAGCACACATAAATCAGCCGTGGGGACAAAGATTACAATATGTGAAAGTTTGTGCATGGAATGGAGTGACTTGTCGTATAGCCTACTCCACCTTGCGGTGTGTTTCGGAATATCCACCCTCTCCTCTTGGCGAACAGAACGCCCACCAGTGCAACTGCTGCCAGCACGATCACCACTACAGACACGGAGATGATGGCCACGAGGGAACTCCGCGAACCTGTAGGAGCATCAAGGTAATCTAATTATAGCAAACAAGGCATGGAACAACACTGTTGCTGCCAAGGAGGGCTTTGGAAACGGAGATAACAACCCACGGTCAACTCACTGGGGACTACTTAGCATTGGTAACATATGATGCACATCAATAGTAAGACGCAAGCCATCGTAGCCTGTAGTGACTAAATCGCGCTCCTAGCGGCCAGCCCGATGGGTACTGCCCCCTTGGGGACGAGGGGTGAATAACCCCAGCTAGCGAGAGATTTTATAACACAGGCTACAAGCCATCGCAGTTACCGATCAAAGTTATAATACAGCCTTAGAGATAGGTTTATGTACTTTTCTGTGATATTCATTGTGATATCAACAGACAGGGACCACAAGACATTGTCCATTTTGCATGGTAGAACAGACAAACCACAGTAAACAGCCTAAAATCCAGTCGACTAGTCCAATACTTACCTTTTACGTTGAGACGTATTTCCTTTTGGTCAGTACCGAACATGTTTGTTGCCTTACAGATGTACACCCCTCCGTCTTCTTCTCTCACCTCCTGAACAGTAACAATACTCGTCGTTCCTTCCTCCGTGGTGTGTTCATTGATCATTATTCCGTTATTTGTGGGGAGTAGAATAGTTTCAGCTCCCTGGTTGTTTCGCCACACCCATTTGGCCTTTTCTGGCACAGGGTCTGCTACAATGTCGCAGTACAGCCGGGCAGTGCTTCCACTGTTGGCGGTAACAACACTCTGTCCACCCCGGATGTCAGGCTGCCCTACTACGTCGATTTCCACGTCACGTGTTGCGTACTGCACGCCGTCATTGGTGGCGATGCATTGGTAAATCCCTTCTACGTCATAGCGTATCCGGTGGAATCGGAGCGGGTTTTCCCATCGCAGAGCTGTATCCTTCCGCCGCCAGCGGATGTGCGGTTTGGGGTTTCCGTCCGCCTGGCACTTCAGAGAAAAGTCGTCTTGGTTGAACAATACTGTGACCTTAGCGTCCATGCTTGAGTCGATTTTCGGAGGATCTGGACACAAACAAAAGACAGAGAAAACACAATTTTTGATTCATTATACAAAACCGAAGTCTTCGAAAATCTAGTTAGTGAAGTTTATAGAATTGGTAGATAAAACATATTTTGACATCAATGAGGATAGGTGCGATTTCATCTGAGAGAATGTTGGTACATACCACAGTAGAAAAAATGTCACGTTGCTCCATATTCTTTATATTTTAACCAGGACTAGGTAAAATTATGATTTCCCATAGATATAAAATAGGACCTTTCATACTTACAGAACACTTCGAGGGTAACTGCACCGACAGCGCTTGGTGACATGCCGTTTTCAGCCTCGCACTTATAAACTCCGCTGTCAAGTTTAGACACTCTTGGGATCTGTAGAGTCTTGTCTCTATATTAAAGAAGAAAGGTTACATTACAATCCTTAGCTAAAAACTTTGCCACCTTCTCGTATAGAAAAAAACGGAATGATTACAACTCAAAATTACTACACTGTGCATGGGCATGCTGTATTTAAGAATTGCTCGAGGTTTATTCACCTCTGAATACTTCCTATTGGTAGTCCTCCGCCCATCTTAGTCCACGTGATGTCGGCTCGTGGGTTGCTGTCTACGTAACACGTCAGGTTGGCAGACAGGCCCTCCTTCACGTGGATAGAGGGGGAGGGCACCGAGATCGTAGGTGGGTCTGTAGAGAGCACAATTGTGGACATTGTTACCTCCGGTTGGTTTAACAATTGCACCATGTCCAAACACGTCTGATATCATAAGAACAACCTGTGAAAGAACAAGTACTTCCAAAATCAGACCTCAAACATTGACCTTGAAGTTCCTCTGCAGTTCTTTTAGAAGCCGCTAGTAGGCCCATTATCGAACTTGAACTTCGTTTTCCCTACCCCTACCTACCTCTTAAATATCATGAAGATCCATTCTCAGCTTCTCGAGTCATGTTGTCCACAAACAAACAAACAAACACACAAAAATATACGGCCCGCTGTAGTACCGTAGGAAGCCGACTTCAACTTTATCTTCGTTTCCCCGATACCCACCACCTACCGAATACCTCAAGACCCATTAACAGCTTTTCGAGTTATGCTATTTACATCTAACACACAAGCCACCGCAGCCACCCCACCATGGCAAAAACCGAAAACATACCCCTCTGGCAAGTACTAGGAAGACGAACACTCACAATTCACACGTAGTATTCTTGACGTTGTCCTTGGTTTGACGATTTTCACAAATCCCTGGTCAGCCACACACGAAAGGTTTGCCCCATTGTCCCACTTGGTCAACCTCGGTATGAACATCTCAATTACTCTCCGCTCTGAGTTGTCTTCTTCACCGGACTTTGCTGTACGCAACAACCTCGTCCCGTTGTACCATGCCAACCTGGGCTCAGGGTAGCCCCCTCGCGACTTGCAGCGGAGGTACAGCTCAGAGCCCGCTTCTTGGGAAGTCTCTGCCCCTGTGACGGCTGGCGGACCTTCCATGGGAACTTTTAACAAAGAAATATATGTCGGTAAGGGGTCTTTAAGAAAGAGCTTAATGAAGCATTTCATTATGAACACCATGTACAAACGTAAGCTGACCACCTTAGAAAACCAATTACTGTGTACCGAAGGGCAATTAATATCACATTTGGACAATATTTCGTTTCCGTACTTACCTACCACCGTGAGAACAGCGTCACTTGCTGCCTCTACCGAGAGAGTTGAACAGCGGTATCCCCCCGTATCCTCCCGCTGCACGTCCTGTATCTCCAGGTTAAACTCACCCCGGGAAGGTTTCCCCACGACTCTGTGTCTGTTGAAGGCGGGTGACACGCTCCTGCCGTTAGACATGATCCTGTAGTTAGGTGGGCCCTCCCATATCACAGCCTCATCCTTCATCAGTCCGCTGAAGGCGCAGCTGAGAACGATGGTCTCCCCCTGTAGTACGGCGGTAGATTGAGGCCGGCTCTGGTAGAACGCACTTTCAACAGTGACTGAAACAAAAGAACTACAATAAGATACAACATACCTCGCAAAACTAGTATCACGACCTTGACTTCTTAATGCTGCAGATATTGTTTAAAAAATTAGTTGTATGTAAAATAAGTACATGCATCTTTTACCGATGGCCTCTGTCAATCAAGATCGATTTCAGTAATTTAAGTAGTTTCTTTTCTGCGGAAGATTTACATCAGATGTTTAGAATGTTGGTTTTACGGACCATTCCAGAAATTTACAACACCATACTCAATTGTATCATCCTATAAAGACCATATCCATGGATATGTCTGCTATGTTATGTCTTTGCAATTGGGTAATTGCGCCGGAAAGAAAACTGTCTCATCCAATCCTCCAATAATTCCGCCAGCACTATCAACAAAGCAAATCCGATTGCCCTGCTTCATTGCTTATATCGAGTTTACTGTTCTCCAAAGTTATAATTTCGTTCAATCCTATCACCATAGTTTCTCGCGCCACTCCATCACTCACTCTGTGATCTGTCCTCCGATTCCCCCCCGCGGGACGGGAATCGATGGGCACGATCCTGTATTGTAATTGAAGTGGTTCATATCAGGTGGAACATATGGTCCCCGTCGTGTGGGTCTTTTGATGATATTAGATCGACTTTACATATGCCATGCGATGCGTGGTGGGATGCTTCAAGTTACTGAATCGAATGGCTATGTGGGGAGGGGGAGGCTGGAGAAAATCGAATGCTATCTACAACGTTTTATCCATAGTTTCAGGTGTATTAACGATTCCAAGGTAACTTTTTCTTGATTTACTCAGGAGTCATTGACAGGCCCACCATTGGGTTGATTGACCGGAAAAGAATCGTAGTTTAAAGAACTAATATCCAAGTAATAGTAGTTATACAAAATAGAACTTCTGGACTTGGTTCCCACTGTAGCATAACCTACACCCGTTCCTCTGCAAGGCATTGATTCAGCAAGGACACATAGCTGCCTTGAATTACCCGGCGGGCTCTTACATTATTTATACGTAGATTGACTTCGTGTACCGCTAGCGAACCAAGCAAAAGGTCAGGCCAGCATTTTGATTGTACTGTTTTATTGGTGACCCAAGGTACAAAGTAAATGGGCGCACGGGTAATTTCAAGTACAAATGCCATCGGTGTACAGCAGTCCCTTTGCGAGCACGTCCTCATACAGCTATTGCGTTTCCATCCACTGCTTTGATGTCAGATCACAAGCGACGTATAAAGCTGACGCAGCCAGCGTTTTTCATTCTAAAGCAACTCAAAGCTCTTGCAACTTGTCAGAACAAGTTGCCGCGTAGTCAAGTCCATTTTCTCTGAACTGCTGACTGAGCGTACCGTGGTGTGCGGCGTCTCCTGGTAGGCCCACTCAAGGAAGGCGAGGGAACCGCCGTGAAACATATGCCTCGTTGATCGCGGCTTATCTAACGATTTCTGCAGCTATCGCCTGATTAGGTTCGCCACCCAGGGAGTCCGGCTCAGAAACCTGGGATTTCTCGACCCGTCTACATGCACGGTTCAAGGTTTCCCCCAGGATTACATACATACAAAGGTGCTCCACCAGAGACTACCATGGACAATCTATAAGACAGTGCATTAAATGCAGACAGTTAAAAAAGTACAGTTAGGAACCATTTTACGTAGTAAAGAACCTATGGAAGTAAATTTTCCAACGCTGATGAAAACTGATTGTACTAGATTATGCGCTTCAAAATGTACTGACTCTAAGCCTAGCAATGGTCGTCGCACTATATTTGAAGTATATATTGCATGTAGAGTAAAGAATGTTAAGAGGAAAAATGCATCGAAATTTTGCCGATTATCTCAAAGGTGGGAGAGATATGGTAGCCATGAGTAGTTGAATGATATCAAGCTTTACATGTAAGATCTTTACGCTAACACTGTATCTACAGTTCTTAAAATAGAATCCCCGTCCGATCCCATAAGACATATGAAAACGTTTCTTGTCAAACATCAAATAGATACAAATACCAAAGGTTCAGGAGCAACTCTCTTCTTTTACCATCATCTCCCACCCTTGCCCTCTCTCACTCAGGGTAAATGTCATGGGCCATTGCACTAATAAATCATAATTTACAAGAAAGATACTTACTTTGATATCAACCCTTATATGATAACAGAATGCAATAAAACATTTCATGATAATCAGTCAGTAACTTGGAGAACAACAGATAGACCCTTATCCGTCTTTGGCACATATTTGATATAATCGTTGGAGGTCTAATCTTATGTTCTTTAAATGTGGTAAATGATACTAAAAATTGTGCTGTTTTTCAGAAACTGAAAAAAAACCTAGTCAGTCTATCTAGCTGCATGGTTGGGCCTGCCTCTTTGCAAACCATATCAAGTATACGTAGTGATATATTTGTGCTACATGCATATCCCATGTTATGGGTATATAAGGGAACCTATACAAATAAACCGTACAGGCAACTTACCTATAGCTAGTTAAGCCCCAAAGGCTATTCCTCGTCTACTAACAGAACAATATCTCATTACTGCAATGTAAAATGAAAAAAAAAACATAAAACGCATTAGTGGCAAGCCTTGCAACACAGAAAAAAGATAACATGATTTTTATGCCCTCACTAAAATTGAAGCTTTATTGCGAGAGCTTCTATTTGTAATGTCAAACATTTATGTTGCAAGCTGTAGCAGTAAATAGACTTCAATCTACCTCTGGCAAAAGAACTTTTATTGTACACAATAAAACCCGATCCTGGAAGAAATTAATAGTCTAATGGAATGAAGAAGAGACATAAAAAAAGATTCGGTAGATACACAATTAAGGGCCAGCGTTAGGCCACGCCTATGAATACTCGATATCGTTCTTCTTTATCAGATATTGTTTGCTTATAATTTAGTACGATCAAATACTTCAAGTACAGAGACGCCAAAAAGACACAGCCTCCTTTGCCAGTGTTCCAGGAGCGCCAGTGTTTATTTTGTTGGGAGCGCTGATTCGTGAGTTTCAACATATGGGACAGGTTCTAATGCCAGACAGATCGTTTCTGCACCTCTGGATGCAATATTAATAGAATGGCAACAACATGGCAACAGAAAAACACTCCGTTGCTCTTGAAAGGCCCTCAAAAGAGGCAAAAACTGACCAGTCGTCGTGATAACCATGTACATCAGAGAGATAGGTGACTGTTGGGTTCGCAGTACAAATTGGACGGATACTATCCCACACTCTGTCTGCGGTTGGCGGACTAATTAATCTAACAAATCCTACCTGGTGGTCAGCTGGAGATGAGATGTATCGATTATATTGATCGTGTAAGACATCGATCGAAGAGAGGTCAAAGGGTCACTAATTACCTTAGGGCGCTACACAGCACCAAGTACTCTAAGGCCTACATTCCAGTAGACGGCGATCGCGCTGCGACCTTGCTGTGACCTACATTGAATTTGCGCAACCTTCGATAATTTGCGTATTATGCAAAATGTTAAAGCATGCAAAATACAACAAACACAAAAAGCGTGGAAAAATTTCTTCATTTTGATGTATTAAAATCGTTGCGTGATCTGTCAAATTTTAGGTCGCAGCGCGATCGCAGCAAGGTCACCACCCTAGTAGAATGGGGGTATAAAGATACACATAACTGCGTAATAGTATCACATTACCAATTTCAACCTTCTATATTCTTGTTCTTTACGACTTTTTGACCATTATGGAGCTCCCAGTATATTGCAAAGGAGTGCTAAAATGCAATGTAAGATGTACAAAGTCAATGTCATTGCATTTTCAATGCATGTCTTCTCCGCCGCCCCGGTAGACTGTCTGAATGTGAAATCTATGGTGATGTTGTTGTAAAGCCGTGTAAAACTAATAGCAGCACTTGCTTTGATGGTCCACTTTCTACACTAGGAGATCGTAAAATACCCGCGCACCAGTGTGAGAATAAAGGACAGGGACAATAACTCGATGTGAGTTCATGCAGTCTTTTCGCTGCAGATAGGATAGAATGAAGCCTGAGCATTTGGCAGTGAAATATCATTCACCAATTCGCCATAAAAATGTATAATACACGAGTAATGCACTGTTTGTTGAAGTTTTAGCTTTCAGTTCAGAGCTTGCGATTGATAAGGGTGATACATTATTTGCACACACAATGCAGAGGACGAATCCTTCGACAATGGACCGTCGATATTTGTTCAAAACGTTGGACAGTTATCATTATTTTCATTGGTAAACAATGTCGAAATCAAAATAGTAGCATCGTTTAGATAAATTATGTATTCAAAAGTATGTGAAATAGCCCTTAAAACTGATATCTTTCGTAGCAGACATATGAACTGCTGAAACCGTCCCCAGAGCCCACACACGCTATGCCTCACCCCTGATGAGCCACCATGAGTTTAGAATGGCTCTCTTGTCGTTAAGTCGTCCCACTTACTCGCTGATTTAACACCTGCACAGTCACAGCATAATGGCATCCATCTAAATGTATGTATTCGCAACTTACCCCATGAAACTGTGTGCAAAAACATGCAGCGATTACGCCTTTAAAGAGAGAATCAACTTGTCACGGGTCAACCCAAATGTGGTTCTTAAAACTTGAGTATTTGCGAATATGATGTGGAGAATCTCAAGTAGAATACAGCTTAATGTACCTCAAGGATAAATCAGTGGGTGGAGGTGTCTGGGGAGTTTTTACGGTCCTGATGATGATGGTCTCTACCACACTCCGGAATTGAGTAATATCTCACGTCAACACCATCCATCAGGGTGAAGATAAAATCGCCCCAAGTCGTCGATTAAATGTTGTAGTGTTCAACACAAATGGGTTTGACGCTTCGAGGGTGTTCGCATGTGTAACCGAATCCTTCAGGCTCCCTCCTCAGTACATGCTTTGAATGTAATGATACACCTTGCAGATCTTATAGCTAACCTGTCCCACTCAAAATACTGTGTGCCGTCTATGAAGAGGATCCCCGTGGCTTTACCTAGACCATTAAACCTTCCCACAATCCCTCTTAACCACCGGAAATGGGCCATAACACGCTGGCCCGAATACTTCATAGTGCACGCCGATCCATGTGCTTTGCGATGATTTCCACAACACATACTTACAGGATTGTCCGTGTCCAGACCTGGAATACGTCATGCTTGAGTTTGAAACGCGTGGTGTTTTAAAACGGGTTATCAAAGGAAACAGAGCTCAGTGTGAGAATCCTGTCTTGTAAATTATTTGTGACAGATAAAGAGAATTTTTTATCCCTCCCCGCATGTCCAGTGTTAGTATAAGCGCGTGGTTTGAGTCCAACTGAGCCCGTGAAACATCGGCACTCGTTAAAGAGACCTTTTAGTTGGTTCCAAACGTTACATTGGTGAAGGTGCGTCCATCTGTTTCGGTTTAGACTTATACTTCCAAACCGTGGTGCTGTTTTATGCCCATGATTGTGACATGTTGTAAAGTGGTGCGTGATCTTTAGAGCACCGTTGGTGTTTCGTCACGCCTGCCTTAACCATCCATTAGATAGCACAGTGTATAGGTCAAAACGTGGGCTGTAAAGTCGGCAATAGGGTTCTATTTCTCGAAGAGTCTAATCCTACGCCATATCTACTTCACACAAAAGGCTTCTACTAGTTACTAGTAAAACGTTAGATGAAAGTACTACATTAATGTTAGATATAATGGCCCCTATAAACCTAAACAGTAAAGCACAATATTTGGTTACCTTTCCAACGCTGTTGGGATAACACACCATGATATACCCCAATCTATGATAGACAAATTCAACCTATACCCGAGTACATGGTATAGAGAGACGAGCTGTTAAACGATATGTGAAACACACTAGTTTACTGCAGTTTGTCAAAACGTACCTCGAACGACTCTAACCTCATACATTCTATATTTCAGCCTCTTGAAGAGTTTGTTTCGTGGGTCTTCAGGCTACCGATATTTATGGGGCAAGGGAGCATCGTTTCACACGTTCAAGGAGGAACAAAAACAAGGTCTACGCTGGAAGGATTATCTGTGCAGATGGAGTCCGTGCCCTTCACGCTGTCATGGCGCCATTAGGATGTCTCACCTGTGGCGCCGTGTGAGATGGCGGGGACGGCATGGCGGGTCTAATGCACGGACCTACACAGGGTCGATACGTCACAGGGGATAGCCTTCTAGCCGTGATGGCACGTCAGTTCGTTCGTTCAGACCTTTGAAATGCCTAGCGGCACATAGGGCAGAAAATTTCATTGCTGTTTCAGTAGCAGGGTATATTTATATTATTTTTGGCTAGCCCTTCCCCATGTAATGGAATAAACGGTGCTAAAGGCACGGAAATCAAAGTAAAACACGGGCAACGGTACAGTAACTGTAGTCAGATGGGGACACAGCTGTGAAGCAAACATTTGCGAGCTCAGAGTATTTCCTGCGTGTTTTCTAAAATGTGGACTTTCTGAATTCTGTCCCCAAAAATTAACAACTGGCAATGACACCCAGTGACACTGAAAAATTAAATCAGATGGTAGAAATCTGTAATAAGCGGAAAAGATTATTGCATCGAGCCCGCTGTCTTAAGTTATTTCCTTGCAAATAGCACACCGTGAAATATCAATCAGCTGCACTCTTATCATAAGTATTATACAGACGATTGGCAACGTTAATAACCAACTTTCACAACCTTACAATTTCATATCAGCGCAATATACATCATAATATCATACGCCGGCAAATCTATCTACGAGGATTAGTGAGGAACTTGTAGAATGTTATATCCTTGGCGCCATCTAATAACTCGTGCGTCGTGGCACCTTGGCTTTGACAACTGCTGTCTTTTCTTGAAAGGAAATCCCCGTAGTTTGGTGTTAAGAACTGTACTGAGACGGGTGCCTGGGCATTATCAAAATAATAAATGTGGCAAGATAAATCCGCAATACGTGTAGAAATTCACAAAGGACAGGCATTAGAACTCGGAAGTGCTGATGATGCTAACTTTTTGGGACACACTGCCATTTCAAATAAATTCTCCCGGACTAATTTTGTGGCAGGCGTTTCATCTTGCCGGCTGTAATTTGCTATCTCCTCAGCCTGCTGCCAAAAAACCAGGACGTTTCATAATTACTGACTTTAGTAACAGAGACGCCGACATGAGAAAAATCGATCAACTTTCATTCGATGACGAGATGTATGGCTCAGGTGCCCCGGTACCATGTCTTCCACACAGCTAATTTCCTAGTTCCGAAATGATGTAAAATTAGATACGCCATCTGTCTCGAGCGGGCTGACACGACCATTTCTTACCGGAAGAATTTACGAGGAATGGCCACACTAATCAACTGTGACCCAGATAAGCAATCAGATCTATGCACACCACAGGAAGACACCAGTAAAGATAAGGACCTTCTATCAGAACATCCGTGTCTTCTTAAGACCTACATATCAGACACCCTCTTACCTTAAGACCTATAAATCAGACACATAACGCCCAGGATTACAACTCATATCTTATGGCCATCGTTGTCACTTCGATCAAAATATAGGTCAAGAGAATTCCACACAAGCATTAGAGCAACCGCATTAAACAGCATTTGACGGATGAGTAGCAGTACAAAGGAGAAGTTTTGCAACATATGAAGAACTATCTTGTCATCTAGTAGTTTCGAAGAAGATGTGAATCTTACTCTAAATGCATTTTGATGTATTGTTCGACATCATCAAAAGGTGAACGTCATGCCTTTTAATTCTATTTGACAATCTAATCGCAATGTTTTGCAATAGGTTCGTAAAGGCTATAATGATGTGTACTTTAATGGAGAACGGGCAACCAATCGTTACACAAGGTATCTCATTTCTTTCTTATTTGATTTCTAATGAGTATTAGACAATGAGTTTCTAAAATTATACCAAAACAAACTACATGAAGTATATGTGATGTATATTGAAACTTGATGCAAGGTATATCATGGTAATAGACACAGATAGCGTGATAACTTAACAATGCAATATGCCAGGTTTAAATATGAAAGAGCAATGTAAATATAATGAAAACAGGAAAGTTATAATTCAAATACTCTTTGATCTATGTTGTATCCCTCAAGCCTTTCCGGTAAACTAACAGTGCAACATTTCGACATCAGTGGATGTAGGACTACTCATAGTCCGCTCTTCGGCATATTTGTCTTTAACATTATGCGATGCTACTGGAAGGGATAGGTAGAAATATGAGGTACCTGCGCATCCTCGTATATTTGTTTCAGAAAGGATCACAAATCAGCAAAACTGCACCATTTGTGATGGTAAATGAAATGTGTCCGAATTGTCGTCTTACCTGGTGGAAGAACACCTGTCCACAGCAGGAGAATCCAGGCTATTGCTCTAGGTAAAGCATCCATTTTGTCGCTTGAATGTCTGGTACCAGAGAGGTCTCCGCTTCACTTAGCTATAGCGCTCCGTGATTCGGAGTTTACCTGCGGAACGTTCCATTTGGTTCAGACGGGGGTGAGTTAAAACCCTGTTTCAAAGACTAAGATAAATAGAATAAAACAGGACAGTAAATACGCGTTAAAGATGTGCAGTGCCTTTGGAATTCAAACGAGAAATTGCTCAAGCATTGCAAGACCTTTTTCTCCAGTTAACTGTGCTGTGTTGCCCTGTCCTTGGTGCTGATCATGACGTGGTTGTTACTAAGTGCCGTCCAGCACAGATGTCTCCTGCGGGCGCTCTAGGCCCCGTTCGGTCAGACGGAAAACAACACCGTCTCCGTACATTAGGTCCTGTCTAACAAGTACATCAGCAGGATTACACGGTACTACGGCACTCTTTTATCCTCCGGCAGTGGATCCCAATTTCCTCCCAAGCTACACTCTCTTGAAACATTTTGGCTTTCAGATGTCGACAGCAAGTGGGCTTAAAGTGTTTGAGTGCCTAAGGTTATATTCTAGGCTTCTACATTCGTGAATGATATGGAAATTCACTTTAAAAATACAACAGCCACGGACATTGAACCATCACGATGTCACAGCTGTTGCCTCACAGTAGGAAGACTTTGAACTGAAATTCTAAACCATCATGCATGGGTTTCTACTTGGAATAGCCTTTTGAGCCCCGGGTGAAACATGGTCTATGGAGCCACATTAGTCTTGGGAACATCTGCGGACGCCTTACATAAAAAGCTAAGGAAATAGTTTAGTGGGAAGAAATATCAGGGAGTTTTTACATGAATTGAGGCACATCATATCACAGGATTTTGTAAAAAGGTAGATATTTCGTCGTCTCAGCCTTGCAGTATGACATATCCTTGCTTTTGTGTGTCTATGAGCGCTACAGTGGTTTTGAACATCTCTGATATATTTAGCTTATATACTTATCTCCGTTCTTTGTACCTAGTCTCTAGGGGAAATAAAGTGTGCGGTAAAAGATTGGAGATACAGGAGATAGCCAAAACGTACGAGTGCTTTTTTTATAAAAAATAAAGAACAGACTTAATAATAAACCGTTTCAGTAAAACGATTTATATGAACTATGGCATGGTCGTGTTACATCAACGGCGAATGGTTGAGGCTGCGTATATATTATCACATTCTGCCGCAGAATAGAATAAGCTAACAAATAGGGGCATTTCAACCGGCGTAACCCTTAACGGAGGCCGATAAGTAGTATTTCCTGAACGCATAAAAGAGGGCCTACATCCCACCATGTGTTGGGTAGATAAGGCATGTATTATCTAGTTTGCACCAACAGTTGCTTTTACAACCAAGTCTTGTACAGTAAAAGTGGAAAAACAAACCCCGGAGTACATAAGAGCAATGGGCGGTCGGTCACCAATCAAGAAATTAGCTTTCAAACTCCGAATGCAAGACAAATTGAAATGAAATCAGATCAGCTTTATCCTGTTTAAGCTATGGAGAGTCATTATCGTTTCCGACAATAAACTGGTAATATAAGTCAGTGACATATAAATGTGTATCTGGTTTAGTAATTTTTGGGTGAAATCAAGGACGTATAAAAATATCAATCAACTTGATACGTTTCCTTCAAATTGTTTACTAAGCTGGATTTTCACAAAGAAGGATGACCTATTCTTGTAAAATGAAACATCCCCTGTGCATAATTGACACGGCAGGGCACCGCATTAGGTGTAAATACGCGGCTCCAGGTGATATTTCACGGCTGATGTACGCACACGTGTTTCCTCGGGGCCACGATTACAGGGTGGGGAGGGGGTAATCTGGCGGAATTTGCAGCGTACATCTCTCGAGGCGCTCGGCTCAGATGTTGCAGCGACATGAAAGAGTGTTGATAATCAACCGTGATTAACACGAAGTGTCGCGTGAATTGTGATTTATGTCTAGTGCCAGCTGTTATTTTCAGTGTTACTTCAGCTTTAGTGTCTTTAGTTTTCTCCCTACTGGCAATCTGCCTACACGCTTTGATGTATTCATTGCTGTATGAATACGACTTGGATTTTAAAGGCGACATTCCTGTTCTCAGTGGGGTGCACAGACCAGTAGTTTCAACAATAAAAGATTCATGGAATAGAAAATTAAATACCATCTTAGAGGCTAATCGGATCTACCTTATGAATTCCCTAATCCTCCCTCAGCCGTCGTATTCGCTGTTTCCCTAATCTAGCATGAAATCGCCTGGGCCATTTCATTATAAATATGAATTTCTTAACCGGTAGAAAAGAATGGGCGACCTCTAGTAAGCCATAAACTGAATACAGAATCAACAAAAGTTAGAATTATTTTGTTTAGGTCAGTAATAGGGATATATTGATGTTTATTTTAAAATTTAAAAAGTGATACATAGTTGTGAGGAACATTGTCCGAATTCATCTTTTAAATGGAAATATTATTAACGATAGCAAAACTCAGTACTCTTTTCTCGATGTCAACACTACGTCAAGATATTCTACTTCGCTGCTAAGATTTTACCATTGGAACAGATTGTAGTTAGGTTCGGCGTAGCGGTAAATGAAGAATCAGCCTCTACGGGCAATGATTTGTTGGACATGGACGTTGATTGTTCACAGAGGACGATAAGTCTCAACAAGTGATAGATTTCCAAGGATTACAATTAATTCCCAGTTGTAATGACGGTCATTTGTTAACGCCTTTCAGCTGTCCATTCCACTAAGGCATCATCAGACCATGACTGTGGACATGTAGAGTACACGTGAAGACTCTAATATATGCTTCATAAACGGGAACTACTAAAAACGTCGGTACAACGACGGTGTAAATATACTGAGAACTCAAAAGGTACGAAAATATATTTTAGCGAGTAACGTATTTTTATTACCTGGAGGATCACGTATACCTATTTTAAACAAAGACAAAGAAATACTAAGTTACAACAAACAACCATAAAGTTAGCTTTTGACATTTCCTGAATGCATTTGCATAGTACATATATCCCAAGGTATATAAGAGAAAGAATCAATTGATAATCTAGAAAAAAACATTACTCATGCTGGTTCATCAAAAACACTAGCAGTTATTGCTCTTTGTTCTATCCATAAAGAAATCAAATGATATTCCGTAAAATTGATCTACATAGATATATTTAGTATAAAATGTCAAGGACTGCGACTGATGTAAGACATATTTTACTCTTTAAGTACAGATCTGTGTGGCGTGCGCTGAGGACAATGTAGTCTAAATTAGACGTCATTAATCATTGAAAAAGCAATTCTACATCATGATTGTACATTGCCCCCACTCGGCAGCATATCGTTTATCATATTTTATCCAACTCGTCATACGGTATGGAAGGCAGAGACGATGAGGCTTATCCTTTTGTACAATTCTTTGTAATCCACGTTTTCCACCAAATCTAAGATGTAAGCTTAATATAAGCCGACAACAAAGATACGCTCTGTGATAATCTCTGATACCCTGTTTTCTTCGACACCTATGTTTAAACGGATTGAACATGCTAGGCCCAGATTGGTTTGATAGCTTTTGCAACTGTGACCTCAATTGCTCCCTCTATATCAGCACCCCTGCTCCCCTGTGAGGCACTTTGCGATGGTAGTGATCTTTACGTTAGAGAGTGTTCTTCCCAGGTAGGGCAGGCGAGGCTAATGAAATAATGAGCGGCTCTACGGGGCACCAGGACCGGGGTGGTGGGAAGACTTGCCACCCATTAACTTGAAGATCCATACGTGACAGGAATAGAGAAGGCAGCTTCTAGTTAGAGATGTGGAATACGCTACTTTTGAATATTTCATGTGGACTGATTGGGTTTACAAGGTTAACAATGCAGTTAGACAGCGAAGACATCTTGACTAGTATTGTGACAGAAAGGAAAGACGTCTGACAGTCTAAGATTTGGCATGGATAAACGATTTCCTATTAGCGGAGTTGGTGAAAGATCGAATATAATGCAAATCAACTTTGCATGCCAAATACATTAGAGTTTTGAGATGGTGCTAAATATCTCGGTATGCAGGCGCCGTGTACAGCATAATACACAGGTCCTTGTTAACAAGTGCTGTCATCTATCTGATCTGTACAAAGATGTCACTTCACTTCTCCATATATATATATATGTATACACATAGTCCAAGAGGTACAATTTCAAAATGGTCATAATACCACTATGAAGTCAGTGGGTAAATTCGTCGTGAGCCTAATATGCAGTCTTAAAAATCTCTTCAGGCAGGAACTAACATCAAAACTCCTTCTGACCAGCACTCATGCTCTCCAGCTGTCTAATGGGAATCCGCCAAAGGTTAATTGGATTTCCAGACGTCGAGACCGTGGTAATGGACTACCCGGCGAGTTTATGAGCCCTCGGAAGGGTCATTCCGAAACACTATGGGCGAAGAGGAAATCAGAAATATGCAAATAGCTACCATTTCTTTCAAGTCTTTTTCGACCATCGCCAATCGATTTCAAACGTCAGAATATGCACCTCATTTACTCAAATGTTTAAAAAGGCAAAAACAAACATCTGATGTAATTAGATAAAATGTAAAATGTATGATAAATCAACAACATGTTAAGTGACGCCTCATACTGACTTGTCGCTGCAGTGAGAGCTGTGCATTGAGAGGGGGCGCCACTGACTGTTCAATGACAAACAGGACAGGCTTATTCTCTCATTATGCAACTGCCAAAAATAATCTTCATAAATTCTATATTCTGATAAGGAAATATCTACAGAGTCAAATCATGTTGGCAATGGGAATAGGTTTCGCAGCCATTTATGTAATTACCTATCAGTTGACGTTCATACATGTTTCGGTGCACCTCAGTAATTAAATTATATGAATGGACATAGCTAGTAAGATCATCGATAAGAGATATCTGTATAAATAAGTGTCAGATCCGCTTGTCTAGCTAATGCTAATGACCTGATAAATCAACGCCCACTGGTCTCTGATGACAACTGGCAGAATCCAGTTAGGCTGCAGTTATAGGTATAACCGCACGCGTCCTCACAGCAAGGTATTTCTAGACCTTCGTCGGTAACTGCCATCTAAACATTGCATGCCGACTATTCGACGTCACATTACGTTACCTTGATTAGGCTCCGTAAATTACAGTTGCTGTCATGAATTCTAACATTTGACTGCAGAGCAACATTGGCTATGATAATCTCAAACATAATAGCAATATAGGATTCAAAAGGGGCACATGAGTGTTTAACTTTTGACAATTGATATATTTGGAACACAGGATTAGAAATCATCAATTATCTTATCAAAATAGTGATGTTTAGCTAAGTAGGTTTTTCTATTTCCTGTGCAGACAAATTTGCAGGCTCTCATTGTTGGTGGAAGTTGTGCACCGAATCTTTACTAACTGACTTAGGCTATGCATTATGGATGACATAATGTAATTAGAACACATTACTTGGATCTTCCAGCCGAACTAATGTGTTCAGCTCACCCCGAGGGCCGTAGAAGGCTTCCATTTAGGGCCTGGGTCTATGGGTATGTGCGCACTGATACACACTGAATCAGTCAGTGAAATGCCAGACGAGACGCTTTCGTGCCTTTCTGCTCCTTTAAATGCCATATTGATGAGCCCAGAGACGATCTAGTTTTCCCCTATATGGTCTTTACGGCAGCTGTCACATCTAGACAGAGACTGGCATCGACGCACCATATTGCCACCAAGCTGCTGGCCAGAGAGTAAACATGGTACTTGCTCACATGAACGTCTGCATTATAACTGTAGCTGTGTTATTCACTCTTCTTCCTCAAGGTAAGTGCTACTAATCAATATTTTCATTACTGGTTGCGACATCTTGATACCAGCAATACCACGGTTTTGTGTGTACGGGGTATCAGTAAATGTAGGTAAGGCGTTATTCTCGTATCGATATCTTGTCTAGATCATCTTTAGAACAACAGTCTTAGTCAACAATCGGACTCAATTATGAAAAAAGGGAGTCGTTTGTTTCTTGCATGGTCAAGAAATGGATTCTCCTTCATGAAAATTCAGCAGGGCGTCGTCTATTTTCTAGAGTCCCGCTGTGTTGGAATTCTGTTGATCTATCGCTGTTATCAGACTCGTTGCGTCTTTGTGATAACTAGATCTAAATGTAGTACATCAGGTCACAGAGAATTCATGTTTCCCGTTGACTGATCAGACAAGTAATATGACCCCTGCCCTGACGCTAATTATTCCTCCCCCTTTTACCCTTTGACCCTTCATTCCTGTCCCTTGTAAGAATAATCATGGCTTGACCTTCACGGTCACTGGTACGGTCACATCGTGACGGTGATGAGCTTGTTACCCTAATTGTGTGAATTTTTGTCCGTGAAATACGCGGGAAACTTGGTTCTATTTGAAGCTTGAGAAGACAATAATGTGGAAGACGGCTGATGTTACTGATGCATCCTGCGTTTTCATGACTAAAACAATGTCATGTAATTACATGCGAAGTAATACCTCTTATCATTATCATACGTTGTCTCTGATCATGGTTCATAATTATTGATTATAATAACATAATAATGTCAAGGCTAACCGGTTAACCACTGTCAAACAAAGTCATCCGTCTTCATCATATCTTTGATGATTTATCAACTTTACCAGTTTATCAGAATTTGATACAATTGATATTACTGTACATGCCATCTCCACTACAAATGTGTAAAATATTACTTTAATACCCACATTATTACATGCCCAAGGCACATTGAAATACAAAATGATACATGCCTAATTCATGTCAAGCAGGCATGATGTTTATATGAGCACCGAGAAAAAATACATCACTAACAGCTAAATCAATAGCAGGAGCGTATGATTCACAAAGAATAAAACTGCCACTGTTAAAAATGAACATGACCTAGTGACTACAGCCTGAAAAGCATTACAATATTTTGTGAATATACTTGATGGTTATCTATTCAAAGCTTATATGGTATTAGCAATGGTATATGACCTAATTCTACCACCTCATCCTAGTCAATGCAGTTTTACATAACAGTTGGTGATGATACATTCAAGAAGAAAATTGGCGTGACGAGAACATGCAACAGTTCACTGAACATGAAATTGACCCGGTCAATACGAATGTTGCTAAGAGGTATTACGGGACCTCTGTTATCACCTGCATTACAGACCGATCCTTATAAGATATATACCAACACTGCGCGATCATCATTTTTGAGTCTGCCACTTATAACAATGCACCAGCTCATCTACAGGCGTTGCCGGTCTGCAATTGACCTTACTGTTGCTATAATTAAACAGGACTGTTTGTTCTCAATAACGCCATTAGTATTCCTTTTACGTGTGAGGACGCTGAAGCTTTAGAGCAAGGTTTGCTGATCTTTCGAATGTGTCCAACAGCAAATACTTCCTTTTACTAAAATTACCATTATAGTTTAGTCAAGATGAATGAAGAGAAACGATGAGAATCTTTATTCAATCACAGAAAAACAACCTTAGCGTTGACCCGCAAGCAGTTTGACCGCCGATCATTCGTCCGATAATTCTATGGACATTGACTACGATTTTAGTATTGAAACAAAGTTACGTGAAAACATAGGCTTGTCTACCTGTATACAGATAGGAAAGTATTCTTGATTCTTTAACAGGCACTCCCGTTTGGCTCTGTGCAATCTCTGATATCTTCAGCTTCTTACTACGTACTCCGTTGACGTCTACCAGCGGGTGCTTATAAAAGCATTTCAAATCACAGGTCACTACAGGAATTCTGTTGAACCATCTCTGAGGGCCAGATTTACACGGTAGAATCCAGAGCCCAAGCGCATCATCAATCATGGCCATTGTACGAAGTACGGAGCTAACAAGGGAAACAGGCATGCTTGAGTACTCGCACTGCACGAAATGGCCACGTATCCTGACGGATCCGACGTATCCGGAATCGGGCCTCATGGCGTTTCCGAGCGAATCCGGAAAAATCCCAGTTCACTATTCGGATACTGAGGTGCCCGCAGATCCGACCAATTCCGACGCCGTATTCCTCTGGATCCGTGATGCGCCTCGGATACCCGAAAATATTTGTGCGGATCCCTCGTTTTTTTTTTATATTTGGAATGTTCGGATTGTTTGTATGTCGGTAGTTGTTTCGGATCCTGACGAATGAATACACACGGCACGGCATGATCTCATTTCCTGACGAATCCAGCAGATCGGAATTACGCATTATAGCAGACACGGAACGTTTCCGATTGAATCCGATGCACCTCAGATCCGACAATTCCGGCGCCGCGTATACGTCTAGATCCTTCATACGTTTCGGGTACAGATACGGAACGTTTCCGAGCAAATTCAGACAAATACCAGGTACAGCTCAGATCTGACAATTCCGACGCCGTATACGTCTGGATCCGTGATGCGCCTCGGATACCTGAGGATATTTGCGCGGATCCTTCGTTTTCAGATATTTGTCAATATGGCAGAGATAATCGGATTGTTTGTTTGTCGGTAGTTGCTTCGGATCCTAACCAACAAATACACACTGCACGGCATGATCTCAGATCCTGAAAAATCCAGCGGATCCGCAATCGTGCATCATAGCAGATACGGAACGTTTCCGATTGGATCCGATGCACCTCAGATCCAACAATTCCGACAAATCCTGACGTATCCGTAATACGGATTCGTGTCCAATCTCCCACAAGACACTGCGTGTCATGACGTCAGGCGCGAGAAACGGTTTTGTCGGTGAACAGCACGGAGACAAGAACGGCGTTTCATCACTCTCTGTGCTTAACATGGCATCGTCAGAGTCTACCATGGTCGACCAGTGATTTTTAGTGACTTGAGAGTCGAAGGGGATTCGGTGTAAACTCAAACGCGCGGCATTGCGAAGTAGTCTTCTTCGTGCATGCAATATTCGTCGCCCCCCTCCCCCTTGTAAAGTTGGTAGGGAGTCGATTCATCATTTAGAGGGACTGCCCTTTGGTAAGTACAAATTGGAAAATTCCTGTTTCTAACTAGTTTGAACGTAAGTTATCCTCCTATTGTGGCTTGACATATCATCGCATTTGCATGACAATAAGAATTGTCCAGTCGACCTGCACTTCTACACCGTTAGGATCTAGGAAATTTATAGCTTTCAATTTGTTCGTTGTTGCCAATGGTCAACAGACATTTGTGTCTGGTTAACGTTTCAGATACAACATAGCAAGCGGTTGAGGGAAAGATAATTAAAGATATCCTGTAACGGAAGAGAATGTCATAAGTATTTGTCCCACAAAGGTCCCACAGTTTGTGGATAGTGAGCTGGAACTTATGTGGAGGTAGTAGTGTGTTTCAGTGATTATTGCATTCAGTTATAGCTGTACATGTTTGATCAATATCATATTCAAGTTATGAATGTAAGTTTTACGTATTCAATTAAACGATGCCAGATTCATTTTTTACAAATGTGATTATGTGATATGTTTAATATTTGTCATTGTTTCCCTTTATATATATATCCTATACAGCATCGGCAGATACTTCCTTCACAAATGCAGCACATGTTGTGAGGACCTTAGCTTGGCTTGGAACAAAGCAATCAGCTGTCAGATACTCAGAGTACCTCAGGCTCCTTCGGTAAGGCTTAAGTCCATCATCGGTACACTTCAATGTTAGCTGAGACAGGCATGATGGATACCCATTGTCCCTTGTTTTTTGTTAGCTGCTGTGATGAAACGAAGCCCATCACAGCAAGGAGGTTATATAGTCTATATAACCTCCTTGATCACAGTTATGTCAAAATCATGTGACATGTTACTTAAATACTAAGTATGTGAATTGATATTTATTCATCATTTGGTTTTATCATATAGGAACTGGTTCATCACAAGATGAACTCCAAGCTGAGTCCAACATGCTAGATACAGAAGAAATCAGCCTTGCCTGTACCTTACCAAGAGTGCATGGAAGAAGTGAACTCAGATGTAGTCAGAGAATGGGGAGAGGACGATTATACACATGCAGTTCCACGGCATATACTACTTACGTGTAAAATGTGGCGTGTCATCATGGGAGTTTTTCAGACAGTATAATGTTACTTTGAAGTTTCTATTTTCAACCTCTGTATTTGAAATCATTTGTATCTGATATCTTTTAGACGAAGAACTGGCCACAAATAAGGCTTTCATTACTTTAGTAGAATATGTAGAACATGTAGAAATTTTTGGTCCAAGTGCACTATACGGCAGTAAATATTACCACCATGATGTGATGGTTGTTAATTGTAATACATTTTATAACAATTGTGCTTACACAACCCCAATTTACCGACATTAACCTGCATATGCAGAGGTGCTTTGAGTCCCTCGGCCTGTCTTAAACGAAATTGATTATTTAGCCACATAGAACTTCCGTATTGTATTTGATAGTTTTTGAACTTAGAAATGCATATATGTTGAAATATGAAATGATGTTACATTCAGGCTTTCCCAAAACTTCCTGTCATTGAATAATAATTCGTTAAATTAAGAATGCACGCGTATTTATGAATAATCAACCATTCTATCAAACTTTGTGTGTTTGATTTGGGCAATTTCGTGCAATGTACGGCCCCATATACGTCGAAAATTCCTATTTTTGTATTCCTCCGGATCTGAGGTTCCGGATCACAGTCCGCTTGTATCCGTCAGTATCCGCAATTTTCTTTTAAAAAATACAGAAAACTTCCTGTACGTATCCGTCAGGATCTCTGGCATTTCCGTACAGTGTACGGCTCCGTATCCGTACCCTTCGAAAATACCTCATTTTCGGATTCCTCTGGAAATATTCCCGATCCCGGTGCGGAAATTTTCGGATCCGTTAGGTTGAATTCGTCAGTATCCGTCAGTATCCGCCAAAAATACAGAAAAATCCCTGTGCGCATTCGTCAGGATCTGTGGCATTTCCGTACAGTGTACGGCTCCGTATTCGTCGAAAATACCTTACTTTCGGATTCTTCCGGAAATATTCCATATCCCAGTGCGCATTTAGTCGGATCCGTCAGGTTGGATCCGCCTGTATCCGTCAGTATCCGCCAAAAATACAGAAAATTTCCTGTTCGTATCCGTCAGGATCGGTGGCATTTCCGTGCAGTGTACGGCTCCGTATTCGTCGAATATACCGTACTTTCGGATTCTTCAGGAAATATTCCATATACCGGTGCGGAAATTGTCGGATATCTTACACGAATCCGCCTGTATCCGTCAGTATCCGTCAGTATCCGACAAAAATACAGAAAAATACCGGTACGTATACGCCGGGAAACGAGGCCATTTCGTGCAGTGTCGGCTTGTAAAATGAAGTAAGACAAGTAGTAAGACCTGGTTTAGATTAGTGAAATAGAATTTCAAATCAACTTTAGATATGTGCCTTGTAGGCTTCTTTAAGGCTCCTTTATGCATTTTCATTGCGTGAAATGATAAAAATTCATGCATTGCCTTAGGAATGGAAGGTTTCAAACAGAGCACTTTTATTGTATCTTTTATGCCTTTCGTTCTGCGCAAATTGGCCAGTAAACGGCCTATTTGATGTTTATTGAAGCCGACACACCATATGCTACCATCAACGCCTCTCTGCGTAGCTGAGACAACATTACCTCAGCTTTGAACTTGAGCTTGTGCACGCAGATGCTCCTTCAAAAGATCAAGTCTTTCACGGTGTTCACGTACTGATTGTTTTTAAAGTGTAGCAAATGTGACATTTAGGTCGTTAACGGTGATGATCATGCGGTCATGACACTTTAACGGGAATATAGATTGTGATTATTTTATCTAATTGGCCTTGTCGTTGTTTGAGGTATTTTACATACATCACTGTCATTCACTAGATTGCTATCATCGCTAACAACTTTTCTCCTAGGTAGTATGGTGTGATATTGGGGTGGTGAATAACTGTATTTTAATGGCATCACTGGTATATCAGCCGAAAAGGACTTGACTCATCTATGATGTGCCAGCTAACCTTCATATCGATGTTTGTATTACAGCTGGTGGCGTCAGCTACAATGCTGTTCCATTGCCAACCGCTGTTCTACTGGGCCATACAGCTACACTGCACTGCAGCTTCCGTGACTTATCACCAGATGATGTTGTTAGCTGGGTCAAGTCACCTGGAAGAGCCATCGCATACGGAAGGAGAGTGGACCCAACTTACCAGCGCTACCAGGTCATTCTGTATTTGAAATTATATTTCACCCGTGTGATAACATGATGAAATAAAGCAGCGCAAGCTGACATGTCTATTGTTTAATCCTGCGGTTCGAATAGCTCAATGGATGAAAAAATAACAAATCTGCCGTCGGTATTACCTTAGTCACAAACCCAATCAATTGAGAATGCCTTTATATATCATCAGGTTGTTGGTGACGTCGAGAAAGGAGAGTTTCATCTACGTATTCAGAACGCTCACTTGGAGGATGGAGGAGCATACACCTGTAACATCTTCGGCCTTACGCCTAAAGAAGCAACATTGACTGTAGTAGGTAAGAAGTATCTGGTACAATACTGTAGACGAATCTGATGATGTCTCTTGGCTTTCCCTGTGCATTTGTTTTTCCATGGAATACACATTTTGTCAGAAACAAAGTTGTGATTGAAATGCATTTTCTTCCAGTTCCAGTTCCCGAGCCACCTTCTCTGAGAGGTGCAGAAGTACCAGGTCAGGCAGGGCAGCAGCTGGAGCTCAGCTGTACCTCTTCAGGAGGCAATCCACTGCCTCAACTTTCCTGGTACAACGGGACAGAGGCATTCACAAGACAACATGCAAATCTGGAAGAACGAGAAGGTCAAGTAGAGCTTGGTCTCATCCTCCGGCGTCTAACTAAATGGGATAACGGTATGAACCTGACCTGCAGAGCGAGCCAGCCATTTCCGGAGATCACGCCTGCTCAAGAATCCTGGACGGTTTTGCGGGTGCATTGTAAGTCGCATGTTAAAGTCAATGCTGTGAAAGAACATTTTGTTTATGTAAACCTCCAAGTAGATCTAAAGCACTGCATTCAAAACGCATTTGATAGTCCATAATTACAATTTTCACATGCTGTCTTTGCATACATAGATCCTCCAAGTGTGACTATTCCAATTCCATCAGTTCGCGTCATAGAGGGAGACTCAGCTGATCTGAGGTGCCTGGTTGACAGCAATCCTCCTGCAAGCATCAGCTGGATAAGACCTGGCCACCCTGCATTACTCAGTGACAACATCGGGTAATGATACTAGACGACATTGACATTGGTGCTGTAATGAAGCAAAATAGAAACGATATCAAATTACTATAAATGGTTTATTGAATCGTTACAAAATGTTGCATCTTAATCATGTTCCTCAGGCAGAAGACATATCGAATTCCAAGCACTTCTCGTCAGGATGCAGGGACTTACCGATGCACGGCGGACAACGGCGTACCTCCGTCAGGTTTAGGGACTGTGACTTTGGAGGTTCTCTGTACGTATGAAACATTCACATTCATATACGTATCAAGATATCATTCCATTCTCTTAATCAACAGACCTGCCTATTAACGCAGTTCGCAGAACACGTCAACCTTTCTGTAGATTGTCAGTTCGTTCTCGTATTACGTGTCTACTGTTGTAGTATGTCTGGTACCATATCAATGTGTTTGCACCTTCTACTTGGAAGCCGTTGCAAAACACCTTAAACGGAATGGTTTTCACATACTCAATATGCAATAAAATCAGTAGAAAAATTACAATTCTAACACTAACCTCCAATACTTCGTTCCAAACAGACCCACCGTTGATCAACCCCTCTATGGACGACAAGGTCACCGCCCTGCAAGATGACGATGACTTCTCTCTGAACTGTCTAGTGGAGGGAAATCCAAAACCAGAAGTAACGTGGCGGCGGAAGAATACAAAATTGTACTGGGAAAACCCTTTACGGTTCCACCGGGTTCGCTACGACGTGGAGGGGACGTACCAGTGCGTGGCAACAAGTGACGGATTTCCTGAGAAGACCACTAAGGACATTTTCATCGATGTTGTGGGTTAGTACTTCACGATTGCTTTTAAAAGCAAGCAAGAGCTGAGATACAGCCTTGAAATGACTAAGTCAGAAAAGTTATAAAATAACATTATCATCTATTACTTTGATATCTATAATTTTAACCGAATGCAGATAGCCAATGACTGTGCGTTGAGGCTTATGACATGCATTTGCTACATTTTTCAAGGTAAACCCTTTCTTGAAGGAGAAGGTGACACGACGATGATATCTGCTCACACTGGAGAAACAATACGGCTTGGTTGTACTGTTACAGCTGACCCTTTGCCATCTCGTGTCGACTGGATATGGCGAAATAACTATGGGGTGGAGAGAGAGCTAGATAATGCTGATTCCCGCATCGTCACAACCAGAAGAAACCAAGAAATGACATCGTCACTTACCATACCAAATGTGGCTATTAAGGATGGTGGAAGCTACATCTGCGAGACAACCAACATGTTCGGTACTGCCAAACGAAATATACACTTAGAGATCAAAGGTAGTATACGTATCCTCTTAGACCTGTATCATGCATACGATATTTACATTGTCGTTTATTCTGATTCTTAAAGATTGTAATGATTAATAAAGCTATAAACATTATATATGCGAATGGATATGATAATACACATTACATTTGTTCGACAGAATCCGTTCCGAAGCTTGTCATCATAATTTCTATCACTGCTGGCGTTGTGCTAGTGGCGACAGTTGCTGTGGTTATTCTATTCATCGCCAAGAAAAAGGGCTGGATATGCAAGTCCCACCTTGACGGTATGCTTTTCTGTTCTGCTTGTCTGCAGTGAATATAGAAGTATTGCTTTCGGCATTGCAAAGGAAGTAACAGATACTCAATTAACTTAGGATTTATCTTAATGGACTTGAACAGCAAATTTATATACATAATGACATGTGACAACCCATGCATAATATACATTGGAAAATATATCAAAGAATGTCTAGACGTAAGAAACTCCTCCTATGATTGTAAAATCCCATTGTAATCCCATACTACTACACCATATTGTAGAAGATAGACTACTACACAATATTGTATTAGATATATTGGTTAGCCTGTTAGAATGTTATATATGTACCAGACGAGTGAATGCCATACTTTGTACCTTGTGCAATTGTTATGCAATAAAGTTATTATTAACTAGTCAACTGTACAAGGTAGAGTGATTTGAGATTTCGCTAAAGACATGTTTATTCTAGTCTTACAAAAGCCACTTTTTTATTAGAATTGTTTGACCTGTCAGCCTCCCGCCCGATGCCCCCCGTACCGAAGTACGTGTACAAGACCGGCACCATTGACTCCGGTGTGGAGGACCTACAGGAGCTACAGGAGATGTACGGTACCCTCAAACCTCGCCCTCCTCCACGGGTGGAGAAGAAATGGGAGTCAGTTGGACTTTCCTACTCGGGTAAATATCTACTACTTTAATATTTTTCAACAACGCAATTTTCTTTACGATATTAGCGTAACCATATTCTTGTGCCGTTAACCATATTCTTAAACATTCCTTTGCTTCTCAGACACACAATCATCTTTCTTAAGATGTTCTTTTACATTTTTACAAACAATGCAGGACTTGTCCACTCTACGTCCCTTCCACCGTATTCTGATGGGGATCAGCAGCACCGACATGACGATGATCTCTTTGATCGTTAATGCACTTTTAACTGGTGGGCAGTTTATATAGACATTGATTAATGGTCTTATACCAATCCATGGTTACGCTACAATCCGTTTTACAAGAACTCGAGAAGAACAAAGTAGTGATAAATTCTTGTTGCAATAATAGATGTTGCATGAATCGTTTTAGTTGAAATCGGCAGAAATATACAACATGATTTATTGAGGTGTATCAACTGTCGTTGTTAGCATGAATATATACTTGCCAGTAAACCTGTCATCATATACAGTCTATTTTTGTTAAGTGGATATATATGTTCCAGGTCAGCGCTGAACAATATGGGTGCACAGTCATTGGAATAGCTCTGTGTACCACAGTTAAACATCTGTAAAAAGGCAACAACTAATGGAAGCAAAGGAAGAGAAAGAACAGGTTGACTACTTTGACATGTTTCCCGGACAGTATGATGATCAGCATCCATTATCGGTTCTATAAAGTGCTGTCAGCAGAGTAGGTATTAGATGTACATGTGTGAAATAATACAATCTTTGTGTATCAATGATAAAGCCGGTTACGATAAGTTATCTCCAGAGACTCTCAGTTTAGATCCTCTAGGTGTAGTGTTCAGAGCTGATGTACCCAGTACAATTCTCTGCGTCGGTGATGTGAGGTATTTGGTCCTGCTGTATGTAAGCTTCTTGAGTCCCATGACCTCCATGTCCGTGACAGTTTAGCTCGATTAGTTGACGTGGACTAGCTTAGGAGTGTCTTCGTCCCACTTAATCGAAGATCGGTGACCGTAAACCATGATTGCGAGTGTTTGTCCGGTTTCACCGAGTCTCTTACATTGTATCATGAAGATGATGTTCTTGAAGTGAGAAGCGCTATGAAATTCCTAAGGCTTGTTCCTCCTGTCGTATTTGAGCAGATAAAGCACTTTCTTCCGCAAGGACACAAATTCGAAGGGATGCTTTTCGTGATGATGTTTGTCTCCTTCAAGACCGGCCGAATGCGGAGTCCCAGCGCAGTCATTTCCTTAACTACAGGAATTCTAAAATGATATCATCTGCAACACAACAAATAGGTATATGTTAGGACAACACGTATGCCTCAATGTATTATTGCGCATTGTGAGAATTTGTGTATGTCCTATGCGAAATTGAAAGATGTGTCTTTTGGTGATTTAAAGTTAATGTCACAGACATCAATAGGCTATTGCGCTGATTTTGTAGTTGTTCATCATACAACGTAGATGTACAAACTAACATGGGGTCTCGTGGCATGTGTTCCCATGTCGATACTTGTAGTATATGATTGACATTTGGTATTGTGTCAATACTCAATATATATGTAAAAGAAATAAAGCCAATTACATACAAGGCGATTTTCGCTGTGCAATTGTCTCGTTGGTGTCCAGGTACTGTTCAAATTCCAATTTAAGATCTCCATGTGAGTTTAATTTGACGAAACAACATGAACATATTCATTCACGCAGACATAGCTAATAATGAAAATACTAATTCTAGAGAGATCCTCCAGATATTTACAGCTTTTATGTGTACAGAATTGAGACCATGATGCCTTCAAAAATCTCTACACCATGCTGCATCTACTACATTGACTGCATAATATTTGCTGCAGTACAAGTTGTAATCGCACGTGTCCTCACTGATAGAACCTTTCAGTATTGAAAATTAAGCTGTAGCCAAGCACAAATCAATTAAAAAAAACATGACTGACTGTTACCGTCAAGGCAATTTACTTCTATGTCAATAACTAAAGATAACTAAGATAACTACGAAACATAAATGTAATGTTCTGCAAAAGAAATGAATCTCATATACTCTGCCCATAAACTAAACCTTGTAGTTATCGTTATTCTCTTAAAAAAGGCCAAAAGCCTACGATAGGTTATCGACAAATACATGTATCTTAGCAAAATCTATCGTCTTCCTTTCTGGGTAAGATTTAAGCTTTTCCTCTCTGACATATATGTAGCCTTCTGCAACTTCATAATATCATTGTTCCTGGAAGTTGTGCACCAAATCTTTACTAACTGACTTAGGCTATGCATTATGGATGACATAATGTAATTGGAACACATTACGTGGATCTTCCAGCCGAAATAATGTGTTCAGCTTTTCCCGAGGGCCGTGGAAGGCTTTCATTCAGGGCCTAGGTCTATGGGTGTGTGCGGACTGATACACACTGAATCAGTCAGTGAAATGCCAGACGAGACGCTTTATTGCCTGTCTGCTTCTTGAAATGCCATATTGATGCGCCCGGAGACGATCTAGTTTCCCCTATATGGTCTTTACGGCTGTTGTCTTATCTAGACTAAGCCGGGCTTCGACTCGCCGGTTTGCCACAAAGCTGCTGGGCGTAGAAAAAACAAGATGCTTACTCATAGGAACGTCTGCATGCTTACTGTAGCTGTGTTATTCACTCTTCTTCCTCAAGGTAAGTGCTACTAATCAATATTTTCATTACTGGTTGCGACATCTTGATACCAGCTATACCACAATTTTGTCTGTACGGGGTATCAGCAAATGTAGGTAAGGTGTAGTCCTCACATTGATATCTCGTCTGCATCTTCTTTTTAAATGGAACAGCAGTTTAGCTTGGTCAAGACATGGATTCCATTATGTAAATTCAGCAGGGCGTCGTTTGTTTTCTAGAAGCCTGCTGTGTTGGAGTTCTAGATCTGTTGATACATCTCTGTTATCAGACTTGTTGCGTCTTTGTGATAACTAGATCTAAATGTAGCACATCAGGTCATAGAGAATTCACGTTTCCCTTCGACTGATCAGACAAATAACATGACCCCTGCCCTGACGCTAATTATTCCGCCCCCTTTTACCCTTTGACCCTTCATTCCTGCCCCTTGTAAGAATAATCATGACTTGACCTTCACGGTCACTGGTACGGTCACATCGTGACGGTGATGAGCTCGTTACCCTAATTGTGTGAATTTTTGTCTGTGAAATACGCGGGAAACTTGGTTCCATTCGAAGCTTGAGAAGACAATAATGTAGAAGACGGCTGATGTTACTGATGCATCCTGCTTTTTTATGACTAAAACAATGTCATGTAATTACATGCGAAGTAATATCTCTTATCATTATCATACGTTGTCTCTGATCATGGTTCATAATTATTGATTATAATAACGTTGATAATGTCAAGGCTAACAGGTTAACCACTGTCAAACAAAGTCATCCGTCTTCATCATATCTTTGATGATTTATCAACTTTACCAGTTTATCAGAATTTGATACTATTGATATTACATGCTATCTACACTACAAATGTGTAAAATATTACTTTAATGCCCACATTATTACATGCCCAAGGCACATTGAAATACAGAATGATGCATGCCTTATTTATGTCAAGCAGGCATATTGTCTCTATGAGCACCGAAAAAAATACATCACTAACGGCTTAATCAATAGCAGGAGCGTATGATTCACAAAGAATAAAACTGCCACTGTTAAAAATGAACATGACCTAGTGACTACAGCCTGAAAAGCGTTACAGTATTTTGTGTATACACTTTATGGTCATTTATTTAAAGCTTATATGATATCAGCAATGGTGTATGACCTAATTCTACCACCTCATCCTAGTCAATGCAGTCTTACACAACCGTTGGCAATGATACATTCACGAAGAAAATTGGCGTGAAGAGAACATGCAACAGTTCATTGAACATGAAACTGACCCGGTCAATACAAATGTTGCTAAGAGGTATTACGGGACCTCTGTTATCACCTGCATTACAGACCGATCCATTATGAGATGTATAGTAACCCTGTGCGATTATCATCATTGAGTCTGCCACTTATAACAATGCATCAGCTCAAGCTACAAGCGCTGCCGGTCTGCAATTGACCTTACTGTTGCTATAATCAAATAGAACTGTTTTTTCTCTCAATAACGCCATTAGTATTCCTTTTATGTGTGAAGACGCTAAAAATTTGGAGCAAGTTTGCTGATCCTTTGAATGTTTCCAAGGGCAAATACTTTCTTTTACTAAAATTACGATTATATTTTAGTAAAGATGAATGACACACCCAAAACGAAGAGAATCTTTATTCAATCAAACCACAGAAAAGCAACCTTGTGCATAGACCCTGCACGCTGTTTGACCGCCGATCATTCGTCCGATAATTCTATGAACATTGACTACGATTTGAGTTTTAAAACAAAGTTACATGAAAACATAGGCTTGTCTACTTGTATATAGATAGGAAAGTATTCTTTATGCTTTAATAGGCACTCTCGTTTGACTCTGTGCAATCTCTGATATCTTCAGCTTCTTACTACACACTCAGTTGACGTCTACCAGCGGGTGCTTATAAAAGCATTTCAGACCATAGGTCACTACAGGAATTCTGTTGAACCATCTCTGAGGGACAGATTTACGAGATAGAATCCAGGGCCCCAACGCATCATCAATCATGTCCATTGTAAGAAGTGCCATTTACCGGATGACATAACAAGGCTGCTACTGTAACAGCTAAAGGAGCTTAACATGGTAAACAGGCACGCTTGAGTACTCGGCTTGTAAAATGAAGCAAGGCAAGTAGTAGGACCTGGTTTAAATTTGTGAAAAAGAAGTTCAAATCAATTTAAGATATATGACTTGTAGGCTTCTTTACGGCTCCTTTATGCATTTTCATTGTGTGAAATGAAAATTCACGCATTTCTTTAAGAATGGCAGGTTTCAAACAGAGCACTTTTAATGTATTTTTGTATGCTTTTCGTTCTACGCAAATTGGCCAGTAAACGGCCTATTTGATGTTATTGAAGTCGACACACCATATGCTACCATCAACGCCTCTCTACCTAGCTGAGACAACATTACCTCAGCTTTACACTTGATCTTGGTACCCGCAGAGGCTCCTTCAAAAGATCAAGTCTTTCATGGTGTTCACGTACTAATTGCTTTTAACGTGTAGCAAATGTGACATTAAATTCGTTAACGGCGATGATCATGCGGTCATGGCAATTAAACGGGACTATAGGTTGTGAATATGTTATCTACTTGGTCTTGTCGTTGTTTGAGGTATTCTATATCCATGCATCACTGACATGCACCAGATTGCTATCGTCAGTGGCAACTTCTCTCCTAGGTAGTATGGTGTGCTACATGTATATCAGCCTAAAAGTACTTGACTCATCTATGATGTTCCAGCTAACCCTCAATTCGATGTTCGTATTACAGCTGGCTGTGTCAGCTACAATGCAGTTCCATTGCCAACCGCTGTTCTACTGGGCCATACAGCCACACTTCACTGCAGCTTCCGTGACTTATCACCAGATGATGTTGTTAGCTGGGTCAAGTCACCTGGAAGAGCCATCACATCTGGCCGGAGAGTGGACCCAACGTACCCGCGCTTCCAGGTCATTCTGTAACAGAAAAATACTTTATTTACATTTATAATTTAGTGATAACACAATTCAGCGCGATCTGACATATCTATTTTCATCATGCGGTTGGATAAGCTGAGTCTTATCTTAGTCTCAAAACAAAATCCATTAACAACGCATTTACAAATAAGTGCTTCATAACTATCAACCTCTCAGGTGGTTGGTGACGTGCAGAAAGGAGAGTTTCATCTGAGAATTCAGAACGCTCGCCTGGAGGATAGAGGAGCTTACACGTGTAACATCTTCGGTCTTACGCCTAAAGAAGCAACATTGACTGTAGTAGGTAAGAAATATCTGACGCAACACTAAACGAGTCTGATGATGTCCCTTGGCTATCCCTGTGCATTTGTTTTTACATGGAATACACATTTCTTTCAGTATCAAATGTGTGATTTAAATGTATTTCTTCCAGTTCCAGTTCCCGAGCCACCCTCACTGAGAGGTGCAGAAGTACCAGTTCAGGCAGGGCAGCAGTTGGAGCTAAGCTGTGCCTCTTCTGGAGGCAATCCACTTCCTCAGCTTACCTGGTACAACGGGACGGAGGCATTCACAAGACAACATGCAAATCTGGAAGAACGCGAAGGTCAAGTCGAGCTTGGTCTTATCCTCCGGCGTCTAACTAAATGGGACAACGGTATGAACCTGACCTGCAGAGCCAGCCAACCATTTCCGGAGATCACGCCTGCTCAAGAAGCCTGGAGGGTTTTGCGGGTGCATTGTAAGTCGCATAGTAAACTCAATGCTGTGTAAGGAAATTTTTTAAGTAAACCTCCAAGTAGATCTAAAGCACTGCATTGAAAACGCCTTTGATAATCCATAATTACAATTTTCACATGCTGTCTTTGCATACATAGATCCTCCAAGTGTGACTATTCCTATTCCATCGGTTCGCGTCATAGAGGGAGACTCAGCTGATCTGAGGTGCCTGGTTGACAGCAATCCTCCTGCAAGCATCAGCTGGACAAGACCTGGCCACCCTGCATTACTCAGTGGCAACATCGGGTAATGATATTAGACGACAATGACATTGGTGCTGTAATGAAGCAAAATAGAAACGATATCAAATTACTATATACGATTTATTGAATCATAAAATGTTGCATCTTAATCATGTTCCTCAGGCAGAAGACATATCGAATTCCAAGCACTTCTCGTCAGGATGCAGGGACTTACCGATGCATGGCAGACAACGGCGTGCCCCCGTCAGGTTTAGGGACTGTGACTTTGGAGGTTCTCTGTACGTTTGAAACATTCACATTCATATACGTATCAAGATATCATTCCATTCTCTTAATCAACAGACCTGCCTATTAAAGCAGCTCGCAGAACACGTAAACCTTTCTGTAGATTGTCAGTTCGTTTTCGTATTACGTGTCTACTGTTGTAGTATGTCTGGTACAATATCAATGTGTTTGCGCCTTCTACTTGGAAGCCGTTGCAAAACACCTTAAACGGAATGGTTTTCACATACTCAATATGCAATAAAATCAGTAGAAAAATTACAATTCTAACACTAACCTCCAATACTTCGTTCCAAACAGACCCACCGTTGATCAACCCCTCTATGGACGACAAGGTCACCGCCCTGCAAGATGACGATGACTTCTCTCTGAACTGTCTAGTGGAGGGAAACCCAAAACCAGAAGTAACGTGGCGGCGGAAGAATACAAAATTGTACTGGGAAAACCCTTTGCGGTTCCACCGGGTTCGCTACGACGTGGAGGGGACGTATCAGTGCGTGGCAACAAGTGATGGATTTTCTGAGAAGACTAAGGACATTTTCATCGATGTTGTGGGTTAGTACTTCACGATTGCTTTTAAAAGCAAGCAAGCGCTGAGATACAGCCTTGAAATGACAAAGTCAGAAAAGTTGTAAAATAACATTATAACATTATCATCTATTACATTGATATCTATAATTTTAACCGAATGCAGATAGCCAATGACTGTGCGTTGAGGCTCATGACATGCATTTGCTACATTTTTCAAGGTAAACCCTTTCTTGAAGGAGAAGGTGACACGACGATGATATCTGCTCACACTGGGGAAACAGTGCGGCTTGGTTGTACTGTTACAGCTGACCCCTTGCCATCTCGTGTCGACTGGATATGGCGAAATAACTATGGGGTGGAGAGAGAGCTAGATAATGCTGATTCCCGCATCGTCACAACCAGAAGAAACCAAGAAATGACGTCGTCACTTACCATACCAAATGTGGCTATTAAGGATGGTGGAAACTACATCTGCGAGACAACCAACATGTTCGGTACTGCCAAACGAAATATACACTTAGAGATCAAAGGTAGTAGACGTATCCTCTTAGACCTGTATCATGCATACGATATTTACATTGTCGTTTATTCTGATTCTTAAAGATTGTAATGATTATTTAAGCTATAAACATTATATATGCGAATGGATATGATAATACACATTACATTTGTTCGACAGAATCCGTTCCGAAGCTTGTCATCATAATTTCTATCACGGCTGGCGTGGTGCTAGTGGCGACAGTTGCTGTGGTTATTCTATTCATCGCCAAGAAAAAGGGCTGGATATGCAAGTCCCACCTAGACGGTATGCTTTTCTGTTATGCTGGTCTGCAGTGATTATAGAATTATTGCTATTTGAATTGCAAAGGAAGTAACAGATGCTCAACTAACTAGTCAACTGTACAAGGTAGAGTGATTTTAGATTTCGTCAAAGAAATGTGTATTCAAGTTTAACAAAACCCACTTTTTTTTTTAGAATCGTTTGAGCTGTCAGCCTCCCGCCCGATGCCTCCCGTACCGAAGTACGTGTACAAGACCGGCACCATTGACTCCGGTGTGGAGGACCTACAGGAGCTGCAGGAGATGTACGGTACTCTCAAACCTCGTCCTCCTCCACGGATGGAGAGGAAATGGGAATCAGTTGGACTCTCCTACTCGGGTAAATATCTACTACTTTGATATTTTTCAACAACGCAATTTTCTTCACGATAAAGCGTAACCATACTCTTGTGCTTAACAATATTCTGAAACATTCCTTTGCTTCTCAGACACACAATCATCTTTCTTAAGATGTTGTTTTACATTTTTACAAACAATGCAGGACTAGTCCACTCTACGTCCCTTTCACCATATTCTGATGGGGAGCAGCAGCACCGACATGACGATGATCTCTTTGATCGTTAATGAACTTTTAACTGGTGGGCAGTTTATATAGACATTGATTAATGGTCTTATACCAATCCATGGTTACGCTACAATCCGTTTTACAAGAGCTCAAGAAGAACAAAGTAGTGATAAATTCTTGTTGCAATAATAGATGTTGCATGAATCGTTTTAGTTGAAATCGGCAGAAATAAGCAACATGATTTATTGAGGTGTATCAACTGTCGTTGTTAGCCTAAATATATACTTGCCAGTAAACCTGTCATCTTATACAGTCTATTTTTGTTAAATGGTTATATATGTTCCAGATCAGCGCTGAACAATATGTGTGCACAGTCATTGGAATAGCTCTGTATACCACAGTTAAACATCTGTAAAAAGGCAACAACTAATGGAAGCAAATGAAGAGAAAGAACAATCTGACTACTTTGACATGTTTCCCGGACAGTATGATGATCAGCATCCATTATCGGTGTCTATAAAGTGCTGTCAGCAGAGTAGGTATTAGATGTACATGTGTGAAATAATACAATCTTTGTGTATCAATGATAAAGCCGGTTACAATAAGTTATCTCCAGAGACTCTCAGTTTAGATCCTCTAGGTGTAGTGTTCAGAGCTGATGTACCCAGTTCAATTCTCTGCGTCGGTGATGTCATGTGAGGTCTTTGGTCCTGCTGCATGTAAGCTTCTTGAGTCCCATGACCTCAATGTCCGTGACAGTTTAGCTCGATTAGTTCACGTGGACTAGCTTAGGTGTGTCTTCGTCCCACTTAATCGAAGATCGGTGACCGTAAACCATGATTGCGAGTGTTTGTCCGGTTTCACCGGGTCTCTTACATTGTATCATGAAGATGATGTTCTTGAAGTGAGAAGCGCTATGAAATTCCTAAGGCTCGTTCCTCCTGTCGTATTTGAGCATATTAAGCACTTTCTTCCGCAAGGACACGAATTCGAAGGGATGCTTTTCGTGATGATCTTTGTCTCCTTCAAGACCGGCCGAATGCGGAGTCCCAGCGCAGTCATTTCCTTAACTACAGGAATTCTAAAATGATATCATCTGCAACACAACAAATAGATATATGTTAGGACTACACGTATGCCTCAATGTATTATTGCGCATTGTGAGAATTTGTGTATGTCCTATGCGAAATTGAAAGATGTGTCTTTTGGTGATTTAAAGTTAATGTAACAGACATCAATAGGCTATTGCGCTGATTTTGTAGTTGTTCATCATACAACGTAGATGTACAAACTAACATGGGGTCTCGTGGCATGTGTTCTCATGTCGATACTTGTAGTATATGATTGACATTTGGTATCGTGTCAATACTCAATATATATGTTAAAGAAATAAAGCCAATTATATACAAGGCGATTTTCGCTGTGCAATTGTCTCGTTGGTGTCCAGGTACTGTTCAAATTCCAATTTAAGATCTCCATGTGAGTGTAATTTGACGGAACAACATGAACATATTCATTCACGCAGACATAGCTAATAATGAAAATACTAATTCTAGAGAGATCCTCCAGATATTTACAGCTTTTATGTGTACAGAATTGAGACCATGATGCCTTCAAAAATCTCTACACCATGCTGAATCTACTACATTGACTGCATAATATTTGCTGCAGTACAAGTTGTAATCGCACGTGTCTTCACTGATAGAACCTTTCAGTATTGAAAATTAAGCTGTAGCCAAGCACAAATCAATTAAAAAAAACATGACTGACTGCTACCGTCAAGGCAATTTACATCTATGTCAATAACTACGAAACATAAATGTAATGTTCTGCAAAAGAAATTAATCTCATATACTCTGCCCATAAACTAAACCTTGTAGTTATCGTTATTCTCTTAAAAAAGGCCAAAAGCCTACGATAGGTTATCGACAAATACATGTATCTTAGCAAAATTTATCGTCTTCCTTTCTGGGTAAGATTTAAGATTTTCCTCTCTGACATATATGTAGCCTTCTGCAACTTCATAACATCATTGTTCCTGAAAGTTGTGCACCAAATCTTTACTAACTGACTTAGGCTATGCATTATGGATGACATAATGTAATTGGAACACATTACGTGGATCTTCCAGCCGAACTAATGTGTTCAGCTTTTCCCGAGGGCCGTGGAAGGCTTTCATTCAGGGCCTAGGTCTATGGGTGTGTGCGCACTGATACACACTGAATCAGTCAGTGAAATGCCAGACGAGACGCTTTCGTGCCTTTCTACTTATTTGAATGCCATATTGATGCGCCCAGAGACGATCTAGTTTTCCCCTATATGGTTTTTACAGCAGCTGTCACATCTAGACAGAGCCTGGATTTGACGCACCATATTGCCACCAAGCTTCTGGCCAGAGAGTAAAAATGGTACTTATTCACATGGACGTCTGTATGCTTACTGTAGCTGTGTTATTCACTCTTCTTCCTCAAGGTAAGTGCTGCTAATCAATATTTTCATTACTGGTTGCGACATCTTGATACAAGCTATACCACGGTTTTGTGTGTACGGGGTATCAGTAAATGTAGGTAAGGCGAAGTTCTCGTATCGATATCTCGTCTACATCATGTTTAGAACAACAGTCTTGGTCAAGAATCGGAATATGAAAAAAAGGGAGTCGTTTGTTTCTTGCATGGTCAAGAAATGGATTCTCCTTCATGAAAATTCAGCAGGGCATCGTTTATTTTCTAGCGGCCTGCTGTGTTGGAATTCTGTTGATCTATCGCTGTTATCAGACTCGTTGCGTCTTTGTGATAACTTGATCTAAATGTAGTACATCAGGTCACAGAGAATTCATGTTTCCCGTCGACTGATCAGACAAATAACATGAACCCTGCCCTGACGCTAATTATTCCGCCCCCTTTTACCCTTTGACCCTTCATTCCTGTCCCTTGTAAGAATAATCATGGCTTGACCTTCACGGTCACTGGTACGGTCACATCGTGACGGTGATGAGCTCTCTACCCTAATTGCGTGATGTTTGTCTGTGAAATAGACGGGAAACTTAGTTCTATTCTGAGCTTGCGAAGCTTGACCAAAACAATATCGCGTAATTACGTGCGAGGTTAATTATCATACGTTGTCTCTAATCATGGTACATAATTATTGATTATAGTAACGTTAAATATGTCAAGGCTTCATAATGGTGATATTTTTGGGACTTCATACCAGTTAACCACTGTCAAGCAAAGTCATCCTTCTCTTCATATCTTTGATTTATTATTCGTTAACTTTACCCGTTTATTGGAATTTGATACTTTTGATACTATTACATGCCATCTACTGTACAAATGTGTCAAATATTACTTAAATACCCACATTATTACATGCCCAAGGCACATTGAAATACAGAATGATGCATGCCTTATTTATGTCAAGCAGGCATGATGTTTATATGAGCACCGAAAAATAAAATACATCACTAACGGCTAAATGAATAGCAGGAACGTATGATTCACAAAGAATGAGACTGCCACTGTGTGTGAAATGAACCTGATTAGTGACCAAGCCTGAAAAGCGTTACAATATTTTGAGGAAATACTGTATGGTTATCTATTCAAAGCTTATATGGTATTAACAATGGTGTATGACCTAATTCTACCACCTCATCCTAGTCAATGCAGTCTTACACAACCGTTGGCGATGATACATTCACAACGAAAATTGGCTTGACGAGAACATGGAACAGTTCAGTGAACATGAAACTGACCCGGTCAATCCGAATGTTGCTAAGAGGTATTACGGGACCTCTGTTATCACCTGAATTACGGGCCGATCCATTGTAAGATATATAACAACACTGTGCGATCATCATTTGTGAGTCTGGCACTTACAACAATTCACCACATCATCTACACGCGTTGCCGGTCTGCAATTGACCTAACTGTTGCTATAATCAAACAGGACTGTTTAATCTCAATAACGCCATTAGTATTCCTTTTACGTGTGAAGACACTGACGCTTTGGAGCAAGGTTTGCTTATCTTTAGAATGTGTCCAAGGGCAAATACATCCTTTTACTAAAATTACCATTATAGCTTAGTCAAGATAAATGATACACCCAAAACGAAGAGAATCTTTATTCAATCAAACCACCGAAAAACAACCTTGTGCGTAGACCCTAGACGCTGTTTGACCGCCGATCATTCGTCCGATAATTCTATGGACATTGACTACGATTTGAGTTTTGAAACAATGTTACATGAAAACATAGGCTTGTCTACCTGTATATAGATAGGAAAGTATTCTTGATACTTTAATAGGCACTCCCGTTTGGCTCTGTGCAATCTCTGATATTTTCAGCTTCTCACTACGCACTCAGTTGTCGTCTACCAGGGGGTGCTTATAAAAGCATATCAAACCTCAGGTCACTACAGGAATCCTGTTGAACCATCTCTGAGGGCCAGATTTGCACGATAGAATCCAGAGCCCCAACGCATCATCAATCATGTCCATTGTACGAAGTGTCATTTACCGGAATCACATAAAAAGGCTGCTACTGTAACAGCTAAAGGAGCTAACAGGGGAAACAGGCATGCTTGAGTACTCGGCTTGTAAAATGAAGTAAGACAAGTAGTAAGACCTGGTTTAAATTAGTGAGATAGAAGTTCAAATCAATTTAAGATATGTGACTTGTAGGCTTCTTTAAGGCTCCTTTATGCATTTTCATTGTGTGAAATAATCAAAATTCACGCATTGTTTTAAGAATGGCAGGTTTCAAACAGAGTACTTTTAATATATTTTTTATGCCTTTCGTTCTGCGCAAATTGGCCAGTGAACGACCTATTTGATGTTTATTGAAGTCGACACACCATATGCTACCATCAACGCCTCTAGCTGAGACAACATTACCTCAGCTTTAAACTTGAGCTTGGTACACGCAGATGCTCCTTCAAAAGATTACGTCTTTCACAGTGTTCACGTTCTGATTGCTTTTAAAGTGTAGCAAATGTGACGTTAACGGCGGTGATCATGCGGTCATGACACTTTAACGGGACTATAGATTGTGAATATTTTATCTAATTGATCTTGTCGTTGCTTGAGGTATTTTCCATGCATCACTGACATTCATCAGATTGTTATCATCGCTAACAACTTTTCTCCTAGGTAGTATGGTGTGCTACCGGTGGGGAATAACTGTATTTCAATGGCATCACTGGTACGTGTATATTAGCCTAAAAGTACTTGACTCATCTATGATGTGCCAGCTAACCTTCATATCGATGTTTGTATTACAGCTGGTGGCGTCAGCTACAATGCTGTTCCATTGCCAACCGCTGTTCTACTGGGCCATACAGCTACACTTCACTGCAGCTTCCGTGACTTATCACCAGATGATGTTGTTAGCTGGGTCAAGTCACCTGGAAGAGCCATCGCATACGGAAGGAGAGTGGACCCAACTTACCAGCGCTACCAGGTCATTCTGTATTTGAAATTATATTTTACCCGTGTGATAACATGATGAAATAAAGCAGCGCAAGCTGACATGTCTATTGTTTAATCCTCCGGTTCGAATAGCTCAATGGCTGAAAAAAAATAACAAATCTGCCGTGGGTATTACCTTAGTCACAAACCCAATCAACTGAAGATGCCTTTATATATCATCAGATTGTTGGTGACGTGCACAAAGGAGAGTTTCATCTACGTATTCAGAACGCTCACTTGGAGGATGGAGGAGCATACACGTGTAACATCTTCGGCCTCACGCCTAAAGAAGCAACATTGACTGTAGTAGGTAAGAAGTATCTGGTACATTACTGTAGACGAATCTGATGATGTCTCTTGGCTTTCCCTGTGCATTTGTTTTTCCATGGAATACACATTTTGTCAGAAACAAAATTGTGATTGAAATGCATTTCTTCCAGTTCCAGTTCCCGAGCCACCTTCACTGAGAGGTGCAGAAGTACCAGGTCAGGCAGGACAGCAGCTTGAGCTAAGCTGTACCTCTTCAGGAGGCAATCCACTTCCTCAACTTTCCTGGTACAACGGGACAGAGGCATTCACAAGACAACATGCAAATCTGGAAGAACGAGAAGGTCAAGTAGAGCTTGGTCTCATCCTACGGCGTCTAACTAAATGGGATAACGGTATGAACCTGACCTGCAGAGCGAGCCAACCGATTCCGGAGATCACTTCTGCTCAGGAATCCTGGACGGTTTTGCGGGTGCATTGTAAGTCGCATGTTAAAGTCAATGCTGTGAAAGAACATTTTGTTTATGTAAACCTCCAAGTAGATCTAAAGCACTGCATTCAAAGCGCATTTGATAGTCCATAATTACAATTTTCACATGCTGTCTTTGCATACATAGATCCTCCAAGTGTGACTATTCCAATTCCATCAGTTCGTGTCATAGAGGGAGACTCAGCTGATCTGAGGTGCCTGGTTGACAGCAATCCTCCTGCAAGCATCAGCTGGATAAGACCTGGCCACCCTGCATTACTCAGTGGCAACATCGGGTAATGATACTAGACGACATTGACATTGGTGCTGTAATGAAGTAAAATAGAAACGATATCAAATCACTATAAATGGTTTATTGAATCGTAACAAAATGTTGCATCTTAATCATGTTCCTCAGGCAGAAGACATATCGAATTCCAAGCACTTCTCGTCAGGATGCAGGGACTTACCGATGCACGGCGGACAACGGTGTGCCCCCGTCAGGTTTAGGGACTGTGACTTTGGAGGTTCTCTGTACGTATGAAACATTCACATTCATATACGTATCAAGATATCATTCCATTCTCTTAATCAACAGACCTGCCTATTAAAGCAGTTCGTAGAACACGTAAACCTTTCTGTAGATTGTCAGTTCGTTTTCGTATTACGTGTCTACTGTTGTAGTATGTCTGGTACAATATCAATGTGTTTGCGCCTTCTACTTGGAAGCCGTTGCAAAACACATTAAACGGAATGGTTTTCACATACTCAATATGCAATAAAATCAGTAGAAAAATTACAATTCTAACACTAACCTCCAATACTTCGTTCCAAACAGACCCACCGTTGATCAACCCCTCTATGGACGACAAGGTCACCGCCCTGCAAGATGACGATGACTTCTCTCTGAACTGTCTAGTGGAGGGAAATCCAAAACCAGAAGTAACGTGGCGGCGGAAGAATACAAAATTGTACTGGGAAAACCCTTTGCGGTTCCACCGGGTTCGCTACGACGTGGAGGGGACGTACCAGTGCGTGGCAACAAGTGATGGATTTCCTGAGAAGACTAAGGACATTTTCATCGATGTTGTGGGTAAGTACTTCACGATTGCTTTTAAAAGCAAGCAAGCGCTGAGATACAGCCTTGAAATGACAAAGTCAGAAAAGTTGTAAAATAACATTATAACATTATCATCTATTACTTTGATATCTATAATTTTGACCGAATGCAGATAGCCAATGACTGTGCGTTGAGGCTCATGACATGCATTTGCTACATTTTTCAAGGTAAACCCTTTCTTGAAGGAGAAGGTGACACGACGATGATATCTGCTCACACTGGGGAAACAGTGCGGCTTGGTTGTACTGTTACAGCTGACCCTTTGCCATCTCGTGTCGACTGGAAATGGCGAAATAACTATGGGTTGGAGACAGAGCTAGACAATGCTGATTTCCGAATCGTCACAACCAGGAGAAACCAGGAAATGACGTCGTCTCTGAACATACCAAATGTGGCTGTTAAGGATGGAGGAAGCTACATCTGTGAGACAACCAACATGTTCGGTACTGCCAAACGAAATATACACTTAGAGATCAAAGGTAATAGACGTATCCTCTTAGACCTGTATCATGCATACGATATTTACATTGTCGTTTATTCTTATTTTCAAAGATTGCAATGATCAATAAAGCTATAAACATTATATATGCGAATGGATATGATAATACACATTACATTTGTTCGACAGAATCCGTTCCGAAGCTTGTCATCATAATTTCTATCACTGCTGGCGTGGCGCTAGTGGCGACAGTTGCTGTGGTTATTCTTTTCATCGCCAAGAAAAAGGGCTGGATATGCAAGTCCCACCTTGACGGTATTCTTTTCTGTTATGCTTGTCTGCAGTGAATATAGAAGTATTGCTTTCGGCATTGCAAAGGAAGTAACAGATACTCAATTAACTTAGGATTTATCTCAATGGACTTGAACAGCAAATTTATTTACATAATGACATGTGACAACCCATGCATGATATACAATGGAAAATATATCAAAGAATGTCTAGACGTAAGAAACTCCTCCTATGATTGTAAAATCCCATTGTCATCCCATACTACTACACCATATTGTATGAGATAGACTACTACACAATATTGTATTAGATAGATTGGTTAGCCTGTTAGAATGTTATCTATGTACCAGTGAATGCCATACTTTGTACCTTGTGCAATTGTTGTGCAATAAAGTTATCATTAACTAGTCAAATGTACAAGGTAGAGTGATTTGAGATTTCGCTAAAGAAATGTGTATTCTAGTCTTACTAAATCCACTTTTTTTTAAAGAATCGTTTGACCTGTCAGCCCCCCGCCCGATGCCTCCCGTACCGAAGTACGTGTACAAGACCGGCACCATTGACTCCGGTGTGGAGGACCTACAGGAGCTGCAGGAGATGTACGGTACTCTCAAACCTCGTCCTCCTCCACGGATGGAGAGGAAATGGGAGTCAGTTGGACTTTCCTACTCGGGTAAATATCTACTACTTTAATATTTTTCAACAACGCAAATTTCTTTACGATATTCGCGTAACCATATTCTTGTGCTTAACCATATTCTTAAACATTCCTTTGCTTCTCAGACACACAATCATTATATTTCTTAAGATGTTCTTTTACATTTTTACAAACAATGCAGGACTTGTCCACTCTACGTCCCTTCCACCGTGGTCTGATGGGGAGCAGCAGCACCGACATGACGATGATCTCTTTGATCGTTAATGCACTTTTAACTGGTGGGCAGTTTATATAGACATTGATTAATGGTCTAATACCAATCCATGGTTACGCTACAATCCGTTTTACAAGAACTCGAGAAGAACAAAGTAGTGATAAATTCTTGTTGCAATAATAGATGTTGCATGAATCGTTTTAGTTGAAATCGGCAGAAAAATACAACATGATTTATTGAGGTGTATCAACTGTCGTTGTTAGCATGAATATATACTTGCAAGTAAACCTGTCATCGTATACAGTCTATTTTTGTTAAGTGGATATATATGTTCCAGGTCAGCGCTGAACAATATGGGTGCACAGTCTTCGGAATAGCTCTGTATACTACAGTTAAACATCTGTAAAAAGGCAACAACTAATGGAAGCAAATGAAGAGAAAGAACAGGTTGATTAATTTGACATGTTACCCGGACAGTATGATGATCAGTATCCATTATCGGTGTCTATAAAGTGCTGTCAGCAGAGTAGGTATTAGATGTACATGTGTGAAATAATATGATCTCTGTGTATCAATGATAAAGCCGGTTACGATAAGTTATCTCCAGATAATCTTCTAGGTGTAGTGTTCAGAGCTGTTGTACCCAGTACAATTGTCTGCGTCGGTGATCTCATGTGAGGTCTTTGGTCCTGCTGTATGTAAGCTTCTTTAGTCCCATGACCTCAATGTCCGTGACAGTGTAGCTCGATTAGTTGACGTGGACTAGCTTAGGAGTGTCTTCGTCCCACTTAATCGAAGATCGGTGACCGTAAACCATGATTGCGAGTGTTTGTCCGGTTTCACCGGGTCTCTTACATTGTATCATGAAGATGATGTTCTTGAAGTGAAAAGCGCTATGAAATTCCTAAGGCTTGTTCCTCTTGTCGTATTTGAGCATATTAAGCACTTTCTTCCGCAAGGGCACGAAGGGATGCTTTTCGTGATGATGTTCGTCCCCTTCAAGACCGGCCGGTCATTTCCTTAACTACAGGAATTTTGAAATGATATCATCTGCAACACAACAAATAGATATATGTTGGGACTACACATATGCCTCAATGCATTATTGCGCATTGTGAGTATTGAGAGAATTTGTATGCGAAACTTAAAGATGTGTCTTTTGGTGATTTAAAGTTAATGTAACAGACATAAATAGGGTATTTCGCTGTTTTTATACTTGTTCATCATACAACGTAGATGTACAAACTAACATGGGGTCTCGTGGCATGTGTTCTCATGTCGATACTTGTAGTATATGATTGAAACTTGTTATCATGTCAATACTCCATATATATGTAAAAGAAATAAAGCCAATTATATACAAGGCGATTTTTGATGTGCAATTGTCTTGTTGGTGTCCAGGGACTGTTCAAATTCCAATTAAAGATTTACATGATATTACTGTGAGTGTAATTTGACGGAGCAACATGAGCATATTCATGCACGCAGACATAGCTAATAACAAAATACTTATTCTAGAGAGACCCTCCAGATATTTACAGCTTTTATGTGTACAAAGTTGAGACCATGATGCCTTCAAAAATCTCTACATCATGCTGTACTACATTGACTGCATAACATTTGCTGCAGTACAAGTTGTAATCGCACGTGTCCTCACTGACAGAAAACCTTTCAATATTGACAAGCTGTAGCCATGCACAAATCAATTTCAAAAAACATGACTGATTGTTAACGTCAAAGCATTTTTCTTCTATGTCAATGACTACGAAACATAGATGTAATGTTCTGCAAAAGAAATGAATCTCATATATTCTGCCCATAAAGCAAGAAACTGTAGTTATCGTTATTCTCCTAAAAAGGCCAAAAGCCTATGATAGGTTATCGATAATTTCATGTATCTTAGCAACATTAATCGTCTTCCTTTCTGGGTAAGATTTAAGATTTTCCTCTCTGACATATATGTAGCCTTCTGCAACTTCATGATCTCATTGATCCTGGAAGTTGTGCACCAAATCTTTACTAACTGACTTAGGCTATGCATTATGGATGACATAATGTATTTGGAACACATTACGTGGATCTTCCAGCCGAACTAATGTGTTCAGCTTTTCCCGAGGGCCGTGGAAGACTTTCATTAAGGGCCGACCTGGGTCTATGGGTGTGTGCGCACTGATACACATTGAGTCAGTCAGTGAAATGCCAGACGAGACGCTTTCATGCCTTTGTGCCCGGCCCCTAGAAATGCCATATTGATGCGCCTAGAGACGATCTAGTTTCCCCTATATGGTCTTTACCACTGTTGTCTTATCTAGACTAAGCCTGGCTTGGACTCGCCGGTTTGCCACAAAGCTGCTGGGCGTAGAATAAACAAGATGCTTCCTCGTAGGAACGTCTACATGCTTACTGTAGCTGGGTTATTCACTCTTCTTCCTCAAGGTAAGTGCTGCTAATCAATATTTTCATTACTGGTTGCGTCATCTTGATACCAGCTATACCACAATTTTGTCTGTACGGGGTATCAGTAAATGTAGGTAAGGCGTAGTTCTCATATTGATATCTCGTCTGCATCTTCTTTTTTAATGGAACAGCAGTTTAGCTTGGTCAAGACATGGATTCCATTATGTAAATTCAGCAGGACGTCGTTTGTTTTCTAGCAGCCTGCTGTGTTGGAGTTCTAGATCTGTTGATATATCTCTGTTATCAGACTCGTTGCGTCTTTGTGATAAATAGATCTAAATGAAGTACATCAAGTCATAGAGAATTCACGTTTCCCTTCGACTGATCAGACAAATAACATGACCCCTGCCCTGACGCTAATTATTCCACCCCCTTTTACCCTTTGACCCTTCATTCCTGTCCCTTGTAAGAATAATCATGGCTTGACCTTCACGGTCACTGGTAGAGTCCAATCGTGGAGGCGAGCTCACTACCCTAATTGTGAGTATGTTTGTCTGTGAAAAAGACGGGAAACTTAGTTCTATTCCGAGCTTGAGAAGAAAAGAATGTAGAAGACGGCTTGTTCACAACAAGTACGTGCTTGCTGATGTTACTGATGCATCCTGATTTTGTATTACCAAAACAATGTCGTATAATTACATGCGAGGTTAATTATTATACGTTGTCTCTCATCATGGTATTTTATCATTGATTATGATAACGTTGATAATGTCATCAAGGCCTCGTAATGGTGATATTTTTGGGACTTCATACAAGTTAACCACTTTCAAGCAAAGTTATCCTTCTCATCATATATTTGATTATTCATTAACTTTACCCGTTTATCAGTATTTGATACTATTGCATGCCATCTACACTGCAAATGTGTCAAATATTGCTTTAATACCTACATTATTACATGCCCAAGGCAAATTGAAATACAGAATGATGCATGCCTTATTTATGTAAAGCAGGCATAGTGCTTCTATGAGCGCTGAAAAAAATACATCACTAACGGCTTAATCAATAGCAGGAGCGTATGATTCACAAAGAATAAAACTGCCACTGCTGAAAATGAACATGACCTAGTGACTACAGCCTGAAAAGCGTTACAGTATTTTGTGTATACACTTTATGGTCATTTATTCAAAGCTTATATGACATTAGCAAAGGTGTATCGTGTATGACCTAATTCTACCACCTCATCCTAGTCAACGTAGTCTTACATAACCGTTGGCGATGATACATTCACAACGAAAATTGGCGTGACGAGAACATGCAACAGTTCATTGAACATGAAACTGACCCGGTCAATACAAATGTTGCTAAGAGGTATTACGGGACCTCTGTTATCACCTGCATTACAGACCGATCCATAATAAGATCTATAGTAAGACTGCGCGATCATAATCATTGAGTCTGCCTCTTATAACAATGCATCAGCTCATCTACACGCGCTGCCGGTCTGCAATTGACCTTACTGTTGCCAAATCAAACAGGACTGTTCGTTCTCAAAAACGCCATTAGTATTCCTTTAGGTGTGAAGACGCTAAAGCTTTGGAGCAAGGTTTATCAAGTCAACTTGTTAAGTCCAGTTACGTCTCCAGGAACGGGCTTACCTAGCTGTATATTGATATGAACGTTTTCTTGTTGGCTTAATAGCCACTCCTTTCCGGCTTAGTATAATCTTCAGCTTCTTATTACGTATTCCGTTTAAATCTACCTACGGGTACTCATAAAAGTATATCAAACCACAGGTCACTACAGGAATCCTGCTCACCAATCTCTGAGGACGTGATTTACACGGTAGAAACGTGCCCCCAAAAGCATCATCAATCATATCCATTGTAGAAATGACAACCTACCTGTTGACACAATGCAGCCGCTACAACTGAAGTAACTAAATGACTGAATAACAAAGTCCTTTATTCACAACCATATATCAAAAAAGGAATTGCAAATATGTTGTTGGAAATAAAGAACTGTTGTTACTCACTATATATTCGCAACATTTCAAATAATTGGGATTTAAGCCATGCTTTCAGTTTTCATGTGGGTCTCTTCAAATGTCTTTTTATATATCCTCCTTTCAGCGAACACCTGTCGGTAGATGGCCTATTTGATGTTTATTGAAGCAGACGCACCATCTGCTAGCATCAAAGCCTCTCTAGTAGCCGAAGCTGCATTATTGTCCGCTTTGACCTTGAGCTAGATAGATACAGTTGCTGCTGCAAATTATTGTCTTTTACAGTGTTCAAGTACTGAATGCTTTCAAAGTAGTATAATTCTTCGTATACCACAAAGACCGTATGGCCATGACACTCTAAAGGGGCTATAGATATTGAATACTCGTAGATAATCTAATCGGTCTTCTTTCCACATATCACTGAAATGTACATTTGTATTGGTGTATTTGATTATGTTGGTGGTATCGTTGCTACATGTTTATCAACCTTGAAGTAGCCTTCACTTCTTACAATATGCAAATCATATTATGCAAGCTACATTGTCTTACAGCTGCTGGTGTCAGCTACAATGCAGTTCCATTGCCAACCGCAGTTCTACAAGGCCACACAGCCACCCTGCACTGCAGCTTCCGTGACATGTCACAAGACGATGTCGTTAATTGGGCTAGGCTACCTGGCATAAAAGTCATTACATCTGGCCGAAGAGTGGACCCAACATACCCACGCTACCAGGTCATTCTGTATTTCAACATTTTATCGGTTATTACCAACGTAATAAGACATGATGTATATCTATTGCTTTATCGTGCGGTCAAAAGGGATCAATTAAAAGTCGAGAAATCTTACTGGTTCTTACGTGTACATTGATTTAGAAACACATCCATTTAAGAAAGTCTGTACATATTGGCTCAATACCTATCAATCTTTCAGGTTGTTGGTGACGTGGAGAAAGGAGAGTTCCATTTACGAATCCAGGATGCTCACCTAGAGGATGAAGGCGCTTACACTTGTAACATCTTCGGTCTTGAGCCAAAAGAAGCAAGATTAACTGTAGTAGGTAAGAAATATTTTGTGTGAATGTACTGTAGATGGTTCTCAATGATGTCTATTGGCTTTCTTTATTGATTCTTTTGATAGCATATAAAATATTTTCAAAAGGGTCAATAAAATGAATTTCATTTTAGTTCCAGTTCCCAAGCCCCCTACGCTGATAAGTGCAGAAGTACCGGGTAAGGCGGGGCAGCAGCTGGAGCTAAGCTGTACCTCTGCAGGAGGCAATCCGCTGCCTCAACTTACTTGGTACAACGGGACGGTAGCCTTCACTCAGCAGCATGTGAAGTTTGAAGAGCGTGACAGCCAAGTTGAGCTTGACCTCATCCTCCGGCGTCTGACCAAATGGGACAACGGTATGAATCTGACCTGCAGAGCGAGCCAACCGTTTCCGGAGATCACTTCTGCTCAGGAATCATGGACCGTTTTGCGAGTGCATTGTAAGTCGCATGTTAAAGTCTATCCTGTGAAGGAAGGAATTTGCTCCGGTTTGATATCAAAAGCACGTACTGCATTGATACATCTATGATAGCAACTTTTGATATATTCCTTTTTCTCCATAGATCCTCCAAGCGTTACCGTCCCAATTTCATCGGTTCGGGTCATAGAGGGCCATTCATCAGACCTGACGTGCCTAGTAGACAGCAATCCTCCTGCAACTGTCAGCTGGACAAGACCTGGCCACCCTACCTTACTTAATGGAAACATTGGGTAATGGCTTCAGACAACAAAGACGTTGCCTTTCCTTTAGTGATTGAAAACATTTTTATTAGTTCTGTAATTAAGCAAACGATATCAAATTATATGTTTAATTTCATCCTAACCTTGTTCCTCAGGCAGAGGACATTCCGAATCCCCAGCACTTTTCGTCAAGATGCAGGGACTTACCGATGCACGGCGGAAAACGGCGTGCCTCCATCAGGTGTGGGGACTGTGACTTTGGAGGTTCTCTGTACGTATGAAACATTCACGTTTTTCACACATATGTATTCAGATATCATTCCATTTTCTTCATCAGCAGAACCACCGATTAAAGCAGTTCGCAGTTTGAGTAAAGCTGTCTGTAGATTGTCAGTTTATTGTTCTATTACATGTCTACAGACAAGTATAATATGTCTGGTACAATATCAATATGTTGGTTCCTTTTACTGGGAAGTCGAGTTGTACGAAAATTAGATGAAACGAGATGATAAAATTACTGATAGGATCACAATTAACACTTATCCTCAATACTTGGTTCCAAACAGACCCACCGTTGATCAACCCCTCTATGGACGACAAGGTCACCGCCCTGCAAGATGACGATGACTTCTCTCTGAACTGTCTCGTGGAGGGAAACCCAAAACCAAAAGTAACGTGGCGGCGGAAGAATACAAAATTGTACTGGGAAAACCCACTCCGGTTCCACCGGGTGCGCTACGACGTGGAGGGGACGTATCAGTGCGTGGCAACAAGTGATGGATTTCCTGAGAAGGCTAAGGACATTTTCATCGATGTCGTTGGTTGGTTTCTTATCATTATTTATACAAGTAAGCTAGCCCTAATATGAAGCATCAAAATAGCAAATGAACACCACAAACAGTAGGGAAAAATTATTTGTAGCGCTGAACTTTACAAAGTATACCAGATATCTATTTGTTGCTGTGTATGGGAGGTATTTAATGGTTAGGATCTTCCCCTAGGAAAACCATACATGGAAGGAGAAGGCGACACGACGATGATATCAGCCGATATTGGAGAAACAGTACGGCTTGGATGTACTGTTACAGCGGACCCCTTGCCGTCTCGTGTCGAATGGATATGGCGAAACAACTATGGTCTGGAGACAGAGCTAGACAGTGCTGATGTCCGTATCGTCACAACCAGAAGAAATCAAGAAATGACATCGTCACTTACCATACCAAATGTGGCTGTTACGGATGGAGGAAGCTACATCTGCGAGACAACAAACATGTTCGGGTCTGCCAAGCGAAATATGCCATTAGAGATCAAAGCTACATTTACTAGAAATATCCCCTTAGAGGTATATCGTACGTATACAATACTTACATTGCAGTAAATAACGTTTGTTAGACATTTAGATCATGATTGAGGCAATATGGTCAATATGATATTAACCCTTTCGCATCTGCTCGACAGAATCCGTTCCGAAGCTTGTGCTCATAACGTCTATCACCGCTGGAGTGGTTCTACTAGCATCAGTCGCTGTGGTTATCCTATTTATCGCCAAGAAAAAGGGCTTCATATGCAAGTCCCACCTAAACGGTATGCTTTTGTATTACGCTTATCTGCAGCGATTATAAAAGTATTGCCTTAAAATTATGTTGTGCTTGCAAAGAAACTAACAGAGGCTTAAATAACTAGTCAATTATACAAAGTAGGGTAATTTGTAGTTATGCTAAAAAAATGTTTATTCTAGTCTGACAAAAGCCACTTCTTTTTTAGAATCGTTTGAACTGTCAGCCACCCGTCCGATGCCTCCCGTGCCAAAGTACGTGTACAAGACCGGCACCATTGACTCCGGTGTGGAGGACCTACAGGAGCTACAGGAGATGTACGGTACTCTCAAACCTCGTCCTCCTCCACGGATGGAGAAGAAATGGGAGTCAGTTGGACTTTCCTACTCGGGTAAATATATACTAATTTTACATTTTCGAATGATCGCACTTTTTTCGACAACACTTTAATCTTCTTATGCTCAACCATTTTCTTAAACATTCCTTTGCTGCTCAGCCACACACCTTTCTTGTTTGATATCTTCACAAACACAATGCAGGACTAGTCCACTCTACGTCCCTGCCACCTTACTCTGATGGGGAGCAGTAGTACGGAAAGTTACTCCTCGTCACTGCAGCTGCACCCGAAAGATGAAGAGGGCAGTTACTTCCATATGAACAGACATGGATGTTCTAGTAGAAAACATGATTACACCACTAAGAAAAGTCCAGGTGAAACTTTGGTACAAACATCTCCCTGTCGTCGTCAGCATCAACAAAATGTACACAACGTGATATCACCTCTTAGAATGTTTTGTATTTACCTTTGGTCGTTATCCTAAGTATGTACTTGTCAGTAAAACTGTTAAGCATGTCTGTAGATGTATATTTTTCAGGTTATGGCTGTTGATTATACCTTAAACATGCCAAATTGGCAAAAACTTTACATCCTATATCTGTACACGTACAATCGTGAAACACAAGTGTTGACTACTCTGATTGGCTGACCAAACACGCACGTGGATAGGAAAAGAAGTCCGGGGAGCTCGCCTGAAAGAATTATAATGACGTCAGTTATCCGCAGTTTGATCTGTAGAATAGGGTGCTAGGTGTGAAATGCTAGAGACTTTAAAACAACATGCGCAATATATATGTAAGGTCTACACGTATAATACAAGCTGTCCTTGCACGGCATCGGAGCATTGAGAGTATCTGTGTATGGCCAGTATAAAACTTGGAGATGTGCACTACGTATGATTTCAGATTATGTAACAAACAATGATAGATCACTGTGCTGTTTGGATAGCATTATTAGCTACGTATAGTGTAATATAAATAGATGAACATGGGGTCACATACCATGTGTTTTTAAGTCAATACTGGTAGCGGATGATGGATATGTTATATTTATGTTTTCATAACAATATTAGGATATACATATGTAAAAGAAATAAGCTAAGACGATTGATCGCCGATTACTGTTCCAATGATATCATTGAAACCGTAATATAATGTAAGATTAGGATGATCATGGACACTCATACAATGCATACGTGAGGTACTTGCCAAAGCCGATCCTGTATCCTGATGTTGTGTCCTCGTCAAAGATTAATACTGATGCAGTAATCAGAAGTTCGCAAGAGGTCGCCAATCTTTTAACTCAATACAATGTACATCGATTTTAGATACATCAATGATATATTCCACACCTTTTTCTTGATTCATTAGGATAAAATTTATAGCTTTCATAAGTAAAAGTCGATAACTGGTATTAATAACCAGCCAAATGTACTACAATCAAACATATATTTATTTTTCCGCTCATAGCCGAGAACCTTTTAGTAATCGTTATTTTCTGGATATAGGGCGGAATGTTATCGATAATATCATGTATCTAATAGTATGCAACATTAATCGCCTGCCTTTTTGGGTAAAATAACTATCTCTGACACATATGCAGCCTTCTGCAAGTTCGTGATCTGATTGTTACTGGAAGTTGTGCACCAAATCTTTGCTAACAGACTTAGGCTATGCATTATGGATGACATAATGTAATTGGAACACATTACTTGGATCTTCCAGCCGAACTAATGTGTTCAGCTTTCCCCGAGGGCCGTAGAAGGCTTTCATTAAGGGCCTGGGTCTATGGGTGTGTGCGCACTGATACACACTGAATCAGGCTGTGAAATGCCAGACGAGACTCTTGCATGGTCTTATTTCACGAGGAGCTGTATTGATTCGCTTCAAGAGGATAACATATCTCCGCATAGTCTTCTACAATAACACTGGACCTTGTGAATACTTCGTGCGATTAGTCGACGACGTACTGTTTGTAGGATGAAGAATAGGCTGACTTTTGGAAACGTTCTTACAGTGGTCGGTATATACACCCTCCTTCCACAAGGTATGTATCGATATTCACTATTTCTGTCACTCGTTATGAACAGATCTGTATATTTCACGTACGGCGCCATGTATACAGGATATTGACGGCATTTTACCCTCTTGAACAGGTTGCTACTTTTGCTTTAAGCACGTTCAAGTCAATTAAAAACATTAAAAATGATATTTGAAAAAATTTTAGCATGATATTTGATTTTTTAACTATGTACGTCACAATTCATTTTACGTACTGTATTCAAGATGCATTACGTCACCGTTTATCTAAATCTTTCCTTCGTCGAATTTGAATGGGGCAGTATAGTATATTCTCTGTCTCAGAGTCCATAAAGCATGTAAAATCATATTTGATAATATATAAAAAGGAAAGCTTCCCGCTGCTGTTTTCTGTACAATTGATTGGTAGAGCTTAGCCTTACATTCTATTCATGGAGTCACTTCATCAAAGACTAAATTGGCACTGCTGAATTGAATTTGAGTAAGATATATAGACTACAGTACGTATGAACATGTGTAAATTTTTCCCACATATTGTCAAAGTACCAAATTGATAATCACATAGCTTCTATAAGATCATATAAATAGTCGACGGACTGAAGTGGGTAAATCGAGAGAGTGATGCCTGCATCGTTCCATGACCCAATTCTATTGCCAAATATTCTGTCTCAGAGGTCCTTCGTTGCTTCCGGCAATAATAATTTTGCCTTGAAGATTGATTTGAGGCAAACGCTGAATCGTTCGTTGAGCATAAGAAAGACTCGGGCAAGGCAAATGTCCCAGTGAGCTACCAAAGGAGCTATCTGATCATCTGAATTATAGGCCAATCCATTATAAGACTTTCCGAATACATGGCAACACTGCGCGATCTTCGCCATTGAGTCTGATGTTAACAACAATCTATCAATGCCTCTGTGAGCACTACTGGCTCCTCTTTCAACCTGTATGTTGCTTTAATCAAGCAAGACGTTTTCAATAACACCATTAGTATTCCTTTAAGGCCTGAAGACGTGCAAGCCAGGAGGTTGCTGTTAGACGACTAGACGCCTAGTGAATGTCTGTATCAGCGGATTGTATCTGTGCACCAAATGACTTCAACGAGGTTTCAATTAGCGAATGATTAGCAATGGACGCCGGACAACGATTATTTCCGTACCTAATTTTGCACATGATACTATGGTATGCTTAAATATTGACTGTTTCTCTCTGACAGGACAATCTCTATCATCTTTGATTTTTTGTGTGCCCAGTCCATAAGGATTCAGCCGTGTGTATTTTTGAAAGCATATTGCACCACTATGTCACTATTAGCATTCTGGTCTGAGTTCTCTGAGGACAAGATATACACGATATAAGCGTTGTTCTCAATGCATCATCACTCATATGCACTTTATATTGATATTGCTGCTCTAGTTACCCGTCCACCTGGACGATGATAGTTGAAAGATACGGTCGTACAGCTGTAGAGTGTCGCGCAATATCGATTGAACTTTCAGAGGAAATGATCGATTCGAGAAGATTACTCAATAGCTTATCAAGTATTCTAAGAAACATACTAAGAAAAGGCAAGTTGAATTTTTCATTTTCAGCGCAGTGCAAGTCAAATCGCCTATGAGTGTCACGAGCCTAGATATATAGGTAGATAGCCAAGGTTACGTTAGTCTAAGTTTTAACCTTGAACACAATTTATGCTGATGTTTTTCCAAATGATGATGGTGTATCCGCAGAAAGGTTGCTTTTAGAGTGCATATATTGGGATATTAACTTAAAGCTTAATGATCCAGCGCTCGGTCTAATGGGCCCGCCAACGTACAATCTGACCACCAAAGGTTTCCTGTAGTTATCACTATTTGGTTGAAATTCACAACCATTACTTTTAGCGTGGAAATTTGGGAAATGCCCATTATTTTGATTGAAAGAACGTGTTTTGTGTTCATGTATGGTTGAATGTATGATGTGAAACTAACAACACTGTCTTTTTATCAAAGCTTGGGGTGTCGCCTTTGATGAGGTACCAGTGCCCACTGCTGCTCTTCTGGGACACACCGCTACTCTTCGCTGCAGCTTCCGCAGTTTGTCGCTAGATGATGTTGTCATTTGGAACGGACCACCAGATATGACAGCCATAACTTCTGGTCGGAGGGTTGATCCCAACTATCCACGTCACAAGGTCAATATGTGCATTCTATAGCCGTTAGAATGTAACAACACAGTGCATAGTGTAAACCTTGCATGTTCTAGTTTATAAACCTCTTGAATTCCTGTGTTGCTGGAAGACACTGACATGCGTACCTTCATTATTTGTTCACTGTTATCCTGTTAGGTTGTTGGAGACAGTCAGAAGGGAGAGTTTCATTTACAGATTCAAGACGTTCAACTAAAAGATGGGGGAGCTTACAAGTGCAACATCTTTGGTCTTTCTCCTAGAAGGGCAGCATTGACTGTAATAGGTAGGACATTCATCTTGAAATGCTAAGTTACAATTTCTGCTGCATTTTCGTATGTTATCAAATAAATTCATCTTCTCATTCACATCGTCCATTAATATGCATCATTGATATGACTTCATCTTTGATGCAGTCCCCTGGGTATTTCCCTGAAGCAACATAACCATGGCTTTAAAAGCAGCATTATTCATGAAAATCTACACACGAGAAATCAGAAATTCCAAAAATATAATGCTTGGAATGAATATATGCAGCCACAAATCCTTCTTGTTGACATTTCAACATATTTCAGTTCCAGTTCCTCAACCTCCGACACTGAGAGGTGCAGAAGTACCGGGTCAGGCGGGACAGCAGTTGGAGCTAAGCTGTACCTCTTCGGGAGGCAATCCACCGCCCCAGCTTACCTGGTACAACGGGACGGAGGCATTTCCAGAGCGGTACATGAGACAGCAACAGCGGGGAGACCGAGCTGAAGTTGACCTCGTTCTCAGACGTCTGACTAAATGGGATAACGGTATGAACCTGACCTGCAGAGCGAGCCAACCATTTCCAGGGATCACTTCTGCTCAGGATTCCTGGACGGTTTTGCAGGTGAATTGTAAGTCACCATCTGACTTTAACCAAACATATACATAGTGGATACCAACAACATCGTTGTCATAGCACACATCGATTTCTGCCATGTATGTCCCAGAAAACATTTGTTAAAAAAACGAATCCGTATGTAAGTATATTGTTCTGAGTGTAAAAAGAAATTCGAACAAGATTGATAATGATAATCCTCATCAAATTTTATCTCCTCCTGATAACACTTCAACAATTATAATCTTTCCATTTCAGACCCACCAAGTATAGCTGTTCCAACCACATCGGTCCGAGTCAAAGAAGGGGATCCTGCAGTTTTATCTTGTCTGGTTGACAGCAATCCTTTTGCAAGCATAACCTGGACAAAATCAGGCCGTCCCATTCCTGGTGGGGATATCGGGTAAGAATAGTAAAGAAGTAAAGCGATTGTATTGTGTTGATAATTGAGTATTTGTGCCATGAATTGATATATATCTACATTTCCAATTTTTCACAACAGGAAGGGTACTTTTCGAATTCCCAGTGCATCCCGCCAAGACGCAGGGATTTACCAATGTACAGCAGACAATGGCGTACTTCCTATTGCCGTGAAGACTGTCTCGTTGGATGTTCTATGTAAGTATAAGAAACGATCTACAAATGTGGGAATGAAACCCTATTTCCGAATGAGGATACTATTCTTTCAATAGATTGTAACCTTTTAGGTTACGAATGGCTTGCTTGACACATATTTCACACATACCGTTGCCGTAACGTCGATACATTAAGTACTCTGCTATTACCTCCACCCTGTTTTTTTCTTATATACTAGACGCACCATCGATTGACCAATCCATGGAGAAGAAGATTACCATTCAGCAGGGCAATGATGAGTTCTCATTAGAATGTCAAGCAAACGGTAATCCAGAACCGCGGGTAAAGTGGTGGCGGAAGGATACAAATTTGTACTGGGAAAACCCACTCCGTTTCCACCGGGTGCACTACGACATCGAGGGAACGTATCAGTGCGTCGCTATAAGCAATGGATTCCCCCAGAGCACCAAGAATGTGCGCATCGATGTCATAGGTAAGTGTTGCATGACAATTTAACTTAATCATAGATCATGCAATGCTCATTTTGCTCATCACAAGTGTCAACCTACACAATTGTCAATGTCAATAGCCATGTGTTAAAAACTTTCAACGTTTACTTTTTTATGATTATGACATTGCGCAGGAAAGCCATATCTTGATGGACAGGGCAACTCGGCTATGACAATTGCAGCTGTTGGAGAAACAGTTCGGATTGATTGTGCGGTGACTGCTGACCCTTTACCATCTAATGTAGAATGGATTTGGCGGAATAAGTACGGGATGGAAACTGAATTAGACAGTACCATAGCTCATATTCGTACAACAAGACGAAACCAGAAAATGACGTCGACCCTGACCATGCCGGATGTTGCTGTGAAGGATAGTGGAGACTATGTCTGTAAGGCAACTAACATGTTTGGATCTGTCATCCGAAATATTCACTTGGACATCGAAGGTACGATGACATTTCTTGTTAAAAATAGTATTTTTTATTCAACAAGCAGTGATAGTATAATCAGCATGTACATTTCATCTTTGTCTAAACGATAAAGAAAAGGACGACGTTTTCTCGAGAAATAGTACAATGGCTTTGTGAAGGTAACGAAGGTTGCATTAGCTAGCACTGATAATTTTGAGAATTTTTAGAACAACACTTGTTTCTACATATGAAACATCGTAAAACTGTGGTACCGTTTGCTACACAGAGTCTATTCCCAATGTTATCGTCATCACGTCCATCGCTGTCGGGACGATACTAGTGGTGACGGTGTCAGCAGTTCTGGTGATCATCGCCAAGAGAAAGGGATGGATATGCAAGTCTCACTTAGATGGTATGGTTGTGATTACGTTTGTAGCTTACCTATACGTACTTCGAAAGTACTTCTATTGCATCGTCTTAAAAAAATGAAGTGGACTATCAGTTTGTTACAATAATTTGCTTCGTACCCACGAAAGAGAGCATATGATGAAAATAATGAAAATAGACGCTTAACCTACAACACATATGCAAGAATCGCACTTCTGGCTAAGTAACAACCAAAAGAGCAGAATCAACATTGCATGATCCTCTTCATAGGAGCGTTATGTGTTGAAATTTTAATTGACCAAGTCTCTGTGCTTTTTAGACTCTATTGAGCTACCAGCCTCCCGCCCGATGCCTCCTGTACCGAAGTACGTGTACAAGACCGGCACCATTGACTCCGGTGTGGAGGACCTACAGGAGCTACAGGAGATGTACGGTACTCTCAAACCTCGTCCTCCTCCACGGATGGAGAAGAAATGGGAGTCAGTTGGGCTTTCCTATTCCGGTATATAGATATTTTACGTTTTATGTTATACATCTATTTTACTGTCTTCGAATAATTCTTAACTTGGAAGTATCCATGCAAAGAAACAAACAAAACTAACACACTGGGTTTACGATACAATCCATCTGGATCATATGGCTCAATCTTGCTTTAGTGGTCCCCACATGCAGTTCTAGATGCTTAATTATCATGATATTCTATGCATTGTTGATTTTGTCAGTCTTTCTCATTTCAGGGTTAGTCCAATCTACGTCTGTTCCACCCTACTCCGTGTAACACTAGCACCACTAACAGCCATCAGACAGGAAACAACTCCTGCCATTAGATAATCAAAGGGAAAAATAAGAAAATGATTATCAAAGACATGAAACAGATATTTCCAAGAAAAGGGTTTGATGTTGTCTAGACGTTACCAGACATTCAGATATACATCAGTCTAAGAAAACCCAACCATCAATTATTGCTGTCATCCTAATGACATACATGGATAATTTAGACCTGTGCGGTTTGAGGTATTGCCTGAAAGGGACTTCAAGTCATTTTTGGGGTCATTGTTTATATTTGAATGGAGCTGTTTGACGGCGAAATGCTTCGTTTGTCATTCATGTAATTTTCTCGAGCATGTTGATGATTTTTACTTGTCGCCCGAACAAAAGATGGGGCGTTTTCTCTCATGCATAATGTGGTCGTATTCCATGTTTACAAGTCAGTAGTAATGGTACGGTAAAGTCAAGAGAAAAGTTGTGTTATGCTAAAATTATAGATTTGTGATAGTTGCATATTCTTTGTAATCTAGGCTTCGACAAGTGGTATGATTGTGAGGTGATCGTGTGTAATCAAAGGTGCTACTGTATTTAAACAATTCGTAAGTCGGGCAGTTACTGTGCTATTTGATATCCACGTAACGTTCAAGCCGACGGAACACTTGATAGATAATTCTTACTCAATATGATGTAAATTGCCAATCATATGGAGGCGCCATGTTGATAATAATCACATGTGCCACTGTTTTGGTGATTAATGCCGTATATGTATACTAACATTACAAGTACACTGTATGTATGTATTAGCTATCTCTAACAAATAAAATGTTTGCAAACAGAATAAACTTCAATGCATACAGTTGTACAAAGAGTCATATCAGCATTCTGTAATCATCAAAGATCAATCATAAGTAGCCTGAGGAGGCATTCCATGCTTTATATAACAAAGTCTATCCGGGCATTATACCTTGGATATTTGGTGATGCAACACTCAGCTGGTCGCCAGATATCGTAGCTGTAACCAATACATATTGTACAGCCACATGCTGTGTGTCTTTTTGCTAATAACCCGAGATATCGTGAGATGAAGAAAAAATAGTTTTATCGAGAACGAGATAGGCATAAACAATCTACAGATACGCATGATTACTACAGATTCTTCTGTCTGTCTCTGCAGTTCTCGTGCAGATCGCTTGTGTCCTCGCCACCAGCAACTGTAAAGATATTCGCCTCAATAAGACCATGTATGAAAACAATATCAGTTGAAAGGCAGTATCCAAATATGAACAAACGCTGTCGTTCAAAATGCTTCCATCCTATAGACAAACGGTTTTATTTTAGTTGAGGACTATAAAGCAAATATTATCATCTTCCAAAATTGATAGTCATGAAAAAACAAAACTAAGTTACTGTTTGGTTAACGATAGGCAGGTTATCGATACCAGCATCTAAACAAATTATTTTGCCTTTGATATATAGACATACTACGTATTTCGATCCCCCGTGTGGACAAATTTGCAGCCTTCTGCAAGTCCATAATCTCATTGTTCCTTGAAGCTGTGAACCAAATCTTTACTAACTGACTTAGGCTTTGCATTATAATAATAATAATAATATCAGGTGTATTTGCAGCCAGTGCCACAGGCAGGTACCCAATGTGTAGGGTAATGAGGCTGTTTAACGTGTTCGAGGCACCTCCTCGAGCACGGGACCCCCGTTTTACGTCCCTCCCGGAAGACGATTTCGTGGAAAGCTTCGTGAGGCTACAGCAATCCGGACGTCCTTGGTTGGTCCCCCATCCAAGCACTGTCCGGACCGCGCGTTGCTTAACTTCCGAGATCGAGGGATCGGGTGTATCCAACGCGCCACGCGGCCGTAGCATTATGGATGACATAATGTAATTGGAACACATTACTTGGATCTTCCAGCCGAACTAATGTGTTCAGCTCACCCCGAGGGCCGTAGAAAGCTTTGGTTTAGAGCCTGGGTCTATGGGTGTGTGCGCACTGATACACACTGAAACTGGTTGTGAAATGCCGGTCGAGACCCCTGCATGGTCTTATTTCACGAAGCTCGAAGAGCTGTATTGATTCGCTTCAATAGGATAACAGGTTTCTGCGTAGTCTTCTACAGTAGGTGAGAACACTGGAACCGGTGAATACTTTGTGCGATTCCAGTTCATCGATCTACTTTCTGTGGGATGGAGAATATGCTGACTTTTAGAAACGTTTGTATGCTAACAGTGGTCGGTATATGCACCCTCCTTCCACAAGGTATATATTGATATTTACTGTTTCTGTCACTCGTTATGAAGAGATCTGTATGTTTCCATCGTACGGAGCTGGATGGGCAGGGAAATGACGCCATGCTACCCTCCTGAACATGTTTCCACGTTTGCTTCAAGCAAATTTATGTCAATATAAAATATTGAAAACTGATATTTGAAAAATTCGTCCATAGTCATGATTTTGTTTGATATGCACTACGTCGCTATTCACTTTACGTCGTGTCGTTTCATGATGCATTACGTCACCGTTTATCTGAATCCTTCCTTCTCCGGATTCGCCGATAATATAGAGTAGTATATTCTCTCTCTCAGAGCTCATACTGCATTTAAAATCATATCTAATAATATGTGAGAAGTAAAGCCTCCCTGTGCTGTTTTTGTGTTTCTACAATTGATTGGTAGAGCTTACCCTTACTAGACCCAGCCATAGGTAAGCTGTACATTCTACTCATGGAGTCACTTCATCAAAAACTAAATTGGCATTGCTGAATTGAATTTGAGTAAGAAATATAGACTGCAGTGCGTATGAAAATGCGTAAATTGTTCACACATATTGTCAAATGACAAGATTAATGATATATATATAGTTAGCTTATGTATAATCGACGGGCTGAAGTGGTAAATCGAGAAAGTGATGCATGTATCGTTCCATGACCCAATTCCATTACCAAATCTCCTGTCTCTGCGGTCCTTCTTTGCTACAGGCAGTAATAATTTCGCTTGGAAGATGGATTAGAGGAAAACGAAGAATCGTTCGCTGAGCACAAGAAAGACTCGGGCAAGGCAAATGTCACAGTGAGCTACCGAAGGAGCTATCTGATCATCTGAATTACAGGCCAATCCATTATAAGAGTTTCCGAATACATGGCAACACTACGCGATCTTCACCATTGAGTCTGATGTTAACAACAATCTATCAATGCCTCTGTGGGCGCTACTGGCTCCTCCATCAACCTGTATGTTGCTTTAATCAAGCAAGACGTTTTCAATAACACCATTAGTATTCCTTTAAGGCCTGAAGACGTGCAAGCCAGGATATTACATTTAGACGCCTAGTGAATGCCTGTATCTGTGCACCAAATTACTTCAGCGAGATTTTAATCAGTTAATGATTAGCAATGGACAACGATTGTTCCCGTGGCTATATTTGCACAACACAGTGCTGAACAGAACAAGTTGTTTATGAACACATACTTTTATTTTCAAAATATACGATGGTATGTGTGGATATGGATATTGACTGTTTCTTTTTGACATCAAAATCTCCAACATCTTTGATTTTTCAGTGCCTGGTCCATAATTAAGGATTCACTCGTGGCTGTTCGTGAAAGCAGTTTTTACTATCAGATCACTAACATTATTTTCCGGCATCTCTGAGGACAAGATTTACACGACAGAATAATTGATCTCGATGCATTATCAATCATGAGCTCTTAAGTTTTGACATTATTGTTCTCGTCAATTAGTGAGATAATGCAACAGACACCTCCTGGACGATGATATGCCTAAACTACAGTCGTATAGTTGCAGCGATTCACACATTAGCGATTAAACTTTTATGGTCAATCTAAAAGCCTGGCCAATGTGTGAATAATCATAAACAATATCTTATTTTCAGTCCAAGTCACATCACCCATAAGTGTCACGAGGCCCCGAATCTAGATGAATTATTCTTAGTGTTGACCTTGACCAAACTCAAGGTGGATGTTATTACAAATGACTGTGAACGTCGCTGCGCAAATATTGCTTTTAGAGTGCATGTTTTTGGATATCAAGCGTAATGATCCAGTTCTCATGACACTCTAATGGACCCGGTAAAGCACTACCTGCTCACCAAAGAAAGTCTATGCAACACGTTTTACTATTTTCAGTAAAGCAGCTGAGTATGGTCATTGATATTTGATCAGATTGCACAGCCATCATAGTCAGTCTTGGCAGGTTTTTAAATGCTTTCGTTTTTTATTTCAAATGGATATGGCTTTGAAGGGTAGATTTTTTCTTACAGTGACGCTAACGAGATGTCTGTTGATATGAGTACCCTTGCATGTTTCAAAATTGATATGTTTCTGCACGAAGTGTTGACAGCAAATCGAATGTATTGTGCGGTGCTAACAATACCTTCTACATATTTATTGAAGCTTGGAGTGTCAGCTATAATGAAGTTCCAGAGTCCACTGCGGTTCTTCTGGGACATTCGGTTACACTTCGCTGCAGTGTCCATGATATGTCGCCAGATGATGTTGTTGTTTGGAGTGGACCACCTGACATGGCAGCTATAACTTCTGGTCGGAGGGTTGAACCAAGTTACCCACGTCATCAGGTCGCGCTCTATTTTCTATTGATATTTCTTTTGAAATTAGCATGTACCAACACATAATACATGTGGAAAATTATGTAAAACATTGCCTTACATGACTGCATTATGTAACCGATATATATTTACGCCTAACCTCTTGGCAGATTGTATCCATGATTGTACCTTTATAGAAAGAATACCAGAAAATTTTATCAGTTGTTTGATAACTATATGATCATCTCAGGTTGTTGGTGACGTGCAGAAAGGGGAGTTTCATTTGTACATTCGGAGTGTTCGTTTGGAAGATGGAGGTGATTACAGGTGCAAAAACTTCGGTCTTTCTCCAAAGGAAGCAACATTGACCGTGATAGGTACGAAATACTTTGCACAAGTCCCATTACATAGAATTACCTGGCTTCTGTTTCCCTAATAAACAAATATGATTTAGATAAGTATTAGTTATTATAATTATGTGGTTGAAAAAAATGATAATCAAAAACGCATTTCAGCTCCAGTACTCCAGCCCCCTACGCTGAGAGGTGCAGAAGTACCAGGTCAGGCGGGACAGCAGCTGGAGCTCAGCTGTACCTCTTCAGGAGGAAATCCACCGCCTCAGCTTACCTGGTACAACGGGACGGAGGTATTTCCAGAGCGGTACATGAGACAGCAACAGCGGGGAGACCGAGTTGAAGTTGATCTCGTTCTCAGACGCCTGACCAAATGGGATAACGGTATGAACCTGACCTGCAGAGCGAGCCAACCATTTCCGAAGATCACTTCTGCTCAGGAATCCTGGACGGTTTTGCATCTGAATTGTAAGCTACCACCCAATTGTAACAGGAATATGTCGATTGTAACATGATATTAATGATACTTGGCTTCTACCACATTGACCCCTGTTTTTTTCGTAAAAAAATCATTGGTTTTCGTGAGTGTAAAAACGTAAGCCAGTTTTCATTAATGATAATCATCATCATAGCATTAGGTCTTTAAACCTTCAATAATTAGATATTTGATTACAGACCCTCCAAGTATATCTGTTCCAACCACATCGGTCCGAGTCAAAGAAGGAGAACCAGCAATTCTATCTTGTCTGGTTGACAGCAATCCTTTTGCGAGAATTACCTGGACGAAACATGGCCGTCCCATTCCCGATGTCGATATCGGGTAAGGATAGTAGAGACATGTAGCTATTGTACTGTAATAGACGTATAGCGATTGGGCGTGTGTGTGACTGTTTTCATTGTCGTGAATTGATATAGATTTATATTACATTACATTGCGCTACAGGAGGGTCACTTTCCGATTTCTCGGTGCATCTCGTAAAATTTACATTATTATGCACAGCAGGCAATGGCGTACTTACTATTGCTGTTTGAACCGTGTCGTTAGACGTTATATTATATTCACTAGGTATAACGACCCTTGTGATTTTGGGATCTCATGAAAATTACAGCTCCCATTTGCGCTACAGGAAGGGCACTTTCCGAATTCCCAGCGCATCTCGCCAAGACACAGGGATTTACCAATGTACAGCAGACAATGGCGTACTTCCCATAGCTGTGGACACTGTCTCTTTGGAAGTTTTATGTATGTATAAGTATACTTTAACATCTTTTGTACAAATAAAACACACTTATTACCGATTGGCTCTGAAACTTTGCTATAGACATCGACGCGTCTAACGTCGTAGATGTGAATTGCGGCTCCCTTGTTTGACACATATTAAACTCAAATATTCGCCGTACACATCTAAACGTTCAATACTTCTTCTTTGCATTCAACTCTGGTTTTCATATTTCACAGACCCACCTTTGATTGACCCCGCCATTGAGAAGAAGGTTACTGTTCAGCAAGGCAATGATGAGTTTACCCTGGAATGTTTGGTAGACGGGAACCCTACACCGCGAGTAAAATGGTGGCGGAAGGATACAAACTTGTACTGGGAAAACCCACTCCGGTTCCACCGGGTGCACTACGACATCGAGGGAACGTATCAGTGCGTCGCTATCAGCAATGGATTCCCCCAGAGCACCAAGGATGTACACATCGATGTCATGCGTTAGTTCCGTAGTTGGCTGAAGTTAGATCTTACGAGCATGCTAGTTTACACAGCAAAGTGTCAATAGTCCCACATGTATGTTCAAAACTTTTAACGTTTACTTGATGATCTTCGACAGGAAACCCATGTCTGGATGGCCAAGAGAACTCGGCGATGGTAACTGCAGGTGTTGGAGAAACAGTTCTGCTTGATTGTGCGGTGACTGCTGACCCTTTACCATCTGATGTTGAATGGATTTGGCGGAATAAGTACGGGATGGAAACTGAACTAGACAGTACCATAGCTCATATTCGTACAACCAGACGAAACCAGAAAATGACGTCGACCCTGACCATACCGGATGTTGCCGTGAAGGATAGTGGAGACTACGTCTGTAAGACAACTAACATGTTTGGATCTGTCATGCGAAATATTCACTTGGACATCGAAGGTACGGTGACGTTTCCTGTCAAATAGAATTTTGTTGCTTACCAAAGTAGTATTATCACTATCATCTATAGACATTTTATTCCTGAATAAATTTCTAGGAAAAGGACGCCATTTTCTCGCGATCAGTAGCATCGTAAAGGTCTGACCAAACTGAAAAAAATTATTCGCTTATTATAACATCTTCGTTTCTACAGACAAAACATGATTGTAAACTATAGTACCGTTTACTACACAGAGTCTATTCCCAATATCATCGTCATCACTTCCATTGCTGCCGGGGCGATACTAGTGGTGACAGTGGCAGCAGTTCTGGTGATCATCGCCAAGAGAAAGGGCTGGATATGCAAGTCTCACTTAGATGGTATGCTTGTGATCACCTTCACCTTTGCAGCGTATCTATACTTTCAAAGTACACATACAACGGAATTGTATTTTATTGTAGCGATAGAACTCATTCATACTTTGCTCCTACAATCATATGTTGCGCAGGCAAGAAAGAGCATGTGATTTCTTAACTAAAGGTCTTCAGAACTCGCAGATACACACAGTCAAAAACAAAAACAACTTTTATCGTCTTTATAGATAAAAAAAGGTTAATGTGTGTTCAGATTTCAATTGTTCAAGTCGCTGTGTTTTGCGGCAGACTCAATTGAGATCCCAGCCTCCCGACCGATGCCACCCGTGCCGAAGTACGTGTACAAGACCGGCACCATTGACTCCGGTGTGGAGGACCTACAGGAGCTACAGGAGATGTACGGTACTCTCAAACCTCGTCCTCCGCCACGGATGGAGAAGAAATGGGAGTCAGTTGGGCTTTCCTATTCCGGTATATAAGTATCTTACGTTTTCTGTCAAACATCTATTTTTTTATATATTCAAGTAATTCTTAACTTGGAAACAATCTAGGTTTAAGATACTATCCGTCTCGACCATGTAACTCAAACTGGCTGTTCAATCATGATGATATTCTATACATTGTTGATTTTGTCTCCTTGCAGGGTTGGTCCACTCTACGTCTGTCCCTCCCTACTCCGTGTAACAGCGCCACCATCTGCCAACAGACAGGCGGGTCAATACATCTCATTTTCAATATCGTATGTAACCCTAATCTAGAGGAAAAGGGATAATAATAAGTAATAATAATGAAACTAAGAATGAAGTCACGATGATGCACCTGCATTGAAATCAATACCTCACATTTAACCAAAACTGTGTCAAGAAAAATGCATTGTACTTTCCTGAAACAACAAAGACGGTTCTTGACTTAAAATGATGATGTACCTTAGATTATTTCCAGGAAAGAGGAGCGACGTTGTCTAGACGTTATCAGATATTCAGATATACATCAGTCTAGGAAAAGCCGACCATCAATCATTGCTGTCATCTTCATGACACATATTATATATAGTAATCAAAAACCTACATGGTTGGAAGTACTACTTTAAAGTCATTTTTAGTGTCATTGCTTCAATACATGACTGTGTTCATGCTTTATCCAATGAAGCTGCCTAACAGCCAAATTGTCTTGTAAACGTATTGTACCGCTGATATGCATGTTTGAAGCACGGTGATGTCTTTTACGTGTAGCCCGAATAAGAAATAGTTGGAATTTTCTATATGAAATGACAGTGTTAAAGTTTTACCATTTAAAAGATACGTCTTACTTGTCAAATGAAATGTTACGTCATGTCGACCATTGTGATCTCCATGTAACGTTGTAAATCCTACTCTTTATCGTGTAAAACATGTCTCTTATCATTATAACACCAATCACATGAACATGTGCTGTACTGTAAAGATAATTGGTGCCGTGATTTTTGAACTTTTAATTGACCTAATATTGCTAGTAATGTTATAAACTGCAATCGTGTATTGCCCAATAAGGGATGTTTTAACGGCTCCCTGTAATGTTTGCGAACAAAATAAACTTCAAATAGTATAGTACCGTAAATAGTCCTGTTATCATCCTGTCATTATTAATCAGAATGGTGAAGTATAGGGGGTACTCATGCTTCATTCAACAAGGTCGATACGGATTATCACCGAATGAATTGGTGCGTTTACCAGCTTGTCGCGAGAGGTCGCAATTTTAACCAGAGCCTTTATTTGCTTTCATTGTTGTCGTATTTGATGTTAATGGTGCGATTTTTATATTCAGCAGAATCTAATATTATTCAATAACCAAACATATAGATATAAAAAAAAACCAATGGGGTTAAAGACAGGACCATTACAACAGTTCCTTCACTGCTACCTGCAATTATGGTGAATATCGCTTGTGTCGTCATTGCCAGCAGATAATAGGGTTTCCTTTGCAATCAACCGTTTGCAAACAACATCTAAATTACCTCATCAGATAAGGAATAAACGCATGCAAACGCTTAACATGTTTTTCATACAGCATCAGTCAAATAGCATTAGTCAAATGATATTATAACCTTTCGTTGTTAATGTTCATAAACAAGCAACCTTGAGTTGCTTTTGGTATTTGGCAGTATTCAGATGGGTTATCAACGGCAGCATCTGACCAAAATCAGTGTTAATTTGGTAAATAATCTTTAGACAAGCTAAGTATTTCTGTTTCCAGCGCCGGGAAATTTGCAGCCTTCTGCAAGTTCATGATATCATTATCCCTGGAAGTTGTGCACCAAATCGTTACTAACTGACTTAGGCTATGCATTATGGATGACATAATGTAATTGGAACACATTACGTGGATCTTCCAGCCGAACTAATGTGTTCAGCTTTCCCCGAGGGCCGTAGAAGGCTTTCATTTAGGGCCTGGGTCTATGGGTGTGTGCGCACTGATACACACTGAATCAGTCGGTGAACTGTCAGATGAGACATTTCCTAGCCTGTTTGTACCATTGGGAGCTTCCTGCCTACGCATAGAACCTATGTCTTCACGCCCTGTAATGGTGATGGTAGCGACAAGCTGTAGGACAACACGATCTGCTGCATCACGACGTAGCAAGATGCCCTCATGTGTGAACGTTCGTCTTCTTTGTTTGGCTGTTTTATTCGCTCTTCATCCACAAGGTACGTGTTTTTGATCATAGATACGGTAACAACGTACTGTGCTTACAGTATTTATCACCTATTTCAAATGGATTTAGTAACGTGTTGTATTGCATCGTGCTGCTAACGGTAGAAGATATGTATGGAGGTAATTGATGAGCGATTGCCAAGAGAGATGTCTCGGACATTGGCCTCCAGCGATCGCCAACTACTTGACCATAAATATTGGCCTACTGTCTGACATAGAGGACAGGTACATGAGATGCCATTGTGGTCCGTCAGTTGTGTAAATCTCGCAATCCAAGCACCCATTCATTGTTTTTGCTATAATCGATATCGGTAATGTCAATGCATACAAGGCAACTATGTTTGGAAATGGATTGTATATGTTATTTTCGTTGCACTTAGTACAGTCGGACCGCATTAAGTAAAGGCGTCCATACAAAGTAAATCCAGCGCCAGTCGCTGACCTGCTTTTACATGTACTTCCTGGTGATCCATCATGCTGTACTTTGATGCATTATCCCGATGGGCTATGGTTATCATTTATTGTGACATTCATAACATTTCAGTATCTGTATCCCTCCTACTTGTTCCATAATTAGAGAGGTCCTATTTTCAAGGACGCAATTAGGATTCCTCTACTGCTACATTGGAAGACGTGTGTGTGGGGGTGTGTGAAATCATGTAGTCACCACAGTTCCATTAAAGTTGACCAATGAACATGAAAATTGCCAGGTTGGTTATACTAAAGAATCAACGAAACGACCAAGGTACTAGGTTAATGAATTTACGACGAGAAAATCTAAGGCAAAGATATGATCTGCATATAGCGCATTTATACGAATTTAATGATCCAAACTAGGATCTCCATTGCCTAGTTTCCTTAGACATGAAGTTCAGTTAAAGGCACTTTTTCTTCTTTTGAAGCGAAGGGTGCCAGCTATGACGCAGTTCCAGTACCAACCGCTGTTCTAGTGGGCGATACAACAACACTCAAGTGCAGTTTTCGTGGCCTGTCGCCAGAGGATATCATTACCTGGTCTGGGCCTTCTGGGACCATATCTGTCGGCCGTAGAGTGAGACAAGGTTACAAGCGTTTCAAGGTCATAGTCTTATGTTGTCAACACTTAATCATTAACCAAGGTAGCTAAGGATTTTTTATTTGATTTAAAGTAAGCTTTATACTTGAAAGTAGAATATGGATCAGATTATGTTGCTAGCATGCTGCGTCTGTCACAAGTACATAAACGACGTATTGTACTTTGCAGTTAGTCGGTCGCACACAAACGGGAGAGTATCATCTGCAAATACGAGAGGTCAAAATGGAGGATGAAGGGATGTACAGATGTGACAATCTTGATCTGACTCCCAAAGAAGCCAAGTTAACAGTTATAGGTAAGGTTATTTCGTATCTTCAAATTTTGTTTCTTGCCATATAAACAATTTGTGATTGACGTTTATCAATGAACTGGAACAGAAACATTACAACGGTTTAGCAGTACTTTGCCATAATGCTTTCAAATATCATGCCTCTCATAAATACGTCACTAGCTTACGTTCAGTTCCAGTTCCCCGCCCACCTTTACTGAGAGGTTTGGAGGTTCCACGTAAGGTGGGCCAACAGCTTGTGTTACGATGTCTATCTTCTGGAGGACACCCGCTACCAGAGCTGACATGGTTCAACGGCACTCGACCTTTCACTGGACATCAAATGATACGTCAGGGCGGCGAAGGTCAAGTAGAAGTTGAACTCGTTATTCCACAGCTGACAAAATGGGACAACGGTATGAACCTGACCTGTAGAGCCAGCCAACTATTTCCGGAGATCACTCCTGTGCAAGAGTCTTGGAGTATTCTACGCGTTCATTGTAAGTGAGTTATGTAAGAATTGAAAATGCATAGTTTTGATAAAGTGTTGGTATCGTTCTTACCCGTTTTTAGCAGCAGCATCTACTTTTTACAAAAAAGGAAGGCACGTTCATACACACCAGTGTGCACCATCCATAAAGAGCCTCCTAGCTACAATATGATGTATTTCAACATATAACACTTTGTCATTAATGCTGCGACAACCAAGCCAGAAAGTAAAATCAACTGCATGCTGTGTTTGCACTCTATTGCAGATGCTGCAGTGGTTTCAGTTCCTATTACAACAGTATCAGTCGTGGAGGGAGAGACAGCAATCTTAACCTGCCTAGTCGACAGCAGCCCTACTGCGAGCATCAGTTGGATAAAACTCGGTTATACTATTCCACTTGTGCAAGATATTAGGTGCGAAATACATTATGACTTGTCACTAATGCATTACTTTATTATCTATTCTAGCGATGATTGTGTGGAATCAATTCAAATTCTGTGTATCGATCGTTAATCTATTCCACGTTGCAGTATGCTTGCTAGCCAAGGGAAGTATCATATTCATCAAAGCTGAAAACAATCCTTACCTGTACGAATTTATCTTTTCTTCTATCCCAAGGAAGGAGACACTCCGAATCATTAATGCAACACGCTATGATCCTGGGATGTATCAGTGTTCGGCGGAGAATGGGATTTTACCCATAGGAGTGGGTACCGTCACTCTGGAAGTTTTCTGTAAGTGTTCTTTAATTATTATTATTACAATAGCGATACACATTGTCTCATAGTCACTCTGATTGTGTTCAAAAGATCCCAAGACTAGTGAAGTACAATCGATCAGTGAGCATATCTATCAAACAATCATCATGAATAATGATCATTGACGAAAACATATCTGCATAGGCAGAACTTTAAGCATCCAAAGGCCATATGCTTTTAGCTTGGATAATGAGTTAAATGTCAATAGATTGACTTGTTTGTTTTTAAAATCCCTAGTTACAATATGAAGGTGTGTCTCTTTTCCCCCGTCATTGTGTGACAATTTTTGATTTACAGACCCTCCCTTTATTAACCCATCAATGGAGAAGAAGGTCACGGTTCAACAAGGCAATGATGGCTTCTCTTTGGAATGTCTGGTGGACGGCAATCCAGAACCGCAAGTTAGGTGGCGGCGGAAGGATACAAATTTGTACTGGGAAAACCCACTACGGTTCCATCGGGTGAGCTATGGTGTAGAGGGGACATATCAATGTGTCGCCACCAGTGACGGATTTCCTCTGGAGTCTAATAAGGACACATTCATCGATGTAGTTGGTTAGTTTCCTATTACTGATTTGAAACAATAAATTGCCAGAAATAAACGCCGCATGCTTTCTATTTTGTTAATGATGCACGTCATGAGTATCAAGTATCATACAAGTATCATAGCAATAGGATACGATATCAAGATTATTGTAAATGATGTTATCAATGTAATATACATTACTGAACGTCTTTTGTTTATAGGAAAACCCTTAATGCGAACAAAAATAGGCTCATCGTCGATATCTGCCTTGGTTGGAGAAGCAGTTCGCATCAGTTGCACGGTTGCAGCCGATCCACTGCCGTCTAAAATAGACTGGATATGGAGAAATGATGATGGAGTAGAGAAGAAATTGTCAGCGAGTGTGCGCAGTAACATAGTTATCACTGAAGATGGCCAGGGGATGACATCAACACTGACCATACCTGACGTTACCGTTAAGGACAATGGGAACTACATCTGCACGGCATCGAACGTCTTCGGATCTGCCAGACGAAATATTCGTCTTGACATTTCAGGTAAGGATACTGCATTCTTTTCACAAATGCTAAAGATGTGTCATGTTTTCGTGGGTGGAATCTAAGAGTAGGACAAGTACATAGTATTACGTTTAGTATAGAATACTTACGCACAAGCAATATAGTGGGCATTTTCAAAGCATGATCCCTGTCCCTTTTTCTTCTAATAGAGTCCGTACCTAAGATGGTCATCATAACCTCCGTCACTGCTGGCGCAATATTACTAATGACAACTGCAGCTGTTACGGTGACCTTTGCAAAGAAAAGGGGCTGGATATGCAAGTCTCACATCGATGGTAAGGTCTGTTTCATGTCTAGATGGATGCACTTGGTCATAGCTTCATATCAGAATTTGTATTGATACACGTAATACGTTAGCCCGTCATTACCTGCAACAAAATAACTTGGTCAATCATCTTAATGTATCCGGGTATGTGATGTTTTCAGAACCTTTCCGAGTCCCAGCCTCCCGCCCGATGCCTCTCGTGCCGAAGTACGTGTACAAGACTGGCACCATTGACTCCGGTGTGGAGGACCTACAGGAGCTACAGGAGATGTACGGTACTCTCAAACCTCGTCCTCCTCCACGGATGGACACGGGGTGGACATCGGCAGGACTCCCCAACGCTGGTAAACTACGCAACGCTGGTAAACTACGTTATTAGTTGACTTGACTTACTTGACTTAGACCACAGCAAGTAAATTTTATGGATGACATCCTCCGCAGACTCCAAAATTAATGAGATAGGGCGAAAAAAAACAAGGCGGGCCAAGAAAAACAAGATTCCTATATTTTCAAATTTTGAGATCATAAGTCTTGTTAAACAAGAATTGAGGCGACGAAATATGATATCATGACCAACAGGTCTTTTATTCCTGTATTCAACCAATGAGGTTTCATATATAATGTAAAACCTCCTTTATTTAATGTACACATGTCCTTGTAGATATGTAATAATTACATATCTATACATCTCAATAGACTAAAACAAATGAAGAAAAGAGCTTGTTGTACCATCATCTGAAGCAACTACACTGGGAATTTATATGCGATGAAACACCTTGTGTATACAGCTCTATTAACTAGACCCCCCGCCCCCCCCCCCCCAATTATCTTTATAATGTCCTTGCTAGAACAAATGCAGAAAACAGCTTGTTATTATACCATCATGGGCAGGAACTACACTGGGTATTCATATGCAATGAAACACCTTAGACTGTCAACATTTAACTGTTCTTGAAGATGTGTATACAGCTCAATTAACTAGAACAAACGCAGAAAACAGCTTGTCATACCATCATGGGTAGAAACTACACTGTGTACTCATATGCAATGAAACACCTTAGACTGTCAACGTTTACAACATATTTGCCAATTTTTGGCATGTTGACCACCGTCGGAGGGCAATGAAATTTCTTGTTTTTTTATTTCGAAATCAGGCAATAATTAATGAGCGTGCTGATGTCATCCATAAAAATTACTTGCTGTGGCCTTATGTCGAGTGCCAGTCTTCCTCCGCCACTCGAACCACTCTGCCAGCCCAGAAACGCCTGTCCTCCATTGCCCTCTCCAGAGACTCCGAGGGTAGGCCTGTGTCCTTCTGTAGTACATCCATGTAAGTGAGAGGCTGCCTTCCTAGCTTTCTCTTCCCGTGCAGGGGTACCCAGAGCACCAGGCTGGACACCACTTCCTTGCTGTTCCTGAAGCAGTGCCCAGCAAACCTGAGTCGCCTATTTCTCACTTTCTGGGATATACTCGGGAGTCCGGCATAAAGCTCTTTGTTCGTACAATGCCTATCCCATTTGATGTTGTGGACCCGCCGTAGCATTAGTTAAGGCTGTTTTTATCCCACTAACGCCAAACTAATAGCAGATCAAACAGGGTGCAAACGGGACTTCATGCAATATTCACTCACTCAATAATAGTGGCATCATAATCTTCTTAAAAGTGGCACTCTGTAAGATTCCATCTTACAGTTTAAAAGTTGATGGATAGATAACCATGCAGCTTTTTTTTCGTCTATTTTACTCAGGATTAGTCCACTCCACGTCCCTTCCTCCGTACCCAACAGACGAGTGGGCCCGTCGTTACGGATCCGGAGCTGCTGATTGGAATGTTTCACCTGTCACAGTTCAGGTAGGCCAGTTTCTAAGCACATGTGTAAATGGAATCAGCTTGCAGTGTCAAGGTTTAACTGTAGTTCCTGAATAAACAGTCTATACTTTCTATTCGGTCCATAGTTAGTCTGGAGATACATTCTTACGTTGCCTTCTGTATTGCAACATTAAAAAACCATTTAAGTGTAAAATATGGATTTGGTACTTGATAAACCCCCCCTATACTTCTCCCACGACTTAACTCTCATGACTGTTTTTTTTCTAGTCTGTTGCCGTTGGTTCTGTGGCCTCTGAAGTTTACGAATAAGGACGATGAAGGTGTTGCTATGCAGCTTTAGAATGACGATGGATGAGTGTGGATGGTCTCTCATGATGTTGTTCACAAAACTAGCTAGGAAATGCATGACAGGCTTTGTCGTTGACGTAGCTTTCACTCTATTGTATAATATTGACGTAGCTTTCACTCTATTGTAGAATATTGATGTTAGGATGCTAGAAGACGTTGTTTGGAAGCTAGTTCCAACTGAATGTTAATTAAAGAAGTCAACAAATATCTAGCTAGATGTAGATTATTAAACACTAACTTGCACATATACTCGTATCCAATGCAAAAAGAAGTCCTACATCGTACGATGGCGTGGAGGTGTGTGTTATGGCGTTCATTTGTGACTATGAAATAAGACCTAAATATGTGACTAATAAAAACGCATGAATAAGTTTCATATACATCTTATACATATGTCGCCTCAGTCTGCATCTTGATGTGAAGTGTATGATAAGCCAAATATTACAGGATACCTAGCAGTGACACATTATAAGACCACTAACTGCGTAGTGAAATGAGCTAATGTCTATGGTAAGTTTTGACGGTTGTCTACTAGATAACCTGTATTTAATGAACATTGAAGGTCTTCGTAATGTTCTCTTATTAAAATGTGTGATTCCACTTGATCTCATAAATGTAAAGTAATGTGTATGTTATTATCCTCTATGATAAGTCATGGCCTATCTTATCATATCATGAAATGCTGTATGTAGACAAATTGATATATCACAGCCATAACGTTTCTGATCTACCAATTTCTGACATTTCCAAACGAGAAGCATGGAGTTTAGATCGAGCGATATGTCTAATGAAAATGTGTAAAAGCCATGTATTTGACACCTTTGCCTCTTTGTATGCACTGCCTAATGTAGTGTGACTACTGTAATAAATAATGCTTATCGATGGTCAAAAGCGATATCTCATAAATATCGTATATGAAACTCACTTCCATTCTAGGTTATAAACCACATGGTACAATGTCCTGGCTCTTGCACGAAGACCTGAATTGTATAGAAAATGTTTGTTTCATTACTTTCTATGTGCTAAGCCTCTCCACTAAAGTTTTGAAAATCAATTCGCACATATTTCCGTCATTCCTTACTAACTACCAACCAAGTCACATTCAAGTAGCATATTCTTATGGGAAAGCCAAGCCTGTAGTATTGACAGTATCCGCAAGTGTCCTCACTGCACACTGCTATCCGTAAAACTTATTCAAACTAAGGCAGCTGCTAAATAAAAGCATTTCTATGACCTCATTTAAAGACGAACAAGCCATACATTTCTCGTGGATTACCAAATCATTCACTATCTTGAAAATGATAAACATTTTCGAGTAAATATAGCTTCAAAATGCGCGCTATCAAATTCCTGAAACATATGGCATTTATTGCTTTCTAAATATTTGCTGATAGCTTATCAATGACATCATCTAAACAACCATTACCTTCTTATTAGGGTGGGTATTTCAATGCTTAACACAAATATATTTTGCAGCCTTCTGGAAGGGTCATGATCTTATTGTTCCTGGCAGTTGTGCACCAAATCTTTACTAACTGACTTAGGCTATGTATTATGGATGACATATGTAATGGTAATGTAATTGGAACACATTACGTGGATCTTCCAGCCGAACTAATGTGTTCAGCTTTCCCCGAGGGCCGTAGAAGGCTTTCATTAAGGGCCTGGGTCTATGGGTGTGTGCGCACTGATACACACTGAACCAGGCTGTGAACTGCCGGATGAGTCACTTCATAGCCTTTTTGTACCATAGACAGCGTACCATAGACAGGATCCTGGCTACGCCCATATTTTTGTGATGGCTGCGTCTGATCATGACTGTACGGCCGTAGAATCCGTGGTGTTGAGACGTAAGAAGATGCCCTCATGTGCGAACGTTCGTCTTCTTTGCTTGACTGTTTTATTCATTCTTTACTCACAAGGTACGTATTGTTGATCATTAATATAAAAACAAGCTATTATATTTACAATCTTTATTACCTCATACTAATGCATTTAGCAACATGTTCAGGAGCAACTATGGTAAGCATATAGAAATGTGCTGTATTGCATTGTGCTACTGACAGTAGTAGGTATCTATGAAGGTAATTGATGAGCAATTGCCCCCAAAAAATGTCTCAGAAATTGGCATTTGCTATCGCCAATTACTTCACTATAGATATTTGCCTACTGTCTGACATAGGGGGAGGGGGGCAGGAGATGTCACTGTGGCCAGCGTAAAGCTTGTGCCCCGAGCTTTGCATAATGAACGCCCGCACAAAGTTTACAGCATATGATAAAGAAATCTAAGTACGTGCAATTATTTTTGATGCAATTATTTTGAAAAATGTGTAGTGAAGCATGTAAACAACGTAAATCTAGCATCAGTCACTGACCTGTTTTTAGTTCAACAATTAATTCCTGACGATCCATCATGTTATATATCCCGATGTGTTATAGTTATCATTTATTGTGACATTTGTAACATTTCTGTATTCTTTCCATGTTTGTTTGTTTTTAATTAAAGAGGCTATGTTTTCAAGGACGCTATTATTATTCCTATACTGTTCAATGGCATGGGTGCAAGCAAGTCTTTGTGTAGTCTCCCCGCTTTAAAGTTCACTCATTGTAACGCTTGGAACCTTTTTAGAACAAACCATTTATACATCAGAATACGTCGATGCAAACGCTACGTCAAGAATTTACACCAAATCGTGACGTAGACGCACACTCAAATGCCTTAGGATCAATCCACTAACCTAAACTTACGATGAGTTAAATCCAGGGCTTGAAGGAAATTCACGGTATGAATATTATTTGCATCCATGCATATATAATGATCCCAAAACATTGAAACTTCATGGTCAATTTTTATGTTACCTTGCAAATGAATTAGGATAACGGAATAAAATTTTGTTTGCAGCAAACGGTGCCAGCTATGAGGCAGTTCCGATGCCAACCGCTGTTCTAGTGGGCGATACAACAACCCTCCAGTGCAGTTTTCGTGACCTGTCGCCAGAGGATATCATCACCTGGTCTGGGCCCTTAGGAACCATATCTTTCGGCCGGAGGGTGGGGCAAATTCACAAGCGTTACAAGGTGTGAGAACGTAACCTTTTTTCAATTGCTTTTTTCATATCTTTTTAGAATTTGTTTTGGTTACCTTTGATTTGCAGGTCAACATAGGGCATAATTCTTATGTTCATGTTGCGTTTGAAACAAAAGAGTGCATGAACGAAGTAAGTTCTTTTGCAGTTGGTTGGTGACACACAGAAAGGGGAGTATCACCTACAGATAAGAGAGGCGAAGATGGAGGATGAAGGCATATACAGATGTGCCAATCTTGATCTGCCTTATAAAGAAGCCAGGTTGACGGTGGTAGGTAAGTGTATACAATACAAGGCGGTTTAATATACTCCAATTCTAGTTTTCTTCCGGGTGAACATCTTATTAATGCCATCCATCAATAAATCAAACTGAAACATTTTACCGGTTCAAAAAGACTTTGCTACGTTGTAAAATACCATCATCATCATCATCCATTGGTCTCTGCATCTGCAGTCGTTAAAACGTCCTGCAGCTGCGTTCAGCTGTATAATACCATACCTCTCATTAGCTTGCGTCTTCAGTTCCAGTTCCCCACCCCCCGAAACTGAGAGGTTTGGAGCTTCCCAGCGAGGTGGGCCAAGAGCTAGTGTTACGATGTCTATCTTCTGGAGGACACCCACTACCAGAGCTGACATGGTTCAACGGAACTCAAGCTTTCACTGGACAGCAAGTGAGACGTCAGGAGAGCGAAAGCCAAATTGAAGTTGAACTTATTATTCCACAGCTGACCAAATGGGACAACGGTATGAACCTGACCTGCAAAACCAGTCAGGCATTCCCGAAGATTACGGCTGTGCAAGAGTCCTGGAATATTCTATGGGTCCATTGTAAGTGATTTTTGTGAGAATGCATAGTTTTGATTTAATACGATGTTATAGTTATTTTTACCTACCATACCGTCTATATTTTACTAGATAGGAAGGCTCACAAATGTGCGGGGCTGCACATTGTCCAGTTTCTATAAATCTTCGGCCCATTTGCCACAATTACTAAATGCATATCAACTCAACTGTCGATATTCGTTAACTTTGAAACAGCTACATGAGAATGTAACATCGATTTCTCATCGCAGATGCTCCAGTGGTATCAGTTCCCATTTCATCGGTGTCCGTCGTAGAAGGAGAGCCAGCAATCTTGACCTGCCTAGTCGACAGCAGCCCAACTTCGAGCATCAGTTGGATAAAACTTGGCCATCAGATGTCACTTTTACATGACGTCAGGTGCAAAAGAAAATAATTATATGTATATTTCCAGCAATACCTTTCTATATTCACTTCAAAGATAGTTGTGTGAACTAAGTTAAATTCTGCATATCGGTACTCTATTTTACGATGCAGTATGCTAACGGAAGTATTGCATTTATCAAAGCCGTAAACAATCCTCACATGTATCATTTTCAATCCCAAGGAAGCAGACACTCCACATCACAAAAACAACACGTCAAGATGCTGGGATGTATCAGTGTTCGGCAGAGAATGGGATCTTACCCATAGGTGTGGGTACAGTCACTTTGGAAGTTCTTTGTAAGTGTTCTATAATGTACTGTTAGAATAATGATAATAGGCATAGTCGTTATTATAAATGTGCTCCAAAGATCCCAAGAACAGCAATGTGCACTGGATTGCGTCGACCACTGAGTTTTACTCTCTTCACAATTCTCTTCGACTGTAATCATTGACTAATAGATATTTGCATAGGCAGAAATTGAAACATCCAAATTTCATATGATTTTAGTAAAGATAATGTTTGTCATTAGATTAGATTGTTTTTTACAATCACTATCAACTTTTCTAAAAACATGTGTCATTCTCGTCGTTATGCAACTCTTACTGATCTACAGACCCTCCGTTAATTGATCCATCAATGGAGAAGAGAGTCACCGTTCAGCAAGGCAATGATGGCTTCTCTTTGGAATGTCTGGTGGACGGTAATCCAGAACCGAGAGTGAGGTGGCGGCGGAAGGATACAAATTTGTACTGGGAAAACCCACTACGGTTCCATCGTGTGAGCTATGATGTGGAGGGGACGTATCAATGTGTCGCCACAAGTAATGGGTTTCCTCTGAAGGCAAAAGACACCTTCATCGATGTAGTTGGTTAGTTTCTTATAACTTTTTTAAATCAATAAGTTGCCTTATTGATACAACTATGCAGATTATTGGAAATTTCTTATAAATACAATCAACCTTATTGACCATATTTTGTTTATAGGGAAGCCCTTGCTAACGAGGAAAATAGGCTCATCGACTATATCTGCCGTGGTTGGAGAAGCAGTTCGCATCAGTTGTACGGTTGCAGCCGATCCACTGCCATCTAAAATTGACTGGATTTTGAGAAATGATGACGGAGTAGAGAAGGAGTTGTCCGCTAGTGTAAGCAGTAACATTGTTACCACTAACGGCCAAGGAATGACATCAACACTGACCATACCTGATGTCACTGTGAAGGATAGTGGGAACTACATCTGCATGGCATCGAACGTTTTCGGATCTGCCAGACGAAATACTCGTCTTGACATTACAGGTAATAATTCAGCACTCTTTTCACAACAAATCTACAGATATGTTATTTAAAGGTGTCCAATCTTAGAAAAAGATTTATATTGTATGTGTATATGACAAACTTCATTTTCAAGCTAATAACAGTATTCTCTAGATTTTTCTTCTTTTTTTCCTAACAGGGTCCTTACCTAAGATAATCATCATAACGTCTGTCACTGCTGGCGCCATCTTATTGGTGACAACTGCAGCCGTTCTGGTGCTCTTTGCAAAGAAAAGGGGATGGATATGCAAGTCTCACATTGATGGTAAGGTCTTTTCATATTTGGGTGGCTGCATTTGGCCCTGGGTACGTATCTGTATTTATGACTTATGACATGTTTGTAACCATCTGATGTTTTTAGAACCTTATCGAGTCCCGGAATCCCGCCCGATGCCCCCTGTACCGAAGTACGTGTACAAGACAGGCACCTTTGACTCCGGTGTGGAGGATCTACAGGAGCTACAGGAGATGTACGGTACTCTCAAACCTCGTCCTCCTCCACGGATGGACACGGGGTGGAAATCGGAAGAAGGCCTCAACGCAGGTAAACTTTTTCGTCGAGGTGTCGTTTCATTTTAATAACGTAAGACTAATTAGATCATACAGATTGCCAACTAACTTACTCGATACTTTCAAGTTGCACAGAAATGCAATTTAAAAGTTAATGAATACTATATGTAACTATAAAGTCGTTTTTTGTTTTTTTTCTCAGGATTAGCCAACTCATCGTCTCTTCCTCCGTACCCCACTGAGGAGTGGTCCCGTCGTTACGGAGCTGCAAATTGGAATGTTTCACCTATCACAGTTCAGGTAGGCCAGTTCCTCAGGCACAAATGTAAAAGGAATCATGTGAAAGTGTCAAGGTTGGTCTTACTAAAGCTATGATTAGATCTTGATAAGAAGATTGTTTTGATATGTAAATTCTTAGAGAAACAGTCTAGCAATCTAGTTATTCATTTTTAAGATACAATGGTATATTACCTTCTGTATTCTAACCTTCAAAATGCAATTAAGCTAGCAAATACGGATATTGTGACTTGAAGTACCCTCTCCTATGGTATTTCTAGCCGTTTTATTGATCTATGGTGTGACTGTCATGTTTTTTTTTCTATTTACTTTGTTCTAGTCTGTTGCCATTGCTTCCGTGGCACCTGAGGTTTACGAATAAAGGGCGATGACGGTGTTGATCAGCAGCTTTAGAATGATGTTGACTGGGTTCTGATGTTCTTGAACGACGCGTCTCTCATCCTGTTGTACACAGAAAATCCAACAAAAGAACAGCATAACAGGCTTTGCCTTTGCTGTTGCTTTCACTCCGTTGCGGAATGTTGATGTTAGGATGCTTTAAGACGTTATTCAGATGCTAGTTTCAACTAGATTTTAATCTAGGAATTCGACCAATATCTTCATGCAGGTAGATTATTGAAACACTCAGTTACTCATTGATATAACTACGCGTACCCATTCGAAAAGTTCTATCGTACACGTGGGGTTGTGTGTTATGGCGTTTATATGTGACTATGAACTAATCAATTATAAGACCAAAATATATGACTGATCAGCACACAAGAATAAGCTTCATATACAACGTAAGGATATATCGCATCAGTCTCTAACTTGATGTGAAGTGCATGGTAAGTCAACTCTTACAGGATACTGCATGTGTAATGAACTAACATTGTAAAAAACACTAATTGTGTAGTGAAATGAGTAAATGCCTATTGTAACTTTCGACGGTTGGCTACTAGATAACCTGTATTCAATGTACTTTGACGGTATACGTAATGCTAGCTTACTAAAGTACTGTACCTAATACCACGTGGTTTGTGTATGTTGCGCTTCTCTATGTTCAGTCATGGTCTATCAACACATAAAATGTTGAATGTAGGCAAATATATCACAGCTAGCACGTTCTGATATTCTAGCAATCTCTGACCTTTGCAGACTTGAAGCATGACGTTTAGATCAAACTTGATGTCGCATGGAGATGTGTAAAATGCAGGTTTTGAGCACCGTTACGCGTTGTCTCTTTGTATGCACTGCCTAATGTAGTGGGACTAATGTAATAAAGAATACTTATTAATGCTCAAAAGTGATATCTCATGACTATCGTATATGAAACTCAATTATATATGAAACACCTTCAAGCCTATAAAACACGTGGTAAAATCTCGTGGCTTTAACATAAAGACCTTAATTGTAAAGGATTTTGTTTCATAAATTTCTATATGCTGAGCCTCTCTATTAACATTTTAAAATTATTTCGCACATCTTTCCGTTATTTCTCACTAGCTTTCGACCCAGCCACATATAAGCAACATCTTCTAAAGGGCGATAAGTCAGGCCTGCAGTAATAACAGTATCCGCAAGTGTCCTCACTGAACATCACCATCCTACAAACAAACTTAATTAAACTAAGGCAGCTGCTAAATAAAACCACTTATATGACCTCATTTAATAACGACGAACAAGCTATACATTTCTTGTGGATTATTGTATTATTCATTATCTTGAAAGGGATAGATATTTTCAAGTAAATATAGTTTCGAAATGCGCGCAATCAAAGTCCTGTTACTGTTGGCATTTATTATATTCTGAATATTTGCTGATAGCTTATCAATGACATCATCTGATATCTAAACAAGCATTACTTCCTTAACATGGTGGGTATTTTGATGCTTCACGCTGGCACATTTTGCATCGTTCTGGAAGGTAATGATCTCATTGTTCCAGGAAGTTGTGCACCGAATCTTTACTAACTGACTTAGGCTATGCATTATGGATGACATATGTAATGGTAATGTAATTGGAACACATTACTTGGATCTTCAAGCCGAACTAATGTGTTCAGCTTTCCCCGAGGGCCGTAGAAGCCTTTCATTAAGGGCCTGGGTCTATGGGTGTGTGCGCACTGATACACACGTAATCAGGCTGTGAACTGTCGGATGAGTCACTTCATAGCCTTTTTGTACCATAGACAGGGTCCTGGCTACGCCCATATTTTTGGGATGGCTGCGTCCGACTGTAGTACCGCGAAATCTGCTGTGCCGAGACGTAAGAAGATGTCCTTATGTGCCAACGTTCGTCTTCTTTGCTTGACAGTTTTATTCATTCTCTATTCACAAGGTACGTATTGTTGATCGTGAATATCATATGATAACAAGTTATTACATTTACGATATGTATATCCTCCTTCTAATGCATTTAGAAACGTGTTAAGGAGCTGCTATGGTAATTATATAGAAATGTATTCCATTACATAGTGCTACTAACAGTAGTGGGTATCTATGAAGGTAATTGATGAGCAATTGCCAAAAGAAATGTCTCGGAAATTGGCCTCTTGCTTCACTATAGATATTGGCCTACTGTCTGACATAGGGGGAGGGGGGCAGGAGATGTCACTGTGGCCAGCGTAAAGCTTGTGCCCCGAGCTTTGCATAATGATCGCCCGTAAAAAGTTTACAGTATATGATACAAATATCTAAGTGCGTGAAATTATTTTGATGCAATTATTTTGGAAAATGTGTATACTGATGCATATAAACAACGTAAATATATAATCAGTCACTAACCTGCATTTTATTTTAACATTTACTTCCTGGCGATCCATCATGTTGTATTTTGATGCATTATCCGGATGGGTCATGGTTATTATTTATTGTGACATATTTGTAACATTTCTGTATTCTTTCCATGTTTCATAATTAGAGAGGTAATGTTTTCAAGGACGCTATTATCATTCCTATACCGTTTGAAGGCGCGGTTGTTAGCAAGTCTTTTTGTAGTCTCCACAGTAAAAAAAACTACCCCGCTTTGAAGTATACCCATTGTATACGGCTGGAAACTTTTTAGAACAAATCGTTTACAGATCAGAATAATTAGACGTCAATACAAATGCTACGTCAAGAATTAACACCAAATCGTGACGTAGACGCACACTCAAATACCTCAGGATCAATCCACTAACCTAAGCTTACGATGAGTAATCCAGGGCCTGAAGGAAATCCACGGTATGTATATTATTTGCATTTATGCAAATATAAGGATCCCCAAAACATTGTGACTTCGTAGTCAAGTATTAGGTTGCCTTACAAATAAATAAGAATAACAGAATAACCTTTTTTGCAGCGAACGGTGCCTGCTATGAGGCAGTTCCGATGCCAACCGCTATTCTAGTGGACGATGCAACAACACTCCAGTGCAGTTTTCGTACACTGTCGCCAGAGGACATCATTTCTTGGTCGAGGCCTACTACAGGGATCATATCTTCTGGCCGGAGAGTTGGGCAAATTTACAAGCGTTTCAAGGTGCCAATACTCAATCTTTTTGGATCCTTTTTTGTAAGCTCTAATTTACAGGTCAATATAAGGCATAATTCAGATGTTGTCGTTGCGTTTGTCACAAATGAGTGCAGGAACGAAGTAGCTTCTTTTGCAGTTGGTTGGTGACACACAGAAAGGGGAGTATCATCTACAGATAAGAGGGGTTAAGATGGAGGATGAAGGCATATACAGATGTGCCAATCTTGATCTGCCTCCTAAAGAAGCCAGGTTGACGGTTGTAGGTAAGGGTATACAATACAACATAATCCGTTATATTCCAATTCTTGTTCTTTCCAGATGAACATTTTATCAATGACATTCGTCAATAAGTTGAACTCAATCATTTAAAAGGTTTAAGAACCTCTTATTTCCTTGCGTCTTCAGTTCCAGTTCCGCACCCACCCCTGCTGAGAGGTTTTGAGGTTCCAAGTAAGGTGGGCCAAGAGCTTGTGTTACGATGTCTATCTCCCAGAGGATATCCACTACCAGAGCTGACATGGTTCAACGACACACGGGCTTTTACTGGGCAGCAAGTGAGACGTCAGGAGCGCGAAGGTCAAGTTGAAGTTGAACTCACTATTCCAAAGCTGACCAAATGGGACAACGGTATGAACCTAACCTGTAGAGCCAGCCAGCCTTTCCCGGAGATCACTTCTGTTCACGAGTCCTGGAATATTCTTTCGGTCCATTGTAAGTGATTTATGTGAGAATGCATAGTTTTGATTTGATATTATAGTCCTTTTCAAATACCATATCATCTATATTTTACTAGAGAGAAAGGCACACACATGTACGTTTCTGCACATTGTCAAGTGTCCATGAGTCTTTGGCCCCTTGGCTGAGATTACTTGATTTACTCAACTGTCTATGTTCGATAACTCTGAGACAGCTAAATGAGAATGTAACATCGATTACTTACGATTTATCGCAGACGCTCCAGTTGTATCAGTTCCCATTTCATCGGTGTCCGTCGTGGAAAGAGAGCCAGCAATCTTAACCTGCCTAGTCGACAGCAGCCCTACTTCGAGTATCAGTTGGATAAAACTTGGCCATCGGATGACGCTTATGCAAGACGTTAGGTGCGAATTAAAGCAATTATAATTTGTATATTTTCAGTAATGCCTTTCTACATTTGCTTAAGAGATAGTTGTGTGAACTACATTAAAACTCCGTACATCGATATTCTATTTCACGATGGAGTATGCTAAGTCGTAAATAATCATTACATGTTGAAATGTATTATTTTGTATCGATCCAAAGGAAGCAGACACTCCGCATCACAAATGTAACGCGTCATGATGCAGGAATTTATCAGTGTTCGGCAGAGAATGGGATCTTGCCCATAGCTGTGGGTACCGTCACCCTTGAAGTTCTTTGTAAGTGTTCTATTATCACTATGTATGATTATGATAATAATAATGACAATAATAATGGTCATTTTCGATTTGAATGTGCTCCAAAGATCCCAAGAACAGCAATGTGCAATAGATTGCGTCGACCACTGAGCTTTACTCTCTTCACAATCCTCACCAATTGTGATCATTGACGAATACATATCACCATACTTAATTAGAAATTGAAACATCCAATCGTCATATGTTTTTAATTAAGATAATGGTTAAATGTTCTTAGATTAGATTGTTGGTTGTTGTTTTTTTACAATCACTACTTACTTTAAAAACATATCTCATTCCCGTCGTCATTTTCGCTGATTTACAGACCCTCCGTTAATTGATCCATCAATGGAGAAGACAGTCACCGTTCAACAAGGCAATGATGGCTTCTCTATGGATTGTCTGGTGGACGGCAATCCAGAACCGCGAGTAAGGTGGCGGCGGAAGGATACAAACTTGTACTGGGAAAACCCGCTACGGTTCTACCGGGTGAGCTACGATGTTGAGGGGACGTATCAATGTGTGGCCACAAGTGATGGATTTCCTGTGGAGGCTAAAGACACAGTCGTCGATGTAGTTGGTAAGTTTCTAATTACTATCTACTGTAAAAAGTTGCTTGAGATACAAATGTTGCCTTCTTAGTATTTTGTCAGTTTTGCAAGTTATAAATATCAGAGGAACATTAAGAGATACGATAGTTTATCAATACAAATATCACGACTATTGCAAATGGTATTTCCCAGCGGAATCCTTTAAATGTCTTTTGTCTATAGGAAAACCTTCAATGCGAAGGAAAAGAGGCTCATCGTCGATATCTGCCATGGTTGGAGAAGCAGTTCGCATCAGTTGTACGGTTGCAGCCGACCCATTGCCATCTACCATCGACTGGGTATGGAAAAATGACGATGGAGTAGAGAAGAAAGTATCAACTAATATAAACAGTAACATAGTTGTTACTGAAGACGGCCAGGGAATGACATCAACACTGACCATACCTGATGTCACTGTAAAGGACAGTGGGAACTACATCTGCATGGCATCGAACGTTTTCGGATCTGCCAGACGAAATATTCGTCTTGACATTACAGGTGAAAATCCATCACTCTTTCAACAATAAATCTACAGATCTGTTATTTAAAAGGATGAATTTTTTGTAAAAGATTTATAGTGTATGTGTGACATAACTGAAATGCTTTATTTTCAAAGCAAGAGAATGGATTCATTTAGATTCTTTTTTCGGTGTTTCTAACAGAATCCTTACCTAAGATGATCATCATAACTTCTGTCACTGCTGGTGCCATATTACTGGTGACAACTGCAGCTGTTCTGTTGCTCTTTGCAAAGAAAAGGGGATGGATATGCAAGTCTCACACCGATGGTAAGGTCTGCTTTACATTCGGATGAATGCATTTGGTCATGAGTATGCATCTGTATCTCAATAAATGAGATGACATAATTTATGTGTAACTGTCTGATGTTTTAGAACCTTTCCGAGTCCCCGCCTCCCGCCCGATGCCTCCCGTACCGAAGTACGTGTACAAGACCGGCACCATTGACTCCGGTGTGGAGGACCTACAGGAGCTACAGGAGATGTACGGCACTCTCAAATCTCGTCCTCTTCCACGGGTGTACAAGGAGTGGGCATCTGCAGACGGCCTCGACGCAGGTAAACTTATCAGTCGAGGTGTTTTTTTTCTTCAATTTTTTAATTAATTAAGACTAATATTAGATTATACAGGATGCCGACTGTGCTCACTTAGTCGTTTCTTCAAAGTTGCACCCTGAATGCAATTTAAAAATCCATTTATACTAAATTTACCTATTTATCTCATAATCAGTCCACTCGACGTCTCTTCCTCCGTACCCAACAGACGAGTGGGCCCGTCGTTACGAAGCTGCTAATTGGAATGTTTCACCTGTCACAATTCAGGTAGGCCAGTTTCACAGGCGTAAGTTTAAATGGAATAAGCTTTCAATATAAAGGTTTGTCTAACTAAGACTCTGAAACTTCTTAAATCGCGATAAGAAGATAGTTTCGATATGTAGTTCCTGGATAAACAATCTATTTGGTCTATAGTTACACTGAAGATACAACCATACATTGCCTTCTGTATTGCAACATTACAAAACCCGTTAAAGTGTCAAACATGGATCTTGGTACTTGATAAACCCTTCCTTAACTCCTCCGTCGACGTACATCTCTTGATTGTTTTCTTCTAGTCTGTTGCCGTTGGATCCGTGGCATCTGAAGTATACGAATGAAGGACGGTGATGCAGCTTTAGAATGACGATAGCTGTATGACGATGTTCTTGGACGACGCGTCTCTGATGATGTTGCACACAAAAACTCCAACCAGAGCACCGTGACAGGCTTTGCCGTTGCTTTCACTCCGTTGTGGAATATCAATATTACGATGGTAGAGGACGTTATTCGGATGCTAGTTTAAAGTACATGTCAATTTAAAGATTCAACAAATATCCTATTAAATGTAGATTATTGAAACACACATTAACAAATATACTCGTATCCATTTAAAAATGAACTCCTACATGACACGATAACGTGGGGTTGTGCGTCATGGCGTTCATTTGTGACTATGAAGTAAAACCTGAATATGTGTCCAATCAAAACGCATGTATATTTTTCATATACATCTTATACATAGATCGTATTAGTCTGAAGCATGATGCTTTTTCAAGTAGCTAGTGGTAGTGCAATGCGGCCTCGCCACTGCTCGCGTTATTGGCCCAGTGCACCTGGTCACCCCTACTCCTCTCGATAAATGTGTTGATGTGAAGTGCATGGTAATCTTAAAACTCACTTATTGCGTAATTGCGTAGTGAAATGAGATAATGCAAGTTTTAATGGTCGTCCAAAGATTCTGTAAAGGACCATTTAATGGACGTTGAAGGTACACGCATAGTTTGCTTATTCAAGTAAGTGATGCTGCGTGATTTCATCAATCTAAAGATATGCTTGTGCTCTCATCTCCTGAAATGCTGTATGTAAGAAAATACGTCAGAACAACAGAGTTTCTGGAATTTAACCAATATCTGACCTTTGCAGACTAGAAACATTGAGCAAGCGTTATGTCTAATGCAAATGTGTAAAATTTTTGAGCACATTTATCTTTTATATGTACTGCATGATGTAGAGCGACTAATTCAATAAAGAATGTCTATCAATGGTCAAAAGCGATATATCATAACTGTCGTGAATGGAACTTACTTTCCTTTTAGCTGAATAGAAAGAACGTGGTAAAATGTCGCGACCTCAATTGTATAGAAAACCTTTGTTTTATCAATTTTCATAATCTATGCTAAGCCTCTATAGTTACATTTTATCAATTTGCACTTTCCGTTATTTCTAACTAGATATCAACCCAGTCACATAACATGTAACATCTTCTAATAGTGATAGATCAGGCCTGCAGTAATAACAGTATCCGCAAGTGTCCTCACTGCACACCACTAGCCTTAAAAAAAACAACTTATTTAAGCTAAAGGCAGCTGCTAACTAAAAGCAATTCTATGACCTCATTTAACGGCCGGCGGACAAGCAATACATTTCTCGTGGATTATCCAATCATTCACTATCTTTGAAATGGTAAATATTTGTCAAGTTACTTTATCTTCGTAATGCTCGCTATTAAAGTCCTGAAACTATTGGCATTTATCATATTCTAAATATTTGCTATAGTACCTTATCAATGACATCATCTAAATAAGCATTGCTTCCATAATAAGGTAGGTATTTTGATGCGTAATGCAAAAAGATTCTGAAATAAGGTCATGATCTTATTGTTTCTGCAAGTTGTGCACCAAATCTTTACTAACTGACTTAGGCTATGCATTATGGATAACATAATGTAACGGTAATGTCATTGGAACACATTACTTGGATCTTCCAGCCGAACTAATGTGTTCAGCTTTCCCCGAGGGCCGTAGAAGGCTTTCATTAAGGGCCTGGGTCTATGGGTGTGTGCGCACTGACACACACTGAATCAGGCTGTGAACCGCCGGATGAGTCACTTCATAGCCTGTTTGTACCATAGACAGGGTCCTGGCTACGCCCATATTTTTGTGATGGCTGTGACCGACTGTACTGCTGTAGGATCTGTGGTGTCGAGACGTAAGAAGATGTCCTCATGTGTGAACGTTCGTCTTCTTTGCTTGATAGTTTTATTCCTTCTCTGTTCAAAAGGTACGTAATTGTTGATCATGAATATTATATGAAAACAAGTTATCATATTTACGACATGTATTACCTCCTCCTACTGCATTTAGAAACGTGTTAAGGAGCTACCGTGGTAAGTATATAAAAAGGTGGTCTATTACATAGTGCTACTAACAGTAGTAGTTATCTATGAAGAATTAATGAGCAATTGCCAACAGAAATGTCTCTGAAATTGGCCTCTTGCTATCGCCAGCTACTTCACTATAATCATTGGCTTACTGTCTGACATAGGGGGAGGGGGGCATTAGATGTCACTGTGGCCAGCGTAAAGCTTGCGCCCCGAGCTTTGCGTAATGAACGCCAGTGCGAATTTGACTGCATATGATGAAAAAATATAAGTGAGTGCAATCATTTATCATGCAATTATTTTGGAAAATATGCATACTAATGAATATAAACAACCTTTATCTGCCATCAGCAAATGACCTGCTTTTAATTTTGCATCTACTTCCCAGTGATCCATTTCTGTTGTTTTTTGATGCATTATCCCGACGGGTTATGGTTATCATTTACCGTGACATTTGTAACGTTTTTGTATTCTTTCCATGTTTTATAATTAGAGAGGTCATGTTTTCAAGGACGCTATCTTTATTCCTATACTGTTTAAGGCGTGGGCGTTAGGATGTATTTGTGTAGTCTCTACAGTAGAAAACTACTGCATCGCTTGAAACTTTTTTTCGAACAGATCATTTATAAATCAGAATAGTTAGAAGTCGATGTAAACGCTACCTGAAAAAACATTACACCAAACTGTGACGTAGGTGCACACTCAAATGCCTCAGGACTAATTCACAGACCTAAGCTTAAGACTATAATTCTAGAAGCTAAAGGCAATTCAAGGTATCTATATCATGCGTTCATGCAAATATAATGATCCCAATACATTAAAACTCTCTGGTTAAGTTTAATGTTGGCTTACAAATTAATTCAATTGAACACAGAATAACATTTGGTTTGCATGCAGCGAACGGTGCCAGCTATGAGGCAGTTCCAGTGCCAACCGCTGTTCTACTTGGCGACACCACGACACTGCAATGCAGTTTCCCTAACCTGTCGCCAGAGGACATAGTTAGCTGGTTAGGACCCCCTGGTCTCAGGACCATATCAAGCGGACGGAGAGTGGGGCGAATTTTCCAACGATACAAGGTTATTCGAATATTTTAATGTCAATATTATACTACCAGTCACGGAGACTTTTAGTTTATGTGGCTTTCACGTAAAACTATACACAGTATGTATTTTTACAGTTGTTTGGCGACACACAAAAAGGGGAGTATCATCTACGAATACGAGATGTCAAGATGGAAGATGAAGGGGTGTACAGATGTGCCATCCTCGACATGACTCCACATGAAACCAAGCTATCTGTTGTAGGTTAGTTCATTTGTTTATTAGTAGGACTTTGTTGTATAGAAGTCATCGCTTTGTTTAGATACAATGATTATTCTGGCTCAAAAAGAACTTAGTTCAATTAGTAGTTTTAGAGTACTACGTCATGCTATGCTTTTATGACATGCATCTCAAACAACATTTCACATCGTAACAGCTTCCGTCTTCAGTTCCAGCTCCCAAGCCCCCTCTGATCAGAGGTTTGACGCTTCCCAGCAAGGTGGGCCAAGAGCTTGTGTTACGATGTCTATCTTCTGGAGGACACCCACTACCAGAGCTGACATGGTTCAACGGCACACGGGCCTTTACTGGACAGCAAGTGAGACGTCAGGAGCGCGGAGGTCAAGTTGAAGTTGAACTCATTATTGCACAGCTGACCAAATGGGACAACGGTATAAACATGACCTGCAGAGCTAGTCAGCCATTTCCGGAGATTACTTCTGTGCAAGAGTCCTGGAATATACTATGGGTTCATTGTAAGTGATTTCTGTGAGGATGCATAGTTTTGATTGGATTTTATGGCCCATGTTACCTACGATATATTCTTGATTTTACTAAAGAGGAAGAAATATACATGTTCGTGTACACTATGCAGTTTCCATGAGGCTTCAGCCGCTTGGATAAAGTTACTTTATGTATATCAACATAACTGTCGATATTCATAAATTATAAAACAGCAAAGCTGTAACATCGGATTCTAAATATGTATTACAGACGCTCCAGTGGTATTAGTTCCTGTTTCATCGGTGTCAGTCATAGAAAAAGAGTCAGCGATCTTAACCTGCCTAGTCGACATCAGCCCAAGTGCGAGCATCAGTTGGACAAGACTTGGCCATCAGATGCCAATTATGCAAGATGCCCGGTGCGAAAGAAAGTATCATAGTGCATTCAATCAGAATTAATTGTTTGAACTAAAATCAAATTCTGTACATCGGTATTCTATTTCACGATGCAGTGTGCTAGGGGAAGTATCGTATTTATCGAAGCTGAAAACAAGCATTACATGTTGGAATGTATCATTTTTTGTCAGGAAACAGACACTTCGTATCACGAATACAACACGTCATGATGCTGGGATTTATCAATAGTCGGCAGAGAATGGAATTTTACCCATAGGTGTGGGTACGGTCACTGTGGAAGTTCTTTGTAAGTGTTTTATAATGTATTGTTATAATAGTTATAGTCATACTCATAATCACTTTGAACGTCCTCGGAAGATTAAGGCATACTTAAGTTTAGTACAATCAATTGTACACTGTGATGACCGGTAAGCGTTGCTCCCAAAAGAATCATCATCAATTGTGATCGTTGACGAATTGATATATGCATAAGGCAGAAACTGAAATATCAAAAGTGTCCTTGCTTTTAATGTAGGTAATGAGTGAACGTCATTACATTTATAGCTTGGTTGCTTTTACAATCGCTATCTACTACATAAATATGTTTCCATCCTTACAATTATGTCACATTTGCTGATCTTCAGACCCTCCGTTGTTTGATCCATCAATGGAGAAGAAGGTCACAGTTCAGCAAGGCAATGATTGCTTCTCTTTGGAATGTCTTGTGGACGGCAATCCAGAACCGCGAGTAAGGTGGCGGCGGAAGGATACAAATTTGTACTGGGAAAACCCACTACGGTTCCGTCGGGTGAGCTATGATGTAGAGGGGACATACCAATGCGTCGCCACAAGTGACGGGTTTTCTCTGGAGACTAAAGACACAGTCGTCGATGTAGTTGGTAAGTTTCTTATTACTATTTGATGCTAGAAGTTGCTTGACATATAAACGTTGCCTGCTTACTATTTTGTCCAATTTGTAAGTGAAGTGTATCAGGGGTACATCTAGAATACAATAATTTTTTGATACAACTATATATCACGTTTGCTGCAAATGGTATTCCCAGAGGAATTTACCTTTGAATGTCTTTTGTTTATAGGAAAGCCCTTTCTGCGAAGGCAAATAGGCTCATCGTCGCTATCTGCCATGGTTGGAGAAGCAGTTCGCATCAGTTGCACGGTTGCAGCCGATCCACTGCCATCTAAAATAGACTGGATATGGAGAAATGATGATGGAGTAGAGAAGAAATTGTCAGCGAGTGTAAGCAGTAACATAGTTATCACTAACGGCCAAGGAATGACATCAACACTGACCATACCTCATGTCACTGTGAAGGACAGCGGGAACTACATCTGCATGGCATCGAACGTTTTCGGATCTGCCAGACGAAATATTCGTCTTGACATCACAGGTAAGAATTCAGCACTGTTTTTACAATAAATCTAAAAATATGTAATCTTTGTAAAAGAATTATATTGCATGTGTGGCATGACTACAATGCTTTTTTTTTTCTAAGGAAGATAATTGATTTTTTTCTCTGTGTTGCTAACAGGATCCTTACCTAAGATGATCATCATAACTTCTGTCACTGCTGGCGCCATATTACTGGTGACAACTGCAGCCGTTCTGTTGCTCTTTGCAAAGAGAAGGGGCTGGATATGCAAGTCTCATACCGATGGTAAGGTCTGCTTTATATTCGGATGGATGCATTTGGTCATGAGTATACATCTGTATCTCAAAATATGAGATGACATATGTGTAACTGTCTGATGTTTTAGAACCTTTCCGAGTCCCAGTCTCTCGCCCGATGCCTCCCGTGCCGAAGTATGTGTATAAGACCGGCACCATGGACTCCGGTGTGGAGGACCTACAGGAGCTACAGGAGATGTACGGTACTCTCAAACTTCGTCCTCTTCCACGGGTGTACAAGGAGTGGGCATTGGCAGAAGGCCTTGACGCAGGTAAACATATTAGAAAATGTTGTTCAATTTTGAATAAAGTAAGACTAATATCAGATCATAAAGGGTGCCGACTGAGCTTACTTAGTCGAATCTTCAAAGTCTAAGAATTCATGTATACCATATTTATAAAGTTTTTTTTGTCTATTTATCTCAGTCCACTCAACGTCTCTTCCTCCGTACCCAACAGACGAGTGGTCCCGTCCTTACGGAGCTGCTAATTGGAATGTTTCACCTGTCACAGTTCAGGTAGGCCAGTTTCCCAGGCACATCTGTAAATGGAATAAGCTTCCAATGTAAATGTTTGTCTAACTAAAACTTTAAAACATGGATCGTAATAAGATTATAGTTTTGATATTTAGTTCCTGAATAAACAGTCTATTCGGTCTACAGTTATTCTGGAGAGACATCCTTACGTTGCCTTCTGTATTGCAACATTTAAAAAAAAACATTAATGTGTCAAATATGGATCTTGGTACTGAATAAACCCCTCCTATACTCCTTCCTCGACTTAACTATCTTGATTGCTTTTGCTTGTTTTTCTTCTAGACGGTTGCAGTTGCTTCGGTGGCCTCTGAAGTTTACGAATGAAGGACGGTGGCGATGTTGGTTTACAGCTTTAGAATGATGATGTATGTATGATGATGTTCTTAAACGACGCGTCTTTCATGATATTGCACACAAACTCCTACCAGAGATCAGCATGCCAGGATTTGCCGTTGCTTTCAATTCGTTGTGAAATACTGATGTTACAGGACGTTTTTCTGATGCTAGTTCCAACTAGATGTTGAATTAAAAATTCCACAAATATCTAACTAAATGTAGATTATTGGAACAGTCCTTCAAATATATACTCGTATCCGTACGTATGAAAATGAAGTCCTGCATCATTCGTGAGGTTGTGTGTTATGGCGTTTGTATGTAACTATGAACAATGACCTAAATATGTGTGTAATAACCACGCATAAAGAAGTTCCGTATCCATCGTTTACATACATTGAAATAATCTGTACCTTGATATGAAGTAGGTAAAGCAGTCATCCTCAATTGAGTTTAAGAATGATGCTTTTTCAAGTAGCTAATGGTAATGCAATGCGGCCTCGCCGCGACTCGCATTTTTGGCTAAGCACACCTACCGGGTCACCCCTACTCTATTTGATATTTAAGTGTGTTGATGTAAAGTGCATGGTAATCCATATATTAAAGGATACTCGGTAGTGAAGAAACATAATGATACAAACTAATTGTGTAGTAAAATGAAATTGAATCTATTGAAATTTTCAATGGTTGTTCAAAGAACCTGTATTTAATGTGCGCTGAAGGTACACGTAAAGTTTGTTAATTTAAGCAATTGAGTGATGCCGCATGATTTCTTTTATAAATGTAAAGGTATGCGTAAGCAATCATCTCTTGACATGCTGTATGTGAGCAAATACATCAGAGCAACAGCGTTTCTGGTATTTAACTAGTCATTGTCCTTTGTAGAATAGTTAACGTTTAGAGCAAGCGTTATGTCTAATGGAGATGTGTAAAACCCAGGTTTTGAGCACTGTTGCATTTTTGTATGCACTTTCTAATGTAGAGCGACTAATGTAATAAAGAATGCTTATCAATGGTCAAAAGTGATCTCTCATGACTATCGTATATATGAAACTTACTTCCTATCTAGTTTAAAAGGCACGTGGTAAAAGGTTGCGGCTCTTGCATTTATATCTAAATTGCATAGAAAACGTTTGTTTCATTAATTATTTGTATTTGTTAAGCCTCTCCACAAACATTCTAAAAATCAATTTGCACATCTTTCCGTTTATCATAAGACACCAACCGTTTCACACACAGGTAACATCTTCTGAAGAGGGATAAGTCAAGCCTGCAGTAATGACAGTATTTGCAAGTGTCCTCACTGAACACTGCCATCTTTAAAAAAAGTTATTTTATCTAAGACAGCTGCTATAATTAAAAGTATTTCTATGACCTCATTTAAACGGCGGGCAAGCCATAAATTCCTCGTGGATTGTTATACTATTCACTATCTTGAAAATAATAAATATTTTCAAGTAAATATAGCTTCGAAATGCGCGCTATCAAAGTCCCGACACTATTGGTATTTACAGTATTCTAAATATTTGCTGATAGCTTATCAATGACATCAGCCTAACAACCATTACTTCCTTAATAAGGTGGGCATGTCGATGCTTAACGCAGAAAACATTTTGAAGCATTCTGGAAGCCTAGGTCATGATCTTATTGTTTCTGCAAGTTGTGCACCAAATTTTTACTAACTGACTTAGGACATGCATTATGGATGGCATATATGATTGTAATCTAATTGGAACACATTATGTGGATCTTCCAGCCGAACTAATGTGTTCAGCTTTCCCCGAGGGCCGTAGAAAGCTGTCATTAAGGGCCTGGGTCCATGGGTGTGTGCGCACTGATACACACTGAATCAGGTTGTGAACTGCCGGATGAGTCACTTCATCTATAGCATATTTGTGCCGTAGACAGGGTCCTGGCTACGCCCATATTTTGGTGATGGCTGCGACCGACTGTACTGCTTTAGAATCTGTTGTGTCGAGACGTGAGAAGATGTTATTATGTGTGAATGCTCGTCTTCTTTGCTTGACTGTTTTATTCATTCTCTATTCACAAGGTACGTATTGTTGTTTATGAAAATGATAACAGGCTATCATATTTACGATTTGTATTACCTCTTTCTCATGCATTAAGAAACGTGTTTTGGAGCTACTATGGTAGGTACGTGTATATAGAAATGTGTCGTCCTACTAGTGTACATAGTGCTACTAACAGTAGTAGGTAGCTACATGTATGAAGGTAATTGATGAGCAATAGGCAAAAGAAATGACTCGGAAATTGGCCTCTTGTGATCGCCAACTACTTCACCACAAATATTGGCCTACTGTCTGACACTGAGGGGGAGGGGGGCACGTGATGTCACTGTCGCCAGCGTAAAGCTCGTGCCACGAGGTTTGCACAATGAACGCCCGTTCGAAGTTTCCAGTATATGATAAAAAAGATCTAACTGCGTGTAATTTTCCTTGATGCAATTATTTTGGAAAATGTGTATACTGATGAATATAAACAACGTAAATCCATATGCAGGCACATGACCTGCTTTAACATTGAATTCCTAGCGATCCATTATGTTGTAATTTGATGCATTATCTCGATGGGTTATAGTTATCATTTATTATGACAGTTATGACAACATTTCTGTATTCTTTTCATGATTTCTTAATTAGATAGGTCATATTTTCAAGGACGCTATTATTAGTCCTATACTGTTTGAAGGCGTGGGTGTTAGGAAGTCGTTGTGTAGTCTCCACAGTAGAAAACTATTCCTCTATTAAGTTCACCCATTGTAACGGTTGCAACCTTTTAATAACAAATCCATTATATATCAGAATACTTAGACGGCAAATGCTACCTCAAGAATTTACACCAAATCGTGACGTAGACGCACATTTAAATACCTCAGGATCAATCCACTACATTAAGCTTATGATGAGTAATCCAGGGCCTGAAGGAAATCCATGGTATGTTTAATATTCGCAATCATGCAGATATAATGATACCCCAAACCTTGGAAATTCTTGGACAAGTTTTATGTTGCCTTACAAATAAATTGAAATAACAGAATAACATTTGGTTTGCAGCGAACGGTGCCAGCTATGAGGCAGTACCCATGCCAACCGCTGTTCTAGTGGGCGAGACAACAACACTCAAGTGCAGTTTTCGTGGCCTGTCGCCAGAGGATATCATCACCTGGTCTGGGCCTTTAGGGACCATATCTTCCGGCCGGAGAGTGCGACAAAGTAACAAGCGTTACAAGGTGTGAAAACTTTAAAAAATCTTTTTACAATTTGTTTTGATAAGCTTTCACTTACAGGCCAAGATAAGGCATAATTCTGATGTTTCCGTTGCGTTCGTGCAACACAAATAAGTGCACGAACAAATAATTTTCTTTTGCAGTTGGTTGGTGACACACAGAAAGGGGAATATCACCTACAGATAAGAGATATGAAGATGGAGGATGAAGGCAGATACAGATGTGACAATCTTGATCTGCCTCCTAAAGAAGCCAGGTTGAAGGTAGTAGGTAAGTGTTTACAGCACAACGTGGTTTGATATCCTCCTATTCTATTCTCTTCTATTCTATTCTATTCTTTTCAGATGAACATCATCTTTTCAGATGAACATCTTGTTAATATCATTCGTCAATAAAATGAACTAGAGCATTTAATAGGTTCAAAAATACTTAGCTATGTTTTATTATATCATACCTCTCATTAGTTTGCATCTTCAGTTCCAGTTCCTCGTTCCCCGAAACTGAGAGGTTTTGAGGTTTCAAGTAAGGTTGGCCAAGAGCTTGTGGTAAGATGTCTATCTTCTGGAGGACACCCGCTCCCAGAGCTGACATGGTTCAACGGGACACGAGCTTTCACTGGGCAACAAGTGAGACGTCAGGAGCGCGAAGGTCAAGTTGAAGTTGAACTCATTATTCCACGACTGACCAAATGGGACAACGGTATAAACATGACCTGCAAAGCTAGTCAGCAATTCCCGGAGATTACGCCTGTGCAAGAGTCCTGGAATATACTATGGGTTCACTGTAAGTGACATATGTGAGGATGCATAGTTTTGATTTGATTTTATGGCCCATTTTTACCTACCATATCTTCATCATTTTACTAAAGACGAAGGCACATGTTAGTGTATATTGTGCAGTTCCCATGAGGTTTGCCCCCCTGGCTATACTTACTATTATATTTATATATCAATATAACTATCAATATTCACACATTCTAAGAAAGCCAAGCCAGAATGTAACATAGAATTCTTAACATTTATTACAGACGCTCCAGTGGTATCAGTTCCTGTTTCATCGGTGTCCGTCGTAGAAGGGGAACCAGCAATTTTAAGCTGCCTAGTCGACAGCAGCCCTATTGCGAGCATCAGTTGGATAAAACTTGGCCATCAAATGCCACTTATACCAGACGCTAGGTGCCCAAAAATTAACATACATACATGTCTAGCAATGTCTTCCTACATACACTTTAGACATAGTTGTTTGAACTAATATCAAATTCTGTACACTAGTACGTATACTCTATCTCCCGATGCGGTGTGCTAAGTAACATTTTTTTTTCCAAAATTGAAAACAATCCATGCAAGTCATGTTTGGATGTATTATTTCCTATCCCAAGGAGGCAGACACTCCGCATCACAAATGCAACACGTCATGATGCTGGGATTTATCAGTGTTCGGCAGAGAATGGAATTTTACCCATTGCTGTGGGTACCGTCACTTTGGAAGTTCTTTGTAAGTGTTCTATACTGTAATCTTAAAATGATAATAATAATAGGTGCTTTTTTACCTCACCAAAAGATCTAAGGTCAGTGTAGTATAATCAATTGTGGTGACCGGCAAGCGTTGCTCCCAAAACAATCATCATAACTTGTGATCATTGACGAATTAATATATGCATTTTGCAAACGCAGAAATATCAAAAAGTTATATACTTGTAGTTAGAATAATGAGTAAATGTCAATATTTACTTGATGAATATGTCTCATTTCTCCTCATGTTACATATGCTGATCTACAGATCCTCCGTTATTTGACCCATCCATGGACAAGAAGGTTACTGTCCAGCAAGGTAATGATGGCTTCTCTTTGGAATGTCTGGTGAACGGCAATCCAGAGCCGCAAGTAAGGTGGCGGCGGAAGGATACAAACTTGTACTGGGATAACCCACTACGGTTCCGTTGGGTGACCTATGATGTAGAGGGGACGTATCAATGCGTCGCCACAAGTGATGGGTTTTCTCTGGAGACTAAAGACACAGTCGTCGATGTAGTTGGTTAGTTTCTTATTATGATGCAAAAGTTGCCTTTTATTATTTTGTACGTCATGAGTATCAAAAGTACATTTAGAAATACGATAGTTTATTGATACAACTATCACGATTACCAAAAATGTTAATTGTAAAAGAATCTACCTTTGGATGTCTTTTGTTAATAGGAAAACCCTTAATGAGGAAGAAAATAGGCTCATCATCGATATCTGCCGTGGTTGGAGAAGCAGTTCGCCTAACCTGCACGGTTGCATCCGATCCACTGCCGTCTAAAATCGACTGGATATGGAGAAATGATGATGGAGTAGAGAAGAAATTGTCCTCGAGTGAAAGCAGAAACATAGTTATCACTAACGGCCAGGGAATGACATCAACACTGACCATACCTGATGTTACTGTAAAGGACAGTGGGAACTACATCTGCATGGCATCGAACGTTTTCGGATCTACCAGACGAAATATTCGTCTTGACATTACAGGTAAAACATCAGCACACAATACATCTACAAATATGTTATTCAAAAGTGTAAAATCTTAGGCAAAGATTTATATTGTATGTATGGCGTGACATTCTTCATTTTCAAAGCTGATAACAGGATTCTCTAGATTCTTTTCTCTTTTTTTTCCTAACAGGATCCTTAAGCTTACCTATGATGCTCATTATAACTTCTGTCACTGTTGGCGCCGTCTTACTGGTGACAACTGCAGCCGTTCTAGTTCTCTTTGCAAAGAAAAGGGGATGGATATGCAAGTCTCACACCGATGGTAAGGTCTTTTTATATTTGGGTGGCTGCATTTGGTCATGGGTACGTATCGGTATTTGAACAATGAGATGACGTATGTGCAACCATCGGATGTTTTCAGCACCTTTCCAAGTCCCAGTCTCCCGTCCGATGCCTCCCGTGCCGAAGTACGTGTATAGGACCGGCACCATTGACTCCGGTGTGGAGGACCTACAGGAGCTATAGGAGATGTACGGTACTCTCAAACCTCGTCCTCCTCCACGAATGGACAAGGGGTGGACATCGGCAGACGGCCTCGACGCAGGTAAACCTATCAGTCGAGGTGTCGTTTTATCTAAATTATATAATAATAAGACTAATATTAGATCATTCAGGGTGCCGAGCGGACTCGATACTTTAAAGTTGCACGGAAATGCAATTTAAAAGTTCACGAATACTATATGTAACAATTAAGTTGTTTTTGTGTATTTCACTCAGGATTAGCCCACTCATCGTCCCTTCCTCCGTACCCAACTGAGGAGTGGTCCCGTCGTTACGGAGCTGCAATTTGGAATGTTTCACCTGTCACAGTTCAGGTAGGCAAGTTCGTCAGGCACAAATGTAAAAGGAATCATGTGAAAGTGCCAAGGTTGGTCTTACTAAAGCTATGATTAGATCTTGATACGGAGATTATTTCGATATGTAATTCATAGAGAAATAGTCTATCAATCTAGTTATTTCTTCTCAATATACAACGGTATATTACCCTCTGGATTTTAGCCTTCCAAATGCAATTAAGCTAGCAAATACGGATCTTGTGACTTAAAATACCCTCTCCTATGGTATTTCTAGCAGTTGTATTGATCTATGGTATAACTGTCATGTTTGTTTCTATTTACTTTGTTCTAGTCTGTTGCCGTTGCTTCCGTTGCATCTGAAGTTTACGAATAAAGGGCGATGACAGTGTTGATCAGCAGCTGTAGAATGACGTTGACTGGGTGATGATGTTCTTCAACGACGCGTCTCTCATCATGTTGCACACAGACAGAACAGCATAACAGGCTTTGCCTTTGCCGTTGCTTTCACTCCGTTGTGGAATGTTGATGTTATGATGACTGAAAACGTTAATAAAATGCTAGTTTTAGATAAATGTTAATCTAAGAATTCAACCAATATATTATAATGCATGTAGATTATTGAAACACTCAGTAACACATCTACATAATTACTCGTACCCATTGAAAAAGTTCTATCGTACGCGTGGGGTTGTTTGTTATGGCGTTTATATGTGACTATGAACTAAGACCAAAACATGTGACTGATCAGGACACGAGAATAAGCTTCATATACAACGTACGGATATATCGCATCAGTCTTTAACTTGATGTGAAGTGCATGATAAGCCAACGCTTACAGGATGCTGCATGTGTAGTGAACTAACATTATAAGACCCACTTATTGTGTAGTGAAATGAGTAAATGTGTATTATAACTTTGGACGGTTGTGTACTAGATAACCTGTATTCAATGAACTTTGAAGGTATACGTAATGCTAGCTTATAATAGTACTGTAAGTAATACCACGGGGTTTGGTTGTTCTCTTTCATGTTCAGTCTTGGTCTATCAACTCATGAAATGCTATGTGTAAGCAAATATTTCACAGCCAGCACGTTCTAACATTCTACAATCTCTGACCTTTGCAGACTTGAAGCATGGCGTTTAGATCAAACATAAAGTAGCATGGAAATGTGTAAAACGCAGGTTTTGAGCACCATTGTCTCTTTGTATGCACTGCCTAATGTAGTGTGACTAATGCAATAAAAATACTTATTAATGCTCAAAAGGGACTTCTCATGACTATCGTATATGAAACTCACTGATATATGAAACACCTTCTAGCCTATAAAACACTTGTTAAAATGCAATGGCTCTAACATGAAGACCATTATTGTAAAGGATTTTGTTTCATAAATATCTATATGCTGAACATTAAAAAATTATTTCGCACATCTTTCCGTTATTCCTAACTAGCTTTCGACCCAGCCACATACAAGTAACCTCTTCTAAAGGGCGATAAGTCAGGCCTGCAGTAATAACAGTGTCCGCAAGTGTCCTCACTGAACATTACTATCCTTGAAATAAACTTGTTTAAACTAAGGCAGCTGCTAAATAAATTATATGACCTCATTTAACGACGAACAAGCCAGACATTTCTCGCGGATTATTATGTCATTCATTATCTTGAAAATGATACATATTTTCAAGTAAATATAGTTTCGAAATGCACGCTATCAAAGTCCTGAAACTATTGGCATTTATTATATTCTAAATATTTGCTGATAGCTTATCAATGACATCATCTAAACAACCGTTACTTCCTTAATAAGGCGGGCATTTTTATGCTTAACACAGACACATTTTGCAGCCGTCTGGAAGGTCATGATCTTATTGTTCCTGGCAGTTGTGCACCAAATCTTTACTAACTGACTTAGGCTATGCATTATGGATGACATATGTAATGGTAATGTAATTGGAACACATTACTTGGATCTTCCAGCAGAACTAATGTGTTCAGCTTTCCCCGAGGGCCGTAGAAGGCTTTCATTAAGGGCCTGGGTCTATGGGTGTGTGCGCACTGATACACACTGAATCAGGCTGTGAACTGCCGGATGAGTCACTTCGTAGCCTTTTTGTACCATAGACAGGGTCCTGGCTACGCCCATATTTTTGGGATGGCTGCGTCCGACTGTAGTACCGTAAAATCTGCTGTGCCGAGACGTAACAAGATGTCCTTATGTGTCAACGTTCGTCTTCTTTGCTTGACTGTTTTATTCATTCTCTATTCACAAGGTACGTGTTGTTGATCATGAATATTATATGATAACAAGTTATTATATTTACGATATGTATTACCTCCTTCTAATGCATTTAGAAACGTGTTAAGGAGCTACTATGGTAAGTATATGGAAATGTGTTCTATTTCATAGTGCTACTAACAGCTGTAGTTGGTATCTATAAAGGTTATTGATGAGCAATTCCCAACAGAAATGTCTCGGAAATTGGCCTCTTGTGATCGCCAACTACTTCACTATAAATATTGGCCTACTACCTGACATAGGGGAGGGGGGCATGAGATGCCACTGTGGCCAGCGTAAAGCTTGTGCCGAGCTTTGCATGATGAATGCCCGTAAAAAGTTTACAGTATATGATAAAGAAATCTAACTGAGTGCAATCATCTTCTATGCAATTATTTTGAGAAATGTGTATAATGATGCATATGGACAACGTAATTCCACTAGCCACTGACCTACTTTTAGTTTTACATCTTCTTCCCAGTGATCAATTGTGGTGTATTTTGATGCAATATCCCGATGGGTTATGGTTATCATTTACTGTTACATCTGTAACATTTCTGTATCCTTTCCATTATCTATAATTAGAGAGGTAATGTTTTCAAGGACGCTATTATTATTCCTAAACACTTTAAAGGCGCGGGCGTTAGAACGTCTTCGTGTAGTCTCCACAGTAGAAAACAATCCCACAATTCCAATCTTCGGAACCTTTTTCGAACAGATCATTAATATGTTAGAATATCAAGACGTCGATACAAACGCTACCTGGCGAATATACAACAAACCGTGACGTTGGCGCACACAGATATACCTCAGGATCACTTAATTAACCGAAGGTTACGATGAGAAATCCAGGGCCTAAATGAAATCAAAGTTTTGCATATTTTTTGTATTCACGAAAATGCAATGATATCAAAATATCAAAACTTCATGGTCATGTTTTATGCGACCTTTCAAATGAAGTTCAAATAAAGACAAAGTAGCATTTGGTTTACAGCAAATGGTGCCAGCTATGAGGCAGTTCCAGAGCCAACCGAAGTTCTATTTGGCGACACCGCGACAATTCAGTGCAGTTTCCGTGCCCTGTCGCAAGAGGACATCGTTACCTGGTCAGGACCTCCTGGTTTCAGACCTATATCTACCGGAAGAAGAGTGGGACAAATCTTCAAACGTCACAAGGTTATCAAATTGTCAATACTATCCTATTGATCACGATGAATCTTGCCTTTTTTTTGTGTGACCTTAACGCAAAGCAATGTATACTATATCAGTGTCCTTTTACGCAGTTGGTTGGTGATATACGAAAGGGGGAGTATCATCTACAAATACGAGAGGTCAAAATGGAGGATGAAGGGATGTACAGATGTGCCATCATTGACCTGACCCCACAAGAAGCCAAACTAACGGTTGTAGGTTAGTTCATTTGTTAATTAGTTAGCAATTTTTCGCAACCTTTATAGCAGTCATCACTATGTTTAGATACAATGTTCATTCCAATTAAGAATTACAACTTAATTCATTTAGTCATTATTCCTACCATACTACGTCTTGCTACACTTTTTTGTTAGTATGCATTTCATACCACATATCATAACAACTTCCATCTGTAGTTCCAGTTCCCAGGCCCCCTCTGATAAGAGGTTTGACGCTTCCTAGTAAGGTTGGTGAAGAGCTTCTGGTACGATGTCAATCTTCTGGCGGACATCCGCTACCAAAGCTGACATGGTTCAACGGTACACAGGATTTTACCGGGAAACAAGTGAGACGTCAGGAAGGTCAAGTTGAAGTTGAAGTCGTTATTCTAAAGCTGACCAAATGGGACAACGGTATAAACATGACCTGCAGAGCTAGTCAGCCATTCCCGGAGATCACTCCTGTGCAAGAGTCCTGGGATATTCTTTGGGTCCATTGTAAGTGATTTATGTGATAAGGCGTATTTGATAGCATGGGTCTTCTATCCCACCATATCCTCTACATTTTACTAAAGAGCAAGGCACATACATATAGGTGTACATTGTGCAGTTTCCATGAGGCTTCGGCCCCTTGGCTACAGATAAATGTATTTTAACATTACTGCCGATATTCATTAATTCTAAGACAGCTAAATGGGAAAGTAACATCGATTGTTATTACAGACGCTCCAGTGGTATCCGTTCCCATTTCATCCGTATCCGTTGTAGAAGGAGAGCCAGCAATCTTGACCTGCCTAGTCGACAGCAGCCCAACTGCGAGCATCAGCTGGATGAAACTTGGCTATCAGATGCCGCTGATGCAAGACGTCAGGTGCAAAAGAACTTATGATACATGCATTTCTAGTTTCTACATTCACTTTAGAGTTAGGTGTGTGAACTAAATCCAAATTCTTTACATTGGTATTCTATTTCACGATGCAGCATGGTAGGGGAAGTATCGCATTTATCAAAAGTCAAAAGTAATCCTTACATGTTTTAATGTATCGTTTTCTATTCCAAGGAAACAAACTCTCCGAATCACAAATACAACGCGTCGTCATGCTGGGATTTATCAATGTTCGGCAGAGAATGGAATGTTACCCATAGGTGTGGGGACCGTCACTTTGGAAGTTCTTTGTAAGTGTTCTATAGTGTATCATTATAAACGTAATGGTCATACGCCGCTTTGAATGTGCTCAAAAGATCCCAAGACCAGTACTGTGCAAAAGACGTCGACCATTGTGCTTTGCGCTCAGCACAATCATCATAAATTTTTATCATTGACGAATGCATATCTGCACAGGCAATAGTTGAATGTCATTAGGTTATATTGTTTGTATTTTGCAAACACTATTTACTTCGTATACATATCTAATTCTCGTCGTTATGTTACATTTGCTGATCTTCAGATCCTCCATTAATTGATCCGTCAATGGAGAAGAGAGTCACCGTTCAACAAGGCAATGATGCCTTCTCTTTGGAATGTCTGGTGGACGGCAATCCAGAACCGAGAGTAAGGTGGCGGCGGAAGGATACAAATTTGTATTGGGAAAACCCACTACGGTTCCACCGTGTGAGCTATGACGTGGAGGGGACGTATCAATGCGTGGCCACAAGTAATGGATTTCCTCTTCAGACAAAAGACAGCTTCATCGATATAGTTGGTTAGTTTTTTGTTATGTTTTGAAGCGATAACTTACTTGACATATACACGTTGCATTCTTAATATTTAGTTGATGTTGCACGTCGTGAGAATCAAAGATAAATTTAGAATACGATAGTTTATTTATACGACTATCATGATTATTGGAAATGGTTTAATTGGTGGAACCTACCTTTGAATATATTTTGTTTGTAGGAAAACCATTACTACAAAGGAGAATAGGCTCTTCGACGATATCTATCGTTGTTGGAGAATCGGCTCGCATCAGTTGCACGGTTGCAGCTGATCCACTGCCATCTACCATCGACTGGATATGGAGAAATGATGATGGAGTAGAGAAGAAATTGTCCGCGAGTGTAAGCAGTAAAATAGCTATAACAAACGGCAAGGAAATGACGTCAACACTGACCATACCTGATGTCACTGTAAAGGACAGTGGGGACTACATCTGCACGGCATCGAACGTCTTCGGATCTGCCAGACGAAGTATTCGTCTTGACATTACAGGTAAAACATCAGCACTCTTTTTACAATAAAGCTAGTATTACATATATGTAATTTAAAAGCGTCGTAAATTAAGAAAGGATTTATATTGTATGAGTGGCGTGACAATCGTCATTTTCAAAGCTAAATAATGACAGGATCCTCTAGATTCTTTTCTCCTTTTTCCTAACAGGGTCCTTACCTAAGATGATTATTATAACTTCTATCACTGTTGGTGCCATCTTATTGGTGACAACTGCAGCCGTTCTGGTAGTCTTTGCAAAGAAAAGGGGATGGATTTGCAAGTCTCACATTGATGGTAAGGTTTTTTTTTACATTTGGGTGGCTGCATTTGACCATGGGTACGTATCTGTATTTGAACAATGAGATGACATATGTGTAACCATCGGATGTTTTCAGAACCTTTCCGAGTCCCAGTCTCTCGTCCGATGCCCCCCGTACCGAAGTACGTGTACAAGACTGGCACCATTGACTCCGGTGTGGAGGACCTACAGGAGCTACAGGAGATGTACGGTACTCTCAAACCTCGTCCTCCTCCACGGATGGACACGGGGTGGACATCGGCAGGACTCCCAAACGCAGGTAAACTACGTGATTAGTTGAGTTGATATGCTTTGCATGTTTCATATCATGGTCTAATCATGTAGGACTGACAACAGATCATACAAGGTGTGCAATGGTGTCATGTACTGTTAACTTACTCGAGAATGGCAGGACCATATTTTTTCACTCTAAAGGTGCACTTTAAAAGGCTCCATCTCTTAAAGCTATTGGATGGATAACGCTTGAGTGATTCTGCTTACCTCCTTTACTCAGGATTAGTCCATTCGACGTCTCTTCCTCCGTATCCCACTGAAGAGTTGTCCCGTCTGTATGAACCTGCTGTTTCACCTGTCAAAGTTCAGGTAGGCCAGTTTCTCAGGCACAGATGTGAATGGAATCAGGTTACAGTGTCAAGGTTTTTTTTTTACTAAAGCTATGATATGGAGATACATATAGTTTTGATATGCAATTCCTGAAGAAACAGTCTAACAATCCTGCACTGTGATATTCAGTTAACAGTTATTCGGAATATACAACGGTATTCTTCTTTTTAGTATTGCCTTGTATATTACGAACTTCAAAGTTCCATTAAGCTCGCTAATATGGAACTTGTCACTTGATGTACCTCCTCGTATTGTATGCCTAGCAGTTGTATTGATCTATGGCGTAACTGTCATGGTTATTTCTATTTTCCCTTTCTTTCTAGTCTGTTGCCATTGCTTCCGTGGCATCGGAAGTTTACGAATAAAGGACGGCGACGGTGTTCCTCTACAACTCTAGATTGACGATGGCTTGGTGTTGATGTTCTTAGACGACACGTCTCACATGAAGTTGCACACAAAAAAATCCGACGAGAGCAGCATGGTAGACTTTACTGTTGCTTTCACTCCGTTGTGGAATGCTGATGTTAGGATGCTAGAAGACGTTATTTAGATGAGTTTCAAATAAATGTTAATCTAACAATTTAACAACTATCTACCTATATGTAGATTCTTGAAACACTAGTTACACATATTCTCGCGAAAAATGATAGCATGGGGTTGTGTGTTATGGCGTTGATATGTGACTATGAACTGAAACCTAAATATGTGACTAATCAGCATTGGAGAATAAGTTTAATATACATCTTAAATGTATATCACATCAGTCTATAACTTGATATGAAGTGCATGATTAGCCAAATATTACAGGATACTCCGTAGTGTATGAACATGATAAGACCCCCTAAATGTGTAGTGAAATGAAAAAATGTCTTCGTTTCGACGATTGTCTAAATAACATGTATGTAAGGTACGTCGAGGGTACACGTAATATAATATAAGTGTATTGAAGTGCATGATGCCATGTGATTCCATCAATGTTAAGGCATGTGTATGTTATTATCTTCTCTGTTCGGTCATGGCCTATTATTTCATTAAATGCTGTATGTAAGCTAATACATCACAGCCACAAAGTCTGTGATATTTTGTCGACCTTTGTAATCAACTAAAAACAAGAGGTTTAGATCATTGTATGCTTACCTAATGTAATAGTGTGACTAATGTAATAAAGAACGTTTGTCAATGGTCAAAGCGATATCTAATTGTTATCGTTTATGGAACAGATAGAAAAGTGCCAAGTCGAAAATAATCGCAAGGGTTTACCCGAAGTGCACACGCGTAGCACAATTCCAGTGCTGCAATAGTAATGAAATATACATTTGTAAGATATGTAGTATAATATATAATGCATAAGAATAAGTTCATTTTATCCTTCTAGCTAATGACAGTTATATTTAGAATCGTTTATAAAGCAGGTGGTAAAATGTCGTGGCACATGAAGACCTAAATTGTATAGAAAACGTTTGTTCCATAACATTCTATATGCTTAGCCTCTTCACATTTTAAAAGCTAATTTGCACATCTTTCCACTCCGTTATTCTGTGCAGGCTATAAACCCAGTCACATATAAGCCACATCTTCTAAAGGGTGATAAGCCAAGGCTGCAGTAATGTAAGTGCCCGCAAGTGTCCTCACTGCACATTAGCATCCTACGAAAAAAACCTTTTTAAACTAAGGCAGCTGCTAAATGACAGAATTTCTATGACCTCATTTCACGGCGGACAAGCCATAAATTTGTTGCGGATTATCTAATCATTCAGTATCATGAAGAAGATAAATGTCTCTAAGTAAATATAGCTGCGAAATGCGCGCTGTCAAAGTCCCAAAACTTTTGGCATCTATCATATTCTATATATTTGTTGATAGCTTATCAATGACATCATCTAAACAAGCACAGCTTCCTTATAACAGGGTGGGTATTTTGATTCTTCAAGCAGACATATTTGCAGACTTCTGCAAGTTCATAATCTCATTGTTCTACGAAGTTGTGCACCAAATCTTTACTAACTGACTTAGGCTATGCATTATGGATGATATAATGTAATTTGGAAAAATTACTTGGATCTTCCAGCAAAACTAATGTGTTCAGCTTTTCCCGAGGGCCGTGGAAGGCTTTCATTTAGGGCCTGGGTCTATGGGTGTGTGCGGACTGATACACATTGTATCAGGCTGTGAACTGCCAGATGAGACTCTTGCATCCCTTTTCCTGTATTCAGTGTCGAATTCGAACCCAGGAGGCTATTTTTTCCACTGTGTCTTGGTGAAGACGCGACTACACTGGAGCGGGCTAGGACCCATGAGACTTCCTATAGAGCTGCTACACATGGTGTGATCAACATGTTTACTTGTACCAACACATGCTTGCTTCCTGTATTCTTGATGTTCACCATGGTTTCACCAGGTACGTGCAAACGTTTGAATTTATGATAAGAATGACAAAAGTACGAATTGATTTTCAAAGACTACGCAAAGTACATCGGGCATACTGCCAGTGCATGCCCCAGATACGCTATCAGCACATAGTATAGCTGGAAACAATGTCGAAATCTTATATGTGATATAAAAGACATTGCTCGGAAGTATTTCTTGTCAAAAAATCTAACCATTGCATGAGTGCTTCATGTATGTAAAGGGATATTTCTGTCTGAACCATTTTAGAATTGTAACATTCAGTTTAACAAGTACGGGACGAACAAGACAATTTCACTGCTTTGATTTTCATCAAATTGCTGATGTTACAAGCAGATGCAGGAATAATGATCTTTGGCATAGTGCATTTCTGTTCATTGTTGATTGGAACGATCTTCTATAATAGTGTATTTAGTTTAAAGTATGACAACGTCTTCTCAAATACTGTAGATATATTAAAGGTTATTGCTGTGGTGCAGCCATTACGGGAAGTGTTCAGGTTATACACTATATTACGGGCCACGGCAAACGTGCATCTTGCCCTACCATATACCATCATGCTCCCATGTGACGCGTTGACCGCCGACGTTAACGTTCTCCTATCTAAAGTGCCCCGTTTTCTGTTGAACAGAGATGGCTAGCGGATCAATTGCCACATGACACCACTTACTTATTTGCTACACCGAACAAGTAACTGGAATTGATCGTGACCAAAACACATTGCCTGCAGTCTAAAGATATTATCTAAATGGAATTAGCACATGCCATTGGATGAGAACAAACTATCCTGATTGGCATTGAGTTCAACGTCACATTTGATGAACAAAATGATCTATACCAAACGTTAATACAATATAGACTAAACAGATTATACCTTTATGTTGTATGACATGCCTTGTTGGTATAACAGCCGGTGCATATGGTATATTAATCACAAAAGAAAGTGGCGGAAAGTTTTTAATGTTGATAAAACAGCTTGGAGACCTGTACAGTATGGGTCTCTATAAGGGCATGTCTTTTTCTGCATGTAAAGGGCATAAATCCTATTATGCATGCCCCAACTAGGAGATGGTTATCATTTACAGTGACATTTACATCAAAGCGCGGCTTCATCTGCAACGACTTCCGTTTCACTGGTAAGCGTCTCCACTGTAAGTGAAATCAGGTCGTTTTGGCAATGACACAATTAGTATTCCTTCAGTGTTTGAAGACGTTCATGTCTTTGGAGTCTTGGGAGGCAGGCTTTAGTTTTCAGCCTGAGGAACGTAACAGAGGTCTACTTTAGACTTGCAGTTTCTTTATGATAACCATTACAGCAAACATTACCTGGAATTACAAGACCTAAAAAAAGCCTACGTTGTGCAGGATAACAATCAAATATGGTTTGATTCCTCTCATTTCTTTAATTCGTTTATACATCATAATTGCACTTAACGTGTAAACGTATATATCTAAAGAGGCAGAGAAATACTATTCATGTTTTATGAATGATCAAATCAATGTTGTTCTCATAAAATCAACATCGATGACCCTGGTGTCAGCATTTTTCTTTGACTTTATTTCCCCGCTGACAAGCGTTAGCGGTGCACATTAGCGGAGCTCTACACTCGTTATCCACCAATCTGAGTCTGGAGGAAATATGTTGTGGCAGACCTAATCAGATCCTTACAGACTTCTGCCATGATCACGCATCTGTGGTACAGTGTTCTAGCTGGTGAAGATAGATATCTTGCCGAGTCTGCACAACTAGGACGGTGAATGGTGACTCTGGCTGACTTCTAATTGATCATTGCACTGGTTTGTTTTTCAGTATCATAACTACAGACTGAGGTCAATACAAACATCAAATAGACAAGAAAAGGATCAAAGAAGCTTTGTGTATCGTGCCTTTGAAGACAAAAATTATTGTAAGCAGCAAATGTACATACTTATATCTTGCTGGCGTCTAGAGAGAAATCAAAATATACATACAGCAATAAGTATGGAAAACTGAGAGGCTGATTTTGTTAGAAAACAGCACAACTCACAAATGTTAGCAAATTAAGCAAACGTACATATATACATAGTAAACACCATGTTTACTACAAAGGCCCAATCCCTACGGCTGTAATAAAGTTTCTTAGCCATTCTGACTGACTGCCTAATCTCTACAATCTTTAGCTACCGAACCTCTTTGGTGTGTGGTCCACTAAAGGTACTCCAACAGACTCTCCGGAGGCGATTACATCTTGGATCAAAAAGCACTATCAACCATCTGTATGATGTATTTGACGTATGGTAGTTTACCGGGATTTCACAGTATTCATCATATCTAGACAGAAACGAATTTGATATCCAGTATTGCATCTTGCTACTGCATGTACCTGCTGTCATATATAATATGATATGATTCAAAGGTTAAATTAAAATCAACCTCAGTGAACAGTAAACAATCACGTACAAAGGTCAATGTAAACCAGAGATAATTTTTGTTTCTATCGATGTCAAAGCTGGCATGAATAATGTTTTTGTCTTTCGCAGACACCTTCTTGGATACGCGTTGTTATCACAAGGGATTCTTGACTCACCAGTCTCAGCTCAGTGGAGTGCTGAGTTGTTGTCGTTAAACTCACGTTTAGCCTTGGCCTAGATACATACGAATCGTTGTGCATCCAACTGTCGGATTATCGAAGAATACGCAATGACCTATGTTTTCAGTTCGTTTTGTGACCCATGAAGGGTAAATATTTTTGTATCCAAACTAAAAAATAGACCCGTATTGTTAAGTATGTGGACAATAATTCATATCATGTTTCATCTGTTTACATAATCAAAAGATAACAAACTGACATAAGAATGTCTAACGCTACTCTCAGCGAGGCTTTTAAATTCTCCGCAAATTTGGATCAACACAGATTTTTATTTTTTTTGTCATAGCTTCTCCAGCTATTTGCTACATGAATGTAGTGATTAACATATTTATAAAGCAGAATAAAGTAGCCCCTTTTATCCGCCGGAACGTTAGACCTTTTGTAAGCAGATAATTGATATGTCATTTAAATATTGGCTGTGACATATACATGTGCATGTATTTACATTTGATATATGCAGTACAAACCTCGAAGCCTTCTGTTGCAGCCCATGGTCTCAGCTATGATGCAGTACCATTGCCCACCGCTGTTCTCCTGCGCGATACAGCTACACTACACTGCAGCTTCCACGACTTGTCGCCAGAGGATGTTGTTAGGTGGGATGGTCCACCTGGTTTGAGGCCAATAACGTCCGGCCGGAGAGTAGATCCGAAATACCCTCGCCACCAGGTACGACTCTCAACTGTAAAATGTGATATTGTTTTCCAATCTTGCCAATAAAGCAATACTTGTCAGTAATAACACATGTTTCATCATCCAGACCTCCCTTTTGTCTTACCCCAATGACTTATTTCTTCTTTTTCTTGTCTAGTTGGTTGGTGACATATTAAGTGGACAGTACCATCTACAAATTATAAATGTCCAAAGACAGGATGAAGGGATGTACAGATGCACCGTCTTGGGTCTAGACCCAATGGAAGCCAAACTGACTGTAGTTGGTAAGAGGTTATATTCGCAAAATAGAGTCGTATATATTTCAATTTTAATTCAATTCTGTTTATTAAAATCAAACTTGCAGCATGAATCATTCAGATCATGGAGATTATTCATATCGTGACTTTGACATTGACTACAAAGATACCCCATACAAGCGGCTTGTAATGCAATATTTACGCATTCCTATATTGTGGTAGATTTTTAAACTTCTGTTGAGATTGTCGCCCCAAACACACATAACAAAATGGATCACTAGTTCCAGTTCCCCATCCTCCTATGATGACTGGTTTGGAGCTGCCAAGTAAAGTAGGCCAACAGGTTCAACTGAGATGTGAATCTTCAGGAGGACACCCGCTACCTGATCTGACGTGGTACAACGGTACACAGGCATTCAGTGGACAACGAGTGAGAAAGCAGGAGAGAGATGGCAAAGTAGAAGTTGAACTTACTCTTCAGCAACTGACTAAGTGGGACAACAGCATGAACCTAACCTGCAGAGCCAGTCAACCGTTCCCAGAAATCACATCTGAGCAAGAGTCCTGGGGTATTCTGAATGTTCACTGTAAGTGTATGGCAGACATTTGCTTGGTGTAAGCAAACACAAAAAAAACGCATATGTTTACAATTCCCTTTGAGACCGTGTACCTTGTTATCTATTACATATTTGACATTTGGTTGCTTAGTTTGTCGTTTATCTTTGTTAGTTGATGCGTGGAACGAAAGCATTATTCATAACTCGGAAATATATAACTAGCAAACCATGGACTTTCGAACAATTGAGTATTGGCAAGGATGGATATGAAGGTGAATCATGTGTGCCGATCACGTACTTGTCGACACCAATCGCACCTATTCTTGTTCATTGCAGACCCTCCAGCTATGTCTATTCCTAGAACATCTGTACGAGTTATAGAAGGACAACCCGCAAACCTAACATGTCTGGTCGACAGCAACCCGTCTGCGATCATTAGGTGGACGAAGCTTGGCCATAATAGTTTTCTCAGGGGCAACATCAGGTAAAATAACATAATCATGGAATATGTTCATTGTTACAATGATAAATTTTGCTACACAGAATTGTACCAAAACGGCCGCCAGTGAGGTATTTAGGTGATGGTTCTGTTTGATGGCACAACCGACGTTTTCCGGGAGCAATCAAAGATCAACCCATCTTACCATCTGGAATGTTATGCTACTTAACGTATATAAATGCAGGTATATGCATTAAGAGAGCGACACCTTTTGACACTCAGCTTCAAGAGTGTCATTACACAATGCTATCACCATTTGGTGGTTCAAGGTCGAGTGACATCTTAACCATTTCATTGCTTCCCACAGGGAGCAAACGTTCCACATCCCGGGTGCTTCTCGCCAAGACGCAGGGACTTACAAGTGCTCTGCAGAAAATGGTCTGCCTCCCATAAGTGTTGGGACTGTCACTTTAGAGGTTTTGTGTAAGTATACTATACCAACTCTAATGGTTCAACTGCAATTGTGTATCTAACTAATGTCCTTACGGAATAGCATCTGCATCGGTGAACCCAACCAATGTCACTGAACTGTGGAAACATTTTCTCAACAGTTTGTGTATGTTCGCTGTAACTTTTTTATTAGAAAATGGCATTTTTGTCTTCTCAAGTAGGACGGCCAATAACTTTCTTGACCTTTCAGACAGTTTCTTTCAGTTGTTATTGCAAAATGTGCAGGTGAAATATTGCCACAAGCACACTACCAAAAATGCTGTTTCTTATTTTTCTTGTTTTCTTATTTTTTCTTATTGAGAGAAAGATTTTCGTCCATAAAGAATTTCAAGAAAATCAAGAAATCTTACGCAAAACCTTTATACGTTAAATCTTACATTAAGAGTTTTATTCTTGTTTTTCTTGGGTGAAGAGATGATTTCTAGTCTGATTTTTTATCAGCAAGAATATTCTAGAAATTCTAGTCAATCTTTCTTCCTTATTCTTCACACAATATTTGCTTCTTGTTTGGTGAAATGGAGTATTTTACAGAATCTACTCTTAAGATTTTTATTCTTGCCATGCATGAATTTTTCTTTAGACTTTCATTTCACTAGGAAAACATTCTTGACATTTCTTGTTTTCTTCATTTAGGAAGTCTGAGGAATATGATTCTTGCTATTCTTAGTATATCTAAGAAGATGTAAGGATTTTCTTGACCAAATACAGTTAAGAAAAATGAGAAAATCAAGAAACTGTAAAACAAGTAATTCCCAAGTGTTTTTCTGTTCGAATTCCTTTTCCACAAAGTTAAAGAAAGATGTTTCCTGCTTTTCTGTGTTATCTAAAAATGAAAGTTCGAATTTGCATGATTTCCTTTCTTTTCTTAACATTGTAAAGCTCAAGAAGATAATTATTGTTTTTCTTGTAATGAGAAAGTAAATTATGCTAATTTAATACTCCCATCATCCTTTGCTGTAAAGAGAGTTTGAATGTGGACCGTTGAGTTTGGGCTCCAGCTGTATTTGCCTGATGTGCGGTTTAGATCTTACAATAATAGGGAAAGATGTGGCTAGTTTCATGAGGACACTTTTTGGTATCATGTGGGACTCACTACACAGCGTAGATGACTTGTTTTAAGTTCCAAAATGCTTCCTCAGGCCAACGCCATCAACAGATATGCTCCAGGTATGTTATAGCCTGTCTTGCATGAAAATAACTTATTTCCCAAGTAGATACTCTTAGTTTTGTGTTTGTGGTTGCATGATACAGCCAACCAGTAATTGCAGAGCATGTACGTTTAGTGCAGTTATACCTAAAAGGTACTAAAAAAGTTGAAGTATATCATTTTCAAGCAAATGCACAAGCCCCCCCTCCCCCATGCATGTATATGGGGGAGGGGGGCGATATAGGAAAATGACAGTCACTAACTCTTTGTGTGTTTTTCTAGGCTTAGAAACCTTTGTTGTGTTTGCGGTTGCATGATACAGCCAACCAGTAATTGCAGAACATGTACGTTAAGTGCAGTAATACCTACAAGGTACTAAAAAAGTATAAGTATAACATTTTCAAGCAAATGCACAAGCCCCCATCCCCATGCATGTATAAGGGGGAGGGGGGCGATGTAGGAAAATGACAGTCATCGTCATCTTTTTTGTGTGTTTTTCTAGACTTAGAAACCTGTTGGACCAAAGAAGATGCCCCCGTCTCAAGTTTGGAAAATCTTTCAACAATTACAAGTCATTGATTATAAGAAGGACAGCTACAACACTGCAGAACTGACAGTTTTAGAAGGACAATTAGTTATTTGTATGAGCACAGAGAAAATGTGCTTTTATCACAGCATCAAATGTGAAACATTTATGGAAACAATGGTATTGCAAACTGGTTGATCTTTGCAATCCTTGGTTAAGAATGGGCATTAGAAAGAAAAATCCAAAACTGTGTATTAAACAATTAGATCAATGATAATAAATATGATTGGAACATATTTAAATTATATTATCATTGATTTATTAAATGGTATTCTTGATTCAAGACCTCCATCTTGATTCAAGAAACTGTTTCTAGGTTTAAGGAATTCATTCTTGAGGACAGAAAGGTATTCCTACAACAAGAGCCTCACTCTTAGTGCAAGAAACTCATTCTAGGTGTAATAAATTAATTCTTGAGGACAGAAAGGTATTCCTACAACAAGAACCTCACTCTTAGTGCAAGAAACTCATTCTAGGTGTAATAAATTCATTCTCGAGGACAGAAAGGTATTCCTATTACAAGAACCTCACTCTCAGTGGAGGAAACTCATTCTAGGTGTAAGAAATTCATTCTTGAGGTCAGAAAGGTATTCCTATTTCAAGAACCTCGCTCTTAGTGGAAGAAACTCATTCTAGATGTAAGAAATTCATTCTTGAGGGCAGAAAGGTATTCCTATTTCAAGAACCTCGCTCTTAGTGGAAGAAACTCATTCTAGATGTAAGAAATTCATTCTTGAGGACAGAAAGGTATTCCTATTTCAAGAATCTCACTCTTAGTGCAAGAAACTCATTCTAGGTGTAAGAAATTTATTCTTGAGGACAGAAGAAATAAGGAAATGTCAGTGAGGACGTAACAAATATAAACTTTTTCTTAGAATATTTTCCTCTGAAATTTATATATCTTAGATAAAAATTCTGTGCCAAAGAAGAATCATAACAACAAGAAAATTTATTTCGAGGTTTTAGTCACATATGTGTGAGAAAAAACAACTTGGTCAGAGAAAAAAAGTCTAAGAAAAAGTTTATATTCCTTACGTCCTCACTGACATTTCCTTATTCGTTCTTATTCTTGCACACAGAATAATTTTCTTTCTGGAAGATAATTTTTCTTCAACGAAGAAAAAACAAGAAAAAACGAGAATGGCATTTTTTGTAGTGCACTGTTAGGCATATTATCATACACTGCGTTGCGAGCAAAATAGTTTCCATTAGTCTTAGTAACGCCTTAACGACACACGTTTTCTTGAAATTCGCTGCTTGACAGACCCACCACAGATTGACCCATCCATGGACGAGAGGATTTCCATTCTTCAAGGCGATGAAGAATTTTCCTTAGAGTGTGTCGTGGAAGGCAATCCAAAACCTAAAGTCATGTGGCGACGGAAGGATACAAAGTTATACTGGAAAAACCCACTCCGGTTCCACTTGGTGCGCTATGACATAGAAGGGACGTATCAATGCGTCGCTACAAGCGATGGGTTCACGCAGAGGACAAAGGACGTTTTCATCGATGTAGTAGGTCAGTTCGTATCATTATTACGTACACATAATTGCAAACATCGTCATACCACTACTCTTGATTTAAACGTTCCAACATTTATTAGGTTTAGCATGTTTGTTGGTGAATGCCAAGTTATTATATATATTAAATAAGTTATTGAATTGCTCATGTAGGTCATATCATTAAGTCGGGTTTTATGAATTACGTATCTAGGAAAGCCGAAGCTGGAAGGGGAAGGAGACTCATCCACGATGTCTGTCCTGACTGGTGAAACTGCACGGCTAGGTTGTACAGTCATGGCTGACCCACTGCCACACGATATCAAATGGATATGGAGAAATAATTACGGACAGGAAGAAATGCTGTCAAGTGGCTCCAGTCATATTGTTACAATACGAAGAAACCAACAGATAACATCATCTCTGACCATACCCAAGGTAGCTGTGCAACATGCCGGAAACTACGTCTGCAAGGCAACTAACATGTTTGGATCCGTCAAGCGAAATATCGATCTGCAGATATCAGGTAATATAAACAATAATTCACGAGGAAATAATCAATATTTTGTCCAGCTCTTTACAATGTATGAATATCGCAAACTAGGTCCAGAAAATATTGACTTTCTAGTCATAGTTTATGTCTCATTATATTTTTTCTCCAATAGACTCCTTCCCAGACATCATTGTCATAACTTCCATCACTGCTGGAGCGATCCTACTGCTGACAGTGGTAGCAGTTGTGATTCTCTTTGCGAAGAAAAAGAGCTGGATATGCAAATCCCACCAAGATGGTATGTCCAGATCAACTTCAGTGATGTTCTAGAACTTACTAGTATGCAGTTGCTTATTGTTCAACCAATATCAGAATGTAAGCTAACCGGAAGAAAAGTAAGCAGATCAAAGCTGAATAAACCTAAAAAAAGAACGCGGTTTCATACTCATGGAGGAAGTGAGTTTGACGCTAATTTTCTTTGTTACATTACTTTATTACCGCAAATCTTCGTTATATATCTTACTAATCGAAGTACCTTTGTGTCTTAGCTCCCCGCCCGATGCCTCCCGTGCCGAAGTACGTGTACAAGACCGGCACCATTGACTCCGGTGTGGAGGACCTACAGGAGCTACAGGAGATGTACGGTACTCTCAAACCTCGTCCTCCTCCACGAGTGGAGAAGAAATGGGAGTTGGTTGGACTGTCCTATACAGGTATGGTATCTTTTGTTTTACCATTCATCATCTGGTCCAAGTGCTGACTGGGTTTTACTCGTTTTGTACCAGAACTTCGATTGTTCTAAATCGAAATTTTCATGATAAAAATCATCTGTGCTTATCACTTTGTTTCCTTTGCAAAAATCCAATTTCTCCTATGTTTTAAAGAGATATATCAAAAATCATAACACCAACTTCTCGGGTACGCTTGGGTACTAGATGTGTACATCGATCGACTAACCACACCAAAGTCCATGGTATTCAATTCCGAGTAATAGCTCGAGGGAAGAGTAATATCCAGCCAGAGTAGCTATGCGTCTTTGAAGCACAATCATTGCTAGTCATTGCTCTTTTCTTGGTGGGTGTATTTCCCTCTTGTACAGATTGTCAATAAGGAGGCCTGATTTATGTACATAATTTGTATTCACAGCTTAACGCTGAACCAATCATACAGTGATTATCTTTTCCACACAATTTGGCAATGCAGGATTAGTCCATTCTACGTCTCTGCCGCCGTATTCTGCGGTGGACCATCGCAATCACCCTGGTTGTGAGGCTGTTCTCGATATCTCACCCAACGGTAGCATTGAGCGGGTAGGTATGCTCTTCTACTGCACACAGAAGTTAAACTTGGCATTCAGACTGACAAATTCACCCACCACCACCCATTTCTAAACCTGTCTCCTTTTGAATAGAGCCTGAAAAAGATGATGACTTAGGCGGGGATTTGAGAGAGAGCCAGCGCAGCAACAAAGTGCCGATGACAAATGCAGGCGCCAATTTGACTATTTTTCACCTGAAAAATAGTTTATTCACCAGCTTACGCCGCCGGAACAAGCTGCACATAAAGACAGACGAACCGCTCTCGGAAAACCGATACCTCTTTCGTAATCATTCCTATAATGAGGCATATGAACACCGGCTAGGTCAGAAACCTTAGTGTCTATTGATTTTGCTCGGGGCGGGGTGAATTTCACAGCACTTCATTTAGTACAAGTGATCATTATCGCCAGGAACACTAACAAAAAGACAGAGCCAACCGTTTAGAAGATAAAGCCCATGGTTATTCCGCAATCTCCTGTCTGCGATCTCAATGTACTTTCCACCCGTGGAAGCCTATTTGATGTACATTTGTATTGCCTGTCAAAGAAACTATGCTACATACGTCAGCCCATGGGGAGGAATCAACTCAGCTTAGAGTACATTACGCCTATTATGACGCATTCCGACAACTGTATAAGGCCTTCGTTAGATGAACCCATTAAAGCTACTGAGGCAACCAAAATGTTTCTTTAACAAAACTGCTCATTTAGAACATCTGAAGCTCCCATGCCAAAGTGCTTATTATAACGTCCTAGACCTTTATCAGACAAAGGAGTACTTTCAATGTTACACTGTTGCCCTAAAGATGCAAAACACAGTGCATTTAGTAGTTTGTCGGACAACAATGCTTTTCTTTAACCACCTCCCCCTCTCCGCGTAAAATTAGAAGTTGTTCTAAAGAGGGCCCCCTTAAGCTATTCCCATTAAACTCGTCATGGAGGAAAATTGACTGAGCCTCTGAGCCAGCCATTGCTTTCATACTGCACAAACTGCTCGTTGAAGCAGCAACGAGAAATAGAGATAAACTGGGAGATAAAAATGGGTAAAACCAGCCTTGTCTGAGAGCAATCAAAGATCAACCCATCTTACCATCTGGAATCCCATGTCAGCCGTGTTAAATCCGCCTTCAGGCACATACTTTGCAATAAACGCGTCGCTATAGACTTATTGGCTTCAAAGGACTAACGGTGTTCAATTTGATTTTGCAGGTTGCCCCCTTGGGTTCCCCGGTATCCAATGACATGGGTTGATGGACAGCCTTCCCGGACGTTACAGCTGTGGCTGTCTGGAATCCAATGACAACGGTTGAGTGACATCGTTCATGAATGTCGCAGCTGTGGCAGAAGGACGGCGCTGAATATTGACCTGTTGACCTTCATAATCTTACTTCGATTTTTTGTGAGTTAGGTCCAGCAGACGGGACAAGGCACTGCAATAAGGTTGTACTGTGAGAAAGTTTCCCAGACATGAATTTCAGTATTGCTTCAATCGCCATCTAAGAGAAAGTCTAGGGGAATGAATAACACATGTAGACAATAAATAACACATGTAGGTCTACTCACAAAAGAGTCCATAGTGTTGCCGAGGTCGTCATTTCCATTGACCATATGCGCTTTGTGATTTACGGTCTTCTTGTTGTAGCACAGGTCAATTGAAAACGTTCGATACTAATATCTCTGGTATTTCATCATTATAAAAGTACACGGTCTGTAAGACATGCGTCAAATCTTAGTTACAACGGTGTAGATTATGTTTAATAATCCGCACGAAACAATATTTAGTGCATGCATATATTGACAATGAAGGAACAACAAAATATGCATCCAAATGTGAAGTTTGTGAGCTATATAATATCGGACGAGAGAAGCATGGCATGAACGTTTGTGTGACTGCATCTTTAATCATTTGGTGCATATAAGGATATACATTGTGTACATATATGCCTTGGGCCAGGCAAATGAGATCATGTTATCAACATAAGGATTGTGGCTGATCTAGGCAAAGATGCACATGAAACAAGCTTTTAGCAAGTAGATTCTAGGTTTAGACCTTTACTAAAAGTTCATGGGCTGTTTCCGTCAAATGTAAATACCCAGGAGCTCATTTTCTAGTCAAGTGATCAGTACAGCGTGCATGCAATAGATGTGGCGTAATCAATAGAGCGTTGCGATAAAGTGTCATTGTCACTAGTGTGTAAAATGAACGCACGAGTAATGTTGTGTCGTGTTGTTCTCCAGTCAATGATTCTGTAGTCACGGTGAGAAGTACCAGAACTAGCATGGTTCTGTTCATCCAATAGTCGTTCGGTATTCTGAATAAGCATTCTTGTCACATGTAGCGGTGGTAGACGGCACAGATAATGGATTGTGGAAGAAGGCAAAACGATGACATAGTGATTATACACAGCTCGGGTAAATGAAGCAGCTTTCCTGCGGTACTTGATAGTCCGTAATGAAGTAGAATGGATCGATCGCTGTGTATACGTGCCATGATACTGAATGTAACGCATTTTTGGGTCTGAGACAGTGAAAGACAAAAGAACGCAAGTCAGCTTTGGTGCCATTGTGCTTTTAGAGATTCATGTTGCAGCTCACGTTGACAATAACAGTGTGGTAAAATCATTTAAATAAACTGTATCTATCTGTTTTCTTTCTCCGTGCTTTATATTGACCGATTGCCTGACTTAATGTTATTGTCCTCAATCCATAACTATTTTACAACAACAATGAGCACGATTATCCACTTAGAGCCATGCACCATTCAACCAATTACAGCATCAAAAGACTGTGCAGAAGTCGGTATATTCACGGGTGTCGCGCCTAGTTCAACACGTTTTGAAGTAAACTAGTCCTTTAAATAAGGTACTTCAACAAGCGATATTTGAATATAAGTACCTCCTGAGGTTGCCCTCAACTTCGGCATTCGTTGACATTCATAATGTATATACCAGTGGCATATCCTGGATATGGTGGATTGGGCGTATCTAAGTGTTGGAGGCAGATATATGACCACTTATGACATACTATTTTCTGCCTGCATACTCTTCTCTGAACTCTTCGTATGAAATATTGTGGACCTTCTTTCTTAAACTTTAATGCTCGTTTTAGATGTATATTTCATAGACATGGTCATTGACTCGTTTTGTTGCACACGACTAACAAAAATTATATTCCAGGCAACTGATACTGTATTTGAATGTTTCCTTTCAATCTGAAAACCTAAGATCCCTGTCAAATGCGAAGTCATTTGATGCCTAATGGTGGACGTTTGTCAATGTCACAAGAAGCAGAAATACACGACTGGAATGAGAACAAGACATGATTTTCGTTTTTCTCAAAATGTCGAACCAGCTACACGGATAGGCATAATATTATGAAAAACTGGGCGGTGAACAGATTTACGGCATTCTTCAGCATATCCTTTAATTTATAGATAGTTGTGCTGCTGGCTTTCAAATAAAACGAATGTTTGCCTTACTTTTCATTTATATATTCATAGCTTATACGTTGCAATTGTGGCATCTGCAGCATAAAATACTGCTTAGACTACGCAAGTAGATAGAGGCTATTACAAGGGTTGTCATTAATTCTGTTATGTTGTATTTCATCGTGTGCTATAGCCGTCAAGCTGTCTTAACACCTTACTGGTAAGTCCATAGCCTAGCATACATTAGTATTGATATCAACAATCAAGTGAATTTTCGTATATATGCATACAAGGCCTGAATTTTATGTTAAGGTAAAAGTTCTTGAGATTGGCCTCTACAGATACATCTTTGCGAAGAAGCCCTTTACCCCTAACGTAATACTTACACGGCACTGATGTCTTGCGATAAGAGCTACGGAACCTAATTTGCAAACTAATTTCCGACGAATGTTGAAACCGATATGCGTAACTATACTTTTGTTTAACCATTTCATAAAGAGCTTCGATTACAATGTGGTGAGATGCCTTCTCGTGAAAAGACATAATCACTTCGTTTAAGTTAAGTTTTCTTTTTACATACGTTATTACTTTGAATTATGGCGATTCATTTGTACCAAACACCTTCTCTACCGATAGGTGGTTGCCTGTCGGGGGAAACAGATCGAGAAAGCTCGGGGGATTATATTACACATTTACGCAGAGGAAACCCACTGGCGGAATGCAAAATGAAACCATCGGGAAAGTATCTGCATGCTGGTTTGCTAGAGGGTGCTTGCTGTTAGCAGTTTGGTATCAACGGGGTCTGGTAAGGAGATAGAGTCATGATCCCCTGTAAGAAGCCTTTTGTCAGCGCAGATGTCGCCGTTGCCTGCAAGATACATACCTTATCAACCCCTACAACGACTGTGGGGTTGCAAAGGTGGATGACGCTACTTTGCCCTGGGGAAACATGACATGTAGCACAATCCATCTTTCATCATTTCGCCCAAATTTGCAGCCCGACCTCCGACATGGATTTATCAACTCGAGTGAACATTCCTGACCCCCATCAATCATGTTCCACAGCTCCTAGCATATAATTGAATATCAAGTACATTTTTGCCTGCATCTTTCATTGTCATTTGATACAGTGCTAATGGGGATGACTTTGTTGCTGATGTGGCTCCTATAAAAAGACAACACTTACTTGTACAACACACAATTTGCACCTACGTTTTGTATAGACACGAGAACTACACATATGAACTATAATGTGCTATCGACCCAACATAACAGTCGTGATGTGTATACGAATCGCCCTGAAGAGATACTATTGGCAGATGCCTGGAAACACGACGCTCAGACACGCCGTCTCCCGCGCTGCCTCCCGGCACCTGGCGCTGTGACGTTCACGTACGGCACAGGGATGGCGACAGAGACGAGGCCTCTTCGATTTTCCTGCCTTTTCCTAGCTTTGGCGGCGTCTTTATCAGGTATTTCTTGTCACATTTACCATTAATTCTCTCTCTTTTCGTTTGGAAAGAAAAGTGTTTTGTTTTTAATGCTTGACAACCTTGTGTAGATGAGAACCCAACGTATGTGCGGCTGCTATGTGTTGCCTAGTCGTTAAAACGTGCAGTTCCGAAGATTGCACGGTATAGTGCACTGTCCCTTAATGCTGTCGATGTCAAAGAAATATTTCCACCACATATGGTTGTAATAGTCTATACATCTGGCCTAAATGACCCCGTTCTCCATGGCAGTGAACAAGAGAACCTACCAAGTGATTATCTATTGACCGATGGTGTCCTGTGATCATGAGCTGCTAACCTAGATTTATGTGTTTATGTCATTATACCGGGTTAGCTGTCGGTAAATGATCCGTACCCGTTCGCTGCGTTTGCTGTCAAGACTCCTGAAAACCCATCTTTCAGTCCATAAGACTTGTCTTGCATACAGTCTCGTCAATGCAATCCCGGTTTGACCCCTGTCCTAACCCCGATGACATTAGTTGAGAGCTTTGATTTGGCCCCGACCTAGCCTATCAATTTTGCAAACATTGTGAAGCATGGCAGGTGATCATAGTTCGCCTGTGCAAAATTGAATGCCTTGGCAGGACCTTTTCATTTCCTGAAGTGATCTTGTCCTTCCTAATGAATATTGTTGCCGCTTCCCTTCTCATATCACTTCGTGTTGTTGCTGGATTTAGATGATTAAAAGAACCTTAAACATGATCACAAGTTACAACTTGGTATGCATAGATCTGAATAAATAGAAATTTCTCTTGGATTGCAGTTCTCATGTTGCTGTCGCCACTGAGACGAAAATTATGTATGCTTGTCACGTAGGTGTGCGTAATACTCCTTACTTTATGGCTTTGATCATTAACAATATAATGCGATATGCTACTAATTTTTGCACAAACCTGAGAGTGACTCAACAAAACCCTCCCATGCTACAATTTGTTGGAAAGTTCCTCCCGGCAGTATGTAAATGCCCAATTTACGCCTGGAAGTATTTGATGGCTAGGTGTGTAGTGATGCATAAGAATTTGATTCGCATGACAGAAGGCGAAAACTGCTCTCGTTACATTAGTGACCACCATCCATAAATGTCGGCCACTAATCTCCATACATATGCCAGATATCAGTTGGCTCCGTACGCCTTGTTGCTCTTTTGAATGTCCTTTGAGTGGTGAGTTTTTTTCCAACTGGCCTCCTACATTCTTTCCATAAAATGTATCAAACGAGCCGGAACTAGACGTCTACCGCGGTCGTGTGAATGCCGTGCAGTTAAACGTCTCTGCGCATTGCAAGTAGGAATATGGGCTTCGTTTTAAACAGTTAGAAAAGAAACGAAGACAAATAACGCAATTACTTATCGCTTTCCAACTCTCATTACCGTAGCTTATTATTCCGCCGCACTTTGATTATATTAAATATAGTTAACCTCTCCTTATTATTGCCCCTAATAATAATTAGAATATAAACCGATCCTCTATGATATTTCTGATACGAAACATTTCATTTTTCTTAATTTTCATGTAAAAACGCTCGTAGATGTCTCTTTTTCTTTGTTCATCTTATATAACTACCAAATGAGGTATAACTTCTTCAGGCTGGTTCCATAATAATTATCATTCCAAAGGGAAAATAACTACGCAATGTCACATTGATATTTTGTATATTTGCAATCCCTGCACGTTCGCTTTTGCTTGCCAATTATTAAAAGTTACCTGATATATGAGTTTTAAGCAGCCAACTTATCAAACTTTATGTCTGATATGAATGTTTAAGCTCCCACATGTAGATAAAGTAAATTTGGACCAGAACCGAAATCAGCATCACTGATGGCTTTAGACCAAAATTCGCCAGTACAAGAGAAAAATTACCTAATCGCCTCAACACTCCTCAAACATGTACTCCCACCGTGATATCTTTATTGCGACAACATGTCGCACTTCATCCTCGCCAGTGTTATCGCGTTACTGGGCGTCACCGCAATAACACTCAGTATTACGGGCCATTCAATCAAGGACGAATAGCTTAAGGGGAGTGGCTGACAGAGACTGATAAAATTGAGACCAAACTCAATGTCTTTTCTATTCCTTTTCTTGCAGTGGATGCCGTGAAGTACAGCATTCCACCACAATCGACATCAGCTCTCCGTGGACGGACCGTTATTTTGAAATGTGCTTTTAGTGGCCTCAGTCAAAGCAACGTTATCACCTGGGCAGGACCGCCAAACTTTCGCGTATTTTCAAATAATCGGCAAGTTGACCCTAAGTACCCACGATTTGAAATCATTGGCGATGCGTCTAAGTACGAATTCCATTTGAAGATACGACGTGCAACACGTGAAGACGAGGGACTCTATCGTTGCAGTACATTGGGCCTTGAGCCGGTGGACGCAAAACTCACTGTTGTTGGTACGATATTGTGATTTAATATATACTAGTACTAAGGGTAAAATACTACTGAATGTATAGATATATCTGATTACATGATGCTTATGATAACGTTAAAGTTTTGCTATCGCAATTATTTTTGTTACATATGATGGATTTTTGTTGCTTGTAACGCATTTCGGTAAACTTTTATCTTTCAAAACAATTTATGCCAGAGTCCTTGGAAAATATTACTTAACTACACGATGATGCCAAATATCAGGATAACCCTCTATGAATGAATATGTGCATCTTTTGCAGTTCCGGCTGCCGGCCCACAAATTATAACAGGCGGAGACAGTCCCATCATGGCCGGAAGACAACTGCACCTATCCTGCAGCTCCAGAGGAGGCCATCCTCCACCTCGGCTGACCTGGTATAATGGCACGGGCCGCATACAACCAGCACATGAAGGCGATGATGGGACTGGCGGCGAACTAACGACCCAGAGTATCTCTGCGCGGATCACGAAATGGGACAACGGCGTCAACTTGACATGTGTGGCAGATCAAGGCTTTCCAACACTCACGCCAGCACTGGCAGCTTCAATGACCTTAGCAGTACATTGTGAGTACACTCAGGACCTTTGTCATACGTGTAACCGTATATTATCAATACATATGTAGATTTCGGATAATATTCCAAAAAATCATACAAATCATTGACAAATCATATCCTTAAGAAAAGTAAATAGAGCAAGGTAAGCAGAATAATTTGATGCCATCTTAAGAACTATAAACGTGATACATTTTTAGATCCAGCCGAAGTCGTGGTCCCGCGACCATCCTTGCACGTGTTGGAGGCCAGCCCTGCAAATTTGACATGCCTCGCAGAGGGCAACCCGGAAGCCACAATCACCTGGAGGAAAATGGTCGATTCATTACAGAACCAGGGGTCCATGAGGTATTTCATTCACAGTTAGATACAGTTAAATACGATGGCATGACATGTTAGATCCCTATTTCTCATTATACAGTGATGTATTGCAATCACGTTCATAGACTTAAATGCGGTAGTACATCATGTTAGACTTATCGAAACTGTTTAAATAGGATGCAGTGGCAGCTTGCGATAAGACGAAAACTATATATAAAATGCTGTTATGTGTGTCAAAAGACAAAACTAAGTATTCTCCAACAAGGGGATGGGGCAAATGCAGTTATAATCATGTAATGCCTGTTTCGCGGTGACAGAAAAGTCAGCTTCGTCCCTTTAACTTTGGGTATTACTTGTGTCATTTATACATATAATATGACATCTACATGGGGACCTGAGTCCTGCTTAATGACTACCGATATAACGCTTCAGTACTAATAACATCTTAACCTTGGATGAAAGATATGTTTGAAAAGCTGGGATCAGTGACTGGATTTAGTGAGCTCAAGGGGGCCCAATTAAGTCTCAAACAAATTAGCTAAGAATGTATCATTTTTCATATGGGAAAAGCCATATGTTATGCAATACAGCAAATTGCTTCAAAGTATCCTGTTAATATTGGGAGCTAGACAAATGGAAGTTATACTACATTTGACATAAAGTTCTTGTGAGGAATATAAACGCCATGTGAATAGTTCAGTAAAGATCTGACATTTATTCTTAGCCTGTATATGGTAGCAATGCAGACTGTGTTTTCGAGCATAAGGCTCTTCTGTTTCTTCTAGTGGGCTTTCTTTATACCTACCCAAAGTCACCAAAGACGCCGCCGGTGTGTACCAGTGTTTAGCAGACAACGGTGTCCCACCTGTTGGAGTTGGTGCTGTCAGTCTTGATGTCCTCTGTAAGTGCTATTTCAATATCGGTATCATGAATAGAATCAACACGTAATATTTTGTTATCCACTCAATGATAGCTTATTAGTGGAGCCATATAAGCTATGCGAATGATGATTTCGTACGGTATGGAGAGAAGTCATAGGTCGCGGAAGGGGCCACACAGACCATGGAGATCTCTAAGGTCTATAGGCTTATAATGCCTAAAATTTCTTGCAATCCTTGGAGACATTTAAAGGCCTAGAATTATCCATGTCCAGTGTAGGGGTTCAAAGTGTTTTATGTTAATTTCTTGTATAAGTGGTGTAGTAACTTGTCAAAGATGGGTAAACGCTCTTCTAAGATCTAATAGCATGTATTTCATGTTATTTACAAAGGTTTGCCAAAAAAGATTCAAAGTAATCTGTTTATGCTCATAAATTTGTTACATTTCCACCAGATCCGCCCGGAATAGATCCAGCCATGGAACAGAAGGTCACTGTACTCTACGGCCAGGACGATTTCTCACTGGAGTGTCTGGCCTACGGCAACCCAAAGCCTCGGATCCGCTGGCGGCGGAAGGATACAACCCTCTACTGGGAAAATCCACTCCGGTTCCATCGGGTTCGTTACGACGTGGAGGGAACGTATCAATGCGTGGCAACCAGCGACGGCTTCCCACAGGCAATAAGGGATGCAGATGTTGACGTCGTAGGTAGGATAGCTATTAATTTCCTGCTGATCCTGAGATTACGCAAATCGATATTGCTAAGCTCTTTGTTCCCATGCTGTACCGTGTATTACGTCAATGTACTGAATTATTCAATGTTCTTTGTTATAAGACTAACGTGGAGAGAAAATTGATGACTAGATATATCTCACATCAAGCAACAACTTTCATCTATTCAGGGCGACCCATCATGGTTGGAAAGCGGGCGGGAAGCATGATGTCCGTCATTTCTGGGGGAATAGCGAGGCTTTCGTGTGACGTCATCGCGGATCCTCTCGGGGATAAGATTGTGTGGATATGGCGTGGCACGGAGGGTCAAGAAAAAGAACTTCGGTCTGGACACAACGGCATGACCATTGTAGAGACAAAGGGGGGGCAGAGCAAGTCGTCCGCATTAACGATATCCATGGTCTCCAAGACGCACGAAGGAACATACACTTGCAAGGCGTCCAACATGTTCTCAACAGTACAGCGCGACATCAAACTTGAAGTTAAAGGTACCGCAATGACTTAAGATGTCTTAAGGATATGAGAAAAAGCGAAAGATAATTGATATTAGAAGGGAATCTTGGTTTGATTATTTATTAATGCCCTACTGTAAAAGGGATGGTATGCTTTACCTAGCCTTCCTGCTGGCAAAGCATTTTTTCCTGAATTTGTTATGACATCTTGTTCGGTTTTTTGGAATGTCATAGAAACACATTATTGTCTAACCGCATAGTAATGTCTAATTTTCAGAGACGAGTAAGACCCTGTTTATCACCATCGTCGTTGCTGTTTCGGTGACTATTCTGGCTGTCATTGCCGTGAGTTGTTTATTAATCACCAAACGACGAGGGCAGAGACACAACAAGAAACGTCCAGGTAAACCCCTTTAACCTTACACATAGTATCTATATACACATTAAAAAAAATATGAATTTGTGAAATGTGAAATCATTGTTGCAATATTATCATTGAGCATGAGGAAAGAAATCAAGAAGCTGCCTTGAAGTCCCTGCTTACAATCAAATGTAATCCTCGTGTGTTTTGTAGCGTTAAGATTAAAGGAAGCATCTCGCCCGATGCCACCCGTACCGAAGTACGCCAAGCAGACCGGCACCATTGACTCCGGTGTGGAGGATCTGGAGCTACAGGAGATGGACGGTACGCTCAAACCACGGCCTCCTCGTAGAGTCGACAAGAACGACTGGACATCAGTGGGCCTTACCTACTCTGGTGCGTTAAGTGTGGTTCTTAATACGGCAAAATAAACCTTTGAACATGATTTAAGTGTTTCGTTTTGAAAGTAGCTTGATTTTTTTTTCTTTTTGATCCTACAGGTCTGGTCCATGGCCATGCAACTTCTCTCCCACCATACGCGACCATAGAGCGCCATCAACCCGATGGAGAGGACGGTATTGGATTTGAAGAAGAGGTAAACGGTTTTATCCTTCAAGCAAACCACTCCCAGCTATTGCAACGTAGCATGTTCATTCATATACTTTTAAACACCACTAATGTAATGATAAAGGCATTACAATGTTGTTGTTTTGCTTCTTTTTTCATGCAGCAGGTCCCACTTGCCCTGCCTGCCAAACCGAACCTCAGACGATTGCAGCCGACTCCACCATCTCCATCAGGCGTCTGCGGGAGTCGTGCACTAACAACAAGCGTGGACAACATGTTGTAGGTCTCTCTGTATATTCAAAACACTGTCTTTTGACAACAGATATGATCCACATATGGAAGGCAAACTCCTATTTCACAGGACAAGTACTTAGAAACTCTTGATGTAGACGTGGTTATTTGCAGGGCATCAGTCTAGTTTATTGTAATTATGATGTATGTGTCACGAAGTTATTCAGGCTGCATGTATATTCAAAATCCAATGCCCAGAGACGAAGACTTATGGGTACACAACAATTAGCTCAAATGCTTTCCATTCTCTGCTGGTCTGACTAAATCAGAACAATAAATCATATCTTGTTACAAATTGATCCAAATGGGAATTCTGATTGCATAGCCGCGGTGCCACTGCATACTACCGAAATTTACGACCAAAAATCGGACGGCTAATTTCTAAACAGCATCTTGGTGTTGCTAGGTTGGTTATTGTAGAGGATTATGTCAAAGTGCTGCGCACTAACATTAAAGCGTCTACATAAAACCGACGTACTGAACCTTAAGGTAGAATCAATCCGATCTCTCCCGGAAACGGAGGTAGCGGTACAGCTTGCCAGTAAAGTCTGGCAAATAAAACCTACCATTTTGTGAAGTTTTGCGATATGGAGTAACATTATATCAACGTTATGAATCCCAATTGCCTCCTCCGTCTAATTCAATATTGGTTTCATGCCCCTCCTTGCATGTCCGTCCTCATTAATTAATGGAATTTGACGTCGTTGAGTATAAATATAGTGCAGTATTTAATCTATGTGTCCGCGCAATAGATAATTCCTTCCAGGATTTACAATAATAAAAGAGTCAGTCCTGTGCAATAGTAAAGCACCTTGATGCTTTAATACGCACAGCCTATGCGTCCCTGAATGACAACCTTGATAGGGGCCGCTAACAAAACATCATTTTATCCTTCGTTGGGTTCTGCAGCAACGAGGTTTTACAACAGGAAAGTTATGGTAATTGAAATAGAATATGTTATTTCCGTATGTCCCCTTATAGTCGTAACCGAATTGTTTCAATGGCCTTTGTTACCAAACCAAATACCATTTCATACTCATTCATGACGTCTTTTTCAATGCTTTCGATTTTCAAGATATAACAGTGGCATCGTAAACTGTTGAAGTAGTTATATACTCCGGCCGTCGACCTAGGAGGCCACTTTCCAGTAATTTAGTGATTGTGGTTACATAGCTAAGGAGGCGAGTATAATTAAAACATCTATTGTTAAAGTGGGCGAGATCCAGAAACGGCTCAGTGCTATATATCTGCAGGTGATAATGAGAATATTCTTAGTGAACAGATATCGATCGAATCCTTTCTTTACACTAGGCGCAGTATTGTCTACACAAACAATGTCTTCTACATTTGTTCAAGGTCAACATTTATGTTTTCCTTTGAGTGCTATTTGCAACATGCTGTTATAATGTTGGTGTCACCAGTGTACTCTGATAGTTACTGTGTGTTACTGTATTTGTCCTTGGACCCCAGTCAGTCGCAGTCAATAACATAGTTTCTACGATCAGCTTAAAATAGGTATTTGTAATGTAATTATAAAATGTCACCAAAGACCAGTTCAGTTGCAAATAGAAGTCATTGTGTCACCTATTGCAAAGGGCGAGGGTTTATGTAGTTAGATGCTATGATGCTACACGACATAAGTCTTTGCTTAAATCATGAACAAGTCGCTAGGTTGTGTATAATGTATTGACTTGTGACCTTCACGCTCCTACTATGAGTCTCCAGTGCTATTAATGATGTACTGTTGAGCAATTCACGAGTTAATTTGTATTCCCAGGAAACACTCGTATGCACATACATTTCCCAGAGCAACATTAATTTACTTCCATAAACAAAAATGCCACAAGTATGATATTCGTGGTATAAATTGCAAGCAGTGCTGAGTTACAGTATCACAAATAAAGATTAATTGTAGATTTCAGTAATTGCATGCCGTTAATATATCCATGCCGTTGAATGATGCAATAAATGTATGGAATTGTTGCTGGTATTATAATAAGGCTTACCAAAATAAAACGTGATCATTACTAATTAGTTTGCCTTTTATTTTGACTGATTCTAGTCTAAGCATACTTTAAACTTATACCTCAGATGGGTGTGAGTTAGGTAGTCCCGTGTGTTACAGCTTAAGACATTTTAGGGCGGCTTTTACAGAGCTGGAAGAAACAATGGTTTACGTTCCTAGCCCTGGCCTGTTATACCTCCATTCCAGTAGGACGGCAACCACGCTGCGACCGCGTTTCGACCTGACCGGGCACTCAGCTCAACGAATATCATGGATAAAAACGAATCTTTTTACGCTGTGTGTAATGTTGCCTTTTGAGTCATACTTTCACATTTTGCATGATATTCCAATTATGTAATCAAGGGTAACACAATTTTGGTCGCAGCAAAAGCGCAGCGCGATCGCCGACTAGTGGGACGTGGCCTTACCTGCCGCGCAGTGACGCACAGGCGATGATAACAGAAGGAAGCCAGAGAATGGACCTTTCAAACCAACAATCGATCACCCTCCAGTACGCTAACATCACAGGCTTATCTCGTAGATGCCCCCTCTTATCGGGATTTGTATTCCTCTGCTCTCTTCTGCCCAGGAATATGGGCTCCACTGACTGCTATCACAGCGGTTAATATATATGACGTATTGGGTCCAACCGCATATACCGCAGACAATCGGTATAACGATAGCATCTATGATAACGATGACTCGCTAGGACTCACCATCCATGACGATGCTTCCGAACGTATCTGATCTTGCGTGGCTTTTATAATGGAGATACGTTAAATCATTACCCATCTATTGATTGCATATTCCCTCAGAAGCACAATGTCAAATAGCGGTGCCCTGTATTAATGACGAGCAACTCTGAGGCATTGACACCAACCCCGAAGAAATTTAAGTCACTTAATAAGCAGGAGTAAATCGTTGTCATTATTGGTGCGGAACTTACAGTGTACTTTTATGTTTGTTTAATATACGTTCAAAGCACACAAAAAACAAGTGTCTGCTTCACAAATTAGTCAATTAATTGAAACTGTTATCACTTGTGACCTTTAACATTAATCAAACTGAAAGTTGAAAGTGGCCTTCTATATTTTAGTTACAACACAAACATTCTGCAAAATGCATTTTGCCTTTTATATGTATATATTCTACACACGGAATTGCAATATTTTAATAGCTTAAAGTCCTCCGGAAAGAATTATTTGAAAATCGCTTTCCTAGGATCAAGCCTGGGGATTTGGTCCCAACGATGCTGCATTACAGGGCTGAAGTCGATAAATTTCACAGCCGCCATCCATAAATGTCACTTAAAGCAACGAGGACAATTTCATGACATATCCCAAAGGAAATGTCTAGTGACACCGCTAATTAGAGGAAAGTACATGAAGTATGTATTTCCTTTAGCAACGTAGTTACTACATGGTGCTGAATTGCCTTCAAAGCCGTGTTACAATTTGATACAAAAGGATACCAAGGTAATGATAAGGATTATTTCGTGTATTTTCTTTTAATGATCTCAAAGCAACCAATGAATGCCTTTGCTTTTTAGAGAAGCATACAGGACAAGTACTTATAAATGAAAAAAAGGCACGAGTGCTGGAAAAAAAATATTGCGTTCAAAGCATTTCATGTGCTAAGATGAATACGATGATTGATTGGGTAGGTACCGCAGCTGTTGATTAAACAGGGAACTTCATTTGTATCATACAGGGTAAATCTACAGGAACCACCCATTACCAGCAACTATCAGGTGCACTTTGTCAACATCTGCAGAGCTTTAGTAAGATTTACTCGTGCAGACAGACTCCTAAGCGTCTGTACTGCGAAATGCATTAATTCACTATGGCAGTTATTCCCAAAGTTCAGCCGGCAAATGCCATGGAGTACATACGTGTGTAGCATACAGAAAATCTCGATTTCTAATCAAGTTACTGAATTTTCATACTTGTATACGCTTCTGAATGTTTTATGTTGTAAAATATCATATTGTTTTGTATTTATACGTCAGTAGACCACAGGATTTAGAACAGTATGTTTTAAAAATTATATAGGATCGATTAAAAAATCCAGCCGCAGACGTGAAATGGCCAGGAACAACGGTGGAAAACAACCGCGTACCCTTCAAGCTATTTTGTTGAGACAAGTGGTGGTTTGTTAGCTCAATGCTTAAGGCCGTGCAATGCATTATTCAAGCATGCACATTTGTTTTGGACGGAATGACATACAGATTGCCCTCAGCATCAACTATAACCATACCCTGAAAGCCTATTGTAGAATTCTGAGTTAGTTACAGCCCCAAAATAGGAGACCATTTCCGCTCATGGTGCATTTTTAAAACCAAATGGTAAACTCTTTAATGTAGACTAGCATTTAGAATTATAATCCATGTTAAACCTAAAAAACGTTGCAACTAAAAGCAATACTCTATTCTATTCGTGCAGGCTTTTCATCTTACAGGTAATACAAAAGTCGCAAGGTGGCAGCAAGATCACTACCAGCGGTATTCGTAAAGGAGGTGTGCTTTACATTCAAGGAGCGTTCAGACAGCTCCTTGCTTATTCGCTGTCGCCATCAGTGAGACACAATGGATAAGACCGCCCCCTCTGAGAAGAACTTAGAACTGCAAGCTTAAGAACTTCAAGATAGACCTCCTGATCTTGCGCAGGATTCAAACACACACACACACACACACACACACACACACACACACAGAGATAGAGAGACGAACACAAACACAGATACGCACACACACACACACACAAACAAACAAACACACACACACACATGTACACAAAAGACAGAAATACAACTCATTTCTATGCTTGATCATCGGACTTGTCCATGATGTTAACACACAGTGGATGCCAGCCTATATGAGTTGGGGAAAAACATGCGACAGCGCCATCTTGAGATGTAAGCTGAACTACACATACAAACGATTTTGCTGTTATATCCTAGTAATATCCTAGTAATGACGTTACAGTCTGGGCCGATCACAGTAAGAAGTAACTGAGGACACGCAAAAATCTTTGGCCACAGAATACAAATCGAATCATGATTTTCTTATGATAACATTACACAACAAGGAATTTTCTGCGAGCTGCCTGATCAATCCGTCTGATCAATCAATCAGAACATATAACGTGCAGTGGACGGACACGGGCTTTTGTGGGGTTTTGTTTTAAAGGAATTCTTTCTTTTTTTACTTCTGTTTAGTTTTGAATGTCAATACATCTTGTCTTATATCATTACTTCATGTGGCCTTTTTTGCCATTCCATTGGACGTATGCAAGATTCATTTCACGATTCACTTCATCTCAACGAATAAGTAGACATTATGTTTTCGTACATCTAATGTGCAAAAGATTTTGCGCGTGTATGATAAATTTGCTATTTGAAACCATTTGTTGGTAGCCCGAAAGTCATATAGCTTGACGCGTACGGCAAGCATTTATCTTTATAAAACAAATCAAGCCAATAGTTTTATATGTGACACGAGTGGTATTCTATCATGGCACTCATAAATTGTATGTGCTGTCTTCATATCTGGTTATCTGCGGCAAAGAAATGACGTCTGGGTCATGTGTCGACCCAGTTCATCTCATAGGCCAAATGAGGTCTTACTAGAGCGTTCATAGATGTGATGGATTCTCCTGTATTCTCCTGTGTACTCCCGATACTTGTAACAACTATCTAAATACAGCTTGCCGTCTCCGAAAGTGCTATATTTATTTTTAGCTAATGAGTTACTATTTTGCATTACGCTAATGTGTACATTCATTTATAATGATATGTATGTGTGTGATATCTGGGCTGAACATTGGACGTTTATTACCACGGAAATCTAGCCACTGTATCATTATCAGTGCTCCTAACAGAATATCGATGTCAAAGCTACACACATTTAACGATACGCCAAGGGCCTAGAAAAAAATCGAGTACACGCGCCCTGAATCCCAGTTCACTGTATCTCTGTATGAAATGCGAACAAATGCCCCCAAGCACGACAATCATATCTCTATCGCACTCTTTGCACCCGTCTGGCAGATTTAGCTCTAAGCCGAGGACAATTGCCGTGCAATGCGTTCCTGGAAATAAATCTGGCACGCTTCCGTTTCGGATTGGAAGAGAATCCCCAGTTGAGAGAGTGCTCTACCGGTGAACTGGACAATCCTACACTAGCTGCTACTTAGTCATGGAGTATGGGCGATATTGATCGGGTAGGTTTACCTCCCTCAAGCTGTATTATCCCGTTATCTTGCGGTCGGAACAGAGCGGGACAGGGGTGTCGATAATTTATGACCGCCTACTTTATCAGTCACCAGTGGTTACAGCTCGGACATCTGTACACCTTTATATATACATTTAAAGCAGCAAACTGTGGTTTTGTCTGATATTTCCAGTGAAGCTTAGGTCAAATGTAGGCGCTTATTGGAAATCATTGCCTTTCGAAGGCCAGGTAGAGGAGACAATAGGCCCATAACACAACACAATATAACACGTACACGAACTGAATTGTAAAATGGACTCTTTTTTACCGGTACAATTTCAGCTGATTGATGTTTCAATCTTTTGACAAAACGAAAACTCTAGCAGATGCAACTAGTAGATGCATTTATGTTACTAGGTTAGCAGCATTTGGAGCCGCAGCTAAAACTAGACCATATACAGCCATGGACAAGAAAGTTGCCACTACAACACTATGGTAGAGCAGCGTCAGTAGCGGTGAGATGGGTATAGTTAGAGGACACTCGTGGAAAATGAATGCCCTGCACATAAATCCATAAGCCGGGGATCTTTTGACGAATAGACTAGGCTTAAAAGGTGGGGAGAGTGACTGCGAAGCAAGTTAAATTACCGATGGTAATCAGCGAAATGGAGGCTGGTCAAGCCACAAAGATCAAGAAAAAATAGGCGCGGAAGTAGTCGGATATGGGATCTTTAGTAAGAATGATTCCTTGTTACGGCAGCATCATTAGTGTGCTTCTCTGTGATCTCACAACCGTCCTACATAAAACCGGTGTTTGAATTCGTTTCTGTCCTTGTTAATTTGTTACAGAGCAGTGAAAGTGATTTTCAAACGCACCAGGAGTGATCATACCTGTGTAATCAGAAACAAAGCTGACAGGAATACGAGAAATCGCCTTGGTGGAAAATTCCAATCAGAACCGAACCATTACATGGCAATTTCGGAGGAAGCAATACGTTATACCTGAAGTGCTGCATTACAAACCCACTATTCCATCAGCGATGAAGAATGGTGTTAATGATGGCAAATTACTCACATAATAGAAATCTGCCGTCGTCTAGAGAAATATTGGAATTAAAAATGCCAACATCTATCAGGGAATCCAAAGAATGATGCACATTCATTGCCGCTCCATGTACATGATGAATGGCACGCTCAACGTCGACAAAGGATGTTATTGAATGGATTAATATTTCTGCTTCTGTTGATCATTATTGGCCCATCCAATTAAAAGGAAACAGTAAAGAATTCAGTGCCTCTTGTTTAATGATCCTTTGTTATTCCAGTTTTATGGACATACATTTTCCAGACAAAGATATGCTGTAAAGAGTGAGATTGATAACGTCATCAGCCGCCCATCTACTGTACACTGACACCACGATCATCATGCCTGAGGTATTGCTCTTTAGTTTGACTGGTATATCGATCTATGGTAGCGATGAGGACAGATTAACACATTGTTTTCGAACTCAGGGCTGTTGATATTCTTTTAGGATATCCTTAAAGCCTCTCCACTTTGTAACGGTGGTAATGATGAAGATTAGGAGTTTGTCCAATGTATGGAGAAGCCGTGTGCAGAATTCTTGAGCTGGTCTGTCTCACTTCTACACGTCACGTGCTGTGTGACGTAGCGACACAAATCCCTGCCGTGCTTTCCAGGACTGGATCGGAGCGCGCCTGCTTGCGCCGCTGCTGACGGGTCGCTTGTCACCAGCCGTCAATCAAAGCCCGTTTGCCGGCCAGCGGTGTGCTGCCACTCTCCGGGTCTGTGTTCCCGGACTGGAGAAAGTTCCGCCGATGCGGTGAAAAATGGCGGGTATTTCCTGGCTTGTTGTCTTGGTTGCGGCTTCTGCGGCAGTTTTGGATTCTGGTAAGTAATTCATTGTTTGCACTGACAATCTATATCTACTGTAGATATATATTGTCATTATCATTAGAAATTTCTCACCTAAATGCAATACTTTTAGTAAATGAAAAGGTTCTTTTGATACTTTTGCTGTATGTTATATTATTGTGACCGCACGCTGAGTTGATGTAATACAACGTTACATGAGATGAATTAACCCAATGTGTTATATCGTGTGTATCTCTCTTACCAATGTAGAAATCATTTGGACACGTTAAAGTTATGCGCTGAGAGTCCCTGGAGTCTCATAAGTCCAGTCGATATTGTGATCTACTCTCAAGATATCACAAAGTAGTGAATACGGAATGGCGGGCGGGCTGGTATTTCCCTGCCCTAGTTATGCCTTATGTTCACAAAGCATGAAAGTGTACGACAGTCCACATATGAAACGTCAATCTTATCCTTTCTGCTCATACTCTAACACGACTACTCGCCCAAGTTTAAGAAATTTCAAAATTACTTTTCTTGAAGCAGTTGTGCACCTCAAGTTCACAAATCTCTGTAATATAAATCTTAGCTGCGGTATGAGGGAACCGCTTCCACCGTGATATTTCAGAATGTCGTAAATCAGCGCCCCCTCCATACCGTCCATCACCATCGCCTGCTGCAATCTCATCTGGCTGCCTGACCCCCGATCTGATATACCGGTTCGATAAGAGTATTTTTCTGTCGCAGCAGCCCCAGGGTCCCGCCCTGGCTGCCCTACCCATTGATCCAAAGGCTTCCCCTACGGCAACCCATTCTTCATCACAAGCCGTACATTAATGCATTCGTAAAGCGGAGATTGAAAGCTTCTCTCCTAGAACCTAAGACGATTATGTGTACTTTATCAACAACACGAAACTTGTTTGCCACAGGCTAGAATAACGACGACAAATTCATACAGATAAGGGCATTAAAGTAAAGCTATATATATGTCTATCCTGTCGAAGTAAAATCTCAAAAGGAAAAGTGTAGCTTTTAGTTGCGCGAGTTTTACTTTGAAGACAGGACGTTGATGGATGGCGTGGGTGTGCAAACATATATCGCCGTGTGTAGAAGGCGAAGGTTATTTTCAAACTAATATCAAATCAGCTCCTGTGGGTTAACAGACTGCAAAGTACTTTCTCATGCATGATGGATTATTGTATGAGTTTTCTTTGAAGTGTGTCGTAAAACGTTCCACCAAAGCTGTTTGGTGTCTACTAAAACTAATTGAGCATCTGGGAACGCTGTTGCTTTAACCAAACTGCCAAAGTTGTACTGACAGCGGCGAAAGGTTTCCATACAAGCACACTAATGGCACATCAACAAAATATCGAAGTTAATGCAGACTTGCAAAACATCTAAAAATTGCCAGGCCGTGAATAGCAATGAAAATATAGATTGTGATTATTACGAGATCATAACACATTGTTTTCCTAGTATCTCATTTTTCTTTGAATGGTCTCCCATCAATATGCATACATGAAACTGTATATTTAGTCAATAATACGTTGGTGATATAGTGTTCCTTCTGAATTTACAAAATCGTGTTTCACCATTGAAGATTATCCGAGCAACTTGACCTGTTCCCACATCTTACGGTAGTATGAAATATGTGACATGTAAAGGTAACCAGATCGATCTTGCCACCGTTAAATCCCATGATTTTCTAGTTTGCAAAGAGAGATAAGAGTGCCCTACTTTAGCGAATCTCCGGAGGGTACGCCATCGGTAACCCTGCACCATTGATTTGCTTTTATGCTTGGCTTGTTAGAGTATGTCAGCGTTAGGGTTAGAGAGAGGCCAGCTTGCTCGTTACTGTGACTCCGTAAGGGTATGTAAAAACTAGTCATCGTCGCCTAGTGAAGCTGCCCTACACATCTGTTGGGAGATGCGGACCCTCATAACTTAACCATGCTCTGTTATTATCTGAACCCGTATAATCTATACCGATTGAAGAGATGCATTGAGAAACGTCTATACTTGTTAAACGTTGATAAAAGTAGACCAAAAAAACGTGCATCTATAGAATGAGGACTGAAGTTTGATACACAAAAATAGACAATTTCTAAGTGAAAATGTGTTGAACTTCATTACCAAATTACGTGCACGGCTATAGTGCAAATGTCTTGTATCGGCATTGCCTGGTAGCTGATTTATAGCTCAGCGAAAGCGAGCATCCATTATGTACGGCGTGCTTGTCGACCTGCGGCAACCCTACTCATTGATCGACAGCTTGAACCCTGGGGCTTATCATTCGTCAAGCAGGCGTAACAAACGAGTGTTTCGTCACGATACAACTAGCAGCCTTCCAACTTCTCTAGCTCTGTGCATATGCATATAACGTCTTCTACGTTGAATGGTGTTTCAAATCAAACCCGTATTCTAATAGGAGAACTTATCAAGAAATTACCAGCACGATTCTTTATATCCATGAGCTGCATCAGCAACGAATAAAGTAGCTAATGCATCACTGATATGAGTTGTGGCGTTTCACGAAGACTAAATGCGTGTGCAATCGGAAAACGGCATTTGGATCCGCACCGCTTATTCCAATTAATGTTTATGCTCCGAGAAGCACATTCTAAACATAAATAACCATTACTACAATACAGCATTACGCACACTATTCTTTGTGCGCTTCTCCCGCACTCAACATTAATCTGTAAAAAGTAGTTATGAAGATCACATTTCATTAAGTGCAAATCTACAGGAAGGGGATGATTTTGTCAGTGTTTTCTGTATGGTAATATGGATATGGTTAATCTTTGCTCCCTCAACTAGAGGCTTTTACTGTCTTTCTACTTTCAAGCAAAAGTACCTCTACGTTGTTAAGTGTTTCGAATCGAAGTCATACACTGTCATCATTCACTTCCTTGTCGTATGGGTTGATTGATTAACGCCTTAGCTTGATATATCTACATTATCAATCATAACGGTACATAAAAGATGGATAGCAACATGATGAAACACGAGACAACCATGTCAGTTGTGATGGTGAATCTTTCACTCCGAGTGCATGCATTAAGATCAAAATATCAGATCAAAATCTCAGCTGAAATCCCACTAGTCGATCCCAAATGATTCATTACGTTTAATTGTAAAGACATCACAATCAATCCTGAATATTGTCACTATCTAGATTCATTATCCACAGAGTTCGTAAACATCTTCGATTAGCAGATTATCAATTTACATTTCATTAAATGGTAATGGCCAGTGGCATGCCCCCATAACCAGAAGATAGATTTCTGTTATAAAGTATCAAGGCCACTGCTCTTTCAAATGCACAATCAATGAACAGAGGCTAGCCTAACGAATGACAATGACACAGTGATGTTCTTTGAGTTGTCTTGAAGATTTATCACCTACGGTATTGTAGCTATCGGTCGTTCTACATTTCTGTCACGTTGTTTTTGTACAGCATTTGTCCCCGGACTCTCGGGTTCATTTTATAGAAGCATGAACATCATCTAACCCTGATGGTGTGTAATATGTTCCATGTTTATGCACAAGCCATTGTGACACATGTGTTGATGTATGTCGTAAGTTTCTGTACTTTATGGGGCGGCGTGTCCCACGGGGTGCCGGGGCCGAGGCTCGGGTCACTTATCACCATCCATATGCATCTCCCCACGGAAGGTCGCCATCTCTCACTCGGCCCGGGTGATCCATCAACGCACGGTTGCCGCAACGCGAGGTGATTTACAGGCTTTCAAGACTGTAACATACTGCGAAATGGTTCGCAACTTTGTATCGATGCTGGGAGTCAACGGTACCGTGCTGTATCTGATTTCAAGGTAGCATAAATCTCGATCACAATATACTTTGTTTTAGGCAAGGGGGATTAGAAACTCCTTTTTCCCGGTTTTTATATTGATATGGCAATAAGTTGCAATTGGTTGTCTGGTTGGTTGTTTGGTTGGTTGTTTGGTTGGTTGGTTGGTTGGTTGGTTGGTTGGTTGGTTAATTTGGTTGGCCTGCTTGCTTGCTTGATCCATTGATACATATATATGACCAATACGTGAACGATGGCATGTTCGTAGATTACCATTGACGAGAAATGCGATATGCTTCAACAACGTTTCTTGAATACATAATCACAGAAAGCAAAAATGCAACGTGCCCTCGAACTAACGCTGCGCCATGCTTAGTCTAAAGGCCTCTCAGAAGAAAAGTTGTGAAATATGGCAGCCTGTCCATCAACTCCTCGTATACGTAACAGCCAGAAACATCATCTAGATTATATCATGTGTCAGTATATAACAGAAAACATCCTTAGGAGCTTAAAAGGATTGAAGAAATAGACATTTTCTGGGAAAACAGGACGCAAGATTATCGGATACGCATTTCACAGTCTGTTGACGAGGGCTAAATATAGTCAGTTAAGCCAGGTCTACTCTCCATAAAGATGTGAGACATCGGAGATGGAATTATTTCAGCTTCAACTGGCGCCATTCAAGCTGGTAGCTGCTACATATTGTTACAACCCATGTACGTTGTCCATAGGCAAGATCAGAGTAAGACTCTCATCCCACTGGCGCCACTAAACATCACGTGGCGTCCATTATCGGTCGCTTTTACAAATCTCGCCTTGTTTTTCCATATTCGTAACAGCCCCTTTGAATGTATTTCTGCCTCGATGCCAAATAGCCCGATTTGTCCTGTCAATGCTGACACACATCAAACTTTCTAGAACTCACAACAGAATGGTGGGAGAGGTGATCAGGCGAAAAAGATTGTTAGTACGTTAGTCAACCGACACCATTCATTTTTACAAAGCCTATCAGTAACTAGAATCTAATCAATTTGACTTATATTGCTGTTCATTTGAGTCATTCCGGCAGTTTAGAAAAATTTCCCTCATTGCTTGACGATTGGCTTAGGCTATCTAGTTTGAATATTTTACGCTCAAACTAAAAATATACCCTTTCATTTGAAAACCATAACTTATTGTGAGATATGTTCAAACATTCAGCCTGTACTGTCTTGTCATGTCATGTCATAAGAGGCCATAAAATACCCAGTTTACACAGAAACACTTAGATCTCAAAATTATTCTTCTAAACTGCTGCTGTAAGCGATTATACGCTTAACAATGAAGCAGTTTCAGGTACCACATCTTTTAGGTCTTTGGGACTAAAACACCTCATGTGCCTTAGACTTTAAGATGAATGATGGGTACAATGGCCACCTTAATAATTATAGAAGGAATGTCCCTGCAGATTATGCTGTCGCGAGACTTACAACGAATGATAAATAGTACCTGATCGCGCCGCCGAACACTGAATCACAAACGAATTCAACTACAAACACGCAAAAACGCAGAATGTTGAATACATCCCTCCCTCTATCAATCATTTCCGACAAGGAAATTGAAGTGGCTGAATTCTACTAATGGCTAGGGAAACGATAGCAGCACCAAATGTTGACAGTGAGAGTGCATCCAGTGAGCTTCTGATGGAACATCATAAATAACGGCGCATTTTTCTGCTTTCAATGTGTGTTTTCCATTTGGCTTTTAGTTTTATGGCCTTTTCTTGGTTCGGTCGAGTACTGTTATCCCCTTAATGTGGTGGCGAGAGGATGTACATGTCATGTTAATGTAGTATTAGTTGCGCCTTGAAAGGGGAAAACGTGTTTTATCGCTATCGGGAACCAGCGGCAACAGTACATGTCCCACTGCAAATGCATGGAAGATGTTTGAATTACAACTACGTACCTGACATGCATGGGTGCATTTACTCGTGTACTTCAAATGGACGGAAACATATTCCTTCTTAATGCTGCCTAGAAAAGTCTGAAATTCGAAAATGTGGTAGCTATCCTAAACCTGTCAAATCATACAATACTAGTGTCCTGCAATTTCTTCCATGGTAATATGAATACCTATTAAGAGCGTCTTCCCTTCCTAGTCCCTATGCCAAATATAGCAAGAAAGACAAATGGCGATTTTACAAGACAGTGGCAGCCTCTATAGGAACCTATCAGCTAGCCGCCGCGGCTTTCACAATATATTAAACAAACAACTGTGACCCATTTTCTGCTCAGCCTCAGCAAAATGAAGCCCGTCAAAGCATACTCATCCATGCGCATTCTAACGAAACTTGAAAACAAATTAATCGCTTGTGAAGTCAACTTTTCCGTGGCATCAATGAATCCGTCTGCTCATTACATCTGTGACTTTAAAGTTCATTGACCTTAGTTTGTTCAGCAATTTGAACAACTGCTACATTCCTCAATACCATATAATGGCTGAAGCCCCCTATAGGGAAAACAGATGGGCGAGCAGTTGGTTGACGTTTTATCACAAAAAGGCATTTCTCCCTTTATTACTAACCATAAAGCTGGCAATTTAATGGCCACTTCCTTTTCAAATCTCGTAATATCTTGATAGCAGCACAGTTAGGTTTGACGTTAGCATTTTGAGACATACCACAGAGTAGGCCGTTTGATCCGGTGGAATGGAAAGAGCGAATTTCCCATCTGCCGGATTTTCTTAACGAGCTCATAGCTACATTAGACGTACGTTGGAACATCTGGCTCCTATGCTGGTACAAAAACGTGTATGATAACATGCTGCCCCAAAAAAAATGAAATACAGTATATTCAAAAGGTTATAAACTTTTCTCAAAGACATCAGAGGACGCCTCGAAGAAAAACTTAGATATACGTAACAATTCAGAATGAATTGTTTGTGCCTTATATACAGAAGGGCTAATATGGAGCCCGATATCAATATAACATACTGTACATTATGATATCATTCGAAAAGCTATTATAACAGAATTTAGGGTTATAATTATTAAAACAGGTTAAAAATTGTTATTCTAAAATTATTCTAGAAAATGCTCAAGTAACACCAAGAACTTGTGATTCAGAGCAAGCGTGTTCCCTGATGTGATATTCTAAGGGTATTAATGTTTTACGCAGCTGTAAATAGAAGACACTGATCCTACCACAGGCGATCATAAGAGCAAACATTGAAACCTTTCCACGAAAAGCAGGTCAAAGGCCATGCGTATTCATCAGAAGTCTCTCTTAATGAGTTGGAATCAGTTACTTTATCCGATTACTGACGCCAAGTAGAAATATCAAGTTTTCATGGCCTTTGTATTAATTGAGCACATGAGAGATAAATCAAAGTAGTAATAAAGATGCAACTATAGCTAGTATGGCCTTTAGATGAGTCTAGGTCTGATATGCATAAAGCACTAGTGCCGTTTTGCTTCGTCCAGAACAGCAATCACCAGTTCCCCCTGTCAATGGGAACGTGAACTGCAAGTCTTCCGCAACAACGCTGGCATAGAAGCCATGCATAACCAAAACTAACATTACTTTTTCTGTATTTCAGTTGAGTGTGCAAAGTACCGAATTACCCCATCGTCTACGTCTGTTCTACAAGGTCAGACTGTCATCCTTCAATGCGCTTTCTACGACCTGACTGCAAAGGACATTGTCACGTGGGTTGGTCCACCGGACTTGGAGTCAGTGTCTATGCGTCGTATTGTAAATCCAAAGTTTCCAAGACATCACATCGTTGGGGATGAATCAAAAGGTATCTTCAACTTGCAAATAAGCAATGTCCAATTAAAGGATGGAGGACGATACAGATGCGGGGCATTCGGACTTGACTCCAAAGAAGCTACGTTGACTGTCATTGGTACGTAGTAATCTCGTGGTTTATTACCTTCTTATACCCTTCTATCGTTACATTTCTTTAGAAAAATAGGGATTAAAAGCAAACATGAGAAATCTACATGCTTACAATTTCCATTGACATTTTCAACAGTTCCCATTCCGCGTCCACCTGTCATAAAGGGAGCAGAACTTCCAACCAAAGCCGGCCAGCAAGTGACTTTGTCCTGCAGCTCTTCTGGAGGCCATCCCCAACCGAGTCTCACCTGGTATAACGAATCAAGGATATTCAAGCACATGGAGGTAATAAATGAATATTCTAGTTTTCTAATTGTGATGATAATATCCATGGGTTTGTTGTCGGCCTAATCATAGGCCTGTTTCCTTTTATCTAAATTTAACATTAGACCTAAGAGGCACATATCAGACATTATATAGTTTGTAATTATCTTCGCCGAGTACTTGTACTCGGAGAAGATTATGTTTTCGGTTGAAAAATCTGTTGGGTGGGTCTGAATGTATGTCAGGAGCATAACTCAAGAAAGCTTCAATGAATCTTTATGATTTTTGGTAGGTGTGTAGTGGTTGTGCAAAGGAAGGTCAAGTTCGAAAATGGTTTACCTTGCGTTTTTCAACAGTACTGCAGCCGACTTTGCATCTTTTTGTGTTTGTATGTAGGCAAAAAAAGTGACGGAAACGTTGATGGATCTTCATGATTTTTCGCAGGTGTGTAGATGTTGTGGAAACGGGGGTCAAGTTCAAAAATGGTTCCCCTGGTGTTTTCCGTCGGTACTGCAGCGGGCTTTGTGTGGATGTGTATTTGTATGTCGCCAGCATAACTCGAGAAGCTGTTGATGGACCCGTATGATATTTAGTGGATGGGTAGGGTTTACAAAAAGGAAGGTCAAGTTCGATAATGGGCCTTCTAGCGGGTACCTAAGGTACTGCAGCGGAGCTTCAAAATTTAGGGGCATATTTTCTGAAAGTGCTATGGTCATGATTTTTGTGTGGTAGATAGTTCATGCCACAGAAAGTAAGTTCTGTAAATTTGGGCCCCCTAGCGGCTTGTTAAGAGCTGCAGTGGGTGTTTTTGTTTTGACATTCGGACATGAATAACTTGAGAAGGGGTCGACAGATCGTCGTGATGTTTGGTATGTAGGGAGCTCAGATGGTGCTTTACATAATCAATGACTGATTATGCAAATCAGGATCTAATTTGCATAATTAGTTAGGAAAGTTTGTTAACCCACTGCATTGCATTATGGGACATGGGACAGTGTATTAAAGGTCATGTAAACAGATGGCCTTGCATAAACGTACATGTAGGTCAAATAAATAAACTATTCCCCAAGCAGAGGTGTGGGTCCTGCTGGTTTTTAACGTGTTCAGTTTAGGCATTTTTGTTCAACACGGTTGGCGACATAACGAAAAGGGGACAAAATGGAAAGCCTGACAAAAACACCTAAAAACACGTCAAAAACCAGTCAGACCGACTCCTCTGCTTGGAGAGTGCACTCATTCGCCACATCATAACTTCCAAATAGTATGGTGCATGATCAAATTTGCAGGGGGTGATAGGCATGTAAATATTAATCACTCTCCATGATAAGCCTTGATTATTTGGCGAAGATAATGTGTTCGTGGAACTCTAGTTCATAATGAGTATGGTTGCCTCCAATTTCGTAGTTGCTCATTTGCGAACATGTTGAACTTTGCATTGATCCTAGGTTATCCATCATGAGGGAGTTGGTCGGACGGTGGTGGATTTGGTTCTTCCAACCTTGACACAATGGGATAATGGCGTGAACTTTACCTGCACAGCTAACCAGGGGTATCCTCAACTAACTCAACCCAAGTCGTCGTCTGCCATTTTGTCTGTTCACTGTAAGTATGAAGCTAATAAACTATTTCTCCATCCACATGTTAGAGTATTAAATAAAATCCTTTGTATGCTTTAGTTTGACAATGGTTTTCGAATTCGACAGTTTACTCGCATTTAAATCTATCCATCGCAAGGCTAGTGATTAGTTATTGCACGTACAAGGATGCTATTGAGCATAAATGTTATAAGTTTGAAGAGTAAAATGATTCTTGCTCTATAGCATTTCATTTTATTCGTCATTTTCTTCAATTCGCTATGTCAAATTTGATTATGTACGTTCTTCCCAGATCCCCCTACAGTGATAGTTCCCCAGACCTCCGTCCATGTGAGGGAGGGGAATCCTGCTAACCTGTCCTGTATTGTGGACAGTAACCCACCCGCAATAGTGACTTGGAGAAAACTCGGACATGGTCTCGTCATTAAGGGGAAGAATGGGTAAGAGATAACATGCTTATTACCAAGCTTATTACCAAGAAACGAGAGGAAGTCGAAAGTACTAGAGTAAACTAAATGTTTATATACTCATGAATATGTATATAGTTGTTAACCTGTGACCTGTGCTTAGCCCAGTGGGGAAAACATGTACAATAAAGGTCTTCATTCATTAAAGTAGCGGTTAGTAAAGACAAAGGCTGGAAAATGATGATAAAATGTTTCATACCTCCGTTAAACGTTATCGCACTTGACATCCACTCACAAATTTAATTCTATAACCCTTGAATTTCAGCAGGCTTGATATTTTGCAAGGAAGCAAGAATATCACATTTTACCATGCTTCCATCATTTTGCACTACCTTTTGCATATTCAGATTCTTTATCATTGGAAAGAAAAAATATACAGCCTATATCTGCAGTATGCCGGCTATGAACTACTCCTATTATTTGACACCCAGGAACAGAGGCCAGACGATGTCCCTACCTAAAGCCTCCCGCTATGACAGCGGCGTGTATGAGTGCACAGCTGACAACGGGGTGCTGCCTCATGGGATGGGTACTGCCACTCTAGATGTTCAGTGTAAGTGCCTAGTGGGCCGCTAATGCTAATATGTCACCATATGATGTTTTCTTGATGCCTAAAATCAAGTTGTGCTCTCTCTGAACTACGTGCCTCTGAAAGGTGTATGCTCTTCCCACTTAAAAGAAAACTCAAATTGAAGTCTTTTTCAACTACAAATGACTCAACTAATTACTATTGGTGAGCATAGAGAAGACAATACAAAATACCCGTTTTTTTGTGCTATATTTTCATACTTAGCCTTGAAATTAGTATTCTGTACTTTTTTTAGACGCACCATGGATTGACCCAACAATGGATGATGAGATCACACTCATGCACGACCAAGAGGGCTTCAAACTTCGATGTTTGGCGGACGGAAACCCCAAGCCTAAAATCCGCTGGCGGCGGAAGGATACAAGTTTGTATTGGGAAAACCCTCTCCGGTTTCACCGGGTACGTTACGACGTGGAGGGGACGTACCAGTGCGTGGCAACAAGTAGTGGTTTTCAAGAGGTGACCAAGGACACATTCATCAACATAGTCGGTATGCAAATTCATTTGCGCAATACAACAATACGTTCACGCGCATCAGGCGTTCACATTAGGCGTTTATGATGTATGTATCACAAATCGGACATGATTTAGATACACAGCATTGCTGTAGCATAGTGTATGGCTTAATGAATCTGCCTGGAAATATGTTATTGTGCTCCCAATATCCTATACAATGTCCTTTAGCTTTTTTAACGCTTGCCATCGAGTGCTTTACTCATGACGCCTTGCGATAACTGACCAAATTACAGCATAGCTACACATCAAGGCGATTATACGTCCAGATGCATCCAGGGCAACAGATGCGTAAGATATCATCGAATTAATTTGCTCTTACTATAAAGACTTCACCTGACTCCTTCGCATTTTTCATTTACACATGTATGAAATATTTAAAAAGGCCGCTTTTATATTACATCATAAAGGGCGGCCTCAGCTTTTGGGGGAAGAGTCTGTGTCTGCCACGGCGGTGGCTGCGGGAGGGACCGCCAGATTTGCCTGTGACATCATGGCGGACCCCATGCCGGACAGGATCATCTGGCTGTGGCGAGATCGTGATGGGATAGAGAAGGAACTAACTGTAGCATCGGGCGAGTTTATAGCTATCAGCAAGAAGAGGGACACAGATGTGATGTCGTCATCTAGTTCTCTCACTATCAAAGACGTCAACTACAACAGTGAAGGGACGTACATATGTAGAGCGAGTAACATGTTCGGTTCTGTACAGCGGAACTTTCAGCTACAGCTTACAGGCAAGTCATTTTTACCTACAATGACTTCAATTATCTATATTTGTTCATACAATAATATGCAGTTGTTGTTTTCTGACATTAGATTTGCTCTATAAATACATATTGGTTCCTTTGATTGAAAAGGCTATTCAGTACGTCCAATAAGCTTTTATCCAAAGAACGAGGTCTGTTCTGCTATGTTAAATCTCCGGCCATCGATTTGAAAACTTCATAAGTAGATTCAGCTCAGATTGCATGTCTCTTATCCTTCTAAAAGCGCATACATTTAAAGGGTAAATGTAAAACACTTTACATGTAAGTAAAACCAATCCAAACAAACGCATAATGCTATCTCATGCTATTCCCTTTTTAGAATCAGACCATCTTCCCGCCATCATCATTGCGACCACAGCCGGCATCGTTCTTGTCGTTACCATCGTAGTCATCGGAATCGCTGTTGCCAAGAAAAAGGGACTGATATGTATCACACGACCGCCAGGTGAGCTTTCCATTTGTTTATTAGATCTGTCACACAGGATATTCTATGTATTTCAAAAGGAACGTACTGATTATCCGTATGCCACTATTATACCCTAACTCAACATCAAACAAGCTTCTACTTTTTCGTTTTTATGGTCATAGAATATTCATTGGGGTTTAAGTAGAGAGATGTTTATCCTTCGTTGAGATTTTGTATATCTCTCGTGCTTTGTTCATTTGTTTTCTATTTGTCAATATTTTTGTCAGAGCCTCTGGGTGTTTCTGCCCCACGGCCGATGCCACCGATACCGAAGTACGGGCGGAAACGTGGCCATGGTACGAACGACTCCGGTGTGGAGGACCTGGAACTGCAGGAGGTGGACGGCACCATGAAGCCGCGCCCTCCACCAAGAGTAGACAAAGAGTGGAAGGCTGTTGGGCTAACTTACACAGGTATTCGTGCTATTTAGCTGCTATCTTATCGTACTAGAGAAAGACTACAATATGACACAGGCTTCTTTAATGCCCACTCTCTTAAACTCTTTCATTCTATACATTGTTGGCAAGAACAATAAATCAACTGTCTATGATGCGTAGATGTAGCTAATACCAACAGTAGAACGATCTCATAGCCCTGCCCATCCCCGCCAAAACATTAAAATGTAAAATAAAAACATGAAAATATCAAATATCATGTCTAACGGATATGCAGCTACTCTCTCATCGGTCGAACCACTAATTGTGATGGACAGTTAGAATTGGTCTATTTTCTAAAATGTTTGCATGGTTGACATATGGGCAGATATCAATTACATGCGGTGAGACACAGCTTCGTAAACTAAATATTAATCCGCCATGTCAATTTTTATGATACAGGTACTAAACAATAAAGATCCTGTCGGCAATTCTCCTGATGACTTGCTGTGCTAGTATATCTGCGGTTGGCATCACTCCGTTAAAAAGAAGATATTGGCCGTGTAGCAACATTCCAATCTATTTATTCATGCCTGCGTGATAAAACATGTATGCTGTGTGTCCTCCAGGTCTGGTTCACAGCACCTCCCTCCCACCCTACTCCACTGTGGAACGGCACCGTCCCGATGGGGAGGACATCGGTGATCCCGCTAATTACAGTGAGGAGGTACGTGGCCTCTATGCGCCCGACCTACCTGGCGCGGTCCCACCTCCCTCCCTCCTTCCATTAGCAAAATTACGACACATAATAACTGTTGGTGTTTGTTTTTATGACAGCATTGGGGCCTGCTAAGTGGTGGGGCTTTATTGAAGATGGGCTCCTATATTTCCCATATCAGATGTAACGTTAAACCTCCTGGTGATATATACTAATACACTCATGTGGCAGTTCTCATTTGCCCTACATATAACTGGAGTAAAAGCCAAGGAAGCTAGCATACCCCATTAACAGAAATAACAGGTACGGTATCACAAAGCACATATACGTTAATCAATATTCACATGCACATAAGACAAATTAGGAAATAATCCAATCCTTGTAATGTTCATTATGACAATATGGCCGAACGTATGATTTGACATTCAAAATGATCTCTTACGCTTGATTATTATTCCGTGTAAGCCATGGGGTTGGTAATAGGATTGAATATTATATACAAGACACTCTGCCGTCTGCCTTAGATAATGTATCATTACTATGCCAAGACTATCCTACGGGAAGTATACAGTATATCTAATAGCTCATGAAGATTGCGGGACAATGTTTTCTTGTAGAGGGGTTCACCTAGTTTTAAAGATAACGAACAGAAGACGCAGCGCGACACGAAGATTTATGGACCAGTAACATTAAGAGTGGTCCGATGACAAGCAAATACTGATCCCAGGACCCTATGACATTTTATGATGGATGCATGTATCATGACAGGACCCCAAGTAAAACACACGGATGTCGCACACACGCTCACACGCCTTCAAGAACGCAATTTTCCCTTCCCACGCTATTGACATTAGAGGCCAAGCAGCAATGTGTTTCTCACGATTTACCATTTTAAAGGATTTTAAGGCATTGCTAGACTTAATTACTTTTCTCTCAATGGACGAAAATATGTAGCTCAAGAAACAAAATACTATAATTTGCATGATAGGAGCGCCCCAAAAGTTTGCAATTGATTCAATATACATGTATAAGGAATATATTTAACTGGAGTCTAAAACTCATGGAACATGTATAAATTACAGCTTAGCTGACATCAACAAGTTCAAAGAATGTCGTTGGTTTTATCCACAGCCACAGTCTATTAGCCATGACCAGTCAATGCTCAATTTGTTTTCTAGTATTGGTAAATGTAGGATTTTTCAAAGGTGTGCATTCGCAGTTGATATTTACATATTGAATGATATAGCTAGTGTTTCCTTAAATGTTATTTGCCTTTAATCCAACCAAATCTGTGCGTATTTTACAGCAGACCGTGGCTCAAATTCCACCTCCACGGGACCACAGAAGCCAAAAGAAATCATCAGCAAGACGCAGCATCTACCGAGGCTCTGAGTTGGAAGATGTTGTCGATGTTGACAACGAAGTTCTTTGAACAGCTGCATTTGTTTGTACCGATGACAGATATGTTTGCTCAGAACACTTGTCACTAAACTTGGATTATACTGTTATTACGTAATAACTATAAATGAGGAGAGATGAAATTATGATTTCTCAATATAAAGAAAGGAAGCTGATAACAGCAATATTAACTATGTTAAATTAGGACCCCATGCAGTTAATTGCAGAGGTTTTAAATGCCTATATGGACCTTCTCTAATTCGTTTTTAGTTCTGCATCACTATTTTTCACAATTATACCATTAGTGTACTTATCTCAATCAAGTTTCAATTTTGGTATTTGCGTTACTGTTATTATCAATTTCCTTATTTTATATTTGCGGTATATTGGTAGATTTGCTAAAATTGCCTAGCCTTAATAACTGTATTTATTCTTTTCTTAATTAAGGAGTACTTATGTTCTTCTTGCCAGCTCCACACATTTATTCTGGAATGTTTGATGAATAGAAACAAGAATTGGATGCAATTGAATGGTTGTAAATAATGTAGATTTTTCAATGCTGCAGAAAGCTTTTCCTGCATGCCCAGTGCGTGATCTGACCAATCCTGTTACAGCAATCATTTGTTGCAATGATAACAAAATTCCCTTCTAATGGCAAATTTGTCAGATAAAGGGAATTTGGAGTTCTACATGTACGTTTTAACGGCTAAAGGGTGTAATCCGCCCCCAAAGTGCCCCTCCTCCGATACTGTAACACGTGATTTCTTCACTAATTAATAGCAATGGGTGTCTGCAGATGGTGATGCCTTGGGCAATTACATAATCTCTCCATGCTTGTAAACGCCAATACCTTTTGATAAACTGCATTTTTCCAAGTCCATTGGATGAAGTTGGGAGGTAAACTAGTCCACCAAATAGCATTCTGTCATTGCCGAATGTTTTTATCGTCCATTTGCTTCAGGGTGATCGCCCTGTCTTCATTCTAAACGGCCCTAAAGAATAGCCGCGTTCCATTAACGGAATTTCCAGAAGCCTTAAGCAATAAGGAAACTTCAGGTTGTAATGCCTCATGGGGATGGTACCTCTTTGAAATATATCTTCGACTAGGAACAGAATTGCCAGGCGTTTTGTGCAATTACCCACATATATTTCCACACACGTTGCCTGTGTCTTAAGATTTGGTACGTTTGAAGATTGTCAAATCTGATTTGCTTTTACGACAGTTGTATCTTCTGCTATGTCTTTTTATTGCATTATCAAGTTGTACAATCAATGCTAAAATGAGATGGAGTTCACCAAATAAGCTACGCACACATCACTGCTTTGCTTCAAGATCTTTCCAATAAAACATAAGCTTCTTTCGTGAGCTCCCAAACTGGCTAAAAGGCAAAAGAACACAACTAGGAACTGATTATGTCCAGAGGAGAGTTTTGTTCCTGGACAGCATGGGAACCCTGATGCCGAATAAAAACATTAAACAACAGGCGGTCATACATCAATGTCGTTATATACAGGGACCATACAACTGTGAATAAGGACGTAAAATTACAACTTGTAATAACAGTATCTGGTGATTTATGGCTGTGACTGCGCGCTTATTATTGCTCACAATAGGCAGATACGTGTACATTACCAACTCAGAGCAGCAACAATCAATCATACGGAGTTTAAGTAATGGTGTCCATTTTTGCACCTAAGCTGTGTTCAGCAGCCGATCATAGTGTGACTGAGCGTTTGGTGAAAATAGTTGAGGTCAGCAGATTTGCACAGTTATGTAAAACGTGAACATTTACATGAGTCAACTGTAATACAGATTCATTGCTCAAAATGTCAGTCTTGGATTTTTTTTAGATGCAGATTCACTGTGTTGCACCAGAAGAAATAAATGGTTATTATACCCCATATCGCAGACAGACTCGTTTTTACCGTCGCCAAGAATTTTATGTTTTGCCGAGTGTGTGTCTGTGTGTCTGTCTGTGCGTGTGTGTGTATGTGTGTTCGTCTGCCTGTCTGTGTGTGTGTGTGTCCGTGTGTCTGTGTATGAACACGATAAGTCGAGAATGGATTGTCATGATATTGTGTAGGTCGGTAAAATCTCGAAATGATTAGATTTTGGTTTTCCAAATTTGCATAATCACTAACATTTTAAAAAGTCTTGTCCCCGTTTCCCCTTCCTACGCTGCGTCGTGAATTTTGGTATTACAATAATGACTTGACCAAAGGGAAGGGAGTGAAATGCCGTGGTGCCCTAAAAGTGAAAGATATCGAACAGCAAATTGGAATAAAAGTCAGAAGAAAAATGTAAAAACATTAATACATGCAACAACTTTTTGCTCAAGCTCACAAATTAAAAACAACAACACATTACTTCTTGGGTGCTTGCAAATCTACTGTTAATAAATGATACTGTTTACAATTTACAAGTACGAAACGGATGACGCCATGGCACCGCCTGACCTACAATGACCCCGGCACTTGTCATCCGGAATTTTGACTATTTGTTGAAAACATCCATTTTTAATTTTTCCATGTCTGTGTGGTTTCTTGCATTGCGTATAACCTGCCAGCCATGGCCAGGGTTCAGCGTACGTCTCCAGATAGCATCCACTGGGGTTTTGGAGGGAAAATAATTGCCTTTGCCAAGAAGGTTATAGTTTTCTGACCGTTTGTCGAACCGATTAAATTTGGGGCCCCCTAATTTGCAAAATCAATAGGGAAAGTTTTTGAAAATCCGCTATATTGCATGATATGACTCCCTAACATGTGGCACTTAACATCTGCCAACTGAAATACTGCAGTATAAAAGAAATACAATTGCACAATGCACATCAGAATCTAATTTGCATGATCAATTCGGACATTTTCTAAACCCACAGTCCCACTGCACTGCATTCCATCATAGCTATTAAAAATGTAACATATGTAGCTGAGAAATAGAGGGACATTGATAGAAGAAAGTTATGCAAATGAAGACCTTATTTGCATAGTCAATGAGAAAATACTATAATTTCACATTGGTAAATAACTGGAATTTCATATTTGTGGCGTTTGAAACTTTGCTAATGTTAGCAGTTTTGAATGTCAATTATGCAAACGAGGTCATAATTTGCATAATTGATCAGAAAATGTTAGAAAAGCCTTCTTTGTAAAGATAACAATGTCATATTTAAGCTTCTGCTATTTGTTTGGATGATCAGCTGATTTATTCAAATGATGACCTTATCTGCGTGATAAATGAGAAACACCCATGATACATCAGTCGAAAAGGTACATATCATTTGGCGAAGTATGAGATCGTGGAACTCTAGTTTCATCTATGTTTACTATGCATGGATATGTAAAACAAACGGCAGGGTGTTTGAATATTGTTGAGAGTAGATCTGACGTTAGTGTCTCTTGTCGACACGCAACGGCCGGCAGTTAGTATCCAATTGTGATCTGAACCATGCAACGTGCTTGATAATTAGCATTGGATCATCATTCCTATCTGTTGCTCATATCATCAAAAAACTGAACATGTACTGTCCCGGTGAACAACCATATCCCGGTAATGAATAGAAAGAAAGCAACGGAAAGGGATAGCCATATATCCTTTCTACTTTGACTCCTCGTATTCCTTTGATTACCTTTATCAGACTAAAAGCGTGGAGAAACATATCGGCTCGTTGACAGCTTTCATTGAAGTACGCTTTTGAACCATTAGGTTCTTTGCATGCAAAAGGCAGTATTGGCAGTAGATGTATGATCCGTCTGACTTCTAAGGCCAAGCTTTTCAGTACTGAGAAAGCTTCGGGAGGTATGGATGTTGTTCATTAATTTTGAGGCATCGCCATTTCCTTGGGACTCACTTTAAGGAATACGATATAGACGCTCCTAAAGGATTTCCACTAAATCTTCATACGGCTCGGTAGAAGCTTCAGTCTGTCAAATGAACCAGCCTGGGGAGGTCCGACGTGCACAGGAAACCCAAGTTATGACACTTTTCTCTGCTCCCCGGCGTTTCCGACGTGTGGACTTAATTTGTTTGAAAAACAACGTACGTGACTGGCATAGCCAATCAGTCGGGACGTCTTCTGTGCTAATCACGATCCCGTTAGAGGAACGCGTTCCATTTGTACTGATCGCCTGAGTGCCACCGAACAATCGACCGTTTTTCGGCGGCTGTAGTAGCGATGGCTGCGGACTCAAAGGGACTCCTGATCGCCATGCTGATGATATCTACATGGACAGGTATGACTTATGTTATTTCCTAAAGCATCCCTCCTTTTTCTTGTTAGCCAGGTGTTGTCTTGGAAGGAACGAAGATGTTTTATGGCGTTCAAGGATCGTTGTAGAGGCGGGTAAGTTGCATATGTCTATCTGTTTGGCTCGGTGAACAACATGTGGGTTCTGTTGTACTTTTCCCCGCCCTGTCCACATGTAATGATAAATGACTGTGCTGTTGTACAGTTCCGTTTGTTGGACATTCTGCCAATTAACGTGTACGGTTCCAGGAAGGCATCAGGTTCATAAAAGTGCTACTCACTGATGACAGTTGTGTACGTATAGTACATTCTATATTGTACAATAGGCGCTTGGACGTGTACCTGCAACGTGTATTTGGATTAGAAGATAAAATTTACATGACAATTGTATCATAGTCCATATTATACATGTCAAATTTGACAATGCACGTACACGGTATACTGCTAGTTTGAAGTAGAATATCTCATATCAAACAAAAGAAAGTAATTATGGAGTATACGCAAATGACACGTTTCAGTCAGCTATGATACAATACTAGTACTTTGAGCATCATGGAAAAATATAGGAAAGGCAACTAGACAGCTATGTGGGGTTGAATTTGCGCGCTAGTGTTTTACGGTGTACGCAATATCATCAGTGGTTGACAATTATTAGCAGCAATTTACGGAAAGAGCTGTATCCACTCAACTTAAGGTCTAAGACGTACGTTGGCGTTGTATCGATTTTTGTCGGAGAAGTGGCGTTTGATTTGAGGGATCGGTCGGCTTAAAACTTGTTCTGTGTAAGCGATGCCTGTGGCTCTGCCCCCAGTGGCTTCGGCTGTCACAGGCACCATGATCAACATGTCCTCCCATCGGGCAACAATCCATTCTAGCCGTGCACACAACAACTGCTGTGTGACGGAGATAGCCCAACCGGTGGAGCCGACAATATGGACATCCCCGCTAAACACGCAGCGTTTCTAACCACCAGATACTCTCAAATCCACGTACTTCTTCATCTTATGGTTCTACTTTAATCAGAGCTGTTAACTAAGGGAAGCAGGTTTAGTGAATGAGAACAGTTGAGGGACTAAGATATATTTGATGATCATTCTTATTGACTACGAATAAGATATCCGTTACTTTGCCAGAGGATTACTGGAAGGATAGTGCCTGCGTATGACAAATTACAATGCCAGAAAGCAATCCCAGTTTGATACAGTATTCACGTTCATACCCATCTGTTTTTATATCCTCGAATTGAATCATGACGTCCTTCAGCGCATCAGAATCGTTGAGTTTAAAACATCCCGATCTCGAATTTTGTTTACATGTACATGCAATGGGTGAAATTGTATTCAGAAAAAAATCACATACAAGCATATTTGGTCACGTTTGGATGTTAATGGCATTACATCTACAGCTATGTATGCAAAACAAAGGTGCACCAAATTTTTGGCATATTGAATATTCAAGGGTCAGTACTTTCAATTAACACGCAAGTTGGTAATCCAGAGAGGAATCCCGCTGTGCCGGAAAGCTTAAAGTTTTTTTATTGGGAGGAGGCGCTCACAATATACATGTAATCCCGCTTCCAACAAACTCGCTACAACTTCAGCTGACGTGGAAGCAGTCGTAATCCCATTATAATCCTCTCGGCGCGTTGTGTGGGTTGATAACTAAGCAGCAATTATTGCAGTTTTGGTAGATAAAGGTCCACAATCGACTTCTCCTCGGTAACATGGTAATTTTAACGGCAAAATGAGGAGATAATGGCCAATCTATCTGGTACACACTATTGGTTGAAATATGAAAAATGACGGGATATCGACAATTCTAACAGTCATCGCCAACACAGGTTGAATTGTAACCGGTGGAGAGTATCGACCATAATGTGAGATAATGTCTAGAAAATTGTGTTTCTCTTTGAAGCAGCATCAAATAGAAGGAGTATCAAAAGATCTGAATGATCTGATAGATGTGCAGCTCATCGGCGAATGAAGCTCCATTACCAAATCAATCTATAAATAAAGGGTTCATCGCTAAAAGTCAAAAGACAAGCAAACGCTTCACACATTCTGAGCTTGTGCTTGAAAATGCCAAGGATTTTCGTAGTCTGGTATTCAGTCTTGTACGTGAAACCGGAACAACCGTTGGAAGCGCACCATAGTTGAGCGAGGCCGGATACAAGCCTAGGATTTCCACATGTACCTTGCGTACCAACATTATCATTTCGATTTCTAGTTTTCAACGCGAGTGGATATACAACGTATTCTACTGAGTGTTTTAATCAAGATGGATTAACCTGGTCAATAAACTGTGACATGCTGTCGACATGTTAACCCCAGCAATGCACGGAGGACATCCCGGGCACCACAGAGTGGCTTTCCACTCCAATTATTACATGCATGTGTACTATCCACGAATTCACGCCACAGTCAGCTTTATCTGGTGTCTCATGGTATGGTATGGCAGGCAAAATATTCCGTCAAACAGAAGTTCCGATAAGTGAAACAAAATTCCAACCACAATTTATTTTCCTCAACTCTCAGTGTCAAGTTGAAAATTCAAGATTTGAAGAAATTCTGCCACACAGGGTTCGTTTTATGCATTTGTGACCCTCTTGGATATGCTTGTTTTTTATAAGTTATTGTTGGTACTGATAAACAGTTGAATACCTTCAAGCAAAACAAGCCATTTCACAAAGATCTTCCAAAGACGGCAGAAACCTGCTAGAAAGTAAAGATAAATCATGCTCTTGTACCTCGAGGCCTTCCACTGCAGAATGATCTATACCTATGTGCCTTTGGTTTCATTCTTGCTACCTCGGTAGCTCTGAGCAGTAAAATGCGCAAGAAAACAAACAGTGAAACAGTGACGAATTTGCATCTATTCCAAAAGGGAAAATACAGCCAATGCTAGGTATAACCGCACAGGTCGGTAAACGTGTAAGCGTTTAAAAGAGTGTATTCTTGTCATCGTAAGCTCTAAGGCAGTGGCCGTTAAACAATGTCAGACTCTTAAATGTATCAATGACAAAGCACAAGTACTCCAATAACGTATAAAGGCAGACACCAGCTGTGATGATGCTATTCATCAAACGAACTTTAAAAATCAAAGTCAGGCAGAGATTAAATGCGCTACGCATAAAAACTTAATGTGACGTTTTACGGTCTGCCAGCTGGCAACGGATAAGCTACTGACTTTAAAAGTCAAGTCTCGTTCTTCCAAAGATTGTATAGCCGTTTATAACCAAGAACTTTCTTTCATGTTTGTTTTAAACCATCTTTCAACAGCATTGGAATTTATCGCACTGGGAAGTGATCACGCTAAGGTGCTTAAGTTGAACGTACATCTATAATTCACCGATTGTAGCAAGCTCTGAACAGGTGCCCTGTTACGGGCAACCATCGATCGCTCCCGGTAAATAAAACGGTACGCCGCCGCAGGCCGACAGGTATATAAGTACCACAGCTGACTTACGGGCGTAGGAGAGGCTACAAATCTCCATCTTACAGTTGGCGCCTAGCAAAAAATAAACGGGCGGAGGTTTTACATTGATTCAAATCAGAAGTGACAGTGGCCACCCTGCATGAAAGTGTACGTCTTACTTAGTCTTACTAAGATATCGACGTCTCAATGGTGGCCAAATGGTATGGACGCCGGAGTGTCGGGCGGAATCAATGGGGTTCATTTTCCATATAGAGTTACACGATTGCGATCGAACGCGACGAAATAGGGTAGGAACACAAGTTATGAGACGGTCCAGAATGTGTTTCAAATATTTGGATAAGTGCAAATTTATGTTGAGCCAGTCGACATCCAGTTTTCAGGACTGCATTAGTGTATTGGTATACCTGTCTAGCTTTAGTACAGATTTACTTTTTATTTGTGGCATTAATCAACAGTTGTAAGCGTATACCGTACACAAATCACCACTCAAAGAATATAAAATTATCGATTTTTGCAAATTGATCAAGATGTTGCGAAGTACGTAGTATACAAATTGTAACGTTCTCGAAAAGTTTGACTTTACAAGAATCATGACTACCCCCGACTGCTGCTTGGAAGAAGCTATTAATTCTAAGTAAATGCAGTAAGTTTTATTTTTGAATCAAGTATATTTTAATCGCTCTATTTACTAGATTTAGCATGTAATACTTGCATCCTGTTTAAGTTTGAGAGAAATCATGCGTTGAGTTGATATGACACTGAAGTGAAGATCGTTTCTTATGTAGCGTACGCTGCCAAGTACCGAGTGATTCCCAAGTCCACGGCTGTGCTGTTGGGAGGCACCATCACCATGAAGTGCGCCTACGATGAGCTGACGCCGGCGGACACGGTGGTGTGGTTGGGCCCGCCCAACTTCAAGCTCATCGCGACAGGAAAAGCGGTAAACCCACGTTTCCAGCGGTACGCCATCACCGGCGACCACTCCAAGGGTGAGTTCAACCTAGCGATTCGGGAGGCCCGGCTGAGGGACGAAGGCAACTACAAGTGCAGCACCTTCGGGGTGGATGAGGCAGAGGGGCTGGCCGAGCTCACTGTTGTCGGTAGGTTGTCGAGCATTTCGGTTTACTGTAAAAAATCTACCGATTCAGATTCAGATTTATTGCAATCCTCTTGCATGTTACATTTGCATTATAGCATGAAATATTTTGATGGTTACATTAAGATAATTTCTTACATAATATCAATATCAAAGCAATTACACATATTACAAAAGTACAAACATATTAAAAGCATTTAAAACAGTATTATCTCTATGTCATTTGAAAGCAAGCTAGGTAAAGTCAGAGCCTACTACAGGTGCATAATATTAGATTAGCTCTTATTGTATAGCTTCAGAGCTCGATCTAGGAATGAAGGACAGTTCGTGTCTCTTTTTCGACTGTTTGACGTCATGACCCATCTGTCGGGGCGGAGGTTAGAACCACTGTGTGATTGGCAAGGTGTGGAATTGTTCAAAGAGCTGTCCTTATCGTCCAGGATACTCTGGAGGGCACACAGTGTTGCATGGTCACGTCATGATGTAGATACCTCAATAACTTATAAACACATTGTATTCTAATCCGTAACACAAATGCGTCACATACATACATGTGTACAGAGATAGTCTGATAGCGGTAAGGCCAGCAGGTACAATGCATTTCTATCACAACACAGCTAATACAACGTTGACATTGACATTGAAGTTGCAGCTTGTTCCTCCAGGTTTATGTACCCATCGTTAGTGTACTAGCACAACAATGACAAAATGTTGTGGTATGTCTGACAAAATTTATCTTGTACATGTAGATAAGGTTTTCATACTTATGACAGAACAAGCTCAGAACGTCAATTAGATTCCTTCTCTTTTTCTGTGCTTGAGTGACTGCTCTTAGGTTTGACGCCTAAAAGCTCTCAGACTTTTTCTGAAGTAACATAAGTCATGGCCTACACAACATCCGGAGCAAACAATTCAAACCTCAAACTTTTTGACGAAAACTTTTTAAGATGGGTCGGCCTGTTTATCATTTCCTCAATATCCGCACCACGGAAGCCGAGCTTATCTGGAATCAGATAAAGAGCAATTTATGCTCTTCTTAAGGCAAAGAAGTCTGAAAGGGGTGTATAACCGTAGCTGTAAAGCCGCCAATACCCATTATGATTACCCCGGTGTGGACTTGTACGTGACAGTTCTAACATTTGAAAGTCAGCGTTACTTGACGGATTCTTGTGGGCCCAAAGCCCTCTAAATGAATCCATCCATCAAATGAGGTAGATGTGGATGGACTTGTCGACCAAAGCATCAATCACTTATTCTCAAGGGAGTACATACATTTAGTGTTCCCTTTTAGTCTGCATGTTCTTAACAGCTAATGCTGCCATGCTGTGTTTCTCTGTGATGAGTTCATTGTAAGTACAAGGCGATTATCATAAAGCAATCACCGTTTGGAATCTAAATGGAAGGGTATCCCTGAACGTGTCTTATTGCAAGACGATTATGATAAAGGAATAAATGCATGGTATCTAAATGGAAGACCATCTGAACGCACCTTATCGAGTTAACGCCTCATTCAATAGCAAGCGAACATGATACTGTGATGAGTTTTATATCACAGATTACCTGATATAGCATTACGATTCTCAATGCAATATATTGAATGGCGAGTAAAAGGTTCTAGGGAGACAGTTTCCTTTCACTTTGCCTGTGCCCTGAAGAAACGATGTTGGTTGGAAATATCATAGTAAAGATACTGCCTAGATAACGTTTTCTTAAAGACCCTGGCTGTGTTATTTCTGTCAGCCGCCAGCAAAATTCATTTCAGTCGCAATAACCTCCTACGCTAGCTTTATGTGCTTGTCTTTCAAAGGGCGTTTGGTGGTATCTATCATGTATCTGCCAGCAGACTTCGAAATGATTCCAGCCTTTATTTGAAGATTTCTTTTTGTGAGAGATATCGGTACTTATCTCCTTGAAACCCATCCGCTTGAAGTGTATTTGATTGGCGTGTTTTTGATCCTGTTCTGGACTATGCTGATAAAACTTAACGCCCTATTGATAAACTTTCAGACGGTAGCCTTATGTGTGGAGAGATAGATAACAAACGATGTGAAGCAAAGCTAGGGTCATTCAGATTTGCATCGTCTAGACACACAAATCAGTTCTTCACAGTACCTATCATCTTTATATTGTTACAACTCAAATGCCAATATACAGCAAATATGAGGCGTGTACCAACAAGATAAACTACAAATCGTTATCGTTTGCTCCCCGGCCCATCTTAGATACATTTCTGTGTCATTTATTTTCCATCCACGGTGTGTATCAGATCCTACCCCATAGTTCATGGCCGCTAACTCTCTTGGGCTGCCATATTTCTACCTAGCACTTGAATCAAGGCCACCCAACTCTCTTGGCTGTCATTTCTGTATCTTGCCCATCACTCAAGCATACCTGATAATTTTCTTGGCTGTTATTTTTGTGCTTCAAGTCATTCACTCAAGGTCAAGCTTACTATTTAGACTGTCATGTTTGTTTTGATGGATCTTCCCTTATTCATGTTTAAGCCCCGGTCACCAACGTCGTAAGATTGTCGTCCAATCACAAGTAAAGGGTATTCTTGGGATAGTCGTTCATGTGTCGTACAAAATTTAGATGTCTTGTTACCGAAGAGGCAACTTTAGGTCTAAGATCTTTCTCGGCGGCTTGTTTTGTAACAGCTTGCTTGAAAATTCTAACGGCATCAAAATCGTATGACGACCTAAGACGACTGTGACCGCGCTCTGGCGAGGTTTAGTTCATCATGCAACTTCTAAAATTAAATGAGGCGTATTCTGCATGACTCTAAGGTACCCTAAAATTGGTAGCCAACGATCTCTATCTCTTCATTTTCACAGAGCCCGTCCCTGCTCCACCAGACATAGATGGTGGAGACGGCCCCGTCATTCACGGCCATTCGATCCTGCTGTCCTGCGTGTCGTACGGAGGCCATCCGCTGCCACGGCTGGAGTGGTACAACGGCACCCGCCTGGTGCAGTCCATCAGGCCGTCAGAGCAGTGGCAGATGGAGGACATGGTGGCCAAACTGTCCATCCGCAGAGTCAGCCGCTGGGAGAACGGAGTGAACTACACCTGCAAGGCGGACCAAGGCTTCCCGGACCTGGTCAAACCTGTGGCCTCATCAAGGGTCCTTGATATTCAATGTGAGTAGAGCTAACTGAACAAATCTAGTATCATTATGTTCGCCGGAGTAAACTCTATGGCTTGTTACGTAGATGAGATATAGGCGTATCTATGACCTGTTGATATTTTAATGGCCATACCGAACTTCATATCTGTGAAAATTTAACATTAGCAATTGGATTTCGGTAATCATAATCGTGCACATTAGAGAATGATAACGAGCCAAACAATTTAGTTTACCTTTCTTAATTGCCCTGTGAACAAACATCTATGATGTCTAACTGACACCAATCTGATTTAATTGCCTTGCGAACAAACATGTCTGGTGTCTGACTTACACTGGGGTCCCTACCTGATGTATTGCAAAATCATTACAGTGCATATAAGAGAACTAGTCAACATTGTTAACTCGCACTATCTGTACAGTATACCCTTGCTATGTATTGTTTCATGTTGCAATTAGCCTTCGGGCAAGAACTTGCAAATAAAATTATTATAAGAGAATGATTTCGAGTGTAACAATTTCGTCGAGCTCGCAAGCCACTTTCCTAATTATCTTGGGAACAAACATGTCTATTGTTTAACTTAAACCGGGGTCCCTAGCTGATTTATTGCTGATTTACTGCCAAATGATAACAGTGCATATTGGAAAATGATAACGAGTATAGCAATTTAGTCACGCTCGCAAAGCACTTTCTTGATTGTCTTTTGAACAAACATGTCTGATGTCTAACTTACATTTGGGTCCCTTACCTGACTTATTCCTTTATCACTCTTTGCTTGAAGACCCACCCGAGGTTTTCATCCCTCGGCCGTCCATCTTTGTCAAAGAGGGAGACCTCGCCAACCTGACCTGTTTGGTGGACGGTAACCCCACATCAACTGTGACATGGAGGAAACTCGATCACCATCACTCATTAGCCGGGGCTGAACGGTACCGCTAGAAGTTATTGATTTCACTGTTTAAGAGTACAAAAATTGAGTAAGAAATCTATACTCTCTAAAATTTCTATACAAGCAACACCATAGATTTTCCTAAAGTCATATCTGGCTAAGTGAATGCTTTCTGAACTTTGTATTGCACACTTGTAGGGTTCCGTTGAATGACGCAGAACAGAAAACATATCTGTGCGGTGGTTTGATTGTTTCCATGGCAGCATTCCTGTGCAGAAAATGTCATTTCACGTTTTGTATGTTGCTTATGTTTTATCTGCATTTCCTTTTTCCCTCAGAGGAAATCACCTGATTTTACATAAGGTGTCCCGGTATGACGCCGGTGTGTACCAGTGTACTGCCGACAATGGGATCCCACCTGTGGATGTCGGGACGGTCACACTGAAAGTTCGCTGTAAGTGTGCTGCTAAACAAATCAACACATGTGATGTGCTAATAATGCTGTTCCACCTTGTCAGCATCATGCTCATCGTGATCAACACAAACACTTCTTTGGCAGTCAGACCTCGGGGGACACAAACACTGCACATATCATATATCAATATCGAACAAAAAGAAGGCAAGGAAAGGAAGGCTACTCCTTCAGAGTGACTTTGGCTTCAACGTCTTGAGCCTGGTAGTAGTTTCACGCGGCTTATACACATATTACTAGTTTTTGATCAGATAATTGCATTATCTCTCTACAGACCCACCCTGGATAGACCCCAGTATGAAGCAGACGATTACTGTACAGTATGACAATGACGGTTTCTCATTGGACTGTTTGGCCGAAGGAAACCCCAAACCTCATATCCGGTGGCGGCGGAAGAATACAAATCTGTACTGGGATAACCCTCTGCGGTTCAACCGCGTGGACTACGGGGTGGAGGGGACATATGAGTGCGTGGCCACCAACGAGGGGTTTCCAGAGGTTTCAAAGGAAACAAAAATAGACGTTATAGGTAAGAGTATTCGGTGTTGAAGACTATCATACGGTATATGATTTCATTAGTATTAAGATAATATTACTGCTTATTATGTCTTTACACGGGATATCGGTTATGTTGCTTTTTCAGTCAGTATACATACGTGTGACTCTGACATATTGCCTAAACCAATCGTTCGAATTCAAGAATGAAATGAAATACATGGCATGAAATTATAATTGTTGGTTGCTGTACTAACAAATGACACCAGATAAACTATACTATTGACATCTAATTTACTTGAAACATGTACACGCAGCTGCAAAAATGTTAATCCAGCCTTATGTGTTTTCGTTTAACCATACATAGGACTACCCCACTTACTGGGCCAGGATCTGGCTGAAGTACTGACCGTGCAGTCAGGGGGCACTGCTAGGTTAGGCTGCAGGATCGTAGCTGACCCGTTACCAGGTAGAATCTCCTGGATATGGCGTAGCAAACAAGGCATAGAGAACACCTTGCACGACGGGCTCAATGGCATCAGCATCAACGACAAAATCACCGAGCAGGAAATGTCTTCCGCCCTGACGGTTAAACACGTGGACATAGGCCGGGCAGGAACGTATATTTGTCAGGCTTCCAACATATTCGGGCCAGTCAAACGGAACATTCAACTGGAGGTCGAAGGTAGGCTAGTTATGTTCTACTCCCACCTCTATCCACATGATGTATCTGGACATAAGTGCAGTGACGCTAGACCACAATCAAAGTTTTGTTATTCATATCTTTCATATGCTATGTCAGTTATAAATTCATTGTAACAATAACATCATCATGATTATTGTGAAGTCAACACATTGGTCACTGTACGTCATGATGGATGGAAACAATTGATTCATTTTCTTACCAGAGTCCAGGACTTCCTTGTTCATCATCATCATCGCCACCACAGCCAGTGCGTTAGCTCTGATGGCCACCATGGCGTTCGGGTGTGTCCTGAAGAAGAGAAGAGTTACCAGAAAACAAAGAAAGCCTACCGGTGCGTTACGTCCTAGAGTCTGTGATCTTGGCAATGTGGTCTCGGTTATATAGATGTTTTCTTGAACCTTGTGTAACTTAATGGATTGTACTGATATTTGCTTGGTGTGTGGGGAGATGTTGGGAAGACGAAGGTAAAGGTCAATTTCGGACACATGGTGTGTGACCTCGGTACTGCAGCAGAACGTCCTGGGTTTTTTTTTAATCTTTTGTTCTGGACATGCTATATTTTATGGTTTGGGTTTGTGTTTGTTTGTTTTTTGTTTTTTTTTGTTTTGTTTTGTACAGCGTCGCTTCATTCTTCCACGCCTAGACTATCCATCTAATACATTTTGCTGTTGTTCTCAGCAGTTCACGGCGTATCGGCCTCTCGACCCATGCCTCCTGTCCCTAAGTACATCCACGCCACCAGCACCATCGACTCCGGTGTGGAGGACCTGGAACTACATGAGCTAGACAGAGCACTGAAGCCGCACCCTCCTTCCAGAGGGAGGGATGACAAGGAGTGGAAGTCCGTAGGGCTGGCCTACTCAGGTTTTGGGATAAGACAATCAAGTGACACTGGTGACGTTTCTAAAGCAATCACTATGTTCTAGTCACATTGGTCACTATTTCAAATTGAAAAAAAATAAAACATGCATGCAAATTACCTTTAGAAATTCAAATTGTGGTATATAATATAAATAATTTCATCGCCAAATTAACTCTTAGATGCATTGTCCTAAAAGAAACAGTAAGTTAGCAAATCATTTCTTATGCATACTATGTTTAAGGCACAGTAAAGTTGAAGACAGAATATAATCAGATTGCAACTATGGCACAACGGCTATGACCTTATTATGTATTCATTATCATTTGTTCTTTCAGGCCTTGTCCACTCGACGTCACTTCCGCCATACTCCACAGTAGAACGTCAACTTCCGGATGGCGAGGACAACATCCGGCATTTGACTACGTTTAGAGAGGACGGTCCTACAGTTCCCGTAAGGATCCTGTAAGATGGATAGGTGTTGTGGGATTCTTTGCTCTTTTACGCTGACAATTTTTTTTATTTATTCTGTATTAGATCATTTAACGTCGCCGTGTATCTAATAGGTATTGATTTCAAATTTGTTATTAGCATCAGTTTATTGAAAAGTGTGGATCAGAGAAGTATGAATTAATTTTTCTTTTATTGTATGGTTCGATAATATGGCATTTTTTTTCTAGGCTACCCCTTCCCTTTAGCCAAGCACGAACGACATCATACAGTCCATGATGAGGATACAGACATCAGCGACGAGTCCTTCTAGGATAAAGAACCTGAGCTCTACTACAAGCTGAAGGACGCGATGGTGTGATAAGGATTCGGTCATATTGATAGTTACTGTGTTAGTATTTGTCGTGTTACCAAGTGAATATGACGCTGAACTTGTTGTCTCATGTACTGTTGCAGTCATGCCAACGTAAACTGTCAAGAATTATCGGATTAAGCTCCCCTCTCACTGGACCCGCGGTACGCTGGCGGCGTCGCTCACGCTAGCGGCGTCACTGCGTATAAAACTGGATTTGTGTTACCCTTGACTTTATAAAGGGAATATCATTCAAAACGTACAAGTATGACCAAAAAGACCGCAAAACACACAAAACTTGAAAAGATTCGTTTTTTGTCGATGAAATTCGTTGAGAGCTTTGTCAATTCGATCGGCCGCACGACGCCGCCAGCGTGCCGCAGGTCCAGTGAGAGGGGGGCTTTAGTTATACTCCAAGAGTAAGATAATGAAAGAAGATGGTGGCTGGTGGAGAAATTTTGAACTTTCTAGTGTCAGCCTTTGGTCTCTTTTACGTTTTTCTCTTTGTTTAATTATTAAATTTGCATAACCACACCGCCACCGCCGCCATCACCCTTCATGATCAACTCATAAATAAAAACGTTATCATATCATATGTCATGATTACATTGAGAATCATTGTGTGAACAGACCACTGTACACCCTCCTGCCACCAAGCGACTGTTATAAGCCCTGCATCTTTCGAAGCTTCTCTACTGTATCATGGAAACCAAGTTAATGACCTAAATCGTCGAGAAAGGGTTTAAAAGTCAGAGAAAATGAGAAGATGTATCAATTCATTTACCCATTGGTTAGGCTGCGAAAGGAATAAAGCCAGGGCTGTCCAACTAATCGGGACTATAAACTGAGTAAAAGGGCTACCTAACCACCTAATTCTAATCCTGTGAGGACTTACTGGGAAATGTTATGGTAAACAGATGCCCTATATATTCATGTGACCAAAGATACACGACGAGAAAAAAGTCAATGTGATGTCTGTTGATTTACCCCAGATAAATTTTACCTTGTTGTCTTGAGGCCGTCAATTGATGTTCGTCCAATTGAAGTATTGGTACGCTGCAATGTTCGTGTTTAGAGATACCTGGGATATAGCAGGTACCCTTGTTTCGTTTGGTATATGGTAAGTCGTTAATGTATTTGTATACTAAGAGTATGTTAAGCCTTTATATGATGCTGAGGTAATTGAATATGTATAGCAACGTTAACGTTCGTTAAATAAATACAGCTTAAATGTCTTATTCGGGTGACTCGACTGTGCTCTGATTGCTTTAGTCAACTTAAAACAAAATCGAGTGACTAGAGGATCATCGGGTTCTTGCCTTACCCAGACCAAGGAGGCCATTTAACATTTTAACCTCCTTGTCCTTGCTAATGATTTTGGCGTCAAGTGTGAGTAAGTTTGCAGCGCCACCTGGAGAATCAGAATAGTACGACCAGCAGCAGGTTGTTTAGATTGACACTCAGCTACAGTTGTAGCATGCTGTTACTACGAATGAATTATATGGTTGACACGACAAAATGCACGACACGAACGGTAAGGTTTGTAACTACGTAGTAGACACGTTACAATGGCCCCGGCCATGGTTGGGGTGGGGTGCAGTGGGCACAAATGGCGATATCATTACAAGTTTATACACTCTAGTTTGCCCAGCGGCAAACGTCTATTATATCACTTACCGGGACAAACTTTTTTGCAGATTGAAAGGCATGGCCATCATACTTGATCATCATCCCACTGCTGGCCTTGATGTACTCACGGCCACAGTCATACGTTCTTGTAGCTTTCCGGAAGCGCGGGAAAAGGGGTCAACATTTGACCCCATTGACCTATATGGTATTTTGTCATTTTGCCAGTTCTTTAAGTTACATCTTAATTATTATAATACAATTTCTGCATGAATTGTATAGTTTTAATGATCGTGAAATACCAGTTCTTAAAAGGGACGAAGAAAAAAGTTCTTACAACAAAGGCTATGGGTCAGAGGTCAAGAAGTCAGCTTTCCCGCCATTGGTGATCACAGAAACAAGGTAGGTGCCTCTACTGCTATATCCTGCTGGTTCCCAGTAAGCTCGTATGGTTTAGGTACAAGTATTTGTGGCGGCTGAAAGAAGAGAAGATAAACTTATCCCAGGGTTTGGCTGGAGCTGATAATAAGTCATTCTTGGCAGTTACCATGCCAGGCGGGGATGGGGGTGGGGGGTGTATGATGATAGATCACCAGTTCATGATCTACTTTCTGCCGTTCCCTCTAGGCATGGAAACGTGTGCTTGGCTGAATCTAATATATTTGCGTACGTACTGCTGAAAAACAGCTTTCTAACGCTTAGCTGCAGTAATTAATGAGCAGAGGCTTCAGCAACATCAATATGTACTCCAGAAACAAGTAGACTAATCGGTTTAACGTTGTGTACCACATTCATAACTCATGAATTGGCAGTATGACATATGTAAACCACTAAATAATTTGCACTGATAAATAAATGACATGATACACCACGATTTTAACTGATATTGTGTGATAGATAAAAATATTCTGCAGCTAACATTACAAGTACTATCTGGAATGGTTCATAAAGTTTTGGTTCGATTGATTGTTTGCTAGAACAGCCGAGAGTATTTATTCTTCCATAAATGGTACATGGTATATATCTCTGAAGTTCCCATAATGAGCTACATCAAAGTCACATACATTATCATTACAAAAATAACGGTGCATCTTCTGACACAAGGGTGTTTTGAATCAAATTGCTTTGGCAGCCTCAATATGGCTTGATCGTGTCAAACGGTTTCACTGTCACTCCACTAATTTAAGAGCAGCACCATTACACATCTCTCCTATATATATATAGATATATCTACATGTGGCGTAGCAACATATGACCGATACGAAATTCCCTGTATTGCTTAATTCAAGATACAAGGGCGGGTTTGAGACAAGTATAAAAAGATAAACCAGAAGGTATTTTTCAGACTGGGACACAGATAGTTTACCTAATGGGTATACGTTTAACATTCTAGTTCTACGTTCTTGTAAGAAACAGAATTCCCGTTAGAATGCCAGCTATTTTGCTCTGAAGCTTCACTCTCAGTAGAGCTATGTTCTCAAGTATGGTTCACTAACATAAAATTAAGTAAGGGCTTTCTTTAAAACAAAGAAAATGTTTTGTTGGCAAAATTATCACTGGCAGTCCTCTTAGCTTACGATATGACGTTGCTTAAAGGTTCAGCACAGAACACTGCTGTCGATCCTTTTTCCCGGGAGATCTTTGGGTGGAAGTGCCGGGGGAGCCATGAAATCCTAAGAAATACAAAAAAGGTACTTTACAACTTAAAAAACGTCTGCAAAAGAGAGTTAACACAATTGAATTGAAATGATTGCACAATTAAATCAATAGCTAGAAAATTGTTCACATCCAAAATAACTAAAAGTTTCGAATCATGATATTTTGATTCATTTTCTTGTCGAATGTGAAAATTATGGTATTATATCAGCTACGACTAGAACTTCTTTGGTCTCCTAAGTGACCTCTGTTTCCCACGGATCTTCCAGGTAGGGCGAGTCCATCATGTTGTCCTCCCCGTCCGGCCTCTGTCTCTCCACAGTGGAGTAGGGCGGGAGGGGGTGCATCAAACCTACAGGTGACCAGTTGGTACGGACAAGTATGGTAACATTTGGGAAACCAGCAACGCTTGGCGAAAAACAACAACGCTAGCAAAGACAATTAACAGCAACATTAGCGAAAAACATTAAGAGCATCATTAACGCCAAACATTAACAGCAGCATTAGCGAAAAACATTAACAGCAACATTAGCGAAAAAACATTAAGAGCAACATTGGCGAAAAAGGAGCAACCTTTATCCACGTTTAGGTTCGTAAGATGTAAAAAGCAGGGATACGTTTTAATCAGAAGATATATGTAAACTGTATCTACCTACTTGGGTAGGATAGGCCAATGGAGTAGGGCTGCTTGTCCATCCTGGGAGGAGGGCGTGGCTTCAGTGTCCCGTTGAAGTCCTGTAGCTCCAGACCGTCCATGTCATCTGGATCCATAGCCGGAACACTTCGGCTGTTTAAGTACGGTGGGAGGGGAGGGAGAGCTCGGGAGGCCGTCAGGGTGGAGCTCGTAGCTTTCTCTGTAAAGTTTGTAAAACACGTCGAAATTGGCTGCTTTAGACTGATATTGGTAAATTAATAGAAAAAGGCCAGGAATGCCCTCTTTCAGATACTACTGTACTGAGAGGTTGCAAAGTATCGATAAGTTTACGTTTGTTCTAATCGCATATTTTCTATGTTTGATGTGTCCAAAACTTTATCTATGTCGTGTAACGTTGTCACACTTATATTAGTAACACTAGCAGTCCACTTTTTAGTCAAAACAATATGTACTAACCACGCTTGACGCCTGCTGATAAACCTGTCCTCTTCGCAATGCAGATGAAAATCGTGGCAAACAGAATCAATAAAACAATAACCGTAATTGAAGCGATGACCACAGCCTGCGTGTTGGTATCTGTAGCGAAATATAGAGATTAAGTCCTTAGATATTGTAAGTTGTTGTGATATAGTCATAGTAACATCTATTGGAGTAAAGATTAAAGAAGATTTATCTTGTATTAACGGATCTAGTGAGATTTGATATTCCATACTAACGCTGCTTATTGCCTCATGTTGACTTCAAAAACAAATGACCTTGGAATCATGAAAGGATAAGATCCGTACGAACCACCTTTGACCTCCATGTGGAACTCCCTCTGGAAGGTGCCGAATGTGTTTGTTGTCTCACAGACGTAAACTCCTCCGTCTGAACGGCCGACGTGAGAAATCACCAAGGTGTTCGTCACGCCTCTCGGTGACGTTGTTTCCTCCTCTCTGTACATACAACAATGGGGGGTCGTTTAAATGCTATGTTTAATGACTGTTTTGTTTTGTTTTCGTCTTATATGTACATGTATATCTTACGTCAAGCCCGAGCGGCAACCGTCTACAACAATCAATCAGGTACGTATAGACATTTGTCTTCATGGTGTTCAAATTACTTTTGACCAAAGCTAAAAGAAGACAAAAGCCCTTTTCAGAAACCCTTTAACACCTCAGATAGTTTGGCCGTATGGGAGTTATACCTGATTCCTGCTCGCTGACTGGCAGTGACCGGTTTGTCCTGCTGACCTGGCCCACGCCGTAGCCATCTTGTCTCTTCAGGAAGTGGGTCGGACAGAATCTCACACACAAGTCTGGCCGTGTCTCCGGACCGCACTGACACTTTCAAACTCACTTTGTTGATGTATGGTTTCCCTAAAATTCATGAAAAGACATCTTTTTATTTTCTTTGTGTTCCTTTCTCACGACCAAAATGATGCATAAAAAAATAATGTTCAAAGAAAAAAGAAAATAAACAAAGCAAATAAACAGTTTTGTTTTTAAACCTAAAAGCATAGTGTCTATCATTACCTCTAACATCCAGGAATATTTGTCTGACAGCATCCCTCATCTGACCGTTTGAAGCAACGCACTCGTAGTCCCCCTCCATGTCGTAGTCAATCCGTGAAAACTGCAGAGGGTTACCAAAGTAAAGCTTCGTTCCCTTCCGCCGCCATCTCACTCTAGGCTCTGGATAACCCTCCGCTTCACAGAGTAAGGAGAAAGCCTCTTGTCCAACGAATGGGCTCGTCTTGCGGTTAAAGTTAGAAGTGATATGAGGAGGATCTAAGTGACAAAAACAAATGATATCAAAGACGTACTTTGTCTAGCCTCCGTTGCAGTCCTTTTCCCCGCAGCGTGTTTTTTTTTTCAATTTTTTTTGGGGGGGGGGGGGCGCCACGTATCTGCTTGGGATCCCGTATCCGCCGTGCCTCTGTGTCCGCTATAGACCCTGTGTCCGCTGCTGGGGAAGCAGTCCTTTTCCCCGCAGCGTGTTTTTTTTTCAATTTTTTTTGGGGGGGGGGCGCCACGTATCTGCTTGGGATCCCGTATCCGCCGTGCCTCTGTGTCCGCTATAGACCCTGTGTCCGCTGCTGGGGAAGGACTGCGTTTTGTCGCTTCCAGCAAAGGCAATTAATGTATCCGCGAGAAGTAATTAACACTACCGGGAGAAGTAATTCACACTACCACGAGAAGCAATTCAAATGTTACGTTGCACAAAGCCCACGTGAAGTGACGCATGCTTCCTTGCAAATGATTATCATGTTGTCTTCAAAGTCGAGTTACAAATTGTCTGAAATGTGGCCTGATGTTTCTTTCTATTGCTGATATCTTCTGTGGATTCAGCCGTCGTAGCTAAGAGATCTTATAATTAGAGTGTTTCTTATACGACAGAGAAGACAACAAAGGGTCAGGGGTTTGATTATGATCGGCCATTGTCTAGCGCAGCGTGCGCGGAGAAAGTATTGCAGCTTTCTCACGCTTTGTGAGACATGTTTGAGCCACGTTTCCTTGCACGAAAAGCACAAAATCATTATAGCAACTTCGATGGATGTACGAAGGAAAAAATGCGAAAGGTTCGTTCATTTAGGTGTCCGTCCGTCGTGTTTTGAAAAGACATCCCGCAACCGTTAGAACGTTGTCGCTGCTCAAAGGGGCATGAAGATTTCCCCGCGCTGGCCGTGTTTATTACGGGAAGTTCGCACATCCATGGCAATGGTGATAAGTGATTTTTGATGGGCCTTTGCTGGAAGCGACAAAACGCAGTCCTTCCCCAGCAGCGGACACAGGGTCTATAGCGGACACAGAGGCACGGCGGATACGGGATCCCAAGCAGATACGTGGCGCCCCCCCCCCCAAAAAAATTGAAAAAAAAAACACGCTGCGGGGAAAAGGACCCAGCAGCGGACACAGGGTCTATAGCGGACACAGAGGCACGGCGGATACGGGATCCCAAGCAGATACGTGGCGCCCCCCCCCCCCCAAAAAAATTGAAAAAAAAAACACGCTGCGGGGAAAAGGACCCAGCAGCGGACACAGGGTCTATAGCGGACACAGAGGCACGGCGGATACGGGATCCCAAGCAGATACGTGGCGCCCCCCCCCCCAAAAAAATTGAAAAAAAAAACACGCTGCGGGGAAAAGGACCCAGCAGCGGACACAGGGTCTATAGCGGACACAGAGGCACGGCGGATACGGGATCCCAAGCAGATACGTGGCGCCCCCCCCCCCAAAAAAATTGAAAAAAAAAACACGCTGCGGGGAAAAGGACCCAGCAGCGGACACAGGGTCTATAGCGGACACAGAGGCACGGCGGATACGGGATCCCAAGCAGATACGTGGCGCCCCCCCCAAAAAAAAATTGAAAAAAAAAACACGCTGCGGGGAAAAGGACTGCAACGGAGGCTATACTTTATCATTGTAAAGGTACCAGGACACAAACAAATGAGGGCGTGACATTATCAGGAAAACGGATACTCACACTGAACAGTTAACGTGGCAGAACCGAGTCCACTGGGTGCAATGCCGTTGTTAGCCTGACACTGGTACACGCCTGCGGCAGTTCTGTCCAATGTCGGTAGGCGAAGTGTTCCGCCTCTGAAGTCAAGAGAAAGAATATCATCACCCATATTTACTAAACTTGAAGCTAGATACGGGAATCAATATTAGCGCTAATAATGCCCATTGTATCCTCATAATGACCTTGTTCTAACAGATTAAATACATGAAAAGCGATTTTCTACTCAGTCATTTACCAACCTGAAGAAATTATTCACGGATATATGAAATACAGCTGTACCTGTTTTCTGCATTTGTGGGAATGTCTCCGCCAACTTTCCGCCATGTGACAGTGGCTGGAGGGTTACTGTCTACGTCACAGCTCAGGTCCAACGTCTCACCTTCACTAGCTCGGATCGACTGCGACCTGATCCTTACAACAGGTGAATCTGGTGACATAACAATGATGTACGTGTAATTCTCGATCTTATCTATTGAATATAAGTTGTTTTTTTTAATATGTATATGCGACTGTATATGCATTATAAATCTGTTATTTATTTGTGACATAGGGCTACATTGTAAAGCAGTGACAATAAAGCTGACCTGGGCAGCCCCGGGTAAAAATGACGGAAAATAGATAATACTAGATAGATGCAGCCATCATAAAAAGTTGTTCTTTTTTGCGTTTAGATCCACACTCCTTTAAACGCATTTTCTTGTCTTCTTCATGACTGACAGTTATATGCATGTATTCATTGAAGTCTACTTACTAATAGCTACAAGTCAAGTAGAAGAGAAATATGATCCGCTCACATTTGACATTCAGCATCGTTGATGACGCAGTTAAGGGTGCTAGTTCAGGGTGACCTTGGTCAGCCACGCAGGTGAAATTTCTCCCATGATCCCATCTGGTAAGTTCCGGCAGTACCAGGTCAAGGCTCGCGATTGACCTATCATCGGTCAACTCCTCATTGCTCTGTGAGAAAGACAAGATGCCCAACGTATTCAATAAGTCAATTAAACGTAATCATTAATCATGCGTATTAATCATGAGTGCCTAATGTCTACACAAGTGCAGCATTACTTTATCCTTTCCACATAGATAAGCAATGATTAAGCTCTCGATGAAGAAGAAGAAGACTTTACAGTATGGCCACAGCAAGTAAATTTTATGGATGACATCCTCCGCAGACTCCAAAATTAATGACAAAGGGAGAAACAAAAACGAGGCGGGCAAAAAAAAGGATTCCTACATTTTCAAATTTTGATATCATAAATCTTGTTAAACAAGAGTTGAGGCAACGAAATATGATATCATGACCAACAGGCCTTTTATTCCTGTATTCTACCAATGAGGTGTCATATATAGTATAAAACCTCCTTGATTCAACAATAAACATGCCCTTGTAGATATGTATATGTCACAGTAGAGTTGGCGATTCAGGACAATCGGCGATTGTCCTAGGACAGATCGCGATCACCGTTTGTCCTAGGACAGACTGCGATCGCGATCTGTCCTAGGACAATCGCCGATTCTACTCGTAGAGATTGCGATCGCAATCTGTCCTAGGACAAACGGCGATTCTACTAAGACAAATTCTGCGATCACGATCTGTCCTAGGACAATTGATTATAGTAGAGATTGCGATTGCAATCTGTCCTAGGACAAACAGTGATTCTACTTGGACACCTTCTGATTAGATGGAAATGCTTTGGAAAATAGAGTTAATCATTGCTCAACATTTCAATCAGGTTTAACATACTACCTACATTTCACAATTATCAACTATTTTAGGTGAATTAGTTCCTATTCCTATAATGGATAAATTTCATGTGAGTATGTTTTCTGATAAAGTAATTTCTGATAAAGTTGAGTGACAAAATTTTTTGTGTGAAAGATATCAGTTTGAAGAAGGTGATCCAACAATGTTTCAGTATGCAAATTTTGAGGTGTCAAGATATTACTGCAGTAGGTTTCACACCTATTCAATTCACAAACTTAGGAGAACAATAACAATGATTGTAAAGTGATAAAGCAGGTGTCAAAATATCAATCTTAGTTTCAAGATACTACAGTTTCACACTTGTGTCATTTCAAAGTCAGACATATACTGAATGATTTCACAACTTATATTGCTGTTTTCTTTATCTTAACATCAATTGAGTTTTGATCAGTGTGTAAATACTAAATAAAATCATGGTTTATAAAAATATATTGCTGTTTCCTTAATATCTTAGCATCATTAAGTTTTGATCGTCGTTTGTCCTAGGACAGATTGCGATCGCAATCTCTACTAGTAGAATCAGCGATTGTCCTAGGACAGATCGCGATCGCAGTCTGTCCTAGGACAAACGGCGATCGCGATCTGTCCTAGGACAATCGCCGATTGTCCTGAATCGCCATCTCTACTGTGACATATACATTTCAATAGACTAACTACAACAAATGCAGAAAATATCTTGTTGTACCATCATCTGAAGCAACTACACTGGGTATTCATATGCGATGAAACACCTTGTGTATACAGCTCAATTAACAAGACCCCCCCCCCCATTATCTATATAATATCCTTGCTAGAACAAATGCAGAAAACAGCTTGTTATTATATCATCATGGGCAGGAACCACACTGGGTATTCATATGCAACGAAACACCGTATAATTAGACTGTCAACATTAAACTGTTCTTGAAGATGTGTATACAGCTCAATTGACTAGAACAAACGCAGAAAATAGCTTTTCATACCATCAGGGGCAGGAAATATACTGGGTATTCATATGCAATGAAACACCTTAGACTGTCAACGTTACGACATATTTGCCCATTTTTGGCATGTTGACCACCGTCGGAGGGCAATGAAATTTCTTGTGTTTTTTTTATTTCGAAATCAGGCGAAAATTAATGAGCGCGCTGATGTCATCCATAAAAATTACTTGCTGTGGCCTATGTACATAACACAAAATATGTAACTATTTCAACCAAGATGGAGACAGTACACTCGTTAATTCTGAAGACGCACGCGGCAGTAGACGTCCTCGATTCCCCCAACTTCAGGCATTTTGACTTATGCTATTTTACACTGTTGCTGTTGAAATGTGTTACCCGTTTCCTCTATCTATCTCCATAGACGTCAAGAGGCACTTATCTATGCTTGGTAAATATTTCATGTGACAATCTAGTGTTACCAGCCCATTTATAATTTTGAACATTCATGCTGTCCTCCGTTTTGAATATTGCAGGTGCAGGAAATAAGCCATGAAATATTCAAGTATGTCTTAAATTACAATTTGATTTTCTGCCCTTCAGTGCATATCGCCGGCGAGGCTTCTTATCTAACGGCGTTTTAATGAATACCAGGAAATTAGTTTTCTCAAAAAGATGCACTGTACAAGAATAGCACGGCCTGGCTTCACGCAACTGTAACAACTTAGGAATTAATTAGGAGATAGACAGACTGGCGGAAGCATGGCTTTATGGAGAGCCAATAGACCTATCGGAAAACCTGCATGATTCCCTGCAAAATCATGTTAATAAAGGAAAGCGAAAAGCCTAAAGTACAATTTCCAGGAAGTCTAATTACAACAGACTAGATTATAATTTCCAGGAGCTAAAGGTTTTAAGTCCTACCAAGGGTCAAGGGCAACAGAGAACACTGATTTACGCCCTACCTTGCCACAAAACGTTATTACAGGCAGAATCATGCATGTAATATGCAGGAAACACAGGAAACAAGCCTTAAGTGCATTTTCCAGGAAGTCTAATTACAATGATTTCTAGGAAATTTGAACGCCCCATTAATGACGGCACGGCACAGCACGGCATTGTATGGCATGGCATGGCATGGGAATAGAATCTACACACTCATGCATAGTGGTGCGTACCTAAACCACGGACCTGTTACGGACTCGGGTTTAGGTACGCGCCACTACAGTCATGCACACACACTATGATACTTATGCTATTCCCAGCGGTGCCTGGTCGCCATCTTGAATTTCAGCGCTACGCGCAATGACTCACGGGAATTTTTCGGTATCCACGCACACTCACGCGAGAATATGACCACGAGATCAAAACATACGACTCATTACAGGGGAATTTTAGTTGCCGAAACATATCGTCGGGTCCGATTTTCAAGTCCCTTATCCCTGAAAGCTCTCGGAGCAGCCGTAAAAATGGCCAAGACAGTGCTCTAGGTACAGAGCACACTTTAGTGCGTGACAGTTTTCCCCTTCTAGCTTCTTGACCCTGCTTCTAGTGTTAAAGCCTTTAAGCGATGTCTGTGTTTTGTCTTCGGCAATGGCGCTATGACACTTGACGTCGGAGAGGAATGATGTTCAAATGACCCGACTAAGGTGATAATCTTCTGTTCATTCGAAAGCAGAAATTTACTGTTCATTGAGTAGATATGCCATCATTGTTATGACCTGACTAAAAATAAATCTGTGTTTAAGAGGTCTTCAATGTGTATTCAATGCCCATCAATGATATAGTCTTATGGAAATAATGACACCAAAAAGCTGTAGGGTAACTTAATCTATCCTCTACCATCATGAACTACTAAATGATTTGATTGTCATGCAGAGATCATAAATAATTAGTATAACAAAAAGATAACTGCTACCTTACCTTCAATACCTTGGAACCTTAACCTGGTAACCTATAAATGCCAGAGACTGAATGGTAATACCATAGTCCTGATTCGAAGCACTGTTGTATCAATCATTACTAAACTGCTAAATGATGTGCCATATTTTGATCTTGTTACAGATTTTTTTTTTTTTTTTACATTGCATGTGTACATGTATGTATTGACTTCAGTCCAAAATAGTTGAGCTATGCCTGACCTCAATTGAGGATAATTTCTTTACCTTTTTTAATGCCTCTCTTTCACAAAATTCATTTGGAAAATGAGATATCTATCTATGTGCACGGTTCATATTTGAGGTTACAGAGAGTGCATTTGCAATTTTTATACTCAACTATATCTAGGTACAGTCAAACCAGGCAGGCAACTTGTACAGGATATAAGTTCTGTATATATGTGACCATAAAAAGTGATATATATCTACACGAAAGAGACTTTCTGGTATTCAGCATGTACAGTGAAGTTTTATTTACATTTTGAACATTCAATTGAACAACAATTAAAGCATAAACAGAGAGTTTTAATCTGAGTCACATTCTATTTTCTGCTGCACATGTTCTGGCATTAATATGCCATACCATCCTTTCATCTTGTTACTGCACACTCTGCAGACAGTCACTAGGTATTCTCTGTGCTCCTCCATCTGTGACACCTGCAGTGCATATGAACAACATGTTGATATTATCACTATTGACACTATCTGACATATATAATACATAGATACTGATACAATCTACTTTGTTTCTGAAAATGATTATAATGATAGTATACTAGTAGGCTAAATTACTTATAGGCTCTTTCAAACACAATTACAATGTCTGGACTCCAAGGAGACCAGTACTGACCTGTGGGGATGGGGGCTGGTGCTGCTAGCTTTTGCATATAACGATAGTATCTATTTATTTCAGCCTGTTAACACACTCAATCTGCTCGAGTGAGAGCTATTTTTCAAGTCTAGAACATCCTAATATTTTATGTCTATACTCAATCTGTATTAATCCATACAATAGAATCTAAAGGAACGAGACCAATGCATACATTTCGTGACGAAATACCCATGCATATCCTTCGTGTCGTTAAAAATACGGCCGCGTCGTTGAATGACATCATTGTAAGATGGTTCCGAAATATCTCAGGACACACCAAAAAAATAGGCTAATTCCAGAAAAAATAATTAAGAAAACTACAGCCTAATTACTCCAGGACATCATTAAGGTCTTCACTCATCCCCCTGAGACCAAGTCATAATTTCAAAAAGTCATAACTCACCGAAAATTCGCCGTAAAAAGAAGCGGTTTTCACGATCTGCAAGCTTGGACATTCCTCTTTGCAAATGTTACCAGTGCGCAGGCGTGAAAGCTATGCCTCGTTCCCGAGGTCTTTTGCGCATCTGGAAGTACTATAAGTCTGGGGTGCCCTGGGACAGAGTCAGCCCAGTCACGTGGTACACTAATGAGCAAGATGGCGGAAAACCTTGTGCACACGTAACTTTTCATAGTGACACAGTACCTTTTGGACTTGAGTTGTCCCGTTGAACCATGTTAGTGTGGGTAGTGGAGACCCCTCTGTTGTCCTACAGCTCAGTGTTAGTGATTGGCCGGCAGTGATGCTGATGTCACTCACTATGATCTTCGGCGCTTTCTTCATTGGAACTGTAGTGAGATTAATGAAAGTCACAATTATATGAAGATTAAAGCTCTGACGAACAGAGGGTATGTTTGCACCATCTGTAGGGATAAGCAAAGTATGTCTAAAATATCGGGGTTATCCTGAACTTTACCTGGAATATATTCCATAGACAACTTTGCGGAAAGCTATTTACTGCTAGAAATAGAAGATTTGTCTTTTTCTCAAATATGTGCATGATGTAGAGTTGTTTGCGTCAATGATTTCATGTATTACAATGAGTGTCTGGAAGTGTTTCTGAATATGTCTGTGCGTGTACGTGCATATATAAGCCACATATATATGTGAGATATAGATATTATGTGCGTTACGTACCTATAACGTCCAACATCATTTCAGCCTTTTCTTGCAGTCCTAACGTACTGCACCTGTAGCCACCAGCGTCTGATACTTGCACATCTTTGATTTCCATGCTGTACTCTCCCCTTCCAGAATTCCCAGTAATACGGTGTCTTTTGTAGAGGGAATCCACATTTCTATCTGTTGACATGACATTAAAGTTCGGTGGTCCCTCCCAGATCACGACACTCTGTGCTGTTAGTCCGATGAAGGCACATCTGAGAGTCACAGTCTGTCCTTCCCGTACGGCCAACGACTCCGGACGTTCCCGGTAAGAAACTGCCTGTACTGTGTAAGGAAATAGAGGATAATAGATGACACAATATAACCACAAAGTATTGAACACCATGACCTCCCTTAATCTTTATCAAACCACTTCTGAAGCTGATTCTTTCATTCCATAGACCGTAATTTTGGAGAATTGACATTTCAGTTCATCCAACAGTCCCATCCAACGTTATAATAATTTGGCCTTATTTCTTTCGTATAGAGACCCTGCATTGCAATTCACTTACCATACCATTGCTTGTTGAGAGATGGGCACAGATGCTTTTCTTCATCACTATGGGTTGAACAGCTTTCCTTGACACGAAATTGGTACCGACTACTTTGATGTAAAGCTACCGAGATTGAATTATGTTTTCTCCTCTGATTATCACGGCGGACAGGAAAGCATCATCGGGGAATACATCATTGGGTCCTGTCAAAATTGGGGTCACGAACTCCTCTTTGCACAATTCAAAAGACTCAGGAAATGTGTTACTGTACGGGATGATGGACCTCTCTACGGGTCAGAAGCGACGGCGGATGGATTAGGACGCAAAGACTTTAACGGATTCCCCTAATTTCATTTGGCTGTTTTCTCCCAGTTTAAAGAGTTACAAACTCGAGTGTAAAAAGCCTGTCACATTCAATAGCTGGACATTTGGTGGTAAGGCTAAAAGTTCTGCCAACTCGTGTAAAATTCATTTTTACGTTGTCAGCTGCGATACACTCAATTTTTGTGCCAGAACACTGCGGTGAATGGAGGGAGGCAATTTACTTCCTTAGGTAATCACGTCAGAGATTACAGCTTCTGAGAAGCCTGGCAATAGGATTAGTGTGAGTATTAATACATGTCTGTTACATGCATGAATCAGATGGGTCATAGGTGTAGGAAACCATCTGGCTTCTCTGAGTCATTCCAATTCTAGACGGAATCCGGTTGTATTGTCCTACACCGTGTCAGGCTACCACCTCCCAACGGATGTAATCTAATATTCTTTACTCCGGCTAGATTCAACAATGGGTGATTGATGTCATGGTGCCTTACTGGAAACATGGAACACCGAGGGTGAACAGAGCACGTTTTAAGCTTACACTATGTAACCTCTATTAACTGACGACATGGCATGAGTCCTGATGATTATATCACAACCTTTTTTTTACCGAACGTTGTCACGTACATTGTATACACGAGATCACAACGAATGGCAAAATGTCTGTTCATCTGTTATTCTCCAGTTCACTGATAGTTTGTCCATGCAATTATTACAGCGTTAAATGTCATTTGTGTAATAATAGCCATAATGGGGATGTTAGCCTTTTCAGACAAGACAAAAGCAATTTGACATTAAGATTTGTCTGAGCCAGGACAGAGGTTGAGGCAATACCAACTTTGTATTAACTGGCAACTGGGCTCATGTGGCCATTTATCCTAAAATTTAACATTAGATTTACTTTTCAAAGCAGGTTTTGAATGTTCTTACCAAAGAACAATCGACTACTGTCTCCCTTTTTGTCTAACATAAACGCTGTCTTAATGACTACAGCAATTATACAACATAAAGGCAATATTAGTGAATAGGACAGTAAAATGCATCAATGGGTATGTTGCATGTTGTGCCAGCTTGGCACTTAGCCAGGATCTTGCACAATATTCGGAGCGAGGATTTATGTCCTGTCCCAGAAGACTAAGCAATTTACATCCCTCAGGCGTTTACACGATACGTTCCAAAGTCCGTATCACTCAAAAGCCTACAAGCAGAGGTTGGAGGGGTAAATCGTTAGCGAGGCAATAAGATCTCCATTTCCAACGTTTGTTTGGAGAGTTGTAGTTGGAGATTTAATCATCCCTTCGGCACAGACATCTCAGGCCTTATGGAACATTTCAGCCTTGTACTTTTTGACACCAAGGACTCCACGAGGTGCATTAATGTACATTTAACTTGGATTTATACGCTTAACTACCGTTGTATGACTTACAGGTCCTTGTTGCTAACTCCAGGGATTTCTGGTCCGGCGGGATAGGATATTTCAGGCACTTGCTATCTCGTAAAGCGACAAACACCCACACGTGCAAGAATATAACCGGCAGGTGTCATTTGTAATCTTCGCTACAAACAAATAATAGCGCCAGATGCCACGGTAGCCGTAAAGTCCAGTAGAATGCCTTTATGGCAAAAGAAATGAAGACTTGGTAGATATACGAGTACTATTAAACATAAAATGAATAATTTGAATCCTCTGACAGAATGTGGAGACGCTTATTACAAATGAAAAGTACTAGATGCCACCACAGATAAAGATATGTTTTTCTAAGATTAGTTTTGATTATGTGTCTCAAATTATGTGAAACAACGTCGCTTCATCGCGCTCAACACCAAGATCATTCGCCAAAACAGTTACAAAAAAACCTGTGATAGTATTTGAACGCTTATTTAATACATTCGACCGCATACCAAAGAATACTTCAGAAACATCTAGTTGGAATGGCCTCCTTTGACCCAGACCGATTTTGGTGATACAACAAAGCCATATGATACCGGGGTCATTCTGGGGATAATTGAATTCTACAATTTCGTTATATTTTCGAAGGTCTTTTATTCAAAGATTCCAACCTTCAATTTCCTGTCATTTCAACATAGCATCCATGAGATGACCGTAAAGCCACATTGATTAACGAGACCTTAGACAACAAAGAACGCCCAGCTCACCACGCACATTTATCACTAGATCAGGAGCCGCGGAATATCCCTTTAATGTTGGCAATTTCGGTAGGTCTCAGGCAGAAACCTCATCCCTAGATAGAAAGCGTGATCCCCTCCAAATGAGCTCAAAGGATCGACAACAGCAATTCTTTTGAAGAATGCATAGAATAAATAGAACCAAAGGTCCTTTGTGGTGCTTAATGACTACGATTTCTTTTCAATTCTAAATATCACAGTGCATTCTGCAAGTCTGAGGGATGCTTTAAGTTCGACGTTATGTTTAATGGATGACACAGTAAGCTTGTACAGGTTGGTCATTTATCTTATGTCAAACTATACGGACCATGTGGTTAAATATTAGTAGCTATTCGACAAAGGATTTTAGAGAGGATCGTCATTTCAATAATACATATTCTGCCCCTGGATATAAGACTCCAGAACTCGGTTATAATCCTGGCTGTCGAAAGATACGTGACTCTCTAGCTGGTTTCACGTGCCTAGGTCTTACACTCCGAACAAGTCACTTGGCTCGGTTATTGAAGATTAATCAGTGGTGAGTACTATCACTGATAAACAATCAATAAACCAATCAAAGGCATTATACATGATTAAAGTTTCCCCATGATAAATGATAGATTATTCGGGTATTGAGAACAACAGCTGTCTCGCACCGTCACTTAGACATCCGGATACAGTAAGAGTTGGTCAATCGTAACTTCGTTTCTAAATAGTTAGATAGAGAATTGCAACTGCCTCCTATATTTCAGCTCCATTTCAGCTCCATATTAAAGATATTCAAAGGCCTATGAATAAAACATATAGCATCGCTCTTTGAGGTAATGAGGTCCTCGAAAAAAGCAATCCCGGTCTTGATTGTGGCTTACAAATGTTCTATGATGATTATCGGGATAACTTCCACTTGGTGCGGTCAACTGAAAGAACCTACTGAGTGGGTCAGAGGTCACCATACATCATTGCACGTAATCATTACAATCTACGGTGAATGTCAATGATTCCACTACGCAGAGTTTAGGAACTCCTGTTTCAAGTCGGGTAAATTTTGCATAGTAATGGAAAGCAGTTCTTAGGGCAAATTGCTTTTCCTGATGAAGTAGGTGGCCTTTTATCTATTTAATCTACTCTTGGTATTTGTTGTCGGTAATGTTCGATGTGGGGTGGGTTTTCGTTTTTGCCGTTTTAATCTGCTCGGCCCCGAGCCACGATGGAGCCCCGACATTGCGTCTCGCACTCAAGTACACATGTAGGACAGCCTCAACATCACAGTGAGGTGGTGCAAGATGAAAAATGGATGCAAGTAGCGACGGCGGGCGTACATGAAAGTGAATGGCTTGTTGCCTTGCCTCGAAGGTCACGTCCCCTCTTTACGAAACATGAAGTCTGGGCCTTTTATTTAGTGTAATATGTTGAAGAGAGCATGTTCCGGAAGCTTTTGCGTGTGCCCATTTCCTCCAGTGCCGGGAGGCAGACATTGGCAAACCCTTTGAAAGATACATTTGCCGGCGTGTGTTTAGGTTTTAAAGTGTAGTATATCTTCTCTTCTTTTGCTTTGATTTCTATATGGGTTTGCTTGCTTTTTTCCCATCTTTCACGATACCTTTCTTGATACTACTCTTCAAAATAAAAGAGTAAGGGGTGCGATAGCCCATACCTGGCACTTGCCAACTCACATCGTAGTTTATTATATTACATGGACTCTGGTGAGGTCTGTACATATACCTTACATCATTCAGTTGTAGAATATACTTTTTCATAGAGTACTTAACCAGTGTCATGTTTACCTCTTTCATTCAAGTTTATCGAAGAACCTTTTTGAGTATTTCAGTAAACCATGTTTTCTAATTGACCAATGTTATCATCTGTAACCAACCACCTGGACGGCAAGAACTTCCCCTGTATTGAGCTCTCAATCGTGATTAGCTCCTTTTTTACCAATTATGTTTATCTACATTCATGAAAACACTCAGTAGAACGAAGAATATAAACAAGGAACTTCAACTGTTGCAATAAAACCTGTTTTCTGACTTGCCAATGTCCTAATCAAAACAACTTCTGAGAGCAGCATAACATAGATGGCCAAAACTTCCCCTGTGTTGTCCCCTGTGTTGAGCTCGTTATCGATCAAATCCTGTTTTTTCCCATTATGTTTATCTACATCTAGAAAACATTCAGTATAACGAAGAAGATAAACAAGTAACTGAGACGATTAGAGCTTCAGAATAGGTTGAAGTGAATCACGAAAATCGTTAAAGATAATAAAGTCGGCTGGCTTTGTTGAATGCAGAATCGACAGGACGTCAGTAATAGTCTGTGTTTCCGCTGGATGCCTACCAAAAATAACTGTAGGGATATATTGTAAAGCCGAGTGTGAATTAGAAACATGGGGACAAAGGCACGGTGTCCATCATTCAGCAACGTTAAGAACATCAGAGGAAATGGGGGATGATGCGGTGAATAATTAACCAGCCTGTTGGTTATCTACGAAGACTTGGAAGAATCACACCAAAACGTGCCTCAATGAGGGTAGCACGGTTCATGGTCGCATCGATTGAGCCAAAAGACATAGTCCGCGTAAGATCACACAAGTCATAAATGAATGTTAAAGCGGTGTTTATGGTGTAACAATACGTGCATTGGCAACAGCTAGTCGATAAAAGACTGTGTCTTCATTATCAGAAGGGCGTGAATACAGAGTGATGATAAGGCACCTCGACACACGGTGCAACGGGAGCATGATCCGTCTCACCGCCTTGGTCGATAGGACTCCACGGTGTGAATGTAACAACTGCACGTCTTCGCGGAAGGAGAATCCTTTGGAAATTGCGAATTCTCCACATAGATTTATAGCCAAGCTTTAAGTTACGCTCATCAGCGAAGACAGGATGTAGCAGCTCCTGCCATTCCGCTATCGTGGTAGGCAGAAATACCGGTCCCTTGGAGATTTATGAAGCTGCTATTTTACTACCAACTCTACTCCAGGGTGTTGTTTCACTGCACATTCGAGCCTGGAGTACAATCAGTCATAAATATCAAACATGTGCCGGGACTAATGCCATTTTAATAACACTCAAATGCCCTATTATAACCATTACACTGTTGATTGTTCTCACTAGGCTATCAGTAATTGCATTGTCACTTTGGTTCACGTATATGTAAATTGGTGATGATGTTCAAAATAACGTTTGCAAGACTACTAAATGTACAGCTATTGAGGATGTATATAGCGGGGCCATGATATGCTATGAATAGGCTAATGCGTCGTTCCTTGACTCAATATAGATTATCACGTGAAGCTTACAAGATGCGAACGTCAAGAAGATATGCAAGCCCATAAAAAAACCACTGGAGGGTTAAAAGTTAACCATGTATAACGATCAGTCCCCCATTGTCTCCGCCGCCTTTGCCTAAACACCGCGGCAATGCTGCAGAGATGAACGATATTTATCGATTTTTTTTCATGCAGCATTGTTGGTCTTGATTGCCTGGTGTTTGCCTGTGAAGAGCTCCTCCCAATCTTTAACACCCCGGGCCTGATCGACTCAAGCAACAGCAGCAACAGACACCCGCCACAAAGCTCTTGGAAGTTATTTGTTCTGTCGTGTTTGGAACGTGAATTTGACACACGACGCGGGCCGTCACGGTTGGGGCTGTGAATACCCAATATGGCTAGGATACACACGGGGGAATCTCCTCACATTAACACTGAAAACACAGCAACAAATCAGGTTTGGGTGAACAGTTTCTGCGCTAGGTTTGATAGGCACCATTTAGTTTGACAGATATACCCTGACCTGATGATCTCAGTATTATCAGAGGACCAGGTGATTACAACTATGATATGCCTAAGCTACGTACTATACACTAAAACGCTGTTGACATACGTCCTGGGTACTGATATACCCGATACAACATTTCAACCTTGCAAAAGATATAGGGATAATTGCATTTGCTGACATTAGGTATCAAGAAACGCATATGATGCGAACATCCTTCACAGTTTTGATTATTGATGTTTGCTATGGCATGCGCACTGTTGACGATTATCCATTTTGCCATTGTTCTTCTTTTAATGTCTTGCATTTACCGGTAATCTACAGACATGAAGTAAGTTGCCATTACCTACCTTTTATAACGTAACACAGGAAAAACAGTGCGATGAGAGGGATCCTCTCAGCTCTTTGCGGAGAAACCATGATGATACTCTCCTTCGTCGATGTTTAGTGTCCGTCCCAAGACGTACAGGGAAAACCTTTGATGACTCCCTTTGGTATTCGTCTTAGTCCCACCAATGGTAACGTCTCGATCGACTGTACGTCACACTCTCGATACACTCCCTGCGTTTTGCGGCAAGCACAGTCAGATTATCAACCTCCCAAGTTAAGACTGCTTCCAACAGTGCGAGATACCTGTTCATAAGCACGTCAAGCAGCGCCGCCCGGCCGTCTGACTTGTTTTCCCGCTTTGTGCCTGCAGTTCGGCGTACGTGTCAGCGGCACACCGGCTAACGTCAGCCACATGTGGCACTGGTACCGTAGAGCCGGGCTGAGCTGATATAATTACCATAGCAATTACCAATGGTAACATCTATCATCCGTTTGATGTGGGGAATCCATGGACGTAAATCTATGTGTAATCTAAGACCTTTGCTATGAAGTTCACAGCCTCACTGGATGTCCGCAGATTCAATGCAGCTTTGGTCTCCAATCACCATGCTGCCTGTATATGTGTACACAATTTTGGTAAACACCAATTTCGTCAAAATATTCAACATCATTATTCATTCTGCTCAACGCAAAGGATGAATCGGACCAATCCCCGCCTCGCAAGGTCTCATTACAATATCACCAGTCGGCAACATTCGTCATTTTTGGTCCTACCTAAACCAACAGGAGGTAACTCTATCTCCAAATCAGGGACCTTTGGTATGAAAGGTACATCTTATCGAGCATTCCTGATGAAAATAAACTAGCCAAGACCTGTCGAGATATCCAATTACCATAATGGCTGTGCGCTGGGCCGTTTGTCAAATGTTGAACTGAGAACCCGATCGGCAGATTCTATAGAAAAATCAAAGATGCCGAGAGGCCTTGGTTTGCTTGAATGAGTAGGGGAGATGAAACGAATACAGTGCTTGTTGAATTCGATCTCCATCAGTGAAGTTAACATTAATTCGATCATGCCTCATTTACAGCACGTACGGGAGATCAAAGAGTTGATTTCAGGATTTCCGCAGTGGTATATTACATTATGGAGGACCCATGAATTTCTAATCCAATTGATCTTTGAAACGCCGAAAGCGATCATGGCATGCATTTAGACGTTAACAATCAAAGTAGCAAGCAGGAGATAAATACATACCGCGGAGAGTGAAGAGCCGGGAATATCATTGTTGAAATGAGATCCTAGCCATTACAGTAACCCATCGTGTTGCTTTATCATTACCGTCTGTAAACAGAGGCATCGACTTTATAATTACACCGTCTATGGCCTCCCAAATCCCATCTATCTGTTGGGCCAGTGCCTAGTCCGACCTAACTCATCATAGAAAACAGATATCTCACTTGTCTGTCCTCGGACTGCGTTTCGTTGAGGTCTAATGTACATGTTAAGTACCGACGAGGAAAATCAATCTGAATTTTGTATTGGAATTAAAATTAGACTTCATGAAGCGACACATGAGGCAGTTAAATTATTGCAGTAGGCTCGGTCAGCAGCCATTCTCTTAACGTCCCTCCAGTTCATGTTTATTTACCACTTGGTCAAGGAGGTCTTTCTCAATAGTCTGCATGTAATTCATCTTGGAATCAAGCAATGATTATCGAATCCAAAAGGCATACAGATCTTTCAAAATGACAATCAAGTACTGATTATATAAGATTTATTTCATTTCTAATATATGTACCTGTGCATCATATCGATCATCGTTGTCAGAGGAGTACTGCTTATTGGTCATAGATCACACCTTTAAATACTAGCTCCCATAACGGTCATCGTTGTACGGTATCAGCAAAACTATCAACAGCAATAAACAAAGTCTTCTACAATGACCATGCCTTGTTCCATGGATTTTACCTAGAATTACGATCATTCAATAAATTAGTACTTTGTTCTCGATTCCTATCAACGGCAAATCAACATTTACATGCTAAAACAGCATAATGTCTAAAAAAAAGATAAAAGATCTTCTTCGTTCCAAATGATGTAAAAAAAAATGTGCATAATGCATCATCCACAGACTACCTTGCCACTTAGTAAAAGATTAATACATGCACTCTCCAAGTACAAGGTGCACGTTACATATTGCCACAGGATATCTCTTAATGGAACACTCCGTCAAAGTGCGTCTAGAAATCCTTCGCAACAAAGTTTCGGCATCGGCCTTGGGTATAAAACTAGGTGAAGGTAAAAGTAATTAGCCTCATGGCAAACCGTTTTGGTATTATATGACGTAATGTGGTTTTGCGACAACACGGGTCCTGCCAATTGCTGGGATAATTGGTTTGCAAACATGTAAATAAATGGTCATCGCTGTGTTTCTATCCTGATAGTAACGCTAGTGTTGTTGCCAACGTAGCAATGGCTGTGACTATTCTGCAGACAATGGTGTTGACTTATATTAAGGATATTGTAGGAAGTTAATGAAAAATATAGCATAACAAAAGAACGTCCGGGAAGATGATATGAACCATGCTATAGCCAAATAGGACAACAGTGTCTCACTGAGCAATGACATTTCCCAAGAAGACTTACTCTTGATCAGAACTTCTGAAACGTTTCTTCTAATAAAGTTGTAAAAGAAACAGAATTACGCAGCACGCGTGAGATATACGGCCACATATCCAATAGATTCTTTCTGACATTTAAACCTTATCCATTTCCTTCTACATCTACGAGATGCCAAACCACACTTGACACTCCTAACGCCGTAAGTAGCTACCGGTGCAAGATTGCCTCCCAGAGACGGCTCCAATTCGGCTCTCCAAAGCCTGTCCAATACCCTGACTGATGATTGGCCTCCAGGCGGCTGTAAATACGTGGGTGCGCAGTTAGGTCTTACATCATTGGTTCCTGCATATTCGATTACACAACCTATCTTGGTGGTCATATCTAGAACGTTGAACTGGATGACCATCCCTAGCTGCACAATAAACAACAATACCGACAGCGAAAACGACTTTTGTTACTGTCTACTTCAGAACAACATGTCCAGTACGGTTTCCACTATTCACCAGTTTCTTTTCCTTTATTCCAGCTTTAAGAATATCTCTGCAAAAGTACATATTTATATGCATCCTGCGTTAGCCTTATTCGTCACAGAATTCTCCAACCTTACATATCCGGGACTATTAAGTCTGAGAAAACCAGACCACATATGGACGTTGACCTTCCGGACGCTTTTACCGAGACATGCGATGAATGAATGACAAAATGAACAAGTCGTATGACTGATTGATGAACAGCAAAATGAAAAAAATACACCAACAGGTACGTGGGTAATCCCCGTTCCGCTTTCTAAACGCGTTCCTCCTGTGGTGGCATCAAGTGAAATCCCATTAGCTGAAATGTATGACTAGCTTTCCCCTGAAGCAAACACTGACAAAGCATTTCGCACCGTGCGAATTGATTCAGGCGTACGGCTCACTGCTTTCTATGAAGTATTTCGTGCGCAAAGGAATGGGAAGAAGTCGTTGGAAAGCTTTTTATCAGCATTGGGGAAAGCAGCCTCATTTCTATCGTTGTGTTTTACTATATGTATGGTAGGCGTCGTGTGGCGCAAGTGGTAGAGCGCGCGGCTGTCAAACAATGGGACCCGGGATCTAATCCCGGGTTGTGCCCAGATCTAGAGACATGTCCGAACTTGCGCCCCGACTTTGGGCCCTTGGGAAAGGCACTTTACACGTATTCCCCCTCAGTTAGAAGGACAAGTCTCCAACGGCAGTTGTCTTCAACTGGCGGACGAGAGCAGCGCCAGGCGGGTTGGCGTTATCAAGGCGGACCTCGAGTGTAAGAGTCATCGGGCAGCTCGCTGCAAGCATCCCAACCAGAACCAGCACGTCTCCCTCGAATTGGTGCCGCTGGAGAAGACGGATGCCCAAAGTGTGTGGGTCTCAGATTCACCTCCTCCATCCACCTTAAACAAATCCACGCGAAGGCTATCGTGTCAACCCTTCTCACTCCAATGTAGGAACTGACACGGTCACCATACTCGATTTGAATATCTGTATTTGTATCTGTACTATGTATCTGAATACGAATAAAGATTATACGAGTGGTTGACATAAAATCCTGTTATGCCGTTACAACTTTTTAAGCCTCTTCCTCTTGAGGTATTTCCGTGAATCTAACATCATTACCGCTGTGTCCGCAGCGGGAAATCAAAGTTGTGATAATTGAATCTGTGTTCACCGCCTGGTTTAACTTAATCTACAATGATGCATGAAAGAGATTAAACGAGTGGCTAATGTTTCTAATCTATGTTCGACGCTCCATTCATCAGACATCGCTAAGCTTTGAGGTGTTTATCCGTAATCCATAGGGCTTACCACAACGTTCAGCCTCAAGAATGATCAAAGCAATGGGTTAGGAGGATACAGTTCACTACCGGGTGAATTAATAGTTTAACTGCGTCTGCCGCCTGTAAAACGCCTCCTTGTATCGTCTTACGCGTTTACAAGATGTCTTCATATTTTGCGTCCAGATCTTAATGCCCTGTGAAAGTGCTTTGTGTTCTTAAAATAAAACATCATTATCTGAAACAGGCCGTGCCCCCTGTTTTTCCCCACCACCTCATTATTCAGCCGGCTTCGTACAAGACGGTCCACAAGACAAATATTAATAGCTTCTTCCTATCTAGGACAACAGTTGTCAGCGTTTACTTAGTTCTCTATCCGTTGATGGGTGTTGCATGAACTTTGTACAAACTTAGAAAAGAAACATGACCGTGCAATGACGTGGCTTTGTCCTTCGTGAAGGGCATACATACACCGGCTTGACGATGGTACAGCGGTGTGGGCGTGCGTAATGATACTCCCGGCTGAGTGTTCTTCAATAAAACTACGTTAAAACTAGTTTTTACTTTCTTCAATGTACTGAGTGCTCATTTTCTATTTCTTTACATTGCCTGGCAAAAGAGAAAAAAATTCCACTCACCCATGGCGTATTTAGACTGTTGTATTATGTCGTTTTGAATAACATTTGAACAGCACTCTTCAATAGTTTTACAAAATAAATTTGGAAAATGTTCAACCAAACCATTGATGGTTTCAATACAGTTTTGCGCAGTAGCGTATTTCTTGACTTGGAGAACTCTCTGTCTTAAATCTGGTTCAGTTCTCTTGCCTTAAGTTATCCCTCTGGTGCGTTATTCAAGCACTTTCCGGACGCTTAAGCGTCAATTTAAATTCTTCAAGTACAGGGGCCCGTAAAGTTGCTCAGAAAGCAATGATCTTTATTGTCGATGCCTCCTTTTTAAGGCTTTTACGCGCTCCGTCGGAGCTTAAGTTAGGCATACAGCAGTGTAATTCAAAGTCTATTCTCATCATGTGAATTTCCTCCTTGAGCACAGTAGTGATTATAGTTAATGCGCTTTCTAACATAACGCCCTAGAAGTGGGCAGTATAGTGGTGTTTAAACGTTTATGTGCAGACTGGGGAATATGTCGTCAAGCAAAATGCTGGTCGTAAAACAGGCATTGCATGTGCTACTTATCTAATAGCGTCTTATAAAAGCGACGGACCAATTACTAAGCTACTCAACAAACTTAAGCCATTTGCTTTTTAGATCGTGAAAGGACATGTAAGAAATAAGCATACGGCTTTAGAATAAAACATATACCGAATCATAACGTGTTCTACTAAATACATTATCCAACAGGTGACCAGATGAAGTCTTCAGGCGCACATTGATGATCATGAAGACAGTGATGTGTTGAGATTGCGATCTTCAGATGGGCTGATGCGATGCCCTCTTGCTCCTGTCAGGCTGCACAAAATAAAGATGAAGGAAATCAATAAATAGGACTTATGTTGTTTTCAGAAGAAGAGCCGTGATGAGCTATGAACTATGATCAGGGCAGCCAGACGCAAGTCGTTAGCCGTCTTCAGAGACCTGGCTAAAGATTACCTTCTTTGATGATAACGATAGTAACAATAGTACGCGTCGTGACGATTGATGGCCGTATCAACTACAGTGACTGTTCTCACCATAGGTCTAGCGAAGGTTATCGATCTTGCATTGCTGTTGGTACATTATATAGAATCCGATAACTCGAGGAAAGACTGTCGTATTCCTGGACAATCTGATTCTCACAGCCAACCAAGGAAGGCACATTTACAGAGATGGAGACATCAGTGTGTTAATCAGCACAAGCAACAGAGTTATGACAATGGAATATCTAGTTTAAAGAACGTTACGAAGTGTTCATTGCCGGAAATGACACAATATGGTATATATGTGTAGGATGACGTATATAGTCATGATTGTGCAAAGGTACAGATGAGGGGCATATAGGATGCCGTTTATGGTAAGCCGAGTGAGTACCTCGGGCCCTTTGTCGCGAAGTAAAGCCGTAAAGAAAAGGTTGAGGGAGTCGTACTGCATTTGATGGCTTATAAGTCACGCACGTATCTCGAGAATATTCACATTAGACACACAAGAATGCCCCCATACAAAACAAAGAGTTATTTCCACGCTTCTTAAATCTTGGCGCCGTATGGATGTGGTAATTAAGAAACATAAAACTGCGTTTCGGCCCTTTGGGTGCACGAAAACGCACACATTGTACAGAATTCACGATCAAACATGGAAGCTTGAGATACCATCTGGATGTGTAATGAATTATATGATGTAAGAACCGGTGTCATTAGTAGATCATAGTATCGATTCCTATACATGTATTTAAAAGTTCTTTTCTGCGCCGAAAACTGAATCTATGTTACTGATGAATATTCTACTACAGGAAATACGACGTATGAAAAGAGTATATAAATGTAGTTGCATGAGCACAGCTGCAAATGGACTTTCATATTCATCCTCGTTACTCGCTGTATAGTTTTCTACAGCCTTACTTTGCCCTTATCTATAAAGTTTTCCCGTGCACTTTCTACGCTAATGACATTGTCTCTAATGCCTCACGAATGCCAAGGTCCTCACGTTAGATCCTCTTACAAAAACAAGTTGTCTCGGAGCCGATGTTGTGACACATACAAAGTGTGACTGATTCGTAGCTAATGGAAAGTGCGCATTAGGCTATAAGAGCTCCTGGATTCCCAGTAATTACCTTATCTGGAATCAGTCATGTTTCTACTTCAAGATAATGGCCCAGGAAGGAACATAGAGAAAGCCTTGAAGTTGGTAAACTGTACTTTAAAGACTACAGAAAGTTTACATTGACAAACTTTGGGAATTTTCCTGCTCTTAGTTTTTATCATCTTTGGCCTTTCGGTTTTATGCTATGGCCCATATGTCACTGATATTGGATTTGGAGGTATGTTTTGGTTTCATTGTAACGGTTGTCATCTTATACAGTAGACACATTCTACATTCAACAGTTTACTAAGCCATTGAGGACTTGAGGTAGTTACATAGCAATCCTTCTATATTCATTATCAGAATATCAATCAACCGTTGGCCTACTTAATCTTACAATGACTTGTTAAAATTGCGCTTCGCTGATATGCCGCTATATAACGTGCATTGTTGTCAGACTCGCCTGAGTATTTCAATAAAACGTACCTAATGAAGTTAAATATAAACCGACCAAGCTTGCCATTACTACTCAATTGGTCATTAGTTTCGGTTTACACTTCAGAAGTTCTCTTGCTGTCTCATCCCTGTTCAGAATAGCGTCAGCATGCTCTCAATCGCTACTGATAAGTGGTGGCATTTATCATGTCATCCGCATCTTTGAAAATCGCATTTCATGACTGAGGATGCAGTGATGCTTCATGTGCCTTTATATCTTGCCAATTTCTTTATCATGAATAAAGGTCCCATCAGAGATCGCTTCTTGGATCATTATACGCAAGATCATTGTCACAAGCTTGCTCAAGCTTATCACAATTTAATCGGTGGTACTCATATCTTATTCAGAAACAACCAGAGATTAACAAAGATTGAAAGAAAGGAGGGGCTTGCATAATGATGTCGATACAATGCTGTGTGTGATCATGAAGAATTACCGATTGCAGGCATCTTGGTTTTCGATATTTGTAGCCATATACATTCTTTACTGTGATCTGCTCATTGATGTTTTCCAATATTTATCCAATAGAAACTACATGCTTGAACTAGTGCTAATGGAGTTTTCTTGGAGATATCCAGTGATTAGATTTGATCCAGCAGACAAGAAGGTCAGATCCTGGCTAAACCTCCTTGTGAATCCATAAGGGTCTCCATGCTCGCTTCCTTTCCCGTTACATGAGCTTCAGTGGTACATTTTCATCATTTCGTATTGAGTAATACTGTAAATGCATTTGAGTTCGCGTGGTTTTTATTTCGCGCTAAGGCGAAGATGTAGTGATTGCGAAGGTTTTAAGTTTGTGGCAGCGCTATAGTCACATACTGTTCAGTATTGAACAAAAATGTTCGCGGAGGTTTTATGCGTTGAAACATCGCCGCGAAAACCGCGAACATAAAACCACCGCGAACATTTCTGCATTTACAGTAATCCTTTCAATGTTTATACTCTGAATTCTATGCCTTCCTCCTTAGGTCATGGCTAAGTTGAAAAAGTCATTTTACAACTACTTGTACTTTTAGTTCTTCTATCAAGTTGAAAATAGAAACCTAGAGGTCTGGCCACAAACGCGGATAAAACATAACCTCCTAGGCGGAAGTAACAAGCAAGCAGCCCTGAGTCATTTCCACGGGTTCAAGTATAGATGATCAAAGCAGCTACTCCTGAACGCGAGGTCGTAAGGTCGTTGTCTTATTGGCATGTTAATTGCCAATCCCGAGTGCACGGATCATTTGAGACCCTCCGAGGTAAATAACTCAATAGCTTACTGTAAGGAACCGTCTAGGTTGACATGAAGTAACTCTACACTGCTGTCATAGTCTAGCTTACATTCGTTTAATAATGGGACTTTAAATTTAATCGTTTTGTAATATTTCACCCGTGGGTAATGCCTGTTACAAGTGTGTTTCGTGAGGACTGAGATAGTAGGATCTATGCTGTTGAAGCAGCTAGCAGTAACTTCTAGCAAATTACCTGGCTCCGTAATGATGATACAGGTGGGCTACATGCAGGTAATCTTGTGCAGAGCGCAGGGTGTCACTCATGCTGACTGCAGCGGGATTTAACATATTGCTGTCACAACTTTCTCTGCCCCCAATCCATTACAGGGCGTTCATTCTGACAGGCACAACATGACTGCTATTGGATTATATTTGCTCCCTGACAACATGCTGGAATAGAAGATTGCAATTTGCTCATGTCGACATGAGTATGAAGGATTGCCTATGAACAAATGAGATTTTGTGTCCTCTGTGTCATGAATGTGACAATTTTACACATCCTTTGACCAATTTTCTTTTATTTCTCACTCCTTCGTTTTTATTGAATTCGCAGAGTAATGTGTACCCTAAGGATTGCTTGTTGTCCCAGTGTTGCTAGCTCTCTATTCCGCAACGTTCTCAAGAATGATGATCAGGAGTTTTGTGCAATTCTTCATGAAAGGAAAGATGACAATGACTAACGACACTGCTAGAAGAATCAATAAGCAGCGATCAATTGTCTGTATTAGTTTCAGTTTAATGCCCAACATTTCTTGCTTTACAACCGCGGGAATCTACGGCAATCTGACTCTGGTATAAATAAAGTACAGTTATCGCACCAATGAGCTCCTTGCCTTTTAACCTTATACTTTATGGAGTATTTTGTGTTAGAAACAGATTCATCATAGAATTACTGGACCGTTTTATAGAGCCCAGAGGGCTTTGTTATCATGCGCTAACAATACCTCATTGACGAATATTGGGCACGAGATCAAAGGCCATGCAGGCAATGACCATTGCCAACGGTTTAAGGCATATGAGGTATTGTCAAAAAGAAGATGATTAGACGGGAGTCTGACAGAATCTACGGTTGATGTAGTGGGTTTTGGAAAATATGCTTAAATGTTCTTGCCGGAAAGACATTATTTTCAAAATAATCACGCGTGTTGAATTGGACGTACCTATCATATATGCATGTACCGTAAAAAGCAATTATTTGCGATTGAACAAAAATATTTGTCATGTACTGTCACAGTGGTAAAATATAGTACTCGACAAGCCTGGCAATTCCCCTTTGCCATGTATACGCCGCGGGGGTGTTATTTTCTAAAGAAAATCATACAACACAGCAATGAAATGATGTGGGGGTCATTCAATATTTCATCCCAGTCCTATAACTTAGTTTTGTTTGCTTGCAATCACCATTTGCTATTGACTGTATTGAGAGGCATTGAGGAGTGCAACCCATACAAACCAGATGAGTGGTCATGGTTACCTCCGCCAAGTCCGGCCATATGCTAATCGTGCCTCATCTATCATCAAGACATCCCTGGCGAAAAAGAGAAAGTGAGTCCTTTTTATCGATTTTCTGCACCTTAATTTTCTTGCTCCCTGACACTTGCAACTGGGCTATCGGTTCGGGTCATCTGCAGATCGCAATCTGCGCCTTATAACGGATTACAATCATGTAAAATGCCAACACAACTATGTTATGCAGTCATTCCAACATACCGATAAACCATGGAAAATCATAAAGTGCATTTCAAAGCACCTGAATATCTTGGCCAAAATATACCTTTAAAGTGCCGCATGTGGCTCCCAGTTCAGACAGCAACATCTGTCACGTCTGTCGAAATGACATAGATACTGGTACGGAGTGCAATTCTAAACGAGATTTAGCATTCTAGACAATTTGTCTTGCCTGCTTTATAGATTGATGTTGTGATTAACCCGCACGCAAACTGCATGCTGTGTTTAAAGACCTGTATAATAAGCAATGCATCAGAGTGCAAACTCAACTTAAACATAGGAGAAAATATACAGGAAAACATACAGCCAAACGGCATATATACACAGTCTGTCTTTTCATACATGTATGATGAACAATAGAATGTGCATGATGATAGCAAAACTTACATTGTTATCTACAAAGAAGGCAATTGCGTCCTTTCTTCTATTCAAAATCTATATATAACATGAGATTACTGAGCTTCTGATTTCGAAAAAGAAATGCATGTCGATTTACCAACTCGGTAGTGCCCCAAAGGCGTTAGATCCATTTTGTCATAATCACATTTGAACCTGCAATCACCGGTCCTGACGTATTTATATCACTGAAGTATACTGTGATGTCAGCACAGGGCAAGATTTCCCATGTCATCCGTACGTAGCACATCTGCTACAGTAAGTGTACATAGGACAACTGAAACATTATTTAGAATCTTTACTTCTTTGATCCTATGAGAATAGTCATTGATTTACTATGAGATGGCGTCGTACATTCTAAAGGGTGCTGAGAAGATCACATCCTACGATTCGTTCGGGAATATAACTCGTTTTGGGACTTGATAGTTCTGCTGAATACTGTTCTAAAACTATGGATTGCAGTAAAGCATGTTTAGTCTCATATTATGGTTCATCATATATCGAAATACCAAATACCAAATACCAAAAATCTTCTATCTAATAGACAACCTATCATCAAATCAATAACTTCTGAAGCAAATTATTTTTTTGCATTTACGTAAATGCTCTACGTTGATAAACGGGCCAGATATCTTATACTAGTTTATATTCCGCTGTTTTGTTATTGCTGTGGGGAACTGGGCGGGGACAAATGAGTCTTTGGAACGCTCGACAGGCAATAAAAGTAACTGAAGCCCAGGAACAAAGCAGAGGGATCTCGTGGGATACAATCAAAGTATGGAGAGACGAGGATTACTTTTATTCCGCCTCATTACCTACAATTTCCACTGATCCTGGATCTAATGTGGCAATTGTCCCCGGGGCATAATTTCATTACGACGCAGCTATGAATTTCTGATTGCGAAATTGATTACAAAATCAAATCGGATTTGGTAGAATAATCATTTTGGGTGAGATACGTGGAAAGCTTGCATTGGGTAAATGTTGTAGGATGGAGGTTTGGTGTTTGTAATCAGCTCGCTTCTGTCTAATAAATCAGCCCCCACGTCGTCATCTATAAGTTGGATTATGTTAAATCCGATCTATTATTACTTTATAAGCTACACTTGCAACAATGGACAGGTTTTATCCATGTATCATTCTTTGGTGTTGTGTACTATACTGTAAGTTCTACCATCACACATGTGCTGTTTTGATATAGTTGGCATTGATACCTCATATTTGTCTTGCCAAGGTAATCAGAGTATTGATTTCGTGATTGATTGTTTAATTACACACGTAGTGAGGGGGCTCGTACTGTTGTTTATGGAAGTGAGAGTGGAAAATGACACCACATATGCTATGGATCATCATGGAACCTGAAAGAAACTTGTCAAATTGCTTCAGGTCTCAATCAACGTACACCACTTGATTAGATTTCTTAAATCCCACCTGATTCAACTCATTTGTAAGTCTGTATGCATTGTTCTGATATACCTTCAAATGAATATCAAAGTACCACGAAACTGCATGTTATAATCTTTAATCTCCTTCAGTACTCAAAAAGTGTTTTTTAATCCTAACCTTATCTTTAAAAGATCCAACATGTGCAATGTTTCTTAGCAAATCGGAATAAGCAATAGCTATGCAAATTTGCATCTGGTAGGAATTGCATTCAGTTGGCGATTGTTAAAGTGATAAAGTACAAAGTAATGCGGACAAAATATCACATGCTATCGTTCTGTAGAGGGAAGACCTTATCATGTGCATTAGCATTATAACGAACCTATGGATCTTGGCTTGTTCCTCGCTTCGTTCTGCATTTACTGATGGCTTGTCGAAAATCCATGCCATGCTTGATTGTTTCCTGAAATGACCTTTCTCTTTTCTCCAGAGTAAAACATATCACCTCCTTGCAGGGCTGATCACTGGATATCATTATCCGTGACAAAACGCAGGAGTCTATCGGTAGGTATACTTTGAAGAATAGCAAATTTAGCCGCCCGTGGCATTTTCTGCATTTAAAGGATAAGCCTATAACCTAGATAGATATGTCTGGACATTCCAATTCCGCATCAATTTATGCTGGCGCCAATGTCACGTCCCTTCGATTTTAAAGTATCCCTTATCATTTGCAAAGTCCAGAAATGAATCTTCTTCTTTCATAGAGTGATGAACGCGCCACTGACAAGTTAAGTGTATCGATAAGAGGAAAAAGATAGGCTGTCAGAAACTGACTCTTTCAAAAGCTGTATGGAAATGCGAGTTCTGTTATCGCATGACAATATATTTCCTTCTGGATATCTCTGCAAACTTCCCTCTTCACTGTCTGGCCATCAGGGCGAATATGAATTAATCATGCACGACTTAGTCATTTGTCAAAGGAGAAAAGTCATCCCTTCTGCAGGGAAAATACATAAAGCAAAGCCAGGATTTCCCTTCACGACCAGGCAACATGTTGTTGTTTCTAAAAATAGCTGACGTGTGGAGCTTTGGTACACGGAACCTGCTCCATCAGGTACATCATGCAGAGAAGGGATGAACGTGGCGGCTGATGTAGCTCTGCCTTGCTTATGTTTACTTATACGTAATGATTCTCCTCTTATCTAAATGTGAGCAGCATAAGCTATAAATCTACTATGCCGCAATAGCCTACAATTCTCCAAGGGGAGGCTCAATTTCTAAGCTTGGCGATCTCAAATGATAAACGCACAACGATATGTAAAGAAAAACTTCGATTCGAGAGTAAGAGTATACAAAGCGTCACTGGTAGCATGTAACTAACATTGGCAGCACCGCCAATCACACACCACGACCATCATGCGGCCTGTTTTTGTGGAGTATTATGTCATTAAGTGCATTTACTGCAATCACTGTGGCTCCAGCCTCCAGAAATTACAACAGACATAATTTACTTTACGCGGCGTCCCACATAAGCCCCGGTAATATGTGGAAAAGATGTAGACACCGACTATAGCCTGTGGCACTGGAGACACGTAGACCAAGGCCTGAAATTAGTTTAATGATCTTCTTTTTCAGTAGACCTGTTTAATGATCAAGATTGATCACAGATCAAGCATTGTCCTGAATGCGGGCAGGTTAATGTTAGTAGGCTGGCGTGCCATAGATTTCTTCACAATTAAGTGTGTTGTTGTAGTTTTCTAGCGCAGTGCTGTCTGTTTTGATCCTGTCTGTCGCCATGCTTTTCTGTGCCAATGTATTATGTACGTAATAAGATACAGTGTGCAATTGTACAACCAGTACCACTGCTAAACAGGGCATTCAGTTTGACACAAAAGCCAAGACATTTGAACTGATATGTAGTAAGACATAATTCACGGACTGGTTATCACGTTGATTGCAACTGCTATTGCATGGTCTATCAGAATGTTATTTTGTGTCCCTAAAACCGAGTGTAAAAATACTGTTAAGTTTTGCAAAGATAAAGTTTGATACAATACTATATTCTTTTTGCCAGACATTGCCCAGCCAAAGTAGTCATGTAAGTCATGTAAGTCCATCGTGGCTGGCAAGTACGCTCTCTCCCAACACAGCGGAGGAAATGATCAATATCTCAGCAATCTCAAGACACTGCTAACGTCTTTCTACGCAACATCAAAGCTAAAGGTGAACATAGCGGCGAAAACATTATCACCTTTCATACCGTGGCTTCCAGGGCTCCAACAGTAATTGTCATTAGCTGCTCCGATAACACAATATTGGAGCGGCCAGGGGCATGCGGGTGTTGTGATAATGACGTCGCAAGCTACGGGCTCCTAACAGTTAAATGCTTCACGCGCCATTGACTCTCAAATAAATACAAAATTTCCCTTGCAAATTCCCATATTCTTCCTCAGAGCACAGAGCTGATTGCCCATTATACTGTAATCACCCAACTCTGGCATGTTGTGGTTTTGAGATGGTAGAATATCAAGAAATCATAATTGCTGCTGCGGATGGTGCTTCTACTGGTAAAATGTTGTGCTGTGCTCTACCCCAACATTAGGCGGCACATTTTGGTAAGAAAATCGCTCAGTGACTGTAGGGAACATGTTTTGAAGAATGTGAGATAAGCCTTCTTGTTGTTATGCCCAATGCTAATGGCCAATTTACTATGAAACAGTATTTTTTCGCGTTAAAACTTTCTTGGAATCGGTAGACAAGGAAAGCGGTGGCTCTATAGCTATGAACGGACAACGAATCCCCTCAGAACTGCCGTTCTTACGGCAGGAAATGTAGGATCAGAACTTAAACCTCTCCCTATGGGTGTCTTATAAAGCCATCTAATGGTCACAAATGGATCGGTACTGGCGTGTAGCTCTGTGTGATTAAAGTGCGTTTTGTATCTTTACATCAAAAGGTGCCGAAATGTTATTTCGGTCATCTACCTGAAATCTATTGGTAGCTCTATTTTATCAACGACGGTGTTTTGTACATGTACTGTAATACATCATGTACAGGATTAATCAATAATTTAATTCTTCTCCACCCCAACCAGCTCGGTTTTACATTCACCGATACATGTCCGAATCCTCGGCGCCTGAGGACATACCAGTTTACTCCCCAGCCTCAGCCACCCGCAGTAAACCATCACTCATGTTATCGTGCAGACTTACCCAACCTGCTGTGGAGTCTCTGGGTGGTAGTCTGAAGCCAACAGCGGGCTTTACCACTGGCAGGTGTGATCTAGGGTCTTCCCTCTACGGGAATCTCAACGATTCATACGGATTTATGTAAAGTATTTCAGGACGTTCCCTGTGTTGTGGAATCATGGTGTACTATATCTGCCACAAAGGTTGTATTGACGATAAACTCCATCGCATTGTACTATTGAGTTTGAAAAAACTAGGCCACTCATCTGAATACGATGATTTACGCTGTTTTGAACAATGTCTAAGTTTACTGTTGTCGTAAAGTTTGACCCACTTTGAACGGAGATTAACTTTAACTGATGACTGTAAAGGGAGATTGATGCAAAAATTTGTCACTTCTATGGTCATCATATTGCTAGATATAAATGCACACAACTGCTATAATTTCAAACTAGTTTTCATAAAAGGTATGTCTAAAACTCTTCATATAAATGTTCCATTATAAGCCCAATATGATACGTGACAAAATAAGGTTGTTGAAAATGTAACTACCTGTACTGCTGTAATTATCGCACGACTTTTATTAGAAATTGCAAGAAAACACGTGTGGCTGACACAAGATATACTGTTAGCCAGTTGACATATGTACAGTATCACAGGAAATACGCCCAGATTAACATGTAATTAGGCGAAAAGATACCAGCTATCTTACATCCTTTTTATATCTAGCTCTTATAAATTATTAGACATAACTACACTCTACCCTTTCCTTAAATCCCCCCAAAGTGCAGCGCAAAGGGGTCACGTGTGATATGTAAAGTAGGCGAAGATAGCATACGTAAGACCTACTGTGACTCTGTAACCATGATAACGTTTAGTTTACGAACGGAAAGACACATACGTTATGACTATAGTTCTGAAAGCTACACGTAGGCGTATATTACATTTTGAATAAGGATTAATCAGTTTCTAATTTGTTGTTTTCTTTGAGTTTATTGAACGTCATACAAAACTGTTCTAAATGTGACATTGAGCCTGCCCTACAAGCAACTACGATTCCCATGACAATTTATGACATACACTAGTATTCGTTAGATAAATCCGCCGCTATCACTACAAATTCCACAGACCATTAATATTCATAGACGATTGCTGTACCGGAAAATACACAGCCAAGGCTTCGGACTTGAAGATTGATATACTTTCATGTTTTCTGGTGTAGAAAACATGATAGATGGGGCTATTCACAATTCTTGTGGTAATTACATTAGGCGTGGCACCGCGGGTGCACCACACACGGGGCTGACACATTAGCTGGTGACTTCCTGACAGCTCCCCATATTACAGTCACAAAGTGGGATAAACAAGTCTGCGGCGCTGCCGCTGCGGGGCTTTGGTGTGGTTATTAAAGAGCTGGACCTGACGCCTTTCGAGCCACTTCTAGCGGGAGAACTCGGCAGCGTGTGTAGAGAACTCGCCAAGCGGGGAGAGACTGTGCAGTAGACGCGCGGAGAGCAGATGAGACTCGGCAGATCTCTTTGTCAGGGACTGACATCTCCGAGAAGGGAAATGGATTCACGGAGGACTGAGTGGGCGTTTCTTGTCATATTGCTTGTGCTGTCCCGCGTGGTTAAAGGTAGGACGCTTATTACTATACTCCACACATGCTGAAAACCGTAGGTAGTTGTCACAAGCACTTACCGATTTATCTGATGTATTGAGACCTAAATGAAACTGGCGTTGTTGGAATATATGGTAAATAACTTGTGGCACAGCGTTTAGTTACAGCACAACAATGTGTTTGATCTATGCTAGCCACTAGATACATGTCATGTGCTGACTCAGCTTAATTCCGACTTGCCTAATATAAGTGCTATGTATTCTCTTTATTAAGCTTATTTCAATAAAAATGCGTGCCTACAGCCGTTGAATGTATGAATAAATACCGTATCACGTTAAAATCAACCAAATCGTGCATGGCACCATTAACAGCATATGGTAGCTCTTTGAAAATAGGATGATTAGTCGATCCTGAAGAACTCGCCGCCTTTCTATAATTTGATTAAGCCCAATCTATGTCTTGAATATTACATAAAAAGCACCCAAGACCCGTGTACGCTGTTATTAGTCCTTTCATCCCGGTATCCATCAGGAATTCTGTTATCAAAGTGGTGCGCCGAAATGCGATAGACCAAATATGTCCCGACGATATCATGGCAGGTTTCGGTGCTGTTATCACTTTTCCAATAGCAGGTACAATATGGAGGTGACACAGTCCGATAGCTGCCGGCAAAATTCACAGGGCAACAAAATCGCTGCATATGAGAATCAATACATAAATACATTTCATGAAACTTCATATAGACGTCTTAATAAAAACGACAATACCCTGAGATAATAAACGGCTGATCGTTAGATTTTGTCAGATACGCCCTACATTCTGAAACATATTGATGGCACATTTTATGTATCTGTAAATACGTCTTCTTTAAAAGGAGATGTTGCCCCTCGATATCTATAATTGCCACCGCAGATGGTTGGAAACACTAGAATGATCTAATTATATGTTCTTTGAGGTCTTCCCTTACAATGTACGAGGGACTCCAGTGCAACCATTTTCTGATTTAGATATTGCAGAATTGAAGCTAATGATATCGCTTTTAAAACGAAATATAGTGAATTTTGATTATTAGAATATCAAGTTTTATCACCCAAGTTATGGCTGTGTACACTCTCAAAGGTTCTTCATCACACGTTTGAACATTTATCAGTGACTACAAAGGAGGAGAAATGCGCATATGAAGTTAACTGTGGGTACGTGGGTGCTCCGTTTATTGTTGAGAATGTCCATTTAACACCACAGCAGACAGCGGAGTCACTCAATGCGTAACGGCGGGGCCCAAAGGTGCAAGCTCTCACAACTAGAAAGGGCAGAGCTGCATCCTCTTTAATAAAAATGTCTTCACCCCACTCTGTTTCAGTTAGTCTTTCTCTCTTACGACGGATCAAAGAGGTTTCAGTTATTTGATGCATTACCTCCTCATTTCCCTTGTGCTGTTGCAGGTTTTTCTCGAGTGTGGCAACAAATTCGATTCGTGCTCTGGAACCCTTCTCATTCACCAGCTTGCCTGTACACTTAATCGGTGGTAATCCCCTTCGTGACAAGTAATGGACCAGAAATGCCTGCTATTACCGCCTTACATTCGACCCCGTATTCGAAGACAATTACCTGGGTGTAATATGCTTTCTGGTGATTAAGCGCGGCTATTTCAGTCCTTAGTACTTCTCTGTACTAATCTGCCTACTTGATCTTCGCGAGTGTGGGTTTCTTTGCGTGTTGACAGGGAGTGTAGGCCGGACCTCAATCAATAAAGATCTGCCCAGGGGAAGTTCTGTGCCTGCCGGGTACTTTTGCTCTTTGCTAAAGCTTAATGTGGTTATATTGGATTTCCTTAAGGTCTTGCCTGCTTACAGGGCTTCTATGCGAATATGCGTGCTTGCACTTACCCAATCACTCCCTTCAGGTGCAGATAGTGCGCGAATTTTCTATTTTCATTTTATACCTAAGGCAAGGTCGAGTGGATTTTGAATGTTGCATATCTCATGTGCAGAGGTCTATACTTGTGCGTAATACTATATAGACTACCTATTGCCGCATGTTATACACTAAGGTAGACTGAGTTAGTAGTCCAATTACTTAGTCGTTTATTGACCTGAATGTTGTTCCAAGCTCTAAACGTTCAAACGACGGTGTAAATCTTTCACTTTATACGAGAGGACCTAATATCAAGATATTTCCTTGGTGGTTTGGCGTATGTCGATTATGTTTGTCAGAGGATTTTCTAGGCTGCATTTGTCCCATGCATCGTAAGCCCTCAGTCGATTCCGCGGCAATCCAAGAGAAGTGGATGATGTCAGAACGGTAGTCCCACGATGAATCTGAAGCAGAAAGGATCTGTGACGGCAATAAACGAGATCGTCCCGAACAGATCATGATTGACGTTTCCCATCCCACCGCTTGATTGCATCGTGCGCAGTTTACGTGAAGTACAGACAACAAAACTCAGTTCTTAAGACATCTTCAATTGCTGGTCCAACCTACAGGCCTCCATACTGTCACCCTCCCACATTTCTTGCCAACTTGGTGAATCTAATGGCAGGTTGTTATCGAGCTTGACAAGTAAATCACGGTTCCCAACACATTGCGGACTGTCCAGTAAAAGCTATGGGGAAATTTTCTTTGCTGCCCTGCACGAAATTGCCTTCCTGTCAGTCACGTCGACCCAAATGTTACCGTCTTGACACCATTTCTCTGGGGGTGCAACAATAGCTGAGAGGAGTGGAAATGAGATACATGTACGGAACAGAAATCATAGTAATATGGCTGGATTGTTTTTCTGAAAAGAGCGATGTTATTGGTGATATATTGGATTGGCTTTATATCATTACAATAAGACGAATCATCTTTAAAAGAATATAAATCCAAAGAAGACGCTGAAAATGTGTCATCTAGACCAAAAACCACATAGACAGCCCTTGACTACCGTATGATATCGTTAGAACAGTACGCCTGCACAGGAGATAAACCCAAAGCTATTGCTACAAATGCTCCACTTAGACAACCCTTCAGTATCATACTTGTTACACCAAGCCAAACTGTCTGAGACTTTGAGAAAATAACACCCATGCTGCCTTGGGATGATATTAGAAAAAGACGAGTACATTTGAAAAGGAGATAAACCCTGTGGAATTGCTTTTGAATTGATCTAAAAATCCTACAAACTATACCACTTAGACAACCCTTCACATACTTCTTACACCAAGCCAAACTGTCTGAGAGTCTGAGAAAATAACCTTCACGTCGCCTTGGGATGATATTATTAGGAAAAGACGACTACACTTGAAAAGGGAATAAACCCAGTGGAATTGCTTAAATGTAGAAAATATAACATTAAGACAAACTTTGAGTATCAGGCCTTCCATACAGAGACAGAATGTCTGAGTGCTGAGATGATATTTCTAAATGTAATCTGACTTATTCGTACATACAGACCATTTTAAACGCGCAATATAAGTGTACTTCTTTAACAGATATAGAAGCAATGTCTCAAATCATAGACAAGATGTCAGCAGCAAAGTCTACTTAATGAAAATAGTAATATTGAAGGACTTGCCAGACCTTCCTTTTGATAATTCCGCGATGCTAATGGATTAGAATCTATCTATCTTTTTATTAAAAGACATAAACAACGTCATTGACGTAACGTAAATTCTTCATCCCTTCTAAGTTTACGTTTGCGTTTAACGTGAGGAGCGTTTTTACTCCAAACGTTTATATTGCATCAGACCAAATTATCTAAAATAAACATATCCCCTTTGAACATCTCAAATGTGGAAGACTAGACAGCATGCGATACTGACTTAAAGTAGATAAAATCGTAATCAATTGTGAACAACGAAGCGGTCTTACAACACATCATAGGGTTTTTTCACGACATCAGCTATCTGCACCAAACGGGTGGGTAGTCTGTCACCTTCCATCAGCCGCGGGGTAGGAGTGGGATTGTGGTGTAGAGATACGGTGTCAGCCGGTAACCATAACACCAGACGTAAAATCAAACAACAGACACGGTGTCAGCATGTTCTCATAACCGTCAGACATAAAATCAATTCTGAACAGCAGGTAAAATTGTATAAACCGTGTTCCTAGACAGAAGCATAAATCACCACAAAACAAATCACAGGCTCAGCGTTCCTTTCGTTTGGGGAGTTTTGCGATTCAGGCAGAGTATCGTCCACAAATTGTTCATCTTAAAGTATAAAGTGAGTGTCTATATTCCAATTCAACAGCCGTGTAATCAAGTTCTCCCTATGTGATTTTAATCTAATAATTTACTTTATGATTTATCTATGTTTTATCACCTAGACTATATCTATAGTATACTTACTGCCTATACATATACCCATTGTCACAAAGTATAGTAAATCACGTTTATCTTCCGACAACATCATATTTGTGGTTTATATTGCTAATGACTTTCGTGACTTTGCCTATACATATTCGTACGATCAAAGTAACTGTGCAATCTATCATTGATGTGTGTACCATTGAAGACGATTCTACAAGGAACTTTGTATGTTCAGCCATAAGAAGTATGGAAGGTATCTTCGTTCGTGAGATTTTACCAAATTCAACCATGGGTCAAACTCTTCTTACCCTCTGATATGGCTACCTCGTATAAATTCTTCATTCATTTTCCATCTACCCATCCATCTGTCAGTGTCCCACTATACTGGAAATAGAATATTCATCAACTTCTCTGTGTACCGATGTCAGTTCAGATGAGCTATGCTATGAAGGATGAAACTTTTATCAGTTGCTCTTCTGGTTCCTTCTCTAACAGTCATTTGGCAGAATAAGTTGCCCATTTTCCAGGATCCCAGCTGTGTGCAAACTGGACATGTCACCGTCACTGCACATGAGGACAATATATGCTGGTCTTTAATGAGCATTGCCAGATGGGTTTCCTCACCTCCGGCCTTGCTCCAACTTATCCACGCAGTTATACACCGGACAATGATGCCGAGACAGTTTTAGGATGCACCGGGCTGTAAATATATGAATTGATCGACAGTGACAATAAATCCCATGATTAATGCATCTTTCACATGACCCAAGGGTACGCATGGAAAAATATCTGTCATGAAAATTGCAATGAAAGTCAAACAGATTATTGCTTTAGTGTGAAATCGCCGCTCCGGTAGTAAAATGGCAATTATGTAATAACCTGTGTTCATTCGGGCGTACACCGCTCCAAACAAAACTAGTCAAATCAAATTAAATTAAATTAGGGAAAACCTCTAAAGGCGACAGGATTCGATTCTAATTTATGTGTCTCGAGCTTCAAGCCCTCCATGCTCACCGCCACCCTAGGCCTAAGCACACTTGCTGGGACTTTTGAATTGCATGAAGAAAAGTTCGTGACCCCAATTATGACAGAAGCCATTGATTTATTCCCAGATGACGATTCGCAGTCTGGCGTGATCGTCAGGAGGGAAAAGCCAATTCAATGGCACTGGTTTCATATCATAAAGGTTACCAGTCCGTGTCACCATACAAATATTTATTCCAATATGACTGAGGGATCTTCACATACAATCATATATCTTACAGACAGTCTTTGCAATATTAATGTGCAATACGTCAAACAGAAAGTTCCATATGGAACACTACATCCCTTGTCTTATGTCATCTGCTCTGTGTTACAAGTTATCTTGGCACGTAAATAAGTAAATACTTCTTTGCTCTCTCAAGACATTATTCACACATTGGGCTAACTGCTGCGTCTCATCCTATTGTCTGTAGTTCACGCAGTGTCTTACCGGGTACGTCCTGAGTCGATGGCCGTACGGGAGGGACAGACGGCAACGCTACGATGTGCCTTCGTCGGATTAACAGCACAGAGTGTTGTCTTCTGGGAGGGTCCACCGAACTTTGCCGTCATATCCACGGGCCGAGAGGTCGACCCACGGTACACTAGACATCGCATCACCGGGGACCCTGCAAGAGGAGAGTACCACTTGGAAATCAAAGACGTTGACATCCTAGAAGAAGGAGGTTACAGATGCAGTACACTTGGTGTCACTGAAAAAGCTGAAGTAAATCTTAACGTTGTGGGTATGCACTCTGCCTCACTTTTCTTCTACGTGATACAAATTGTTATACTTTATTTCTAGTTGTCCCAGCTCTCGTTGTATCTACAAATGATCATGCACCTGTCATCTTTGTTCTTGGTAAGATGACAACACGTGATAGCGGGCGTCTGAAATTATACCCGTTGCGTTGAACTAGAAAGCTGAGAGTATTGGGTTGTCTATTATCATCAACTTCATGACGTGTGTGCTCGAACCAGGCGATGATATAAAGGATGAATGTCTACAATGATTATGTGAACTCACGCGCCGAGGAATGCAAAGTATAGAGGCTGTCTATGATGATCAGCATTATAATGTTTGCACCCAAGTAAGAATATGTACCACTTTTGTGTTCAGTATAACGATATACTTGTGTTTGTACAATGTATATATATGCAAATACCAGTAACCTGATTCGTTCCAGTTTTGCAATGTAAAATTGTATTTGTTGGATCACTTTGCCCGAATTTTTTTCTAAAAATCCTTACCTACGGAGCCTAAATTTTTCGTACCGGAAACACAACATTTCTTCTCAGGCATAAGGATGTACTTTTTTGCGGTAGCAATGCGTCAGTGTATTCATCGCGAAGTAGCATGTTAGCAATCGTTAGTTTATATTATGACAGTCTGGATTAGTTTATATAATCGCTACCTGTAACGTTTTCCCCTCAGTTCCGATGAAGAAGCCTCCAAAGATTAAGGGTCGTGACGTCACCTACACAGCCGGACAACCAATGACGTTAACTTGTGTGGCAACTGAAGGGAATCCTCTGCCCAGACTGAGATGGTTCAACGCCACTAAACTATTGCAACAGGTAGGAGCTCAAGCTGCTTGGAAACTTTCAAAAGGGGATGCTGATTTCCCTTTGGACGAATAGCGAATCATGAAAAGTCCGAATGGCCACTCAGTCAAACGTCTATGCATAGTTTGCTGGGTGGCTCAAGGACCTTTAGTGTCAAACAAGGTACGATATTTTCCGTTGGATCGATTCAATGTTATCCCGGGTTAATCTCCAAACAGATCTCCACCTAACAGGGGACAGTGTTAAATTGGCCAGAGCCGCCAGACAGTATCCAATTGGCCTCGTAGGGGATACTGCCTGGCCAATTTGATACTGTCTCCTGACCCGTGGAGATCTGCTTGGAGATTATCTCGCGGTTAACCAAACCTTTATTTACTGTCACAGACTAGTGAGAACGCCATGGCGGAAGTCGTGTCCAGCGTCAGCCTCGACTTGGTGATTCCGGAAGCTGCCAGATGGGATCATGGGAAGAATGTGACCTGTGTGGCTGACCAAGGTTTCCCTGACCTTACAACCACAATGGCGTCATCAACGATACTGAACGTTTATTGTAGGTGTGATGTTCTCTGTACGACGTTAATCTCTGTATTGTTATAGTAAACCGTCTGTTATCTTAGATTAACGTAAGGCTTTTTGGAGTAAAACTTTGGAAATCCGAACGCAAAGACAGAAGACGTCGGGTAGTAGATAATTATCATAAGTTTTGCAAGTACCTTGCAACATTCAATATGTTGGAAAGAGTTTAACACTTTGTATTGATAGAATATACTAAGACGCCCGTCGTTTCTTTATGCTGTACCAGATCAAACCTTCTCTGTCATTTCTCTTACTGTTTAACATTGTTTAACTGTTTTTGTTGGATCATTTCGCCCGAAATCCAAAACAAAAAATAATCCCTCGCCTACTGAGTCTAATTTCTACAGGTGCGTAATCGGAAGCACAGCATTGATTTCCTAGACCCAAAACAGCAATCACATGCTGACAAAGATAACATACATGTTAACAGATCCCCCGTTAGTGCGGAGTAGGAGGCAGACTCTCCGCGCTACTGAAGGGGAGACGTTAGACCTGAGCTGTGACGTAGACAGTAACCCTCCAGCTGCTGTCTCGTGGCGGAAAATAGACGGAGAAATTCCCGGAAATGCGGAAAACAGGTACGTGTCTACTTCGAAATCTTTATATAACATACTGGAGTGAATAAGATAGGTTGCAAGAACGCTCTTGAGCGTGTCAGGTACGACCTGACGATGATGCATTGGCACGACGGGATGCTGATATTGATGCATTAATACATTTACAAACGGATACGATATAAATATAACCTTGTGAAGAAGAATCACATGTGACTGCAAACTATATGTCTTAGTATCCTACTCGTGAAACCAATACCAAATGTAGGAGGCGAATGACATGAAATATTTTCTTCTTCTGTGACTGCAGAGGTAATGAATTGCGCCTACCGAAACTAAGCAGAAGTGCAGCTGGTGGCTACAAGTGTCTTGCCAACAATGGCATCATGCCAAGTGGAGAAGGGTCTATTACATTGATCGTACTGTGTAAGTGTCCTCATAAAATCTCCTGAATTTTTTTCTCTTACCTTTTGGAATTTATGCTCACTACCTCGACCTAATTGACTTTTGCATGCAATATCTTGGGAAGATATGAAATATTCAATATGTTATTGTGTCATCTAGATCCACCTCGGATCACGTCTGGCTTCGAAGATAAAACGAGTGCACTGGCTGGCGGCGAGGGATTCTCTCTGCGATGTGAGGCGGAAGGATATCCAAAACCTCGAGTACGATGGAGGCGGAAGGGTACAAAGCTGTACTTTGACAACCCGCTGGAGTTTATGCAGATTGACTATGACATGGAGGGAGATTACGAATGCGTGGCTTCAAATGGCCAGATAAGGAACGCCGTGAGACAAACATTCGTGGATGTCATTGGTGAGCAACCCGTTCTTATGTAGTATGTGTAGTTCTTGCTAAACATGACAGGTGGCGTACCTAACGTATATCTTCGTCCAAAAAATAGATGCATGGTCCAATGTACCATTCACGCCTTGTACGAATAGTAAAATGGGACTAAAGCTTACTGAATTGCACAGTGGATTAACCAAATCAACAATACAGATGCAAGGCTGTACGAAATTATAATAGTTGAAGTGTTTGTTTACCTGAGAACTTCTTCCTGTTTTTACAAAGGGAAACCATACATCAACACAGTGAGTTTGAAAGTGTCCGTGCGGTCCGGAGACACGGCCAGACTTGTGTGTGAGATTCTGTCCGACCCTCTTCCTGAAGAGACAAGATGGCTGCGGCGTGGGCCCGGTCAGCAGGACAAACCGGTCACAGCCAGTCAGCGAGCAGGCATCAGGTACTTTCTATTTTGATCAAACGTGTCGTTCATAATTTATAAATGTCTTATACTAGTAACGTTAAATGATTAGATATGTCATTTTTTTATAATCTATAACAATCAATTTGAATCTTTATTTTGAATGTACCATTATGTTATTAGATAACGTGAATTACCATGCAAAGGTCCATTATCATTACATATACTAATAGATAGAGCTGAAAATCATTCCACCAACGAAGTCTGTTTATTGCACGTTACATAATCATAGAGGCATCCATGTTTGGAAGCCATAAAGATGAAGAAAAAATGCGCTATTCATTTCGTTGCGTCGACTTCATACAAAAATCATAGTCTTTTGATTTTTGTTCACCATTGCGCACCTGAAGACAAGAGGAGAAAAACTCCGCTAGTGGCGTGACGAACACCTTGGTGATTTCTCACGTCGGCCGTTCAGACGGAGGAGTTTACGTCTGTGAAACAACAAACACATTCGGCACCTTCCAGAGGGAGTTCCACATGGAGGTCAAAGGTTATCATCATGATGCATCATCGAGTTTCTAGGAATATTCTAGCTGTATTTTGCGAAGATCGTTGAAAACGTTTAGTTTTAAAACAAGACTAACTCAACTAATTGCGTCGATTTATTGAAATATTTTCTATTTCTCTGAATTGCACTTTCATCTTATGAAAAGGCTTCATAAATATTCTAACCGTATCTTTTCCCTCTGTTATAGCGACCAATACTCAAGCTGTTGTCATCGCTTCAGTCACAGTCATCGTTTTGCTGGTTCTGTTCGCTACAATTTTCATCTGTATTGCCAAGAGGACTGGGTTGTCAGAACGGGTCAGACGTGGTTAGTGTTACTAACATTTTGATCGGATACGAAAAGTACATCACAGTCATAGGTTGAATTGCATACTTTTTACATCCAGTATGTTACTTAAAAACTATTGACATTAGGCAATTAACACTGTTATTATTGTTCCTATTTGAAAATATACAATCATTATACCATATGGCATATGTACTAATATTAGCATATAAGCTGTGTTCACAGGTTTTCTTCCGCTATGCATCCCGGCGCTCATACCAATTAATGTGTTGTACATGTAACAAACAAACGAACCGTCATTCCCCCTTACAGCAGCCTAAGTCTTTATAGGATGTGTTTTTTTTTCAGTCACAAATGTCATATCTGCAGTCAAACCTGATCAGGCAACCACATTGTGCAAGCAACCACCTGCAGTCACAAGCTATATTAAAACAGTCCCGTCCGTTTCTATAGTTAACACCACCTTGTTGTGAGCAACCGTCTGTAATCAGCAACCAGTTTCCTCAGTCCCTTGCTGAATTCAGGTTGTCTTTGTAAGATAAGTGTTACAATGGCTTAGGGAAAGGTCGTATCCTTTTGCCAATGAAAATACAGTAGAATCCGCTTAACTGCACCACCCATTTGTCAGCGTTTTTGGTGCAATTATCCGGCTGGTGCGATTATGCGAAATGCCCAGCTGGACTGCACCACCATGGGCGAGGGCGTGTATTGTTAGTCAGAAACACTAGCACAAAGAAAACAGACGAAATTATTCAGTTATTAACTTTATTTATTGACCCTTTGCTGAAAATAAAGAAATGAATACGAACCTGTTTTGATTTTGCATTCTATCATTTTTCCATGCGATCTACCGCAATACAACACACGTAGTGTTACAGGGGAGACATTCTGAAACATCGTCATGCCACTCATGAGATAACAGTTTCTGTGTTACACTACGTAGAGTGCAGTTGTCGATTTACGTAAATCATGTACCGCCATGAAACTATGAATTGAAACTAAAACTTGGTTACTGATTACGGGTGACCCGCCCGGGACCTCCCATACGATTCCTATCAACGTAACTGTCAATGGAGACCGCCTTCTTTTGCTACTCAAAACAGTTTTGAACATATTGGCGGTATTGCGCCTTTACACCGGCAGGTATCGGCTCATTTGTACCGCGTTTGCCGATTTGAGCGCACCTTTTCAGTTAACTTGTCGAGGATTTTTGAAAAAAATTGGTGCAGTTATCCGGCATTGGTGACCATGTGCGGTGCAGATATGCGGAGTCACTTACAATGCAGTGAATGGGAACCGGTTTTGGATATTAGGATTCGGTGCAATTAAATGGAAGGTGCGTTTATCCGAGGTGCAATTAAGTGGCTTCGTCTGTATCTGATTGTTCAAAATCACAATGTTACCTCATTCTATAACCATGAGTGTTATGATTTTTCAATAAATCCACAGAGAAAGCTTCTACTCCGGACCTGACGCTTCCCCGGGCGCTCCCTCCCCTCCCGTCATACATGGTTCCCGTGGGAACAGACGACGTGGACGACCTGGAGCTACAGGACTTTAAGGGGACCCTGAAGCCGCGTCCTCCCCCCAGGACAGACCTGGAGCCCTACTCCATCGGTCTGTCCTACCCAAGTAGGTAGTTACCATCTCTCTGTAGTCAATGTCATATGTACATGTACATCTATACTATAGTCACAGTTTTGTCCAGGAAAAACACTGTCGGGCCAACTTGCGATGTACTTTCAACCTAGCTTCTATATGATAGTGAAAGAACGTTAACGTGATGAGCTGGACATTCAAATGATATAGCTATAGGTACAGTATAATCAAAGGTCACATGCATACAAACTCGTAATTTAGTATTAGATGCAGATATTGATATATTCTAAAGACAATCTAAGAACTGTTAAGCCTTAAGTTAGTGCCATCCTAGTTAGTTTATGCTACGGTTACATTTGCACCAGTACAGGTAGGGGTGTAGCCCGGCCGGGCCCCAAGGCACAAATTTTTCACCGGGTCCGGGTTGATTTCAACTCGGGGATCTAAAATATCCGGGGCCCGGCCGTGCCCAAATTTGTCTCGTAGCCATGCACAGGGTAGCTAATTGTGACCGTAGCATAAACTAAGTGACCCTCCGACTACGAACTGTTGGCCATCAACTTAAAAAAGCAATTTACAATCTGCTGCAGCAAACTAAAATGGTATTTTCTACCTTCACAATAATTTGCATATTTTGAAATCAAAACAGTCAATGGATGTGCCACCTTATTGCCACACACTTCTGTCCCAACTGACCCCTATAGGCTTGATGCACCCCCTCCCGCCCTACTCCACTGTGGAGAGACAGAGGCCGGACGGGGAGGACAACATGGTGGACTCGCCCTACCCGGAAGATCCGTGGGAAACAGAGGTCAATGAATCAAAGGTTCCTATATTTTGAAATAGCGTCTGTCAGACGCAGTCGACCATGTCTTCCCGACCACCCATTGAGAGCTAGTCGCGAGCAAAGTCTTCTTTGGTTGGGAGCTGGTCGGCGAGGTTGCCTATACTATTAGTCTTTAAAAGTTTGCTCCAGCCAGTCTGAACAAAAGTTTGCTCCAGCCAGTCTGAACCAAACCGACTATGGGTTTTTTGACAAGTCAAACTCCGGGAGTTCGAAGTCACATTATTCTTAGATACGAGCAGAGAAGTGAAATGGAGAATATGATGGGCTCCATGTGCTACTCCCACCCAAGGAGTGATTACTAGTAGCAAAGTCGTGGGAAGGCTATGGATGCGTGACAGGGGACAACTTTGATATACATTTACATTTAAAATTTACTGAATACATTGCCTGATCTAGAGCCATGTATTCTATAGCAAATGTTTAAATACACGTTCAGTGAACGTAAAGAACGCATTCAAATAGCGATTCTAATACGGTGAAAACATACTCTGAACTCGTACAATATTTTACAATCTTGTACAACTGTTAGAAAAAACATAATTTTACAATGTTCCCTTTCCTGTCCCAAAGGGTTTTGTGATGCCACCATCACTTCCTCTCAAACATCGTGCGGACAAAAGGATCAACGCCATTACCCAATGTTGAGACATTAATGGTGGTCTTCATCAGAGTGATGCCACTAGACAGCAACTTTACCAGTCTGTGTGCCACCATCATTGTTGCTACCATAAGTTGTCAAGAACAATCAAGTAGATCCACATGAGGCAGAATAAGACGCTCTGTTCGGGAATTCCCTACTTACGTGGACAAAATTGTCTCGTGGAGATGGCTGTTAGCGGTGGTACCAGGTCTTAGTCGTTATCACACTGTACAAAAAATTATTCAATATCTGTAAGGCATTGCTAAACGTATTCGTTGATATAACAACGCCTTTTTACAGCCACACAATTTCATCTTTCTGTGCATCTTCAAAACACATATTGGCTGTGGTTTTCATTTATGAAAGTTATTTAGTGATTCACAAAATTCTATACAAAAAAAGGAATACATTGTTACATCTTGACGGTAAAAAAAATATATCACATTTGCAGAACTAGTGAAATATCTTAGTGTAAATAGTACAAGACGATTATAGTAATATTGTTTTCTATTTTGTTCTCCACGCGCATTTTCCAATCTTAAAGAAGCGATGAGCCTTGTTCATTGACGACAGATGGTCGTTGACATTTTTCCGATGTTCCAACCGTACGGCAGGCATGCCGGCTTCTGACAATCTGTGATTAACTTAAGCTGTATATTTATTACCTTCCGATACTTGCTCATCTCTTATCAGGTGTTGTAATCATCAGTGTAAATCCTTCTAAGATGGCACTGAAATCTTGAACATTGTGAACGGAAATTATGTGTCGCATCGACAGAAGGCTTTTAGATATCATCTATGAATATCATCTGTTTAAGTCTGAACTACGTGCGACTTACAGATTTGTATTCACTTGGAAATATCCAGTTGAATAAATTTAAGATAAACTCTATCATTTCATCCGACAACGCTTTCAGCTCGCTGTGTGATTGTCATTCTTCAATGTTTCCTTTGTGAAAAAATATTGTATCAATCCAGCCCAGTAACCTTTGCGGCTGTCATTGTTGGTGTAGTTTTATTAATAGGCACCAATTTGCAAGCAAGATGGGAATAGGATAGGTACGGCCCAAGGGGATTTGAACAGCGGTATACATATAGGCGCTCCTTTTATCAGATAGTACAATGTACATATAGTATGAGAGATGAATTGAACACACTGCTAGTGAACGATGGTGCACAATCTAAGTTGCTGGTGTGTTTGCCGGTACATAATTCACCGATAAATTGATAGCCAAGATTCATATGATAGACAACATTTCAGCTATATATGCGCTCTTTGGGCAAAGTAGCTTGGGCTGTACTAATTCAAATGGAGCTTTCTGGTGGGGTAGTTGCTATTCAACTTCCAGTAAACACTTTATGATATTTTATGAAGCGATGCTTGATCACAATATTGTTATCGGGACTTTTTTTCATCCTTCCGTTTAGTGGCCCATTGAGGATTGTTCATGCAGAAACCAGTTTCTCGCCTAAACACGTTAGACTATTATCTGAGTTCCGTTCTATATCATTTACACAATATACTATAGATGCTTTCATCGTTTTATCAATAGTTGTACATCTAATAAGCCACCATTGCATGCGGGCAGCGGACGACTTAACCACTTTGCCATATCCGAAATTATGGCTCCCTTTTGAATTTCTACCTTACATTTGTCACGTCACGGCAAGATGTTTTGCCTTACGGCAGCAATCTAATTAAGTTGTCGCAAGAACCCTGTTTCTTTGAAGCAGTAATTTAATATGTGTGTGTGTAAATCATGGTCACCATTAGCCATCTCGTGTGGTGGAAACATGTAGAGCTGAGTCCTTGGGGAGTTTTGCCGACAGGATATGGATGTAGCATTTGTTGGAATCAGCTAGCGGTAAGATATATAAGCGTAAAGATATTCGCTCACTTAGTATATTTGCAATGAGTGATGAGACCGAAAGCACTGTTCTTTTTAGTACAAATATACAGTGTAGTGACTGTTAAAGCACAAAGTATGGGGTTTGAGAACATTTCGTCTTTGTCAAAATTGATAACACTCACAAAAGCTCATTACTTGTTTCTTACAAATAAAATGAAATATGTTTATATCTATTACCATTAAATCTTCATAAGATTAATGCAAAACTCCCAAAGTTACAGCTTTTGTTTGGTGTACAAAACGACACGCGAAATGTATTCTGCATGCGTATGGGCTTCCACATGGGCTCCTCCGGATATCTAGGTGGAATAGTCAGCGCATCGATCAGGGTGTAAGGAGGGGCACATTATATCCATTTAGTGTCGCATTACCAACAATGGTATCTAAATCACACGGTGCCCCTGCCGTGTGCGTGGGCCACCTTACGGCATACTGCGGTAAATATGTTTTAATGTTAACCGCTTCAGCAAACTTTAGAGTCAAAATGATCCTGCATATGCAAATGATCAACATGCAAATTTCAGATTCCACGACTTAGTGGTTATCGTGAAAACAGTAATTATTTGAAGCATACAGTAATTATCTGAAGATTTTTATGTATAACTATATTCACGTACGCTTCATGTCTACAATATAATTGATGAACAAGACAGTACGACCAGCACTATAATAATAAAGCAGGCAAGAGACCATTTGAAATAATCTGAAATCAAAGACAAAGCTGCAACATAAAAGTTATGGCAACGGTAAGTCATTTGAGTATGGGCAGACCCGAATCATGTTGTCCATTACATACCGTACCGCAGTAGAACCGTTGGTGTTGTAGCATGGTTTTATGACATGATGTAAATGGCCAGGTTGACTGATCCCATTGGACATATAACACCCAAATGTTTGAGCTCCAGAAAGACTAAAATCCCTATAACACCGCCAAACTAGGGTAAAACTGCTTCGGTCGCTATCTCCCCTATGCAAAAAAGCGATGAACTTTACATTTTGATTTTTCGTGTGGACTTACTGTATTATTATTTGCAAACATGGGTGCTGCCAAACAGCATCTAGATTTAGAAGCACGTTGTATGGAGTCCGTAGCTTAGGTTTATTTTTGGCAACGACACTGCACTCGCTTCCAACTTTGCTTCTAGACAACGTTAATACCACAGCGACCTGTGGGTATACACCACAGCACCGGCTTGAAAATGATGTACGCGCGTCGAAAATGTAATGTTTGGCGAAACATTGTGAACTGTCAGAAAGCTTCAAGCTGTACCATTGCTTCAAAACCTAGAGTGCCGTACCAAATAACCAATTCAGCCAAACGCCGATGACCAAAGGCACGGAGATTCTGTATCTAAATTGCATTGTCCATTATATTCAATACGTGTATCCTCATACCATATGCTGTTTTTGGACGACCAAGAAATCAACCGTAAGCTTGCAGTCTGCCTTCAATATTCCCATCAACAAACGCCATCAGTATTTATGTGCAATAGTTTGGCCTGTAACCCGGGAAGGCGCACTGCTCTGAACCGTAGGCTCGTAGGTCAATTATTAATGATTAATAGCGAACAGAGAATTGACAAACATATCGTCAGCATTACCGAATAATACTGGAAATAACTCACATCGTGCTTAGGTTCTTGCGCACATATGCAATATTTCTTAGTCTGCCCGCTCCTCCGAATTGGTGCCAAACACATCTACAGGGCAGAGGCCATTCTTAGGTGCTACATGTGTAACCTTCCATCAAGGTTAGCTGGCCGTGGCAGGAGAGGCGAGTGATATTAGCAGGAAGGTCAGATCTTCTTGTTCCATTAGCGGCCTCCTCTGATCCCCACAGCACACCGTAAATCCAGAGAAATTTGACCACTCAGAGCAACATGACATCCATGGATCAAACCTTTGTTGTTAGCATCCCGATAACCTTATGTCCCTTCAGGGGCCGCGGAGCTAAAGACAGTTAATGTCTTCTTCTAGATGCATGTCATCGGTTTATCGATATGATTTTATGCATAATGGTAATATGATATCGACGTCCCGATGCCATTTCATCACTCTGTGTCCATTTAAGGATCACGGTGCACCGGACAATTGACCTTTACGATACCCGGATAACATGTTTATTTTACCGTAGTATGTTTTAACGAGCAATGTTATTGTGGTTGTATACAAAATGCGTTTTTTATTGCAGCTTATTGCCCTAATATATACACGCTAAAAAGTTTCTATTGATGAATAAAGAATAAGGGTCTCTTGCAAAGTCTTGTTGCAAGATGGTTATATTCAAGGTGGCATTTTGTGGTACTTTGGATTGCTCCAGAGAGCCCTTCCGCCTTACCCACCGCCACGGGTTATACATAACGCGATGACATTACCGTGCCATTTTCTCCACATGAACATCAATTTATTTCCAAATCGCACTACGAGATATGAAAACTGCATTATTGAATTGGTTATTATATTTTAAGGGCGTTCACTTATTAAGTCTCCCAGCGCTATCAACATTACACAGGTACACAAATTGAAACCGTAGCAACATGCAAAGAGTCATCATACAACCATCATAGTCAAAACAGTTGGAAGAACATTGTCAATGGAACCCTCAGATACAGATGCCTTCTGGCTGGAAGAAAACTAACGAGCTAGATATTCAGTATGGAGCTCCTATCTGCTGACAAAATAAGCTTTCTTAATCCGGATAAATGTTTACGGGCAACCCTGGCAGAGGAAATGATACATTCCCTTTACCGCTACCTGGCGCCACGCAAATTGCTTCTTACTCCGCTATCTGCCTTATCCGAACGAGGAGCACCCGCCAGGCGCTCTTTGGAAGGGATTTAAGCGGGGGCTGTGGCCGGGTCTCAACCTGCTGGGAGATTTAAACATGATCCTGGCAGCGGCTGGAACCGCCACTAGGTGTTAAGTACAGCCGTGTCGACGTATCAGCCATCAGATGCAGCACCCGGCGCCTAATGAGCTGCGGTGCGTGCCAATGAGTGAGAGCTGAAAGTACCAACTGCAGTGCGTGCGCTTTGGACCAAAACCGTTGCCTGGCACTTTAACTCGCCATAATGTAAACCCGGGCGATACATTTCACAAGGAGGAACCGTTCTTGGATGACCTGCTGTTCGTAGTCGGTGGACATTTGTCGGGAAGTTGTTTCCTACAGGACGAGTCAAGTCCAGTAGCCATGGCCGAGGATCGTTCGGGAAAATTGTTCGTGGTTGTCTTGATGCTCTGGACTATCCAGCTACCTTCAGGTTAGTGATATCTGGCTGTTGAAGGGCCGGGTTATAAGATGAGTACAATGTTCTTGTTATCTCAAGCGTTAACTGACTAGCAACTATCAGAAACATTATCTGGCTTAAGTATCTTCTGTGTTGTTCCGTCAGCATCATTGGTTTGTTTTGTTGTTGTTTTTTTGTCTTCCATGGTGTCTACTGTTTCCAGTCCATCCATGTATGGGGAGAATATGCTAATCATGACTTGCTCACGAAAAAGCCTCCCCCTATATGATAAGAAATATTCATAAGACATAAGTATAATTGTTGGTGAGCGTGTAAAATATATTCAGATTCTTTCCATCCATTACTCTGTGCGTTGAAGGGTAAGTTATCAGTGATCAGGATATGAATCATACCATAGACAATAGTTTATTGAGACAAAATCTACGGTTGATTTTGGCATTGTTATCAACCTCCATAGGCTTGACGTTGTAAACAACAGCTTGTGAGCTGCATTCAATACATATTTACCGCATTCTGAATTCTGTGGGGACTGTAGCAATGCAAAACAACAACATAGATGCTGTCGGAATACAGATTTGGTGGACTCTGTAGCGTTAGCCTAACCCGCTGCATGACAGATACCAGCTAACTGGCTTTGGACGGATATTCTCAATATTCCTGCAGAGAAAGTCTGTTGCTTTAGAAGTGGCTTTCAGTAACGTATTTTTATTTGAAAAACAAAAAAGACACCAACGTTGTACTGTAGCACTCCTTGCCTTTCCATTTCCCCAGAAAAGGTGTTAATGGCTGTCATATTTATAAAGCTAGTCGATGAGGTTGATTGATTCTTGGACCTTTAACATAAAACTGTCGAGATGATTTAGAGTCAGCATTGATTTAAGTCGGACCGCAGAAAGCACAAAGATATATCTTTCCTGGAGATAGGATATACATAATGCGCTGCTTGAAACGCCGCGACAGATTTCCGCAGAAATTGCATTTATAGGCGTCGACCCTGACGGCTTTATTGCCGTGCGTCTTTGGTGCTTCGACAGGGCCCAAAAATTGCTTTCTGTGAGTGCATCATGGATTTATTCACCCAAGAAATTGCTGTAAGGCCGGTAAATCATTCAGCAGAATGGCAGAGCAAAGATATCTGGATTAGGGTCAAACAGGTCCTGGTGGTAGACGTAGCCTTCCTTTGCAGCGCTCACCGGTGCAGCTGGTAGAGTAGCTGATGTACTCAGTCCGCTGACCCGAAACAAAATGGGAGTCGAAAAAGGAAAATAGAAAAAGGTGCACATTTTCTTTCATCCCTCGTATCCAAAGTCATGCGGCTTTTATGGTCTTGATGCAAGTGGCTCATCTTCTAGAATCCTGTTGTATTTTCATACGAATCGAAGATAAGTTTAAAGGCCAGCTTTGCATTCATCTGTAAAAAGTTTGATAGCTCCAACAATCTTTCGGTAACGTTAGTAAAACAGAGCTTTCTTTGGATTACATTGCGGTTTTCTTTTTTTTTTCTTTTTTTTTTTGCTGCAATGCTTTTGCCTGGCTACACGAAAACGTTTCTACAAGACACTGTGAGTACAGAGGCGTTAGGTTTACAATACCAATAATGGACAGTCCCATGACAGAGTTTATTTTTTGGCTTCATGGATTTCAAAAAACATGTATTGTATTATATGTCAGAGTGGTACGGTTGAATCAACAACGATCAGAATGTAAGCGTTCATTTACGAATGTTAGCTCTTTAATTACAGCAGCTCACCGGCAGCATGTGCCGCATTCTATGGGATGCCTGTCGCATTGGCTTCCAATTTGGCGGTCGATTACCGTGCGCCGTCTGGAATTTCATCTGAGAAGAATTCCAACAACTTCTTAAACAGAAATCAATAGTTAGCTTGTAGACAAATTATTCTGCCAATTTTCCTTCCGTCATACAAAAGTTGGCAGATTAATGAATCGACTCTAGTGATTCCCAATGGCCATGTATGGGAAATCTATACACACGATGTATTTTCGGGAAAAGGTCAAATTTCAAAGAAATAACAAATCACTTTGAATTTGTGACTGGAGTCAGCAAGGAAGCTAACAAATTGGAGATTGGCATTGATTGATACCTGAGCGTGCATCTAAGACGCTTAAACCAAAGAACTAACTTAAGGCTTCAAAAGCAAAATGCTTCTGATGTATTTCTTCCTACACTTTTATCAAAGCCCCGCCTTAAGTTTAAACCACTCAGAATGCTATATTTCTCAGCGGGTATATATCATGCCATTACCATGCAGCAAACTAAAACATCAAAATCATATAAAATATTTACGGCACCAGAACAAGTCATTCTTTATCTTTTTACCTCGGCTACAGCGATCCATAACAACATACCACATATACAAATATACTAAACATATAACAAGCTATACACGTTTTTAAAAATGTTTCTGAAATTGCAATCCGAATGCATCAAACATTTTATCACCCTGTTGTTGGTGTCGAAATTTTATAGAGCAATAGTTTCTATGTCTGGCGTCAGGGCCTAGCTATTTGCACCCTTACTATTAATCTATGCAATATAGCGACCCCATAAGATACCTTCTTTTCTAATTCTCATAGTGAATCTTATGGACTAATCGTTTTGACATATCCTAGGAGAACTTCATGATAAAATGCAGCTCTTCGAAATCTGGTTATTCTAATGACAAATTCCTATTCTTATTTCGATCCCCCGGTGCTGACTGTGCAAACATATCACGGCTTCCTTGATACCACCGAGACCCTAAGTATCATCTGATGATAACCTGTGTCAGGTTTGCCCCGCGTCTTGATTTATCATCCGGCTGGACGTATTACAGAAGTTGTGGGGAGTCATTTATCATCCGGCCTCGGTGGGATGTGTTCCTGGCTCTGGGAAGGATTTCTGACGCTGACTGTTCACAGGAGCCTAATCCGCTTGTCTAATCCTTTCGCTGGCATAATATCATTGAAGCTAGAGGTCCCAACTTTTCTTCACTTTGTAGGTTTCGGGTCAGTTCAAATTGGGAAAGGATCAGAGGATTTCAATTCATTTACATATCAATTCATAGATTGGTTAAGCTCCCATTCTACTAGACGGCGATTTCGTAGCAACCGGCAACCTAGATTCGATTTCTGTAACCCTTGACTTAATGATTTTAGTATCATGCAAAATGTAAAAGTATGACAGAAGAGACAGGCAAACACGCAAGACGTAAAAAGATTCGTTTTTATTCCATGAGCGATCGGTCAAATTTTAGGTCGCAGCGAGGTTACCGCCCTTATGGAACAGGGGTATAAATAGAAAAATGGACAGATTATTTTCAGTCACTAACTAAAGATAGAAAATGCTATCTAAATCGTCTGACCGATTACATAACATATCTAGTTGTTTGAATAAGTTTGTATTGTGGATCATTGTAATCTAAAGCTTGCCTCTAGCTGTAAGCCCTTTACTTTATGTACAGAAATAGCGTACAAAATCTTTATAACTTTCTTCACTTTTCTTTCTGCATTTCTTATCACAGAAACGATTGCTCAAACCCAAAGGGTTCATTATCTCTGCTATGACGCGGTTCTAACAGTACCAAATGCTGACAGATTGGCTACAAAAACTTAGTATTGAGAATTATTCTCTGAAGTCGTCGCTCGGCCGCATCGTTTTTGTAACTGCCACTTTTTATTATGTACGATTGCTAGTTAATTTCCTTCTGGAAGCGCCAAAATCAAAAATAAATTGCCCGTACATATTACGACATTTCTTTAGTTATTGGCAAACTATGATATACAACTGCGCCATTCTGACATTGGGGTCAAGTGCGTACATGCATACATCATTTGTATCCTGTAAAATGTCATTTGAAAAATGTCTTGGATAATACTTTGATATTCACGTCTGCTCAGCAACGTAGATATTTCATATTTATGATTATTTCTACAACTCATTCTAACCTTACATGCCTTTATGTCTATTGACTGCGGAAAGAATCGCTTGCTTTCCTCTTTGGCATTTGGACATCATCTAGAGGTAGAATGAGGAAAAAAAGTATGTTGCCCCTACCGCCATTTTCGTTTCTTCTACTTTTAATTCAGAAGATACCTTTATATGTCCTTGGCGGACCTTAGCAGGAAGGACCGATTTTGTATAGCTTCTCCTGTGAAATGCAGACTTTTACTGCCACAAAGTTACTGCAGGCACTTCAACTAAATGCCAACCGGCGGACGCACCAGTCCATCATGCGGCACGGAGTTGCAGGAAAGTCTCCTAATTGGGCGGTAGCTGCAGAAATCGGTGCTTGAAGTGATGGCAGCGTGATGCCCCTGAATGGGACGCGCAGCGGTAATGTGGAGATAATGTTCTCTGTCGTGTCTCGCTGATCCGCTAAATGCTTCCATGTCATCTACGAGCCACTTAAGGAGTCTCCTCGGAACGCCGTTTTATAGCGCAGAACCATCTGAAAGGCTCCAACTGATGTTTTTGACAATGTATTGCAATCAGTCTGTCTCCTCTCTGCCGGGATATAAAGATTGCAAGTCAAGCCGTAAACCTCGGTATTAGTCTGTGAAGAAAAACCAAAGATAGAGTCAATCTGAAGTCATAAGAAACACAATACTACAATGTTGCAAGTATAATAACGTTTGTAGACTTTCACTGTGATGAAGGCCTTCCATAAAAATAAGATACAAATAACGTATGGTGCCAGGACGACAGCAGGCTCCTAGTTATCGCGAGAGAGGTTAGCATTGCCATGACCTCTTCCTGGGATGTGAGGGATTTGACATTTAACATTGTATGAAGGTATAGAAACTTGTGAAAATATTTCTGCATATTCTTATGAATCCCGTGCTAGTCGTTCAAGTTTCTCATGAATCTCTTTACTGACCTTTCCACAGCTGACGCCGTATTCTATAGAAGACGTCCTGAATCTAAAGTCGTTCTCGAAGGGAAAGATACCAGTCTTAGCTGCTCTTTCAACGATCTGAGCAGTGACGATGTCGTCAGTTGGCAAGGACCACCGGCTGATACCATCATATCATCTGGGAGAAAGGTTTCAGTTTTGTACGACCGGCACAGTATAGTCGGTGACGCGTTACAAGGCGAGTACAACCTGCATATCCGGGGGGCTCAGGTAGAGGACTCCGGGGATTACAGATGTTCAACCCCGAGTGTGAGAGCCGCGGCAGACGTTACTCTTGCTGTCATAGGTCAGTACTATCACATTCTGTTTCAGTCTTTTACTTAATTCTAAAGCTACATGGGTTGTTTGGTAGTAGACTTCTATTCTCAAACGACCTTATTGTATTTGATTTTATCTGCGATTTTGCAGTGCCAATGGTTGGCCCACCTGACATCACCGGTGCAGAGCTCCCCCTAACGGCCGGAGACGAACTGCTGCTCCGATGCCGGTCGCGAGGCGGCTACCCTCCCCCTCGACTCACCTGGTACAACGGCACCCACCAGTTCGGTTCGGAAGATACGGCCAGCAATGATGAGGGAGGAAGCGTCACACTGGAGCTGTTCACCGCGCGGGTCTCAAAATGGGACGATGGCGCCAACTTCACCTGTGTTGCCGACCAGGGGTTCCCTGATATCGTCAAACCCCGAGCTGCATCGAGGATACTACGGGTCGATTGTAAGTTGATTGATGCATTTACATGTATTCTATATGCTTTCATAGTACCGTTTTTTCCATCTTTGATAAATAGATAATGGATACATTGTCCAACACGTGTCATATATTATCATGCCTTAACGTTACTACGATGCACCCTGTTTTAATCTTCAGATCCCCCGACCGTCTCTGTCCCGTCCCCGTCCATCCACGCCAGAGAGGGCCAGTCAGTAAACCTGACCTGTTACGTGGACTCCAACCCCAAAGCAACTGTGACCTGGCGGAAACTGGGAGATCGCCTTCCTCGGGAGGGAATACAAAGGTTTGCTGTGTTTCTTTTCTTTTTAACAGATACTGATTAAACTTAGTCAATGACTTACTTATATTATGATCATACCTACCTTGCCCTCTCTAAAGCGCCCTATCATATCACGAGAGCCTGTTACGCAACACAAATCTTCTTTCAATATTGAAAATAATCACCCCAATGTATGTGATAGAAAATTTTCCTTTCCAAGAGTTCGTCTGTAGTGTCTTGGTCCCTTTTGTACAGGGAGAGGAGCCTCCAGATAGTGAAAGTGTCTAAGTACGACAGCGGTGTTTACCAGTGCGAGGCGGACAACCGGATCTTACCGGTCGGTGTCGGGTCCATTCGACTGGAGGTGTTCTGTACGTATTGGTTGTTATTTGCAAAACTGTTAACATGTTCCTGAAATTCATATTCTGCAATCTTTCCCTGTCGGAAACAATTGCTTTTAACTTAATACGGTCACGTATAATTTAGCAACATTGCCACTAGAGCAATGATCTCTGATGCATTGTGATAAATTATCTTACTAGTTTACAAACTTTGACTGTTATTTCCCAATAGACCCACCAAGCATTGACTCCACGCTGAACGACAAGGCGTCAGTCATGTATGGGCATAACGACTTCTCGCTGAACTGTTTCGCGGACGGAAACCCCAAACCTAACATCCGGTGGCAGCGGAAGGATACAAGTTTGTATTGGGAAAATCCACTCCGATTCCACCGGGTGCGTTACGACGTGGAGGGAACGTATCAATGCGTGGCAACAAGTGACGGATTTCCTGTGGTGACAAAAGATGTTGAACTAGACGTCCTAGGTAAGCTCTTATAAAACAAATATATGATAGTCTGCGCAACGAAAACTCCGCTATCCGTGGCCGAAGTAGGGCATAAGCACGATTTAAAGGCTAGTAACTGATCAGAAAGAAAGAAAGCGATTTTTACAGCATCTGCAGCATCTGGCAATCTGACGACTAATTCCTGATCTTTGACGACAGGCAATTAATCAAGCAATTGAACCAGCATGGACAAGATTCCTCTATAAGTTTATCATTAAAAATGTAATGTTGTTCGTTTACAATGCTAACGTATAATTACAGGAAAGCCACAAGTTGAAGCCGCGTCGCCACAAGTCTCCACCAATCAGGGCGACGTCGCACGGTTCTACTGCGACGTCATTGGTGATCCCCTGCCGGAGAAAGTCACGTGGCTGTGGAGAAACAAGAACGGCGTAGAGAGCGTCCTCCTCGATACAAACAACGGCATCGCCATCGTGGAGAAGATTGTCGGCAAGATGAAGACGACCACGCTGTCCATTGATCACGTGACTGGTGACGATGAAGGAATATACATCTGTAAAGCAACGAACATTTTCAGCTCGGACCAGCGGGAGATACGGCTGACTGTTAAAGGTTTGAAACCATTACCTGATATTTGTCCCACTTTTCGTGCAGTGGGAGTATCTTGGGAAATGCTTGGAAGCTTGTAGCTAAAGTCTATTTGATAGATCAAACCGGTCACGATCGATATCATGGTAATTGTTGATTGGATTTGGCGTCAGTGTTGAGCGATTTCAAATCGACCAACGGTTAAATGGAGTTTCTGTAGAATTACTCATCATACCACAGGGGATCTGTAATCTATACCTCCTCGCCAACCAATTATCTCACTGCAAGTTTTGTTTTTTGCTGTTGAAAGAATCGAGGACATCCATCATCGCCATCATCTCCGTGTCTGTCGCGGTGATCGTCATGGCAACGGTGTCAGTCGTCGGGGTCTTCGTAGCTAAGAGAAAGGGGTGGATATGTGCCGATGAGAAAAATGGTAAGCATTGTCCAAACTCTCCACACATGCGTGCCCAAAATGTCAATATATATATTATTTATCATATGATAAATAATCGCATTACTATATATAGTATCTTAACAATAAGAGTAAAAAGTACTATTTCTATAATATGGTCGGGCCATTACGATTATCATACGCACTAGAACACAAGTTGAAATTTATGGAACGTAATTTATTTGGTAGTGATGGAATGACGTGCTTTTAAAGTAGCATCTTCATATAGTCACTCGACATGACAACGTGACTATTTCAGGTACCCCAGCTCTGTCCCCAACACGCTCGGTACCACCTCTGCCTAAGTACGGCCGGAAACCCGGACACGGCACGAACGACTCCGGTGTGGAGGACCTGGAAATGCAGGAGATGGACGGTACGCTCAAGCCACGACCTCCGCCAAGAGTGGACAAGGACTGGACATCCATAGGACTTTCATACCCACGTAAGACCCTAAGAGCGTTCAGAGAAATGATTTTTGTTGATCATTGATCGTATTCAGACAGACAAGATTCAAAAGTTTGATTGACATCATGTATACTGTAATGTACAACGGCATTAAAATATGCTTCAACCTCAGTCACCAGAATCTTCTCGTTGATGTTTCAGGCTTGGCCCACTCCAACACCCTCCCACCTTACTCCACCGTGGAACGGCATCGGCCGGACGGTCAGGACCCCCGTCTGTCAGCCAGCATACAGGAGGAAGAGAGTATACCTGTTGTGGTGAGCACAGAAAATAGTACAAACCATAATTTCCTAATATCTATCTTATGTTATGGTTCATACAATTCTTATATATACACAGTTGCAATTTGGTGAAAATGTAAACTCTCTACCAACTTGAACTGCGTTGTACCCGCATAACATTGTTAACAACTTGCCCTTTTGAAAAGTAACGGTGTTATTGTACCATACGTATGTTCAGGTTGAGCCACCAGTGCCCCCACCGAAGGACAAGAAGAAACGGTGGAAGAGACGCGGTGAAGACGGCGGCGTGCACAGCCAGCAGCCGGGCGGGAGTAGCGGCGTGCGGAACCACCACCAGGCCGACAACGTGCTCAACGAGATACAGGCAGAAAGTCTGTGAATGGTCGACATCTTCGGCTCTTTACGTATCGGGAGACGGTCGACATCTTCGGTCAGTATCTCGGCATAACGTAATATCAAACCAGCAAAAAACGTAGAAAACAGTGTTGCCAAAAGATAGGAATCTGTGGGACTTGTCTCCAATCTCAAGGCTTTTTGTGGACTCAGTGGACCCAAGAGAGGAAAGACTGCTTACAGCGATTGGATGTGAATACTATGGCAGCTGAACGGCACAGTGGACAAAAGGAACATGAATTGTAACCCTGTACTGTCACGTAATATCTGTGAACAGCAAACCATTTTATCAATATCGGAATGATCGTCAGAACCAAGTACAAATATGGCCACTTCAGTAGTTGTACTTTTTACATCAAGGCCTCTACAGATATGCATTTCAACTGAAGCCCAAATGTACTCACGACTTGAAGTACCAGTTATTACAGCAAAATGTGATGTGACGTGATAGCCGCTTTTGAAAGTAGTATCGTGACGTGCAATGGTTATCTCATGGGCGTAGCATCACGAGAAACTAATGTCTGTAACCCTGTATGTGGCTTACTTGATGCAAATGCTTGTAGATAAAGCATCTATGGCTTCCAGCAACTGATTAAATATTTTAATTTTCAGTGCATCATGAATTATCAAATTTACAATACTTGAGAGAACTGGAACAGTTGTAAATAGATTGTTCATTATTATATATAGATCACGAGGAAAAGTTTATTTTTTTCGTTAGAGACCGCAAAACGTAGAATTTCTTCGTTATTATCAAAACGTGAAGGCCCTCAGAAAACGAATGTGAATAACACGTAACGTTAACATGATACGTCATCGTCGAAGTGTTCTGGCTCTTTCATCTTTTGCGCCGTGTTGGTATTAATCTGCGTATTAACAGGAAAAGAGCATCGCCTTAGTTTACTCCATTAGATGAACCTGGCTTGGTCCTTTTCATCAGTCATGGATACACTGTAATGTCAGCAGTCACGGTACCCTTTTGTGGTGTTTTCTTGCCATTTCCCTGTTCAGGGTTACAAATCAATAAATGTCTGCATTGCAGGTTAAAAGATCAGTGATCATATATCAAATACATAAATATTACAAAGGCTTCAGAAGAATACATCCCGACCTGAACATCATTCTATTCTACCATGAACGTAAATCTCGTTTTCTCATTTTTATTTCTAGTCTACCGGTACCATGAACGTATTTTCTTCTAGTTTTTCGAACCAGAAAGGACGTATGCTTATACTGATTCATTGTTGAGTGTATAAAGAAGAAGGTCAGATCGATTTGTTCCATTAGGTGCCGCCTTTGATCTCTTTGACAGGTCGTTGATAAAGAGTAATCTGATGGTTTAGATGATACAAATGTAAGTGCGCTTGACTTTGATGTGTTATGCCCGCCCGATGTGAAAAGTCGATGATTGTTTGATAGCACTGAGATGTAAGGAAACACCTCAAAATCAATACATGGAAATGTAGAGAACTGGATAAGTACTGTTTTGATATCAGTTGTAGTGCCTCTCATCTTTTACTCCGTCTTTTCAAGGTTATTGGCAGCACAATTCGGGAACATAGCATCCTCAGGATTTAAAACCTATAAAGCTCCCAGATGGATCCTATATGATAGTACCGGGTACAATGTTCACATTATTCAATTCTGTGGAAGGTGGCACTTTTACACTCTTACAGAAGTGGATCTAAACCAAAGTTCGTCCTCTAGCATTTTCTACTTGAAAGGTAAAGAACTTACATGTATGTATTGCTTCTCCTCCATACGGGTTCCCTAAAAGTAACGGTCACGGGCAGCAGACGCGTGTGATTTCCAAGGCGACAGTTGCCGGAGGGATTGTTATTCACTGACGCGGTGCCAGACACTTCTACACTGACATTTTATTGGCGCATAGTTCTGATGCCTGCGGCAGCCACAGCTGTACCTTGTACATAACATGATGAATGGATGCACTGTAGAAACTACATAAGGGTCAGCGACTTTGGAAAATTTGCAACAAATCTACAACATACGTCTTTCCGGCCTTAAATTACCTTAGTCAGTTCTTCTTCGAAGTCTCTCGCTGTGGGAAATGAACGTAATTCACGGCACATTCGGTATGTCGGCACCCTGTGAAGTTTCTCCCACCAGGATGTTTTAAGTCTGGTGAGATAGGTCAGACAACTCGTTGTGGTTGGAGAGGTAGTTTGTGAATGGCGCCGAAGACATCAGTGCTGCTATTTCAGCTGGCCTCTAGTGCCTTTATACTGCCTGGTGTGATATGTTATTTCATTTCTTACCGACATTGTACGCTCTGATGTGCGAGTCTCCTTCCGTTAACTCATTTGTCAAGCTTTGCTCCTATATTCAGTAGGGACTCAACAAGTTACAATTCCTTGTTATTAGGTTGTCTGAAAATTTGAAACGTACGAGGGTATTTTGCCGACAGATAGTCATAGTAGGATTTCTGCTCAACCGGAATTTAAAATTTCAAGATGGAGGCTGATATCAAAGGATGAAAATTGGGTTTCAGAATCCTCTCGATTGCAGTTTTGAATCATAAAAGAAGTAACTTGTCTTAGTTCTACCACCCTTTCATAGTGCTACGTTGTGAAAGGCGTTATTAATAACCCTACCACGACCCCAAGATTTCCGTTGTGGACCTAACCTTTTGAAAATACTGCTATGTCGTAAATCATGTTTGTGTCGTTGATCCATGCTGCGACATGAAAAGACGAAAGCAAGACGTATGACTGAGTTCTGCATTCAACATCCGTGATATAAGTCATGACGGATATTTCTTTCTTTTATTGTGGGTCATATGTCCTTCATATCTGCGATACACTACAAGTATTAACAAAGCTCTGGTAAGCTGACCTGTGGAAAGAAAGTCTTCTTGATGAAATCGGTGCCGTTTGGCTGATGGATGTTGTGGCATGACTATAGTCCATCGGCAGTAAACAGGCGTGACATTTTTCAGAGCACGGGTAAACCATGTACACTGCGCCATTCTATTATCTGCGTTGAAAATACGTTACATCATGAATCAACAGCCCTTTTGAGTATATACATAACAGATACATGTATCTAGATATACGGAAGGGCGGACAGTGCGTTAAGTCGGAAATTCTAGGTAATTCTACTCGGTTGAACCAAGGAGAAACTCATAACCAAAACATATACACACCGCTGATGCGGGATTTCGGAGGCTTTGTCGACTGCACGGAGGGTACATGGGTACGAGATGGGAATAATTACCTGACTGACAAATAATGGATGAGGGGGTTTGAGCCAATGAAATAGCTTGTTACAAACCCTACATCTTGGTAATTGTCCAAATGCTAAACACCATCATTCATATAGACCTCCTATTTGTAAGTTAATATTAAATATTTGGTTGAAATATGTTAATATATATGTTTGTTACTCGTTTTTGCTAGCAACGTATTGCCGTAAGTGAATAGTGAGTGGATTCTTTGCAGAAGACGCGCTTAACATATCTTCTAGACAAGTCGTTTGAGATAATATCCTACCTGCCCATTGACAGTAGACAGACATGAAATGAAGACTAAAAATCGCTCTTATTCTAATCCCTACAGAAATTATTCATAGAAAAAAGGGCTTTAGAATAACAGGGCAATTCCACGAATCCATACCGTGTAAGAAGAAACCGTATCCATTCTGAAACTCAAACTCAACAACGGCTGTACACCAGTATTCCTTACATAAAAGCCCACATCACTCAAGGTCAATCCTTCTATTCTGTCGCCGCTATATGCATGAGCAAATACTACTTCTCCTCGGAACATATCCCCGCACTAATAGGTACCTAATACCAGTTTGTTGTCATCTGCCAACTCCCCCTACAAAAGCACGAGTTAATCACAATCACTTTTAAGATGTCAAGGCACTTGATTACTTTCTAGCGGCAGGAAACGTCTGTAGCGGATCTTACAGACCAGCGCTTCGATCCAGGTAACACATTTCATCCATCAGACACTTCTTCTGGTCCCATTAACCTGAAGAATTACCCCCAGGACTGTCTGCTCCCACTCACATATAGGATTACGGGCGCTGCTGCTGCAAAAACCAATTTCTTTTCTTGTCTACATTGGTGACTTCCATCACCTCAGGAATTCCGTTTGAACATCAAGTCCTGTCATGTGTTCCTACATGCTGTACCTGTTGAGAACGACTATAACTGCTGCAATATTTCGGCAGATCAGAGTTGAATGTCCTGGTAAGGGTAAGAAAACAACTTGATGAAGGATTAACATGGCTGTAGGCTTGTGGAATTCAATTTCCCCAACGCGGTGTTTTCCACGGGCTGAGTAGTGAGAAGGAAATGTAATTCTGTTTCATTACCGAAGAGAAATGGAAACGTTACCTCGGGCGCTTGTACAACATTACATCTGCCAACGTCGATATCTTTTAACAGGAACACAAGCAAGACTGGAAATGTGCTCTCTCTATCTCTCTCTCTGTTTTGTTATAGTGTAATTTTATTTTCTCTTAGATTACAAAAAGGCTTTTGGGGGGTAAAACTTCGGAGAAGAACGCAAAGACAGAGGACGAAGATTAGAAAATAATACTTTCAATGGTTGCAAGTACATGACAATATCCAATATGTTGGAATGAGTTGAACATTTTACATTGAGATTGATAAGAATATACTAAGACGCCCATCGTTTCTTTATGTTGTACGATATCAAACTCTCTCTCTCTTCTTTCTGTTATCAAAGGACATAGTTGGATGATTCAGCAATAAAAACTTTTCCTCGCATTGTGTCGAGGACCAGCTATGTTTATGACACGTATACACGTATATATGGGTACGTGCACCACTTCATAACCGCTCTATCAACGACATATCGGAGGGCAGAATTGTATAGACTACACATTCAGTCACACTTTGAAACGTCTGTACCCTCTCTGCATTGGCAAGGCCGTTAAATCACACAGACCTCGCAGAAGACTCCCCCGATAAAACTTGAAAGAAATACCAACAGTCAGTAAATCGATTTCTCGCTTTGAGAGAAGATGAAAAGAGTCACTTTATTATTTCCACTTGGGTTCAAACCGTTACTTCGGGTGATTCTAGCATAACTCTCGTGTCCCTGGAGATGCCTTAATGTGGATCTTCGCTGCTGCTCGACAATGAATCAGGTTCACATAGGCTGAAGGTGCATGGTTGTCACCAAACGTATTAATAAAGTTAGCTGGTACGTTGGGTAGTGTTGTTGGCAGGCTAGTGAATCTTGGGGAGCGAGCCAAAGCTAATAAGCCTATAGACTCCAGGCTATAGTGTACACGCCCGCGAAACAATATGAGCATGAAATATTCAACATATAGAGTACTCGAAAGTGGCACCAACGATAAAATGATATTTCATTAAGGGATACTGTACTATGTTCCTCACTGTTGGAATTATTTTGCGTGACACCGAGTTGGATTAACCAGTAATATGATCCATCCACAGACCTGGTGTTTAGAACCGCTCCAGTGAAACAATGGCAGCCTCGTCCGTGCAGGACGTCCCGACTGGTTTACTAACGTGCCAGATTTGTTTAAGGCCGTTTACCGAGCCCAAACTTCTGCCCTGCCTCCACACCTTCTGTACGGGCTGTTTGGAGACGTTTGTGGCCGAGCAAAGGGGAACAGAGGACGCGCTATTCTGCCCAACATGCCAAAGTAAGTTCCTACTTCCGGGGGGCGGTGTCGCAGGCCTCAAGGACAACGTTCTTGTACAAAACGTTAGGGGTACGGTTGATGTATACAAACTGCTCGACACACAGGACACAGAAGACATTTCTTGCTGTAGCTGTGAGCCGAGAGAGAAGGCGACAAATTGGTGTCTGGAATGCTGCGAGTTCTTCTGTACAGACTGCGTGGCCGCACACCAGCGACTCAAGCCGACGCGCGGCCACGAACTTCTCGGTAAAGATGAGCTGAGGGAACGGTTAGCAGCTGGGGTGGCAGTCAGGACTCAACAGGGACCGACTTGTAGCAAACACAATGGTGAGATTTTGAAGTTTTACTGCAAAACCTGCCGGGAGCCCGTTTGTCGTGACTGTTCCATACTCAAACACAGAGAGCACGTTTACGACTATCTACCGGATATTGTCGGCGACATTAAACAGACATTAAACAAACATCTCTCTCTGGCCGAGACAAAAATCGACGAATGTACCAAGTCCAAGGATGAGGTGGTGACGAAGAACTCCCAGCGACAGCAGGCATTAGATGGAGCTGTCCTTAAAGTCACAGCAGATGCCGACCGAGTTATCCAGGAAGTATGTGAGGCAGTTACACGAGAAAAAGCTGCTATCATGGAACAGATCAAAACTGTTAGAAAGGAAAACTCGAAGCAAATATCGGCAACAACCGACCACATCAACAACACACGTAATCGTCTATCTACAACAGTGGAGTTCGTCAGTAACATGATCAAACACGGTACTGACTTCGACATAGTTAACCTCCAACCAGACGTCACTAACAATTTGGAAACTATTCTGCAGTCGACGACTCAGCAAATTCCTGATGACATGCGCCACCTCAAGTACTATCCACGCACGAAGGAAACTTCTCGAGAAACTTTCTTGGGGAAAGTATCAGGTTAGACATTTTCTTTTTATCAGGCATCAATAATGCAACAGATGAGGAAATTGTTGTTCCATTAATGATGTAATTTATAGAATTTTACCCCATGATTAAGACCAACATGGCACGTATCATGGTACAGATAATAAGGTGATCTAAACATGGCAAATAATCGACTCGATAGAACATTTTAATGAGTTTATACATATCCATCCTTCGAATTATTAGATTGCTGAACATGTTTACAGTATAATCAAACAGATATAAACTGAGTGGGTCTGCATTGTCATATTGATGTACTGTGGTATTCATAGAATTCAGTGATTAAACATAGAAAACAAAATTGGAGTGTTGGGAATGAGTGAAGTGCACAATTTTGGAAGTAATATTTTCGATACGATATGTCCTTTTAGACCTCAACGCGAAGTTCACCACCCTGGGCACCACCGGCCGTCTGGGCCCCACTACCCTGGGTAACCACTACAGGGGACAGGACCATGAATACCTGGTGACGCTACAGGACGGGATACAACACTTCACTGTGCCGGGGACGGGAATGTACAGTATAGAGACGGCGGGTGGGTTACTATATGACACATCAACTGATATTTGTGAGACGCTATGCGTGCTTTCCCTGTATTTCGTGGCGTTATAGCTAGATGGCATTTTTGTCTTGAATGTTCTCTATTGATGTCTACAGCCGCCGTGAATCAGCACTTGATGCCCGCAGATGACTGACTGTCTTTTTTCTTCGTGATCATAATTTTCTTTGAGTGTTAAGTGTCAAACCGGTATGTTTTGTTTCAGGTGCCGCTGCGGGCTGGGGCATCAGTGACTCCAAGTCCGCCCGAGGGCGAGGAGCTGTAGTGCGAGGGCTGTTTCAACTACAGAAAGGTAAAGATTGGGAATATGTACTTCCAGGGTAGTGTTGTTGACGGCCCCATTCCACTAGGACGGCAATCTCGCCGCGTGCTCTATGCAACCTAAAATTTAACAGAGCGCTCAGCGAATTTCAAAGATAAAAGACGAATCTTTTTACGCTCTGTGTGTTTTTGTTGTCTTTTCAGTCATACATTTCTAACGTTACATTTTACATTACATTCTTAGTATCAAATCAAGGGGTACACAAATCCAATGTAGCTAGGTCGCGGCGAGATCGCCGTCTAGTGGAATGCATGGAGGTCTTACGATTAATCCAATGGACATTCATCTTTCATGACTTCATGCTGTCAGCTTTTCAACGTATTTCTTTCTTTTTTTTTCCGCAGGTGAAATTCTGAAGATCCTAGTAGGACAGGAAGGTAGTGAGAACAAGGTGAGCTGCGGAGTCGGGGGAGGAGGAGGAACGTTTGTCACCAAGGCCGAGAACACGCCACTCATTATCGCTGGGGGTGGGGGAGGGGGGCGAGGTCTACGCACACGGACGGGAAACAGCTTAAACGACGGCACCGTGTCTTCTTCTGGTAACAGAAGCTACGGGGGTGGGAATAGTGTTGGGTTAAGTGGTGGATCTGAGGGGCATGGGGCGACAGATGACAGTGGTTACGTAGGAAATAGGACAGGAGAAGGCCATTGGAGGGACACGGTTTACAGCACACTCGATGAGTTAACCGGGATTGAGGCCGTCCCTGGTGGGGGAGGGGGTGGGCTCCTCACAGACGGGGGCAGCTCCACACACTACGGCGGCGTTGGGGCTGCAAACGGCGGTGAGGGCGGGAAGGCGTTTCTGAACGGTGGGGAAGGAGGCCGGGGCACTCATAACAACGCAGGGGGAGGGTTCGGCGGAGGGGGAGGGGGGTTTGGGTCAGGCGGTGGGGGAGGGGGTGGAGGGGGCTATTCCGGGGGAGGGCGGGGGGTGAGCGGTGTGGATGGAACATGTGCAGGAGGGGGAGGGTCTTTAAATGCTGGTAGTGATGTGAGTGGGGAGGACGGTGCTAATAACGGGCCGGGATATGTCCATATTGTGCGGGAAATCATGTAACAAAGTATTCCTCCCAAGATCTACAAATATCCTAACCAAGACCACCATGAAATATTTTTGTTCAACGTTACGGGGATTTTTTTATGGAAGTCGTGGCGGGTCACTGACTGCCAAAACGACGGGCACGGCAAACGCCGTCGCCTTCCGTTTTACAGTACAGTAAATTCACCAGGTTGTATCATTTCAGCCAGTAGGTACCCATGTGAGTAATGAGGCTGTTGTAACGCACTCGAGGGACCTCCTCGAACACGGGACCCCCATTTTTCGTCTCTTCCGAAAGACGGTGCAGCTCCGACAAGGATACCCTTCCCGGGATTCGCCCGGGGTCTCTCAGATCCAACTAATTGGTAAAGATCAGTAAACACCAGCTAAATGAACTGTAAGGTTGTAGATACCCTGCCCTTTTCTTACTTACGCTATCACTGTAACAGCCTTCTGTTCTGAGCGATGTGGGTGCCCTATTCCTCTATCCTCTCCTTCCAATCATCCCAAGCCATCATCACAACCGGGTTACGTCTTACTACACCCCGACTGCACGGAAGCGCCCCCTAGTGATTTATATTTGAAGCTCACTCTAAACCAGCAATGTACTGTAATACTAACTCGGCATGACAGATGTCGCTGTGAGATCGTCAGCAACTACATTCAAAAGTGCTTGAGACCATACGTACACGAATTCAATGCGCTTTTCCTTTGCCTTGCTGTTTATATACAGGAGTGAAACAATAAACAGGACATCGCATGCGTTGTGAGTTGTAAGTTAAACGTGTTTTCTTCTCATTTTGGTGTGATTTGGTAACAGATAAAGGTAACTCATTTAATTAAGGCATTACACTGTGTACTTCACATGTTTCCTATGTCAGCGAATTATGTTGCAGCTTTGTTCTTAGGCCAAGTTTTTGATTTGGCATATTTCACAGAAAAGAAGACATCTGGTCATCAAACATCAAGGAGACTAAATCTAGTACTGTTTTTTTCTGACTGAATACGTATTTTCACAGTGTTGCTGCGTGTGTTTCTTCACCGGTTCTGATAAAACAATGGAGCTCAAGCTGACAATGTGTTTCCTGTTGTGCTGCTCTTTGTGTGAACAAGCAGTAAAGAAACAGGCATCTTCAAAGCGAGGACGTGCAAACAGAGATTGACCTGTGGCACAAAGCAATCACACTGGAGCACGATGCTCTCCTTGAGAGTACAAACTAAGATAAATTGCGAAAACAAACACACGGGAAGAGAACTGGGTCATCAGTTGCGCCCTGTTGAAAAAGCACAACAGGGCGGGGCAACCAGCTACCGTTATGTACGACAAAACACAGTACACATCGCCTCCTGCAATAGTATAAAGCAACAAATTGGCCATAGCATGTGTGAGCTGAGCTATGTACCAACACGCACGTATATAGCATCTTATGAGAGTCAGCAAACACTGTGAAGGTGTATGTTCACATTATCATCAGCTCACCTATGATCTGTAAAGTCACTCATTAGAATTCGACATGAGCCTTCAGTAGGACCATAGGATTATCGGCCCATAACAAAAATCCTGTTGCAAAACTGTAACTCTCCTGTCTATGCATCGCTGCAGTATAAATATAACCCCTTTTCATGACGACCACTAAATAAGATATTAAGTTGGTGCATAAGTGGTTACTTTCCAAAGAAGCACTCTGCACAGTGTACACCCAACGTTGCAACTGGGATATCCTGACCTGATTGAAATCTACGTCATTAAACTGTTACTAATAAAAATACACTTTGCCGCACTTTGTACCCCTCAGGAATGTACCAGGCCATTTTTAATAAGTAATTTAGTCGTTTGGTACCCAACCAAACGACCGTACAAGTAGAACTCAGAGACTTATCTCGTAAAGACAAATCGGTACATAAGCTGTGCAACGATCTTCAACATAGGAGAACCTGCTAATGATGACATAGATGTTGAGGTTTACCATCGGACGGTACCACTTCACTGTACCATCTCCCTTTATCAGGTAAGTCATACAGTAAGAGTTGTTTTCGAGTTAAATTCCTCTGCCTAGTAAGACCATCGCCACATATTTAAAAAACCTCATGAGCTTTGCCTGTACCCCGTTCCTTTCTGAATTATGTGGATTTTGTCAGGATTGTTAAGGGACCCCCTTCCTTAACCTCTTTCTAAGGTACATGTATGTCTGTCTGTGCAAACCTTGGATTAAACCGCCGCAGAAGTCTGTGACCATTTTGTGTTTCCAGTGCGTAGATACCTTTAGAGACAATAGCAATTCGCCCCTGTCTTCATGGCATTTCCTTCACTGACGGTTAATTTTTGTTCTGACAAAAGTTCCACTTATCAACAATGCAAGAGATAATTATCATCTTTATTTGTGACGTAGTTGCTTGTTAGTCGCCGTTACCTTTTATGTTGCTGTGCTGGAAAAGAATCACAGGTATGTTTATACGTGACCCTTGACCTATGCTCGGAAACGCCCATGGGCGAAAACAAACAGAGAAGGAGCAAAGATCACACAGGAAAAATACAGGACAGGAGAAATGGAAACCTGGGACAACTGTACTCGTGTGTTTGTTTGTATGGGTGTGTGTACGTGTGTGCGTTGATGCCCAAGTATGTACCACGGTGTGCGTGCATGTGTGCGCGTGCGTGTTATGTACATGTGTGTTTGTGTGTGTGTGTTTGTGTATCTATGTGTGTGCGTGTGTGCGTATACATATATGTTCATCCGTGTTGCATGTGCGTGTGTAGTATACATATATGTTCATCCGTGTTGCACGTGCGTGTGTAGTATACATATATGTTCTTCCGTGTTGCACGTGCGTGTGTAGTATACGTCATCCGTGTTGCACGTGCGTGTGTAGGTATGTTTTGGAAGTCGCAACAGAAGAAAAGGGGCGGCAAAAGTAGCCGCAACATTAAACTTTAAGCTCCGTTTATTTTACACAACGGTTGTAAGAAAGTGCAGGGTCAGCCCAATGACCAGGTGATTCTTTCCACGTGCTGCATGGTCGCCTTCCTGTACCAGACCTGCACACCTGATTGGACCTGGCTGTTTGACGGGTTCCTTCGCAAGCATGGAGAATGATCTGTGCCTCGATGTGTGTTACTGCCCAGTACACGTATCTATCGGCGGACGAGACTTTGATGGGTTGGTGGCCTCATTGCATACCATCTGCCAGACCTTGACACCCTCTTCAGTAATCAATCTGAAATGTCTTGAATGGACGAATAAGTCTACGGATATTCAACAAACGTTTCTGCACTGTTCCTGTCAATAACAGTTACTCTGTAAATTCTCATATGTAACATACGTGTGCCCTTGTGCAATATTAGTGTACGTGTGCCCTTGTAGGGCTATATATACATGTCCGTCTTCCTGTCATCTTCAGACCAGTAAGATTGACAGAGAATCAGATACGAGGCGGCCCTTGCCGACCGGCTGTGCTATTTCTGAAGGTGCAACATTCGGAGTCCTCCCGCCAGACGGGTTTCAGACGACACCCACCGCGTGCGCGGTTTCCAGTAGCGACGGGTCAGGGGAACAGGTGAATGGTGAGGTCAGAGGTTACGTCAAGTCGACACGCTCTAGTTCCTAGTACACCACGTACACCTTCCCACAATGCCTTGCAGGGTCTATCCAGGCCAATGAAACGTTTCCCAGCATTCTAGTAGCTGCCGGCAGCTCTGAAGTGTCCCAAGGCGGGAGTTCTCTAAACCCGGTGTATTCTCTTCACAAAACCAAAGTGTCCCCGCGTTATGCATGGCTGACCCTACGGTGTTCAACACGTACAACTCCCGGCCATGGCAATGGTCACCGGCCAGAAGGTAAGTAATAATCGATAGATACTTCAAATCTGGGTTCTTTAACAAGGGGTGGGGTTGTCAGTGAAAGGCCTGGATCTACCGATCGGCACTCAGTGTGTGTTTGCTGTGGTGTCGTGTGGCTGGGAGCAAACATGCCAAATAATGTACGGTGAAACCCGAGATGCGACGAGAATAAGGGCAGGTCTTTCTTCTCCGCAAAACCTACCCGGCTTTCGCTATTTACACCCGGCGTGAAAAATACACTGGGTGGAACCGTAAACAGAGATGAGCTGGACAAAGTTTTCTGTGGGTCATGACACGGAGGATATAACCTCCCCTCAGATGGCAACCATACCCAGATACAGATTGTAGTCCCTTAAGCCCCTACCCCCCCCCCCCCCCCGTACATCTCAAGAACCAATCTTGATGAATGAACGTAACGCAAACTCCCGAAGTGGCTCTCTTTAAGCGGAAGCACCCTTAAAACGTGTAAATCCCGACCAAAGTGGGTCTCTATAAAACCCGATCTAATCGATCACGGATATGCTTGGAGAAACTCGGACCACATCAACACTTCTGCGGCGAGAATGCGCCAAGACTCCCGTCAGGACGATGCTGGGAAGTTCTAAGAAAGCCCAGGAATTGACCAAGATAGCCAAGACGTTATACTACACGCACGGGAGTCCAGCGATGAATATGGCGCCAACATTCTCCATATCCCGCCGGTAAGGTAACACGCCCGCAAAGTCGAAATAGAGCAGAACACAGAGATTGGTTTTCATCTGTTTTTATTTCCTAATCTATCGCTAACAATCACAGTTAGACTCAGCATGGTTAAACAGTATCTTCCTTAGTTTTCCGAAGGCAGCAAATTTTGAACTGAAAGATTTCTTCACGGTGTATCAGTTATGGTTCTTTATTTGTGTGTTTTTATAACGAACAATGCGTGTCTGTCGTCATGGCCTGTTTAATTTGCAAGCCTGGCAGAGTAGATACGTGTGGACGCTAATCAATACAGTCATGGTAGAAGAGGAGGATCTGGGAACATTTATCCTCAAAACAAACTCGGACTAACCCCCGTGGGTCCGGGCACGGCTTGGTTTGGACAGACGCGTCATCCACTGTTCTCAGGCACTTGTTGTATCAAGATATTCTTCAGAATATATTCAAAAGAGCAGAAAGAAAACAAAGTCGCAAAGGAAAACGGAAATGAACAGTTTTATTAGATTTGATAACATCCAATGTAAATATTGATCAAACTCTTCAACGATATGAAAGAAAACATCGAGATAATGAGATTTTAGAATCCCGCTCAGTTCCAACGACTTGAAGTAGAAGAATTAGGTTAAAGACATAATCTGACATAAGACAACGTCTACCCCTAGAAGAGCCGTTACGGTTCACGGTTGACAATGGCGCAGATCAATAAGACGTATTTACACGTGAATTGGGACAGGTACATGGACCTGATTTCATCATCATTGAGCCGGAAAGGGGGAGGGCGTCCAAAAGAAAAGGTTCCGACGTGAGCCAGTCTACCTATCGACCCTTAAGAGGTCGGACACGGTGTGGCTTTCAACACATTAAAAACACAGAATCGATTATCGACACGAATTTATCCGCGTGGTGAGTGAGAGAAAACACTATTTGTCACGCCAAACGTTCACCGGCGATTTTTAGAAAGGAGACGGGAATTTCCCAGGTTCTCCGAGAAGAATTTGGTTGTTTGTTCGGGGCTATTTGAGGCCGAATTCCGAGGGAAGTCTGGAGTGAGCGCCTCGGGTTCCATGTGCACACGAGTAAACCGACGTTATTCCTGAAAGGAATGCGACTTTGAAGACTTTCAGGCCACGTTTAAGTCACATGGTGCGGAAGATTTACGCGAGAGAGTGCTAGTGATCCGGAAACAAACGAGGGTCCGAGCTCTAGAGGAAAAATCGTCAAATTGCTTTCATGTTATTTCTTCTTCCCTCGCGTTTGGCGGGAATGAAAACATAGCTACTGGGACATTAGCAAAGCTGACATTTCCGTGTCCTTGCGTGATTAGCCTCTTGCGTCATGTCTCTTAACTACGGACTGTTTCCAACCAAAAGCAAAACAACTCCTCAAACCGTTTGTTGCGAAAACATATCAAAAAGGGCATGTAAACGCCGACAACACTGGCTGCTTGTGATGACATAAAAGGTTTCCTTTCCGTTTCAAAACACCGTCTGCGTGTACTTTTTGCCCTCGTATCGACTTCGTCTCAACCACTCGAATTTCCTTCCATCTTCTGTCCTCCATGTTTCTGCATTATATCTATTTATGTCTTCTGTCATTGTCCCGTGACCTTCCCCGGCCTTGACGAGGTCGTACTTAAGAATGAGTTAAATCGACCATCCCGCAGTCAACAGGTACTCCATCTAGCACTAAAGGCGCCGAGTCGCCGTGTTGAACCAGCTTTCTGTACGGTCATGTGCAAAACAACACGAGTGGACTTGAGTTTTCACATGCATTCACTGAAATTCAAATTCGTTCAAATTTATGTGTTTGTTAATTGTTCGATACAGCAAAGCGATTATTACTATTGGATAGAAGCCTTCAAAGATGATTATGTATAGTAAATGCTTTGTACATAATGATTCATTTCACAACATACAAGTCGGTTGAAGATCAAGCCCAGGTCGGATTTAAATCCATGCCGTGAGTACAGTATCGCCTCCAGATTTGAACGCCAGAAAAGTTCAGCAAACAGCGTTCTTCGCGGGAACACGTTGGTGACATCAGCAAACAAGGGGTCACTTTCAAGACCGGCCGGCCGGTGACATATGGTTCTGGGCCCGAGGCCGTGTGATCAGCTGCTCCCGAACACCACGACTCGGCTAGCTGAGCTCTGTTGTTACCATGCAAAAGGGATTTAGGGCTTTCATTGACAGGGACCCTTATGGGGGTCTTAAGACTTTTCTTTTCACCTATGTATTCGAAACAAATCTATGGCCAAAAGAACCAAAGTTGGGCTGGCCATGGGAATGAAGTGATGGGTATTACAGTAGCGGAGCGATACGGGTAAAATTCTGTCGCTTATTCCATCATGTTTCGTAATTTTTCTGGAAGAGAGCCGAGTCTTGCATACAGAGCGAAAGTTGCCAGACATTGAACGAGACACAAAAATCTTGTCCGGTTTTACGCAGATCAAATTCGACGAAAAAAAGCAAGGTCTCATGTCGTTCTGTAGCAATCCGACAGGGGGCATCGCGTGTGTCAAACCGCTCAGGCTCAGCCGATATATATCCACGCGTTTCAGAAACTTTGGGAAAAATTGAAATCGCCATCACCAGACAAACTAGAAATAATTTGTAAATATAGATTCTACTAATACATATAGTATATACAAAATGGCCAATCTATTAGTCAAGCATTTCAAACAAGAAAATTCAGCAAAACAGAAAGTTGAATCTATTGTTGCATTCCTTGTTATGTCATATGAAATTTGTCGTCAATCTTCCAGATCTATGTGTGTGTGTGTGCGTGCGTGTGTCTGTGTGTGTCTGTGTGTGTGTCACGTGTATACATGTGTGTGTGTGTAACGTGTTTGTGTGTGTCTGCGTGTCTGTGTTTCTTCTTCTTCTATTACATAAAGATACACCCATCGACATTGGTATAATCCGAGGGCAGCATGCATCTTTTTCTGTTCATTTTCAAGTCTGATTGTCAATTAACAAAAGGAAGAGGGAGTCCATTGACACATTGAGATTTGGTACGGACCTGCGTCATCCTAACATCATCCCATGGCATGACGTAAGAGTCGCACCCACCATGTGATAGTGGGAGCTTAAAAGCTTAGCAGTGTATAACACATGCATGGCTAGGCGCGGCCAATAAGGGGGGAAAAGAGAAAATTGAGTTGAACTTTAGGACATGAAATTATAATTCAAGGGAATGCGAACTAATTAATGGTGAACTATGCTAACGTTATATGTGCTACACCAAGTAACATGTTAGAAGTGGGCGGCTCATATCATTCCATGACGTCGTCAGGAGTCGATGACGTCGCCGTCTTGAATCTTCACAGATGGGATCCCAGGTAGGAGAATAAAGCCGTTAAAAGCGTTCTTGGTGCCGCATGAGTAAGATTGAATTTGGCGGCGTGTGTGGCAGGTGGGAGCGGCATCACGTCACGTGACCTGGGGGAGGTGGACAGGCCGCCATCTTGCCCAAGCAGCCATTGCTGTGGCGTCAGGCCCGGTACATCCTGTCACGGGGAATTCAACGATATTCAGCCGATCTTAGGGACTAAACTCAGCGGTTTGTGTCTTTTCTGTGTCCTAGGATGTCGGGGCAAAGCGTGACAGACCGCCTGTCCGCGGTACAGCACAGCATCACCGGCTCGGCGCTGTCCAAATCGGTCGGTAAAGCCACCACACATGAAGTCATGGGCCCCAAGAAGAAGCATTTAGACTGTAAGTACGACATTTACGTGATCTTCATTTAAAACTAGATGCAGCCTGTCTGGTAGGTGGTGCGTTGTTAAGATTGGTGTAGGGTGTTTTCGCCACGTGTAAGACGTGACAGGCGAGGAACCTTGGAGACACGGCGCGGTGGGCGCCCAAGGCTACCCCGTCCGCCAGGTCAAAGGTGCGCCTGGCGCAATTTTCGCCCCAAAATGAGACCATCCCCACCCCAAAATCGGAGCTATCTCCTAACCTAAACATTTCATATTATACACACAGTACAAGGAAGTGTCTTTCTTCGTGTTGGGAATATAAGAAACGCCCCAGAGATCGTGAGTGACCTCCATTGAGCCGATTAGAGGTCGGGTTGTATTGGGTTTAGTAGCAGGGGGCCCATTGGGGGGAGGGGTGTGTTTAGCCCTCAAACATTTGAACATTGTCGGCTTTGTGTGGCTTCTTTTTGTTTGATTTGGATGAGCTACTACAAAGACAATTTAAACAGCAGTTTGGAAATATCTAGGCAAGGTATTTATTCTGTCTGGAAATGCAGCAATTCCCAAGGGTCAAATTATTTTGCTTTTGATAAAACTTGATTTTTTACCCATGTGGTTTCAAACACCTGCTGTTTTATATTTGTTCTTTTCAAGGACCAAAACAATTTGACAAAGACATCTGTGTACCTTTAAGATCTATCATTCCCTGATTTTCCATGGTATGCCATGGGAACCATTTCCCATTGTGTCCCACCCATGATCACCTCACTTCCTGGAATTGTGTGGTGGGAATCTAGGTTATTTGAGGTCATAAATCCTTAACCCTGTCAAATATTATACCACTCCTTCATATGAAACCATCTTTCTTCCATTGTGTATGACCCAAATTCCATCACAATCTGGAAGAAACAATTGATGAATTGTTCTTGATAAAACAGGTATTCCCCGAAGACTGTCTCAGTACAGACCAGGACAATTAGCATCACTGATAAGACAAGGAAAGATAGCCAATTCTTTCCCAATGCAATCAGTAGAAGAATTAACGTTAGATCCCTAAAAAGAATTTTTATTTTTTTCAGCTTGTCCGGTACAGACGCATGTGTTATTGGGTATATAAATATTTTATATCTGCCATTTTCTGGCCAGTGTACGGATGACAAAAGGTTATCGTGACCATAACGTACCCTTCTTATAATCTGCAAGTCATTTATTGAATTCTGTTTGTTATTTAAGATTAGATTTATAAATGGAACATATTCAAATACATTTGCATTGTCTTTTCCTTTGATAATGTTTTTAACATTTTTTGTTGCATTGCTGTTCAATAAATTAACTTCCTGACGGAAATGGGAAGGTGTTAAAAGACCTCCAAATACTTTTTATATTCGTTATGCGTATAATTTATAAATCAAGGGGATCAGAATCAATTCCTTCCTTTCTGTCATTGTTGATTTTGTATACCATTATTTTTCTCCATTTTTCCCTGTACTTTGAACCAGCAGACCAATATACCTTTGCACATTTGGCCATACAGTACACTTTCACCTTTATCCACTGTTTAGAACAGTGGCACACCCATGCATATTGGTAAATATTAACTACAACAATAATAGTACACCCCATACACCAAAGTTAATGTGTAACCTCTTCTACATTTTATGACCTCACAATTTGTGACGTAAACTGTATTTGCAACACTCTTGTCTCTTGAGATGATTACATCTGAACAGTATCCTTTACCAAATATAGATAGAACAAAAAAGAGATAGCTCCATGAGATTGTATTGTACTTTTGTAACTTATTACAGCAAGGTAATTATGTATGAGTCAATAGGTGAAGCTCAAAGATTAAGTGATTTCTGTCAATAGTCTAAATGCAAAGATCTCTGTTGGAGTATATATTGATTCTAGTAATGGACATACTAGATATTCATTTTGATGAATTTGTCTTCTTTATTTATTTCCTTTAGTGTTTACCTATTTTATCATATGCTATTAGCAATGACAGTATTATGGTGTGACTCACTGCATAGGATATGGGAAAGATCTGGAAATTGCTATCTGCAATATGTAGACAGGAAAGAGACATCATCACATGGTAGGCCACCATTTTAATGTGTACCATTATGGGAGGAGTAACAATGGATTGATGAAATATGCAGGTATAGGAACAAAAATCCTGAGTCATGGAATGGGACAAACTCTCTGGAGAGAGTCTGAGCCAATAACTGCTACAGTCATATCAATAGGTACAAAACTGTCAACCAGTGATCCATGCAAAACTGCCATATCCGATGTCATTGTTGAAATTACAGTATTGATATGTTCAAGCATGAATTTGAGTTAAGCCTTCAGGTCCATTTCATCTATGCTATAGGCATTCCAAAGATATCAGCTTTCAGAAGGATTCCCCTGAATCACATTTTAGAGCTTCTTTTGAATTCACATATTTCAGTTCTGCATTTGAATTTTTTATCCGTCCTTGACATTTCCAAAGATAACATGAGCAAGATTGCCATGTTCCTTCTATGTACATGTCTTAAGTAGGTTAGATTACTAAGAAGAAGCACTGATAAATGTTGCCGTTCAAGTCAAGTGGCACCTGTCATTATCTTTGTGGGCGTGGCTAGCACACCTGAAGAGCTGTTTGAATTAATTGCAGCCAATTTGGTCAGTGGAAGTGGGCAAATTATCCCTGGGCCACTGCATATGAATGGACAAGAGGGACAGTAGGGGTGATTTGGATCCAGGGGATTTGTTTTGAGGAAATCCTTCTATTTTACCTGTAGAATCGATGAAGCTGTGACAGACACATTTGACTTTAATGCCGACAAAATCTTCACTTTCAAGGGCACACTAGAATGGGTTAATCAAATTGTTGCAATGTTGACATATTCATGCTGCCCTCTAATATTCAGTAATTGTAGTACCATTTAGATACAAGGTTATTCAGAATTGACATAGTCCATATCTATGCTATGCAACAATACAGTTATGTGAGTCAGCACAACTAGCCTGTGATAATTAATAACCACTCACTTAGCAGGCTAGGATCCTGCCAGACTGTTCCTGTCAGTCCATGTGGAAGTGCTGATGGTATGTTTGGATTTCTGTGGTCAGGAAATATGCTACCATGTGAAAACCATGTGTGCCTGTACTGTGTAGGACTGTCTTACAATTAGGAGTAGGATTTCAGCTGCACACATGGTACACTAGACTGTACTGTCTATCACTAGTATCAGAAAAGAAGTGTGTTTAGTCTTGCTAGATAAAAGGTAGATTTGCTTTAAGGCTTTAAGATAGACAAAGATTGGTAATAAATGTTAGAGTAAGACCAAAGAAGTCTATTAGCAATAAGACTTTGTCAGTGTATTTTAGTTTTCGTAAAATCCTATAACTTATCACCTTGTTCCAAGGCCTACCCCATGATCCCATCCATAAAAGATAACAACATTAGACCAATGGTAGAAATGCCTTGGGCAAAATTGATACAGCTGCTCCCACTGATCATCTTGGGACAATTTTGTGTCCTCTAGGACTTTGGTTAATCCCCCTGGGACCTGCCAGGTAAAGGACCTGTAGAACAAAGGCAGTTACCATGGTAACGGAAAGATGAGAAGCTATGAGAGTTGCTGACAAGTATGGCTTACCTGGTCTAATTTGTTATGATTGGTGTCAGGTCACTGGAAGTTACAGTGGTATATTATTATTATAGATGGCAACTCTGGTTGGGAAAAACACAAGGATTGATGTTTGTCGGTAGTAAGTGTGAAATAGTTTAATTGTTTTTTTGTTAGGACAAATGTACATATTCTACATACTCTGTTCTTTTGACTCTGATGTGGTGAAGAATTTGACCATCTGGAATTCTGCCTGCATCTGGAAAACAGTTTTCCTGGCTTGGTGAGGGGAAATCTGGCGGGGCCGGTAAAACCCCAAGATCAACACTTGAACAGAGACCAAACAGAGACCCTTTATTCCACTGTCAAACTATAACCTTGAGACCACCAGGCAACTGGCAGAAAATATACAAAGTCATGAAAAAAACGTAAGCTTGCCACCGTATTTGAAACCTCCACTTTTTAAACTCTGATCGCAGATTAATTAGTTTTCCATGGCACTTGTAGTTGACATAGTGCTAATGGTTCTGCAAAAGGTGGTTGTATGATACATTTACATGTACATTTGTATCTCAGAAGACTCTGATTGTGTAATACTTAGGTCAAAGAGAACGTGTTTATTTAATTGCAATACTTGATGTTATGACTGCCTCAACATTTACATTATGTATTATGTAAATATTGAATGTCTCCAACTTCCAAGTAGATATTTATATCATTCGTAGCCGGTCTATTTTGATGAACAATTTGTGTATTGTCCCCATGTCTTATATCAGTAAGCTTGTCCTGAACCTGTAAAAAGAGTCTTGAACCTGTAAAGAGAGCCATCCCCTGTACTGAATGAAGTGTTCAGCTCATCAGGGATCTCCCCAGAAATATATAGCAGGATGGGGGGAGGGTGCCGGGCACAGGATACGTGTCGTGAGGGGGTTGATTTGGAGGGGGCGCACAACTCTCAAAAGGAGAGCAGATGTTGCCTTTTGCCTTTTTCAGACATAATGGCAGTTATTTTCTGCAACTTCAGCTTTACACCTGAAATTTCTAGTTTTGAGCAAAATTACAGGCTTTGCTGGGTAAAAATTGGAAAAAATGCCCTAACTTTGAAAATCAACAGGATGGAGCTGGGATTAGAACAGGATGGAGGAGCGCCACTGTACCATTCTTTAGGGAGATCCCTGGCTCATGACATGTTGTGATATGATAAACCTGAGTCTGTGATCCCTGTAACCTGCTAACAGCTTCCAGATTGAGATGTGGACACAGATATACCTTACTTTCAAGGACTTAATGCTTTCTTATGGCTAAGATAACACAGAACGCATTCTTTAGATAATGTGATTTTCAAGGTGTTGAAATACACAATATTAATATGGTTGTAAGAAAACTGGAATAAATTGTCACCCCAAAGTTGGACCTAAGCCGAAAATGAAAGATATTACTTAATTGCCATTATTATTTAGTAAAAATACCAGGAATCACAGAGAGGCAGGACATTAATTTTCATGAAGTTTTTGGAATGGGAATGAATTTGAAGCTATACAGCTTTGAAGCCATTGTTTCAAGAAACTTGGACTTTGAATGTGACACAGTGATTCATGGTAGAAGGGGCCCCATGTACCAATTAAGATATTTGGCCTAAAGAACAATACATGCCATACAGTGCGATAGACAAATCATTATTATGTCTGATAGATGCTGGCATTTGCATTATCTACATATGTAGCAGTATTGATTTGCAGGCTGCGTTATTGTAGGGAAATAATCAATATTTGGCGCTGACATCTGTGGTGTCTCAAGCCCAGAGACCATAAATCACAGTGTACATATAACAGTTGCCAGGGCCAGGTGCATTTGTCAGAGTTGGAGCAGAGAATTTGGCCCGGTTCACACACACGTTTTTGAGCCTTGGAGTTGACTCAGGACTGTGGAAGGAGAATCCTACTTTTCCTAGGCAATATTTTCTATTAGGAAACCACCACTTGAGCAGCCCAAAGCTCCTTATACACAGCCCACGACTCAGAAACTTGTGTGTAAATCAGGCCATTTAGTGTTATCATTTTCAAGTCATAGAAAATAGAATGTCCTAGGTAGTGCCCCTCATTCATAAGCAAATAATTGTTATAGGTTCCTTGAATGTTAATTGCCCCAATCAGGAATGCATAGATCAAGATAATGATAATCTAGATCTAATCCCAACAGGTTATAATGGGTCATTGACCTGTTTTTATAACAGGTCAGATTTGTCACAGATTATTTGCTTTGCCAAGGAACTATGTAATCAAACCATATTTTCCTGTCCCCCAGGCAGTATTGGTACATTTCACAACAGCTGGGTTTCTTCTCACAATGTACAAAATTCTTGGAAAGCGCTTAAAAAGTAACCAGCAATTGGCCTTGCCTTAGGAGTAATGACTTACCTGGTGTTAGGGATGTAAATAGAGGGCTTTGTAATATGTTGATGTGAAGTAGATATTATAACAATTGATCTGACCAATAATATGTTCATATTTGTCACAGGTTTGGCATTAGATTCATTTTATTTGTAGTCTCATATTTGACCGAAACTGGATGCTGACAGCCTCAATTGTTCTAATTAAATATTGATATATATATTTACCAACATTCTTTATAGATCTAGTATGATTATATTGCAAACGTTCAAGCAATGTACTGTGCATTCAATAACTATGCATCCACAGTCAAGGTCATTTGATAGTACTTAAATCAGCTTGACAGTCATTGTCACCCCATGAATTTTCATGTGGTCCCCCCCCCCCTCGCCATTTGAAGCCAGATCCCACTAGGCACTACATGTACGTGACTGCAGGTGCATCACACAATCTGTCGCACGTAGACAAAAGATTTATATTATATTTTATATGAAATCTTACCGTATGCTTATCCTATACATGCATCTATCTATATAGTGTTTTAGCTTATAATAGCTACTATCTCGATATATAACAAAATTATTATCAGAGACAAGTAAGGTCAAATTCAGGTTATACTGTGTAGGTAATGTTTTACAGACTGGGGCTGGATCCAATTATCTTGTGGTTTCCTAACCTTGCTTGAATAGTCCATGCTCTGTTAAAGGTGGTTTATAATAACCTGGAGGCACTGGCTGTTACATTCCAAACCTTCATATATATATATATATACATATACATATATATATATATATATGCATATACATGTATATATATATGATATATATACTGTAAGTTATCAAAGACCTTTTATTCTATTATGTTCAATACAGCCCAAGGAAAATATTGATTTTTACTGTTCTTGCTGGCTGGATATCCAATTTTCTTCTTTTCTGAATTGATATTGTATACTCCTGTACTACCTTTTGCAGGAAGAATTTCATGCCTTATGACTACTGGATGTTATGATTTCAACCCAATGTTAGTTTAATAGATTAAGTTGTCATTTGTGCAACAGGAAAGAAATTTAGCAGGAAAAATGTGCTTTGAGTTTGAAAACAAAATGACAAAAGAAGTCTATATGTGAAGCCATGAGTCATGTTTCCTGAATGAAGGGTCTTAGCACTCTGTAAGCTCATGTATTAGTAGACTTGACTTTGTTAAAGCCCAGGATAGACTCTTGATTAAACAGCCACAAACTAAAGAAAGGTCTGGCTGTGTGCCAGTATTCCCCAGCCATGATGCAATCACCCTAGTTTGTACTTCATGTTTGTACATGCTTGTTTTCTGTCTGCTAGATCAGCACAACTAAGACTTACAGTTTATCTGATTCTTCGGATGAGGTCTTAACTGTATAGGCTAAGTTCAACCCCTCAATGGTGTGTAAACAATGTTGAAAAGATCCATAACAATAAATCATTATTTAAGATCAAAATCAATCAAAAAGCAAACAATACAAAGAATAGACTATTCTAATAATAGCAATATGGTATGTGAAAAAATACAGGTGTCATAACTGTACTGTACTTCAATGATATCTATTTGAATAGGGTTGTTTGCACAGAATGATTTAAGTTCAACTTCAAGTAGATTCTGAGTTCACTCACTTCACTGTGTAAAACCTGCAAAGATTTAATTTTGATGGGTTTAGAAATATATGATATAGGAAACATTGTAGTTACCAAACTGTTTGATTGTGGTGTATAGCAAGAATTATCATAATAATCCATGACAGCATACAGCATACAGACATGAAAAGTCATGGCATGAAAAATCTGTCTTGAATTGGACAAAAAAGAATATGACGTTTCTGAATCATGATTTGAATTGTACAGAGGACCATAACTACTGTGTAACACATAAGATTTAAGGTGCAGCAAAAGCTGAAGTTTAATGTTTATCGCATTTATTTGGCAGATCTTCTTCAGTGCACCAATGAGCCGAACGTGAACATTCCTCAGTTGGCCGACACCATCATCGACAGGAGCACCAACAGCAGCTGGGTGGTGGTGTTCAAGTCACTCGTCACCGTCCATCATATGATGTGCTATGGAAATGAGGTACGTTTTCATCCTGTTGGACTGTTTGCAAAGTAGTTCAGCTACCTTTTAAATGTGCATAGTGCAGTGATGTTCAATGCTCCACAATACTGTACATGCATTTAAATTATGTGGTTTTCATTTAACGGTAGGGACAAAATGGAATGTTCGCGGTGGTTTTAAGTTTGCGTTTGAGATAATAGTAGACAAGGGGGTAGAAGTGCAAAAATGTTCACGGTGGTTTTAAGTTTGCATCGAAGAGCTTACTGCGAAAACCGCAAACATAAAACCACCGCAAACATTTCTGCATTTATGGTATTCTAGGCTACAGAATCTTCCCCACAATGAAGGCTGTGGCCTCAACAGAAAGAAGAATACTAATGCTTCTTGGCACAAAAAGGCATAGATGCTGGAAAAGCTGATAGAATTGTCTGGGATTTTAGTTGAATTGTGATTTCTTAAAAATACAGTTTTGTATCAAGGACAAAACGTGAGGATCCATCCATTATTTTGTTGATGAACTGCAGGTTTGCTGATATATAATAGTCTCTAGATCTTGTGATCTTGCCTTATGGTCATTAACTGAATCACATGCTTATCATGTGACCATAACAAGAACCCACGCAGACCAACAATTACAAGGGCACTTGTGCCTGGCCTGCACTACGTAGTTTTCAGTCAATCCAAATTATTTCATGTTGAAATGGCAGCCTTGTCAGATTTCTTATCAGCCACTCCCCACTATACTCCATGGTTAACCTTTATAGGCGGGTCAAACGTCCTGTTGAAACAGCCTCTCATATCTGAAGTATAAGTACTTTTTTCAGCAGGATGCTGTTCTTTTGAACTAGGTTGGAGGTTGATGTAAAAAGATGTGGGTGGATAAAAGCACATCCATGGAGAATAGCGTCGTGACTTGCATGAGTGTCTTACCAATGATTTTTGCATACCTCGGCACATCCATTGTGCATATTGTACATATCAGAAACTATTGCGTATATGCCCTATCGATTTTCTAAATCAATAAAACAATTTATTGTACTCTCATGCAAAGAGCTGCTATCGAATTTCAAAAAGAAACAAAGGTAACACAAGACAATGCAATATAAGCATAAGGCTAAGATATTTGATACCTCCTCAAAACATATTTCCAGTATTTTATGCTCTACCAGTATTTGAAATAATGTCCGACAGTCTTTTCATTAATCAATCATGTGAAAGTATACAAAGGTATTTATTCATATTGCTGGATGTTTCTATATGAATATTAAAACTGAAAATATATTTCTAATAATAAACTCTATATGTGCTTCCAGAAGTACATTTTAAGTACAGTTATGATGAACAGTATATGACTATAATGAATATCATGATAGTAATTAATTTTATATTGATTAGTAATCCTGGATGCAAGTTCTGTAGATGTGAGGATTTTTGTAGAGAAAAGCTGTCAGTATGTGACAGTTCTGACAGCAGCTTCCTGTTAGAGCTGGCATGGAGTGACCTCCGCACATTCCTGCTGCATTGTCTGTCTGTCTGCTGGAACATTCCAGTGGGTCAGCTGCAGGGACTGACCAGTAGAAACTTGGGGAGGTGTGAGAGGAATATTGTAGTGCATGAGACACAAGGAATGTATTGTCCCCAAAGTACTGTCCCCAGTTATAGCTGAAACGTACATGTAGGGGAGGAAATGTACAAACATCTGAAATATAGGTTGGAGCTATGAAGCTACATGTAAGTACCAAAAGAATCATCCCTAGGAATTATTCAAGACTTAATCCTCATTCAAATAAAAAATACCTTAAGTTATTGGTCATAAAAGAGGAACATGCAAAAGGCATTAGCTAGGTCATTGAAGAGGAGTTCAAGTTCAGAGTCAGGAATTTATAGACATTAATGACTAGTGGGTGTATGTGGGAGGGTTGCTCCTGAATGACCTTTGCTAATAGGCAAGATACACACAAGGGCATTGGAAAGATATTCTGGAAGTGGACCAATTTTCGTGGAAGTGGAACAGCTTACTGAATTCAAAATTAGAAGTTTCTGACCAAGCAGTTTTTTAGGGAAAAAAATTGAAATTGTCTGGTCAATTGCAATTTTTATTTGATTGCCTGACAATATAGGGAATAGGGAAAGGAGGTTTTCAATGTACATTTTGCAGTTTAAACAATTCTGTAGTAGAGTAGTCACACAACGGAGACATATTCAAGGTGTCGTGAATTCACAGATCATGAGGTCACCGCAAAAATAAAGCCACTGCAAATGTTTCAAGACTTTCAGTTTTCACAAGTGACAAGTGACCAAACAATTGCTACTGTGCAATCGAGTTCCAAAATCAATTTTGTACAAGGCCTCATATTTGACACAAGGATGATCTGAATATTTCATGTTGGGTGATGGAACCCATGGCCGCATAGAGCTGATGACATGATTTCTGCATTTGTCCAAGTAAAATTATCGCCTAATTAGATTAACAAAATTATCATAAAGAAAAGACCCATTGGCATCAGATCTAGCAATTTTGCATTTTCATTTCTAAAACTGGTATATGCCTATGTCTATATAATCCCAAAATGTTGAAACAATTACACTGACAGCTTTTTGTGTTCTCCAAGGTCACTGCATATTGATTATTCAACACAACTTGACGTAGTATTTCCATCTCCGTTAGATTGTTATCGACAATGTGACCTGTGCTTGCTATATTGATCTACTTGTACTGTATAAAGACATGACCTTGCATTTACCATTACAGTTGAAGTATTCTTAACTGAGACTCAAGTAATTTCACCAACATGCTATAGCTACCTGCGTTCATGTCTACATGCGTCCCTGGACTGTAATTCAGCAAAATTGTCATAATTGAAAATAGTACCATCTATATGTATGTATTTTCACTGCTTCATGCACTTCTATACGTACGTTTCGAAATAACCTTACAGACACAGAGGACATGGGTCAAATGATAGCCTAGAGATGTCTTGTGTTTGACAGCTTTTAGAGTTGATTCAATATTCACTCCAATGTTTATTAAAGACTTCCAAATCCGTAGAATTAACATTCCTCAGGTGGTAACAACGGGCTTGATGTTGCAGTAAATAGCATTGAACTGCTTGAAACAATATTTGGGTGCCAAATATTAGCATTGCCTTTAAACTGCAAGGTCAAATACAGAAGGATTCCCCGCAGTACTGCACAACATGGCTGTCCCTTGATGGAGGGACCATCTCAGATGTGTCGAAATTTGGGGGCAGTTTCAAAAGCAGCTCAAATACATACTGGGGGGTGCATATGCAAAATTGGAGCTGTGCACCGATGCACTTGGGTATTTTTGTAGGCTATAGGTAGATGCACTATTGTGCACTTGTCTAGCAGATCTATACAGAATATTCCTGAAATTTGGGTATCAGAAAAAGGACTACAACCTTTGTTGTACTTTGTTTGATGTATAATTACTTGTTTACAATATTACCTAAATGTTAGCTATAGAATTACAGGCTGAAGTTCTTAAGGGACACAGTAAGATTTTTTTGCTGACATTCTACTTAATGTTGTACACGCAAAACTCTTTGTGTACCTACATTTTTAGGTTACATCACACGTGCACCAGTGCACCAATTCCCAAAAATGAATTCCGAGCCCTGATTTTAAACTATGGTTCAAAAAAACTTAAATTGGGTAATGATAAGTCAATAGTTTGGCAGATATAACTTAATAAGAGCAGCTCTATAAAAGTCATCTTCGTTAAGACCGAGGACATAGAACTGATGAATCAGTCCCGTTCCTTTCCTGACATGATGTTGGAAAGCCAATGAGCATGGTGTCCTCCCCAAACCACAGACCCCACATGTGCTTGGGGAGGATGTTGCACAGTAGCATGGCTAAAGACCCAGATGTGTGTGAGATAACCTCCAGGGGTGGGGTCAGCATGCAGCCAGCTGAACATTAATCAAATGGACAGGGGATGTCACACAAATACAAGTTACCCAGACATTCGCTTTATACAACTTGATAAAATCCATTCAATTAGAATTGCATTTTTTTAAATTGTTGGCTCCATCCATATGTGCTGAAACTTGAAAGGGCCAATGGGGAAAACCCTTAAAGATTCTATATCACCATTAAGATTGATAGTTTGCGTACAATCTAACTCTTCTGGTTGTCACTAAAAAAATTTCTGGGAAATTGTCACGACGTATGCAGACCTTTCTGAGAATTTGACAATTGTTGGTATACCTATGACACTGCTATTACCAATAGATTTACATGGTAGCTATAGCCTTAGGCTCTTCCTTGTGTGCTCAGTTTGGTACATGTAGGTCATTCTCTGCCATCTTAGAAAACCTTTTTGTTTCAGTGTTTGCCATTTCTATATCTGAAAAATTGATATAACATTTCTCAAGAAGTATAGGAACAGCTATGGTGATATTCTCTTATTACATTGTGATTGAAAAGCCTGAGCCTAAGTAATTAGGTAGGCATGTCCCAAGGCGCGTGGTGCGGACTCACCCACAGACTGCGCTATTTCCAGTAAGACACGTGCTGAGCACTCACAATAGAAGTGTTTGCGTCACACATACCTCGCATTCTCGGCAGATTTGGCAAGCAGCGCCCATTAATGGGAGAATGGGAAGTTTGGGATGCCGCAGTCGGTCACGCGTTGATGGACATAACGAGTTTCCATCACCAGCATATCACTTCCACGATAAAAACCTTACGACCTGTCTATAAATGTAGAGGAAAAGTCGAGAATTTGGGTTACGAGTAAATAAAGCTGACTCAGATAAACCTACTCCAATCAAACTGATTTGATCTGGGTTCATGGAGAGAAGAGATTAGAAGTAAAATGAAATGTCAGAGCTGACATTACAGACTTTCCTACTTAAGGTACCTCATTTATTGATCATACGTGTACTAGATAGAAAAAATTGCATTGCAACTTGATAAGCTGTTTTCCTACTCTTGGAATTCACTCTCTTTTCTAGAATGAATTCCCAAAGACATGATCATGATGGTAGGGTTAGGGTTTTTATCGCAATTTACCCCTGGCAAGCTAGATGCAGCCTTGCTTATCATATCTGTCAATGTCATTAACTGCTTTGAATTTTAATATCAGCCCACATTGTTGAAGACAGTCGGACAATGTTTGACTGTAAAGAAAAAAGCAGGAAGAACATGAGAATCGTAACTAACTAAACTTCCTTGTATTGCAGAGGTTCACACAGTACCTGGCCTCCAGAACAACAGTATTCAACCTGGACAATTTCCTGGACAAGAGCGGAGTTCAGGGTAAGATTTACAATGTGCAAAATACCTCCTGTACGCAAGCTGGGCAGTGTCACCTGTCAGAGTATACACTAGTGTACACGTAGTTCTAAGAAATACACAATGGTTTCTAGTACATGAAGAACATCGCTCATACAAGCTTAATTTTAACTACATCTATGATCAACAAATCAGAATGATTGTTGAGCGATATTTTGTTTTTTCCACAATGAATCAGTTATGATGGACAGTTTTCGTTTGTGTTTCCAGGTTATGACATGTCTACCTTCATCCGGAGATATGGCAAGTACATGAACGAGAAGGCTTTCTCTTACCGCAACGTGGCTTTCGACTTCACAAGAGTCAAGAGAGGGTGAGTCTAACAGTAACAACCTTGCTTGATGATATTCCTATCATTAAATGTGACGGTAATGTCTGCACGGTCTGATTAGTGACCAAATGCAATCGTGGAGTGGTTCACTGAGCATAAGGCTCCTGGCAGTTTTGATCAGGAGGAGCTGCCCAATGTGACGTTCTTAAAGTGATAAACTATTCAGAACTGGGACACCTCAAGGACAACGTGAAATGAGGTCTTAGGATGGGCCAATCTTCAGGATTAGTCAAGGAGTGGGTGTGAGCCTGCTGTGCATCAAAAATGTTAAATGATTTAGAGTGCTTGGTCACGATCAATTATGATTTCTGTTTTTACTAAACACAGAATCTTGGACATAGAATAAGGCAATAGTCAAGTTGCAGCATAAGGTATATGTAACAGTCAAGTTAGACCTCCACATGTCAGCTTTATCAAAATAAACACCTTAACTGACCTGTGTGTTGGTCACATACCTGTATGACTGACTTTGGGCAAGCTAATACATGTAACTGTAATGTTAGGGATGGTACATTCATATGTGATGAAACTGTTCAGTACAAGAAAGTCAGCCTAAACCACCTCAAATATATATCTTTATTCTGGACGGATTTTCTATTCCATCAATTCAATGTCAGCCCTAAATGTAACAGTAATCTATAACCAGGATGTGATTTCAATAGCCTTGAAGCAAGATGTTCTGTCCCAGAAACATCCAATACCTTTGAGACATTGTGCAGACAATAAGACTGGTACTACAGCTAGTAGAAGGTAGAATGATGATTTATGTAGCATTATTGCAGGGTGGTCTTCTGAAGAGTAATGAATGAAGCTGGCTTCATTCCGCTGACCAAGGAAGACTGGGAATTGTCATTTACATAGCTGGAAGAGATGGGGCCATGGAAGGTTTTACTGTATATGTTGACAATGCCTTATGTTGTAACATGGTCCAAGTAACAGGGAGATAATGGTGATACATAGGATGTATATGTACACGTAGGACATAAAAGAGTGAACAAGAGATATAGATTGGCAAGCTCTATTGGAAAATGGCTGTCAGCAGAAATGTTATGAAAGCTTTTCCATATTTCATCCATCATGGTATCTATCAGTGGCCCTGCTAGAACTATCTTTGCCTGTACAACACGAAGTACATAATTTATTCTCACATTAGCATATGTCCTATAACTGTTAGAAAATACTACAACCATTTCAGTGAAAATCATAAGGTTAACCAAGGACGCTCTATGATACCCCTCTGCCGATGAGAGCAAGTTCGTTAAATGATAGTTCAAACTTTGGCATTTTTGGAGTAAATTGAGAAACAGACCTTCTGTAATAAAAGAATGTGTTGGTCAAGAGTTTAAACTGTTCCAGACATACCTTTTGCACGCAGCACACCTGAATGTTATAGAATCCCCCAAGGAGAATCCATTCCAGATTGTGCAGGTACCAGCTAAGATTTCCACCTGCTGTTGGTGGTCATGACATTTCTTCATCAGACCAGGATGTAATCATTTTTCAGACTCCGAAATGTTGAACTTGTTACGTTTAGGGACTCAGATAAAGCCAAGGTATAAGCTTTTTTGTTTCACAGTCATAGCCAGTTCAAGAGGAAATGCAAGCTTATTAGTGAGAAAATAGGATTTATGTTTCCTTCATGTTGCAGAATACTAAGTGTCTGTTGTAAAGTAGTTTGTATTCATCGCTTGTTCGTTGGTTTTATAACATGCTTGAGGGCTTTTGAACAATATAGTTTATTTTCTTTGATCTTAATGATAAACTATTTGTATGACGTTGCAATACTCATGTTAATTCAGTGGATCAAATACATATTTTGCTCAAAATTCCTTTAAAATTAGGTCTATCATTACTACAGTTTTTTATCACATTGATTCCTTGCTGTGAGTGTTTGCATCCTCTCTAGGAAATCCGACATATTGTATGATAGTAGTGCTGGTGGGTAGAGGGGTTTAAGGGCAGGAGACGTTCCCTGGGGACCGATAGTTGGACATCTTCCAATAGCTTCTCTGGGAAACTAATCAACTGCCACAGTGCCTGGACAGATTTATCATTGTCTCACAGACTGGGGGATGCCGTCAGATGTGTCTCCTCCTGAATAATAATGACATTACTACATCTATATAAGATGTATTATACACAGTTGCATTTCAAGACAAATTTGTATGTCATCACATTTGACATTGGTGACAGCTGCTCAGTGCTTTTTTTTCATATACATATTTGATGTGAATTTGTGTTGTAAGGTCATGGTCACATCTTTTTAAGAACCTTCAACATCATCAAAAATACAATTTGGCAAAACAAGTTGGCCAAAAAAATATAAAGGCATTTTCAAATTTATTGGCATCAAGAAATCCAAATTTAGCAATGTAGTTGTAAAATATGTTTACCTACATGTAAATGGTTACAAGAAAAATAGGGGACAATGGTTTAGCAACTGCATGGGCTCTGTTTGTTATGGTGTATGCAGTGCAGTAACTGTTGATTAAATCAGACACTTTATCTTTATTGGAGCACACATCTGGGACTTTCCACTCCTATCTCAGTCTCTCAGTGTGTCTGGCAAGAATCACAGCTAATCTAGTCTGATTTGTCAGTTCCAGGTATTACCAAAATGTCTCATTGAGGAGGGAGGAATGGAAAACTATATTGTAGAGCTATCCGAGTTTGTGATAGTCAGGTCCCCCTGGGGTCAATGAATAGACAAAGGTCAAGGAAGATCAAATGGAAAAACCCAATACCTTTTTTTAATGCAGATTCTAGATTCAGTTGTATGGCAGCCGTACATTGTATCTATCTTTGTGACAGTGTACTATGCATAATGATTGACATGGACATACCAAATATTATGTATTTCCTGTTTGTTTTTTTTCAATTTAGCCAATTAGAGTCCATGTTAGGTGTTGATGATAAAAAGGATTATACCTATGCAAATGGTGGTTTTGTCACCTGCTACATGTATTGAATTACATTACCCTTGTGAAGAATTTGCAAGGGTAATTGACAGTAAAGATGTTTCAGTCAATGTCTGCTTATCACAGATATCACAGATATTAACATGTCAGTTCTTCGAAATCAAATATTTTGCAAGGTAGAATGTAAAATTTGCTAATGTAATTACAATGAAATAACAAATTTGAAATCCTAATCTTATGGTTTTAGTATGATGTAAAAGCTTTTCTTCACTAGCTGATCAAAATCTACTTGGTATTTCAAACTTAGTACTGTAATTCTTGATTTATTAATGGTAATTTCATTTTAGCTAATTTAACGGTGCCTAGTCAACCACTAAAATTTCCTCATCACAAATATTTGATCACTAACATTTGAGACAGTTATGTTTGTTCTCACCATTTGAATAAAATGCTGAGAACTACTCACCTTTCCCCCAACCACTAAAATTACCAACCGTAATATCAAACGATTCACAGTATTCAGGAAATTCTAATCTAAATCAAATTATTTTCCACTGAATGTTTTGATCTTGATAATTGAAGATAGTACCTAGAGTAAACCAAACCTTGAGGCGGTTTTACAAAGGATGCGATACAAACAAACACCTCCTGACTCTATGAAAAACCAATTTCCGTTCAAAGCAGCAATATTAGTTCAAAGAAATTGAAACGCTATAGATAATATGGACAGAGAAATGCTCCTTGTACGCAGTCGTATGATGTCCTTCACTCGATAAGTATTCAATTATCGGAACTACTGCCTCGTGAAATGGAAAACAAAGATTTGAGAGGGCGGAATCCTCCAGGGGCGAATTGCCTTCCCTGTACCTCCGCACTACAAATTGGTTGAGAGTTGTATCTTAGCTCCTCCATTATTAATGGCTTCCAGAGAGCTATCAGAACGGGGATGTGGCTTTTATTTAGGGCTCAGCATGATTCTAGACTGTTGTACTGTTCATGATAGCATTAAACATGCAGATAAGGTCGTTTTAGACTGAAGGATTAACACGTGAGTCATTTGAAAAGTTTAATGCAGGGGAAGCTACAGTTTAGGTTTATGTGGAATTTAGATAGTCTTTCATCAAACAAATGCAACATTCTGTTGTCCTTGCCAAAAATCCTACATTTTATATGGCCTAAACAGTTGTTTTTACTGACTATTTGCTCCTTGTCAATGAATTATTAAGAGAACACAAAATCTTCACATCTGTGCATTATACTAACCTGAATACCTTAGAGATGAATGGTAATGTAGCATCTATAATTCTACTGGTAAGAATTTATATACATCTTTTGTGATAAACAAGGGTTATTTTCCATGCATGGGAAAGGTTATGTCCAAGGTGCTGAATTTCTATCAAGGCAAAACGACACAACTTGAAAGTTCAGGAATTTCTGTTTATGGCTTTGTACATGAATAACTCAATAATTTATTCTCTTAAAAAGATTAAAGCAATATAAAGCAATCCTGTTATGATTGGTAAATTTGTCCCTATACTATATGTCAGGCTTAAAACAAGCAGCACAAACTTATAACTATGTATTTGCCATTACAGGAAAGAGGAGGGGGAGCTACGTAACATGGGGACAGAGAAACTGCTGAAGACGCTCCCGGTAGTGCAGCAACAGCTGGATGCCCTGCTGGAGTTTGATGTAAGTCTGTAGAGACAGTTTGGGAAGTTACATGTATAACACAACAAATGGTACTGTCCTTGGTGCTGAAGGTGTTTCTGAAGCCACAACAGTACCAGAAAGACCACATATTGATATAGCATTTTCACAAATACCTTACTTGACTGCCTCATACATATGTAACATGAATATTAGTAAGAAAGATGGTACATATCTGATTCTTTATGAATATCAGGCCACACAAATATGATTCATTGGTTTTCAGATTTTTAGAAAATATTTCTTAACTGGAAGATCAACATGAGGCTAAGATAGTGAGAATGAAAATGATGAAAGTTTATACTTTGATACTCTCATCAGTTGCAACGAGTGAATATCCTTGAATACAAGTGCTACTAGTCTTCTCCTAAGCCCTCTAATTTCAGATTCTGACAACCAAGTACATCTTAGCAATGAATTAAAGCTGGATGCAGTAGTCAATCTCAGAAGAACGTGTTTTGTAGTCATGAAGCAATTTTCTGTGAAGAAGATTTCCTAATGGATTCTCCCCCTGCCTCCCACAGGTTACTCCCAATGAGCTGACTAATGGAGTCATTAACAGCTGCTTCATGCTGCTCTTTAAGGACTGCATCAGGCTCTTTGCCTGCTATAACGACGGGATCATCAACTTGTTAGGTAACGGGACATTCTCTAAACCTATTTTACATATGGACTATATGCAATCTTGAGGATTACTTAGATAAAAGTAGACTTCTTCCTTAGATATACAAGTTATTACAACCCTTGATGTTGTTATTTTGGTGATTTACTTGTATTTGGTTACGTCTAATGAAGTCTTGAAGATTTTAAGGTAGGGAGATAATGTTCGAAATTGTAGAAAAATAGAGTAATTTAAAGTTCTCTAGCTGTGACACAAACAAAGACTTATGAACATCATCCTTCCTTAAGTAGCTGTCTTCTTTTGACACATACATGTAATTTCTTTCATCTAAGCACAATGAATCAAGCTCATCCTTCATTATCATTGACCTAAGTTCATGCATTTCTCCAGAGAAATACTTTGACATGAACAAGAAGCAGTGTAAGGAGGGGCTGGACACCTACAAGAAGTTCCTCATCAGGATGGACAAAGTGTCGGACTTCCTTAAGACAGCAGAGGTAAGACATGAGGAAGTTAATCTCGTCTTCGTGCCAGGGATGTCCTTATAGTCTGTTGACCAGGGATTCTGATCATGAGAAGTAATTCTTTACTTGCACACTTCTCTGAAAGTAGGCTGACCAAGCAAAAGTCCTTTTCCTTAATGATTACCTTAGATTTGACGCAAATTTCACATTTTCAATGGATGTCCCTCAAAGTCAAACCCCAACATTCATATCAACACCACAGTCCTTTGCTTATTATGCAGACCTTCCTTTGTTTTCATGCCATGAAGGTTTCATAATTCCATTTGATGTTCTATCTACATGTACATTCAGTCATCATAAGAATTATCTAACTTTGAAAATTCATTGAAAATGAAAATCGATCAGCTCAATTTAAATCTAGAATCCCTGTAAAGCTATGGACATCCCTCAATCGTACTGTGTTCCTCAGTACATGCAACGTGAAACATCATGTGCACCTTGATAATGTTTGGGTGTTGACAAGCTTCAAAGGCAAAGTTGTTTTTTTTTCAGAACCGGAATGTTCTTTTGCTTCTGCATGTATGTATGTATGTGTGTGCCAAGGTGTCTTTTTTTCTTTTCGCATGAAAATGAACATTTTCTTTTTTCATTGACACCCTAGAGTTTTGTTTGGCACTGCACTTGTATCATGCTATTCTGTTGTCACAAAATAACGCCTCATTTTTTAAATCTTCACTGTCCAAATTGTCCAACGTTTCAAAACGAGTTGTCGTGAAGTTTAAAGGAACCATTTTTTTTCTCCTGAGAAAAATGAAACTAAATCTGAATTCCCAAATTTTGTATAATTATCATGCTGCCGTAGACTCACATGTGGAGGCCCCATCATTATGTAAGTCCCTTCAGCCCTCCAAGTCACATTGTGCTTTGTTTGCTCATCCTGTCCCCGAAAAAAATTCATTTTTTTTTACTCACAAGACTCCCATTCCATTTACAAGCCTGCCATTTTGAGGACAAAATTTGATTTTTGACTGCATTTTCTAAATTTTCCATTGTTCCGCATGAAATCTTGCTCATGGTTGGTTATGGTAGCAAATGTAACTTTTCTGCATGAGTGTCACTTACTTACTTGATACTTGATTAGGTTTCGTCTGTGTCACACACACAGTTAAAGGCACATAAAATCCTTTTAAAAACAGTTCTCTACATGTGTGAGAGATGTGGAATGGTGCATGGTTTGCTTCTTGCTATCAGCTGTATCCTTCAATATCTTGCAGATTTGTCTCAGAATAGAGAATTAAGCTGTTTTTCTTTTCTACAGAATGTATCTGAAACTGAGACACTGACAAGCTCAAGTTAAAATGCCACAGTAACTTGGGGGCTAGGGAATTATATGACTTGAAAAAAAAAGGACAAAAAACAGTCTTCACGATATTAACTTAATAAGCATGGGTGAAATTAGAAACAAAAGTGCAACAAAATGATAAAAGCTGACTCAACGTACATTACTGCTTGCATAATAGATAACAACTCTGACAAACGGCATGTGTGCATAACACAACGTTGGCCTCACCAGAGCAATTATGCAGTATTGAGGTCACGTTCCTTGTGATGAATGGTTTATTGTTATTGCACAACATTTCCAGTCTCCCTGGTCTTCCTTGTCGCTTGGTAGTCTTCAGACCTTTGCAGTTTTAGTGCCTGTCTTTGCATTTAGTGATAGAATAGAGCTTTTATTTTCTGAAATGTCAAATGTAACATGTGCATCCCTAGCCCCTGACTTACATATCTGTATAGAAATTGACATTAACTCTTACATTGTTTGTTTTTTTCCTTTACAGCAAGTTGGAATTGACAAGGGGGAGATCCCAGATCTAACCAAAGTAAGTCAGGCTCAAGTAAGTATCAATGTATGTGGTGGTAGGGAAGCTGTTCTCTTTGTCCTGCTGTGTAGTGGTCTTCCTACATGGATCTGTTAACTCCCCACTTCTGCTCACCTCTGAAAGGTAGGCTTCTAGCTTACACAATTACATGTATGCAATCATCAGTTTGTTGTGTATATTAAAGGGCTCAAAATAGAATCTCCAGACAAAAAGGCAATTGATCTATAATTTGCATACACAAGTTTTGGTCAAGCATTTTTGACGTTAACTACGCGTAGCTTGCCTATTAAAAGAGTAAGCTTTGAAAAATCTGTCTCAAAAAAGTTATTAAGCTTTTAGTGCTTGCTGTGCATATGGAACTGTCATGATTTGGACATAAATTGGACTCGAAAATGTTGATTGGAATAAAAGGAATGATATTTTGAATTGAGACAATTTACATACCATAATGTAATATTTTTCATAATTAGCTCATGTTATGTTAACAAAGTTGCACTTTGATCTACAAGCAAGTTAGTAGATATCATCACATTGAGGTTGCGGCATTTTACAAACCAGTTACAGCCGGTCTAGTTCAATCATTATTTTCCATGATGGAAAATGATAGGTTGCAGCATTTTACAAACCAGTTGCAGCCGGTCTAGTTCAATCCATGATGGAAAATAAGGATTGATCTAGACTGGCTGCAACTGGTTTGCAAAATGCCGCAACCTCAATGTATAGTTTATGAAGCTTGCTATTTTGAGCTCTGTGCCTTGCCCTGTCGATAATTTGCATGCAAATCAGAACCACTGAATAGCTTTGCCTATGTGGTGACTCACCAGTCGTACGTGTACATGTATGTGTGAACTTTCTACCCCACCCAATCCTTATTTCAGCTGATTAATTAATGTTGTCATGCTGGTGTATTAAATTTCTCACATGCTGTTTACAAATCTATGTCAAATAAGATGGAACTGCTGAACACTGAGCTTGTGCAGCAATCTACTTATTGCAACACACATGTAATAGATAACGTTATTAGCTCTTCTTCCAAAGACTCAAACATAATTGAACATACATGATATATCTTTCAACATGATAGGTTATTAAAAAGGCAACTGTAGGTCAAAGCATACATGATATGTGTTCATAATTGACTGTGGCTCTTTTAGTAAGCTCTTGTTCACACCTACTGCATAGACTTGTTGAAAGATTGAACATGCAGGTGCTTCCAAGGTTGTCTTTTAAATATGTGTAAGCATGTCTTTCCCTATCCCTAGGCACCTGCTAGCTTGCTGGATGCCTTGGAGCAACATCTGCAATCCATGGAGGGGAAGAAGGGCAAGTCTGAAAGGTGTGTGATTTGTCCTATGTTTTATAATTACATGCATGCAGTTGTATAGAGGCTCCCTTTGGTGATGCCATCTTGGCTCAAAGACTTGGCTTCGATTTTGTGGCCTGCACTGTTTCTTGCTATTTTTGTAAGTGCTCCCAGGCCAGTTTTCAACTTTGCTGTGTAATGAATGAATGAAAGACCTTTACGTTTATGCTCTTACGGGCTAAGTACAGGTCATGATGATAAAGCAGTTCTAGGTACAATCAGTGATATAAGGATGTGCATGGTATCTCACTACATCTACAAAGACTAATGTATACTGAAATGTTTATGTACAGGTTCAACTTCTTCTGACTTCTTAACCGTTAGCACTCTGAGTTAGCATTTTGGCAATTCCCTATTGGTTACAACTTACAGTGTTAGGCAGAAGGGAGAAAGTTGTAAAAGCACAGACAGTTGTGGCTTGAAATACATGGTTTATCTATTTGTATTTCTTCTGTGCTATTTAAATATCAAAAACTAGGGATCTTGAATGAGTCTTGATGCCCTATTTTGTCACATAGGCCTGCCAACTTGCAAACGTCTCTCAATGCCATGACTGCCACGGGGTCATCGTTTGATGCAGCAGCTATCCAGAACAACTCGTCCACAACCATCCTTACTACTGTTAACGAGGCAGAGAAACAGAAATTCTTGGAAGAGGAAAACAAAAGACTCAATGCATTAAAGGTTTGTGGTGTGAGAGTATCTGTTTGTAAATTGTCAATCTTTATTTGTTTAATCAACATGGCAAAAATGTACACATGTACAATAAACATACATGTACTCCTTAATTGCGTTGATCTTAATTACATATCAGATCTATGCACACAGTGCAAGACCGAAGGCAAAAACTGGACATTAAAACACAACAATACTATGACACAGTCTGCATTTATCTGTTGTACAGACGGGTAGTGTAGTGGAAAAAGGAGTTGTGCAGTGTGTTGGTCAAAGCTAAGGGGACACTGATTCAAGTACAAGTTTCCAAAGCTTTTACTTTTCAAATTGATAAGAAGTTTCACAGTGTTTCTAGTCATGTTTGTATAGATGAAAGTTTCTGACAAAAGTCTTGCTTTATTGCTATTACTATTAGTGTTGATGCTGTATATTTTGTTTAACTGTTTGTCCAATATAGCTCCTGGAGATGGAAGTATTTAGCAGATCTTTGAGCATACTACATGTTACATAAGATTAACACTGTACATCATACAACATGTAACAGAATCACACCTCTAACAATGTCATGTAAACACTACATGTCACTCATGCATATAGAAGCAGATCTGGACTAAGAAGGCAACAACAAAAGAAAAATTCTATTTAAAACTTTGTCCTTGTACTAAGTTGTAGGAAAAAAATCAAAAAAATTTGGCACAATTGTCTCAAGTCAAATTTTCTTTCCTAGTTCAAGTTTTCTTAAGTAAAATACAACTTGCATGTATTTTTTTTAAAGATCGATATGTCAGAAAAATGGATATTATTCCTAAGAAAACCAACTGGTGGATCATAAGAAGGATTTGTTTGAAAGACTGGAAAAATTTTATTTGTCAAACCACAAGAAGTTGAAGTCCAGATCTGTGAGAACCTAACACATACTCAGTCTGACTTGTCTTCACCTCAGGAGCAACGGCTGAAAGAAGCCAACCACGTTCAGGTCACCGACTTTGGCCAGCCTACGGTAAGGGACGGACACGGACTTTCATAGCATAGAGCTCCAGCCATACCTTGTACAGCTCTGTGGCACCTCTCCGGGCATTTCTGTGTTGTCGTCCTTTTTTGTCTCCTTCCAGGTTTTCTTCAGTGTTGCGGGAGCTTTTTGTAGCCTGCTGTAGAAGTAAATAGCTGTAGAAGTTTGGGTTTGAATTAACATTTCATCCTGTATTAACACCTGTGTTATGTCATTGGTCTAATTTGTATCATTTCTCATTAAGACTAAGTTGAGTTCAACTTTTATTTTTACAGGATGGTGGTCTAGCACAATACCCACTGGAGCCATTCATTTAACATTGTGATTTTATTTCCTTCTACTTTTTAGGTTGGAACTGTCTCAAAAGTTAAGCCATGCTTGAATACTACACAAGAGTCTCCTGAGTTACACGCTGCAACATAAATGAATTATGATGAATCAAACTTATAATCATACAATGAATGAGCACACCACAATTACGATACATTTCTTGATTAGCCGTCATACAAAAATGAGCCTTTATGCAATCCTCGTATGTAATCATACCTAGATGTAGGATGCAACAAAATTACTGAGGGTATATATTCTCAAGATTTGTCTCAAGACATAGATAGTACCAGATTCTGATGGAAACACTGTGTGGAAATGGTTTTTGCTAATTTTGTCCTAACACAGAGAGCTTTGATTTTATTTTCAGGAGCAGCGAATGAAGGAATTACAGAACCAGAGTCCCCAGCCGGCGCAGGTCGCCGCATCCCCCCCTCCCGTCACATCCACCAACCCGTTCCTGACAGCATCCCCCCAGACCGCCCCCCCTGTAGCCACCACACAACAGCTGGATCTGTTCTCACCCCCTCCTGCACAGGTAAATACCCCTCCTCACAGTTGGCATAAAGGACAACTATACTTCAATCTTCAACCAGAAATAACTGACAGGTTATCGTTGCCCATTTCTTTCTCTCAGTGCTACCTCAGCATACTATATCCGTCACTTGACAATAGCTACAGTATGCCACATCAGCAAGATGACATGCTACAGCATACCATGTCAGCACCTTGGCATGCTCTGGCACACTACAATCAGTAAATTAGCATGCCTGCCATCATCTCTTAGAGAAGGCAGTTATGGGCTTGCGGGCTTTGTGCTTGCAGAGTGCATGGCAGATTGATAGGATGGCCCCCAAGGCATAGCATGGCCATGATTATACCCGACAACCGAGGAAGACATGCATGTACTTGTAGCAACTGTTACATTAACAGGCCATACAGATGCTTAGGCTTTAAAGGCAATGTCATAAGAAACTTTATCCTGCACTAGGCTCTAGAAAGCAGTCTGACTGCCAACATAACATGTATACGCACATGTAACATAGCCACTTCTTGATAATACAATTTTAGATGTGTTAATGTCCCGGATAACAAAATGCTTTGTACACAACCAAATGTTATTTACTTGGCCGATGTTTCGGTTACCTTTGCTCACCTCTCTCAAGGCAATACTGACTGATTCTGCTTTGCACCCATATCACAAGAACTAACAGTGTAATAGACTTAATGGGGCAGTTGCCAAGGTGATAGACAGGGAGGACAATATAAAGATGCACCATTTGTTAAGGAGGCTTTATGTGTCTGAAAATCTACTCTAGTCATGAACCTTGATCAGGGGGGATATAAACACAATCATGTTTGGGACTGCACTCTTCACATTGCAGCAGCGACACTTAGCTGCAATGCAAAATAGAACCAGTCAGTATTACCCTGAGGAAGGTGACAGACAGTCAATCAAACATAGGGTAGGTAAAAATAACTGGGTTGTGTTCAAAGAACTCTGTTCTCAAGTGTTCTTCCAACCTGATGGAACTATATAATCATGGATGTTAATGTCCAACAGAACACTGCCGGCATCAAGCCATCAGATGACCTGCTGGCCCTCGACGTGAACCCATTCCAGCAGATCCAGGCCACAATAGCCCAGCAGTCCATGGCACAGCCCCAGATGAATGCTGCCCCACAGATGTGGGGGGCCCCTCCTCCCACAAATAACGGTAAATATGTCACAACAATCTTAGTTATCATGGCATGTATAATGCAGCAGGAAGGACAGGTGAATGGATGTTGTATGAACTGGTGTGGTTGGGTAGCAAGGTGCTTCATAACCTCAATACATGTGTATATGTGGCACTTAACATGGCTTGAGTATAAGTTCTGTTGTTGTAAGGGTATATACAGGGTATTGCAAGAGGTTCTTTGATAATTATCCTCAAGAAACTTAATAGTTGTTTGTTAACATTGCTGATCATTTTTTTGCTCCTTGCTTTTTCATCCTGAATATTTTTTGGCTTATAAAGCAAAAGTGAGAAAGGTCCATGCAAATAGAGAGACAACGAAATCAGTCATAGATTTTCCATTATTACCAGGGATGTCCCTAAGCTCTTATAAATCATTTTACTTTTTATGTTCAGTTGAAAAACAGAACTGTTCAACCTTCCACGGACAATGGGCTGGTCTAGTTTGATGATAGCTAAGGGTCATCCCTGCATGTTACCATGCCTGTTGAAAGGCGTCCTGTACTAAACACACTGTCCACATTTTGAACCCCTCCCCCACCCCATCTTTAACAGTTGGTACTCAGAACTGGAACGGTGTAAATGGTGTCCAGGCTAACGGAGCGTTCCACCAACCACAGGCCGACAGCAAGTGTAAGAACCTCACCGGATCTTAATCCTTCAACAGTTACTTAACCACCAACATCAACCATTTCTCCACCTTCTTCACCCTTAATACACTTTCTCACAAGCTCCCATTTCTGACTAACTTTTGATTCATGTAGTTTCCATATTGAATGTGGAATTTCAGATAAGGTTTTCTTTTTTCTCCCAAGGGGCAGACACTGTTGCCTTTATACTACTCTTGCATGTTTTATGGTATCAAAGTTCTTTGGTGTACATTATTATGTTAAGAATAGTTCTGGAATACTAACTATGCTCCCTCAAAATTTCAGTCCTCAATGAAGACTTTTTAGTTAGTAGATTTTGGTATTTCTAACAATGACACCTTCACTTTGACATGATAGTCGTTAACATGCTGCTTCACTGATATGTTGTTTCCAAGCAAAACCATGTTTTTTTCTGACCATTGCCAAACAAGGCAAGAAGTTATTTAAGTGACTTTGAATTGTATGGATATCTGTATGAACAATTTATTTATCCCAAAGAATGCATTTCACAACTTTGTTTTATAAAAGGATAATTGCTGTATAAAATTTCCATACCAGGCCCAAATTTGATTTGTGTAACAGATGTGTTTTTGTTTGGAATGATGTACAAGCTTGGGATCGGCCTTTGCATTAAACTATATTAGAATCTCATACTTTTAACTGCTTCTTTATTCTCTTTTATACGATAGTGTCATCAGGTAGATATCCATATGCTGTCTGATTTATCATTTTACTTCTCCTAGTAGAAAAAATAATGCTCCTTAAGTAGTTATAGTTTTATTTTCCTCTTGTTTTCTCTCTGCACCCTTTTTTTGCACCCAGTTTCAGTAGTTTGGAGCACCACCTCTCAACCCTCCCCCTCTGTGGAACCCTGGCCAGGTGTAACACAGCCTGACTCTGATGCTGGTAGGGGTAGGGGCTCTAGTCATAGCTGTCTAGAGCTGTGTAGCATGTTTGTAACTACCTCATCTTTTCAGTGTGTTCAAGCTTCGAAAGTGTTCTGCTGCTAATGAATTATGTTGCAAGACGGTAACACTCTCGGCAATGGGCACATATTCACTTAGTTACAGGTTTACATATGACGTAAATAATAGCAAAATCTGTTTTGATTTTGTCTGCATTTTGGACACCATCTTGTGCCCCAATCTTAACCAGTCACTTTCACAGCATTCAGTTTGGTCGCTTGTCTAAAATCTGAAGAAATGCACGAACTTTTTGAAAACTCTGTGAGTCAAAGTGGTGCATCTAGCAGCATATCGCTTTCAAACGGTGGCATTATTAAGTGAAAAGAAGTGCAAAACTATATGATGTTACTTCAGTCTACTAACCCACAATCTGCACCCACAGTTCTGATGACTGCATGGCATTGTGTACCACTCCTCTTGAAAATCCTGCAAATGTTATACATAAAGTTATTGCTTCTGCTGTTCATGTAGTTTAACTTCAGTCTTTTCCTTGTGTTTGACAATGTTCCGTAGAATGAAATAGGACTTACATGTAGTTCATAGAATAGGCTTACAATTCTTTGCATTGAATTCATAAATGCTTAGCACAAATGCATATTAGACAACTTAGCAATGAAAAATTAATGTATGCACTAAAGCAAAATAATAAAGAGAGGTGAAATACTGGCTTGCTGTTGCTTATATTGACACTAATATTAAGTTTTAAGTAGGTGCGAAACTCATTTTTTGATACTGAATGTTTTTCAGGGATGAACCCAGACTTCAGTTCAGCCTTTGGACAGAATGCTGGGCCCCAGCCTACATCACAGCCAGGTATGGGTGGTCACATAGACTCTATATACCTGGTGCAGAGGTAACACAACCCTGCTGCTTGGCCATCTGGATCAAATTCCGTGAATCCGTGGGCTGAAGTTTGATCCTATGGTCAGCCCCAGCTCAGACATGTAAGGGATTGTATTCGTCATTTCAGATGGTGACAATGAAGCAGGTGGCCCTGTGTATGAGGGAGCTTCAGGCATTAGCCTTAAGCTTCAAACCTCTGCATGTAAAAGAACACAACACACTTATCCAGAAGAGAAGGGGTGACCCAGTCCGCATGGTTAGATACACAAGCCATAGAGTAGCCGCATTGCACTGATAGCTTAGAAAAAGTATCATGCTTTGACCTTGTTTGAGGTTCGACCTCTTTACCAGTATGTAGGTTTTGGAAATGGAACTTTTACCAGAAAGGCCAAAGAAGTTCAGGGTCGATATCTTAGAGGGAGCTCAAGATCGTCTCCACATTTAACAAGATTTAATATGAACACAATGTCATGATTTTCCAGCTGCGTTTGACGGCCTGGGTGATCTCCTGACCCCGATGCCAGTCAACACGAGCGCCAACGTCCCGTCAGCTGCCCCCCAACAGGGCACCAAGCCCCTGATAGCAGGGGACCTGGACACCAGTCTGGCACAGCTCGCAGGAAGTGAGTATGAACAGCTTTCAACAATTCTCACAATGTTATACATGTAGTAGTACTGTCCCACAAAGTATGAAAGCATTTAAAGGCCTGAACATTTTTCACATTAAAACCAAATAAAACTATTAACTAAAAGTTTATGAAAGGAGTATTTCTAGGAGCGCCAATCAATGATTTTCTTTTTCTATGTTGTTATTGATATTGTACAAAATGTGTCTTGTTAGTATTAATGATGTATGTACATGTATCAAGTTGTTATCAAGAATGATGATAATCTGACGTTTGTTTCATCTCTACCTGCAGATCTCAACATTGGAACCGGGGTATTGAGCAAGAAGTGAGTCTTTCCTGTTTCAAAAAAAATGATAACTATTACTGTAGGATGCATGTACACATGCGGTGGTGGAAAGACTTGTGGTTCTTCAGATCTGCACATTAAAATGCACACATTGGCTGTCTATGCTATTTCACCTCATAGCAATCTTGGAAGACAACTGCATACACTGTAGTTCCTTTGCAGTTTAGGGCCAGTAACATCATCGATAGTAAAAAGCTTCAATTAAAAGCATGACAGTGTTTTGATGGTTTTCTACCTTAGATATAATTAACGCTACTTCAACGTTGCTATGATTCTTACTGTACTTACATTGTATAGGTCTTATAATTGCATGACCCTTTCAACAGAGCAGCTACTTTTCTGTGTTAGTCCAGCCTGGAAGCATTAAAACATCCTTCACTAGTCCTATGTATGCAGGAAAAGGAGCCAGTGCTTGTCAAGTGCCTCTAAATGAATGAAGGCATATTTAATCACTCAAACTGAAAAATGCTCCCCAGTAAAGTCAAAACAATGTATACAACAACAAAAAAGTGCAATGCCACATAATTATAACTCAGGGTCATTTTACAACTCTTACAGTTCCCCTGAAAGAAGTGTAAAGCTAGCCCACTTTGCTACAAAACACAATGAAATGAGCAAGGGTTGTTGCCATATTGTCTCTGTCGGCATTGTATCATCCTTTGTGACTGTCGAGTGGTTTCTTGCAAACTACTTGCTGTGCAGTGCTACCTTTCATACCACATTATGGACAGTGTTTCTACTTGAAACTAATTGTTAACCACTGGTTCAAAGTACTTGAAAGCCTGGGCTTCCCGTCCTGAGTAATCTCTCTGAAGCTGCATTTTTCAGTAATCATGATGTGTGTGTTTGATGTCTGATATCTGACTGAAACTTTTCTTCCCACTATGCTCTCTTCGTGTGGAACAATTAAACTCCAGATCTCCTTCGGAGCAATGGAGGAGCCCCTCTCCCACTGTTCAGAGGTAGATCGCGCTACAGACTAGTCATTTTTCACCCCGTAGAGGTGTCTTACCCTAGGTCATTTCATCCTCTTTCTGCTACTTGCCCCCCTCCCCTCTGACACATCTAAAGCATGCTCACACGTAAATGTTGTAGTGCCTGTAGTGGCTGTGTAGAAATTTACAGGGACATATAATCAAATCCAGGCATCTTCCTTTGTCCTACAACATTTCAAAACTGAACATTTACATAGTCTGAATATATAGAGACTTTTTTTGTTCTGCTTAGATAAACCTTCCACCCTCCATTGCATTCATACCTGAAAAAAAGCACTCTGGTTTGGAATATGTTGACCGAAAACGATTCATGTTAGTTCTGTACTTCATACACATGTAATCCCATTGCAATTTTCCAGTTGACAAAGCTTGAAATGGAACCAATGCTTGCTTGTATCTACCATGTAAATCTCACTCTGCAATACATTATTGCAGTAGTTACCTTCCTTGCTTTGCCTACTGCCAAAGGTACATTGTTCATGTACTTGTATGAACCCCCTCCTCCCAAAATGTTGCACACACCTTGCACAAAATGTAACATCCTAGTCATTGTACAGTGTACTGATACCAATGGACTTTCGCCTGTGGTGGTTTTCATGTGGGTTTGATTTGATATGCTGTTTGGAGAGTAAGATAGAGGAATTCAACTACACCTGCTACATGTTTGTCACTGTCATATTCACTATAATACACTAAATCCATTAGTGATGTTTTGAAAGTTGTGAAATGTTGTTCAGCCTTCCAATCTACCTGCCTCAAACAATGCTTTGTTGCATCAGTCCTGTTACTTGTAAGCTTCAAGAATCATTTTGGAGTAAAGGGTACCATATCTACATTGCAGCATGACGCGATTATTATGAACATAAAAAGGAATATTTGAATTTTTTTTTTTTTAATTTTAGTTTTGATATGGCTTTATTTGTGATGATTAGAGTTTTTCAACAACATACCCTGTCTCATTCAGCTACCAAACTTCACATTTGTGTGTAGAACCCCCTCTCTCCCCACTTTATATTACCCATTTCATAACTGGCCCATCCTTAATATAAAAGGTGAGTCATGGTGCTCTTTACATGGGTTTGGGACAGTCTGGGATTAAGGTTTGGGATCATACCGTTTTTGCATGAAGAAAAGATTACAAGAATGATGGTTTTCAATCCTCGGGTGAACTTTTGTCCTCCTTTGATCAATATTTCTAGCTTTCTATCTGTGCAAGTCATAAATTGTGTGCGTTACACTGTCTCAATCATCAGTGGTGTAAACCTTCATGTGTATCATATTGATGATCATGCTATCAGCTGAAAGACTGTACAATGTTCTTTGTGCATCCAATCAACAAACATTGATTTATACATCTTTTCTGTTACCTGGGCTCTGTAATTATGCATGTACATACAGAAGACAATGTAATTCTTTATGTTAAGGTGGGCTTATGCAATGGTGTCCCAATCACATGAAACCATTGCCCTAATCATGAATGTAATCATTATGGTTTGCTTCTGAAAAGTTCTTGCAAATATTGAGTTACAGATAGGAGCTTAAGAGTTTCTCTGTCCATCCTACCCACCGACTTGACTTTGACCTTGCAGGACCGACCATCAGTGGAAGCCGAGCACACAAACTAGGACGGGCGGGGCCACCTGGCAACCGCAGATCCTGCCCACTACAACCACAACCTACATGGGCCAGCCCAGCATGGGTGCGCCCGGTGGATACCCACAAATGGTAAAGATACCTACATGTAATATATATACATGTATACAAGGGTTGTGTGTGTTAATGAAGGTTAGATATCCATGTAATATGATATGCCAAATAATGCTTGCTCAACTAGTTATACTCAAGCAAGTTTTTAGATTTCATCCAGTTGCTTGAGTAACTACATGTATGTGTTGTGTAGTGTTGCAGCATATATAGCGAGGACTTATTGATGGGAAACAGTCTTCTTGTGACACAACATAGATGTAAAGGAAATTTCATTCTAAATTTGGTAAAAGTAATTCTGAATCAAAGTTGAACTGCAATGGCCAACACACAAAAATTAGGTTCTATTTCTTTGTGTTTTTCCAGAAATGACTGATTTGAACATTTGTACCTCCCTCAGCGACAAAATGGACTCATTGAGTTAAACCTAGCTGTGCTGTGTTTATTTGATGTCCTTTTGTTTTCATCTGCATGCCCGATGCCTTTAGTTGAAGGAAGGTACTTATCCTATCACTAGTGGCTTGGGCGAAGGGAGGTATGATATTAAAAGTGGCCCCAAAGTGTCACTGAAAGTTCTTCCCATTCTAATGTGAACATCTCTGTCCCCTTTTCAGATGAGTGCAGGGATGAGACCTGGTTTTCCCCCTTCATCTCCTATCAACCAACCTTATGTTGGGGTAAGGCTTACACAGGTCATTAGGTACCCACAGCTGTGACCCCTGACCCTTCACAGGACTAGTCCATTTCAACTGTCAATGAAGGGAGGACAGGATTGTTTCTGGACCCCTTCTTGTGATTCATTAGAATTATTCTCTCCCCTTTTACTTACTTTTTTCCATCATATATTTGTGTCTGTGACATCATCCCCTCTGTACTGACCATTCATAAAGCAGTTGGTGGAATTGTTTCTTTAGTTTTTGAGTTCTCCATCTTTTTCCTTTTTATGTTAGGCGTAGCATTTTTTTCAAGCTACATGCGTAGCAGGAGAGGCAATGTGCATGTTACTTTTTTTTTCATTTATACATGTAGCAAAAACCCTTGTGATAGTGCAAAGTACTAAATCCAGACATTTGGGAGTTTTGTAACAAACCTCAGCTTTCACCACCACCATAGTGTGATGGGGGAAGGGTGAAATAATCATTAATACCTTGTAGTTTTTAAGTTTGTACATTTGTAAAGAAAAATGTGTATCAAAGGGCTAGTTTATACTTTATACTTTTGTCACTCATTATAATACATGTATCTTAATTTCTGATTCTTCTTTTCCACCAATTGACTTTCTGTTTCTTCCATTTCAATTATAGGTTCTCAAGTCAGATGTATTGATGATTTGTCAATGAAATGCAATTAATCATAATCATCTTATATAGATGCTCTGCATATTCCTAACACCACATTCTTTGATATCCCTCAGATGGGACAGCCGGGCATGATGGGACAACCTAGACCAGCAGGAATGGGGTATGGCCAGCAACCAGCAACGATGGCTAGCGACCCATTCGGTGGCCCTGTCCAGGGTTCAGGGGTAAGTCTGGTATTACTGACATGCTTAATCAAACAAGAAAGTCTCTGGTTCAATTTGTTATCTCGGATTTAAGAAATTCTGTCAATTGTTGTTTTAATGCCCTCTTATTTTATACCTGAATGGGATCTTTTGTGACTTCATTTTGACATGTCTGCCTGAAACTTTCCATTGATGGATGTCACACTCGTGCTCTTTACATGCAGATTTTATAACCATTCACTGCTTTTCACAACTACAAGTATGAATAGAAATGCATTCATACATTGACCATGGATGCAATCAACAAACTACAAGCCTTTGCTAATCTTGACTGCATTATCAATAACAGAACACATCTTTTCTGTCCACTCTCTATCCTTCCCTTCTCCTCCTGGCTTGCTGTCCTTCTCCTGTGCAGGAGAAGTCCTCCAGTTTTAACGATCTGTCCCAGGTACTGATGCCACAGCGATCCAACAATCCTTCGGGCACATATTGGGCTTAAGCAACTCCTCTGTGGTGTATAAATCTCCTATTTAATTGAAAAGGAGAAAATTTTAAAAATTGAGATTTGGGATTGGCATACTTTTATAGAAACAATTAAACAACTGGGTTGTGCTCAATTTTTGCCCCAAGGTACTAAGCCTTCAACCATTTCATCCCATGCCATCCCATTATATGTGTGTGTTTTCATGTCCTGCATGTTCCATTCTTAACCTTTGTGACCTCTCTATCTTCTAAGATAACAACCATTCAAAGTACATTTCAAACTCTTATAAAACCACACATGTACATTAGCACTGTCACCTCATCAGGACTCCATCCCCATCAAAATCTTAGACTTCTTCATAAGATGGAAGGCGAATGCATAACCATGTTTAATAAGAGGATAAGTAATGTTACACGTGCATTGTTGGCACTGTAACTTTTTAAAGTGTTAATTCTTTGAGGCTTCTTTCTGTATTATAGATTCCAATGCAAATATGTATATGACATGAAGGATTTTAAAAGTGATCTTTGTCTGTTTTCACAGTTGCAGTTCTGAAGACGATTCCGTACATCTCTCGACTACAATGGCATCACCTAATAAACAATAGCGAAAGAGAGACACACTATGTGGCATGATGATACAACTTAGTTTCTGTAGAAACTCAATGTTTCTAACAAAGACTGAGAAGAAGACAATTATGTACAAATAGCAGCAAGAAAATCCTACATGCCAACCTTAATCATGACCAAAATAGGAACGCCATGTTTCAGTGGCGATACAGGAAAGGTCATGAAGGGTCAAAGATCACAATAGAAAAAATTTATTTGCTAAATCAAAGTAGGTCAAAGGTTACAAGTCGTGTTGGGTCAAGGGTTATAATTGGGTCACTGGGTTTGCAACTGAAGAAAGGTGAATTGTGATGATTGGTCAATTGTTCCTTCTGCAACAGGTCAAGATGGGTCAAAGGTTACAGTTAAAGTGGTGAGAATGAGTTGACAATACTATGACAAAAATTGCTGTCTGTTTTACTCAAGTTCTTAGAATGAAATAATGAATTTCCCCCACCCAACAGTAGGTGTCTATATTGGCCATGATTTAGGTTAAGTGTAACATGTATATTGTGATGTAGGCATGATATTTCCAATGGCTGTGTGTGAAGTAAGGGAACGTTGGTTGGAGACATGTAAATACATTTTACAAACGACAGCTCGCAAAATGGAGAAAATTGCATAGAATGTGATGAGCAGACAACAGTGTACGTGCAAGTGTTGCTTGTCCTGTTTTATGTGTTACACAGAAGCCTACACCAACACTGCAGCCTGGCAACTAGGAATGGAATTGAAATATGAAGGAAGCGTCTTTAGTTACATGATCATATTAAATGGTGCTTCCACATGATCCTAACGCTTGTTACCCTGACTTTAATTTTCCATACCCCCAGTAAATACGTATTTGAAATGATAAACTTTTGAAAGATCCCTGTATCATATTGGTTTAGTATAGATTGATAAAGAAGTACCAAATTTTCAAATACTAGTAGTAAGTTTGTGTAGTTAATTTAAAATTAGAGTTCCAGTGCATGGTACATGTTGGTCTGGTGCCAAGTGGGGCATTGATGTGCTCTGTTATACTTATGTTTTAGCTACATCCCAGCTTGGTCTGTGGTGTATCAAGTTCATTATTTTCTAGTGTTGTTGAATAATCTTTAGCAGAACCTTTCCGGTCACAATCCTTCATACATTAATTTCTTTTGACAATCAGCCTGTTGTGAATAAAATTGGAATACTCCTTTCCGTTGAATGTCGACTTTTGGCAAGCAATACTACATGGTGACAGGAAGCAATTCTGAAGTTCGAAAAAGTCTTGCGAGTTGGTGTAATGTAGAGCATTGAACGGTTGTAAAATAATTCTATGTTGATTGCAGGATGAATTCATCATGCATTGAAAGATGTAGTTAACCCATCACTTAACTTCTAGTTCCCTTTCACCAATTGTTAAATAGATTTCATGATGCCGTGCTACTTAAAGCTTGATCTATGCATAAATTTTCAACCTGACACATTTCATTTCAAATCGGTATGTCTGCTGTCCTCCGCTTTTACTGCTTGACTGTTATGGAGTTGAAGCTGTCATTATTTGAATGCAACATGGTCACAACAGCAGACCGCATATAGGAGATTGTCATTGAAATGGTATTTGCAAGGCATACTTTCGCTAACAACTGAAGTATTTGGTGTGTTGTTGCGGAAGTCTAACTTGAATTTCCGAATGTTGTCAATGCTAATGCTGCCTTGTTGAAGCTGTGTCGTCAAAAGGGAAGTTTTCCCTTTGATATACATTGTTCTACACAACATCAATTTCAGCACCGTAGAAAGCACCCATGCATTGTGGTCAGAAAAGAGCCTTCTTGCATCCTGGCTACATCCGTTGTCGTAGGTTACAGACGTCCAACTGAAGACTACAGACGTTTGGTGTATGCAATACTGGCATGTTACCCGTGTATGAACGATTCTAAAACTGTAGAATAGTTGTAAAATTTATCCTACATGTAGTCATGTAGAAAGTTACATATTGTGAGGAAAGGGGTAGGGGGCACTGGTGTGCATTTGAACCTGATTCATCCATTCATGATACCTTATATCTTGTGATTCTGTAACACTAGTAATGAAATTCCTACTAGAGTATGTCATGAAATTGTTCCTAATTTTCTAGCCCAACTTGAAAGTATTATTATTGTGATGAACTGTAAGAGAGGACGAGATCTAGACAAACGTTGGGCACTAAATATATGTAGGCACTTGTATTGCCAAAAAATGGAAGATGTTTTCTGCACTGAGCCTATTACAAACAGATGATTTTGAGTGATTCAGTTATGGACTATTTCCCTTTAGGCCACATCCCAGATGTAATGTTCTCGCTTTGGGAATAAATGAATTTGTATTCCAGTGTTCCCGAGGCTCTTCATTTCTAACCGTTCTTATGGCTGGGGTAGAGGTGACGCTTCAGCTCTGCCACCTAGCGAAAGTTGCAATATTACTGGAACAGAAACGACTCAAAAGTGAGATGGTAACGGCTCGCTGATGTCAGCCACAACTACAATCGATACTTAACGAACAAAGAGCCGACAGCACTTAGTGCCATTGACTTCATTTATACCTCTTGTGACAAATTATTCTAGTAGATTGGAAGCAGTCAACGTTTGCTCGACGTCTTGCAGTCAGTGAACTGTTTTATTTGACAAGAGAAGGCCCACATATTATGTTTATTTACATCCATATCTTTATTGCTCGCACATTTATCTGACCAATGCACCAAATATGGAAAACGGTATGAATTGTTTCTTGTCACTATGGTACACTTTTCCTATGTTACACTATGTTATGTGGCAAGTATACGTATACATAGCATTACAACGTACGAATTTTTGTCAACCACACAATACAACATTTTTAACTGTACATGGTTGGTTAATGTTAGATAATGCTTACCGGGACCTTCCCCGAAATGGACTTAAGTATATACAGTTTGGGGGGAAAACTCTTTATTTGATGAACATATTAGCTAACTCCGTACTAATAAGTACACGTTACAAGGCAGCAGCGCACACGTTTTGCTGTTAAGGATTGAATTTCTCAAAACATCATTTGCGAGCTTTTGACACATGCAGGAACGCACTTTCTGGTTGTTCAGATTACAAACGAACCTGCGTACCGTCTAAGACTGATGATCACGAAACATGGACTATAGCTGTTAGTCCTACATGTACCCCCCTCCGTCTTTTCTCTTACACTTGACCACGTACCCAGTTACATTGCACGTTCACTGACACACTGGGCGGTCCGGACTACTAATTTGCTGTTGAATACCAAGAATCCCAACCCACAGAGCACGCAAAAACGATGCGACACAATTTGTGATATAGTATTGAACAACGTCGAACGGCCACAAATGCCTACATGCAGCTGTAGAACACATGTACAGTACGTAGTTGTCATTTAACAGATCAACGTCGCCACGAAATCACAAGCTGTCTGCCTGGATCTCATTCAGCATGTTCTCGGCCTGGTGGTTGTTGCCCGCTCGGTGGTGACTGCGCACAGCAGCACTGCTCCCTCCCTGTCTCTTCCACTTCTTGTCCCTAGGTGGATGTGGTGGTGGTTCCACTTCAACCTAGTGAAATTATCCGTGTTAACACATGTTAGCAACGACGTAGTGTGGAATAAATAACACGAATGCACCAGTAAAAGTTATGTTATTTGTGATACTCAATGGTTGCAGTCCATCTGTTTTGATTGCGCGCTTGCTTCATGGGTTGCGGCCCTCACCAACACCTTTGAACCGTTCCAGATCTGTACTTCAAGATTCCTATTGTTGTGGATGCAACGAATTTTTGTCTTGAACATGCAATCGCGAATCATATACTGGTATACGGTCATGTGGCTTGTATTTCTATAGCTGTCAGAGGTCTATTTAAGTCTGACTTACCGCCACGGACACGCTGCCTTCCTCCTGTATGCTGGCCGACAGGCGGGGGTCCTGCCCGTCCGGCCGCTGGCGTTCAACGGTGGAGTAAGGTGGGAGGGTGTTGGAGTGGGCCAAGCCTGTGGACACACGTATATAGTGGTTAAAGTGTTACATATTGTCACTCAATGGAAACATCAGGCATTACCGTCTTCCAAGCAACTTTGACCCATTACAGGTGGCACATGTCACGAACTAAACGTAAAACAGCTTTACTGCTAATAGCTTCTTTAAACTTGTCATCAACTGACTTATCAAACATGATGTGCCTTACGTGGGTATGAAAGTCCTATGGATGTCCAGTCCTTGTCCACTCTAGGCGGAGGCCGTGGCTTCAGCGTGCCGTCCATCTCCTGCATCTCCAGGTCCTCCACACCGGAGTCGTTCGTGCCGTGACCGGGCTTCCGGCCGTACTTAGGTAACGGTGGGACCGGCCGCGATGGAGTCAGCGCTGGGGTGGCTAAAGTGAGGATGATGTAATATAATTGCCTTGGTGGTACGCATTCTGGTTACCAACTATTTGAAAGATACAGTATAGATATGTTTCATTCTTTCAACTTTACATCATGATTTCACAGTTCTGTATCTAAAAAAATAGACAATGAAAGCAGTTCTGTATTTGAAAAATAGACTGAAATATAGAATGGCAACACTTACTTGGTTTCTCATCTGCACATAGCAGTCCCTTTCTTTTGGCGACGAAGACTCCAATGACCGTCACGGCTGCAAGGATCACCACGACAACGGAGATGGAAATGATGGCTATGACTGATGATGTAGATTCTGTGCGGATTAAAAGATATACAAACATGGTTGTGGTGCGACTTTTTCAGCGTAGACAAGAACGTACACTAAATTTTTACAAACATGTACCACAATGCTCATATGACACATTTCTAGTAGGTAAAAAATCTCCCTAACGACAGCCTACCCGGCACTATGACGGTGTATCTGACAATCTTACGGCCATATACACACACCACGCTGTTATTAGTATCTTCGTCTACTAAACATTTGTGATGCCATTTACCTTTAACAATCAGTCGGACCTCCCGTTGATCAGAACCGAACATGTTCACGGCTTTACATATGTAGATTCCCTCATCGTCACCAGTCACGTGATCAATTGACAAGGTGGCCGTCTTGGTTTCCCCAAGCTTCTTCTCCGTCATAGAGATGCCGTTGTTGGTCTCCAGCAGCACACTCTCCACTCCGTTATTGTTTCTCCACAGCCAATCGACGCTCTTCGGGAGGGGGTCGCTCATGACGTCACAGTAAAACTTGGCGATGTCGCCCTGGTTGACGTACACCTGTGACGTACGTGCCTCAATGTGGGGCTTTCCTGAAGATAGGGATAAATGTTGGCACATTTGACAACGTGGATAAGTTTGCTACTTAATCATTTAACCTGTCATCTGTCCATACCAAAGTCTGGACAAATTGTGAAAATCTTCAACTATCAATCGGCGGTAAGTGGATATGCATACATATTCTAGGTGCCATCTGATTACTACCGAGGCTCCTGCACTAGCTGCCCTGAGGGTTTTTTCCGAGCAGGAAGTGTAGGAGCCCCGGTCGTAATCGGATGGCACCCAGGCTGTTGCATACAGAGCAGCACCTCAAAAGTATCTAAGTAATTGCATGCGTATAGATACTTACCGGCAACGTCGATTGCGACATCTTTGGTCACATCAGGAAAACCATCACTATGTGCGACGCACTGATACATCCCCTCCACGTCATATCGCACCCGGTGGAACCGGAGAGGGTTTTCCCAATACAAACTTGTATCCTTCCGCCGCCAGCGGATGTTAGGTTTGGGGTTTCCGTCTGCGAAACAGCTCAAGGAGAAGTCGTCATCTCCGTAGATAACCGTCACCTTGTTGTCCAACGTTGAGTCGATCTGTGGTGGGTCTAAATTCAGAATCATTAAACAAATTAATTTCTTGATTCATCGATGAAGGTTAGACATCAAGTTAATAAGATACACAGAGTAACAGTTACTCAAGCAACAGGATACAATTTGAAAACGGTCGGACGTTTCAGACAGTCAGTGACTAAGGGAGCACTAGTATCTGGATTTACCAGCTTTTAAACCAAACATCAGGATCGATATGTTAATGAAGTAAAACACGTCAATCTAATCCAGTTGCTTGAGTGAGTGTAACCTTGTGTAATTACTTAAGCTACAGTGCATTTTTACCAAACATGTATCATTATTGCATCAGCTATTAACTACATTATATCAGTTCCAGTTGGTAAAGGATATATTATGTATGATACATACAGAACACTTCCAGCCGAATTGACCCGATGCCAATCGGTAAAATCCGGTTATCAGCCCTGCACTGGTAGCCGCCGCTATCGTACTTGGACACCTTGAGCAGCTGAAGACTCCGCTCTCTGCAACGATAAAGGATGAAAATACAAATCACTACTAGAAGCAAGTGCATCCTTGCTGAGACAGTCAACCCAGGAGGGCCCACTGAAGACATCAAGAACGCACAAAACGGACGACAATGTAATGCAGGAAGCTCATGTATCATGTTTTTCAAATGTTTAAAAAGTTATTATACGACCTTTGTATGCTCTGCCTGGGTAGGCTATCCCCAAGTTTCATCCAGGTGACAGTTGCTTTAGGGTTGGCGTCGACGTAGCAGGTCAGGTTTACTGACTGGCCCTCTCTGGTGTGGATGGACGGGGACGGGACGGAGACCATCGGCGGGTCTGCAAAGTAACATAGGCCTGGTTTACACACGCGTTTTTGAGTCGACTTGGAGTCAACTCAGGACTGTGCAAAGAGAACCCTATGCCACTCAAGTTATAAGTAGCATTTTCTAGTTGGAAAACTCCACTTGAGTACCCCAAAAACTCCTCACGCTCCAAGTCGACCCCAAAAATATGTGTGTAAATCGTGCCATTGAATTACAACCAAAGTTAGTCTTACAGCTAATTGGGCGATGGGATAATCAAAGCAGAAAGACAAAGATCTCCTTAGAAGCGGGAAATTGTTTTGGGATGTATGTGATAGCTTACAATGGACCCGCAGTGTCCTCGATGCAGCTCGAGGTTTGACGATATCAGGGAACCCCTGGTCGGCAGCACAGGTGAAGTTGGCGCCGTCGTCCCATTTGGAGACCCGCGCGGTGAACAGCTCCAGTGTGACGCTCCCTCCTTCATCGTTACGGCGTGTCTTCTGTGAGCCGAACTGATGGGTGCCGTTGTACCAGGTGAGCCGAGGGGGAGGGTAGCCGCCTCGCGACCGGCATCGGAGCAGCAGTTTGTCTCCGGCCGTTAGGGGGAGCTCTGCACCGGTAATGTCGGGGGGACCAACCATTGGCACTGTAAAAGTGGAATGACATTTCGGTATAACTTTTATTCTTTAAACAGATATCACGACATTGACCACTTTGCATACCTTATTGGTGTGGAAATAAGACAACCATGTGTAAAGCAGAGACAATATCACTGAAATGTGTTCCAACTTTTGCCTTTTTTTCCTAAGTCCTACGAGACAATGCCCTTAATCAAGTGTATGAAAGTTCCAAAATGTCAAATATTGAGCAACTACATACCGACGACAGTAAGGGTGGCGTGTGCCGCTGCACTGACACTAGGAGTGGAGCATTTGTAGTCTCCAGTGTCTTCAACCCGCACATCTGTGATCTGCAGGTTGTAATCTCCACGAGAGGGATCACCGACTATTTTATGCCGTTTGTAGGACACGTAAGTTTCTCTTCCCGTTGAAATGATGCTGCCATCTGGTGGACCCTCCCAGGCGACGACACTTGTACTACTGAGTCCATTGAACGCACAGACGAGTGTTACTGTGTCCCCTTGCATAACAACCCTGGACTCTGGTCGTCTTCTGTAGAACGCACCCTCAACTGCACATAGAAACAACATTCAATAAATTTTAACAGTCAATAAACATAGAACTTGTCCTCTGTGATCATGATGATGATACATGTTCAATGCTTCTGTAATACAATCTGAAGTTTATCAACTCGGAACTTAAACTAAATCTCTGAATATTACCGTTGTCAGCAGAAAAAAAAGTAATGTACAAACGTAGTATCCAATAGCAACTAAGCGCCAATGCAGTTGCAATTTCCCAGGCATCACATAACCATATAATACCAAATTATTACTAACTTAATATCACTTATTCTCGGAGAGGAAAGCTGTGATTGCATTTAATTCCCAGGCACATAGCCCGCACAATCCTATATCTAATGTTACAAGAAAACACTCCGTCTAGTGATTCTCAAATTAATGTCTTTAATTCGTATGTAGACTGTGTAATGTGCGCAAGGAAATCAGCAGAGTAGAGCGGGCTTAATCATTTTACTCACTACGTCGTAAATAATATTCTATGGGCCTTCCTACTCATATAATCATAAACATATCCTGCGTAACAACGGCAGGATGGATTACTGCAAGCTCCCTTAGTGATCCAACAAACCTGATCGCCTCTAATGACAACGTTTTATGGATTCCAGCATCACACTTATTTGACGTTACGCAACGATTGCAGCGTGAAGAACTCCATTAACGTAATCCCCCACGCTTCGATTGAACCTCACTTATACAGGGGTATTGATTTATTGTTTTCTTACAGGCTCTCGCTTGTACTTCAAGAATATTGAGCAAGCTGTAGGACAGGACATCACATCTACTGTATGCTGGTACTGCGTCACTTAACGTTCAGTTTTATTGTAAACAATTCGATTAGAAGAGTCTTAAACGCGTATTTCATTTACTTATATCTTAAGGGATTTCGTTCCCCTTTATGGATATAGCACTTAATCTGCTTTACATTTTTCATCAATGTGATGATTTTCATTAACGGAAAATAAACATGGCCAGTCACGTTTAGAGTTAAAATTTAGAGTTAGAGTTTCTTCTAGAGTTTGACTTGATTTACATTTCTTCATGATTTCTCTCCAAATTTGAAAGCATCAAGCACTTCCCTTCGGTGCTTTTCCATCCATATACAGCAAATCCGGTTTCATTAATTGTTTCATTTCCTCGGTATATCATGCTGATTGATCCGCCATGTTAATTTCGTTTCCTTCACCGCCGGGTAACATACAGTCACTTCGCCCGTACGTCCGCATTACACCGTATTAACTTATTCACCGTTATTATTAGAAACATGGATATCATTTCAAGGAGCTATTTGTCCGTAACCGCGCCAAAGCATGGGTAATAAAACCGCTGTGGTAATCTCGTTGTAGTTGTTAAGACCATTGGTGGAATGGATGTACCTGGCGGAATGGATCTACCGGCAAAACAGTGTAGGCGGTAACGCCTCAGGCATAAGAAGTGGTGAAGAAAACGTTTCTCAAATTGTAGGACGGAACACCATACGGTACCCGTACATCATCTACGATACAACACAAACTACAATGCACAACCTAGTGAAGGAATTTCTCTCTATATGTATATTTAAGGTACATTGACCCATAGTATTTGTAATATGAACATACATACGAATAGGCTAAGTGCATAACATTTTATGAAATGTTAATATGGTAGAAGACCTTTGTGGTCGAAGGAATATCACTTTTCTTTGCAAAATTAAATCGTCCGGCTTTATGATTGAAAAGTGTCAATTAACCATTTGAACGACCACGCTGGGCTATCCATTCAGGCCATGAAATCTAAACCCTCAATAAACGGCCAACAGAAAACATTTTCAGATGCACAAGGGACTGAAAACATCGATTCATGGACACATCTGTAATTATGAACCATTTGACCCGTCTGATTGTAACGGAGCTCTACCGATAAAAGGTAGATTAGGTTTGACCTATTGATGTCTACTGTACACTGATGGTAAGAAAAACATGCGCTGCATGTCTGCTTTTTGTATAGGAGCAAGAATACCACCAGACTACAATACATCGTAGTCCATATGAAAAATTGAAATTTATGTGACATTACATTCAGCAAACTGCTAATGCCTTTAATGACGTCCTAATGTCTTTATTGATTTGCAATAAAGGTCTTCATTCGTTTTTAATACGCAGAGAAAACTTGTACAAGAATAACCATACCTTAGATCATATTATACGATTTTGCAGCAACTGCATACAAGATTATTCTGCATCAGTAGAATTATTCACCTTTAGAGCGTGAGAGTCCTCAGTGGACGGAAGAACCTTGGAGAAAATAGCATTTCCACCCTGCCCTCGGTTCACTTATTTAGAGCTAGATTTGAAGGGAATTAAACTCCTGATCCGAAAACTCCATCAGGAATGTGAGCTGACTCTGTAATGCCATGAATCGCTGTTCTCTAGTGCCCTTACATTTGAAAACAGTGCAGTCAACGGTTCTGATCGTATTTCTTTAAAACATGCAGGGCAAATTACATGATTTCTGATACGATAAGATTTTAAATGCAGTTATCATTACGTATGAAGTTATCGATATGTAAGTGTTGTACTTTTCCTGTGTAACAAATCATCCTGAAAACCAAGATTGGGATGTGAGTTCCGGAAAAAAACTAATAATTAATAATAAATTAATAATTAATAATAAATTGATAATTTCACATTGACACAACTGATGATTGTGCACTTCACGAAAGTCGGTTATCTAGTTGCAGCAGACATGAATATTATATTGTAAGTATGTTCTTTTGATTGAACAGTAGTCGAAGCAAACCCCTCCCTGGACTTCCTACAACGCTCTTTTTCTTGGTTCCAAGTGCTTGTATATTCAAAACTTTTTATAACGACCTTACACTATTTCTGTAGTAAAAACATCATCTATTCCCAGTGCATGTGACATACAACACTCTCAACACGGTCCCCCGGGCACAACCGGAACGACATAAGGAGAGATTTCCTGTTTCCGCGCGTTAGCGTACCGATCGTAAGTAGGACGGTCAAAATGTCACATTCGCTATGGATTCTTCTAAACCGCCAGAGGTTTATCGATAATCACGTTTTCCATTTCCGAACCTCTCCGGTATCTGCCCCCTGACATAACGGCCTCGGGCGTTAGATTCCTATTGATGTTTCCCTCAGAAAATCGACAAGTCTGTCAATGGCTTGTTAGATGTTAGCAGCCAACGCACGACTAACTCTGCTGGTTGGGATCCGCCGATACATGTTTAGTATAGGAGGTTAAGACCTTCGCACATCTCAGGAGCAGCTCAAGTCAAGATTTTCTATCTCAGTGAACCGGTATACTGATCAAAGGAGGTCGGTCGACTGTCATCTTACGTACGAATTCCTCACGGTCTCTTGAGACTTGTAATCATGTTCTATCGTGTAAGCACCCGGCCAGATACCTCAACCGTTATATATTTTCATGAATTAAAGCAGTATTTACTTAGCATGTATGTATTGAATATTTCCAAAGTAATATATGTGGAGCAGTAATCTATAGTTCTTATTAACAGTAAACGTGGCTTCTTCCGTGGTTAAAATTGATTGACCTACAGGGCTTTGCGCGTACTACCAGGGACCCATTGCAAAGCCGATTGCCAAAAAAAGCCATGTCCCTTCAGAGATTAGAATCACGAAACTTGATAAGGGATTTCCTTTTCAACGGTCCAAAGCAAGACAGATCTGTCAAAACGTCAAGATCGGAACGAATTCCTCATGGTCGATAGAGATTCCCTGATAACCATGTTCCACTCGGTAATCTCGTACACAACCCGCCCAGGAGCCTGCCCTCCTGACATTCTCGCCCTGGGTATGCATTAACTAAAATCCGGGAGGAAACAACTTCGACTTCAGGAGCTCCTTAATGCTCACAGAAAGTCGTACGCACTTCTCCGGAGTGGGCCCTTTGGCGAACTTTACTACCCTGAGCGACCTCACCGTCTGTTTGTCATGCAGCACTAGAGCTGTTCAGGAAGTCAACGACCTGAAAGATATTTTATAGAGTTTGCAAATTGTACACTAGATGCAGCTGGGTAGCACCGGATGAGAACTTTCCTAACATTATTAGACGGGTGAAGCTACTCTTCTAAGGGTGGATGATGCAGCCAAGTGGGAGGATTTATGAACGGATGCAATTTTGCTCGAAAGAACTACCCCATGTTTTCTAGCCCAAAAAGAGGTTTTATATGCCCTAAGGGACATAGATACGATTCATTACAAGATATAATAACCAGGTGTGTGTTGAAATAGCTCAGATGAGTGAATGCCTCCGTTGTATCACAAGAACGGATCTGTTTGGGGAACTTTTTCCTATTTCTGCCACCGTAGATAGGCTCGTGAAATATTACACTAAATCGCCTACTCTGCACTTTTGCACACCGTCATAGCACAATGTCTTGTTCGCCGGCGGGACCACAATCTGACCAGCAATCTCTCACGGCGGAAAGTACATCATACACAGTCTGTTTCTTGTCCGTAGTAGAATATAAATTGTTCCGTATCGCACTTCGACCCAAATCTCTCACCAATCAATAACTTCTAATGAGGTCTAAGGAAAGTAGTTTTGTGAATTTCACGCCTATGGTTCTCTCATACCCAGAGCTGACTACGATCTTCTCGCCACAAAAGGTTATGGAAATCAATCAACCGCCGACACAGGCAAGATATGGATTCAGGCTCTAACGTTTGCCAGGCAAGATCTCCAGAGGTAGATGGTTCTTTGTTCTGTTATCATTTGACAGGAAATTGAATGCTTAATGGTGTAATTCATCACGCTGGGCGTGAGTGAAAGGTTTGTGGCGCGTCAAGTGCTGTTACGTTGCTTAACGTCAAACTCCTGTTGTTAATTAGCACGGAGCGCAATCATGACTACCATAGTATATATTCAGGATGTCAGCTTCACATGTCACTTCATCAATCCAGCGGGACAACTGCCATGAAATATACTACAGTCCTTTCCGAGAAATATTGCCTCCACAAACACAATTACTCTCCACGAATTAAAGCACCGTTTTCACCGCAGAACTAATCAAAACTCTACTGAGCCCATTTTTCTCTACTCTGCCAGGCTAGAAATCGACAAGGAATTACTGTTGACGTTTTTAATTTCCACCGATCCCTATTTGAAGTCGTAAAACCAGCACTAATACTGCTACAGATGGTGCGACAGTTGGGTAAACAAATCCAGTCTCAACAAGGTGCAAGACAGCTGTCAGGTCACAAGTTTCACCAACATAAAAAAAGTGCGAGATAACATGTTCTGTATGCTTACTTCGTGCGGTGTTGTTGTTTTGCGTTTCGAAGCTCCCCAGGGAGGCATTTATGTAAGGCTGTCTGATTAGTGTGCAAACAACGCTGCTTACTGCCTGTTGTTTACAACGCCAAGGTTATCTTCATTTCATGCATAAATTACCTGTCATTTAGTCTTTGTAATGACGAGGAATACGTGAGTAGAATCTGGTGTATCCTCATTAATCAATTCAAGATAGACATTACCAACAAGGAAAATCTATGATAGGTGATGGCGAATGAACAACAACAAAGAATTCAGCACCAAGAATAGCGACAAATTGGCCTTCTTTCTCTCTGGTGATTTTTTACAACGTCGTACATGCACAATGCTAAAACTGTATGGAATTCCAACTAGATAAGAATGTCCTACCAACATGAAGACATGTCCACTCACCAGTTGGAAGAACAGCCGTCCACAACACTGAAATAGCAACGACGAAGCTGAGAAGACACGTCGGAGCCATCTCGTCTTGTCCGATGAAACAATAGACCTTCCTGTTATGAGCTGACTATGAGGTTCTCTACAGCAATTTCGTCCTCACAATTTTTCCCTACGGAAACGCTTTCCAATCGACGGGAGCGCAAGTGAGAGGCTGCCTTATATTACCGCTCCTGCGAAGACGAAGATGCCTTGGAGGCAATAAACTCGGGAATGGAAATCTCACCGCGAAAAATCTCCCGTAGTTGTCCTTGATTATTCCTCTCGTACTTCCTTCTCTCCGGCTGCGACAACAAGTGCTACAGTAAATTTTGTTGTTCCCTGTAGCTCGTCACCTAGACCCGACTGTCGACGGTGATAGGTCTGGGTAACGTCATTCCCGGCACCCCTGGAAAGAATCAAACCACGAACAACCACGCAAGGCTCGGAGCAGCGGATGTTACATTCGTTGTTACGTTGGCACCATGTGAACTATTATTCGCCGGGGACGGTGAAAGTATAAAACAGCGCCAGGAGGTATTCCTTACTTCCTTCCGTACTGTAAAACGAGACGATAACTAACACAGGTGCGCAGAGCACGACGAATAGACAGTGACAGCAGACGACGCGTTCAACGACCACAGAAGAGCCACCAGCAGTTATCCTTATCCAGGTCTAATCTCCAATAAAGAATTCCCAATTCGTGATACTGAAACTGCCAGTCAGCGAGAATTGGTCCACATCAAAGTAATCCAGGAAAGCCAGTGAAGCACACGACACTGCCCTACTACTGTGCGCGTGAAAGCATGGTGGCGAATTACCTCGATTCAAACGATCCCCGGTAGACTGAGCCCCCAACACGGTATTACATGTCTCGTGCCGCGGGTGCACAGCACAGCACGGGGGGCAAACCGCACGGGGACCTTCCAGATAACAGAGAAAGGGGGCTATTTTCGTGGCGCCAGGAAGTAGTAAAGGGAAAATTGGTACGTCCTACTTAAAGCCATGAGCGATGGTCAGTAAATGGCCTTTGGACATCGGGACACTTAACCGCGTACTTAATGTCGAGAAACATGCTTGGGTGTTTAAACCGGGGATAAATTGAATTATTTTCCTATCCTTCAATTTTCCCGTTCGTTAACATTTATCTGTTTCGGTGCTTACAGCAGTAATGATGTAAATATATATACATAAGAATAAGATAAATCATAAAAGCACGCTACTGAAAACATACCATTCTTGGCAAAGGTGAAAAAAATAGTGATACTTGATTTTGCTATTTTCCTCAATAACCACTGATTGATATGATAGAAGATGATATGAAAGTGCCGCCGTGGGCCCAAGTTGTCGTAGCGATTGCCACTGCAGCCAATCACCAAATGGTAGGAAGAATTCTGTAGATCTTGCTAAATATTCTCACTTCGTCGAACCAATGAAAATAGCTGGTTCAAGAATTCATTCGTTTTACCGGGTAGCTTTATAAGCATTCCGAACAGATCTTCAGTTTGGACAGCATTTCAATCCATCATCAGGTGAAGATTTTTGCAACTTTTCAGATAACTTTAAGTTGAACATCAATTAATGGAAAAGATGCGTTTACTTTGTCAGCGTGCATTATATTTCTTCCAGTGTCTTTCAAAGTACCGACCGAAATGTTACAGCATCAGGGGCTAACACATGTAAGTGTACCATGCCCATTGGGTTCAATTTAGTTCCTCATTAACAACCCGGAAAGTACCCGCAGTGCAGCGGTGTCTTCTGATTATTCAGACTCAACTCATGTGGGCTCTCTTCACTTTCAGGACCTGGAAAATTACATATTATAGCAAACCAGTCTGTCGGTTTTTAATATGTTATCATTTTGTTTATAAGTATTGATTTTCTTAGGGGAAGGGCTAGTAACCCCCTACCTGTAAAAATATACCCTGCTGCAGAAACAGCAAGGAAACTTGCTGCCCTATGTGACACTAGGCACTACAAGGTGATCAACAACTGACTTTGTTGTGTTCTATCGCTGAAATAGTCTGACGAAACACTTTCTGAACAAATCGCGAACAACGTAAGCACTAAAAGGTGTTCCATTTAACAATTTATCAAACCTCCTTTGATGTAAGATTAATTCCGCATTTAACGTTCGTAAAATCAGCTACATAAAAGTACAGTCGATCGATAATTTGTTCTGGACTTGATAACGCTTATATAGACTATGGGGCACGGATTAGCTTATCTACAACGTTGTCCAGGAAATATTGATTGACTTAAAAGCATAAAAAGCCCCCTTATGGTTAGCCTCACAGCGGTTTATTGTCTTCTATACCGATGTTATCTCATATGAGCACGTGATTTTCTAATGCTTTTGTCAACTCAAATCATCCAAACCAGCAAAAAAGTGTATGTTAAAATATTTTGACGGAGTTGTGACAGAAGAAATTACAGTAAGTCTAAAATAACCTAATTTTCACAAACTTCTATCTGTAGAAGGACGATAATGCATTAGCAAGGTAAACTGGCCGTAAAACCTGGCAGACAATGATATTGAATTACCGGTAGGTAGCCTGAGGAAACTTCCTCCAGACGACACCTAATTTGAAATACAGTTGATATACAGCAATACCTGAGATAACAAGGAAATGATCTCCAATACAGCAAAATGGCTCCCATCTATAGCACATAGCCTGAAGAACGGACAACAAATCCTCTTTTATTGCTACCTGGCGCCACACAAATAGTCCCTTTCCCCGTTATCTATCGGGTCTGCAGGATGCTTCTCGTCTGAGACGCCCGCGGCACCGAAGACAAAGTAAAGTCTGTCCGGGCCTCAGTCTGCAGGGAGTTGGTCGAATAGACGTAATAGAAATACTCCACAATAGCTCATCTCAAATGTTGTGAAGCTAGCATGGATCTCACTTAGCCATAATTGTGTATGTTAGATTATTTTTTTTAGATATCTTCATCTTTTGAGAATGGAAAACAAACTACCTGCAGTACCTAGACATAAACATTCCTAACCATCAGATGTCAGGTGGGACAACTGGAAATAGCTTCGGTAAAGAGACACTTTCAAATGAAGTAGACTGTAGCTTTGTTTGTCTGCGTATCAACTCCAACCACATACTAATTCCACCGTAAATGTCATTTAATCTACCAAAATTGGATGAAATCTCGCCAGCATTAAATGCTGTACGTTGAGCTTTACACTCTTCTTCGTGTGCATAATTGTTGTTAGGACTTTTGTTATTTTGGGACTGGTAGCGTGACCTAGTCTCTTTGGTTGGCCCACAATGTACCTAAAACTAGTATCAATTCAGACGATGCCTATCTCTTTGTCGTCTAGCCAACATAACTGTTAAACTGATAGAGGGAGAAAAAGCCATTTCTCGAGGTTCTCTTTTCTTTATCACCGTAAGGTGCATAAAACTGATATTATCGTTGGCAGAATAGACATACGTAGATACAATTTTCTATTTTTTTATCTATTCGTGGCTAGTGCTTGCAAAATTTCATCTATTTGATTAAATCTACTTCTCTGCTATCTGATTTTAGTCATTTTGTGAAATTGTGCAGAAAAGAGGTATAGAATTTAAACAACGCGTTACGTCAATATATGTTATATATGTGTTATATATGATAGGTAATGAAGCATTCAATGGCCTTGACGTTGTAAACAACAGCTTGTATATTGCATTATTTGCATAATTGATGAGGCTGAATTTCAGAAATATTTCCTCTGGGAGTATAACACAGCACAACAACAACATATCACGGCGTCACATGCGGGGATTGATTTTTTTTATCCCCATTCTGTCTCAGCATGACAGTGAACAGGCGCCTGTTTGTGGTGAGATTTGTTGACACAATCATCGCGCCATCTGTATCTGCCGACATTACCAATAACCTCGCCGGCATTAGATGCTGTACATGTAGCTTTACATCGTGTGCATTATTGTTTAGGACTCTTGCTTTATTGGGACTGGTAGCGTGAAATAATCTCTTTGGTTGACCCACATATTCAACGCAATGTACCTAAAACTAGTATCAATTCTGACGATGCCTATTTGTTCGTCGTCTAGCTATAGTCAATGCAACTGATAGAAGGAAAATACATGTGGCTTTTTTTTAGGTTCTCTTTGGGACAGGTCGTTCAGTGTGATATAACCAGCAGCTACCGCGCCGCGTGCCTGCGAAGCTGGTGTGTTGCACCGAAGGGCTGTTATACCGGCTATATAGATACAGATAGATAGATACAGAAATACGAACATTACACCTTTAATACTGCCTATGGGGAAATCTAATTTAAATTTTCTTCCTGCATTTTCATTTATAGAAATTACTCTGTTTTAGGATTCTTTTCTGAAAGAGCCTTTTCATTTGATCAATTACTTGGCATGAAACTTACATCTTCGTATTGATTGATTTGCAGAATCATTTCGCCAACAAAATCCAGATTGATTGTATTTCTTATTACTTTTAATCGATTTTTCTTAAGATTTGAGGCTATATCTAGTTAGACAGCATCGAACTATCAGCGTGAAATTTGTACGATGGGTTCTCCTGGGTTCCCTACAAATGTATCGATTTACATCAAATGTAGTTCAAAGGTGGATATAAACCAATTTACATACTCCATTGGACAGCGACGAAACTGATGGAGACAGAACTGTTGGAAAGTTGTGTGCTGTGGCGGTTGCTTAGACGTAAGATTCTCTTATTGTGGCACATTTTACGTCTCCTAATACAATATTTCTGTGAAGATTTCTAATACAAATGTCTAAATAGGCCGAGAAATCTATGATAGACTACCCGCAGATACATTACTGTCTTTCTTAGAGACTTACATGGAACAAATGAAGAATTATACCAATAATAAGGAGTCTATTTCAATTTAGATAGTCGGATCATACTAATCAAGACGACAGAGGTACATTCGGTCATACTTTTACAGTTTATCATATGCTCTACAATTTATATCTATCTAGCCGTGTAGAAGGTTTAGAATGTGATCTTGTGAACATGAAATGGAATCCCCCGTACTACCCGCGCGTATGGTTGACTCTCCGGTAATGCTGCTCTTTATCAACTATAACGCCAAGTTTTTACCGACGAGAAAACTACGTCAGCTGTACTCCGTACAAGGTTCCGGAGTTCAATTTGGATTATGGTGCCGCATATTAAACAGGACGCAGAGCCACATGATGCTGTAAAGTTCTCCGCGGGTGGCAGGCTAGAGTTTGTGCGAGCATTAATAAATCACTAGAGCTTTCTGTTTTCCCGCCTGGAATTTACTTAATTCGTGCAGAGGGCAGACGTGTCAGGAGAGAACGTTTCACGGTGGTCGGATGTGAGACTTCCATGTGGAGCACAATTATCGGGAAATTTTCTACGAGTTTTAGAAATACACGGCGGAACTCACATTTGGCCCTGTCGTCTGGATAACAATGTCGTACCGAGACTGAAAATCTCAGTGTCAACGTTTCGTGTCAACGTTTAATCGACTTTAGAGGGATTCATCTATATCAATCTAATCAATGTATCATATTGACAATTTTGATGAATAAAGGTTGTTCCTCTGTAGTAGTTGTCAACGTGAATCGTATGATTTTATGGACATTCTTAAATACTATATGTTTTGCATTGCAAATGCACAGTACAAAGCAAGTGACAGAATTGAGATTTTTTTGTCATCGTTTATGATAACAACGATTACAAAACAGCTTAAGAAATTCCTTGATTAAAAAGTCACCAGGTAAAATGCCTTTATGATTGAAAAGTATTTTGTTCATAAAACTTAGCAATCATAAAGAATACCTGGTGCAACTGTCAATATTTAATCATAATATTGTTCCCTCAACCTCTGTGTTGGAAAAAAGCCATAGCCATAGTAACAAGGTAACTGCACATCAAGAGGAAACTGCACATCTAGACAGTCATATTTATTTCATGACATCCAATCAGATCAAATTATTGTCCCTCTAAGATTAATTGACTTATCAACATATCAGATGTCAGCATCAGATAAAAGATTTTCTAAAATTTTGGTCGGTCGAGTCACCAATTCAGACTTAAGCCGACATGTAATTAGTGTTTACTATACTTTGATATATGTACTTCTGAGTCAAAACCATTCAATCATATCACAAATGCAGAAAGGAATAATTTCTGGAATTATAGTACACGATGACAGTTACCGGGACATAATTGGTTTGAAAGTGGATCTGGATATTATTGACGACTCGGAAGCTGCCATGAGAATCGTGGTGATATTTGCCAGACCACCACAGATCATGCCCATAGCGTGCGGGGACGGGGAATCTCTTATTCACGAGTTCTATCGGTGCGTGTGGGGCCATGACCTTTCCTGGAATCCTCTTCTATCCTACCACACCACGGATGGCTAATGTTTCCTGGAATAGAGAAGAGTGGAGGGTTCTAAATCAAGTTCCCTGATCTTTACATAAAACAGTCTTACCAGAGGAGCTATGGTAAGCTCTGCTGTTGGGAATATACTTGTTCAGCCCCATGCCATGGATTTTTGACTCAGCTAAAAAAACTGACTGTAGTTACATATCAAACGTGTATGAATTGTAAAGAAGGTCGTTTCGATATTACTCTTCAAAACGACCATACAGCACCAGTAAATAAAAGTAACGCGTAATGAGCATTATTTCCAATAAGGAGGACCAAGTTGTAACATTTTAACGCTTTCAATTTATGATAGACTAAGACGGTGACATGTAGTAAAATTCTCTCTAAGTTGCACATCTGTATCAAAGAACATATAATGCAAAAGATATGTGTAAGAACCTAGCAACTATTGATTTTTCCACTGAACCCGACTTTGGCTGGGATTAGAGTATCTAGAATCTTACAGACCAAAGATAGATGTACGGCGAGAAATTGCTCTATTTCCTATGTCGCTCCACGAAGAATGTCCCTATCACTTGCAATTGTCTCGAAGCCATTAAGAGTTGAATGAGATATCGCAGGGCGAGATTATTTCTACGAAACTGCAAATGGTCTGCAATATTCTAAGGAATATGGATGGCCTCGGGCTCCCTGCCGCAAACTTTGTAAGCATTGTCCCGCTCCTGTCACGATTCATGCCGTGAGAGATAGAACTAATTTCCCCTGCCGGTCGTGACAGCGGCTGGAAACAAAGTAGGAAGGCACTTTTACTATATTACCTCTGGCAATGATGGAATCTTGACCCGCAACGAAGGCATATTAAACACTGACATTTCTTTTGTGAATTGCGTACACTGACGCAAGCAATTTACTCCCAAGAAGTACCCACTTTGTCTAATATTTTACATGGCGTCTTGGCTGTGGACGTTTTCCTTGATTGTCTTTTAAAATCATTCGAGTGTCTGTCAACTTGCTGGCACTGTTTATAAAAAGACACAACAAAGACGTGTTCTATTGAAGCTTTTCTGTGATGTGCTGGAATGTCCGTCTGATCCAGCCTAACTTAAGTATGATAAAGTTCGTAGACTATTTGAAAAGGATTTCTGGATTTCCTCGCCAAGATGCAAAATTGAGATTGCATTTTCCCTTTGAACTAAATTCGTTAAAAATCTGTCAGAATGTTTTCGCGTATACGAGAAACGTTGAGCCAGTCCCGACAACCAAAGTCTTCCTGACGTGTTTCCAATAACACAAATGTTATTGCTGAAGATATTACTCAACACCAGCGAGATAAAAGTGCTTTACATGAGTGTTGAATGTTTCTTGGCCCTTCTTTTTTCTTTTCACATGGACGTTTGAACTAGATATACCAAAGATGATTTTCAAATAGCTTTCCTATTCTCATATATACATATGTACATTAATATGTATGTGTAAACTTGCCCGACATAAAATCACTTGAAAAATGGCTAGCGAATATGATATTGATGCCTTAAGGTGGTCTACATCCTACCAGCTATATCATCTTCTGAAATACTATAACTACCTCGAGTTAGTGGCTGAATAACCAATACGTTTCATACTTCCGACGCTAAAAGAAATCTAGATAGATTTCTGATGGATTTTTTACAGCTTTAGTCATTAATAAAAGAACATAACAAGATGGAGTCCCTAAGGCCAAGTTATTGGGATGTGATAATCGGTGTTTTAGCTCCCAGCACCAGAAAAGGAATTTGACGGTATCCTTTTAACGCTTTATTCTTCCCTGGGGGAATACGGTAATACCTGCCGAAATGTGTAATTTTCTGAAGAGGGCTTTTACTAGCCGCATCAGAGTCGTTTGGGCGTGTAAGAGTATTATGAGCGCCAATTTGCAATATTCTACAATCCACCCTTGAAGACCGTTTTCTCGCTGATACATTGAAAGCACCCTTTACATGTAGACGTATAGACATCAAGTGTAATCACATCGTTATTGGAGTAAAAGCCGAATAGAGTCAAGCATTAGGATGTGATACGCAGTGCAGATATATTGTAGGTAATCTAAACAGCAATATATTTCCCTACACACAAGTCCCGTGTAATATCATGGCTTATGGTGAGAACCCTTGAAAGGATTTTGTTGTCAGCAGTCCATTTCTGCAGCTGCAAGTGTTATGATTTCTATTTGCGTGTTTATGAAAGCAATTCCGGGTAAGAGCTCATAAAATGGTATTGCGGTGTCAAAAATGTATCCATATCCTTTGAGTATAATTCTTTTGACACCCTTTATCAAAAACTTTCCAAGCGTGCAATGCTTATTACATATATTTGATGTAATACCGAAGAGAATTTGAAATGTAACCTTGACCTTGATCTATGTGCTACTTATAAAAGAATCCGATGTGATTGAATTGGCCTTTCGTGGAGGTTTCCGAAGGTCTTGCGAAACGTTGACATCTTGATATGCCGTTGAAAGTCAATTCGCCATCCACAGCAAAGAGATTAAACTTTCAAACATTGTCTAGACGATGTCGATGGAAGAGATAACTTAAGAACGTATGAATAGATTCCAGTGATTGTGATCTTTTTTCTCTTGCCGTAGCCAATAAGAAAAATTGATAGATTTTGAGACATACACATACTCGCGTTCAGCTCCAGATGCAGGGATCTTTTCCCAGTCAATTGTTATAATGACAGTTTGGTATGTAAACCTGAGTGACCTCGATGTCAGGCGACTGTGCCTCCAGGGAAGTAGCATTCAAGGCAGCCTAGACAGGCGCGTCCAACTACGTCACTTCTTATAAACCACAGATTACGGACATATAGGACACTATTGCTTTTGCTTCTTCCGCTGAACGTAATTTTTTTGTCTTCTATTACGTACGTGTACTTTTTCTGTAATTATAACATGTTTGGATGAATCAAGTTATGGCTGCACAGTGTAGAAATAGTTCGACGCACAGTCAAGCTACAACAAAATACAAATGCTAGGAGGTAAAGCTGTTGTTTTAATGTAGTGCCTTCTTTTGAACACCTGCTAGCAAACCATGAGGTATAACAAACTTGGCTATTCCTGAGGTACGGACCGCCGATGTCCTCGTGATCATGTTCAACATTTCACACTGCTCTAAGCCTACCTAGTGCTCTTAGCCTACAGCAACTCATTGATATCATCGTTAAAAGCAGGGGCAACATCATCAAAACACCCCAACACACCGCTAATTTCCATTCGTGAGAGAAAGTTACTGGATCCCATAAGTTGTCCGTACATTGGAAGAGACATATCGTTAAATGTGTGGCTATTGTATATCGTTGAACATTGCATTGATTCTCTTATATGACGGTATATGCAACTATGACAGGCATATCAATGATAGCAAGCCAATTCGTACATTTTGCATGCTTTACATCGGTTCCCGAATATAAGTTTTGGAAAATACTGTCCCCAAAGCAACGCTGTGCTTATATAAAACCATCTCTACGAACGCAGTGTGTATCGGCTTTAATTATTCATGATTTCTTATCTAGCTCCCGTGCAAAACAAAAGTATAAAAGGGCATCTACGGCATCATTTGATAAAAAACGTGTGAAGAAAGACAATTTATCTTCAAAACGATCTACAGATCGCCAGATATAACTTCGTGTCAGGCTTTCTTGAGTTCTTTAGGTTGATCTGGACGGGATACTACATTGGGAACTCGATAGGCCTGGTGACAAAGTGCACGTGAAACGTTGACGTCATTGGTGCACCACTCCACCAAGCCAGGGGCACCTCATCCACAACTAGGAAATCGATTGTATCTCTGCATGTTTTACATCACGCTCCAAGGCATGGTACCGGCCCTGTCAAATACAACAGAACATAACGAATAAACGGGATGCACAAAAGAATTAAATGTCTAAAATTTGAAAGATTTTTTTTCTCATTTCCAAGCAACAGTCTAAAGCATCGTTGCTTATTCTTATTTTCAAATGTTGCATTAAACCCGATGCTACCCTAACGCTATGACAGCTCGATAATCATTGATGCTGCATCAAGAATGGTCAAATCACACAGTAGTAACTGTCCAGAACGAACACTGCTGTACACTACAGTACAAAGCAAGCTATTGTCAAAAGCAGCTTTTGTGGTTAGTTAATAATTAATCACGCGATTGACACATGCCATTTGAAGCTGGCGATGCACGAAACGACTGTTTCTTTCTTCACAGTCTGTGAATCTTACTTGAAAGATGTCCTTACTTCTTGGCAAGCGTCTTAAGGGTGCGGTTGGTCGCCTCCAGTGACGTCACGTGAGCCTTTACCTTGTCCATCTCCATTTGGAGCTCAGACACACGATCGTTGGCGTACCGCAACTGAGGGGGGATAAGACAGTGCGTGCTACTAATATATACAGTCATCGGTAATTGGTTGGTGAAACTATGTGATAGCATCCAACTGTTACAAGTACGTAATGTCCAAGCAAATCTATCGGTGGCTATAAGACCGTATCCAACTGGCAAAGGGGGTTTTTGTCGCCGCCAATTAGAAATGACTCCTATCTGTTTGAGTGCAGGCAGATCTTGGGTGGCGACGAAAACTCCCTTTGCCAGTTGGATACGGTCTTATAGCCACCGATAGATCTGCTTGGAGAATAAGAAGGACGTATATCTTTGGAATACAATTTGTGCAGATACTAAAGTGATGAGCACACTTAGTTGCTCAGCTCTAGTTGCAAGACCGATGGATGAGGAAAACATCTTACCTCTCTGTCGAGTTTTCTGTTCTCTGCTATCAAGTCATCGTTTTTACTCTGCACCTCGTTCAGGTCCTGTTTGTAACGGTCCACCTGTCCCTCCAGACGCTTGATCTGTAAAACATTTGCAAGGTCCAAATAAAGGGTCAAAGTCTTTTGCATCAACGTTAAGTAGTACATAGCTTCGGTTAGGGACGTCCCTCAGACAGGACGTTAAATGGAGGTCCCGTGTTTGAAGAGAGCCACACCTCGAGGATGTTCAAGAACCCACCACACTTGTCGGTGTGAGTGGATCAAACCATGTCATTCTTTCCGCAAATTTGGTAAATCTCAATAAATGAATAAATAAACTTTTCACAAGGAGAAATGTGCTAATAAAATAAACAAGAGTTCCACGACCTCATAACTCAATGAACAATTCTATTCATGCAAATGACTTACACCTTTTCATAATATATGCTTGGTCATAAACACCTTTATCTAACTTACACTTAAGTATCATATTGACAGTCCTATAATTTTCCAATTAGATGAGATATGATGTTTTGCATTAATTATGCAAATTAGGAATTTATTTGCATAATTGGTATCTGTTGATGATCCACTTTCCATAAACTACATACGTTACATGTATTTGAGTCTGATAATGGAAAACACGGCAAATATAGATTTTCCTCATAAGCTATGGAAATTAAGTCCCAATTAGCATAATTTGCACTTCATTGTGTATATCTCTATCTAAGCTACCTGTATACTAAATGTCATGGAAATTCGTTATTCCTTTGTTCAGTTATTCTCAGAACTTTTTCACAAAAACGCCCCTGAAGTTCCAGAGTTCTAGGGAGCCAATACCTACACCACTTCTTTATTACATCACAAGCTATCTGCCACCCAAAAATCAAGACCACAGCAGGTCCAGGTCGAAAGATACAAAAATTGAAGTTCTGCTGCAGTACCAAGGTCACATACCAGGGGGCCCAAAACTGACCTTGAATTTCGGCTTCACAACACCTGCCCACATACCAAATATCATTGTAATCCATCAAGAGGCTCTTGAGTTATGCTGACTGTGGTGTGGAAACACAAACAGACAAATAGACACACCAAAAACTATATCTCCATTTTTCATGGAGATAAAAAGCTCAGATATTCAAATTACCCTCTATTACCAGATTAAGTACATTTCAGCTTAAGGCTATTCAGTAATATACAACCACCACATGCACCCCCACCCCAACCCTTCCTTCTTTTCAATCACCTTCTTCTCGAGAATCTTCTTCTCCTCCCACTTCTCCTCCTCCAGCTCTTCCTTCTCCTTCTGGACCCGCTCCGTGAACTGTTGGTGTTGCCGCCTCCCCAGAACGTAGGACGACAAGCCGAGATTTTCATCTGGAGAATTTCAGGAAAACAATTAGTTACAAACTTTCTGTCCTACAAAAATAACATGGATACCGAGTTAATTACATTGACGAACAAAACTTGAGGAAGCCGTGCATGGGGGGGGGGGCACTTAAATTCTAAAACAGAACAGATAATACACAGAAGTTTATATCAACCTTACCGACTGAAGAAACATCCGAAGCAATCTAAGTATGGGGCTACGTGACGATGGGGACATTAAGCGATATCTAAAACACTTGCAGCATTGGTCCGTTTTTCCTGCAATTATACTTTAAATCACTAGGCGAAGCTTCTGAGCCGCGCCGTAGCGCATCCTTGCGTTGTTTTCGCCATATTCAAAAGGAACAACTGGTTGAAGTGATAAAGAAATACAACCACAAACTACAAAATGATTCGTTTTAACAAGGAAAAGGGTAAACGCAGAGCTGTAAATAGCGTTCTCTGCGAATGGTTCGGAAGCCGTACATCACAGTTCGTTTGAACAGACGTGCCAATCGCGGGGGGCTAACGTGAACGTAGACCATACTATCCTAATAATTGGTTATTGCTAAAATGAACCGGATACATAGCTACTTTTAGATTTTGGCGATTATCCTTTTGATAGCATACTATAAACATATCCAAACAGAGAAGATTTGGAACAAGTTCTGTCAGAACCTACCAAGACGATTTGTTACTTTATCCACCATTTCGACATAAACATTGCCATTCATATCAACGTTATCATTAGAACCAGCTGCCATTCTGTGTGTTGCTCTTCCAGACAAGTCTGTAGAAATTCGATGATCTTTGATAACCCAAGCGTCGAGAATTCAAGGCAAGATCACAGGCACCGTTACTCCCGTGGGCACATGGGTGGCTTAAGTGATAATCTAGCACAGATTACCACTGTTACTATGTCTGGAGGCGTTGAAAGTTGTACTGGAAACATGTGCTGACGACCAAAACCTTCATATCCCCGAGAGTATTATTTTGTATTGGGCAAGCTTGGTTTTAATCTGCAGAGCTATGACGCCTGCAACCGCATACCTCTAAGTCAAACAACGTAGACTTTTAGACCTGCATCTCTGTATCGGAATAAGTATAAGAAGTAAATATTGACATTGAATATTTAATGGTATTGTCACAAGTTACAACTTGTAATCATTCAATTGAGACAAATCGTTCCTAATTGTTATTTTGCATGGACTCGATCCAACTTGATTACGTATTTCTCTTTCCATTTTTGTTGTCACTTTTTTGCTTCGAAGACTCGTTATGAATTGAGTTAAATCTGTGTACCTCTGTACTTTATAAAGCATATGAGGGATCTTTTCGCTGAATGAATGTGTGCATCTCAATGATATGAGAGAATAATTTTCACTGTTATTTCAACTTATACGTAGCTACATATACATTATACATAACAACAGTTTGGCAATGACAAAAACTAATTCAAATGACTCAACCGCGCGATTGGCATTCAGATAGTCACTGATGCCCAACAGAAGAATCATAACAGTTTACTGTTAAGGGCAAGGGCACACTATAGTATACATTACATCTAGGGTTAGCTCGATACCGCAGACTATCTCAGATAAGATTGTAATGCATTCGGCTGACGCCAAATACTTCAAGAAAAACAAGCATACATATTCTCAGCTCGCGAAAATTAAGACAATAGATCTTACTTACTTTCTGGAAGCTCGAAACTTTTAGCCTGTCGTAGCATCTGCGACTTGCTCGCCATCTCAGACTTTGATCTGCGAGTCGGAAACAAACAGGCTCAGAGGTTGGTCCAAGTCTGGCTGACCGACGGTGGGTTCTCTGTATCGCCTGCTCGAATCTCTGATTCTGAATTTACCCGCGGGACGGGCCAGATGCCACGCGGGTCTGACCGTATAAAGAACGGTCCGTGATACTGGGGCTTCCCATCGTGGTATGTTGTACACTGCTGAACACGAGAGGGAAAACACGAAACAGAGTGAAATTACAAGAATTACCTCAAACTTCTTGTAATAAAACAGAAAGCATTCTTGTAATGCTTGTTTTACGATGTGTGATACTGCCATATAAAAACAGCTTTCTACCTTTGCTCTTTGTATTCTTCAAAACAAGTAATACGTGTGACCTTTAAATATCAGATAGCATTACGACGGGTCCTACGGCACAAATAGTTTAGCGTACAACAGCCTGAGGAGGTGGTATTTCAGAATTAAGTTGGTCAACGTCAACTTTATTTCAGGCTTGTTTGTGTTAACTGTGGAAAACCAGAATAATAAATGGCAATCTAACATCTTCATAGCATGTTGCAAACACGCAAAGAAGTGTAAGGAACCTAATTTCTATCCTATATCTGTTTCAGATTTTGAAAGACGTATCAAGAGTTTACTTTACTATAACTAGACTCTCTTTCAAATAAATACAATACTGATAGTTGGGTGACGTATAGGGCAGTTACGTTAAGATTACATTGTAAACTATTTCTTTCAAGAACAGGTGCTTAATCACCAAACAGATGTTGGGAGGTGAAATCAACGTTATGTAGCCATGGGGGGGGGGGGGGGGACGTTACAACTGCTTGCCTTCCAACATCTCCTTTGAGGCTACTTGTGCTCGAATCCCAGATGGGCATTGCGTGCAGCTCCGTGTACCTCGGACGACTAATTACGTGTTAGACATAATCACTTCAATGCCAGCAGTAAAAGTGTTGTGTCATGTACTACCACATGTCCAATTAGTAACCGTCTGTCTTGGGGGTACAACGCAGCCCTATTAGCACTTTTTTAACCCTCAAACCACCGTATGGGGTCAAAACTGACCCCAGGCGTATATCAACATGTGCCATTTTGACATTTCGAGTCGAAAACAAAATTTCTTCTGTGAGTTTGTTTGTATATATGTCTTATAACTTCACGCAAGTTTTTACCGAGATTGGCTCATTGTTGATTAAGTTATTCTAGAAAGTTTACGCATGGTCCAGTGGGGTCAAAACTGACCCCAGCAAAATCTGCACTCTTATTCCCTATTGTTTGATACTTGTCATCTAGTAACATGTACGATAAGGGTTATTATGATCATAGTTCAAGTCATAGTTACAAAATATGATTGTGTAGAAACGTGAAAAAAACAAATTTTTTAAATGAACGTAAAAATTAATGACGTTGCGACATATTATGACGTCATTTATGTGATTTTATTGACGAAAACCAACAAATTGGGTATTTCCATATAATTCAAAGGTACACGATAAAACTTGATTAGAAATTATGTATAATAGATCATAATATATCCAAAGACGTTATTTGTAGATGGCAACAGGAACGACGTCAAAATGACGTCATAAAAATTATATTCATATCAAGTTACATTAGCGAAATCCGCCACCTTGGTTCCGCCATCTTGAATTATTCTAAAAGCATTTTTTCATCATATAACCTAATAACACAATAAAAATGGACCAAAACGTTTATATTTAGATTGTTTCTGTTTGAATAAACATGGTAATGATGAAATTTGAGGTTGAAATAGCCGGTTATAGCTAATCTAATTATATCGTCCGCCATCTTAGATTTTGACCGATGACGTAATCAAATATGCACAAATTTTGAATATTAAATCATAAAAGTGATAGTGAATTAAATTGGTTGGTATTGATGTAAGAAAATAAGTGCAGTTTAGAATGACAGCCCTAGAATTACATTGTAAAATCCAAAATTAGCTACTTTTTCCAAATATGGCTCTAAGAAACCGGTTGCCATAGCAACATGAAAACATTGATTAAATATTTCATTAAATCAAAATTGTTGCCAACGAAATTTTAGCAAAGGTGACCAAATTTGGTTGTTCTAGCGTAAGACATTCAGATGCTATATGACATCAAATGTTGGCGCAGGCCTCAAAATAGCCCGCTTGTCTGAATAGCGTTAGTTGCAAAAGACGATGTTCCCTATTTTTGCATGAATTATGATAATGAGCAGAAATTATTCACACCTAATCATGTCAAACTGTCCCTTATAGATTACTTAAACTATACATATATACAAACCACAAAAATAGTCACAGATAAAGCTATATTTGTAGAGAACATTGTGGGGTCAGTTTTGACCCCATACGGTAAGATTAGTCGTAAAAAAGCTACGGTGGTTTGAGGGTTAATTCGGTATTATAACGTATTTTCACATCATCTTTTCTATCATTTATATGGCATACAATATGTGTAATATCAGTTATCAAATGATGTAATAATTATATGAAGTAATATATCATAATTATGATCATAAAATTATAATATAATCATATAATCATATGATATTACTAATTTTATGATATGTGATAAATCAGTTTTATAACTTGTATATATATCATTAGTCTGTGTTACAGCTAATTATATATCATAACATGCTAGTACGCGAACTTTGTATGTCACAAAAACAACAAATAGATTGCAATGTTACCTCATATGATGACCTAGGCTGTATTCTAAATGTTGGAATGTTTCAATCATGTTGTGCTCATTAAGTAACGTTTTTGCAGGAATCACACTGTTGTCCAACCAGGTCTTCTTTGCAGGAATGGACGTCTGTAAAAGAGACTGTGAACATCCGATTAGTGGAGAAGTGCCTGTGGGTTGGATTTACTGTGAAATTACTAAAATGTACGTACCGAACGATGTGAAAACCTTGAGGAATTATAATTGTCTACTATACACCTCGTGCGCATGCGTCACTGATTGGTGTTGGAGTTGGGGAGAAGTGGTCATGTTTAGGAGCGGCCCCTAGCGGACTAATCTAGCACAACTGCTGTAGTGGATTTAGTGTTTCTATCATTCATCTTTCCCAGCTCTATCGTATAATACCTCCGGGAAGGAGGGTCACCACCTGAAGGAGTATTCAATGGCTAATTATGTCCGTACGTTTTCAGCTATAACTCATAATCCTCTTGCTGCATTAGTATGTAGTTTGGCATGTCCTGTGCTAACATGCGTGAGATGCACCCTCGTAAACCAGGACCGCCTATCGCTCGACGTTACATCGCGAGCGTAAGCCGCTTACGCTCGCGATGTAACGTCGAGCAATAGGCGGTCCTGGTTTACGAGGGTGGTGAGATGGTGCACGTTGTTTTTGTTTTTTATACACCGTAGCAGTTTTGAAAGGCAATGTAACATTTTAGAAAACACCCCTAACTTGATGGACTTGTGGAACAGGTCATTAATCGCGTTGGCTTTTGTGGGTGTGTGCTAATAGGGGTTTCTCCAAGCAGATATTGAGTGATGTGATGCGATATTTCCTGTGATCGTTTTGTAACGTTACACGTTGGTTGAGCAGCGGTTGTGTCCGTGGTAGTTTAGTTGCGACATGGCGGACGACCACGGAAGCTGGTCCTGGAATACATTTGAGAGACAATGTCAGATCAACATCTGGAAGATGAGAGTTTGCGCGAATCATAAATTATGGAAGTCATACGTCATAGCTGACCGCACCTCCGTTGATTGAATTAAAAGCATCACAGTGTACAGTTGATACATGAGCCATTCCAAGAACTGTAGCCAGGGCACTTATCAACAAACAGAAGACTACGCATTTAACATGGGGGGCATAGGATCAGTAGAAAACCCGGTACGCCCACAACACAGTGACGGTAGTCGAATGAGTAGACAACTACTTCAGATGATAACTTATTCATCAACTCACCTACTATCACTCATCCACATTTTGTAATTGCTGGGTGAAGACATGAATTTATGTCCCTTCCCACTACCAGTCCTGTAACCGTGGATTTTTACACTAAGTGGTCTCTTCCGTACTTACTTTAGAATGAAATACCATCAAAACCGCAGCACTGAATTAAAATCATTGTGTGTGCAAAGTCAAAGCAAGTGTTGACGATCTAAAATGCATAATAGGATTCGTACTAAAGGTGCATTTGCAGATATCTTTAAAAAATCTTTACAACCCCTCCTTAGATTCTTCGGTCTAGTTATCAGTCCTATTACATATCTTTAATTGCCGATTAGCATGATCACTGGTCCAATTATCTATGATTGTTGACATATTGTTGCAGTTCTAGTCGAGTGAGAAAGGAGGTGTAACTTGCATTTCTCGGGGGCACAGCATACTGCCCCAGGGTGTGAGCAGACTACCGGCCTAATTTGCGGAGAAGAAAAACTTCCAATTTGTAATGCCATATTTAATTTGACTCAACACCCACTTACAAATGATTGATACAATCATAATTTGTCTACTCTAAATCAGTCACATGGTAAATCCAGGGGGAGGGGGATTACAGACACAATCAGCAAGAAAGCTACTCCACCACCCAATCACCAGTATCCATCATGACTCATTTGCATAATTCCAGTATGAAAGAAGTATTTTGCTTCCCGTCTCGGTTTTTTATCACTTCATTCCGATATCTGAAGACGCAAGTCACATCTTGATCTGACGCGCGCGGAAGTTACTGAAGGTGGGTACTGTGCCAATTTTACTCTATCAGCTAAGCCATTAGGTTAGGTACACTGCTGACTATTGGTACATTTGTTATCAGAAACTTGTTAGAGTGGATCGCTCTTTATTGAGAGCCTGCATGCCCCTTTTCGTAAGACGTAATGCAGCCTTTTTCGTCTTCGTAATCCGTAGGCAGTCGCCCAAAATCAACGTAATTCTTAATCAGTACATTAGCCGTAACGCGTAATTGGGCACTTTCATTCTAAGTAAACCGCAGGCAGTTACCTTTGTGCAACTTAAAGCGTAATCCATACATTACTAGTAAAACGTAGGCTGATTTCAAACTGGTCCAATGCACAAGCGAGCGCCTCCCGTCATCATGTCCGCGCTGAATTTTCCTATCAAAATTCCCCTAAGCATACTGTAGGTAACGTTACCCAGAGCATTGTGCTGAAAGGTAACGCAAGCCTCATATCGTAATTCGCAATCAGCTCTGAGAATTTAACGTAATTCGTAATCGGCGGCGAAAATTTTGAGTATTCCTTAATCACTAAGTATGCAGGCCCTCTTCATTTAGACTTTGCCACAAAGCTTTCAGTGTATAACAACGTTACATATCTCCTTTGTTGTATCTTAAAGCTGGTCTATTTCAGTTTCGCCACCCGCTCGCAAAGAGAGAAGCGATTTTTAGATTAAACAAAGGGTATACATGATTTTTGATAAACATTATTGTTTCAGCACTATCCAGCTACAAATGTATTTCCAGTAACCATGGATTGTTCATTTCAACGTCCGAGGTATTGAATGTGTATGGAATCGCATTTGATTGTTATTTGAATATGATAATCATGTGCAAAATGACTAATAAACTTGTGGAAGTACCAGGGTTATCAACCAAGCCTGATGTGTTCAAAAATTTGTATTTCCCGAGAGCCATACTCGTTGTCATCAAATACTCTAGGAACATCTTTACTGAATAGCTTTAAAGAACGGTTGCAGTCAGATGTGCAAAAGTTAGGTGTGACAGGCCGTTCAGTGTAATGCCTTATCAAGTTCAACGTTCAAGATTGCTATAAAAACGCGGCTGTGTAACGCCGGCATGACCTTCTAATAAGGGTCACAGTGACAATATGTAATGTCCCCATCTTTCAGCAATGCTTTTACATAAGTCTTGATTCTGGTACATGTTGTATAACGTTATCCAAAACCTCCTTGCGTTATCCAACAAAAATTACACGTTTCGGATTTCAAGTTTGGCGCCACTGTAGCCCATAAACGCCACGCCCACAAGTGCACATGCGCGCTCATTTTGACAGATACATTTGCACTGGTCTGTCTGAGGATCGGCAGCGCGCAGATACATGAACACTGACCGTTTTCCCTGTCCTTCCCCAGCCGAATATCACCAACATGCCGGCCTACAACCTCCTTCTGGACTTCCAGGTGGCCCCGACGATCCTAGAAACGTCAGGTAAGGCCCGCTGTCCCCCGTGTTTGTGTGATGATCCCGACCGGCGACCCGTGTTGCGATCCGCTTGTTTTGGAAACAGAGCTGATCCTTCCCGCCAATGTTGTCAGTTCGCGGGGTTTCCCCTCCAGGCTCTTGTTTTCTTTTTATTTTCCCTATCTATGATTTATGTTTTGTTCCGAAGGTCCCCCATCTTCTTGTACAAAACCTGACGTCTAGACGGGGACAAAAAGGACAGCAATATTATTTTCTGTTGTACAATGTCTACCGGTGTCGCAGAAAGAATTCGTTACACCCCCGTCGCAGACCGGGGTATTGATCAGCTCACCGTTATGTTTTGTAATTCTATATTCCAAATATTCAAAGCATGGATTCCTCTACAATATGCATGGCGAGTTGATTGACGTTTTCATGATGTAGATCGTTTATTTTCAGGTTGCTTGTGGCAATTGTAGTCTGAGCTTATAGGAGTTGTTGTGTTCGGTAGTATGTTTGCGTTTCATACGAGCCGCTCTAATAAAATAAAAACAATATAGGCTTTCTTGTCAAATACAGCTTTTCATGTAAAAATTAGACCGCTACTAAATTGATTATGTCTCAAAATACAAATTGTTTCTAACCATTTATTACAAGCTATTCCTACTAAACACCCTCTTTTACACCTGAACATGATAATGGAATAACCAATATATGCGTTCACCTTTGGCGTTAAATTAGGCCTTTTGTTATAGAGAGGGTTGTTATGTTGTTATGTCGACTTTCCACATTTTTTGCACAAAGCCATCTGATAGTAAATGCGCCAGACTGTTTAGTGTTTGTGCCATCAATGTCTGGTTTGCTGCAATGTGGCTTTATAATAGAAAAACCAAACATTTAGTTCAGAAAAGTTCCCAATTGTTTTGCCAGGTCATTGATGGTTAATATTGCCATAGAGTTACATAAACAGTATGAGTATGACATTACTATGACCTTCAAAATTATAGCTGGTTGTTGCAAACCATGGTTCGTAAAACTCTTCCGGCAAAACATTTCCGACAGCCCGACATATGCGGTCAAGGACATCATACTGAATATAGCATCCTTGATATGGTTAGATAGTGCAGTACGTGTTTATGCGGACCTTCAAATATGAAAAAAAATTAATACTCAGCTGCTTTCTTAACAGTTGGTTATCTGTTGCGCACATTAATGTCGGTCACTGACAATTGAACTAGCGATTAAACAGTTCATCAGACTGCTTAAACTTGCAGAACTTGTTCTTTTAAGGTGGGATATTTGCATTTGAATGAAGGGGTCTGTTCAAACTGGTACAATTTACCTGCCCAGTGAACTGTGTGAGTATATCCCCCCTGGCAGACCTTTTGTCCATGTGAACACAGTAGTGACCTTAGCATTTATCAATGACACCAATAGAGCCTCACTACTGTTTACAACAATAATATTATTCACAGAACCCACACCTTACAGAAAAAGTGGGATCTTTCATCTTCCACTGTCTTGGAAAAAGTCGTCAAACCCAATAACTTAGAATTTAGTGTCAGTAGTTAAACTAAAGTAACTGTTGTAGAATACTATATTGTTCACTGTCTGTCTGTTCTTTTCATGTTAAATATATTCGCAATTAACCTATGGGCAAGAACTTGTAATAAACTTTCATTATTATCTGTACTTCTATACTAAGATGACAGTATAAATACATGGATTAATGTTTTCATCAAACCCCATACATACCCCTATGGCCTGAAATATAAATAGTGCAGCTGTATATATCTGTCCTCTATGTGTGGCATTTGGTCCAACTTTACCCTGTGCCATATTGTACTCTCGTAAAGGGTTTGTTTATTGTGATCATAAAGCTTACAGAATGGAAAAAATTTCAATTTACATTTAACGTTATCATTGCAATTTCTTATTGTGTAGCTTAATATTATTTACTGGTATACATTTATGTGCACACTTTACCGGTTATCTGTTTTATCATTGACCTTGAGAAAATTTTTGATAATTTAAAGGAAGGTAAAGCAGTTTTATGGCCAAAGAAGTGGAAATAAATAGATGCTGAAGTATTTATAGTATTGATATTTACTAAACACTGTTAAGCACATTTGCATAATAACTTCATACTTTGAGCTTTTAAAACCACACAAAAACGAGCCTAATGATGATCCCCTTAGTTTCGCGAGGCCACAAAAACTCCAGCGAAATTGCGCCACTCAATCGTTTTTCGCCGTCAGTTTTCGGCAGGGTTTGGTGAGGTTTCGGCAAAGTCCGGTGGCGTGTATTGCGGCTGGTGTTCTCCCGTCAGAAACAATGAGAAAACGTCGGCCTGGGCGACCCTGTGAGTTTTCTACACCATTCAAGAAAAGGAAGGCTCAGGAGAGACTAAAGACACAAAGTCATGTGTTTTTGGGCAACGAATTTGATCAAATCCACGGAAGCGTTCGGGACCCGTCTGCGAAGTTCGACCGCGCTCGGGAGATTTGTAGACGCCATATTTTTGCATAATGGACGTCGCTTTACATTGTGATAATGTTGTTTGAACTAATCATGTATAGAAATGATTGAATAGATTGATTTTCAAAATCCTATTTTTGGGGGATAAAACTGCTGTACCTTCCTTTAAGCCAGACTCACTTGAAGTTGATTATATGCATGCATCATATTTTTCCTCTGTTTAAAAAAAGTTAGCAACTATATATACTGTAAATCGAGCAAAGAAGCTGCAAAATATGCAAATAAATGTCTTAAACTGGAAAATTAATCGGAAAACCAATGCTAATGGGCAAAGTCAAACTCAAAGACTAACAATAAAAAGTTTAATCAATTATTGTTTGGTAACGTTATACCAACTGATATATGTCATACATTTCTTTAGGTATCTGACAAGGTAATGAGAACTCAGCATTGTGATAGTTACATGCTGGGAATATTCCATTTTTTTACCAAAGCTAAGATACGTTGGCAATGCTAAATGTCAGTTTTAACTTAACCTTGTCATGTGTGATTGGTATAGATTCCTCCTTGATTCATCTCTGTGTTGTTCATATTGCAGAGAATGGTAAGGCAACGTCCAACCAGGAGATGCACAATGTGGTGCGGTCCCTGGGACTACAGGGGCCGGTGTCTGCTGTTACCTTCCAGGACGGAGGAACGTTCGCCGTGTTTCACAATGAAGGCGGCAGGTGAGAAAATACCTCAGCAGGAAAATACTTTTAAAAGGTCTTGAAGTATAGATGGATGAAAAAATAAAGGAAACTAAGTATCCAACCCACAAAAAATAAAAAAAGGATCCATTTTTATTTGCTTCTAGATCTGTGGAGGTGTTTTGTGACTTTATCAAGGTCAAGGCCTGTTTACATTGTATGTTAATAAAGTTTGAAGGTTTAAGGGTTCTACATTCAATTCATGATGAAATACATCATAGGCAATGCATTGTTTTACAATGGGAAGAATTATTGCAGTGCAATCACTTTCAGACAGTTGTGAACCCTATTATATAGTTACTGTTCAGTGGTTTCTGAAGTGTATTCATACATACATCATAAGTCACAATGTCCCTTAATTTGTCTTTGTCCACCAACATGTATAACCAAGAAAACAGTTACTCAAGCAACTGGATAGATTTTTCATCTTTTTGCAACTGTCAGACATTTCAGAATCTGAAGGTTTTTGAAGAAATCCCCAAGGGCATGAAGGGCCGTGGCAATTCGATGTAAACCATTTCAGGCACGGGTGCAAGTTTGCATCGCGGACGCAAGATGTAAACCGTTTCCATTCAGAATATACCTGAAACGGTTCGAACCGGTTTACATTTTCAATCATGAACGGGGCCTTAGTGTTCTCTTGTATATACAGTAGAATCCGCTTAACTGCACCACCCATGCATTTGTCAGCGTTTTTGGTACAATTATCCGGCTGGTGCAATTATGCGAAATGCCCAGCTGGACCGCACCACCATGGGCGAGGGGGTGTATTGTTAGTCAGAAACACTAGCATAAAGAAAACAGACGAAATTATTCAGTTATTAACTTTATTTATTGACCCTTTGCTGTAAATAAAGAAATGACTACGAACCTGTTTTGATTTTGCATTCTTTCACTTTTCCATGCGATCTACCGCATTACAACACACATAATGTTACAGGGGAGGCATTCTGAAACATCGTCATACCACTCATGGGATAACAGTTTCTGTGTTACATTACGTAGAGTGCAGTTGTACCGCCATGAAACTAGGAATTGAAACTAAAACTTGGTTACTGATTACGGGTGACCCGCCCGGGACCTCCCATACGATTCCTATCAACGTAACTGTCAATGGAGTCCGCCTTCTTTTGTTACTCAAAACAGTTTTAAACATATTGGCGGTATTGTGCCTTTACACCGGCAGGTATCGGCTCTTTTGTACCGCGTTTGCCGATTTTAGCGCACCTTTTCAGTTAACTTGTGGAGAATTTTTGAAAAAAGTTGGTGCAGTTATCCGGCATTGGTGACCATGCGCGGTGCAGATATGCGGAGTCACTAACAATGCAGTGAATGGGAACCGGTTTTTGGAAATTGGGATTCGGTGCAATTAAATGGAAGGTGCGTTTATCCGAGGTGCAATTAAGTGGCTTCGTCTGTACCTGGATGTCAAACCTTCATCGACATTCATGTGTTAAACCATAGAATCAAGAAATCTATTGATTTTTTTCTCCAGCCATGCAACACTGAGAGTTTATCCCCAAGGCCTGGTGACACTAGATATTCAACAGTGGGTAGAGGAAGGGGGAGAGCCCAAGATAACAGAAGAGGTAAGTCAACACTAAAAGTTCTTACAGACCAAGTACCTGAATGATAACAATAACTATGTGTTTTTTAAGCAATCAGTTATGTGACAATATCAGACCAAAGTCCACCGAATGTTGTTCATGATAGATTATAAATTACAGTTACTGTGAATTCATTTACTAAATTGCTGTCAGTGGTTTTATTTTGTAGTAGGAGGGAAAAGGAGGTACTTGCATTATTGATAGAAGCAATTCTGTAGTACAGTGTAGTACATGTAATATAAAGGAGACATTTTCTCAATGTCATGAATTTGGGGTAGAGAGGTCGTCACCGCAGAAAAAACGTGAAAATAAAACCATCACAAAAGTTTAAAGATGTACAGTATTCTACTGCTATGGTAGTGAATCCATCGGTTCTTTAAAACAGAATGTTTCCGTTTTTCCCTCCAGAGTTTGAAAGATGTGGAGCAGAAGTTCAGACGAGTCTTGTCCTCCAAGAAGTCCAAAAGGCTGGTGGAGTTTCTCTTTGGTGTGAGACCGGCGACAGTTCCTTTTCTCTCCATGTTTGGTTGTCTAGCAACCGCAGCGTTGTCATAGCAACTGAACAGTGGTGTCCTGTCTGCCATGTCCATGTCCGTGGTGATGTTCAGGACTGTTCCATTTTTAATTCAGGGAGAGTTGGACTACAATCATGTGAATCACAAGCCTATTTTAAAGAAAGCAGTGCCACTCAGCAACCAGCTGAAATTGGAAGTGAATTAAAGGGATTGACTAAGGAAGTTATCTTATTCGTTGTCCCCTCCCCTCCCCTAGCTATGTAAATGGAACTGTCCTGTCAAGGTGTACAATAGAACATGATAAATATTCTATTTAGTGCTATTTTATTTTATTTTATTATGATATTTTAGATATATGTCACTTTAAGTTGTTAGTATTATCAAATTACCAATAGACTCACGATAACTTGATTTTCAATGTTGCAGCTTTCACATTTCGTTTAGATATAGAGTGAATAATCAAATTTGTTTGCATAACTTGCAAGGTTTGCTTTTATTGGTAATGAATCAACATCTCTTCACATAGAAAAGGGATATCTGTTATCTAAGATTTTAACAAAGCAACACTTGAAACAAAGACATTATACACACCCGTTCCCTTCTTAATTCATGGGTGTTCTCATGTACCGTTCTATCTTTGTCAATTTTACACCTTAAATGCTATTGAGATTATCATGTCCCATCAAAGCAATAGCATAACATCGCATGACTTTAAGTGTAATATGATACATTTCATCTTATACATCATCATGATATTGACACAAGCAAAAACATGGAGTGTTAAGATTCTAGTTTACTTTTCAGACTTCCGTTTATCAAGCGTGGCATGCGGCTGGATCCGTACATCACCACCACCAGTGAACAGATCGTAGAGTACGACTTCGATCGTGTTGTTTACGAGGAAAACTCGCCGTACCAGAACATTAAAATCCTCCACTCACCGCAATATGGCAACTTGCTGCTACTGGACGATGACCAGAGTAAGGACATTTCATATTGATGCAAGTTTTGACTAATTGAATATTATAGGAATTAAAGGCATTGAATATGGTATTATTATATGCCAAATACTCTTATACTCTTCTATCTTCTATCTATCTTCTGTCATGCCATACATTTGTATGTGATGAAAAAATTAACTTAGAATATGTCCACTGCCGGAAAAAATAATTTTGTAAGGGGTAAGCCACTTTTGCAAAGGGTAAGCCTCTGCTGTATCAATGTTTGCATATGTTAATACGTTACTGTCACAGTGACAGTCTTTAAAAAATATCATGCATGTCCTGCTACTCCATCTGTGAATAGTGGAAGGCTAAATGCTTAGTAATTATAAACCTAAATTACATTTTATGTGCCACTAGATAACCATGTAGTTGATTCTGTAAACTTACAATGCCTTAATCGATGCAACATACATTTGCCACAAAAACACTGAAGGTGTCCATATCATCATTTTTCCCTGTGTTAAATAACAATATAGACCGATACATTCAAAACTTGTTGTCAATGGTTGTTACTACAGATTTGGCTGAGAGCGATGCGGCCTACACATACGCCATGACGGGAAACGGTCGCGAGGACTTCATGAACAAAGACATCCTGATCCTCGGGGGCGGCGACGGCGGGATCCTGTACCACCTCCTCCAACAGAACCCCAAGTTTGTCACCATGCTGGAGATATCCTTTCTATATGGAGCTAATCGTACACTGTAAAATGTATTCAAGTTTGCATGGTTTTTGTTTCGCGGTAGGGAGAAAATGGAGTGTTTGCGGTGGTTTTAAGTTTGCATTTGAGACAATAGTAGACAGCTAGGAGGGCAAAACTTTCGCGATGGTTCACGGCGAAGAGCTTACCACGAAAACCGCCAACATAAAACCACTGCAAACATTTCTGCATTTGCAGTAACAGTCCAATCTGGTGGGGCAACCACCTGGCACAAGCCACATAAAAACAGTCCTGTCCCTTTTTACCTAGTTAACCCCACCCTGTCCTGTAGCCTCAGCAACCACCTGCCTTCAACAACCATTTCCCCCTTGAGTGGTTGCTGAATCCAGGGTTGATTTTTAAAGAATTGTCCATTCTTCTCTCAACCTCTCATAATGTAATTGTCATTCATTCCCAGAAACAAACCTTATTTGAATGAGTAACAGATTAGATTTAAGAAAAAGGTGAAAAGAAATTCCCACAGTGTTGGTGTTCTATTGATCACCTGAGGCATATTGTGCCCGGAATTTTAAAAAGCCTCTTGGGTTCCTCAGGGGTATTTCCAAACCATCACGCAAGATTTTCACTGCAGTCATGGTTTGTCATATAAACCCCATGGTGTGCCGTGACTGGTCAGCTTTTCATGCAGCAGTAACACCTATATAGGCACATCTGGCCTTCACATATTCTCATTGTCACTAACTACAATTAATGAGTGTTTTCAATGGGGAACCAGCTCATTCATGGTCAGTATCATTCTGACTCAAATAACTATAACACCTGTTCTGTACACCTAACATCTGTCAATGATAAGCCAATCAAAGTGAATGTGGCATCTTAATAGCCTCAGTTCACCGCCACATCCTGTGTGTGTTTAATGTTACGCTTCAAAAGTCTGCTTGAATATCGGTCCATTCATTCAGCATCTTTACATGGCAGACAACAGCAGAGGTTGACAGTTTCCATTGGCTGACTCAACAGATGTGTAAATGATGCGGCTCCCTCTGCATCCTCTGTCCATCAATCATCCCCAGCGATGTGTCAGACCATATATTTCTCCATCTGGGAAATGGATGGGATAGCATCTTTATTGGTTTTGCCAATTTTACTAGCATCTGTTTGGGATAGTCGGCCATATCTTCTTTTACGCCACTTTGATTTGTTTTGGAGTGATTGCTCTCCTGATAATGATCCTATTATTGATTATAAAGGTGCAAAATGTTATTAACACCATATCATGGGAGGGGGGTAGGACAATGAAGGGTTTTGTCATGTTGCTTAAACCATTCTGTCTATTCTCATGTATTTCTTTAATCTTACTTTTTCTCAGTAATAATTGTAAAAAAAATCAAAACCTTGATTCAAGATGCATAACTGTTGAAATTAAACACTTCAGGCTTGAATGATCCTCATTATTTGCATGATAACCACAAATTCAGTTTGATTAGTACAGTTCATACACTGTAGTATTGCCATGATTTGATACCTGGAGCTGGTTACACTTACACCCCATAATAACATTAGCCTATTTATACTGTTTTATCAATTTTGAAAATTCCAGATTTTACTAAAACTGAATCCACCATTGACAATACCATCATCATATTTCAATAAATAGGGCCCTCTTATACAAAAAATGATTTGATAACAGGGAATCACCGTTTTATTAATTACCTTCAGATGATTCAGTAGCTAGAACAAACCTTCTATTCAATGTAACTTAGACATGAGCATGACATACCAAACAGCAGGGCTGTAAATGGCCTATACGACATGGTTTTTGATATCCATGCCTCCTCTCAGTCTTCCCAAATTGGTTCTCCCATGAGGTAATGGCTTTTGAGTCACGTGTGCAATTACTGATCTGTTAGCCTCTTTGGAAGGCTTACTGAATTATGGCCAGTCTTTATTACCTAAAGTGATAAAGTGACAGACAGACTCAGAGTATGTTTCTGACTACAGTGTTGCAGTTTACATCAAGTCAACTAAAACCTGTACTCAAGGATGAAAATGTCTAGGGATAATTGGAAATAAGACTAAAAAGTTGATGATAATAATTTATCACCAATAGATTAGATCTAAAACATGCCATACCATTAAAGATTATACAGCAGGACTGTCATTCTTTTAATTGGGAAGTCTTAATTATTTAGTGTAAAATGACTAATGTTATATCGTTGTCAAGTGTCCACTGATTATTACTTGTAGTAGATTACCTCACCTTGGTTCTAGAAGGGATAAACCAGTATGTGTTAAGGGGAGAGTACATAACACAAATACTGTTATTTTGATTCCCCACCCTTTTTTTTCATTTTCATGCCACACTTAGCATAAAAGATCTACCGGTAGATGATGGTAATGTTACTATACCTTGTGCATATGTTTTCAAAATCCTTGCCACAAATAGACATGTAAGCCCCGCTCAGAGTTAACAGCGACATTTTCTGCTGGATATTGTAATGCTGATGGGGTGCCAGTCTTCTAGATCTGCTGATAGTAGATATTGCAATTCCCAAGAGACCTCAGGTTTAGATTATCAGTCCACACACAAAAAATGGTGCATATTCCTACTGGCATACAAATGTACATGTTAAAGACAGTGCATTGAATGAGAGGAATAAAATTGAATCTTTACTACTGGATAGATACATTTGTAAACTTGAGTTTACAAAATGTATTTATTCAGCATTAAATATTCAATTTTATTCCTCTTTTCCTGACCTGGATGTCTAATATTCACAAACCTAGTGCATTGGATGCTTTATTGTCATGTACAATGTCCTAGTATTTTTATAGATACTCCAATGATTTTCTTCTTGGAGATGTTATGATTATCAATATCATCATTTTTATATCGTCAAGAATACCCACCTTTAGTTTTATAAAAATATATGCAGCTACAATTGTAGATTACAAACACAATGAGAAGCTGGACAATGATTCACAATTAGATTCATTAGCTATTCTTCCATTCATAATGTCCTAATTCAATGGCAACATCTGCCTGCACGCATATTCAGCATGCCAGAACTGATTAAACCTGGTGGCTGCAGGCATCAGGGCAGCAGTCAACACTGTGCTATGAGGGGTTATTAGAACAAGTCAAGATTCTGTGGGGAACATATTAACATTACAGAAATCATCAATAGTCGCAAGTTTTAACTGAAATATTCCCAGCTACAAGTTTAGAAATCTATTTAAAAAATTCTACATTGATGTTTTAAGTTAATGTTTAGTCTATTGGGCTTGATGACTAGTCACAAGTCTAACTGAAATATTCCCAGTTACAAGTTTAGAAATTGATTTAAAAAAGACTGCATTCATCTTTCATATTTTAAGGTAATGTTTTTATTAGGCTTGAAGAATTGTAATCACCTTTCATGTCGGACTCAAGACATTTTGTACATCTCCAAGGTGTATTTAATCTGCTCCTCTAGCTGATAGATATTTCAAGTGTCCTATCCACATGACCTGTTCTCAGAGCAATGACATAGCCCTAATGCTGGAGTGAAGCCATGATAGAGTATCCATGCCACTGGCCTGTGCAGTGAACGGTATTTCCTCATTACTCAGGAAATTGCCTATCGATCCACAGCTCTTATAATGCTTTGTAGTAGCTCTGAGAAATAGGATTCTCTAATCCCAAAGTGATACAGATTCTGATTTAGGGCTGAAAAAGTCATTTGGTTCAAAAGACAAGATCTAAGGCACAGCGTTTACGTGTGTCTCCAGGTGTGGCAGTCTGTAAATTGTGTTTTTGTCCTATAATGCCTTCAATCCACACTCAGGTTTTGATGTATTGGAATTCCTTACAAAGCTAATTTCAACAAGCTACAGTGCACGATGGTCTAAACACTAGCTGTTTGTTCTCAGAGCCTATTGTTCTGTACTCCACCCACCCGCTGGGCGACAGAGCCCACGCGGCAGCGGATAAAAATTATATAAATACCCCTCAGTTTAATGCTAGATCCGATGGTTACAATATAAAACAAAAATAAACAGTTAAAACTAATATCTATTGGCTTTAAGAATGTGTAGAGAGTAGGATATGACCAAGAAAAATTCCCGCGTCCCTGGACGCATTACGAGTCACCTCCGGTTAATAAACTTTGACCTTTAACACAGTCAACTTTCTTAGATATATGTATCAAACATCGATTGAAGCCTATATTAATTCAATGTTGGTCCTTGAATTCGGTCAGAATGGAATATTTTTGATGTCTTTGCAATTTTAACTCATATGGACAATTTTGCGGTACGTTTTCTCCCATAGTTCCAAATCGCCGAATCCAGACGACATGCAAATAAGCCAAGATGGCGGCAATGGGCTGTTCTTTTGGGTGGTGGTGTTTTTAAAAAAAGTTTACTGTAAATTCTGAAGATATAGACCAATATATAAGTATTACCCTTATGTTATAGTTTCCACGCGGGGCTGAGAACATGTTGTCGAGTTATAATGAGTTCTGTCGGCCTGGATCACAGAGCCTTATTATCGCCCCATTGTCTTCGATCACGCTTTCATGCAAATCGCCCTTTTGTTACCTGCGCTTTGGGCGCGATTTTCAAGTTGTGAACTCGTACAGCGTGTGTACTCAGTATTCTTGTCCCGCAAGTTACAGCTTAATTTTTTATCGCTCAGTGATTCATTTTTGGTTCAGGGTAACGATTGTGAAGGTTAGACACCTCTTGGCTCATGATAACCGCTTTCTTTCGATCCCGATTTCCCCCGTTGCGAGTTGGCACAAGAATATTAGCGTTTTGTCGGAGCGAGGAGCCGTCACAGTTTGCCTTTCGCGACCGTGACGAACTTGATTTGCGACAGTTCTAAACGACCCAAATGTTGCCGATGACGAGGCTGTGGGGATGTTCATCTTTTTATTGATAACTGGTGGGAAATCGTGGAAAAGTCGGTCTGTTTGGTTTGGGTTTCGGACGGCCGGGCAGACTACCGAGCATTCAAGATGGCGCCCACGACGCCATATTTAGTTATTGGGACAGTCTACTGTAATGCGGGTGGAAATCTTAAGAGCTGTGTGTTTGTACTCTACATTTTAACAATATATCTTGTCAATTCATTCCTCACACATGGATGCTTTGATTAATGGAACATACATCAAATAATGTATGGTGTGGTAACATATATGTCCTGAAAATAAAAGGTGTCTGTGTGTCTTGTTCACCCATGCTGCGACGAAATGACGTTTTCCATGTCAACAACTTCAGGCGTCGGCAATTTGTCACAAAGAACTTTTTCCGAAAAATACAAACGCCAGCTCGTCATTATCTCTACTTGAAAGAAAGGTCGATCGACAAATTGATCACCGATGGAAAAATCCGTCCAAACTGTCCCTGTATATTAGCATTTGATTTTTACTTTGTGTCTTGATTTTACCCATGCTCCGGAACAACAAAAGAAATGGCTAGCGACTATTTTTGAGCGGGAATGTTTTCAAACGGCGGTTAAATATTTCAGTACAAACACGACTGAGAGCATATTTTCCAGTACACATGTTATTCTTGGAAGGTACCGGATAAGTTTAACAGAAATATACAAGTATGTTATTTACAGACAAATAGCTTTACACGCGGCTTGGGTTCCATCCAGAACATTTACATTTTGTATCACACAAATTTTTCGAGTTTATATTTCTGATTTCTAGTTAAACGTTATGTTTAGTTCTGGTCATGTATTCCCTGATTTGTGCTCTTTTTGTAATGGAGCCGAGAAATTGGTTCCTTGTGTACTTGGCTTGAGTAGAGAGTCTAAAGGTCACTATGGAAGCAAGCAAGTGCTCTTTGTTGTTTCGAATTTTTGAACGAAAACAAGTAAAGATTGTGGGATTTTGAATGGTCTCTCCTGCCTTGAATATTTTCCGTCTCTGTGTAAAAGATATTCGGCAAGTCTTAAGAAATATTTTAAGCCTTTCTGACCGTTTTCTATGAAGAGTCTGTCGCCCCCAAACGGCTAGGTACAGTTGTTTACAAATAGGCAAACTTCCGCTTGGGATATTTCATTCGTAGGATGGGCAGTTCTTGGAAAGAAACACATACGCCTCAGTTTGGGTTCGTTATGGAGTCAAATGTTTTGAAATTATTGATACATTTATTGAAAAAATTCTGTAACAGTAAATACGTGGGCATGTTTACTATCTTATGAAGAAAACAATCATGCTCACAGCAAAACTTCGACCCGTATTACAGTAGTCTGTTCCCACTGGCGCCATCTTTAATCATCATTTTGCCGCCTGGCCGTCAAAACCACAAACATTTCGATTTTGTCAGCCACGCGCCAGCTTTGTATCACTTGTATATGGGCATTTTGACCACTCTCTCTCAACAACGGTATTCTGGAAATAATCATGCCAACACTTGGTATTGTTAAAATGTGCTATGTACGGACAATTGAGACTGACTACAGGTACGCATATGAATAGGACGGTTCGCGGCAAAAAGCCACAGGGGGGAGATAGAAAGGTAAACATTACTGCGGTCCGCCTGTAAAAGCGTCAACCAATCACGGACAGTTGCCGGTGGTGATAAGCGTGATTGACATGTTATAATCATCAATATTCATGCCCCACGAGTGGGAATTTTTGGACTGGTTTTTGACCATCGTGGTGATTCCAGTGTTACAATTGTATTACTAAATGATTCACTGGATTCCCATTACATTAACCTTGTCTGCACTAACACCACATTTGTTGAAGGCCAAAATAAAATGCTGTTCTTGGTTCCCTGTATGAGGCATGGAATATTGTGCTTTAAAAACATATACTTACAAGTTATAACTCCACAAGGGTACATAATTTCACCACCCTGAAAAGCTATGATACGTCCAAACAGATCTCCAACCCAACATCCCCCAGTATAATGTTCTCCTGTATATCTAAACTGTGCATATCCGGGGGGTACTACACTAGAGATCTCTCAAACCCACTGTTTTTAAAAGTGGCAGATTTATGTAACCCGGCAGATTAATGTTAATGGAACTTACTTGTTGCTACCACTTTGAAACCTATTTTAAGAAATTCAAATCATTAGGATCGACATTTCATTTATTAATTTATTAACAATAAATAAATCAATATATTTTGAAATCCCTTCACACAGGTAGAGTTCACCAATAAAAAAAGGTCATTTCCGCAGCAGTGGTAGTTAACATTCCTCAGTCTTTACGGCAAAATATCTCGATAGAAGTAACAATTAGTAGCTGACTATCCAGTAGAAAATTCCTTGACTGCACCTCACATAGACCAGATGGTGATAGATGCAGCGACGAAGTACCTCCGGGGGATCTGTCACGACTGCTTCGACTCTCTCAGCGGAGACAACTACTTGGTAAGCTGGAGTCATCCTGTATTGTTAGATTACATGATATAAAAGCAATAATCATTTCAAATCATCATTAGTAGATTATGACTGAAAGCCAAATTGAAGTACTTTGAAATATCAGCTTAACAGATCGGTGCAAAAATTGCTAAAGTTATGGTAAAAGGATGAAACTTGGCAGAAAAGTATCATGGCACATAAGCGAAAAATGAAACTATTTCTTTAAAGGAAAATTGTTTTCTTAGCAACTGTTGCTAAGAAACATGCCTTTCAAATTGGCCAACCTTGAAAATGTTAAGTACATACTCAGAATCCATCATACCGCATTTCATGCTTTTACCACATTTTGAGCAATTTTAGCTAACGTTGGGTAACATAAATTCGCCATTTTTCCGATAATGGTTGACTGAAATCAATCTAGCAGAACAATAAACCATCCTTTTTTTCTATTATTCTGTCAGTATCATGTACTATCTTTGCACTAATCACATATATGGTAGATTTTGTCTCTAGTCGTGCTGACACCATAATATTTCAACTTGAAACTACCGTCCGCCGCACGCACAATGACGGTGTTGTCGGACAAGTGTGAACATTATTTCGGGAGAGAAGATTCGTCTTGAATATCTTACCGCTAATTACATTTATACAGTAGCTATTTGTTGCATCCTTGGCTTGAGGAGAGTGCTATGGATATAGACGTGTCCAAGTAAAAAAAAATACACGAAAAAACGGCCGTACCGCACACATCAGGCCAGTTCGGGAACATCCCGTTTGTTGAGTCGGTAGAACGTCACTCAAACTCGATCCCCACCGTCATGGCAACGTGTAAATTATTCATGGGAATTTAGCTGGATGCCGTAGCAATGGTTATACTACTATGCCCATGTGTTCCTTGTTGTGTTAGGAGCAAACTTTGAGGAAAATATCTTCCTCAGTCCACTATCACACACAACATTTAGACAAAAAAGTGTTCCTCACAAACCTTTGTCGTCTGCTTGACGACAGGATTCTGGGTAATGATATGGCGGCGGGAAAATACACGTGCCGTAGGTTGTAGCAACAGAGAGGAGTTTTGATGATTGATCACACTTAGAATCCAGTTGAAGGTTAGCAAAAGAGATTGTAATAAGTTGTCTTGTAAATAATTGTGTTTAGCAGGCAGGAGATGTGACATTTGTCTTATAAACCAGCCGACAACCATGTTGTGTAATTCTCCCAAGAAGCCCTCAGACTGTTCCAATAAGGGACGGAGAGTTTTTGACCTCGTCGCCTTCTAATGCATGCTTATCGAAGCTTTTCAGACAGTGTTCTGAATACGTTTGTCTGTCAGGTTTGCATTTCTAGCGGTATTACTTATGTTGCATCTAACGTAACATGACCTATTTACGTGCAGAACCTATTTACGTCCGGTTTGGCTCATGTCCACATGTCGCGGTGTATTATGCCGAAGCCTGTTCTCATGAGCAATAAAGAACATCGTAAGTATGATCCTTAGCCATCTCTTTAATTTTTGCACAGCAAAACATAATGGCCATGCGTTTACCACGTGAACGCCACGTGCCGCGCATGGGGGGGAAATTTACAGATAAACATTTTTTTTTTTCCATCGCGTTAAGCAAGTGGCCGGACAGACGTAGTGATTTTACTATCATTTGTCTGCAGACTACTTTGGACAGTTACTGTACATTTTGTTCTGGTCTATGTTCTTCAAGCATAGCGCTAGAAGGGAAAAGATTCAGACCGATTAAATCGGACGTTAATCGGTCATGTTACGTTAGCACATATCCCTAGATACCCCGTTTTCGAAAAATCGCGAATTTAAGTACCCCGCTAATTTATGTTACCCAACGTTATATTTTGCACAAATAACTTTTTTTTTTTGACAATTTGATGACATCTCAATAGCACAGCAATACTGACAATGGTACTGCAATCATTTACAATAATCAACAAGGCCTTTTTATTATGACAATGTTTCTCAAGTTCTGTTTTCCATTTTAACTGGTATCACAAAAAAATGGCCGATATAATGATGATGATGAACATCCTTCTGCAAAATTTGTAATTCCCCTAGTTTCACCTCTCCTCTATTTTCATTCATTTTAATACACCAACTTTGTAAAAAGTAATTCGCCAGTAACAAGTTAAAAACCCAGAGATGATCCATTTACATGTTGGACTGTTTCTCTCTCCAGGTTCGTGTTGAGGACTGTGTACCAGTGCTGGAACAGTACGCACAAGACGGCAAAACCTTTGACTACGTCATCAACGATCTCACAGACATTCCTATATCCCAAGAACCTACAGGTAGGGAAGACACTCCGACTGTATTCCTATATAATTTTGTTATTAAGAAACAAACACAATACAGAATTCAATTGAATAGAAATGACATAGGAGGCTTTCACCAAATTACTTAGTAGTTAAAGAAATTTGGAAAGTAAACACAGTGTTAAACAAAAGACACTTTGACATGTATTTTACATTGGTACTGAGTTTCTTATCTGCAGTGAGTTGCTAGTTTATGACTTGGAGCACCTGTAACGTAGGTGTTGGCATCCATCCCAGACTTTTGATATATGTACCACTTACAAAACACAAGGGCATCTATGTACTCTTTATCAAAGCAAGTTTCTGATTGTTTCACATGACCTACGTTAAGCCCATGAATTGTAAAGGCATCAAGATGGCACATGTAACTTTCTAATACATGTCGAGTCCCTTGTGGTCATATCAAATACATTTTGTACATAACAGCACTGTGAAGAACCCTATCTGTACCTCTGCCATGACTGATAGAGCTACAGTGTATAATCCCTTGGTTGCTGTGACTGAGTGAACATTGTGACCCTGCCGTCCATCATTCGTTCTGTGTGGTACTCAGCATCAAACCCATGAGAGGTTACCCCTACAATTCACCAGCAGCACTGTCTCTGCTGTAAGCATGGTTGAAAGGTATCTAATACCATTAAACTGGGAAACAGCATCTAAAAGGGCAGTGGGAGCGTGAAGGGTCATTTCTTTCAGGGCTAGCTGCTAGGCTGAATCGTCCTAATTGCTTTCATCTGAATTTAGATTAAAGACCTTTAGGTATTCTTCAGAACTGTGCGAATCTAAATTATAGGATGACCTACATTACAGTTAATTCCTTTCCATTTTTCTCATGTTTGAAGAACATGCACTTAGTGAAATGCAGCTTAGGTTACTACAGACTGTCACAGTGCAGACTGGTTTGGACTAAGGTATTCTTCAACACATGTAATAGGAAATCCTGGTCATTCCAATTTAGTACAGTGCAGAAAGAACACAGTAACAGCAGATTAGCTATTTTAGCTGGCAGAGAATTTTACCTTGCTATTGTTACCAGAGTTTGAAGTTACATTTGCGATAAAAAAACAATTATTGATAACAAGTATAGAGTTCCTGTAGGTTTTTCATCATGGGTTAATCAAGAAGAACGGGCTGTAGCCTTTTTTCTAGCACTGAATAAAACACAAGAAAATCAATTGCAATTCCAGCATGCACACCCCAGTGAGTAACTGTTTGTGAGTTCTCAATTTTTCAGCCTAATCCAAGTCAATTTTGTCCAACCCTAAGTGGATTACCCTTCATCTAATAAAGACCAGCCAGAGAGCACATGAACAACTCCATATAGATGTAACAGATAGTGATGTCACAAGATGTCATCCTTTTATCAGGTTATCTGCTGCTCATGTAATTCTTGTGACTGTGCAATGGTTGCTGTTAGAAGACATCTGAATATCATCTATAGGTTATTCCAAGGTTGGAAGGCATGAAAAATTCTAACCCCCCATGTGTTCAGCACCAAGGACAGGCCCTGTCTTTGAAGTTTTGCAAAGAAAGGGATTTTGTTGGTCTTTCAGCCTGGTATAATGGTGTATAATTCAATACTTGGTTGTTACATAATCTGTAGAGTTTACACACAAGGTACCTCTAGCACATATGCTTGGTAAGTAGAATTCTAAGATACATTCCTTTATTTCTATTTACTAGTTTGTAGTTGGCCGTACGAAAGTTGCTTTTTCTTGCGTCAATATAGCTAAGTTTCTATTATCATTTTCCTCTTTGTAGAATACTAAAATTAGGGGAAGTTACTGCAATTCTTTTCTAGTTACAAAATTAATACAAACCTTCAGGTTGTATTTGGCAGCTGTAAAGCCAAATTATTAAGATTAAGTCATGGTTAACCTTTAGCACACTGAAGTAGCCATTTGGCACCCAATTCCTATTGTTTACAGAGTTAGGCAGCAGGGAGATGGCTAAAATGGTTATGTACATAATGCTTGCAGCCCCTAACAGAGAAAGAAAGTCTGTATGATAAAAAAATTAGAGAAGTATATGTACATGAATTGACTTATTAATGATTTCTGGAATTATTGGCAAAGTCAACATTCATTTAAGTTACAGATACAGATACAAGTATTTATGAATATATCACATGGACATCCACTTCAGAATTAAATGCAACAAAAAGCAACTTAACTATGGCCAACTACAAACTAGTAAATAGATATAAAAGCTAAATATTAGCATTCTACTTACCAAGCATATGTGCTAGAATTCCTAGTGTACAAAATCTACGTATTTCATGACAACCAAGTATTGAATTATTCACCAGAATATCCCAGGCTGCAAAGGATACAAAAATTTCCTTCATTGCAAAACCTCAAAGACAGGGCCTGTCCCTAGTGCTGAATGCGTGGGAGTTAGAATGTTACATGCCTTCCAGCCTTGGAATTGAATTACTTCTGCCTCATCCAATCATTACAGATGCTCTTTCCCTGGGAGACTATCCTGCACCAAAATATGCTGCGTCAGGCTATATTGTAGATTACCGCGGGCCCACCATTATATCCCTAATGACTTTGTAGCAGAAGCTATTTTGGTAGATTGGCTTGTAGGCTCTGCCGTAGGAATTTCCTGTTACCAAATCACCAGTTCTGACTGTTCAAAATGAAGTGTGGCGGGTCTTAAAATGTGTGCAGACATAAAGATTAACTCTGACATTTAGTGGTTTAATGTCATGATAGTGCATGTAGATTCTGAAATTGACATGTGCGTCATTTGCAAGTACATGTATCTGTGCTTCAATGAAAGTGTACATCGTCACTAATTTTATAGATTCTATAATCTATCAAATTTAACAATTTTCTTTTTTGAGGTTTATTGTAATTGTAGCCAAAAGTTGACATTAACATTAGTTTTAATGCTGGCAGCAGTACTTTCAATGTGAAAATGCACTCTGCTGTTATCTATTTGGACATTGAGAGTTATTCTTCCTCTTCTTGAATAATACAAACATCATGACTGAACATTTGATAATCGTTATTGAATACGTTGTACTGGATATTGTGTCAACTGATCTTTTGGATGTTCATTTTATCAATAAGCTAATAGAAATACAGTGGGGATCTGATGGGAAAAATTGTTTGCCAGTGATTTCAAATTAGAATTTAGCTGCCAAATCACTTTAGATAGCATGAGAACATGTCCTTGGTAAGTACTTATTGCAAATCCCTCTCTGTACTTGCTAATGGAATTTTTCTGGGTAACATTTGTTTTATCATGTCATTTTCAATTTAAGGCAAGATCAGATAGATTCTGTGGTTCTTGAGTGCTGAAAATCGGAAACACAGAAATGCTTGTTTGTTGCATTCTACAAAAGACACATAGATTTGTGCTATGTAGTCACAGGCCGTGACAAGGTTGAAAATTTTCCTTTCTATTTTAAAACTTGTTACACCAAAGAGATGCTGGTTTCCTTTCACATTTTTTTTTATATTAATAGTTAGTGATGCAAGGCAAGAATAGAATTATGAAGCCTTATACATGTAAATGTAGCTGATTCAGAGGAATGCACATATTACAAGGCATCCAGTGGTAACCACAGTAGAACATTATGTAAAATGGATTAATGCTGTCTGTGTCAGATGTGTGCCTTGGGGAAGAGTTCTGTTCTTTTCGTGTTGCCATCAATTCTCAGACCCTGCAGTCAGTGCTTGTCTATCAAAATGTAACTGAAAGACCACAAGATTCACAGGTGAACATGTGAAGGGTGTGAGTCATGTTTACCTCAGTAACCATCCAGATGGAACCTCTCCAGCCGGAATCCAGTGGGATGGATCCCGGCCCTTTTTACGTTTATGTTATTGATAATAATAATGATGATATATAGTACCTGTGTGTTCCCTTGCAATCAGCCTTCATGCATGAGTTTGTAAAATAAATTATGATTGATACTTACCAACGATAGCAGATTGAAAAACCTAATATAAGAATTGAGTCAGACACACTGACTACAAAAGATAAGCTATCAGTAAAATTACAATGCAGCTCCTGCCCTCAAACAACAGGCGCTAATTGCCTTACTAGCACACAACCTTGTCTTGACTTTGTCTTCTATTGAATCATCCTATATTGTCTTCACCTCGTTAACATGTATCAATTTACAGTTCTGGTATAAAACCTGGTTCTCCAGTTCTTTCCTTTAGTCACTGACGAAAGACAGCGGATCTTTTCTGAAACATCTGTCAAAAATCATATCCAATTGCTTGAGTACCTGTTGAGTAACTGTTTTTGGCGTACAATACAGTTTTTTCCCTATCTGCAGAAGACACGTGTGACCTTCCCCAGAAGATCCTAGACTTGTCTCTTAAGGTGTTGAAGAAGACGGGGAAGTACTGGACTCACGGCGCCAACACCAACAACGTTCCGCAGAAGTTCGAGGAGCAACTCAAGCACCTTCTTCCGCCAGTCGACTTCTTGAAGGAAGTGATTGCCATCCCATCTTACCACGAACTGTATCCTTTCTTTTTTTAACCTTTAACACACTGAAGTAGCCATTTGGCACCCCATTCTCTATTGGGTACAGAGTTAGGAAGTGGGGGGAAGGTTAAATCATGAATTTGGCACAAGATATCAGTGATGATTATGCTATGAATTCACAGCCAACAGTATTTAAAGTATTTTGAAAGAAGTCAACCGACAACAGTAAAGACTTTAAAGGATTTTAGGGATATTGGAGATTCTTTTTACACAACCAGTAAATCTCATCTGCTGACAATTCGGTGTCTGTCAGACACCTTCCTCAGAGCTCCTGGCAGTACTGCTTCTCACTACTATAAGTAGCCAAAGTATGTGTGTACATACTTATAGCATTGAGAAGCAGTACTCCAGTCAGAAGCTCTGAGGAAGTTGTCTAACAGACACCGAAACGTTAGCAGGTGAGAATTACTGGTTGTGTAAAAAGAATCTCCAATATCCTATGGTCTACCAACCTAGCTGAGGAAATTATTTTCGGAAACAGTAAAGACTATTTTAATCATATCTTGTCTGTTAACCTTCTTTATGCATAGGTCACTAAAACTGGACTGTTAAAGATAAAGTTGGCAGTGGCCTAGGTTATGTCATATCAAGTGATTTGTATATCTAATGACAAGGTTTGTTTTTAAACTGACGAGCAAAGATCCTTAACCACCCCTCCACAGCTGGGCTTTCTACACCATATGGAAGGCATCTTAGAGAGAGAAATGACTTGAACTACCAGACTACAGTTTACTAACATTTTACCATCAGAAGATGCTAGAGTTCAACAAAACCTCCGTAATCTTTAAGTATTTGTCAGTAAATTTAAGCACAACTGTGTTCATCATCTAGGCATTGGGTGATATGTAGCAACAGAAACATAGCTTATCATTATCTGTGAATTCTTAGGATTAAGTGATAGGGAGGGTGCAAGAAGTTTTCTTGCCAATGGCTTTGACATTTTACAAAATGATGTTTCTTATTTCTTAGGTATGTCATATTTGTCAGTTTCGGGGTCATGCACATTTCTACACCATTGGGTGAGGGAAAATCTGTTTTTGCCATTATTAATTACTTGGAAATAGAATTGCATTACTTTTGAATCCCCTCATCTGTACTGCAGATAGAACATTAACAGTAAAATTAGAATTCGTGTGCATTCAGGAAAACATCATAAGTGTTTAACCCACTAGTTCAGAAATACAGTTCCAAAGAGGGCTTGTAGAAGTGCTGTGTAACAGTACTAGTGTATTCCTACCCTACAGCAGAACACAATGTTCATCTCTTAAACTATGCACAACATTGTTGATTATCAGCACTGTTCAACTGTAACATTCACATATTATGCATGTTCATGGTGTCAACAGTGGTGAAATGTTGTCAACACAAGCATTCACACTTTTTTTTTTACTTTCCACTGTTTGTATATGCTAATACATAACCAGAGAACAAAGGTGAAATTTCTAATTGCCTCCAATATGCTTTGTGCATTCAGAATGTGTATACCACAGTGTTATACCAGCAAGTTTTTATTATGAACATTTTTTTTTAAATTCTTTAACCAGGCAAATGCAGTTTGGCCAAATACTGTCAGGTGGGATATTCAACAGACTTGCACTGGCTGTGTGTTTAGTTAGAACAACAATTTTATATATGGACAATGTTTTAATATTGATTATGTATGAAATTTAAACATTTTAACTTCTTAGTCTTCATCTGAAGGGTAGTATTAGAAAATGATGTAAAGAGCCTACGATAAAGCTAGCAAATAAAGCTAGCAGGATTATTATGTTTTGCATAAAGGCAAATTAATGGGCAAGTTATGGCAATCAAAAATAGAATATGCACAGACTGTGTATTATAGTTGGGAAAGGCCTACATGGCCTGGGTTTTTAGACTTGTTCTGAAGTCGAGAGGAGGGAACTTTTGGTGGACTTTTAGCATAAACTACTGAATCAGATGCAGAAGCAATACCACACTGTTGTGGGCAAACAACTAGCCCAATGTGTAGACATATTTGGTCGTTCTTATCCGTTTTATATGATAGACGTAAAAAATTAAAGATTGGTATTAAAGGTATAAGGTATTAGTTATATTATTTACCTTTTCAAATAATTGTTTTGGTGAAGATACAACTCTAGGTAGAGTTACTCTTGGTCTATGTTTCTTTTTACAACAGTTGTAAGTATTGAATTGTATTTGAAAGAAAGATCTTGCCAGAGTGACCAGACTGTTTACCGCAGCTGTTTATATTGGATTAGCATGGATTATAAAGCCATAAGATGCTACTACTTAACATGTTGCAAGGTTTTCACTATGCACTAAACTCTTACCTGTACTTAGATCAAAGGTGCATGCAAGTGCATGTACCTACATTCATTACACAAGATACATGTATATATATAAATATATATACATATATATCCCACGTGTTAAAGGGGAGCTGCATGGGGTAGTACAATATAAATGTTGTCTAACTTTTATGCATGGGAACTTGTTCAATGTTATATGAGAGACTAGTAGCGAACCTATGTCAGCATTAACTTACACTTGAAAATCTTTAAAGCAATAAATAAGGCGTATGGCAGTGGTCTTTACTGTGGCATGAACAATTTAGCCACATTAATGCAGATATGAAGGCAAAAATTATAAGGTATGCTTGATGGAAAACTGTTTGCAAATTGTTGCAGAAAATTATTTTGAATTGAAGGTAAGCTATATATTAGACTTCCGCCTTCTATGTTAGTCTTTGCGGCTTGTAAGTACTGTAACGCAGTGAACAGTGTTGACTGTCGGCACCCATCTAGTTTGGTGAGCTTGCAATTGGTTGGACTTAAAGTGCAACGTATAATGTTACATTGACTTTCAGATGACAGATTTTAAATGAATATGTTATGCTTTACACAGTGATTGTAAATTTTTACCTACTTCAATGCAAAATGAAGTGCTTCAATGCAGTATATTTGGCTGTTGAACAGTATTTTGTCTTTTGAACTTTGAATCTAACACCAGAGTCAGGGTGGTTATTTTATAAATGTTTGCATTTTGTTGCTTGCAATTTTTTGCCCATTGGCTCAAAGTCTATATTCTATGGTGCAATTTGTTTCTTGTCTTACACATGCAATTCATCTAAAAGGATATCTTTTATTCATCAATTCAATTTTGATGCATGTATGTCTAAAGGAATTGCCATGTTCAGACAGCAGCTAGCTACAAAGTTGGCTACCAAAGCTCCATGGAAGACTTATTTTTGCTGCTGCTAATTTCATTACTTGTAAGTTCATTCTCTTGAGGGGAACATGCAATACAAAATGTACTTGTTTTGCAGTAAATTACTGAAAATATCTATGGGTTGTTGATGACATGAAACTGAGATTTTCTCATAATAAAAGAAGGCTTACACAGGGCATCTTTGTCGACTGGTCTTTTAAAGTGATGAGTGTATGTTGTTATATGAGCCACACCACCTTGCAGCTCTCATATGAAGTATGTGATGCCCCCTATTAGTTATCAGTCAAACTGCAGTGAGATATAATACTGTAATATATTCAGGTTTTCATTAACGTAATTTACCCATTGAGATGAAGACTTAGAAGAGTCAGGGCAAAAGCGAAATAGATGTTATTTCAATTGAAACATGGAATGTTATCATCTTAGTGAGTTCGGTTGCATTTCTTTAGTTTCGTGTATCTACATGTATTGTGTATCAGTGTCAGTTTTCGAGATTCTGTGTTCCCATATGCATATAGAAATGCTAAAATCAAAATACAGACAATAGCCACCACACCATTGTTATCCTTCATACAATGAGCAACAACTAGGACTGTTGACGCCTCCGGGTTTGTAATAGCTTCTTGAAACGTTTGGGGTCTGATCATGTAGTCTTGTTCATAAGACCAAATATACAATGGTGTGCAACACTGAACTACTCTAATAAACTATTCTTATCAAACCAGAACATCATAAAGTACAACATCTTAGATATAACATTTTCCTTAAAACGTGCTTTAGCTAACAGCCCCAAACACATGGATATACATTTATTATGCTGATACCCATCATGGCACTTACTGCTCATTAGACATTATATAGGACACACTGACTTGATCTTATGGATAATATCCTTTAGACACCTAAAAACTGATACGAGCGTTCAAAAAAGGAATGAGAAATGAAGCCAATTTCTTAGTCACGAAGGTTGCAAAAAAATTCAACAAGAATCAAATCAGTCAAGCGGCTCTTATATTGTACCGTTAAGCAATCCACGCACCTTACAGTATTTTGGAAGAAAATTGGATGTTGATTGATAAACACACAAAAATACCGCTGCATTTGTTCAACGTGTTCTTGTTTTTCAAAATAGGATTGAAAGTTGTAACGATATGTGTTAGCCCTTTAGAACGTGACAATTGACAGGAAAAGTACACTCGACCACTTCTGCATATCATTTATGACTTAATACCCCGTTGTTTTATTTGTGAAGTGTCTTAAATATTGTCATGCTTGATTTTTAATGATCACATTTCCGAAAACAAAGTCAAATAAGCCGGCAAAATTCAAACCCCTTTGTGAGTATTTCACGTTTTCGCCATTCCCGAAAAGACAGAAATTTGGCAATTTGGCGGTCGTCTTTGCCACTTTTCTGGTCGCGGCCGGGAGCGGTACTGCAGGTTAGGCTCCGATTGGGTTTATACTATCAACTTGTGAAAATGTGAAAATAAACTAGTAATCAGGAATAAAGTCAATGAACACTTTCCTAAACAGATCCGGATATCTTTACGCACATTTAGAATGACATTCGAGGCTTTTATAAACACGAGTTGGCGTAAATCGGACGATTTTAATTCACCGCACAAGGATCCCATGTACCACCGTGGCCGCCCGTCGAAGCGCCACCTACATATACACATCACTTCTCGACGTAATGAGCAGGCTAAGTATATACTTGGACATCATTCGCTTTCCCATGACAACTTAGACCTTTTACTCACCGTAACTGTTCACCGCTTTACATGATAAACATTTGGACACCAGGACACGTAATTATATGATAAGGACATATACCAGCAAAATACAGACTGGTTACAGAACAACTGAATATAACCCACGATAAGAACCATATATAATTTCATGTTATGATCATCATCATAGTACAGGACGTGTTGTACACAGAACCATCTACGGCTACGTACTGGTGCTGTTTTTTCTTGATCTTCTCAGGATGCGAGGGGGACATCTTACGCTTGCATCTCCGTTCTTCATTTGTTAATGTGTGTTATTCATTGTACATGTGTATATATATATATCATTGCGTGAAATCGCTATAAGACAGCGTAGTTCCTGTAAGCTGGCGGTAGCTTAATGAAATGTTTTTCCAGACACCACAACCGAATACAAATGGTGACCTAATTCTTCAAATCCCGCCCCGTTCGACGATTCTATCTCAATTTTGGGATAGTCTAAGGAAAATGTTTGGTTTATCGTCCAGTTCAGAACTGCAGACAACAATCTGTGATGATAACGAATGCATGCAACATGTCGAATATGATGAAATATTAAGTGACGTCTGAAGTTTACAAAGGCAATAAAAACAGGTCAAAAAAAGTTCACAAATGATTACCCAGATATGCAGATGGGCGATCCCTAAATTGTCTCCGTTCAAAGTGCATTTATAGTATAATCCATAGTTTGATCTGGGACTGACGACAAGTGTCCGCATCACGTACGTATCGTACATCATCACACCACGATGGCTTACAACAACTACCACATCATGACGATAGTCACTAGTTTCTTCGCCCATCTAGCTATCTTCAAGTGGTTAGCCCCCTGGATGTTGAGGAAAGCGTCGCCTGTTTTTGCTACTTTGTCTCAAGACAAACAGATTGTGCTGAGAAACTGGTTCGTATCTTATTTGAATGAGTGCAAAGATCATTAGTGACAAAACGTGATGGCACATTGATGAGTGTGTGCTACGGCTAAAAGTAGCCTTTTTTACAAGATGACGCATTGAACAGAGCAGTACTAGTATCTCTTGGGAATTCAACGATATTTGTAAATGCCAGGAGCTTAGGCTATAGGAGGATAATGCAAGAGTCTTATCCGTACTTCATTGTTATGACTGTATCTGTGGACGTTAAGTTCCCTTTAATTCTTCTCAGTGTGATGTCCGCCTTCCACGGAGCGGTTGCCGGGGGCATGGGCTTGTACGTCTTCCTGTGTCCGGGCGGTGCGCTTCCCGATCAGATATGGTAAGCTCTCCTTTCTTTCTTATCACACTCCATCTATTCCAGCAGCGCCTTGATGATGAGGACGTCCTTCCTAGACGTTACAGTTTGTTTGTTTATTTACTTTCACAACGAGAAAATACAAAAGACGATATTAGGTAAAAACACTTGCAGGATGAGGGAAGCGTATATAGCTCATACTAGGCCCTCCTCCTCTATACTAATAAAAAATTATCATAATCGATAGATAATATAGCAAAGTAATACATGGAATATGATAACGATAGATAAGGATAATCAAACCATTCACGTCTATCGCGATACTATAGAAGGTATGGTCAGATTAAAAGCGTTTCTACAGCACCACCTTCCATATTGTTCAGTCTGCTTTATTGGTAAAGATGTCCATTCCAAATCTCTCTGTGGACTAGAAAAAAAGTAGAAATTAGCCAAATATTGGAAGTTTTTTGCCAAAGAATTCATAGGAGTGCACAACACGGCACTACTACCATGGCCATGGCCAGCCAACTCCTCGACAACTTGAATTATCTTTAAATGAGACCCATGTATAATCCCATTTGTGCAAACCTGATTGAATGTGCTCTTCGAACTTCCCCTGTCATACAGGTATGACTTACCTACGTGCAGGCATGCTGAGTGCATTATACTGGGATACACACTTGCTGGTATGTGTATACTGCTCATGAATCTTCTATTATAGTATTTGGTGGAACAGCCACACGTCATTGTGATCGCGGTGTACGTAATACATTGATAAAGAATGACAGCTGTGCTTGGGTCATTTCGTAACTGTCATTCAGGCCGGGTTTATACATGCGTTTCCAAGTACACTCGTAGCACACTCCGAGTGTGCTTAGATGTACACGTGTAATGAATACAGTAATGAGTACACAATGAATACATCTGCTGTCATGGCACTGAATCATTTTACCTTTGAGGGAGCGTCTCAAAAAATCTATTCAAAGAGAAGGCGGGGCCTTTGAAAATTCAATAGAAAAAAATTAAAAGGAAGAGCACGAGTAAATATTTCTTCCCGCTCCACTGCGAGATTTTGAAATGGATCATTTCTTAGGAAACAATCTCAAAACGCGAGTGATAAATCTTGTAAAATTGCATCATTTGCTTTGCCTACAGACACGCTTCTAATGGTGTTCAATACCTGTCTACAAGACCGGATGATGATCCCGCACCACGTCGTCTCAATTATAGGAGCATATGCTGGATCTGTAAGCTATTTTCTGAGTACTAGCGCTCTTCGCTGTTGTTTAACTAGGTGCAAGTTTAGGTTTGAAGTTTGTAGTCATGGCTCTCATAGTACACAGGTGAAATAATGCTAAGACCGTTCAAGGTTTGAAGGTACACCTCAGGTGAATAAATAAAGGTTAACAAGACTTCTTGTTTGTAGATTTCAATACACTTCACCTCATGACAGGATTCTCAATTATGTAACATACTTATATAATTGAGAAAGATAGGAATATCAATAGACATCAATTATACAAATGAAGACCTAATTTACATAATCAATGAGACATGAAGTACTAAGATAGGACGATATACTTTATTATGTAAATGAATAGTTTCAAGGAAACATGACCCTTCCTTTCAACTTCAAATGCGAACTAATATACAGCCCTGTTTCTTGCTCTTTTGCAGGTGATACCTGCCTTGTCGTACTATGGCAACCTCTGGGTTCTCATGGAACTGTCCTCTCCCTTTGTCCATATCAGGTAATGGGGCTTAGGTGGAACATTTCAAACTTACACTAATGATAATAAAAAATCAAGAAATGTTGTTGCATCACCATATACCATGTTTTGTTCAGTTATTGCTGGAGAATGGGCAGATACCTATGGCAAACATTCCGCTTCTACTTTTTCTTCTGCAGGATGATTTTGTACCGCCTGGGTCAGGAGCGTTCTCGTCTGTACCTGCTGAACGGGATCCTCATGTTGGTGACGTTTTTTGCCTGTCGTGTGGCGCCCATCCCTCTGTGGTTTCAACTGGCTGAACCAATGGCAACTGGAGAGCTGTACGAAATCGGACCGTTACTTTTCTTTACTGTGATAGTTCTGACACCCATTGTGTATGGAATGAACATATACTGGTTCAGTAAGATGTGTAAGCGAGCATATCAACACATATATCACTCCTAGATTAAAAACATGACGCCCCGTAACGCCCTATATTCAGGCCACACTGAATTGAAATTTCACAAGCTAACCTGGCCTTTCTAGAAACCTCGGGAACATATATAAGAGATGTTAAGATTTTACCTTTCTACATCTGCTTGGAGATCAACAAACACCCAGATCGTTTTCTTCAGATAGAAGAGAATTCTGCTAGAGTGCAATGACAATGTGCATAACATCTTTGTTACTAGTACTGTCCAATCCAAAGTTTTTGATTATCTGGGCCCATCTAGTTTGGTGAGCTTGCACTTGGTTGGACTTAGATTAAATCAGTGGCCAGCATTTGACTACCATGCAGCACTGAAACATGTTTTGTGGTAATGTTACATGTTTTACACAGTATGGTTCTTGTATAACATTTCATTTATGTTTTACCTAGTACCTAGTAACGTTGACTTTCAGATGATAGATTTTTAATTATTTGATCATCATATTGTTTTACAAAGTACTTGTAATCTTTAACATACTCCGATGCAATATGAAGTGCTACAATGCAGTATATTTGACTATATAATGTCTTTTTGCTGAAGTTAACACCTAACACACGAGTCAGATTGGTTATTTTATCAAAGGTTGCATTTTGTTGCTGGGGAGTGGGGAGGTTTCTGCCGTTGGCTGAAGATCTGTATTGTATGGTGCGATTTGTTTGTTGTTATGCACATGTAAGGTATTGAAAATTTTATTTTTTCTCGATTTAATCAAGCAATTTTGTTGCAGTTACATCTTTCGAATTCTGCGTGTATCTGAAATTCTGAATTAAAGAGTTGACATTTTCAGATAGCGGTTGTAGATAGTTGTATACGTATGAGCCTTCTAGCTACAGAGTTACTACTAGTAGTAAGTATCAAAGCTCCATATGGGTGACTCATAATTAATCATTTGTGCTGCTGCTAATTTCTTCACTTTTTTAAGTTCATTTTCTTGAGGGGAACGTGCAAAGGTAAAACATTTTTGTTTTTGGCCGCGGGTCTTGTTTATACGTTCTAGCAAGGGAGGCTAGGTATGATAAGTACCATAGGAATCGGAGTCATCGACAATGGAATGTGTAACTTGCTACGATTGTGTATTAAAAAAAACACGTGAAATCACGCAATGAAGATCCTAGAAAGAGACTCAATGAATAGCGCATACGGCATGATATTAATCTACGGCAGATATTGGTTTCTGCCAGTACTTGATTGCATTTGGGTATTGATGAACTGCTGACGTATTTTGTGATCATCGTCTTTTTCGTTTTACACCCACAGACACACAAACTGCCACACACGGACATTTGTACATACACACAGCAGAACCAAACAAAAGTCGAAAACAGACATTGATCAACCTAATTTTCACTTCAGAATCTGTGTTTTTACTTCATTGGACATGGGTATTTAAAGAACCTCCTGTGACAATATACATGTATCGGTGTCCCACAAATGACTCATTTCCAATATATACCTGCGAAGAGACCAGACAGACAATTTTCACAAGCGTGTCATAAGTCTGCTTGCTTTTGAATACCCACTGGTCAGTTCTTGTGTAAGGCCCGACTACGCAGGTCATCTCCTACAGCAGAAAATAATCCTAGTCGGCAGACAGTGCCACACACACCAAGCAGCTTATGCCCAGATGGGTCTACAGACAGGCGCACGGAAGGATGTTCTGACAGCGATAGAATGACTGGGGCCACTTGGGCGCAAAGCTAGGTCTTTTTACATTATTCTGTTGCAGCGCTTGAGTATTGATAAGAAACAACAACACGAGACAGGTGCGATTTTTTACAGAAACTTTTCTAGAAACGTAACTCTGTGATGTCACTGTGGCTCAATGCGCAATGCGTTGTTAAAGAAGAGTGAACCTCAGCAATGGTGAAAGTCACCGTCGCCTTGTGTGCGCTTATCAGCATCATTGTGTGCCTGGCTCCACCCACCAGGGGTGAGGCCCTGCCTAAAGACTGTATCCACACAAAACCATCGACAAATGGAGCGCTGCGAGTGGCAGTCATGTGTACGTCCCAGGGACTGACCAGCTTTCCTGACGACATCCCGTCCGATACTTCTATTCTTAGGCTGAAGGACAACAAAATCCAAAGTGTCCTACATATCCCACCGCTGAAAAACTTGAATATATTTGATCTCAGTAAGAACCTTATTGAAACGCTGTCGTGGCGGTCGCTCTGCAACTTGACGGCGGTGAGTAACATCTTCTTGAACAGAAACAGGATCACAAACGTCAAATTTGAGAGCTGTATCAACCGGCTGACAAGGCTACGGCTGGTAGATCTGGCAAATAATAGGATCACGTCCTTGGCTGAAAGTGATCTTGCCAAACTAAACTTCATGAAAGCAAAGATATTTATGGTTCTCAACCCGTTCCACTGTGACTGCAAACTGGCATGGCTAATCAAGAAGGTGAAATGTTGGGTAGACAGTGGGGATGCTGAATCGTGCGGTGTCTCCTTTCTTACAAGTTTTTACGTTAATCCTGGCCGTAACCTCTGCTGTGGCTCACCAGTTCAGTCACAATGTAAACGGCTCCTGTCAGACGTTTCTATCCCTGGGTTAGGGTGTGCACGTACAACGATGCCTCCATCAACAACATTCGAAGTTTCAACGTGTCAGCAAATAAGCGGGGATACGGATGTTGATAACGCCAAACCACACGGCACCCAACAGAATATACATGTACCGACTGGTACAAGCGTACACCCCTACATGTATATGACCCAACATATGCATGTTACCCAAGGTAACGTCATTGCATCGCAAGGTAACGCTACATTTGATGGCACGACAGAGATGGATGGTGCATCAGTCAGCACTGTGATAATGAAGAGGAATGAACCAGCGATCGCCGGAACCGTCCACATCATCATCATGGTATCATCCGCCCTTCTAGGCTTGGTCTTCATCGCTTATATTATCATAAAGTTCATCAAATACCAACGGGTGCAGAACCTTCAGGACAGGGCGGCAAATGTCCTTCAGCACCAGAACACCGTGCCGTTTCACAATCCAGTTTACGGATACGCCAGCGACAGCGCCGACGCCCAAACTGGACCAACACCCGCCATGGAACTGTCGCAGCTGGCCCCACCGATACAAAACGTGTCATATCACAGTGACCGTAATAATCTGGTCACCATGCAAAACCAAACACAATTCCAAGCACAAAACGTGCCTTTTCACAGCAACAACTCAGCTGCTTTGCCAGCCCAGGATCCGGAACCCGACCATACGTACGAGTATATACCATAAAGATGCAGAATCCCACTCTACAAACAGAGGTTAGGTTCCGGCTTGTTTTGGATGTCTTCTTAGGAGTATTCGTATCGATATTTCTATTTTGTCAGATTTTCTTTTTGCCCACCAAAAAAACTGGCAAAACAATTGAGAAAGCCCGGGTAAAAACGCCTAAAACAGCCTAGCCTCTGCTTGGAGAGCAGCCGAATTCACGCCAATGTAGTCCTGGCTGCCAGTCAGTTCAATCCTATAAAATATGTTCTCTGTTTCCTAGTGTAAGATGACTAGTACTGGTGTGAAAGATTCCGAAGGAAATAACGACTTATAGAGTCTAGAATCTATTCCGAAGAGCACTTCATTAATCATTCCACTCATTTAGACACACCAATGTCGTGGCAGGAAAATAAGGCGTCAGACTATGAATATAAAATTCGAGCTGAAAATCTGTTGAAACTAGTACAGGTGCGTGCAGGTTATATTGATGTAGTTATTTTTTTGCGTTTCGGCGCATGCGCGCCGGAACGCATTGTCCTGGCTTTTACCTTCAAGCAAGGACCAGGGAAGCTTGGTTCAACACTGTGTCGCACACAATAAGACCTTATATGGCAATACGTTCTCAAATCCTTGTATAGCCGTTGCCTTATATGGCAAGAGAGCACGAAAAGGCAGGCACGCTAGATTTGCATGTGACACAGGACGGCGACCGCATGTAACTGCTACAACTGTTCGGAAATATCATTGCATTGTGGTTTCGGACTTTGATATCCTGAAAAATGACCATATTACATCTATTCCACAAGATTGCAGAAGAAAAAAAATGATTTCGTCAGGAAAACGAGCAAAAATCGGCATAAATGATACCATATAGTGAGGTTATAGCATTACGTCCAAAGTTTGTAAGTACGTACCGCAGCTTGGCCGATCTGGCAACGCGAAGCACTCCGGACCCAGAAGATCCGGGTTCGTGTCCGTGCATGAATTTTTTTTTTCTTTTTAGATATTGAATATCAAAAAATTATATTGATATTATATTAATCTATCAATATCATATTTATGAATATCATTTTTTTCATTAATAAATTAAGAAATATTTTATATTTGTTATTTTTAAATATTCATTTAATATATACAAGGCCTTTGTCTTATGAACAGGACTTCATAGATTCCAAACCCGGCATTCGAATTTTTCTGTTCATTGTAATGGAAAATACCGTGCAGCGGCTCCTATGCGCGGTAAGATGATTCTTGCAAAACACTAAACTTCTATCCCCGATGTAAACAGAGGCTCTTGATGTTGTTTGCAAAACAGCGATTCTTTGTTACAGTAGCAAATGCTCCATTGTTCAGTATCGACTTCATTCAGACAACACGGACGTGGAAAGTGGCGCCCCTCGGCACAAAACTATGGGAATTTTCATGAATTTTAGCAAAATTACCCAGGAAAATAAGGAAGAAATGTTGTAAATGCGGAAACCAGAATAATACGGATGAGGTAGCTGTTGATTTGTTTGACATTTGGTAGTCATTTTAGATAGAACCTTAGCTGTTATGAACTTCTATTTCACTTAATTACCATAGTGCTGATGATTCAATGGTGCTTTTTCAAATTTTATGTTTTATTGCGTGCCATGTACATAATTACATTGATAGCTTTTATAATGAGCCTATTATACATTTTACAAATAAGCACAAGTTGTAGGCCAAGACCAGCTTTTTCAAAAGCACTTAAGTTAAGTGACGTAACTTCAAAATTGCTTTCCCCAATCTGCCTTTCTCTATTAAAACAGTACTCATTTCCCAAAATGACAATTTTTCTTATAGACTGAACAGCCCTTGAGTGACTTCCTCTGGCAGATTTTACTTCAAGTAAAGGGAAAAGACAATTCACACTTATAAACGTAGCCGAAACGCCAGCTTTTTTTAAAAGCTCTTGTTTGTTATATGTTTGAATTTATCACAATGTGAAAGCGGAGGTAAACAGGTGCATGTGTACCTTTGCAAGTTGCCAGTCCGACACAGATGTATATATTGTTTTAAGTCTAGCTCTGACCATTGGTATCGTCAGCCATCCAGGCGTCTGGACAGAAATGTTAGTGTCTCTGTGACAAGGTAGTGGGACAAAACCAGAATCATTATTTTTTAGCATTCAGGAGAGAATGTATCAAAGCAGACAGTGTGTATCACTTGCGTCTAGATCATTAAGGGTAATGAGGTAAGTGCTGAGAGGGTGTGTTTTTTCAACATTCCTCAAAATATATAAAACCATACGAATGTTGCAAGTATTTATCTGCATGTAGCACTATGTCTTGTGGTGTTTTGGGAGTTATCATTATCAAGCCAAGACAGCGTTGAGGTAAGCTCGATCTTAAATGTTTTAATTATTTCCTACTAAGTTTCAAATAATGCAAATGTTGTAAACATTTATCTAGAAGTGTATCATGTAGCATTTTAGGAATCATGATATCATCAATTTATTTTTCAGTTAAGCTAATAAATGTTTTAATTTCCTATTGATTTTGGATATAGATTAAGCATTTACTAATACATCGTTTATCAAAGAAGTGTGTGGGGTCCGTGTATTCTAATACGCTATATATTAGCTGCTGTTACACCTATCGAAGAAAAATGAATAAAATGTTTTGTTGAATTTAAACATTTATTCTCCTTGTCTTGATTTGTAGTGTGAAATAAACTGATGGTGTAAAGATGAGAAAAAAAAGAGTTGGGTCCCACGATGTTGGCCGGGCTGAGACGCAGTGCCTATTCACGGGCGCGATCCCGCTACTGATCGACACGGGGACTTTTGCCTGCTTTGTTTCCAACCTGGGCCGGTGCGTCCCTCCTTAGACGACCTGGTTGCCCTGGGCTCCCCCGGGGAAACCATATCGATGCCGAACTTAGCGTGGACGCCCGATCGCCATAGGACAGCACGCCGCAGAACCCCCGGCCTCAAGCGGTCCACCAACCCCAGCCTCCAGGTAGCTGGATTACAGGCGCGCGCCACCACGCCCAGCTGGACGCTGCAGATATTTTTCAGGAGTATAGCTATTAGAGTCACGTGGATCGTCGTAAGGATCATGGGAACCCGCATATTTATGAATACTTAAGATTGGATTTTTTTACATAGACGGAATAGGGTAAAACGATCGGTATGAAATGTGTCTCTGCTCATGCATTGACAACGTTATAGGCTCTCATCAATGTTTTGGGGGAAAAATGCAATTTGTTCTACCCAAATCTTCATAAGTTCATTTGCCTCGAGACTACCCATTGTTATTCTAATGATATGTAAGTATAAACCTACTTTCTGTTGATGGATTGGCTCTAACCCAGAGGAAGACATAACATTATTCATAGTGATTTCACATTGCTCAATTACCTTCGATGTGCACATAAGAATTACACATGATATACCTCTATATACCAGCATGGAGATATTATTATCTCTATGATACATGTACATTGTACCAGTCTGAGCCATTGATTAGGTTTAGAAATCAGGCCATACTGGAGCGCCGACTAGTAATCCATGGTAGTACTACAGCCTTGGAACTGTCTATTGCCTGGAGTACTTTCATTGAACACTAGTCGGCGCTTTTGATCCACCTCAAATTACCGAAAGGGGGTCAACGTAATGGCGGCGCCCTTGAGCCGGTTAGCCTGTCGAACTTGTGTTTATACGCGTTTCTGTCGAAGCTGTTTACAACTTAGACTAATAGCTTTGCAGCCATACAGACCTAAGACTACTGTATTATGTCAACGAGGTAAGTAACGAATCAGTATTTGCTAAAATAGATTAGTGAAGCCGACTTCTCTACCGGCTTCTGACAAGACAACAGAGCTTTAAATTTAAGTCCTTCAAACTGCAAAGTTCCTCTGTCGTACCGAAGTGTAGCTGTGTAATTATCGGCTACGGTGGCATCTGATCAAGTAGAAGAAGTTATATGGTTTTTAGAAATGTGGGGAGTGTGTTAGAAAAAGGCCTTAGTCCGCGATCTGTAATAAGCTAGTTCGGAGTTGTTACTACGCATGTGCAGTGTCAAAGGTGAAGGCCCCCCAGACATGAACAAAACCCGGCGGGGCGTTCTTATGCAAATGTAGACAATGTCGAAACAAGCACTGTTTTCAAGCCGGGGGCCTTCACCTTTGACACTGCACATACGTAGTAGCAACTCCGAACTAGCTTATTTCAGAACAGTCAGCTGGTATAAATCATTCCAGGAATGGGACCCAGAGACTAGAGGTGATCAGGATATTCAGGGTTACAAATGCAGCTGAACATAAAAACATGCAAATGAGTCTTTTAATTTTCCACTCTTGATAATTGTGTATCGCTATCATAATATTGGTCCCCCGTCTAACCATATTATATTTATTATCATGTTTAAGATATTAGTAATATTACCTTTAGCTTGTCTAACTGTTATAGATACTCCCCTTTGTTACTATTTGTTTAAAACCTAGAGGAAAAGCAAATAAGTTAGCCCCTTCCTGTGCTAAGTACTACGTGGTACTATCATCAACATTTTCTCTTAAACAATTTTCCCTAAATGCAGCTGCCGTGCAAGCACGTTTACCCACAGCTGCAGTAAACAACAACACGTCAACAGAAACAACAGAACCCAAGAATGACGAAGTCAACATATCGGGACAGCAGCTTTTCCTCACGCCGTGTGAGTCAGGACCGTTAGAGAGTTATCAGAACGCAGTCGATGTCGGCTACTTGAGCCCGGACCCCCATCAGCTGTCTGTTATACAGGAGTTACAAAGGCTTCACGAGATTCTGTCGCGATCACAGAAGGATGGTAGTGTCGGATACAGGCCGCAACAACAGAGCTATTTTGGAAAGGTATTTATTCCGAAAATGTGTCAATGTTATCTTTCAAGCAGTCAAAGACTTACGTGTTGATATTATTTAAACCATAAGTCCATTAATACCGTAAGTCAATTTGATACTGCGGCCAATAATATTAGCGGTTGGGGGAAGGGAGTGGTGCACAGCATTTAATTTTAAGGGTGGGAAGAAATTTCTTACATGTTCAAATATCTGCAAAGATGACATTTTAGCGGTCAAAAAGTGAAATTAAGTAACCTTTACCAAATGAAGAATTACAGTAACCTGTTTTATTGCAGTTGTTCAATTGTGACTTTGAAAAAATAGATTATGATATCCAATGAACACAAAATCATTGAATAATGTTTTGAATGCGCAACTAGTTTGCTAAGTAGTAACTTTGACCCTACTTTTTTTTCTGTCCCTCCAGCTTTTTGGTTTACGCCACAAACAGGGAGCACCGAATGGTTTATATCTCTACGGAAATGTTGGTGAGTTACTTTGATTGAACTAAAGCAAATGTGTATCGCAATCATCTAGTCTACTAGATACTTATGTTAGAAAAATATATGATTTATGTAACTTACTGGATATTTTGTAAGCACCTGTTATGATATCTACCAGTACCACATTCTGACACATGTAACATTATGCTGCATATGCATGGTATATTTGTGATATCATCAGTATCTCATATGTTAAACATGATTAAGAACTTTGATATGAGACCTGATCATCTCTCACCTGTGTTTCCTCAGGTTCAGGAAAGTCCATGCTCATGGACCTGTTCTACACACACGTCAGCGTCACCAAGAAGAAGCGAGTTCACTTCCATGCCTTCATGTTGGACGTCCACGCACGTGAGAACCAGCACCACATTTCATCTGACCAATGTTTAACAATAATCTCCTCATCCATGTGCTTTTAGTCAGATTGGAGACATGTGAATAAGTTTAGAACAGTACAACACTCTAGCCCTTCCCCCCACACACAGTAAATCAACTGTAATTCATGTGGCATCTGAAAATCCTAACATTTACAGAAAAACATAAAGACTACAGTGATATCCCCCTACCTTCCCTCACTATTTTCTATCAGACTACTGCTTTACAAAACACATCACTGTTACCAAAAGGGTGCATAATGCATATAACTACATTTGTACAATAGTGTGCTTCTGTACTCAAGGCTGTCTCTATCCACACACCACAACCAGTGGTGCAGCTACAGTTTCCCAGAATTCCTGTATTATTGGTTATTATTTGAATTTTTATTGTTGCTATGTACTATTATGTAAGGGGTTGAACCCCCCAGGAAACGTTGAAAAACGCCGCCAGGCGATACTGTATTCCTGGTTAAGTAAATAAACAAACAAACAAACAGCATGTTAAACTCTGTATCAATGATAACACCTTTCCTGTGTCCCCAGGAATCCACAAGCAGAAGAAGTTGATGCCGAAGCGAGTGGAGGGCAGTTGGAGGTCGCAGGCGTTCAACCCCATCCCTCCGGTGGCGGAGGAGATTAGTGATGAAACATGGCTGCTGTGTTTCGATGAGTTCCAGGTTTGCTACATGCTATTCAAACTATAACTAATTATAACTACACATGTATTAACTATGTACTAAATATAATTCCACCAGGGTACATATATTTCGCCACCTTGACAAAATGCGTCCAAACAAATCTCTCGTCCCCCAATAAAATGCACTCCTGTATATCTGACTTGTACAGTACATACCTGGGGGGTGCTGCACTGGAGATCTCTCAAACACACTGTTTTTAAAATGGCAGATTTATGTAGGCTGGCGGATAAATGTTAATGGAGATTAATGTATTGATGCTATACAAAACACTGACTAGCTCTATAAAAGGGAAGAATGAGGGTGTTCCATGGATCCGTGGTATTTATGTATTTATGTTCTTTATAGTATGTTCTTCTGTTCTTCTCATATTGTTTTGTTCATGTTAATGTGATATTGCAATAAAAAAATAGATAAAAAGAAAAAAGAAAAGAAAAAGAATGAGGGTGAAGATGATATGGTATACATTGAAATAAGAAGTTACATGTACATTTGTACTTATCATTATTGTACCATGAATATTTGTTCAAAGAAAACTGTAGTTCTCTCCCTAAATAACATACTGCATAGAATTTCTGTGTTGTAATTATATTGTTAGTATAATAAAAGGCAGCATTTGAAATGCAGATAGAGTTATAGAGTTAGAGTTAGGACAACAATTATTATCAGTACACAGTGCTCTTACTGTAGTTTGCCTGCATGTTTTGTCCCAGGTTACAGACATTGCCGATGCCATGATCCTGAAGCGACTCTTCATAGAACTGTTTAACAGAGGAGTGGTCGTGGTGGCCACTTCCAACAGGCACCCAGATGGTAGGACTCTATTCCACTCTCATTCTTGTAATTCAGAATTACTTTCCTCGCGTTGTTTTTTTTAGTAAGATTCAAGACTGTTTACTGAGAACCCTGACAAATGTTTTGCATGGCATTGCTATTCCAGAAAGGTGTTTATAACTTACAACAGACTGTAACAGTTCTCTGTAATAAGCCTCTCCTCCCTTGGATTGTATTGATATTGTCACTACCATATTCATCTTTTTTCTACAGACCTGTACAAGAATGGTTTGCAGCGGTCCAATTTTGTGCCTTTCATCAAGATTTTGAAGGTAAGACAGACAAATCCAGATTTTGCTTACTTTTATAATGTCGCTTTTGTTTGTAAATGAGCTTTTCACATTAACTTAATCCAAAGAAGAGCTTGCAATATGTCACAGATGAATAAGCTCAGGCTAAGCAATTTCTCCCTCACACAAGATTTTCTTCTTCTTTGCTCTTCCATCTCAAGCTCAAAAGTTATCAGAGAAAAAAGCTATTTCAGCTTTCAGACACTCACCCCCCTCCCCTTCTCCCTACAGTACAGATGTGACTGCTTGGCCCTGGACTCAGGCACAGACTACAGACTACAGGGCATGCCCACAGCTGGGAAAGTCTTCTTCTTGTACGTCATGCACATTTTGTTTTAGCCTCAAAAAGGCTGTTCTATATGATACTGTTACTCACTACTTTATCATGGCACAGATTTTCAATATTGGCTTTTTAAGTTACATTTGTTAAGTACATGTATTAGTTCACTAATTTAAAAGCTTGAGCAAAGCCGCATTGCACTATTGGCTTGCTTGCAACCATTAAAATTTTTCATTAATGCATTGAGTTTGACCAATGATTGAGAGAGAGATCTTTAACAGTGTTTTTATTTTCATACTGAGACTTGTATATGTTCACCCTGTATTGTCTTTGCTGATGAATCATAATTATGTTTGTTCCTTCTGTCTATGATAGCTAACAGTTTTGGTCTTTGCTACTTTTTTTAGGTCCACTCATAAAAATGCAGATAAAGAATTGGACAGAATATTCAAGGAGATGACAGCAAGAGAAACAGCAGGTAAGAAGAGGTCACATGAAGATGTTCACATATGGCCATTGCATGCTAGTCACAGAATATTTTCAGACTACATCAAGCAGTTTTATTCTCAGTTTAAACATGTATGACTCAGATTCTTGTGAAACCTTGGTTGGATAAGATTTATTCGAAGGCATTTTTTCTGTTGTAGAAAAAGGACCACGAACATTACGACTCCTTGGGAGAGACCTCCATGTGCCGATAGCCTGCGGACGTGTGGCAGACTTCCAGTTTGAAGACTTGTGTGAAAAGGTACGTTTGAATAGTGACTGAGGGCTATTGTAAAAAAAAAGAAGAAAAGAAAGGCAAATATTGATACTACCTAGTCCAGTAAAAAAATAATTTAACGGTTCTTGGTGGATGTCAATGTGCAGATGTTGGCACATTGGCACACCAAATCCGTAGTGTGTTTTTGGCACACATTTTGACAGATTAGCCAAAGTGGCTCGGTGGGCGTTACACCCCTGTCAGGGAAGGTCATGTAAAGTGCCTTTCCCAAGGGCACAACGTTGGGGCATGGTGAGTATCAAACCCGGGACCTACAAATGTATATTGGTTCTGAGTCCAATGCTCCAACCGTTACGCCACACCGACGCCGTAACCTAGTCCAGTAAGGGATAACAACGTACATGAATTTATCAAAGATTAAAAAAGAGACGATGAAATGGTGATGAAGTGTTTAGAAGAAAGGATGAATAACTATGCAGACATAATTGTGTTTTGTATATATACAGTACATGTGTATTTATATTTTCATGTTTTAACCAGCCACTAGGTGCTGCTGACTACCTGAAGCTTGGCCAGGAGTTCGACACAGTCATCGTCCGTAACGTGCCTCAGATGACCATCATATTGAAAACTCAAGCTCGTAGGTTCATGACCTTGGTCGACACCTTATATGACAACAAGGTAGGCTTCATAATCATGTGAATTTGTGCTGATATACAGTCGACTAAAGTTTACAAATTCATTTGATACATTCCATTGAAGACATTGTTGACATACACATACATGGATCTTGTATCCAAGTCACCTGAGTATACAAGCTCACTATGGCGGATGGGTATTATATACATGTACATGTATACTGTAGATCCATGTAGGAGGCATGCGCTGTGTATAGCAAATATATTAAAGTTCCCGAGAGACAGAGTACATTACTGACAGAAAATCTGTTTTGTTCATGGTGAAGTTACATAACTATTGTGTATATTGCAGTGAAAAGGTGACCGCAAAAACCATGAAAATAAAACCACTGCAAGTATTTCAAGACTTGCAGTCTGTGAATTTTGTACTGTGTTTGATGTGTCAGGTGCGGTTGGTGTGGTCAGCAGCGGTCAGCCCTGAGGAACTGTTCCGAGTGGAGTCGGTGGGAGCCATGGACTCGGACTTCAACAGGCTTCTCATGGACGACCTCAACATCCAAGTTGGCACTGTGAGGATAGATATCTCTCTTATACATGTACCAAGAACAAAATGGAGACAGTCATACATTCTTGTAAAACATCTGGGTCTCACATGGTCAAGATTACCTCATGACAAAGTGAATTGGCCTGTCAAGGGAAGGGTTCGTCCTACACGAGTTAGATTCCACCTTGAGATGATGATAACTTAAAATATGTTTTATGGTGTTATTTGGTCCAAAAGGGAAGTTGTACCTATGACTTCCGTTAGCTGTTTGAGCCTATTTATTTTGATATTGTACCGGTAATTCTCAACATTACTGGCCCTAGACAATTTTGATTTCTACAGCAAAAGAAGCTGGCCCTGATATGTTAAAAATCACACATCAGCGCTCCCCCCAAAATCAACTCCGGTGCCAGCCAGAAAGCCTACAAAGGAGGCTAGACAGATCCAGTGTTTCAGAAAAGCATTGATTGTAAACTTCCTGTGATTTCCCCAGGATAACTCAGCAGCCAGCATCTTTACCGGTGAGGAGGAGATTTTTGCGTTTGAGCGAGCGGTGTCTCGGCTGAAGGAGATGCAGACCCAGGACTACTGGATCATCAGGGATGAGTGGAACAAAGAGAGGAAAAAACACCAACCTACAGCATGACCACAGGCCTTATGACACAGTTTCTGTGCAAGGAGAGGAAAAAACACCAACCTACAACATGACCACAGGCCTTATGACACAGTTTCTGTGCATGGAGAGGAAAAAACACCAACCTACAACATGACCACAGGCCTTATGACACAGTTTCTGTGCAAGGAGAGGAAAAAACACCAACCTACAACATGACCACAGGCCTTATGACACAGTTTCAATAGTGCCAAATTCTATGTTATGATAATTGTTAAGGTGAATATAGTTTAAGAGTCACAAAGATTTACCCGTACATGTATCTGGGTGCACGTGTAATGTAAATTTATACAGTCAACTGTATAGTATAGTCAACTATAAAAGACACAGAAATTAGTTTTACTAGCCTTAGAAATTTCTCTTAGACCAGAATTTGTTGAGATGTACATGTGTACATATATTTTTAAATCTTAACTTGAAGTTCTCACAGTTCAATACTTCTTGAACCGATGCAAATTAAACTATTTAGCCAACAGTGCAACAATATTTATGAATCAGATATGGTGAAAGTTCAACATAGTTTCAAGGTTTTGGATGGGTAGTTTTATGACTGTTTTGATTTTAAGACTTCGTAAAACATGTTGCCACTGTTCTATTTGCCAAATTCTAACATTGATGCCTCTCTCTTTGCTTCAAGTTTTCTGGTTGCAGGCACATCAAAGACTGTTATTTAACATATTGATACTTCAACGCCTTCAAAACATTATATTTTATATGATGAAATTCATGATGTTTTTACTAGTATTTGGTGCATGTGTCTATCATTGTATAATTTACACTATGCAATATAAAATATGTTCAACTAAGTTCTGCTTATAGAGCTGAGTTAAGTGTGCTGTTCAGAAGTTGCCACTGGAAATGTCTTGAATGAAAATTCAAAACAAATATTCATAGAAAGCAAAACAATCTTTAATATAAAATGTTAGTCTCAGGATTCTAAGTCTTTACTTAGATTAAAACTGATTTTTGGAAAAGCAAATAGGGGAGTTTGGTCTGAAAGAAACCTTGAATTGATATTGTTTTGGGGTTCAATATCACATTAGATGAAAGCCATAGTTTGTCAGTAAGTCCATGTTCAATAAGCTTGATATCATATGTTTGTATGGTTAAGTTTTATCAGTTATATGATAAAATACACAATGTGGAAATGGTTTTAAAGCTACCACGTATTTATAATAGAGACTATTACAATTTATGTTAAGTTCTGTTCACAATTCTCTTAAAGATTTTTGTTTTGAAATCTGTCACAGAGAAATGGTCTACATACAAATGTAGATGTTAAGATTTTCAGACTCAAAGAGAAATGTTTGGTATAGATGTACGCATGTACTTAACACAACACCAACTAGACCAAAGAGTTACCAACCTGTGTTCCTAAGTCTGTACTTTGAATTTGATATTTTGAATGTGTAAGACCACACCTTTATGAATAGGATACAGATACGACAAATGTTTGTGTAGATGGAATCAAATTTCAGAAGTACATTTTTACATTTCGATTAAATCCTTACTGTGCAAAGATGTTTCGGTGATTCTACCTTACCGATTCTTCACATAGGAAAATGTATACCATCATGAGGTTAAGACAGGAAGCAAAGATCTGTGTGGCCAAAGGGATAATTAAACTGAGACATGTGCCACCCTTTGGGCCTATACACAGTATGTATGGGAAGGACCTTTATTATTTTCAATGCTGGGTTAGTACAAATCACAAGATTACAAAAAAAAAATCACTATTTAGGAAAAAAATCATAGAACAGATGAAGCAAAACTTTTCTATGGCAGAGACAGTTGGAAGACTACAATTAAGGTCGAAGTACACACATTTCAACTATACAGGTATGTACGGTCATTGTCATGTGTATATATAGAACTGAGTCTCCCTGACTAAACACTCTTGAAGGCAATACTACATGTACATCTTATTTTCAGTGACATATTGTCTCAAAATCTTTCACAAAATTTCTTGAATTTTTCTGACTAAAGTTCTGCAGAAGTGTCAATAAAGAGAGGGTCTTATAGTTTCATACCTGATACAATACTGCAACCTAAGACCTCTACATTCAACTGTTTCTGTGAGTAGCCTCATAAAAGGTGTAACATGTCATAACTCACTGCACAACAGGCTGAAGCAGATGCTACATGAATTAACATATTCATAATGCATTCAAGAATGTCACTGTCAAATACAAACAATAACCTTGGTACAAACAATGAAGAGACAAACACTATGATATGGTTGCAATCTCCATACATTCATTCAAGACTAGTAACTTTTTGTTTCCCTATGATATTTACATGTACTTCCCCTGACACACTAATCACTATACACATGAAGGCACCAAACACAGCATGTTTATTGTTGTATGACATCACTACGGGGGTAACCAAACACAAAGAGATGCACGTTTAGTACGTCTAATCATCATCCAAACCCTCGTCGTCCTCGCCAGCCTGCAGTCCTGAAGTGTCTGATGTATCATGGAGGAGAACATATTCCCGGGAGCTGAAGCCAAACTTCACCACGTCTTTCTCCAGCAGTTCCACGTACCGACTGGCCTCAATCTGCTGGTTGTTGACATAAGTACCGTTGGCCGACTCTAGATCGATGATGTACGGTTTTACGCGTCTCCCTGTAGTGCCATCGGGTTTCTCGTAATCCACCAACCGATACTGGAGGGCAGCATGCTGTTTGGAGCACGACGGGTGGTCTATCGGAATGTCGGCCACAAGTCTCTCACGCCCCAACAAGTACGCACTCTGGCGGTGGATGTGGAGCGGCTTTAACGCCTCCTCTCCCTTGAAGGGGTAGAGCCGCCATCGCTTCCTGGGTTTGCGAGCCTCCGGAGGCTCTCTGTACTTAATTACGACTCCGCGGAACTTGTTGGTCTCTTCTGTCAGCGCTCCTGAGAGTTCAAAGTTGGGCTCGTCCTTGTTTGCCTCCTCTCCCTCCTCCCCACCTTCTGTACCCTCTTCCGATACGAAGGGGTTCTCGGGTTTCCTGTGTTTGTCGTCTCGTCTTCTCTCATCGTTCCTGTCCCTCTCTTCCTTCACTTTCACAAACTTTCTTTCCTCTCTCTCTCGCTCATCCCGTCTTCTGGGCTGCCTTCCTCCCCTCTCCTCCCTTCCACCCCTCTCCAATCTTCTGTGGTCCCTCTCTCTGCTTCTGTCTCTCCGTCTATCTCTGTCCCTGCTTCTTTCCCTCCCTCTGTCACGGCTGTCTTCTCCACGGTTCCTTACAGGGCTCCTTGAGCGCTGCTCTCCCCTGTCAGCATGTCCGCGGTCCAGCCTCTCCTCCTCTCTCCTCCTCTGGGAATCTTTGGTCTTCTTTTCCACCTAAAGCACAACAAGATATATGTTGAAGGGATCATCTAAAATCCTGACATGATTATTTTTTCTAGACTAAATAGGGGTTCAGAGTTCTAACCGGCATTCAGAGTTCTAACCAGCACTTAACTACTTGAATACTTTAAGATATGGCTACTAAGTTTACATGTGTAGTTGTCTCAGCCATTAATCTGGGACGAACTTACAAGATTAATACTAACAAAGATTTGGAAGAACTGAAAGTATGCAAATCGACGCACAGTTAAGTCCCAGCAAACCTGACTTTAAGACAAAGAAAAGTACAGGATTGAAGTATAATGTATACAGAGATTTCTTGTAGTCCTCAGAACCCTTAAGGCCTTAAATGTAACATCTTTAACCTTACCAAGGGAGATCGCCTCCTGGAGTGTTCCTTGTCCGCCATGTTTGTCTGAGAGTTCCGGTCCTTCTCGCGATCCCTGGTTCGTTTTCCCTGTTCTTCCGCAGGCATTCGTCTCAAAATCCAGCTTCTCTGGATCCTCAAACCCCTTGAAATCGTCTGGAATTCCCTAAGAAGTTTGAAATACCTCCCAAATCAGAGTAAAAGCTGTTGTTGACGCATTCCAAGACGTCAGAGACGCTTTTTTCCGAATCACAACCGCAGCGCATTGTGGGTAGACGACCTTTGACCTGACGTGTTGACTTCCGGGTTTGAAAACTGAAATCGACAAAGACGACCCAAAGTGAAGTACTGTATGTCTGTTCTTATGAACGTCTTTTGCATATCTATCGTTTTGTTTCAGCCTAGTGATGATCATTGGTATCAACTTGTACGTAACAGAAACGCAGAGAACTTGAAACAAGGGCGCTGCAATAGCTAAGCAGTAGAAGAAGGAACTTTTTTTCAACAAATTTGTTCAATTTCAAAGGTCAAAACGATATGTATACTTTCCTTTCTTTCTTCCGTGTCCGAAGCTTTGACCCAGAGACACCATGTCCAGCCAGCCAGCGGGTTTCCAGGTCGTTGTGGCAGGGGAGGCGTCGGAGTCGGAGGACTCGGATGGGGAGGTGGCAGCCATCATGGAGGGGGGTCCCGGCAGGGGGGTGATGCCAGGTGTGTAAGGAGATCATCACCCTCAGTTGTCAGCACAAATTAGAATATGAGAACACATAACATACTTATAGCTGATAGAATGCATTTGGGTAATGCAAATGATTAGCACTGATCTGCATATCTGGTTTCTGACAACCTAAGATGAATGAAAAAATGCTATATATGGTTACTGCGAAATGCTGTGTACGGTATATAGACTTTTAGAGACAAATACAAGTTCAGGTACGCCATGTTTTTTTTTTGGTACACTGATAGTGCCAATTTTTCCCTCTCCTTGTTAGACACTGCCCAGAAGGCGGGAGTGGTTGTGAGTGGGGAGGCATCAGAGACTGATGATGAGTCTGACACAGAGCCTGGGGCAGAGATCATATCAACAGACAGGCAACAGCAGACAGCAACAGGAGGTAAAACCTGTTAGCATCTTTCCTTTCTGCACAATCCAAGTGTCGGAGACAGCGTGTTGGGATTGCGGCTTCTGCATCATGAAGTTTGTGGTTCGAATCCCCATCTACAACTTTGTTTGTTTTATTAGGATCTCCATTAGTGGTTTTCCATACACTATTCTTCCTGGTGTCCGAACATTAAAAGCAAATACAGCAACAAAACTTATACAACAAAGTAAGTAAAGTAAAATAAACAAAAATAACAGGTTGGGGTTACTGGCCCTTGAGGGAGACATTACTAGTAAACCTCTTTGACCAATTAGTCAAGTCTTGAACATGTTTAAATTTTACTTAGATACCCTTATAAAAGGGCAGGGGTATGCCATAGGATAGAATGTATTGACCAAAACCTACAAGTATCCAACTCATATCACAGCTAATGTACTTAAGCACTTAAACTTAACTAGTTAAAGTACAGATTTGGTGCATCATGTCTTGTAACAGTTTGCCAGGTATTAGCTTCAGGTATTTTTTTCCCATAATAAAGAAACATTAGCCTGCAGTCTACTAGACCTCGAACCACTAGATCAACGACGCGACCGACTGTGTACAACATTTGCCCGCAAACTCTTACGCTCACGGTCATTCAGAGCATGGTTGCCCCCCCGCCGTGGTGACGTAAGTGCCCGAGAAACTTGATCGAGCAACCAGTTGGTCACTACCAAAACGAGAACAGAACGATACAAAAAAAGCCCCATACCCTATATGTTATCACTGCTCAACACAAAAACAGACTGATCATAGCTCTACCCAACTTGAACAATACTTGATTGATATCCGAACAATGTAGCTTTCATTGATTTCAACATTTGTCCACACGCCCCGCCTGACCTGATAGCCAAAAATCATATCAGAGGTATAGTCAGAAATATGTGAATTTTTTTAGTTTAATTACAAATTTAGATAACAATGATACATGCAATAATTTTTAATGATAATAGATAATTTTAAAATGAATGAGTTACCGTCTTAGTGTATTGGTTCTGAGTAGTTTAATTGTCGACAATTGTATGTAACAGTCAGTGCAATTCAGCTAACTATGTATGTTATATACTTGTTGGCTGCGAGTCTGTTTATGTTCATGGTGTAAAGTTTGAATTTGAATAATAAACCAAATCATTAAACATGTACGAATAGACTACACAACTGCTGAACACAATCTTCAACACACACTTTGTCAACATCGTTTTCAATAGAAGCAGCTGTAGAGAGTGGACAGTCTCAGATGGGAAAACTAGAAATAGAGAAAATTCCTCCCAAGTACAACACACTGCTGCACAAGAAACTAGGTAGGTGACAATTACTACAGACAGTGTATTACCGACTTTTACACTAATTCAGTTCTTCTGAAAATATATATATCTGCATTGAACAATCTGCTAGCATGATTCACCAAACAGCATATATGTTGCTAAGGATTGCATGATTAAGGGAGTAGAATCAACAATGTGAATGTAAAAAAAAGCATGTCATCACATTACCTATCATCATGTTGCTACATTTGTATATCCTGTCCTTTTTTTGTATCAGAAAAAGTGATATTTTTTGTCAACAGATGAGAGGAACAGAAGTTTGAAGAAGAATATTAAAGAATTCCTGTCAGCTTCATATCACCATGGCAACAGAACCATACACACCTCCACAGAACATCTCATTAAGTCAAAAGCAGCACTGCAGGTAAGGGACAAATTTTAGTTGGCCAGTAGTCACAAATAACAGAACAGGGGGAAATCTACAAAGCTAGAATCTACACCACACTCCAAGTGAGGGCAATTCAGCACCAGGGACAGGGTCTGTAGTTTTTACACCACAGTTTTTTAGTGAGAGGTTAGTCACAAGTAACATTCATAGAAAAGCTGCAAAGGTAGATCTACAGCATGATCCAAGTGAGGGCAATTCAACACCAGGGACAGGGTAGGTAGTTTTTACACTGTGTTGTGGTGTTTGCTTGTGCACAGTATTGCAAGATCTGTTAGAAGATTTGATCCCTTTCCTTTGCATAGACTAGTCTGTCAGAATGTTCTTTGTACTTGTGTGTTGGGATAAGGGTTTTGATTGCAGTCATTCAAGTGTTGACCTACATGTAGGTGCCACTACTATGCCTTACTATTTGCTTGAGTTTAAGTCAGTATTCTGAGTGTTAATGTAAGCCATGCATTATCCATATACATCTGCTCTCCCCATTTTCCCAGGATGTGACCCATAACCTGAGTGTGATCCAGAGGGACCTGGGGAGTCTTCAGGAGAAGGTGGACATCATCTCCACATGTAACCTGCTGCCTCAGCTGACTGTTCCACCTCGGCACACAGCAACTCCACCCAGCTAGCATCTCCACATGTAACCTGCTGCCTCAGCTGACTGTTCCACCTCGGCACACAGCAACTCCACCCAGCTAGCATCTCCACATGTAACCTGCTGCCTCAGCTGACTGTTCCACCTCGGCACACAGCAACTCCACCCAGCTAGCATCTCCACATGTAACCTGCTGCCTCAGCTGACTGTTCCACCACGCCACACAGCAACTCCACCCAGCTAGCACTGACAACTCAAGCACACAAAACTAGGCTTCAAACTTAAATATGCCAGAAGATTCAGCTGAAGACAATGATATTCTCAATTCCAATGGCAATACATACTAAGTACACTTAACGTTTAGAACACATTCAGCGACCAATTTTCTATTGGTTATGGGATTAGGCAGCAGGGAGAATTTGAATCCAATAATAACATACACAGACTTACAGGACTCAATAGACTTTAATCTTATTTACTACCAGTGTTACTGGAGAGGCATGGAATCTCCTGTTCCATAAACAAAATAGATCTCAATAAACTGTTGGTATGCAAACATGATTTACCTTCTATCCTGGAATTGCACAATGTTCAACCTGTCTAAAGACGTACATGTTGCACATTGCTGTATAGATGGTCCCAATAATTTCATCATACCAGTTTGTTCTGTTATTAGCATAGTCAAGGCAACCGCCAGATCTCATGAAATTGAGATTGATAGACTACAACCAATAAATTCACGTTTAATACTTTTGTAGAGGAAAAGCTGTAAATTTTGTGCCAGCAATAATCATTCTTTTTGTAAAGAATATACAGAGTATTAGTGATGTAGACAATTAGAATGTTAAGGGCTGCAAGCTATCCTCTATACCTCAAGGTGCCATACTGTAAATAAACGATTGCTACATGAAGCAATAAATGAAACATCTAAGTCTCTAGAGAGTTTTTGTGTAACCATTGTTGTTTTCTTCGGTCAACATCTTGGAAAATTAACAACAGACCTAAAGGATTTGCTGACATCATTACAGGATGTACTCTTAAACAGGTTGGTTTTCACTTTCCTCTGTTTTTAACCACTGTACTCTCTCTATCCTGATAATAAGCCTGATATACAACACTTATTTGATCATATCAGGGTTTTCACATCTTTTTAGTTCTTGGTACAACTTCAGTATTCTGAATTGTCCCCATGCTGTGTTTGTGAATGCTCCATTTTATCATCAGCATGACTTTTCCTGGACCCCTTGTGGTCACCTCTCTTGAAATGTTTCTTCCTGTGGTGCTGATCTGAGGAACCACTCTTTCTCTTAAACCTGCGTTTTTTCACCAAGCCTGGTCTGCTGACTGACATCCTGCTAGCACTGTTCTGTAGCTGGATATGAGAGGTAGATAGTGTGTTGAAGTTGGCAATGCGGTCACCACTTCCTACCTCTCTTGGACCAACATTGTCAGGTACAAAATCATCTTCATCATCCAAAATCACAATGCAGTCTTTATCCTGTGCACTCTTTGGCCCTGTAGGTGAGGTTTGACCAAATCCAAAGCATTCCCTCATTTCAATGTCGGACATGTCAGGTTTAATGTTTGTACTGGAAGCTACATTAGATGCTTTCTTCTTGTTGCCACAATGTTCCGTACTTAGAGTAGCATCTCTGCTGGTTCCCGATGTTGCAGTACTTGCTGCTGCAGATGTTCTACTCTTTTTCCTCTTGTTCGGAATGCAGAGCATCACCTGCAGACCTCCACTCATCAGCCTGTGACTCTTAGGTCCTGACGAGGAAAAATACAGAAGACATTAGATGAATGCCACTCATAAAATGTTTTGAGTTTAATCACTGCTTATTACACCCTATTACATTTTGTGTCATTACATGTAGCTCATAAATTTGTCCCTTTTCTACAACTTGCGTAATTTGAAAAAAACATCTACGGTACCTTATTCACAAGTCCTGATAATAGGACATTACATGGAAAATGTAGAACATATTCATTATGAACACAATGTAAAAATTTTCCCATTGAAAACATTTCTATGATTGACAACCTTTTCACTACTTTCAGTACTAAGCTGCACAAGATTGAAGATTGAGATTTAAACTTTGTTAAATACTACCTGGGACCAAATAACTGATGGTGCTGTAAGGAGTGAAGTGGTAGTCTTCCCTGAGGTACCCTTCCAGCAGCATGTGTGTGATGACTCTCTCCCCCATCTCACGGCTCAGCCACATCGGGTGGTTAGTCCTGCGCTTGTCCCCCTTCCCTAACCAGCTGTCACCAAGCTTTAGCCCAGTCAGACGCTGTTCTTTAGCTGTTGCTGTTTGGATTACTGTGATGACCTCTTTGCAGAGATTGGTGATGTCTGCTTCCTCTGTTGTAATGACTGGAAAATATGGGTCGGTAAACCACATTCAAGTTATCAACATCCAAAACATAAACTACTCAGATGGTACAGTCTGAAGAGAAGAAACAACAAAAAATAAACTCTAGGACAGGTGCATATGTTTAGTCGGTATAACCGCCCTTCAGGGTAACATACCAGCTAATAGGTGCTGATATTGTGATATGTACATAAATATTCCTTATACATCTTAAGGTATTATCATAGACTTTATATTACAGAGAATCTAGAACAGGTAGCCTAATTCAATCATGCAGCTCTTCCACTGATTGCCAATTGCCCCCTCATCAGGAATCCACCCTATTGTTAGTGTGTTGGTTAAAGCATAAAACCTCCTTGATTAAACTTAAAGCAGAGCAAGCAAAACACGCTAACTACATGTAGGATAATACCCAAGCTAAGCCTACATGTGTATTGTGCTTTGGGCAAGTGTTTGTGTGACACAGACAATGTGCATGATCTACCGTTGCTTGCTTGTTAGTTTGATTTTCATGGCTTTTGCATACCTAACGTAGGGTCACAGACATCACACATGCCACTACACTTGGTGGAATCCCAGCCTTCATCAAAGTGGTCAGCAATGATGGCACGCCGACACCTAAAGACAAAGGATGTGTGTTGTAAAATGTACAACATATACTCTGTGTACGTATGTACCAGTTACCAAACTATTCTTTACATTCTTTTATCCAAATTTGATTGTCCAAAAATAGGATGTAACTTAACTACTAAATTGTTGCACTATACCAATGAATGTAATGGCTTGAGAGCAAAATATTCCTTTTTTTCCTATAACAATACATAGTTCAATGTCCTTGTCTTCTTACGTCAACTAATATAAGATAAAGTACAGTCAAACCTACCTATAGCGGTCACTTAAGAGACAAGACTAGCCAAATTTCACCACTATGCCCTATTGAGAAACGGCCCATTAATTGATCGACAAAAAATGACCACTACTGCCAGGTGGCTGCCATGCAAAGGTGACCACTAATACAAGTTTGACTGTAGATTCAAATGTACTGAGACCTTTCAATAATATCTGACCAATACCTGTTGATGTCATGACAGTACTTGACCATTCCATACAGCTTCTGCTGCCCTGTCTGTTCTGTCATGACCATGGTGCTCTGTCTGAAGATGTCCTGGAACCCATAGTACAGGATACAGTAGGCTGGCTGGTCATCCCTGCCTGTACGAATAATTATTATTTAAATATCTGATAATTTCTCAAACAAATTTCAAGTCAATGACACGGTTGTTGTTTGTTTCTCTGCATAGCACACCAGTTTTGTACAGTAGATACTTGACTGTAATGTTTGATCCACTAACACTGAGATGTACCCTACTCTTTTGGATAAGTGTGATGGGTTCTTTAACGTGCTCGAGATGTAGCTCTCCTCAAACAAGGGACCTCCGGCATTACGTCCCAACCAAGAGGACATCCCTAATCAAAGTTAGGTACTCATTTCATTTTCAGAGTCACGTGAGAATATAGGTGTATTTCAAAAGGTCATAGCATTGGGGTCTGCTACGGATTGGAACCCAGAACCTTAAGATTCCAAATCAATGGCCTAGCAACAAGACCATCTCGCCACATGTTGATATGTGAATTCCAGACACAATTATAATACTAGTGATAGCTTGGTGGCAATGTATCATTACTGACATTAGGCTTGATTTGGTCCACCTTACCTGCCCTCCCGCTCTCCTGGTAGAAGTTTTCCATGGACTTGCTGATGGAGTGGTGGATGACAAAGCGCACATCAGGCTTGTCTATCCCCATGCCAAATGCTATGGTGGCAACAACAACCTAGATGCAGACATTGTACAATACAGATTTGTTTAGAATTTGCACAGAGTTGGGGGAAATCGATGTGCAATATTGTGTTTAAAGCATTTATATGTCAGTGTACAAAATGTATATCTTTAGTTTAGGTAGTATTGAGGGTGACTCAAAAGGCACATTCATCTATCATTATGACTACACAACATCCTTATATCTTTACCTTTCTAAGAACTATGGCACAGAGACTACAAAACATCCCCTAAACAAACACACTAAAAGACTGGAAGGTCTTAAGCCCAATATATCCAGTAAGGAAAATGTCCTGATAGGAAACTGTGCAACTCTCACTACTGACCTGTATTGTGTTGGCCAGCCATTTCCTGTGGATTTGGCTACGGTAGCTGGCATCTAGGTCGGCATGGTAATACCCCGCCCGAACTCCTCTCTTCAGCAGATCCCCAGCAACCTGCTCTGCCTCTCGTCTGGAGAACACGTAGATGATACCTGAGGAATAATCAAGTAGCATCGCTGTTAAAGTGTTTGTGCAGAATCTGATTTAAAGCAAGTTACTTATATAAAAGAAGACATCAAAGCTGTCTCCAGGACCCATCCCGGGATGGAAATTTGCTTGTTGGGAAACAAAAATCTGTACAAAAACTCTGAACTTTATTACATGAAACTGATCAAAACATGATTTTTGTAAGCTTAAAATGACAGCTTTAACAACGAAATGAACAACATAGGCTCCTAAAGAATGAGTGATATGGAGAAAAAAATTTAAGCTTGTGACAGCCCTGCTGTTGACATACTATTCTAAGGTATGTGGCCTCACCAGCAAGGACCCGCTGGACAGAGCTGCTTGGAAGTGTGGTGTGAGGACTACCCGACTGCTGCCCACTCGTGTCAGGGAACACTGCAGCAGTATAATCAAATACTGGATACTTCAGATATACTACTAGCCAGAGTTATTTCTCTCTACAATTCAATTTGTGAAAAAAAAGTCAAATTTGCTGAATCCCACCTGACTGTCCTCTGAAGCGACCATTGATCGTCTGAGCTAATTTCTCCATCACATCCCCATGAGAAGACGGTTTTCTAAGCACCTGGGATAGCAAAGACAAAAAAGCAATAAAAGAAGTTAAATACTGTAGAACAAAAAGCACACATTATATAAAAGAAACCTCTTTGACTATGCCTTCAATGAGAGTCAAGAATTTGCTGCTATAATAGTTCTGATAGTTAGATCAAATTCTAATTTTCCTATCATAACAAGTTGTTGCATACTAGTATGATGTAAGTAGGATGCATTCTATAAACACAACACAAACCTCATAGTAAAGATTGTGCCTGTTAAAGGAAGCCCTGAACAGCAGACAACTGGACATGCTCAGAATAGCCTTCACATCTTCAACGATGTACGAAGTTGCAGTGGCAGTCAGGCCCAAGATGGGTACGCTGGGGTACTGTCTCTTCAACACTCCCAAAGACTTGTAATCTAATGTTTAATAAACATACCCAAAGAATCAATTATTATACAGTACATGTATAAAGGTTTCTAAAAAACTTAATACTTATTTTTAAGGGGCATGTTGTTGGTTTCAATATTCATGTACAGTCAAACCTGGTCTCATCGATCAAAAGTGGTTGCTGGCTGGGTAAGACAGTTGGTAGCTTAACTACATAAGAAATGATGGGACTATTTCAATGTAGCTTATGACTGGAGGTGGTTGGATGTACCAACATTACAACTTCTCCCTCTTGCCTAACTCTGTAACCAATAGGGAATTGGGTGCCAAATGGCGAATGTAGTAGTAGTATCCAGTATCTGATTTAATGTGATAAAGGTTAAAGAAAAAAACATTTAAAAAAACACTTATCAGCACACAATGTAATGTCCAGTGTTATGATGCCATATATCACCTGGTCTGAAGTCATGTCCCCATTGGCTGCAGCAGTGGATCTCATCAATCACCAGCCGTGCAAACCTGCCCACAGAATGCATCTTCTCAACCTTTGCCATGAAACGCTTACTCTTAGCAACCTTCTCAGGCGTCACATAAAGCATCTTCAAGTCAGACTTCCTGTAGATCAAGACATGTACAGGTGAATAGTTATCAAGTGCTTGTACATTACATTTTGTGCACACTATATAAATGACACGCTGTAAATTCGTTTATTTTCAGATTGACCATTTTTTACGGTAGAGGGGATAGGAGGTTTTTGCTGTGTTTCAACTTGATGATCGAACAATTCTGTAGTACAGTATTGTTGTCTTACATTGAAATACATATTCACAGTGTCATGAATCTGAGAGGGAGATCTAGAGGTCACTGTGAAAACCAAGAAAATAAAACCACTGCTACTAATTCAAGATTTACAGTAACCTGAGTGCTTGTTAGGGATGGTTATTCGTAACACACTTAGCTAGATCAATCTGATATTTGTGCAGCAAGGACTACCACAAAGTCGCTAAAAAGACACTTGATTCTGATTCTGACACTCGCTGGCTAAAGCTGAAGATACAGCACACAGTACTAACTTGTCTATCAGACTGTTGAGGACCTGAGTAACCTCTGCTCTGGGGGTGCTGGCGGTCAGGATTGCTGCAGGGATTCCCAGGTTCTGTAAGGCTAAATCTGAAGATACAGCACACAGTACTAACTTGTCTATCAGACTGTTGAGGACCTGAGTAACCTCTGCTCTGGGGGTGCTGGCGGTCAGGATTGCTGCAGGGATCCCCAGGTTCTGTAGGGAAATGAGCTGGTCCTCCATTAGGGACACCAGGGGAGAGATCACCAAGGTCACACCTGGAAACAAAGGACTCAATCAAATACTCAATCATGATTATCTAGTCTTCCAACTAAAAGATCTTCTGAATGACCATCATCTGCAAAAAGTATGGGAAACGAGTATCACTAGTGCATTTTCATCAAGTTGGACAACACTCAAGCAGATAGAAAAAATGACATGCTTTCCCTCACAAGAATTAACAAGCTTGTAATCCAGACATTTAAAAGGAAGCTACAATTTGAATGAAGCTGCTACAGTGCTAGGTGATTTTCTAAAAAAGAACATACAACCCTACACTAGAGAAATCTCATTCAGAAGCCCACAAATGATAACACAAAAATGCGCCTGTCCAATAGACTAATTATGTCTATAGTTCATGCCAGGTTTTCATCACCGTTGTTGACAGTCCAAGGTAAGAAAGCACTGATCCTCTTCATGTAACATATATCAACTCCTCAATGCTTGGTATCAAAATGACTATCAACTAATTAACCCACCAACCTTCAGACACGAGTGCTGTGAGCTGAAAACACAGACTCTTGCCTGCTCCGGTGGGCATGATGAGGACAGTGTCGTGTCCTGACAAGCTGGCATTCATGGCATGAAGCTGCAGAGGACGGAACTTGGACAGCTTGAACACAGACCCAAGTAGACTTTGCAATCTGGCTGACCATTCAAAATCTGTAATAAATAAAGGCATTTGGAAGATGTAAGTACATGCTTTGACTTTAGAGTAGAGTGGAGTGGAGTGGAGTGGAATGGAGTGGGGTAGGGTAGGGTAGGGTAGGATAGGGTAGGGTAGGGTAGGGTAGGGTAGGGTAGGGTAGGGTAGGGTAGGGTAGGGTAGGGTAGGGTAGGGTAGGGTAGGGTAGGGTAGGGTAGGGTAGGGTAGGGTAGGGTAGGGTAGGGTAGGGTAGGGTAGAGTAGAGTAGAGTAGAGTAGAGTAGAGTAGAGTAGAGCAGAGCAGAGCAGATTAGTAGAGCAGAGCAGATTAGTAGAGCAGAGAAGAGCAGAGTGGGGTAGTCATCGGCAATGTAGGAATTGCTCCTTGCAGTGAAAACCTTCTGAAGCACAGGTGTAATCAATTCTTTTGCAACTATACTACACTTTATTATCATCATCATCATGATCTCATTCTAATGTCTGTACAAATCTACTTTTCTCTCCAATGGTTTCATGTCCCTCGGATAGGACGTTAAATGGAGGTCCCGTGTTTGAGGAGAGCCACACCTCAAGCACGTTAAAGAACCCAACACACTTATCAAAAAGAGTAGGGGTCCTTCCCGGTGTGTGTGGATCATATAAATCTGTCTGGATATGCAGCTTGTACTCTTCAGTACAAACCTGGTGTGTTACGCCTTCATGCAGTTTATCGGGTATGCAATACAAGCATGTCTGATGAAGCTAGTCTGACTTTGCTGACCTGTCCTGCTCCAGTCCTTCTCCCTCAGCACAGCAGCTTTGCTGTCCTGCATCCTCTCGATCTGCTGTTCTAGCTGCTGTTTCCGTGACAACAGGTGCGCCCTCCTCCCCTTCAGCTGCAGCATCTGCAGACGCACAGCTTCCATCTCCGACTCCACCTCCACCAGCTCTGAAGTCAACTCTGACAGACACAACATTTTGCTACCATCAATTTTGAATACACCACTGACAACAAGTTGCGTCCAATGAGCCAACACCTATCAAGCTACATGTACATGTGTAGTCTCCAACATGCAGACCTGTGTAGTCTCCTGCAACAGACCTCTCTGAGGACTAAAAAATAGTAGAAACTGACCAAAATAAAATAAGCCCTTTCGTAGATTCGAGTAAGCAATTGTGCAGTGTCAAAGGTGAAGGCCCCTGAGATGTAAACAAAACCTGTCTGATTATTGTTATGCAAATCAGGACAATGTCGAAACGAGAACTATTTACAAGCCAGTACGTACCAAATCTACGAAAGCACTTATATTTCCCGACCAAACTCTCTGGCAAAATTTCTGATGCGGGCCAATTTCCACTATTTTTTTTTTTTTTTCAGTCCACTGAGGAGACTATGCAGATAAAGAAAATTATACCTGTTGTCACTTCAACCAAGGATTAAACCTCCTTGCTTCAACCTTTTATTATTTTAGCAACAAAATAAATGACACGTATGAACATGTTAAATCCAAGTTGCATCAAAAATTACTGCTGTTGTAACATGATAACTGTTTTAATATGACAACACAAAATGACCCACCATCGACGTTTGCCATGCTGGAGTAAATTACATGGGGGGGGGGGGGGGCAATATCGGTAATCTTCTGCCTTGGGAATGGCACAACAAGAAACAAATGAGCACTGGTTGTGGCAGCTAGTTCAAAGTTTCTCAGGGGTGCTTTACACCATTGTGAGCACAACTGACAATCAGGAGAGAGACAATTTCACCCCAATGCCATGAATCACATGTGAGCAAATTGCAATTTGCCGCCATGTTGAAAGGTGAAAGTTCACGCGCACCGCGGAGAGATGAGCTAAAATCTGATATAAAGTTATAAGCATCCATTCATTATCCTTAACTAAAAATATTTTTAAAAAATTATTTCTAAATTCATGCTGACGTTTTGATATTCGTAAGCTCGGGGAAATGCTAACTATGATGGTCTTAGATATCTCACTGGGCGTGTGTTTTGATGCGGTTTAGGGAAGGGTGTAGCAAAGAGATATCGGGAAGGAGAGCGAACCAAACAGATAAAAGTTCCGTATACTTGGTGAAACTAAGTAATGATGGTGCACAACGTGTGCATGGTGTCCGACTTCTTCTTCCCCAACACAGGAGGGGTGGAGAGCCACATCTACCAGCTCTCACAGTGCTTGTTACAGCGCGGACACAAGGCAAGTTGTAAACAACCATTCTTATCTGATCTTGTAGACCCAAGTTTCTTCCGATATATACACGTACATGTTATATTTATAAGTACATGTACATGTATACTATAAACAAGACGGGTGCTGAATTTCAAAATTATACTGCAAATCATGACGTTTATTCTGTTTGTAAACATGACGATGTGTCATCCAATGTAAATATCTGTTAGGAAAATTGCAGATTTGTCCAGGACAATTCATTGCCATGTCAAATAAAGAATTTATTGTCAGGAATCTTTAAGTAGATTGAAATCATTCCATAAGAAAAGATGATGAAATGAGCCAGAGGCATGGCTAAAAATCCTGTTGTGATGATGAATTGATGATCATCAGTTTTAGTTCTCTGTCCCTATGAAACTTTTCCATCTGTTTTCCCTCGCAGGTTGTTATCATCACTCATGCATATGGACGCAGGACTGGAGTTCGCTACCTCACCAACAACCTGAAGGTGTACTACCTTCCTCTCATGGTGGCCTACAACCAGTGTATCCTACCTACGCTGTTTCCCACCCTCCCCATAATCCGCTACATTCTCCTGAGGGAAGACATCACCATTGTACACGGGCATTCAGCGTTCTCGGCGCTAGCTCACGAGGCGATGTTCCACGCATGCACGATGGGAATCAACACGGTGTTTACGGATCACTCACTGTTTGGGTTCGCAGATGCAAGCTCCATCATTACCAATAAGATCCTCAAGTTTTCACTGGCGGATGTTCAACATGTCATCTGTGTCTCACATACAAGTAAGTGTTCATATCTTCACTTGAAACTTCATGATCATCTGTGTTGGTAGAAGTCATTCTGGATCAAGGGCTACCTGGGATCAAAGTTAAACTGTAATCTCCAAAACGCAAAAATTGGACTTACCCAAATTTTTGATTGATCAACTCCAGTCTTTGTCAAGGAATGAGCAGTCCTTGGGAAATTGGGGAATTCAAATTTTTTTTTTTAGTTGGAAAGTACAGTTCAAATTTGATCCAGAAATGTACATATCTCTTTCCTTCATGCAAGCTGTAGAATTGTTGTGGATGGTGGATACTATACCTATCTAATGCTTAAAAGGATATTCTCTCTCTAGAATGTGGAACTACCACAAAATTTGACATATTACATAACAATTTACTGATAACCTAAGTTGATATAAAATGCCCTTATATCAGTAAAAGCTGAATCATTCTATTTATTCAAGATATGATGTTTTTATCCATGATACAAGCTCTTTCCTGATGATTGTCCATTCTACCTGTAGGTAAAGAGAACACAGTGTTACGAGCTGCTCTTGCCCCGCACAAGGTGTATGTTATTCCCAATGCTGTGGATTCAGCAGTCTTCACCCCCGACCCTTCCCAGCGCAGGTCAGACAGGACCACTGTGGTGGTCATGAGTCGCCTGGTCTACAGGAAGGGCATTGACCTCCTAGCAGGCATAATTCCAGGTAACCTTAGTGTCTGATGGAAGCTTGGTTGTTTAATCTATATCTGCTTTAGCTTCTTATTTTTCCTGTTGTGTTATAGCCAGTAGCCTGATTAAATCACGCTCCTAGTGGCTGATGACCCGATGATGACCGCACCTTGTAGGGGGCCATTAACCCCAGCCAGTGATCATTCGAGTTTGTGTAAACGCGGGCTATGAAAAAGCCTAGTGTGTAGAGTGCTCACTTTGCATCTGGAAGGTCATCGGTCCAAACCCCAGCCGGTCCATACTATATACCTGGGCTGGGATAACGTTTGATATGGGTGTTTCAGACCAGTCCATATTTCACAGTATTGCATGGGCTTTGATCGAATAAATCAAATGCACTTGCATGCGGCACCATTCTAACATTACAACAGATTTTCTTACAATTATTTTGTTTGAGGTTACCAAATTTTTTTAACTTCTGGCGTATTCCACATTGTGTTTTTTTGTGTTAGCATGACATAGATGAAATACAACACGGCATATTCTGCATCACCCTTGGTCCCAGCCGTGGTTGGGCTGGTACCTTGGGCGATATGGAATACACTGTGTTGTATTCTATATATACATAATGATTGCAACTATCGAAAATAATTTCATCAGGTTGGTAGAAAATAGGATATGGGAGATTTGTTAGCCATATTTGGGACAGTGTTCTCACCGCAAAAGCGCCACCTACATCGGCTACTTATAGCGGTGAGAAGCAGTACTCCAGTCAGAAGCTCTGAAGAAGGTGTCTGATAGACACCGAAACGTTAGCAGGTGAGATCAATACCTGGTTGTGTATAAAGAATCTCCCTTATCCTGATTGCAACTATGTTTCCCACAGTACTATGTGCGAGCCATCCAGATGTCCACTTCTTGATTGGTGGAGACGGACCAAAGCGGATTCTGCTGGAGGAGGTACGAGAGCAGTACCAGCTGCACGACAGGTGAGACTATGGGAAGGGAACTGGTGTGAAATTAATGATGACAGTATATATGTACATTTGTACGTATTAGATTCTGTAGTGGTAGCAAAGTGATAGCAGCTCCTTGGTGCAACTGACATTCACTGTGCTTAGAGAATCTTCCAAATACCCAAACTGTAGTTGCTTTTCCATAATGAGTGATGTTCATTTTTGAAATAACGATCTGATCTTCCCTGTGGCTTGTGCTAATAATTACAAAGACTAGTTCTAACCAGCCCAAACACTAGAAGTGTTACAGTAAACTTTTACAAAGAGTGAGCAATAAATGGCTTTGATAATCATTCATGAAAGACCCTAATATAACCCTATCTCCATAGAGACCGTACATGTGTATGTATATTTTATGTAATGCTAATGGTACTTGATGCTTGATGTTTGTACTACAGGGTACAGCTGCTGGGATCTGTCAGTCATGAGGACGTGCGAGATGTCCTGGTACAGGGGGACATCTTCCTGAACACGTCCCTAACAGAGGCATTCTGTATCGCCATTGTGGAGGCGGAGTCCTGCGGACTACAGGTGGTCAGCACACGGATAGGTGGAGTTCCCGAGGTACTGCCCGACCAACTCATCTACCTGGCAGAACCTAGCGTCAAATCGCTGCTGGATGCACTGAAAAATGCAGCGGAGGATAAAAGACGGGGACGAATCATTTCGCCCAGAGAACGACATGAGCGCATCAGTGCGATGTACACATGGCAGGACGTGGCGCGCAGGACAGAGACCGTGTACGATGCCACTGCGGAACTTCCCAGCTCAACGCTAGCCGACAGGATACACAGATACAGCCACAGTGGCAGTGGATGGGTGCTGTTTGTCTTGCTATTAGTCATTGTAAACTACTTGTTTTGGAAGCTCTTGGAGATACTTGTACCCAGAAAGAAAATAGAGCTAGTACCAACACAGATCACCAAGTCATCGCAAAGGGAAGCTACATGATGTTAGCTGTTGTCAACTGATGATAATCTGTTATTATAAGATATGCTTATCCACTACACAAACAACAGCAACAAACACGCAAGTTCCTATTATTTATATCAGCATGTACATGTATGGATGTATGCATATTCAAGAATAATGTATCTGTCAGTCAGAAGAATGTTCTCGTAACTGTCAGTCAGTCTAACTGTCAGTCAGTCTAAAAGACTATGACTTAATCTGTGCAAAGCGGGATGGTACAATTCAAGAATGATGTATACATGTAGTTGTTTGATATCAGAAACTTTCCTACATTGTAGAACAAATGCTATGTTACTAGGTTTCATGACAGCTATCTTGTCTTCAATCATAAATCTGTACCTTTAGTAGACATAGTAAAGATGAAGCAAAAACAGGAGATTCTTATTTTTCTGGGGTCTCATTTGAATATACTTTTGATTCACTGCTTAAAAAAATTGATTTATTCAACATAGATTAGAAAAGGTTTCTCAATGTTTCTTGGAGTCTTCACTCAGCAGTAGTGTGAAACTCTGAGCTGTAGCAGGTGTAACTGTTGATAAGAAGAAGATATGTTTTGTATGAATATTCATTTTGAGTTGTTTTCCTTTTGCAATATTGAGTGACCCTACATGTATGTCATACATCTGAAAGGTATCCCTTTTAGCATTTCAGTCCCCATGCATTTCTGATCACAAAGACCATTCACAAACTCATAAAACAGCTGGCTGTGCTAAATGAACTGGGGTCAGTTATGCCAACATCTATGAATGGATGTAGGATAAGGGAAGTATTTAGGTCAGAACAGCACCATAGATTGTCTCTTAAGATGTGGAATCTGAAAGGTCAATTCCTATTCATCCTTTAGGAAAATGTCACAAAGCTACATTTGTATAGAGCACGATATACGGTACATATGTATTCATGTAATGTGTTACTAAGGCCATGCATTGTACACATCAGGAAGGTAAGATGATAATGGTACCACTGCATCCTCCAATGATGTGGTAAGTCCAATGATTACTGAGTGTGATCAGATAAATGCACTTTTCTGGATAGCAGCACTTGACATAATGACATGATATTACAGCTGAAGCCTGGAACAAGACAAAAAAGACAGATGCTTGCATGTACCACAAATAATGACAGGAGAAAGGGTGAAATTCCCTGGCAACATCCCAAATAGATGACGCATGGCCCAGATTCACATCCACAATGCTTCACACAAACAGGTGAATGTTTTTCTTTCATGTCTTAACTGACGGTGTCACGACACAGATTATCTACCACAAAATCCACTGAAATTCGATCATCTGCTCAACAGAGGTCTGTTTAAACTTTCACTGTCGTCATCAATGTAGGATTTCCTGGGGGGGAATCATTGTACAAATATTTTAAAGGCTAATTCTTCACTTAAGCTTCTTTGCTGAAAATCCTTGCATCATGTTATCCACAATAGTTTTCCACAAATATGTTGACAGGAGAACATTGCTTTGTGAATGCATCTTTTTGGTAAGATTTTCAATTAAGGTGGATATGCGTCTGCCGTTATCATGAAAGGCACCACATTTCGTAAATGGGACATCGAATTGAATGTAATATCAACCGGTGAATAACCAGATTTAAGAAGTGTTAACGTATGAATAGGGGTCACAGGAAAAGCACGTCATGGTTCAAAGATGTCCAATACGTTCCCATCTTCACCGATTAATTGTTGATGAGGCTTGTCCCCTTTTATACAACATTATGAGGGTTTGGGAGCTTGATCATTTGCTCTTCGGTGTGGCAAAGGACAGTGTTAGGGGGATAGAATGATGGGGGCACTTCCAGGAGTGGAGTTGTGTTTGTTCATACTTATTTTCAACGTAGCGCGACAAAAGGACAAGTTTCAAGCTTTTGCTCAAAACGGTAAGAATTCTTTGTAATCACCATATCTCGATTGTGAAAGGGTAATAGCAACTAAAATGTTTTTATAATCAGGGGTCTCCTGATTTGTCTCTTGACGTTGTGCCCTTGGGAAAAACACTTTCCACAATTTTCCCCACTTCACTCAGGTGTAAATGAGTACCTGGCTTCGACTAAGGACCTCCCTCGGATAAGACGTTAAATGGAGGTCCGTGTTTGAGTAGAGCCACGCCTCTAGCACGTAAAAGAACCGTACCCACCACGATTCAATATCGAAAAGAGTAGGGGTCCTTCCCGGTGTGAGTGGATCAAATACTTAGTATATCTGGCCGGATATGCAGCTTGTACTGTTCAGTACAAACATGGTATATTAGGCCATGAGGCCGTTGACCAGATATGCAATACAAACGAACAAATTTTAAATCATAAGTCAATCTCGACATTCGACGATAAGAGCGTTGTGTGCGTCTGATACACAAATATCCGCTTGCTTTCCGTTTCGCAATATGAAATACTTCTCATTCAGGAAATGAGAATAACGAAACAGTTTTACATTTATACGTACTTGTTACAGAAGTTGGGTGTATATGTATTATAGTAGATGAGTTAAAGTTGCATTACTTTGGGAATACCCAACTGTTGTTACGTTTTACTTACGATCGTTGGGTAAGAACTGCACTTAATGCCTGGTGTAAATACGAGCATGTTGGCCATGAACATATAGTATTGAAATACCATCTCAGCGGGGATTTTGAGTAGCTTTGAGATATTTTTGTGTCAAAGAGATTGTTTCGTTTGCGTTATGTATATTGACGAGTTTAACGATATAGCAAGCTCGGCGAAGTAAGAACGTGATATAAGTACTACCAATTGAAATGCCAGTTTACCGGAATGAGACCTATAGTATTTGAGCACCGGCCCCCGTTAGAAATAGATATCTGTGCCAGATACCGTCAAACATTGGATCTAATATAAAACTGAAATTGAAAGAATATTACCGCTGTGACAGTAGTGTCCATTGCCATCTTTTGGTCAATATCTATTGTTTCACACCTTTCGTTATTTTTGACAGGCACCAGATAAATCACAATTATCCCAACGGGCCGTCAAGTAGTACTGTACTGTTACACCTTGAAACAAGGGGTTCGTTCCGCCTAGTTATGGTTTGTAGCAATACGCAATTGCAATGCAGTGCTAGGCAGATAACTGATCAAACCGTTCACGGTGCTTCGAAATGAGTCCCTTTGTAGGAGGGTATTCCAAGTGGTTAGTGTGTTCATTATGCTGTCTTATCATACTAGGTCGTCATGACAATAGTGAGATTTTGAACAGTAATCTCCCTACCACTGCATATGAAAATTTGATGAGAAGATACAAAAGAGCGTGAGCAAGAATCTGGACTGCAAATCGACATGAAAGAAGAAACATTACAAAGCGATTCCTAGCTCCCTTTTCAGGGGCAAATTACTCCTTTTGTCCAAAAGTGACATCGAATTCCAACATATTTGCAGATAACTACCCCTTAGACAGCTTCAAACAGATATTGTAAATAAAGTAAACATTAATAGCCTCATTCGCAGCTTTCCCAGATAAAGGCGCCGGTGTTCAGGAATTATCTGTCTCCAAATTTTCCACATGTAAATATCTCGGAATGCATGTCTATACAGAACAACTTGTACACAACCTTATAAACATACCAACAGATCAACACTTTAAACCTGCCAGAGACGTACTCGAGGACGCCACAACTGCAAATGTCTCTTATCATTTTGAACGCTGTTTGAATTCCTCTTCTTTTAACTTAAAAACGTATCCCAATTTCAACAGGGTGCCCTTCTGGATACACTCAGCACGAGGGTGCGTGCTTTCAGGCGTTCCACGAGAGCAAACCCTACATAGAGGGCAGACAGGTGTGTGCAGACGACGGCGGGCTTTTGGCCATGCCGAAGAACAAAATTGTAGATCACGTCCTGTTGGATCTGATCGACAGCAGTCACCATTACTATTTCGGCTTGAACGACCTGGCGACGGAGGGCACGTGGATGTGGGAAGACGGGACTCCATTCGACTTTGCATCGGGCTACACTCGCTGGTGGGAAGGCTTCCCCAAAATATCATACGACAGCTATGACTGCGCATTCTACCATTATGGCGCACATTCCGATTGGGCCAACAACATAGGTTGCCATGGTGCAAGGTTCATCTGCCAGTTGAGTCTAGGTACGTCATGTAACAATTAATCTGGAATGGCTATCTTAACATTGATCAAATTACTGTCTACAGTGTTTCAGCCTAGTATGGCTAACAAAATCCTGTGTTTGTAGGCATAGACATCTGTGACCCCGACCCTTGTAAAAATGGCGGAGTGTGCACCCATGACACTTACACCTACAGCTGTGAGTGTACAGATGGTTGGGCCGGGCGAAACTGCGAAGGACGTAAGTCACTTTCTTTCCTTCTATCATTTGCCATTCTTTTCATTAGTTGTTGCCTCCTTTAAATTCTTTTAGTTAGCTCACAACCTTGTGTCCTCTCTTTCACTGCCTTCCATCGTCTAAAAATGGAAATCCGTAATGTGTGTCCATCAAAGGTAACTTTATTTGATACAAATGTGTACATCGTATACATTACACCTGCTTTCTTTGATAATTCTCGTTATATTATGTATTTTGTTCTGTTGTGATAGTCGGAGATGATAATGAATACGCAAACAACACAGCCAGATAGAAATTACACAATTTATATCTTATGGACTATTGAAATTTCAACAGGTTGCCCCTCCGGGTACAGCCCGCATGGGGGTTCGTGCTTCAAGGCGTACGATGAGCACAAAACCTACAACGAGGCCAAACAGGTCTGTGAAGACGACGGCGGCCATTTGGCCATGCCGAAGGACAGCGACGTGGACAACTTCTTGGTGGAACTGAGGAACCCATGGGGGGATTACTGGACCGGTCTGAACGATCTGGCCACCGATGATGAGTGGATGTGGTTGGACGGATCTCCACATGACCCAAATGCTGACTACAACCGCTGGAAGTCGGGTGAACCCAACCTACCCGGGGCCGGCTGCGCTTACTACGAAGAAGATGTGGCGGCCAAATGGGCTGACAAATCGTGCTCGGAACAAGCGTGGTTCCTTTGCCAATTGACAACGGGTATGTCTCCTATGATTCTCGGAAAGTTGCATTTACATTAAGTTATGCATTTCCTCGGGAATCTAGAGCCAATGCATGCATTTTTTTCACGTTTGGTAACGAACCCATGAAACGTTTATAGGCAGTGCTGGGCAGATAACTAATACTGATCAAACCTTTCACGGTGCTTAGAAATGAGCCCCTTTGTAGGAGTGTGTTCCAAGTGGTTAGTGTGTTCATTATGCTGTCTTATCATAGTGAGATTTTAAACAGTAATCTCCCTATACCACTGCATATGAAAATTTGATGAGAAGATACAAAAGAGCGTGAGCAGGAATCTGGACTGCAAATCGACATGAAAGGAGAAACATTACAAAGCGATTCCTAGCTCCCTTTTCAGGGGCAAATTACTCCTTTTGTCCAAAAGTGACATCGAATTCCAACATATTTGCAGATAACTACCCCTTAAACAGCTTCAAACGGATATTGTCAATAAACTAAACATTAATAGCCTCATTCGCAGCTTTCCCAGATAAAGGCGCCGGTGTTCAGGAATTATCTGTCTCCAAATTTTCCACATGTAAATATCTCGGAATGCATGTCTATACAGAACAACTTGTACACAACCTTATAAACATACCAACAGATCAACACTTTAAACCTGCCTAGAGACGTACTCGAGGACGCCACAACTGCAAATGTCTCTTATCATTTTGAACGCTGTTTGAATTCCTCTTCTTTTAACTTAAAAACGTATCCCAATTTCAACAGGGTGCCCTTCTGGATACACTCAGCACGAGGGTGCGTGCTTTAAGGCGTTCCACGAGAGCAAACCCTACATAGAGGGCAGACAGGTGTGTGCAGACGACGGAGGGCTTTTGGCCATGCCGAAGAACAAAATTGTAGATCACGTCCTGTTGGATCTGATCGACAGCAGCCACCATTACTATTTCGGCTTGAACGACCTGGCGACGGAGGGCACGTGGATGTGGGAAGACGGGACTCCATTCGACTTTGCATCGGGCTACACTCGCTGGTGGGAAGGCTTCCCCAAAATATCATACGACAGCTATGACTGCGCATTTTACCATTATGGCGCACATTCCGATTGGGCCAACAACATAGGTTGCCATGGTGCAAGGTTCATCTGCCAGTTGAGTCTAGGTACGTCATGTAACAATTAATCTGGAATGGCTATCTTAACATTGATCAAATTACTGTCTACAGTGTTTCAGCCTAGTATGGCTAACAAAATCCTGTGTTTGTAGGCATAGACATCTGTGACCCCGACCCTTGTAAAAATGGCGGAGTGTGCACCCATGACACTTACACCTACAGCTGTGAGTGTACAGATGGTTGGGCCGGGCGAAACTGCGAAGGACGTAAGTCGCTTTCTTTCCTTCTATCATTTGCCATTCTTTTCATTAGTTGTTGCCTCCCTTAAATTCTTTTAGTTAGCTCATAACCTTGTGTCCTCTCTGTCGCTACCTTCAATCGTCTAAAAATGGAAATCGATAATGTGTGTCCATTAAAGGTAACTTTATTTGATACAAATGTGTACATCGTATACATTACAACTGCTTTCTTTGAGAATTCTCGTTATCTCCATGAAAAAAGACTTTTTCATGGGGATATTGTTTTGAGTGTGTTTGCGTGTGTGTTTACGTGTGTGTATGTTTGTGTCACCGGATGCTTAAAGTCAGCATAACTGAAGAACCTGTAAATGAATTGCAATGATATTTGGTATGTGGGTAGGTGTTGGGGGGAGAAAGGTCAAGGTCGATTTTGGGCCCCTGGCATGTGTCACTGGAACTGCAATGGCGTTTTTGTAAAAATCTTCTAAGGAGAATAACTGAAGAAAGGTTTTTGATGTTATTTGATATGCAGGTTGGTTGGACAGAGATGTACACAACGAGGTGCAGATTATGCAAATTGGGACTGAAAATAATGAGGAAAAGCTATACCTCCATTCTAGGCATGTTGTGGGAGCTCGCACCTGTCACACCTGTTAGTCTCAAATCAGGGACAAGAATTCCCCAGGTCCCACCAGCTGGTGGTCAAACCACAAAGGGGTACACTACCAAACCTGTATACTTTATGTGGATACCCTCTGGCACATAAAACAAAACCAGCGGCAACAACAAATAACTTGGGCAAATAAAACACATGTTATATAAAAACAAATTTCATGGAGATTTTGGGTCTTCAGACTCTTGTTATATTATGTATTTTGTTCTGTTGTGATAGTCGGAGATGAATACGCAAACAACACAGCCAGATAGAAATTACACAATTCATAACTCATGGAGTATTGAAATTTCAACAGGTTGCCCCTCCGGGTACAACCCGCATTTGGGTTCGTGCTTTAAGGCGTACGATGAGCACAAAACCTACAACGAGGCCAAACAGGTGTGCGAAGACGACGGCGGGCGTTTGGCCATGCCCAAAGACAGCGACGTGGACAACTTCTTGGTGGAACTGAGGAACCCATGGGGGGATTACTGGATCGGTCTGAACGATCTGGCCACCGATGATGAGTGGATGTGGTTGGACGGAACTCCACATGACCCAAATGCTGACTACAACCGCTGGAAGTCGGGTGAACCCAACCTACCCGGGGCCGGCTGCGCTTACTACGAAGAAGATGTGGCGGCCAAATGGGCTGACAAATCGTGCTCGGAACAAGCGTGGTTCTTCTGCCAATTGACAACGGGTATGTCTCCTATAATTCTCGGAATGTTGCATTGACATTAAGTAATTCATTTCCTCGGGAATCTAGAGCCAATGCATGCATTTTTTTCACGTTTGGTTACGAACCCATGAAACGTTTATAGTTGTGTCAAGTCTTCAGAGAAGCGTCTTCAAGTTGAAAAACAAGTTTCCAAGTGTATCATAAGAGACGTTGTTGAATTCCCTATGAGGGGACCGAAAATCCCGCCTACCCCGGGAAAATGTGTCCCCTTCAGCTTCAACCCCTACGATTGCCAAAACCTGGGACTTTTTTCTTTCGAAACATTGATAGTTGTGTTAAGTCTTCAGAGAAGCGTTTTCAAGTTGAAAAACAAGTTTCCAAGTGCGTCAAAAGCCATACTATTACTGTACGTGCTGCTTTCGACGCTTAAAACGTGTTAGCGTTAACTTTATAGTGTTAACGTGATTCCCGAATTGACATCATAACCATCGGGACCCTTAAATGGCATATTTTGAAACAGTTATGGAGCCATACTGTTTAATGTCCTTTAATGAAATGGAGAGCGTGACGGTTTTGTAACTGTCTATTGTTCAGATATTACGATCCGTATCAGAACTATTAAGATATACATTTATTCTAGTCATCATTTTCTTGATGTGTGTCTCTCTAGCTCTCTTCACTCCAGTTTGTGATCAGGGATGGCAACAGCTCGGTTCAAGCTGCTTCCAAATCAACGCTTCTCCCCTCAAAACCTACGCCGATGCCGAGACCACCTGCAATGTAGACGGACGCTTGGCGACACCGAAGGACCAAGCTACAAACGACTTCCTACTTAGCATGATCAGGGCCACGAGCGAAAATCTCGACACGTGGTTTGGCCTTAGCGTTCGAGATGATGACAGCCCCAGGTGGAGTGATGGCACATCGCTTTCTGCGAATGGCTATACGAACTGGGCTGACGGCGAACCTTCTGGGGATGGGGACTGCGCCTCATACTTTCCTTTCGCGGATGAAGCACACCTTAAAGAGAAGTGGAACGATTCACCATGTGACAGCACTTTCATGTTCATCTGCCAAAAGAATGGTAAGAACCTAGTATTCTAACTTATTTTACTTCTATACTTCTAGAAAAGGCAGCCTATTATCATGGCACTCTTGGACACACGTTTACCGATGTCGTGGGTTTATCACTTATACTATAGAATATTTGCCATCTTCTTCCATTACTTAGCTTGTAAAAGCATTAGCGTCTTTAATTCATTCGTTGTAATCTAACATGGTATCCGTAATGATCCTTTGAACACATAGTTCCCACTCCTGGGCCTGCTCCACCGACTACCACTACATCCGACCGATCGGATTCGGGACCAATTGGTTGGTTGGTTGCTTGGTTGCTTGTTCGATTTCTTTGTTGGTTGCTTGGTTGCTTGGTCCAATCTTAACACAAACAAATGTTAACAGATCATACTCCGCTTCATGTTTCGCATTTGCTACTCCTTCTACAGGAGGAGCTCATGCCTTTTCGGTTCTTCGAGCCAAAAATCAGGTTTACCAGAACATCGAATTTTTCATCATCGAAGCGAAACTTCCGAATGACGGTCTGTCTGCCAGCGACAACTGGTGCAGGGACTACCAACACCTGTGTGCCGACTTCGGCCTGAGACCCACCGGCTGCGGGGAGACTTATTATGTTTATGGAGGAGGTTATGAACAGTAAGTATGTCATGATAAGCTTTAAGGTACCGATATTCCATTGTTATCTCATCTAAAAATGGTCGCTAAAACATAATAGGCACACTCAACATTAGTTTCACGTTGTTGCTAAGTGGGTTTCGTATATTAAGTCATCTATATCAGCTCATTTTTGTTCATTTTAAAGCTTTTTGTAATCCAAACGATAAATGTGTAATTATGTCATTACATATTCACAAAAGGTTGAAAAGTATAGACACATAAGAGAATAAGGGTGCTCTTATTCTGCTGGCTCACCTTTATCTATTTGATATTCTAACCATGACAACGAAAACATAGACATGTTTAAAGTTATCGTTTTCAAGCTGTGCAATTTCCCTCCATCCACAGATGCGCTACTGAGTACAACTCTGATGTCTACATCAATGACGTACTCGGCTGTCACCCCTGGGGCACAGTGGCTACAGTGGCCCGCTCGGCATTCCCAACAGCAGGCTATGGAAACAAGTTCATTGGCTTCCACTTCTGTGATAGCAGCAACTGTAAGAGCGGCATAGCTGACAGCGAAAGCGGCATCGGGTCTACAAATACTGCTACTCAAGGCGACGGAATCGTGTACGCAATTTGCAGGGGCTCTTCGTGTAAGTAGTCACGTTAACATTTCATCTGTGGCCCAAAAGTTTATGATGCTCGATCCTGATCGTAAAAACTCAACAGATAGCAGTACAGGACGGCTTCACTCATGACAGATAGCGATCGCAGATTGATCAGAATTTCTATGTTTATATTTTTAAAAGTTATAGTATCAAACAATGACTCATTGTGAGTATGCACATCTTTGGAATATGTTTCAGCTGATATTAATGGAACAAGTTCAGTGATGTCAACACCCACAACACAGTCTCCACTCAACACCCTGCCGGTATCCACAGCCCCTAATTTAACTCAGCCTCCAGGTAACGCACATGGCGTACTTTATTACTGTTTGTTTAAAAAATGCATTGATGGATTGTTTGCTTGGTTTGGTTGCTTGCTTGGTTGCTTCGTTACTTATTTGCTTGCTTGGTTTGGTTGGTGGTTGGTTGGTTGGTTGGTTGGTTGGTTGGTTGGTTGGTTGGTTGGTTGGTTGGTTGGTTGGTTGGTTGGTTACTTGCTTGCTTGCTTGCTTAAATCTCATCACAAACAAATTCAACAGATCATACTCCGCTTCATGTTTCGCATTTGCTACTCCTTCTACAGGAGGAGCTCATGCCTTTTCGGTTCTTCGCGCCAAAAATCAGGTCTACCAAAACATCAGTTTCTTCATCATCGAAGCGAAACTTCCGAATGACGGTCTGTCTGCCAGCGACGACTGGTGCAGGGACTACCAACACCTGTGCGCCGACTTCGGCCTGAGACCCACCGGCTGCGGGGAGTCTTTTTATGTTTATGGAGGAGGTTATGAACAGTGAGTATTGCATAAATGATAAGATTTGAGGTGAGGATGCATACTTGATTGTGATCTTATCCTAGACATTTTCGCGAAAACATAATATACACATTCAACTTTTAACTTAGTTTCGGGTTCTTGGTAACTGTCTTCTGCATATTCAGTTATGTACATCAGTTCAAGGTTTTGATCAAAAGTGAGAAAGAAAACATTTTCTTCTCAATTCAACAGCTTGTTGATGAAATCAGTGCTCCATTTTATGTAGCTTATGGTAAATGTGTAGTTCTGCCATTAGATTTTCATCATGAAATTGTAAACTGGACAACAAGCCTGCGGTACCAATTTTGGACCCGGGCCAAACCAGCCTTCCCATCCTGCAAGTCTCCAGTTACACCATTTCCACGTCACATCCTGCCATTCTCCAGTAAGCAAATAACTGCGAACACACACCAAGGGAAACAAACACACAGACCGAATACAATACCTCCGTATTCAGAGAGATATTAAGGGTGTTTTTTTATGATTCACCTTTTTATCTATTTGATTACATAGACATGGTGACGAAAACATCATAGTCATGCTCAATGTTAGTTTTCTAGCTGTGCCGTGTTTCCTCCATCCACAGATGCGCTACTGAGTACAACTCTGATGTCTACATCAATGACGTACTCGGCTGCAATCCCTGGGGTAAAGTAGCTACAGTGGCCCGCTCGGCTTTCCCAACAGCAGGTTCTGGAAGCAGGTTCATTGGCTTCCACCACTGTTTGGACACCAAGTGTACGAGCAACATAGCTGACAGCCATAGCGGCATCGGGTCTACAACAACTGCTACTCAAGGCGACGGAATCGTGTACGCAATTTGCAGGGGCTCTTCGAGTAAGTAGCCACGTTCACATTTCAAGATCTAGATGTCTTTGAAACTCGATACACGCCGACTGCAGTCTTCACCTATAGCAGACAGCAGTGCAGTACGTACGTGTTGCCGCAACTTATGCCATGGACAAAAGCGACCGTGGGCTTGGCAGCATTTATGTGTTAATATTTTCTCTGGCATAATCCTTAACGATAACTTATAGCGAGTTTAGAACATTTGGTGATAAAAAAATCTTTACGAATCTATTTTCAGTTGAAATCAGTGATCAAGCGAGCACATTAGCGGTGTCACCATCGACAACACAGTCCTCAGTAACGACACCGATTGTATCTACAACTCAGCTCCAAGGTAATACAGTAGATCATAGTTTAGTTGAATGGCACGTTTCTGACGCTTCTTGGGTTCTATCACTCCCGTACTTCAAGTTTTGAGAAATCGACAACAAAGTAGAAGCATTGTACGTAATATTGCATGACTGTATTCCGCTTTCTCAACAGAGATCCGCCTTGTGGGAGGGAGCTCTCCCAGCGAAGGCAGGGTGGAAATTCTACACGATGGTGAATGGGGGACGATTTGTGACGACAGCTGGGACCTTTTAGACGCAGAGGTCGTCTGCTCTCAGCTAGGGTATCTAGAACCCATCACGGTGAAGACAACGTCGTTTGGTGCAGGGACAGGGAAGATTTGGCTGGACGAGGTGCAGTGTGGTGGACAGGAGACAAGACTCTCGGATTGTCAGCATCCAGGATGGGAAGTAGAGGATTGCGGGCACTCGGAGGACGTTGGGGTCGTCTGTGGGAGTGAGAATGTTTAACAAATCTTTCCATAGATCATTGCCGAACTTACAAATATCAATATTCATTGAATGTACGATCAAATTCATTCCTTTTTTCTCTGGCGACCAAAGATACAACATGGTGTGCAAACGTGTCAGTGCTTGGAGTATGTCTGTTCGTGTGTGTGCGCACTCGTACATATGTATATGTGTGTGTGTGTGTGTGTGTGTGTCTGTGTGTATGTGTGTGTGTGTGTGTGTGTGTGTGTGTGTGTGTGTGTGTGTGTGTACGTGTGCGTCTGTAGTCTCTGTACTTAAATACGTCTGAATCTTTGCATTTGAATTCAGTGTGTGCGGGCCTATAGATATAGATAAAGACATGTATACATATTATTAGATAGAGGTTTCCTTGCCATTTCCAGTGTACAACCTGTTAAACTGCACTTTTGAGGATAACTTCTGTTCGTGGACGCAAGCCCCAAGCCCAATAGACGACTTTGACTGGGAACTCGAGCAGGGAGCAACCACTTCTAGCGACACTGGGCCCTCCTTTGATCACACGCTCGAGAGTAAGTCCGTTACTTTGGTTTACATTGTATAGACTAGGTAACACATTCAACCTTTTGAAGTTAAGTGTATTTACAACTTGCGGTTTATCTTCTTTTTTAATATATTAACCGCTCATTGTCAACTTTGTTGTATATAGGGAAGTCTTAAAGAATGAAACCAAAAATGTAATCGCGCTGTAATTACGATCCTTACTCCTACTCTCCTAGGTACAAGTGGAACGTACGTCTACACAGAGGCAACAGGCCCAGCTGTAGGGGATAGGGCTCTTCTTTACAGCACGCTTGTTCTGCCTTCTTCCCCCACCATGTGCCTTACCTTCTGGTATCACATGCTAGGCAGCGACATGGGCACGTTAAACATGTACATACAGTTGGACGACCATTTCCCATTGGTGCCTATGTGGACAAAGTCGGGCGATCAGGGTGACGATTGGCTCAAGGCGGTACTGCAGATGGACATCGCCACGGAGTACCTGGTACACTATCAATCCATGTATCAATTAATCAATCAATCAATCTTCATTAGAATCAACCGGCAGTAGAAATACAACTGTAGTTGAATTGAAAATGTCATAAAGTGTGTAAAAGATGTTTGATTCTTTCTTTTTCGACGTTTGATTCTTTCTTTAAGAACTTTGAGTCAGGAAATGTTATGGTTCCACGCTTAATTATCATGGCAATGTATAGAAAGTCCAATTGTGTTTCCTCCATGTGTTTGAAAACGTTGTCATCCTAAGCTAAACAAATGTATCTTGCTGTTATAGGTCGTCTTTGAAGGCATTCGAGGGGATGGCTATGCTAGCGACATGGCACTGGACGATATCACCTTTGTACCTGGACCTTGCCCATCTCGTGAGTAGTTTGTTGCTTTTTGATCTCACAAGTTATGACGTTTTATGGGAACATCCACTGAATACATACACTGAATAGGTTTGTCGATTTATTTTGCAAGAGAAGTCTAATGCCGACGCCTGGGATCCCGGGTCTAGTTCATACGATATTCTAATGTAATTATAAAGAGTGAATAGGAAATGTACCAAAATTTAAACTTTACAGAAGGAGACAATATAAGGTTAAATTAGTACCTACTTTTCTGGAGGCAACAGCCCAAATATACCATTTATAAAATGTTGCAAATATTCTCAACAGTAAAAGAATCACATACATTTTTGAAAATTGATTCAAAGAAAGATAAATTTGTTTCTGAAATATCAAAATGAATTGAAACATTTCTATTTTCAATATTTTGACAAATTTATAACTAATGACTCATAATATTCTTTTATTAAAAATTATCTGAATGTTTTACAAATATCATTTAAAACCCTCTCGGTGATATGAAATGGACTCCAGTAGGCCACGACTCATTTGTTCGAGGACATTCGAAACCAAGTCGAACGTTTAGATTTATATGTTGTTTCTTCATCTGTTTAGCCCTCTCAGCCTGTGATTATCCACTTGGTGTGGAATCGGGTGCCATACGTGATGAACAGTTGAATGCATCCTCTATCCATGCGGCTGCCTTGGCTGCCTACAACGGCCGCTTGCATGGCGGGAGTACCTGGGTAGCTCAAATTTATAACACCGGAGAATGGTTGCAGGTACATTCAACTAGATGAGTAAATAACATTTTAACAGTTTGGAAAATCTGCTGCGTTCGGCAAAGGAAACTTAGAACATTATTGTCGTGTTGCGTTCATCATTGGAATTCATACATGTACACACACAGGTACAGCAGATTCATTGATATTTGGTACTTTGTATCAAAGCATGTTTTAGTATGTTATAGATAGTTTGTTGTGCTTGCTCTTTTAACCATTTGTGGGAATTCTATAACAAAAAATTTGCTGCCTTGCAGGTGGACTTAGGAGAGATCGAGCATGTCTCAGGTGTTACCACCCAGGGTCGCCCGACTCACGATCAATGGGTCACATCCTACAAACTACAGTTCAGTTTAGGATTTACTGGGGCTAGTTGGACTACCTACGAAAACAACGACGGATCCGAGAAGGTATCCCAGTCTAACAGTCAATACATTAGTCAAACTACATCTAAAGAATATTAATAGAGAACTGCTTCTTTCCTATATCACGCCTCCAAAATCAAATGCTGTAATCATTATTTCTTCCCACTTTCTAAGTTGTGCAACTGGAAAACACCAAGTTTCCAACAACACTTGGGATACTGAGATTCCTTAGTGATCAGTACTAATTAATGAAGGACTCTATGGAGCGCCTCGCCACAGATTCTGTAGCCCAGTGGGGGGGGGGGGGGGGAGGTAATGATAGAAGCCTGATGATAGTTATTCTTCGTAGTGATAAGTTGCTGAATACAACCTTTCCGTCTACGTTTCAGATCTTTGCGGGCAACGCCGACCGTGATACCCCCGTAACCAACCTACTGCCCAGGCCCGTTGCTGCCCGTTTTGTGCGGTTTGTGGCTCAGCAGTGGCACAGTTACATTGCCATGAGGGTGGAGGTTCTGGGCTGCGACTGTAAGTTTCTAGGAATATCTAGTTCACAAAAGTAAAAACGAAAAAAAAAGATAATTACATGCAACAATGCAGAATCGTTTAACAATCTAATATTTATCTTAAACTTAATGGACACTAAAGATATTTTTTTAAATTCTTTCTACTTTTCAATTCTGAATCAAATTTACTTTCAGTAGTAGGTGATCCATTGCATTTGGTTGTGATTTGAAACCTAAATCCTTGTCCACACATTTGAATCCAGAAGGCTTGAAAAAGTTACACATGTGTGAGTTTGTACTAGACCTGCAACCATCCATGCGGCGTGTTCAGGATTCATTCTGTTCTCTGTTTCAATCCAGACTGGTATGACCTGAGTCCGTGGTCAAACTGTAGCACATTGGTCGGAGATGGAACCAAAAGTAGAGCCCTACTCTGCAGCCCCCCGGGGCCTGTAAGTCTCTGCCCTGCTTCTGTAGATCAGGTGGAGATACGGATGTGTGAACCAGGTACGTATCATTTTGTTATGTATTTTTGTGCCCATTTTGGGTCATTCAAATTGTGTGAAGATTCTATCTTTTCTATACTAATTGTTAATTACGAACTCAAGAAGAGTGATGGATGTCACTCGAAACGTCCGGAAATAAATCTCCGATTCTTTATCCAGTTGTAAGGTTTGAATTCTCGTTATGTATTGTTTACCTGGATGTCTAACCTTCACACATGTATACTGAATGCTGTCCACTGTTTCTTACAGTTGTCATATAGTATTTTTTTCAAACCAAGTTGATAAAGAAAATGAACAATTGATGTAGCTTTTATTTGACATCAGCTCTTGAATAAATAAATAAAACCATTTGGGGCACACCAAAGTTAACGACCTTTACAATGTCTTAATTGTGCCTCAGAGTAGTCCTGATCGACGCAACAATTTATTTTGGAGAGCAAAGTCGACGTCTTTATATTCTGTGGTCACTATAGCTATGTTAATCATCCTTTCCCTGTAGTTAACGGCAGCTGGTCCCAGTGGGGCCCATGGTCAGACTGTGACGTAAGCTGTGACGTAGGGCACCAGATGAGGACCCGATTCTGTGACAACCCTGCACCTGCAAATGGCGGGCTGAACTGCCCTGGTACCGACCAAGACTTTCAACAGTGTACCAGAGCTCAGTGTCCTGGTAGGGAAACCTTAACACACGTACACCCAGCCACATGTACTCTCACTCACTAGATCTCTTCTTAACAAGTCAGCTTTATCTGAACAATACTTACTTTGGTCGAGCTCCCGCTCGAATCAAATTTGAAAGCATTCTCCACTCCACCCTATCTTCCATCAGGGACCGGATTTCCTTCACTTCAGTAAGGTTAGTGTCGGCTCATAGCGTATCAATGAAGGTGACTTTTGGTCTTCCATGAATTATTTTCCATTTTGTAGGCTCCCATAGTCTGGAGGCTATGATATCAAGATGCCCAATGCAATGAACAATACGAACGGTATATTGTGAAAGATATACTTAACTTATCAACTACAGATCCAGGTGAGTCATGTTCACCCACTGTGGTCTGCCGCAATATCAATTAAGTCGCCCTCTTTTAATGTAAGAAGCGATTGGAGTCAAGCGTTCATAAAGCAATCATCAACTTTAGATAGAACGATTGTATAAATATTTTGCAAAGCAAAGTTGTGATGTCTTACAACACTTTCATTAAAAAACCTGCAGTTAATGGGAATTGGTCGCAATGGAGCCAGTGGTCCACATGTAACGTCACCTGTGCCTCTGGAGCCCAGTGGCGCAGCCGCAGTTGTGACAATCCTTCACCAGTCGGTGGAGGGGCAAACTGTACCGGCCCCTCCGCCGAAATGCAAGCTTGTGACACGGGGCAGCCATGTCCAGGTGAGAATGTTATATTTTAGGTATTAGTAATGAAAAAGCAATAGACGGGCGAAGCACAATGTCATTTCATGGCTCGCCTTATGACAGTTAGCATAAAATTATCTACATTGCTGCTGGCTTATACCATTCAATGTATGTCAGCACATTTCATAAATCAGAGTATTTATCCCACTCTTAACGATGATAGTCATTAAACAGCTAAAGGATACAAAATGTTACTTGTCGTACTTTGAATATCTTTAGAAATGCTTCTTAATGAGTGAGTCTCTATGAATCTGCAAATACACTTTACATTTCTGCAATTTTGTGTATTTCTAATTTCCAGTTAACGGCAACTGGTCAGTATGGAGCTCCTGGTCTAATTGTAGCGTCACGTGTGGGTTCGGGAACCAGTCGCGCAGCCGCAGTTGTGACAACCCACCTCCTCAACATGGCGGCACGAACTGTCCCGGCATTTCTGAGGACGTTCAGACATGTGACAGCGGGCTGCCATGCGCTGGTGAGCGGATGTTTATGTTTACGAAGCCAATAACATGTAGGGAGCGAAATCTTCTTATTGTACATGTTTGACATTAGGCTGATAGTTCTGGTAGTAGTAACCTTCAGAAGTACTACTGTAGGTGGTCAGCTAGGCTCATTCAGATACGTTAACAAACAAAATAGAGTTAATAGCTTCTTACTTCGAATTTCCAGTTAACGGCAACTGGTCGCAGTGGAGCTTCTGGTCCGCCTGTAACGTCACGTGTGGGTTCGGGAACCAGTCGCGCAGCCGCAGTTGTGACAACCCACCTCCTCAACATGGCGGCACGAACTGTCCCGGGAGTTCTGAGGACGTTCAGACATGTGACAGCGGGCTGCCATGCGCGGGTGAGTGTGTCTGTCTGTGTGTGTTTTTAAAAAAACAGTGACATACACATATATAATCAAATATTTGAATATTGAACAATTGAATATTGTTATCATAATGTGCGTTTGATATACGATGCAGAGTATACATGTATGACATACTATGTGCGATCAGTGATGGTCCTTTGATTGTGCCTGTCTTCAGAAGTAGGTAAAGTCGTTCACGTACGGTACCAAAACAGTAGAATCAGTAGGTTCTTACTTCGTATTTCCAGTTAATGGCAACTGGTCGCAGTGGAGCTCCTGGTCCAATTGTAGCGTCACGTGTGGACTCGGGAACCAGTCGCGCAGCCGCAGTTGTGACAACCCACCTCCTCAACATGGCGGCACGAACTGTACCGGGAGTTCTGAGGACGTTCAGACATGTGACAGCGGGCAGCCATGCGCGGGTGAGTTTGTCTATGCTATCACTAAAGCAATGATGAACAAGGTACCAAATTACAACTATTAATATTGTGTGTAATGGGTGTTTGAAATTGGATATTCATTGTTTTGACAGTCATATACGCGGGTGATGGTCAAATGGCTGTACCTACCCTCAGAAATCGGTAAAGTCAGCTAGTCTCATGCATTCAGATTTGTTAACAAACACAGTAGAATTGATTTTGATAGCAGATTCTTACTGCATACCTCCATGTTACACATCTTCCAGTTAACGGCAACTGGTCAGTATGGAGCTCCTGGTCCAACTGTAGCGTCACGTGTGGATTCGGTAACCAGTCGCGCAGCCGCAGTTGTGACAACCCGACTCCTCAACATGGCGGCACGAACTGTACCGGGAGTTCTGAGGATGTTCAGATCTGCGACAGCGGCCAACAATGTGCGGGTGAGTGTGTACAATGGTGTAAGGAGAAAAGAACGAAATAGATTTTACCTTATAAGGATTGTTTAAAAGAAATGCTCAAAATGCATTCATGCATGATAATGAAGGTCAAAGTTGCCTGGAAGTCTATATCTGCCGCCACCTGATATTTATGCACGTTTAGTCCGGGTCCAACATTCAATGTTGACATTACTTAATTTTGCAGTTAATGGAAATTGGTCCGAATGGAGTCCGTGGTCCCCTTGTGACAGGAGTTGCGGTGTTGGGTCCAAAACTCGGAGCCGAAGCTGTGACAACCCAGAGCCACTGTACGGTGGGGCCAACTGCTCCGGGACCTCAGAGGACGTACAGACGTGTGATTCCCTGCCTCAATGTAAAGGTACTCAAAACAGCATCTTTGTAGGTCCAAGAAGACGGTATTTTAAAAGTCCTGGTTACGAGAGATCCGTACTCATAAGATATGAAACTGCGCTGTCAACGTTTCGGTATTCCCACCACACTGTCACCTTTCTCAAGGCATTACTGTCTGTGTGGTTCTACTTCCCGCCACTAGGTGGTGCTGCACTGGTAAAGATGCGGTCCCAAACGTACGTGTGACAAAACTATGTCGCTCATCATCACCGTTCATGACTGGAGTAGATCTTGTGATTCACACAGCCGCCTAATACAGCGAGTGCCTCTGTAGTCTATGGGCTGCGTGTATAAACTCTGATAACCATTTACTCGCAGCCAAGTGAAACTTTTCACAGGACTATCGTTAGAAATATAAACGGGTTTGTTCCATTGTTACAGTTGATGGAGGCTGGTCTCTGTGGTCGTCCTGGTCCAACTGTAGTGGGACGTGTGGTAATAGCTTCAGGATGCGCAGTCGCATCTGCGACCATCCGCCGCCTCAACACGGTGGAGCCGTCTGTAACGGTAAACGGAGTGAGTCGGAAACATGCGGACAAGATCCATCTTGCTACGGTAGGTTTCCTCACAACACAGTACTGGTTTACTCATTATCATCTGGTCGTCTAAAAATCTCACGGGTGTCCCAAAGTACAGTTCGCGTCTAGACACAGTTTATGAATGTAGGTAGTGCATGCCCATGTTTTGGAGCCCACAGGTGAACATTACTGATTTATTACAGCCTGTTTTTATCACTAGATTGTTATCCCATAAGTATCTTTCCGAACCGTTTAACAAAATCTAATAGTGACCGTGTAAGGATAAGATGGATCTGGATGTATGTTTGTGCTCCGCAGTCCCAAGCGTGACATCCGATGCTAAGCCGGACAGTGTGGAAAACGCCACTGTCACAGCCTCCACAGTAGCTGTTACCTTCAGCGATCAGATGTTTTCTCTGAGTGCAGGGCTGATCACCCATTTCACTGTCATTGTAGCAGAGGATGATGCAGGTGAGTTCGTCTTTTCTTACCAATATAAGAACACGTTTGGTTTTCATAATTCATTTAGCGGAACAATTGACTTTTCTTGATATTAGTCTGATGCAGATTTCTTTGATACTAACTATGTTTGGAAGGTAAGTAACTTTTGACTAACAGTGGAACATTAGTCCTATCCTTGGTGCTGAAAGGTTTTCAAATTGTTATCAAGTTTTCTATAGGCGCTAGGCATCATGTTTGCGAATTGCCTTGTTGACGGAGGCAATGCTGGGTAAATGTCCTTGGTACTGAACAACATTTAAATGAAGTCACTTTGGGACAACCAATGGTGTGAGAGAGAAGTACCAAGCGAGGCAAATCATGTTTTTAGTGAGAGACGAGGTCGTCATGGGAAGTTTCTGTTTATGCTTACGACACAATTGGAAAAGGGGACCCTGCCTTCATGGGCTGTTTGTTTTTCACTTTCGGGCATTACCCGTGGGCCATTGGGCACGGCCTGCGGCTCCCGAGCTAGTTTGAGGCACGGCCGGGGCCCTGGAAGTTTTTAACACGGACATAAAATCAACGCGGAACCAGGTAACAATAGGCACCGTGAGCTAATCGCGAGAACACCGAGAGATGCCCTTCCGGTATCGGGCATTCAACTTGGACAAATTTGTGTCTTTGGGGCCCGGTCGGGAGTACACACCCTACGGGCAACGGTGTTACCAGGCGTCTGCGATGACGCGTTCATTTTTATAGTGGCCTATGAAAACATATTTGCTACTCTCTGTATCCCGTTTAGGTCTGAACGATACTTCGGAAACAGGACTGACACAAAACGCACAAATGTACAACTGGTATGACGTGCAGGGTCTAAGTCCTGTTCCACCGTACCAAGTGTCCAACCTCGCCCCGTACCCCTTCACAATCAGCATGAGGAAGAGGAGAAGCGCTGACAGCCAGGAGCTAACTTTCACCATCGGAGATGAGAACTGCACGGACCCAAACGTTACCCTCTACTGCAACGGGCCACTAAAACTCGCCACTACGTACAGGTATGTATCCAGGTTACATATGAAATAGGTAGTATCATAAGATTTCTGTGTAGTATTGATAGCATGCATAACATTCTGACAATAAAGCAGATTTATCGTTTCTAAAAAGGTTGTGTTTATTATGCATTTCTTGTTGATGGCTTTGATAACTGCAAGCAAAGTTTTCTATTTTCCTTGTCTTCAAACATTTATCATGCCTACGTGTTTTCCAGGGCTAAGATGAGAGTGTTCACCCCAAATGGCTACTATGCAGATAGTTACTACTCTGATCCTGTGAGCACGCGTAAGTTCCAAATGTTTGAAACAAAATTACGTTTGAAACCAGCTAACAGCATCTATTATCTAAATTGTAGACATAGTGGTTTATTCATCTTGTGCCGAAATGTGGTATCCGAGGAAAAGTATGTTGTTATCTAAAAAGCCATTAGATAACATTGGTGCATGGTAGGTTATTCCGATACATACCTCGCAAGTAGAGGTAATCAAGTGAGTACGTAATCGGCAACTATTCTGATATTCATTGATGAGATTTTATCAAGCAGTGTTTTACATATACAGTTGCAAGTAGCTGGTCAGAATGGACACCCTGGTCTAACTGTACGGTCAGCTGCGGCGCTGGGAACCAAACACGAAACCGTACATGTCTCACTGCTCCAGGCAACAGTACTGTGGCCAACTGCACCGGAGAGTCTCTTCAAACCAGGGCGTGTTTAGACATTGGACCATGTCCAGGTAAATAAACGTAGCTTTCAGATCTTGCTATCTTGATAGAGGATATCATCCACTGTTGGTTTCAGTTTCATAGTACAAAATATTCATCGAAAGGCTAAAGTCTGTCGTAGTGAACTTGGTTAAAACTGCTAATCAAAACTACAAGACGTGAGACATATTATGTCTATTAGCATTTTTGAATGTCAAATAATCGTTTTCTTTTGTTGCAGTCGATGGTGTTTGGTCGCTGTGGAGTGGTTGGTCTACTTGTATCACTGCGTGTGGACTCGGTAACCAGACACGGAACCGTACCTGCAGTCAGCCCCTGTATGGAGGAGTAAACTGTACCGGAGACCGTGAAGAAACACGGACATGCACAGGTATGACTGGTGGAGACAACTGGAGCCATTTTTCATTAAATTTTCATTGACAACATTTGGGGATATCAAATACATTGGAGTTATCTCAAGGACAGTTAAACACATTGATTACTGCAGATACAGATGATATTCAAAGATTAACGTTTGAAAGAAAGAGGTTCCACGTAACGTTATCTATTAGTAAACTCCTTGGTGTACAGTAGTGTTTTTCCATTCATATCAGTACAACTCTAGTCTACTATAGTCACTTGTGAATATTGCTGAATAAAGCACAACTCTGTCCATGATTTTTCATTGAGACGTGTTTGGATAAAGAAGGGTATCTTTCTCTATGCCACATCCAGGTCCACTGGAGCCACACTGTACATCTACTGCCGGCCCACCCGTCAGCACTATCCCACAGACAACTCCTTCACCTGGTAAGTAACCTGGCCGCTGGAGGCTAGGCTGCTGCCAGGGTCCATTCAGGCCAGCTCCACGGCACCAGGACGAGCATGCCCTCAAGGAAAATTTGGGCATTTCAGGGGACTGAGGCAATTTTTTTGAGTGCATGTTTGACCCTGTGCCGAAGAGCTGGCCTGTGTGGGACCTGACAACAGTCTGGATCACAGATTGCCAGGCAGGTTACCTCACTATACATGAGTAACGTATTCTTAGAATGTGCCAAAGACCATCGCTATCACGAAAACGGGTATCACACAAACGGGTAATCTGTCTACAATTCTATGATATGTTGTTGTTACTATGTAACAGTTACATATATACAAATGTAACCAAGATGTAACAAGCGACACTGTTCACCATCTGTAACTTTTGAAGATGTTAAAAAAAAAAAAACTATCAATGCATCCAGTTAATGATAATAAGGCACCCATTCAGATACAACAAATGGTAGGGTAACTATCGGTTCTTTTTAGACCCCTTAGCGCCGTCAGATGGCGGAACTATGGAGGAGTTTGCTCGGTGGGAGACGGGGGAGGCTCTGCCTGAGGATTACGACGCAGAGGCGAGTCCTGTCGACATGTCGAAAGGTACTGAAGACCGACTGGGTTTGAGGAAGGTCACTTTTCCTTCATCATGTGTCTGTATATCTGGGACACCCGTCAACTGTGTGCAGTTGTGGAACTTGATATAAAATCTGCTCCTTCGACTTTTCACATATTAAGCGAGCCAGCGAGCTCTGGTCTGTTGATTAGAGATTGTTAATCAACAAACTTAGGAAGAGACACTGACCCCAAATACTTCATGTCCATGTTCACAAAGTTGGCATGGTACTTACATGTATGTACAGTCATTAGACGTATGCCGTTATTGAAAATGCAGCAAAAGAGGAATACCAGAGGATACTTCGTACTGTGATCTTGTTACAACTATTCCTTACGTCGCGATGTTAATTTTGTTCTAAAACACATGGGACACCGCTTTTTATAATCATACATTCCGCTGCAGGAGAGCCACTTCCAACTTCGTCAGGAGTGATGTTGGAAAACATCGGGTGGCTGTCCGAGGAATCTATGGTAGGTTCAATCAGAAACACACTTCCCAACGAGTCAAGAAAACAAATTATCGTTGATGTAACCAACAAGACTAGCATTTATCACGGTGGTGGATGGTTCTGCCTTACATTGCCGTGATTTAAAGCTGTCTTTTGTTGGAATATTATGATTGTGAGGAGCTGAAGGTTGTAGAATAACTGAATTCGTTTTACATCGATATTTGTTTTATCAATACCAGAACTATTTGTGAATAGTCTCACCAGGTTGGTGAACCAACGAACAACAAAGTTTTCATCACGTAACCGTCTCACTGCAGCGCCACCTAGCAGCGGGAAGTAGAACGGGCTGTGTGCAAAGAACTTGACCACTACTAGTCATTTGTTCTATCCTCCAGGATTTCAACATCACGGCCACGTTCACCGTTGCCTGGACAGACGAGCGGCTGGCGAGCCTGGGCGGGTCCGGATGGATCCCCGTGCCGAGTCACGTGCTGTGGCTACCGTCTGTCCAGTTCGGCCGGACGGTCAAGGCCAGGTGGCCAGTCACAACAAGCTCCGAGATGACGTCTGTCGGGCAAGAGGACAAGGGGCCAAAATCTGGAACAGTGTCAACTTGGCTGTCACCAGAGGGACAAATAAGTCACAGACTTAAGTACGTGTATAAAACCTTTTTGTTGGTGAATATTTTTATTTTCTGGTGAAGTCACAAAGAAGCACTGACCCTTCGTCTGCCACTAGTGAACCGGCGTCAAAACGGCAGTCAGGAAAATTGAACATCGTGTGAGGTGACCTCTCCGGTGGATAAGAGATTTCGTTTGTACTCGAGCTAATTTTTCTTCACTAGTACACATTGTACACATGTACATCAACAGACACTCCGCCCTCCACACATATACTGACGCACATGCATATATACATACAGAGGAATGAAGAGAAACAAGATGAGTGGATATTCTATGAAGTTTATTCCTAATATTGCATCTCTTTGATGTATCCAGGAAGAAGCTGCGGGTTTCGTGCTTGATGGACTTGAGAAACTATCCATTTGACAGTCAGATCTGCTCCATCCAACTCCATGGCTGTATGTTACATTTACAGTATGACTTTACCCTTGAACACGTGGAATCATTTTATTGACAATTTGAAGCATTGTACATGTTACGTATGCAAATCATGAGTTAAACTTTTGTCTAAGTCTAAAATCTTCATCTGTTGTCATTCTAAAGCTCTTATCATCAAAACATGAGTTTATGTCTTTCAAGATTTTTGACTGCTGACATTTTTTTTGTTCCAAAGATGGAGGGATTGCGTTCCAAGTGTTCGTGACGGAGGGAGGCCGGCCGCCGCTTGTTCTGGACCTGACAGATATCGACTCGCAGTTCTTCGTGTCAAAGACTGAGCTGCTAGCAATCGTCGGATCATTTCGTGAAGGCAAGTGGTGTTATTGTTGTGAACTTGTGATACCTGGAACAAGGGTGTTTAAGAAATCCGTGCAACCAGCTCGACAAGATTTTGATGATGGTATAATTAGGCTAGTCAACGCATTGCCCGTGGCATTGGTCATTATGAGTTCCTCTGTTATGCTTAGGTCCCAATTGCGCCGGTGCCTGAAGGGGATGTAGTCCGGTCCCGGCCGGGCCCCGAAGCCACAAATTTCTCCCGGTGAAATGCTGGGTACGGGGGGGGGGGGGGGGGGGTACCTCCCGGTGTTCGCACGATTAGCTCACGGCGTCTATTTGTTAACGGGTTCAGCGTTTATTATAAGTCGGGTTAGAATGATTCTGGGTCCAAAAACAGCCCGGCAGTCGCAGGATGTCCCACGGAGCTACATAGCGGTCACGACTGAAAGTGCAAAAAAAAATCAACTACCCGGCAGGGCAACTTTTGGGACCTAGCTAAGCATTAAACAGATAGATGCATCTTGGTGTACTACAGAACGTAAAAGAATATGTGTATGATGACTCGTCTTTGATACGTTACAGGATCGGAGTGCCCGTACTTCCATCAGAAGTGCGACTTGTCAGCTGACGCGGACCACTGCCCGACCCTGCGGTTCTGTGACGTCAATGAGCCGGAGTGCAAGAGGTGTTCTATGTACTCAGGCGCCTGTCAGGTCATCCCGACAAGCTGTAACGGGTCTCAAGGTACGTGTACATTATTTTAACATATCCAAGAGACACGATCATTCGTAGATTCATCTGCATTTTTTTGTGTTCTATTTTCTTGAATCAATGTTTTGCAGGGCGTTACGAATCCATGTAGGAATCCCGGATAAGAGCAGCATTGCATTTTGCATCGCAGTGTAGGAAAAGACATCTGTTTTTTTTAATGTTTGACCTTCCAGCAAGCTCCCCGGACACCTTCTCGACTCTGGAAGCAAAAGTCCACTTCAAGCGCCGCCTGCCGTACTACATTCTCCGAGTCTACACTCCTACAGCTACGGTCGTGGCGGTGTCATGGATGTCCTTTTGGGTGCACTACTCGGAGACATCCGCTAGGGTCGCCCTGGGATGCACAACCTTCCTCATGCTTGTTCGCCTCGGCAGTCAAGTTGAGAAAATGCCGCATGTAAGCTGAATACTGAGAATTCAATAGGTTTATTAAGTACACATAATTTTTTCTTTGTTTATTTAGATGACAAACTTCCAGAGTAAAGTTTACTTAACCAATTTACGGTTTGTTTATTTATTCGTTTGTTTGTCAATCTTTTAGATATCATTTACCTTCTGTTTTACCCAGATTTCCTACATACGAGCTATTGACCTCTGGTACGTGTTCTGCCTGGCCTTCGCGTTTATGGTGATCCTTGAGTACGCCGTGGTACACCACCTGCACAACCCACAACACAAAAAGGTAAGATGTCTGCCATTATCCTCTTTAAACCCTTGTTGTATTTCTGCACCACTTGTTATGGGTATTATGAAATTGTGCTGCTCATATGATGAAATATATTTGGCCTTGTGTGATTTCTAAAAACTTATGATATACGTCTTGTTTATCAATAATATGAAGGCAAAACAAAAGGAAAAGAAGGGAACAAAGACGCATCCCAGCCCCCGGAAGCCTCAGGAGGAGGACTCGGCTGAGGTTGCACCGCGGCCGGGCAGACGCTTCGCCCAGGCGGTAAACCAGGTGCGGGCACGGCAGGCCAGCGCCGGTAGAAGCAGGGTGTCTCCGGATCTCTCAGCCAACTCCAGGTCAGACAAACCTGTAACCGCGAAGCCCTCTGGATGGGAACTGATCATCCCACCTACACGCCTGCACACCCCCAAACCGTCCCAGGGCCAGGGCAACGCACGCCGTGAGGGCGGTGACGGAAGCACGCTGCTGCAGGGGGCCGAGGCAAACACGACGTACCATGTGATGGCTGGTCAAACCACCAGAAAGCGGAGGAGACACCGCGGAACGCAGGGAGGACAAGAGGAGACCACTACATCTCCTGCCCAGCAGACTCAACACCAGGTCAAGGAATCAACTCAGGGAGCCTCTACCTCACCAGACAGCGGTCCGGCGGGGTCAGCGAAGGAGGAACAGCCAGCTGCAGTCAACGGACAGAAGAAGGCAGAGCGGAACCAGGACATCACCTACAAGAAACCGTGCAACATTGATGAGTGGTCTAGGGTGATCTTTCCCGTAGGGTTTCTGCTGTTCTCCATCATATACTGGGCGTATTATCTGTATGCCTAACTCTATATATCTACCTCTTTCAAAAAATGTCCCTTGATGCCATACAAACCACGTCAAGATCTTGAATACATTTGATACAAATCCGCAAACGTCTATAATGTTCTCCTTGATTAAGTGTTTTCTAATCAGATCTAGATCACTTTCTCTAGAGCCGTCCTTCAGGTTAGCATAACAGTGGACGAGAAAAATTCGAGAATATGATTTCAATTTGAAATAATGGGGTAGGGGATTTCATCACATTTGCTTATGATATGATATGATATGATATGATATGATACTAACACTTACGCAGCTGCTAATAATCCGTCGAAAGGTGGGCTGAGCAGTATTGAAGATGATGATGATATGATATGATATGATATGATATGATATGATATGATATGATAGAAAAATCTAACAAAACGAGGTGATTTTCTTTGGAACGAGGTGATTTTCTCCAAGATCAAGTAAGCAAGTCTTGCCTTGATACCTCAATGGACAGCAGACTTTATCAACAGACAAGATAAGATTTTCAATAAGATATACAGTTGAATATAGATATTTCTCGAGTCCTTTCAACAGCAGAAGTTGAAACTTACAATTAGCTTTATACACGGTATTGCCATTTTGGTATTGTGAAGACTGTATCAACATTTTCATCATTTTAGGTACTCCTCGGCAAGCATGTATCAGCTAGGAATACAAAACTCAGGTATTACGTACGTTACAGACAATGCCACGTACTGTAGCAGCTCCATAGTATGTATAATGTATACGTAATACCAACACTTGTGGTATTGTAGCTGTTTTAAGACAGACTTACATGTAATTGTTAAGTGAGTTGTATATCTCTTGTGCATGTTCATGAAAATTGTGCTCCTCAAATTTTATGGCACCTTATTTCCTTTTCGCACAAAAATTAATGCACAAAGGTAAACTTGATTTTCAGCTCATCACAGAGCATATTGGTATAAAGTAAGAAGAACATTACATTTGAAAAGATTTTTGGACTTTATTTTCAATGCTATGTATTTTGTGCGTTACATCTATCTGTCAACTGTGATAAGGTCGCAAGCTTGTTTTATGTGAGTTATATGCGTGCCAATATACATGTAGAAATGAAGCACCCCGCGCAGATAGATGTTTGGCCTCAGATGTTTTCCATCAAATCAAAACTGTTGTGTCACATCATCCAACCTATCTGTACATTGTATGTTGTTAAAAGGGAAACAAGGAACTGACATTGTTTTATAGGTGACATCCGCTGGCACATCGGTTTTCGCCAGTTTTCAAAAAAAAAAAAAACATCTATTCACGTATACGTCATATTTTGTACAAAATGAGTAAGTTTGGGATGTAACGTTATATGGACACCATGCGTTTCGAATTTCCTTAGCAACTTTAGCTTTCTACTCAACGGTTGTCTGCTTATATAATAAGAGATTGCCATAGAAGAACTCAACCAACAACATAACCATCTTTCACCCCATATCTGCTTGAAGACCTTATTCAATTTCCTATGGCAACTTTTGCCTTTTACTTGACTCATACGCTTCTGTACATTTGAACACCAGACCACAAAATGATATAACAAGGTCATACCTACAGCATTCCTTTACAACCCCTCCAACTTCAATTAGATTTAAGAAACTAGACGTCTTTGGTCATCCACAAAATCGAATCAGTAAGGTCTAATCCAGTCTTCTCCATGCACCCTAGTTCATCTATAGACCTCTACGAAATCTCAATGGTTGAATCATAGCTATTATAGTCGGATAAGCAAATCCACGTATCAAACCTTATGCCACTGCCAAAATAGATACACGCATGCCCGATACACCAACTGTAACAGCTCTTTCATGTCGCTGATACATGAATACGTAAGTAATGTCCAGTTCATTCGTTATAAAGAGATTAACATTTCCTACACCAGCATTTCACCCTTGTGATCACCCCTTTTGTATGGCTACTAGTACTATACTTGCTTCATCGTTCCGATCATTTATTGTTATACTCGAACATCTTGTACATGCGTGTCAAGGACAATCCATCTAATTTTTACTCCGCATATAATGTATACTTCGTGGTCATAAGAGCAGGCCGTCACAGTGGCTTGGTACCCCCACCCCTACCCTGAGAATAATGGAGGCTAAGATATAGCAACAACGTTTGCAGGCACAGGCATCAAAGAGCTCCAGCCATCACTGCTCAGATCTGACTTGTCGGTGACGGGGACGTACCCGAACAGCTTCATGACTTTCTGACAGGCGGGGTCGCTCTGGATGAGTCTGATGGCGTCCCAGTCGAGCAGGGTTTTCCACGGGTCGTTGCTCTGCAGACCAGACTGGGTGTGCGCGTTCAACCAGTTCAACATCTGTGCACGGAAAATGAATAAAGTTAATGCGAGCGTTTCTTGGCTGGTTTAACCTGGTTTTAATATCGAGATAACTAGACAAAATGCATATTCAAAATCAACCAAGCCAATTTTTGTAAAGCCCAACTGACTTGATTTTCTGGATTACATCCTTGCGCACAACTTTTGTGTCCACTCGAGTGGTTATGTAGTTTTGTAGACTGAAACTGCCCGATAGGATTACCCTTCGAGATCATCCATTGTTTGAAAATAAGGATTCATAAACCGAATAGAGTTCGTCTGCTGATTCCCATAGGACGACATGTTCGTTATGCTTCCATCGCTCCGCCATGCACCTACCGAACTACACGTAACGTATGGCTAGTAGCAATTTGGCGATACTGAAGCATCTACTTGTAATCCAAGACGATACTGCAGTCTTGAAACTATCAATTGAACTGAAGTACTGCGCATGTTATTGACTGCTAGTTGGTGCTCTTAATCCACCACAAATCAAGAGCGTATGTGACAACCCATGCATGGTATACATTGGGAAATATATCAAAGAATGTCTAGACGTAAGAAACTCCTCCAATGATTGTAAAATTTCATTGTCATCCCATACTATTACACCATATTGTATAGGATAGACTACTTACGTTATATGATATTGTATTAGATAGATTGGTTAGCCTAATAGAATGCTATCTATGTACCAGTGAATGCCATACTTTGTACCTTGTACAATTGTTTGTTGTGCAAAAAAGTTATTATTAAAATGAATATTTGGCACCAAGCCACAAATGATACCCCAAGCTGCAAGGGAAGGGCATCAGATAATGTAATGTCGCACCTTCTTATGTTGTGGAAATCCGACGAATTGGTACAGTCTCCCAGCTGTGGTCACTCTGTTTGCCACAAAGTCTTCAAAACGCAGGGTAGCAAAGCGATTCTCCAGCCAGGGCGTGATGGTATCGTGGGTTTTCGCGTTGTCAAACATCCACCTGCACAAGTACTGATGCCCAGCCTCTCTCACATGGGCTTCGGTGTACTGCTCTATTGAAGAGTTCCTGGCATATTTGGCTTTCAGTCGCGAGGTGATTACACTGCGGGGATCCCTTATAACTTGGACAATCTTGTAGTCGACGTCCTCCTCGAACGCGAACTGGCGAAGCATCATTATATTTTGTATTCGGATGACCTTGACTACATAATATGACTTTTCTGTGCACAGCTGTTCTATCACGTCTGGGACCTTCATGTCGTTTATAGGACATCTACTTTCTGATTGTGGGAGCTGTTTCTTTGCCAGTTCGCACACTTTCCTCATCGATTCACTTCGGTACGCACCACTGAAGATGGTGTTCTTCATATAGACAGTGAGAAAGATTCTTGAGTCGTCCGACACGTTACAGTGCGATCCAGAGTTAACCAGCCGAAATGATAATCGTTGGTAGTCGTCTATCCTGTCTTTTGTACCGTTCTCCTGGTTGGATTTCTTTATCGCGTACTCTAGCCCCCACAAGGGTTCGAAAAAGTAGAAGACGTCCGGGTTTTGGTTGAAGAGCTCGCCCACGGACGATCCACCACATTTACTGAGGGACGTTAAAACTACTACTTTTTTTGGAGAATAGGCCTCAGTTGCAGCGTCTGTCGTGGCACTGACTGTCGGCGTAAACTGTTCGTTTCTTTCTGTGTCGTCCCCACTTAGGTCAATAAGGGTATGCTCGTTGGTCTCGCGATCTAACTGTATAACGATGCCTGCAGCTAGAAGAAGCCCGACTACTGTGAAGAACACGCATATTTTACGGGGACGGAATCGCCGAAGTAGAAACATCGTGAGGTCCTAGATCAGAAAGAGGATACATATCAGTATTTCAGTCGTAAACATGATCAGAATAAATGACTTTTGGATGGTGGAGTCAACTTATGTTCCTCGCGCGAGCCAAAGTCTATACATAGTTATATATGAACACAACGTTGCAAAAAATAGAAGATTTGAAAAGCATTCAAGATTACATCATGTTGACCCCAAAGAGGCCACCGTACTGATCCCATGTTACATACCGCGTGAGGTGCACCAGGGAAGACACGGCGGCTCTGTAGTCGTGGACCCTCTTATACCCTGGCAGCGTTCAGTGAATGGCATATACGAGATGCTACTACAGTCAGGAGATCCGGGAAAAGCTTGTAAAAGCTACTATAGATACGAGGTACACACTAGAAAAATGTCTACAAATCTAGCGCGGCCATCTTGCTGTGCACACTGCACAGTAAACCCTCGAAGGAGAGTTGTTAGACCGGTTGAACCAAATGCCCCTTTGTCGCGCGATATTCAAAAATTTGGAAGAGTTTTGTCCACATCTCACCTGAGAAATAACTAAATCCAGAGATGTTCTAGTGATCTGCAGAGTTAGATTGTCCAATTAGGTTTTTTAAAACCCCCTTGGAGTGTCTCAGTGTATGTAGGCATTGTGTGAAAAATATCGACACATTCGTTTATTCGTTCGCTTATTTATCGTCAACACTAAGCTTAATAGCTTAGAATCTAATTACAACATGCCTGGATGGCTGGTTAGCTGGTTGGTTGGTTGGTTGGTTGGTTGGTTGGTTGGTTGGTTGGTTGGTTGGTTGGTTGGTTGGTTGGTTGGTTGGTTGCCTGCCTGCCTGCTTGCTTGCTTGCTTGCTTGCTTGCCTTGCCAACAAGAATTTAATCAAGTACCAGACAAAAGACCGTGATTCCTTTGTGACGCGTTCTAAGATTTACAGATGTGACGACATTTCTCTTATAATTACCGTGGTCCGATGCCAGGCACCGTGCACAAAGAAAAGTCGGAAATGTTGGAAGTCCGTTATTAAGTTTTATTGGAGGATAATTCTAGAAGCGAGCCTATCTTGACCACACGTTCAGTCAAGAAGAGACTCTCCTGTTCTGGAGATGTCCAGCCTCAGACTAACTTAAAGGTACTTTTTATCTACGTCAACAACTCTGGTCAGCCTTACCCTGGTTTTAAGGACTTGTTTACCTGTCTTCAAACGTGAAGTTGCCCAGAAATTGGTGTCGACTAATCTAGGAAAAGAGACTTTTGCCATATATAGTTATATTTCCTTCAATAACCTCAGGTATATGTTCCACTTGTCTTTCTTTCGCGCACTCTTAACCTCATACCAATTAATGACGCACTTCCTTGGATACCGTAATATATACTTGGAGTTGAGCGACCTTGTCCTTCAGTTCACCTCCTCAGTGCTAAGATAGATGTTATTAAATATGTATGTTAAACCTACATCGAATTATATCCATCTTTACTCGTATCCGTAACACCGATTACGTAATGACATTTGGATTATAAAGAGAAACAGTTGTTATTGGCTTGTTTATCATTATTTGAGACAGATAAATCTTCCATAAGTACTAAAATATCTAAAATCTTTATCAGACGCTATGTATAGTCTAAGCAAGAATCAATCTACGAGCACATCTAATATCTCAACACTAGTTGAGAATTTTCTATTCAATCTTATATTTCACAAGAAAAGGTTATTATGATTACACCTTACAGCTATGATAAAATGTCATCATCCTGTGCTAGCGTAGAGATGATTAACGTAACATTACCAGCATCTCTATGTATACTTAAACTGAAACTAAAACTGAATTATAACAACTTTTGTCAGCTAACCGATGTCAAACTACTAGAATATAGAATACAGATTTATCCAATTCTTCCACTGAATACTTAATGTCCTATGAAGTTTGTGAATTGATTTGCAATGGGGAATTAATGTATGACAATTAGAAAATGTCCACACAATTAGCCAGTGCTGTGCGTCTCCGACACTACTCATTGGTGTTGAGCGGGTGAAGGTTCACCCAGATCCCGTCCTTAGCCTGCAGAGTGATCTTCTCACACGGCACGGCGGGCGGTTTGGAGCCGTCCAGCTCCAGGTGGAACCGCTGCAGGATCAGGGCTAGGGACACCTTCATCTCGTTCATGGCAAAGTTCTGCCCAATGCAGTTCCTGTAAACAAAGAATCAAGATATAAGAGCACTTCAAAGTAGTCCTGTATATACCTACTTCTACCATACACATTGTTTCCAAGTCTTGTTTGTTTGTTTGTTTGTTTGTTTGTTTGTTTGTTTCTTTGTTTCTTTGTTTGTTTTGCATAACCGGTAAAACACCTCATGGCGTAACACGTGACGTGAGGGAATGCTGTAAAGTGTCTTTCCCAAGGGCACTGCATCTGTGGCGTGTCAGGGTGTTCGAACCCAGGACCTCTAGCCAAACACCCTAACCGTTACGCCAACAATGTCAAATATGTTAATTTGTCAATGATTTACATGTTTGTTATCAATACTCAATATCTATTTTAGGTACAATTCATGACACATAGATTGTTAACATTTACGTCTTACCTCGATCCTGCGGAAAAGGGCAGGAACGCGTGGGGATGTCTGTTCTCGGAGTTCTCAGGTGAGAAGCGGTAAGGATCATACACCTGTGGAGTTCAAGCAAATCAAGGATCACTACATGTGGTACAGCACTTGTGAAATGAAAAAGAGTTAAACACACAGTGGACTATACCCCCCCCCCCCAATATATAGCAGTAGTGCACAACTGTATGGCCCCAATGCCAGCTCCCCAACTTCATCTACCTTACAATTACCGAATTCCTTATCGATACAAATTACTACACAGTTAAACTTGAGCACACAATTTATGAAATGACGACTGATTTGTCATCATTAAGTCTTCTTATGATGCCAATGGATAACATTGACAACATTCATCAACCTTTGTAATGACATGACACAGAATTAATATGGCGCTAGTAACGGAGGACACATAGGACTGGGCTAAACTAGAGAGAGCTTGACGCATTGACAGTTGATGGGTGAATAATGTTTTAAACAATACCGTAGGATTTGGCCAACTCTCTATATTCCTATGGAGTCCATTATAATCAGCCACAGTTGAGATGCCTGAAGAAAAAAATGCATACATAGAACATCATACCGTACTAAAATCAATGGAAAACCTAAAAGCATAAATCGATAACGGATGGAAATATATATAGCTCACCCTTTGGCAACCATTTTCCGTCAGCGAAGGTCAGGTCCTGCTTCAAAGACCTCACAGTTTGAGGAATAGGAGGGACACAGCGCATGCTCTCTTTGATACACATTGTGATGAATGGTAGCTTACCAATGTCGTGCCTGTATGATTATAAACACATCAGTAACATCGAGAACAACTCAAGGGATCCAAAACTTCATCGTCTGGACGTAAGTTTTTACGCCTCTGTTCGATGGGGTTGAATGTACATTGTCATCACTTTAGCATTTCAGTGGACCATCATGTGAGTATATGTACATACAGTAAATGTCTTAGTGACGATGATGAATGTCTCTACCAGACTGACTACACTGGAAATAGAGATAATAATTTGCCTGGGGAGTTTGGCTACCAAAGGGGTTGACCGGCCACGAGGGGAAAGCTCTACCTTTACCTTGGACTGACTTTAAATTTCCTGGCCAATTATTCCCTTTTTGCCGAATTCTACAATCCCCCCCCCCCCCGCTTAGGAAGGCCTAGTGGAGGCCTAGTGAATGTTAGAGCGACGACAAGAAATTAGTACTAAGCTTTGGGAGACCGTTCTCACCAAGTCATTTCTACCCGCCCCTGCAGCACACCTTCCACCTCCCTCCTACACTTGTCCTGGTAATCCTTGTTTTGCGCCAAAAAGAAGAGTGTCCAGCTGATTCCACTGGCCGTGGTGTGGTGGCCGCCGAACAGGAAAGTGTTGACTTCATCTCGGATCTCGGAAACACTCAGCCCGGTACCGTCTTCATCCTGAACAAACCGCGGTGCTTTAGTAATCAAACAATGCCGGCAATTGTCCAAATAGGATGAACAACTTGCGAGGAGTTAGTCGGAACATTTGGCGAGGGTATGAGGTCGTAGAACTCTTGTTTCTAGTATCTTTAGGCACCCAGAAAAGAACCTATCTGAGACCTGTCAATAAGTTGGAATACAACATCTTTCTAGAAATGAAGACATGGATTATTATCTCCATTAAGATATTGTTTTGGGTGTATCTGTATCTGTATCTGTGTGTGTGTGTGTGTGTGTGTGTGTGTGTGTGTGTGTGTGTGTGTGTGCGCGCGCGCGTATGTGTGTGTATGTGTGTTTGGTATGTGGTTAGATATTGGGAAGACGGTGTTGGAAAGAAGTTGGGGCCCCCTGGTGTGTGACCTTTGTACCGCAGCAGAACTACCGGATTTAATATCTTTTGACCTGGATAAGGTTTTGATTTTTTATTGTATGGTACTGAGACCAGTAGAAATAGAAATATGTAGCAACATAATAGTGATATTACCTTCGCTTGTAGCAAGATATCCACAAGGTCCAAACACTTCCCATTTCTTGAACTCGAGAAAGTGAAGTCTTTCTTCTTCAGCTCTTCTTTCCTTTCTCTTATGACCTGTTCGGAGAAACTGTGGACGATCTTGCAGGCCTCGCGGAATCTTCGCAGATATAAGAAGAGAAGATGTAGTTCAGAAGACAATTCATCCATCATGAGGAAGTACTTCATCTTCGATAACCCCCAAATAACCCCGCGAGGGGCAAAGTAGGGGTGAGGAGGTCCCAGGCTAAGGCGGGCAGTCCTCCAGCCTGGCGCGGAATGACTCAACGGTGGGAACCGTAACGACCGCGCCAGGCAGGGCGTTCCACTCGGGGATGGTGCGGGGGAAGAATGAATGTTTGTAAGAGTCTGTGGGGTATGTATGGTGGGGAATGGTTGGATTTTAAAGAACCAGTGCTTCGAGAAAGAATTAGGGTAACCAAGGAGGGTATATCTCCATATAGCATTGTTGGGGTAACGTGTTTGTTTTTATTGAGATAAATCCTGAATACAAATGACCACTACCATTTTTTATGTTTATCACACATGGGTGCTAAATTTATCGTGGATGATGTAATGTGTTTCGTCGGATCTAATCATTAGCCGATGATAGATTTCATGTTCATGTTTCGGTTTTGATCGTTTTCAGCTTACCGCCGTCCGCTTGTGCTGAGGTAGTAGTAGAAGAAGTCAATGTGGTGCAGTGGGTACTCGGTCCGTTCATCGATCAGTCTTGCCAAGTCGTTTACAGCCAGGATATACGGGGCTGACTTACTGCAATAGATTCATTCATTCATTCATTCAATCATCTGAAGTACAGCCAGTACTAGTAGGCAACCATCTGAGTAATGAGGCTGTTACAGTTCCTTTTAACGTACTCGAGGCACCTCCTCGATCACGGGACCCTCCCCTCCTTCCGAAAAACAAATGCAGCTCCAGTCTGATGCCCTTTCCCTGATACGAACTCTCTCAGTAACTAACTTATTGTAACCAGGATTCAACTGTGAGGCCGATACCAATTGAGCTACAGAGACATCCCAAATAGGGCTATAAACTGTTATCAATGCCTCAGTCCCCGCCCAAAAGTGCAAACAGAAAAAACATGTTATATTCCTGACAGGACATCGGTTTGGAAACGTGGCTGTAGCATGAAACAAACAAGGCGCCCAGCATGCCTGTTTCATTTCAAAAGAATATCCTTCCTCGTGCAATATAAGATTTTTGCAAAAGAATACAACTCACCCGTTCGTTTGGCAACTGCTGTTGTAACCAAGGCTGCATTTCAGGATGTTGTCCAACGTCATCAGCCCGACGTCATCAAACAACTCCACAGATGCACCTGGACCACATGACATCCACTTTTCCTGCGAATAGAGGTTGATGCATGAAAATTCAATATTATCTTCTCTTCCATAAATGATCATGAGTACTATGAGTGCAATAGGAATATACCCGCTAACATCTTTTTCAAATTACATCGACAACAAATAAAGTCAAAGTTTAAACAAAGGAGTCATGGATCTTCAACTAATTTCCCAGAAATGTACAGGACCCGGAAATTAGAAATTAAGCTGAGCATGTGCACATGTTCTAACTAAGGCGTACCAGAAGCTCATCTGTTGATTCAGAGAACAGCTTTACGTAGTGCTTCAGGATGTCGAAGTGGAAAGCGGGTGTCAGCAGACGCCTATTCCTCTGCCATTTGCGGCCTTCACTGACTAGAAGACCGTCTCCTACATGAACAGTACAGAAACACGGAATTATCGATATGTGCTATACTTACGATCAGAGGAAGACATTTTGTTTCTATTCCTACAAACGCAGTAGTTGCGCAAAAATAACGTCAACATTTACCAGCAAACATAGTGTCGGTAAAAAGGGCCGAAATTGGTTTGAAGACAAAAACACAATCATCAGTTCCCGGTGCTACAGCATTTTCAATGTCGTCAAAAGGACTAGACGAAATCTACACCTACCGAGCCATGGTCTAAAGAACCTGTAAACCCACTCGGGCTTTTGTGCTGAAAGGCAAAACACAACAAACTGTCGGACAACAGAAACCTAAGAGAAAGCGTTACTGAAACGGTACTCTCCAAGCAGAGGAGTGGGTCCGGCTGGTTTTTGACGTGTTTTGGACGTTTTTGTCGGGCTTTCTACTCTGTCATGTTTTTTTGTCTCACCAACCAATGATTAGGTTTATTAGGCATTGATCGTTCGGTCTGCCTGCAGAAGTGTGGGTTAGTAGGGATGGTGAGACTAAAGAGCCGTAGAAAGCCCGACAAAAACGCATAAAACACGTCAAAAACCAACTAGACCCACTCCTCTGCTTGGTACTGAAACGGTGGCATATTGAGAACCTCGCAGAGAGGCTATTGGAGTAACGGTGGCATACATATCGTTTGCAACATGCCTTTCGAGAAACAGTTTTTGTATTAATGTTACAAACTGCTTTCACATCCGAATGAAAAAAGATACACATAGATCCGCCCCTCACCCCATAAAATAGATAAATAAATAAATAAATAGATCCGCCCCTCACCCCATCATAATATCGTTGCTTGCCTAACATCAATACCGTGTTTTTCAGTGTTTACAATTTGAAGAAAATGGATTCTCACTTTTATTACTCAGGATTGGCTTGATGGTTTCGGGGTGGCTACAGGCTAATAGGGTAATAAACGGGCCAAGCCACCAGACAGAGCGGCGATCTTCCTCTTCCAGAGACAATAGCTCATGCTGTAAGAACGACAACAATATTAGTGTTGCCTACACGAAGTTTTACAATAAAAATAAAGACATCGGTAACTAGAAACAACACACCGATCCGTTGATCAGAAACCTACATAATAACCAGCTCTTCAGTGACTAAGAGAATAATTGATAAAGGCAAATTATTAACCAAATGATGACAAAACCCTCAATTGTCGCGTTTTACAGTTCTCGAGATGGTCTTCTCAATCCATCATCCTACCAAATGTACTGAGTTCCATTTTTCTCATTTGAAAATATTAATGAAAAAATCACATGTCTAGTTATGAGAGTCATATCAGATTGAATTGTGTCCAATTTTTGTATGGTTATCTGTTTTATTAGTTATTTTATGACCCCTGGAAGGGGCTAAAGATAAAGGGTATCTCAATGAACACAAACTGTGCGAATTCAAACCCTACATACCCGGTCCCGTTTGTCTCTAGGAAACTGCTTCATGACTCTCCTGATCTTTGCTTGCCACAATATGAAGTTCACCACATACAGAGACAGGCGAACAGCCAGTATCCCCACCAGGGTCCACACGACCAGCGTGGTGCCGGTAACGCCGGCAGGTAGTCCGGCATACAGGATGCGGAGGAAGTTATAGACATTGCTCTGCTCATCCTCTTCTGACGCAACCATTTCGAAAGAACGGGTAATCTTGAACAAAAGAATGCAACATTTTACACCATTTTGAAGTTATGAATTATCCTATAATGAATCAAAGGCTCAATGCTTTTACATGTAGTACCGACACTTGTAACTTGTGTCCATTTCCATCGTTTTATCTGAATTATGACAGGAAGGCAGCAGAGATGAGAATCCATAAATATTGAATAACAATAATTGTAGTGAGCCAAAACAGTCCACTAGGGGTCGTGTTGACGTAACGGTTAGGATGATTGACCCATAACCCTTCAGGTCCTAGGTTCGAGTCCCCTGACATGGCACATTGTGAAGGGCACACGACTTTCCTCACTCCACCCAGTTCAAGTGGGTACTTGATTTCGGTTGGGGAGGTAAAGGCGGTGGAATGAGGGGGTGGGGTTCCGCCTTCCAATACCGTGCCCCCCTAGACATGTGCCCTAGACACGTGCCCTGGGCGCTGCCTTCCAATACAGTGCCCTAGCTAGACACGTGCCCTCAAAAAGGCTATGGGACTACTTGTACCTTTACCTAGTAATCCTAAACGGTCCATATAAGTGACCCGTGTTATACTCTAGTCTCTATCGGGCTTCTTGAGTTGACAACTCTATGACGGACTAACCGGCCCTCTAGATTATTCTCTATTTGGCCCTAATTTGGTCAATGTTTACTCAGCAACCCAAGGATGATGTCATCCTACATGATCTATGTCCTATCCACTAATGTGAGTCATTTCGAAATTTTGTAAAGAGTTTCTCTAAGACATATTTTTAATCGGGTCAATTATTCGCAGTTAAAACTGAAATTTGTCACTTCCAAAACGATACGAATGACTTCCCAGCATGCGATTTGGGCGTAGATAGTGGTTAATTATATCAACATATCAACTTGCCCATTTGACCTGCTTCTAAATGTTCATCTTTTGATCTCAATATCAAATCCCACCCAATTGGTGTTGACAGTTGTTCGGGGGAACTGCCCAACACATCTTGTTTCGTAGTCGGTTCATCTATTTCAGTAGTTTAGGTTATCATTGATATAGGTTTATAAGTGTAATGTTTTCAGGTTATGTAACAACTCCGTGTACTCCCCCACACCAAATTTGACTGTCACGCTCTTCTGCTTGAAGATTAGACTGGTGGTTCTATAACCGAACTCACGCACAGCAAAGATGTGATACAGGCATAATCAACCAAGCAGTAGTCACAGGAAAGAACAGAAGAGAAATTGTACCTTTTTGTCGTTAGTTCGGCCTGGATGGTGGTTACACAATAGATCACTTCGATGTCCGCCGACAATGAGAATCCCTGCCTTATCTCGCGGTGCAAAGGTCGGGTAGTCGTCACATGAAGGGAGCTAGGTACACGGTACAGGGCACCGTGGGACAAGGTACAAGGCACCGTGGGATCGAGGGACGGGTTAGCCTGGTCCCAGTCTCTAGGGGTCGGCTTAGGGGTGTTTTACCGGGCCCAGTCTGCTTTATTGAACCGTTTCTGATAGCCGTGAATAGTTTCATCAGGTTGGTAAGTCACTGAAGAAAAAGACTCTTTTTACACAACCAAGTTTCTGATAGCCTTTCTACTTCGGCTGCCACCCTACTTCCTAGGTGGCGACGTACTTTAATCCAAGGCCGTAAACCAACACCCCGAGCGGACTAAGCTGTCTGCTGGGCGGGCGCGGGTCACTCCCAGCGCCGTAGAGATCTCGGGGAGCCCCCGAGGGTATGGTTTCCAGGCTAGGGACGGGTATGCTCGTCCGAGATAGACGATATTATGAGTATGCCTCTTTACTTTAGTTTTACTGCTATCCCCCAGTAGTATTTTCTCAGATATATTCAATGTAATTTGTGTCTTAAATGGTTTACCGTACTTTGTCGTTGCTCCGGATCCTTTTCAATACTCGCAACAAACAGGCAACACACGGCACGAAATCCGGTATTTAAGCATGCTTAAACGCAGCGTAAACGTGACGTTTATTCACTATTTCCGCAACTTAACGACCCCTATACGTCTGCTTAAAGATTGCATTTAAGGTGTCCTTTCCGGAAGTGCGTTAATGTACGTATTGGCACTCATTCACGTGTATTTACGTAACTTTTCGACGCGTAAAGGCGTCGTTGTGGACAATCTTTCCGTACCTTTACGGAAGATCCAACACGAAAAGTATGCGTTTCTTGAGACCTTTCCGTAACCTTTCGTCCATGTTTATAATCCGTTTTTGTCACGATTTTCTCTACGTTTATGTGCCGTTCACGCAGCCTGAAAGGCAACTTAAAATCATACCTTTCCTCGGTATTTCCGTGACTTTTTAACGACCTTAACGTGCTATAAACGTGGTATCTGCAAGGCGTTAAGGCGTCGTTATGGACAATCTTTCCGTACCTTTACGGAAGATCCGACACGGAAAGTGTAACTTTCTTGAGACCTTTCCGTAACCTTTCGTCCATGTTTATTATCCGTTTTCGTCACGATTTTCTTTACGTTTATGTGCCGTTTACGCAGCCTGAAAGGCAACTTAAAATCATACCTTTCCTCGGTATTTCCGTGACCTTTTAACGACCTTAACGTGCTACAAACGTGGTATCTGCAAGGCGTTAAGGCGTCGTTATGGACAATCTTTCCGTATCTTTACGGAAGATCCAACACGGAAAGTGTAAGTTTCTTGAGACCTTTCCGTAATCTTTAGTCCATCTTTATAATCTATTTCCGTCACGATTTCCTTACGTTTATGTGCCGTTCACGCAGCCTGAAAGACTACATAAAGCTATACCTTTCCTAGTGTTTTCCGTAGCCTTTTTATGAGCTTAACGTGCTACAAACACGAGCTAAACGTGCTAAAAACACGAGCTTAACGTGCTAAAACGTAGTCTTTACAATAAGTTTCCTTTTTATCATACAGTATCTAATTTGATCCTTTACTTAACTTGCTACGGATGGCTTAACCATTCCGAACCCTTACGTATATATATACAGGTAAATATGGATATGAAAGGCAACAGGGCCGGTAAAAGTTTAGAACAATTTATTTGAAAGATGATAACACTGCACAAAAACATGTTAAGCCATTATAGAGAGACCCCTCCCCACTTAACGAATATACACATACAAAATGGAATAAACGAGTTCTTACATGGACAGCTAGTTTCATTTAAAAAAATGTCACCTTATCACTGATAAACTATTCAGGCTATTCCTTACCCCAACTATTAACTATTACAATGTGCTTCCCAGTTTTAACACTAGCTAACTATTACATCGACACCAAAACGTAACCTCTAACACTAACTAACCCTACGTCTAACTTTTCTTCCCTCCCGTGTCTTATTAGCCTTTACCAGGCCCCGCGGATCGCTAGGAAAATAGTAGAAATTGGCCAAATAAAGTGAATTGTAACAGTACAATCATTCTGGGTTGAATAACACTTACTAGGTACTTGCGGTTACGTCATCGGTCGTCATATTCTAACTTGTACTTGACGCGGTCAACGAGCGATCAATCTCACATTGTCGGTAGATTCTCCCTTCACCATTTTGCGACATTTCCAAGTCCACGATTCCGGTCCCAATGTTGGGCGAGACGACAGGGATAGTTCCTATCAAGACAGGTAGACAGGTTCCGATTTCACTCACGCTAATCTTCAAGCAAATCTATAGGTTGCATCAAGACCGTATCAAACTGGCAGAGAAAGTACATGGCTTGCTATACATACAAGCTCCTTCTTCCAGTTGGATACGGTCTTTGCAATACATTGGGCCTGGTTGGAGGCTAACTCACGCCGTTGTCTCCACTGGTACCGGGTATATTTGGAGATACAACGAAGTCCCGAATCGCGTGCCCGCATGCTCCGTTCAGCATCTCCACCCTCCTTGGTTTCACCCAGGAAGTATAATCCTATGAAACCTCCTTGGTTTCACCAAGTTGTACAGGCTGGTGTCCTTGTCCCAGCTTTACGTTTTTCCGTCGGGGTTCCGGGTGGTAAGAACAACGTTGTGGCCATAACTTGTGGGTTGAAACGACTGAGTTCAAACTTCCTTCATGAGCTGTCTTCGCTGTAAAAAAAAATAACTGTCTCTGGGATATACGGTTGATTTAAAAAAGCCACCCTTTTCTCTGATTGGGTAATGCCCTGTCACATGGCATTCCACTAGTAAATATGGAGATGTTGCATTACCATCTCAACGTACCGCCCCAGCTTGTTTACGACTTCACACTGTATAAATTTGCAGTTGAAAAGCAGACGTCCTTGCGTTTCGCTTTTGCCCTGAACACAACAACTGACCCGAGCGACAATAGAAAATACTGTTAGCGGCGATCTTTCTAGAAGTTACTTGTACATTATAAAAAGGAAAACTGCGTGAGAACACGCGTTATTTGATGATTTTTGATACAAAAAAAAGGAACAAATACACAAAGCTGCCAAAACGTGCCGGCCGCGCGGTCTCGATCCGCGGACTGAGCCAATTTGTGCGGCGGCCAAAGACAGCATGCCCGCCGACCTAAAGATTTTCAATCCGGGGGAGTTGTTAGCTCAATGTTCCGCGTTGTTTTCTAAAACTGAGAGCACCGTCAACCGAGCCTAAAGGTAACAGAAGGTTAACTGAAAGGTACAAATAACGGCGAGGATAAACGCTCGATTTCAGACAGCTTTTCTCTACCTAAACATAAGAGTGGGTTATGTAAACTGAGCGTATATGTAACGAAAAGGTAGAAATAACTTCGAGGAAAAACGCCCGCTTTCCGACAGCTTTTCTCTACCTAAACATAAAAGGGGGGAGGTTTCCCCCCTTCTAAGTAAACCGAGCCTAAAGGTAACGGAAGGATGTCGGAAAGGTAGAAATAACTGCGAGTGAAAACGCCCGCTTTCCGACAGCTTTTCTCTACCTAAACATAAAAGGGGGGAGGTTTCCCGCCTTCTAAGTAAACCGAGCCTGAAGGTAACGGAAGGATGTCGGAAAGGTAGAAATAACTGCGAGTGAAAACACCCGCTTTCCGACAGCTTTTCTCTACCTAAACAGAAGAGGGGGAGGTCTCCCCCTTCTATGTAAACCGAGCCTAAAGGTAACGGAAGGATATTGGAAAGGTAGAAATAACTGCGAGGGAAAACGCCCGCTTTCCGGTAGCTTTTCTCTACCTAAACATAAGAGTGGGTTATGTAAACAAAACCTATATGCAAGTTGCAACGGAAGGATATCGGAAAGATAGAAATAACTGCGAGGGAAAACGCCCGCTTTCCGTCAGCTTTCCTCTACCTAAACATAAAAGGGGGGAGGTCTCCCCCCTTCTATGTAAACCGACCCCACAAGTAACGGAAGGATATCGGAAAGGTAGAAATAACTGCGAGGGAAAACGCCCGCTTTCCGACAGCTTTTCTCTACCTAAACATAAAAGGGAGGAGGTCTCCTCCCTTCTAAGTAAACCGCGCCTAACGCTAACGGAAGGATGTCGGAAAGGTAGAAATAACTGCGAGGGAAAACGTCCGCTTTCCGCCAGCTTTTCTCTACCTAAACATAAAAGGGGGGAGGTCTCCCCCCTTCTATGTAAACCGACCCCACAAGTAACGGAAGGATATCGGAAAGGTAGAAATAACTGCGAGGGAAAATGCCCGCTTTCCGACAGCTTTTCTCTACCTAAACATAAAAGGGGGGAGGTCTCCCCCCTTCTATGCAAACCGAACCTATATGTAACGGAATGATATCGGAAAGGTAGAAATAACTGCGAGGGAACTTCGAACATCCGCTTTCCAAAAGCTTTTCTGTACCTAAACATAAGACTTGGTTTTGTAAACCGATCCTAAATGTAACGGAAGGATATCGGAAAGGTAGAAATAACTGCGAGGGAAAACGTCCGCTTTCCGACAGCTTTTCTGTACCTAAACATAAAAGAGGGAGACCTCCCCCCTTTTATGTAAACCGAGCCTAAATGTAACGGAAGGATATCGGAAAGGTAGAAATAACTGCGAGGGAAAACTCTCGCTTTTCGAAAGCTTTTCTGTACCTAAACATAAGAGTTGGTTTTGTAAACCTAGCCTAAATGTAACGGAAGGATATCGGAAAGGTAGAAATAACTGCGAGGGAAAACGCTCGCGTTCCGACAGATTTTCTGTACCTAAACATAAGAGTTGGAAGTTTTGTAAACCGAGCCTATATGTAACGGAAGGATATCGGAAAGGTAAAAATAACTGCGAGAGAAACCATCCGCTTTTCGGCTTTTTTTCTCTACCTAAACATAAGAGTTGTTCATGTTAACCGAGCCTATATGTAACGGAAGGATTTCGGAAAGGTAGAAATAACTGCGTGGGAAAACTCTCGCTTTTCGACAGCTTTTCTCTACCTAAACATAAGAGTAGGGAGGTCTCCCCCCTTTTATGTAAACCGAGCCTAAAGGTAACGGGAGGATATAGGAAAGGTAGAAATAACTGCGTGGGAAAACGCCCGCTTTCCGGCAGCTTTTATCTACCTAAACATAAACGGGGGAGATACCTTAGATTCGAATATAACTGCTGTTTTTGTAAGCTGTAGCATAAACACGGATAAAAGAAGATCAACTCCGACGAAGATAGGTATGGACTGTAAATCTAATTTTGCTATAAAGTAGACGTACAATGTGCGTGCACATGGTGCGTTGTTTGAAAAAAGACCGTAACAGAAATGACTCAAGTGGGATCGGTGTTAACTGCAAATGGGTGTATCTTAAAAATCGAAGACCGTTTCGGGTATATCAGCTTTTCTCCAAGATTCTAAAAATCGAGGCACTATAAGTGTACAGGAGAGAATATATCTGCTTGGAGAATATATCGGTTACTGATGTACCATAATGTTTCATCTATACGATGTATATAAGGATGCTTAAAGTCTATGGAAAGATATAGTATGCATTTAATTCATCTTAACGAACGCGGAAAGGTTGCGGAAAGCTCAAATCTTACTTTCAGCGGCATTTACGCCCCCTTAAACTCTGCTGAAATATTTCCCGACCTTTAATTCTTGTTTCCGTCATTCGGAAAGTTTGCTTAAATATTCGATTTCGTGCCGTGACAGCTTTAAGCCTGTGAATAGTGACGAAATATGAGGGACAGTACCTGTTTGTTACTGATGTAATAATTGGATTTTGACCAATGGCGTAATCAAATTAGCATAGACTACATTAGATTACGCATGATACATAGAATCTAACGATGTAAGAAAACAAGCGTGATTCAAAAACTACATTGTCAGTAAACAGAAATAACTGACTATTGTAATATAAGCCTGTCCTGAACCTGTTGCCATGGCAACACAAAAATTAAATTGTTGCCAGATAAATTTTAGGAAAAGTCACCAAGTTTGGTGGTTCTGACTTAAGCCGTTCAGATCTTTTATAGAGTCCCTATGCGACATAAAAGTTGTCGCGGGGCTCAAAAGACTTCGAATTCACTTCATGTAGTAATCTTTCCCACAAAAGATGGAGGCAGTTAATTTCATATTAGGCCACAGCGAGTAAAGCTTATGGATGGCATCAGCGCGCGCATTGATTTTTGCCTGATTTTGAAATAAAAACTTTTTTTACCCTTCGGCAAAGGTCAACATACCAAAAAATAGCACAATATATCGCAAACCACTGTCAGTTCTATCACAAAAACGTTCTAGATGCCATAAAATGGCATTTGCACATGTAATGATTGTGAAAACGCCGTACAAATGCGTTGTACAATTATCATGTTTGCAAGCTGTAATAAGATTGCTTCTCGTCACCAACTTACAGGAAGATACAGTGCAGCCCTCATGCCAAACTTTATTATGCCCAAAGATTACATTCTTTTTGAAGATAAATGCAGGTTTGGAGATGTTAAGAATCTTTACCCTTTCCTCAACTCAGGTCAGACACTTGGCCGCCCGCGTGACGTCATCTTATGACGTCAGCCTTCCTTTCCGGCTCCCCAAGAAGGGGTTGATTACCAGCCGTTCAACAGTCATTCCTTCCTGGAATTCCTGTGCTTCCGTGGATCCGGCGGCTTTCGTACGATACAACAGGAATGGTAAATCATCTTTCTGGGTTATTTCGTCATGACCAGTCCTTGTTTTAACATCTTAAACACGAATTCCTGATGGTAAATTGTAGGAAAGAAAGAAAGAATACATGAAAGACGTTTGCTCTGCATCCATGCCTCGAAAGGCTACATAAAGGTCGTCTATTGTATGACGTATGACTAAACAAACGTATAACAAACATTGGATTGAATTGAACGGTGAAATGTTACTGATGTGGGAATTTTCGAGAGTATAGTCTGTTCCAATGTTCTTTCTCGATCTCCCCCGCAGAACATAAATAATGGTGTTGAGGATTTGTTGATTGTTATCATCAAAAAGACAACAGTTTCAATAGGCTTCACTTGTAATCTTTCTCACAAAAGATGGAAGAAATTTATTTCATATAATGCCCCAAATCATTTAATTTAGATTATTTTTTCTAAGGTAATAGAGCTTTTTGAAATGTTTGTTAGAGTTATAACGTTTGTTTAGATCACAGGAATTGCGCTTGTTAGGAAACCCAGATCGTCTCCGCATTGATAAATAACTCACTGCTTTGCAGAATAATGAATGCATACAAGAAAACATTTAGTGTACATTTTTGCCTAGCAAAGACAATAGTTATCTACGTAATATATATAGTACATAAGCCTATGTGTATATTGTAATGATTGTATACATTGTCTAGCCTTCGCCGGGCCCTCTTATGGGCGTATGAATTGTAGAATTCGGCAGAAAAAGGAATAATCAGCCAGTAGAGTCAGTCCACAGTGAAGATCACAACGGAGCCTGCAAGTGAAACCCTGGCGTAGTTAGTCTGGTAGAGAGCCTGCAAGTGAAACCCTGGCGTAGTTAGTCTGGTAGAGACTATACATTGTTTATCGTTCAGTCCCTAGGGTTGGCCTATGTAACAGCCTAGCCGTCCGCGTGACGTCATCTTATGACGTCAGTCTTCCCTCCTGGCTCCCAAGAAGGGGTTGGTTCGCAACCTGTCATGGTTCGCAACTGTTTGACGAGCCGTTCAACAGTCATTCGTTCCCAGTATTTCTTTGTCACAATGTAGAGTTCCGCATGGTACAACAGAAATACTAACTCACCTTTCAGGGTTGGCTTGTTGTTTAAGTCAAGTCGTGATGGTCAGATTAATTGAATTGAATGATATAACTTATCTGGGAACAGTGATACTTTCGTGCTGGTTGAGATCTATATATAGAGTCAGCGGCACTGAGAAAACTTTCCCTTAACTTATCACTGTGCCTATGACTCATTAGCATCTAACTTTGCCTTAGTCTTCCAAGAACCATCTTCAAATTCCCTTCATCTCATTTACATATTAATTTATACATGTAGTTTTGTTTAAACTCTGTTCGTTCTCAGTCACCGGCCAGACACTGGTACAGAAAGACAGCGAATGCTGCTCGAGGTTTGGCTGTTTTTAAAACGTATCCAGTCGCTTGAGTAACTTTTGTATTGACTGATTTGTGTTCATTAACTGAGTATAGTAAATAAGAAAATGCCTGTAATACCGGCTGTATTTGCCATGCCTACTTTAACGAAAGAGGTCAAAGATCTTCGTGAAAACCTCCTTGATCTCCGAGAAAAGACCGAACGTTTGGATGTCTCTGAGTCGCGCAGAAAGGAACTGTTGGACGGAGTTTCAAACTTTGCGGGCAAGGCTTTGGATAAACTGCAGGAGGGCGAGACGGCAGTTTACAACGGCGCGGGGGACACGAACAACAATACCGACAGCAAAGGGATTCGGAGCAGTCCTATACAGGATGAGCCCTTGGACTTGGGTAAGTACCGCTGTGTATGCGCCGGTATATGTCGTGCATGTGTGATAGCAGCTTGAGAAAGGGGACAGCTATAACACGCACGCACATGTTCTGTCAAGGATGAGAAATGTGCACATGGGTTCTTCCTCACAAGTGAGGGATTTGTGCGGTTACGTACAGGGCGCCGGGAAAGATGAGTCTGCGTTACGCATACTCCGCTATCCGAGGCTGTAAAAGCCCCTCCTCGCAGGGGCTGACCGGTGTTGGACGGCCGCTATAGGCGCGATTCAATCAGGCTACAAAAACCCTTTCCTCTGATTTTAATTTGACATTTATGGTCTTTTTTCCAGACAATATTCTGGATCTTTATGGAACACACATTGAGGGTCGTGGGTTAAGAGCCGGCCACGGCGGGCACATGGCCTATGTCCCCTCCAACGGCGTCTTCCCCGCGGCGCTGGGAGACTTCCTCGCCGACACCCTTTGCACGTACGCAGGTAGGTCCTTCACCAGTTTATTTAGTCTATAAACAGTGTCGCGACTATAGCTAGCGATCTTCTGTTTCTAACTTTCATGTTTAACTTATCCATTGACATCTCGTTTCGAACTGATAGGTGGATGATAACCGCAAACAGTTGGGTTTTTTTCTCAGTTGGTTTTAAAACGTTCGTCCGCGATTTCTACTTGACATCAACATACCAAGGAGGGTTGAAGTCAAAACACACTCAGTGATTCTGAGTCTTCCTTCTTTCTATTAAAACGATCTCCAATCCAGACGAACGCTTTCCGCTTACCAGCGTATCCGAGATCATCTTTTTATTCGTGAAATCCCGGTAGCTATATCATTGACTTGTACATTCATTGGGACATAACGTTACAAATGTACGTGGCATTACCTATACCCTTTTGTCATTGACACCAAACATTGCACATGACCGTTCGTCCACATAGGTCGGGCTTACGAAAGCCCTGGCGGTGTAGACATGAACAACATGCTGCTGGAGTGGATGGCCGAGGTGTTCGGGTACCCAGAGGGTTTTCAGGGAAACTTGACCTCGGGTGGGTCTGCTGCAACAGTCATTGCCATGGCAACAGCACGGGACAGCAGGAAGGGACTGAGGGCCAGGGATTTCCACAGGTTTGTTCTGAACCAATACTCTTGTATTACAGAAGAGAAGAGAAGCTAAAGTTGTAAGCAATAACTGCAGTATACTTGTCCGTCGAACGAACGCGAATGAACCGCCGACTTTTCTTTCCGTAATGCTTCTACTGTTTGGCGTTATCATCGACCTATGGTTTAAACGGTGTTGTTGATATTTGACTCCTGTACAGAGTTGTGGTGTACGTGAGCGAACTGACCCACCACTGCATCAGGAAAGCTCTTCACACCATCGGCCTCGGGGAGGCGATCGTCAGGGACATCCCTGTGGATTCCAGGTGGAAAATGGACGTGAAGGCTCTTGAAACTTCAGTTAAGAATGATGTACAGGTAAGAACTTCTTCATAGCGTTCCCCCACAAGCTGATAAGAATAAGACATGAACTCGACGGTGCTATTTTGATTAAAAAGCTAGCTGGTCAAAGCAAGTTGTTGTCAGTACCGAACACCTTTATTCAAATGTTTTTTTTTTTTTTTTATTAAAGATCATAAAAACACTTGAAACGTACCATGTGAAAATACCATGTGAAAATTAGGATATCCGAATGATTAATCTTTGCGCCCACTGTTCGCCCTCCGTCCGTGCAGGATGGACTGATCCCGTTTGCCGTCGTCGCCACGGTCGGGACGACCGACGTCGGGTCGGTGGACCCGGTGGACGGCATCGCGGATGTGGCCGAGCGGCACGGCCTCTGGCTGCACGTGGACGCCGCTTATGGAGGCTTCTTCGCGCTGTGTGAGGAAACCCGGCCGCTGTTCAGGGGCGTGGAGAGAAGTGACTCCATCATTGTGGATCCACACAAAGGTATCGCCAGAGATCTGAATATAGGCGCATTTCAGCCTTACCATACATAGCCATAGCCCCGGCCTGTAGAAAATGTAACAAGAAAACGGTAGCTAAAAGAAAACTGTGCCGGAGGGAGCCTGCAACAGAGGCTTCTATACCAGAAGACGTACTGTCGAATAGAACAAGGTATATGAAATTCAACAACAGAGCAGTAGCACTTTGCTGCTTACAGAGTTGACGTTCTTCTATACAAAGTCGATATTCATGTGTAGAGTACATTTGTATATAATCCATCTACCTGTGCCGTGGCATCATGAAATTGTACAGAAGTATTATGGAGCTATCCAATTCAATGGGGAAGGCACCGTCGTGCTCTAGACGCTGAGTGTTCTACGTGCGAGTTTGTTAATGATAACTATTCCTATCCACAGGGCTGAACGTTCCGTACGGTAGCGGGGTGGTGCTTGTGAGGAACGGACAGAAACTACACCTGTCTAACACCGCGCACAAACAGGGGAGCTACCTCTACCACCCCAGGATACACTCCGGAGTGAACGACACACAGGTTTCACCATGCGACCTCTCTTTTGAACTTTCCACACATTTCCGGTGAGTTGAAAAAGCTTTCAATTCAATTCTTCATTTTACCAGTGGATACACTTAGGTCTTATCCTCCAGGCAGAGGTTTTGGTCGAGTAGGGTAGGGTAGAGTGTTAGCCTGTATTTACACAAGCTCTCAGCCGGAGGTTACTGACCCCCACCCAAATGGGGGTCAGTAACCTCCGGCTGAGAGCTTGTGTAAATACAGGCTAGGTAGAGTGTCTGGGGTTTCTAACGTTTCTCTCCCTTAAAATCGCGGACACTCCGGCCTACCCTACTCGACCGAAACCTGTGCTTGGAGAAGACTTTGGTCTCAAGCTTAACCTGTTTCTCAGGTTTCCTGGAAAAAAACCGAATACACAGATACATCTGCCAATACACAAGGATCACAAGGGTATAAGTTAAAACTCGGTACCAACCCTAATGCTCACAAGGTCCACTTCTACGAGCTGATACGATAGTGTGTTTTCTTTGTGAAAGCTGCAAGTCATGCTTACTCTTAAGTATAGACTCTACTATTCTGAGCCCGTTTCCGCTCAACTTGCGTAGGACGTACATGCATTTGCATGAAGTCCGGAAGTGTTTCCGTCTTTCTTCGAAAGTAACCTGACTCCGGAGCATTTATAGCCTCCATAGCAGGCTCTCTGGACCTTTTGGGAGGGCTTATCATACACTTTTTGCTGATGACTTCTTTTTGTACTGGATCGTTTCTGCAGCCAGCCCGTAACCATTACTTAGAACCTTCCGGTAGGCAGTAGAGTGGAAAATCGAGGAGAATCTTTCATGAGAAAATTATTCGGTTGGCGATTCGAAAGTATGAGATCATGGAACTCTTGTTATGATATTGTCATCCTTAGTGTTGTCACAAAAGTGTAGCCATATAGGTTTGTTTTTAGTACCCGCATGGTTTCCAGTCATTGACACTGACGTTTCCCACCGATGTGTTTTGCAGAGGACCAAGGATGTGGTTCCCACTAAAACTGTTTGGAGTGGAAACTTTCCGTTCGATGCTGACAGAGAAACTTCAGCTGGTGAAATACTTCTACCACATAGTGGAAGGTAAGCACACTTCTACTACTTTAATCTACTTTAAATAACTAGTCTAAAGAACGCTTACGCTGTCTGACGACTTGAACGTTCGTTATGCTTAACTCTAAATTGACTGAACGACAAAGAAACACATCTTTATGAACATTGTAACTACATATATATTCAGGTAGAGAACAATTGAATATTACCTCATTCTCTTCTGTTAATAATTACAAATTAGGACTGCTTCTTACATCGACTGAAAACTTGTAATGGTGTGAGGTCATAAATCGATATGTTGGTTATCTTTCTGTGCAGATATTCCTGGATTTGAAGTCCTGCAAGAGCCCGAGCTTTCCGTGGTCGCATTCAGATACAGAAACCCCCCCTGTGGACTGGATGCCAACGGCTTCAACAAACGTCTGCTTGAAGAGATGATACAGGACGGAGGCGTGTACCTGTCATCGACAACTCTAAAGGGAACCTTTTACCTCAGGATCTGTGTGCTCGGCTTCCGTACACATATAGAACACGTTGAACTCTGTCTTGAAATACTGCAGAAGTCTTTGCGAAAGTTGAAAGGTTGTCTGAAGCTAAGCAATGAAAGTTTAGTTAAAAGGTTGTGAGGTTTTGTTGTTTTTTGTTCAGATATTCAAGCAGATGTTGTGGAGAACGTTGTTGCCCTTATGGAATGCCTTACATGACTGCTGAAAAGAAACCATTGTCTTAGACAAAATGTATAGAAACTTGTATAAGAACTCCAATTTCTAGTCATTCCTACACTTAGTAAGTTTCAATAGTACTATACCATTACATATCGACATTAAAGAGCAAAGACGCGATGTCGTTGAATGATGAGAACTGATAGAAAATCCAAGGCCGAATATACTGTCCTGACTGTCCATCACAATTAGCGGTTCGACCAATGAGAGAGTGACTGCATGTGATTGTCCCTCAAATATTTGCAATTTTATGTTTTGATTTTGCATTTATACGTTCTGACGGAGGTGGGTGCGGCTATAGTATCGGTTTATTTACACTAGGCGCGTGAAACTAAATGCTCACCATAAAGATTACAACAACTAAAGTGTTTCCAGTTTTCAAGCATCATAAAATGCTCTGGGTGCCTTTAATGACAATGGGTAAAGCTAAAGGTTAACAATATCTCCAACCATGCATCATATACTACTAGTAACTTATCAATATTGTTTTCAACGGTCATTCTATGCATGGCAATTTGGTTCATATGTACATGTTGTGCCGTCCGGCATTTTGTCATTTTCAATTGTAGGGATGTCATAAACATTGAAGAAGTATGTACATATATGATATTTTATCACCAAGCAGATCTATCGGTGACAAGGCAGTATCAAAGTACAAGGCGAGTCACTGGCCCTTATGATACTGCCTTGTCACTGATGGATCTGCTTGGATCAAGTTTTGTTCCTTGTTTGACAATTGCTTGGGGTTGTTGCTATGTTAAGACATCACTCCTGGCGCTGAATATATGTAAGAATCAAAACAAGATTGTGTCGTTTTTTCCTTTAATCACATCAACAAAATCTGTCCACATATGTTGTCTGCTGTTTTACAGCAATAGCTTGTATACACCTTATTCAGCTTGGCAATCCAAGCAAAATGATAATACAATATTACAGCAGGATTAGGGATACATCTTTCTTTGCCATGTACAATATCCACACTGGGAAATGGAACATTGTGAACATTAGTTGTTGGACGAGATGCAACGGTCTATGAAAATGGGACAAGGACCAAGTGTAATCTGTAAAATGACGAAATTGAAAAGTCATGCAAACATAAAGCTTGTTTGTCATTGCACATCCAAAAGAAATGTTTACTTCAGTCTCAGTCATATCCAGAACATTTACAATATCAACAATGAACATAACTTTAACTTAGAAATCCATATTACGTGTCTATTTTGAAGCAAATAAAAACATTTATTTGATGTTTCAAACGAAAGATTGCATATTCACAATGGGGACTTGTCATAAACAGCTTTCTGTGCCACTGATTTAAAACTAACTACTAGTAGCAATGTTAACTTAGGCAGTGCCATAGTCATAGTCATCATCTGTGATTGAGACGTCACAAAGAGTAACTGTAGTCTACTTTATCTGCATCATGTTTTGAATGCAATGTGCAGTTTTGTTCTCACTCCAAGGCACGTTGTCTGAAAGTCGGCCTTTTGATTTAACATGTTTACCTAAGACTGTGTGTGACTTTTAAACAAACAGAAGCAAAGAAGAATTTTTTGTTAACACTGCACTTTTACTAATATTAAGAGATGTAAAGTTAAACATGTGATTAATACATCTTCTGTAAATAAAAGTTAGTTGTTTAAGACATATCATTGCAGCCTAACTCAGCACATCAACAATTTTGCTTTCTTGTTACCATGATTTAATGTATATATATATGTATATCTATAGTACATATGCATCTCATTGAATGGTCTACCATGCAAGATGCTTTGACCTCAAAACAAGTTGCATCAAGATGAAGGAAGATACTACAGTCAAGAGATAACTACCACAGATAGGTTGGATAGAACAAGTCCAAAAACTGCATATGAAAGAATATATGCTAGCATAAAATCTTCTCTCTATGACTCTCTGAAAGTTTATAACTGTTTTTCAGTATCTGTGTTAATATGACATTGTACACGTGCAACAAAATAACAAGCAGTGCTGGATCTCTCTTTTTTTCACATACACACATATGCCAGCACTTCTCTCAACTGTACACTTCTCTTTTTCACACAGCTCTGACATGTAAGTTGGATTACACATCTCTCTGTTATGCTGACATGGCAAACAAACTTGGTAACAGAAGCTGCATTTTCTTTCTTTTGCTTTTTTTAAAACCTTTTGAACCTACCTATCCCAGCTACTATGTCCTTTCTGTCTACCACTACCAGTAGTGGTGATAGAAAAGTTATAAGGATGTGAAGCATTTGCCACGTAATGTATTTTGAGTCCCATCTGACACCACTGAACATCAATTATTGTTTACTTCCCAAGGGTAACTAGAAGCATTATATGAGCAGCAGCACATCAAGTTTGGCCATTTGTGACAGCAAAATATCACCAATTGTCATTACTTACTGAATCATTCACATGAGAAGCATGACAAATCATTTTCATATCATCATTTGTGATCCATCTTCAGATCATATTTGGACACTTCTTTGCAAAAGAACAATCATATTTTGGAAACTATACTCTTTAGCTTCACCACAGAAATAGCTTTTTGACCTTCTAAGCTTCACTTGTTACCGTGTGACGACAGACAGGACAGGAAGCGTTGATGCCTAGCCAACGATCTACACAGGCGGCGTGGAACTCGTGGGTGCATGGAAGACAACGAAGAACGGAACCTTCTATATAATCTGTGATGCAGACATTGCACGAGTTGTTGGCATTCTCCTCGCGAGACGGCTCGCTGAAGGTGCGAGTGGGCAGGGTGTCAATCTGCTCCTTAGTCAGGCCCCGCGGGGTGTCTTCACCGTCCTGGGACAAGACAGACAAAGTTATCATCAACATTCAGATATCTCTTCTGCTTTGGTCTTTTTATCACACACTACTGCTTTGTGGTAGAAACATTTCATGCAAGACTTTCAAATCATTGTTTCATTAAACATCCAATGCAACACAACACTGATTGAGGTACATGTACATGTTCCTAAATATATTCCTGAACAATTGACATACAAAATGTGTTCCATGACATGTCCTGCATAGTCCTTGCAAGGAGGGCTAGCCCTTTGTAAAAGCCATCAGCTAACTGGTCAGCCCTGGCTGTATGTCTTTCACAGCAGAAACAATAGATAGATAAAAGCAATTGACATCCATGCATCTCAGTAAAGAGGGAAGGAAAATCAGGTGTTAGGATAACAGACCTGAACACAAGGTAGCTGAGGATGGTTTGGGTTTATTCAAACTTTCAAACATTATAGTATTGCAGCCAAATAGATACACGTACAGCTAGCTAGCTGCATTGCACTGCTCGCGAAACAATAAACATTCAGTTGATAACAAATAGCTAAGACAAATACGAGCAGCCAGACTTACCGCAGATATAACAATACCTAAGAACACCAGTGTGAGGGGGGAGGCCTGGTTTGCTGACAGCGCTCTACGTGGGCGGATTGCCCCCTCCTGTTCCTCAGTCCTGTAACAAAACACTTCAGGTGAACACCATGTAGTACAACAAAATGGCATGATGCCCTGATACTGTGATAGGACTGCTGTTCAATTTGACTACCAAAACATTAGATGCATGCCCATGAAGTCCTGAGACAATTTTTGGTACAATCACTTGGCTTTTTCTTTCATCACAACTTACATAGCAGCAACTTGACTACATGGGTTCCTAAGACAATATTTGGTACAATCACATGGCTTTTCCTTCCTTCAACTTACCTAGCAGCAACTTGACGAAGCCGACTGTTTATCATCTCTAGAATGTCGCTATCTGACTCGTTGTCTGAATCTCCGTTGGTGTCGAACTCCATGACAGAGATGCGCTCACGGAAGGGCCCTGATGAAGAGGCTGCACCAGGACTCCGGGACTCAGACGAAGGAGCACTGGAGGAACTACAAGGGTAAATGGTACTAAGTTAGCTTACATGTAGGAACAGAAGATGTTACGAATGCAGTCTGGAAACCTGCCAGAAATGAAGAATCCACAAACTAATGTATCCTAGCAGTGCCTAAGCTTTCATTGTTTTTAGAAAGTAGAAATTAATTCTGAAACCAAAAATAACTTTCTTAGATAATTCACAATCCCTGCTGTTGCAGGTCATTTTAGCATTTAAGATGAAGCTAAATGGTCCAGCCTCTTACCTGCTGTTCCCTGTAGCTTCAGTGGTACTGTCCTCTCTCCTTGTTGATGTGCTTGATGCTGGGGTTGGTCCATTCACATTGTGGGTGGACACAGCAATGCGTGGCTGTGCTCCCTCCCGACTGCCAAGTTCTGGTGTGGATGGCGCTGTGCGGATGCGAATGATCGTGATACGAGTTCCTTGGGTCCTTGATGCCGAATCTCCTCTGTTATCCGGGGTGGTTGCGCCTGTGCTGCCGGTATCACCTCTGGCCCTTGCCTCTCCAGTTTCCTGTTGGTTGGCAGGGGTTGACTCGGCGGAGTTGGTACTCGTGTCACGATCGGTCGGTCTGACACTGATGCGCAGGGACAGAAGGTCGGCGAGTCGCAGGCCGGCCTCGTCGGGACTGGACTCCGGTGTGGAGCGAGCGGCGGCAGGGGTGCTGACCGGAGGAGTGGACGAAGCCCGCTGGGCACGAGCTCTACTCCTCAGGTTGTATCCAAAACGACCTGTGGGGACCACATCGGGGTCTTCGCTAGTCGTGGTTGACTGCGACGATTCGCGTACTGGACCTCTGACTCTAACATGAACTGTGGACGTGGAGTTGTTTGATGTGGTGGTGACAAACTCTCCACTGGGGTACAGAGTGGACAGGTTAAGGATGGTACTGGATGCAGAATTACCATTGCTGACACCACTTTCACTTGCTGCTGCAGTACTGATGCCGGGACTGTCTCTTCTACTTTGACTACCGCGTGCGAGAAACTCTGCCCAACGTGCGCCTGTACGGCGGACCCGCCCTGAGCTGGTGGAGGACTGGCTGCTGCTGCTCTGGGACGCAGACTCCACCGTGCGCGGGGTCGAGGTTACGTAACCACTTGAAGACACCGTACTCACACTTGGAGAGCTTGAGCGGCTCTCCAGAGGGGACCTACTCCTGGTGCGGGAGTGGTGGCGACTGCGGCGTGGGAAACAACTTGTTCCCCGACGCCGCCGACTACGTGTTTCTGTCGGCTCATCAGAAGTAGAAGTGGACGTGGAGGCGGAAGGTTCCGGTGCCTCTCCAACACGGGCAGAGCTGAACAAACCCAGTCGACGGCCGATCCTCTCACTTCTCCTCAGGAATCCTCCTCCCCTATCTCCACTGCTTGCCCCAGATAAACCTAAATTTCCCATCATATCCTGCTCTTCGTTGGCTCTGTAGATTCAACATACACACAAGAACTTTAGAGCTTTCTAAAAATTACAACATACACCAATTTTCCATTTAAGATAAGCTTTTAGAGCTCTAGTACAAGTTAAAATTCAAACCTGAAACACCACAAATCAGCTGGTACAAAAACAAGACAATGCAGACATTGCATTATAAAATCTAAGATACATACTGACACCCATACATTTACATGTAGATCTAAATCAAACTTTTAACACATCTCAAAATGGAATTTGACATAAACATATCATGTATAAATCGTGTGTCCCTTAAACTACATGTGTAGAACAGCCTGCTAGCAACCTCAACCAGAGAGGAAGAAAATTTTGTATCAATTGGTCTTGTTGGGGTCAATAAAATTCTTCTGAGATGGACTGAAAAAAATGGCACTGAGTACCTTACCCAGCAGTACTGGGACCTGACACGGCAGTTATCAAGACTAATGACGCCATAACATCCCAGCAACTCGCAACTAAACCTGGGGGGAAAAACAGCCCAAGTGTTAGTAAGGTACATCGGGATAAGGGTTGTAAAGAGAGAACAACAAAAACTAGTATTAAACAATTGAGGGAATGGAGGCATTCTAGCTTCATGTAAATAAAATCATACTCATAGTCAATGTGTTGAAGCTTCTGTCTTCACTCTATATGCAGTATCAGATTTTTGGAGTAACCAAGAAAATTTGTATGAATACCTAACACAATTTCATGGCTAACAGTGTATCCGTATACAAATTTTCAAAAATCAAACCTGTGACAATTACGACTGCTGTGTCCTCTCTGGTTGCCACCATAAGCCATAGCCTTCAGTCAGTGTTCAGTGGTCTCACTTCCCAAGATGCTAGGTCATCGTTGTTCCTGAAAAATGTGCACAAACATTAGTCTTGAGCTAAATGAAAATGTCACTAAAAATCAAGTAAAATACCGTTATTTCATATCTCTTTTCATAAGGTACGTTGATGCCCACAACAATTAATTACTGTACACCATATATCATGATTGACATGTACATTGTAACATCATACCTACAATTCCCCTAGCCACAGCGACTGTTGGAGGGCTTCTTTTGCTTACAGTTTCATACGTTAGCCCTATTGATAGACTGTAACCCAAAGAAGCCCTCCAACAGTCACCACAGCTAAAGTTCCCCCTCCTTTTACTTAAAGTTTAGGCACACAGCTACAAAATGTATGTGTACTCCTGTCCTTAAAGTGTAAGCAGGGAATCCCACCTTATAATATTACACAAGTCAGGGTAACTCTAGTACCTCCAGATATGAGAACCTTTTATCAATGCCATTTTGTGACCACAAACTCCTCCACCAAAAATCTCTGAGTTTGACTTGAGCAGTTTACTTAAAAACGTCCCATGTTTCAACTATCATAACTCAAGAATCACTGACATAAAAATTAAAATCTAATAAAACAAAACAAAACACTACAATGTAAATCTTATACGTTTAATAAGAAGAAAAAGAGATGGATTGCAAAATGAGATCTTTTTTCCTTTCCTTTATAAATTTTTGAGTGACAGCTAGTCGATAAATGGTACATGTTCACGTTATTAGCTAATGTGGACCATATGTAGCTAGCTGCACCAAACTAAGTAGAAAGTTCACCATTATGGACAGTCGTTAATTTGAACTTCCATGGTACCGTTAACCCAAAAGTCTTCATTTTAAATTACATTCCACTTCCTTGTTAAATAATTAACCACTTCTGACTGGTAACAAATCCTTCAGAATAATTTTCAAGGTAATATCTTTTCTTTAATATCTCGTTCGACTTCGGAACCAAAGACTACAGTCCTACAGTTTAAATACCCACCACAAAAATACAAAGTAACAAACAGACATCATGAAACAATAGATAGATTATATGCCACCAGCAGTCTGGAAAAATGAATTTCTTGTTTACAACCAAACTCTGACAGCTGTTTTGTTTAGTGTTTCTTAGAGACAATATTGCGAGTATAACGTTACGAAAATATGTGTCGTCAGTCAGGGAAGGGCTCCCAACCCTACCTGGCCCCCCGTCGAAAGTGGAACACGTCCCCGGGCAAATACAAGAGCAATGGCGGTAAACTGGCCCTACACAAAGGTGCTGATTTATATAGAGTACAATCGTACGGTGAAATATCAGGGTGAGAAGTTCGTCAACTGATAAATTTTGATGAGGAAGTGAGTCTTACCTGCCGAGAAAAACACAACAACTCAAACAACAGGAGCCATTTGTAACATTGCATGCTGGGAAGCACGTTTGGGCACGTACGTCCCATGACACTGACGTCACACTTCCGCTTCATGAACATACTCTCACCCTCTCAGGGCACAGGGCCAACCCAAGAAACACGCACAACACTTCTTCTTGGAGTTGACGTCAAATGTACAAACGTTAGTTGGGGCAATGGAGGGATTAGATTTGGAGATATCTTAATCTTGGCCAAATTTCTGTAGGCAAACGGGGTACACGTTTATAGCCATCATTTGAAGCTGCCAGGCGATCACTAATGTCATGAATGATTCACTATCAAATGCAATGGCTAGCAGGTGGGTGACAAATGTAAGATCATGTAACCGTTTATACATGTAGTAACCGGCCGAAAAACAGCCAATGTATTCTTTGAAAAACATCACTATTGACATAGCTGACTCATGATCAGTTGCACAATTCAAGCAATGCCCAGACAAATGAATAGTATATTTTGTCATCGAGAATGAAATTCACTTGCTGTCGCATACAGACCAACAAAGCTAGGTACTCATTTCCATCTGAGTGAAGCGAAGAAAGTCGTGTAAAGTGCCCTTCCCATGGGCACAGTATCCGTGGCATGTCAGGGGATTCGAACCCAGGACCTCTGGGCCAAACATCCTACCGGCACACCAACACGACGCTACTTATCATGTTTAAGAAAAAAAAGATAAAAGTGGTTGTTAATATCTTTCTTCCTTTGATTTGTTTCAGAAGATTAATCAGTGCTCCATTTGATGACTCACATAAGGTGCAGGCCTGTATTTCATGGGTTGAGCGACAGGTGACGCTTTTGTACAAGCCGTGTCGGGTGGTTGGGTCTCCTCTAATCTCCAAGTAGATCCTACGGGTGGTGGGACAGTATCCATGCGCCGAAGTAATGTATCCATTTGCAATTGCCACCGTAGAGATTAACTCTCTTGCACCTGGTTCAGTTGAACACCAATGCTTTAAATTTCTTCTCTGGAAAAGTTTTGACCCCATTTGGCAAACCTCCGCTGTTTTCCCAGTCACTACAGAACGGTATCCCGGAGAAGAATAGCAACAGGTTGCGATGGACAGGCATGTTACGCACCAGACACCATTATACCCTCGGATGAGATATCGATGGGTTTAAACTTCAAGGCCATAGGCAGAGGTCGGTGGAGAAGATTGTAACCTTTTAATCGTATTTTCTGTCGGCACTAGTACTCTCTCATCGGCGGAAAGTGTCGACGTCACCGTAAACGGGTTATATATGATAAAAACTCACAATCTTCTCCAAGAACCTCTGCTTGGAGAGTACATAGATCAACCAATCCAGCTCCCACCTGTACTGGACTTGCTGTGGAAACGAAAAAAAAAAAAAAAAGAATTAGAAAGAAGACCATGCTGAAAGCCACAAAGTCATGCATAATGCATTGTATTATACATGTATATAGTATTGCATACTACTCACAAGAAGTGCCCTAAGGCACTGTCACCACACATCATGCCAGGGTCATTATGAAGACTTGATGAAGGTTTACCCAACACACATCTGTAATGTGCTGTGGATCGCTATGATAAGTATACCAAAGTACGGAAAGCAAAATGTCAAGAGAAAGCCGGTATGTAAAAACTTGATGTTTTATAAATGAAGCCCTGTTATGGGTAACGTTAGGCCTGCGATCATTTTTGAGTGATTTCGAAACGGTTTTGGGGAGAGACTTTACTTTACAACCTTTCGTAAGAAAAGAAACTTCGATGGCATCGTGCTGACAAATGGATTCGTCACATGATAGTATAGCCTAAAGCTAAACTTACTCCAGACAAAGCAGTGACAGTTAGAACTATTTGTAAAGATTGATCACTGGTCTCAAGGAACCCGTCCATCACTCAGCCCGGTGTCACACCGCTCACATCACCCGGCTACAACTGACCTGTTGTGTAAAGGTTCGCTTCGCAAATATAGACTTTGGATACTCACATAGAAGAAGCATCAAACAGAGACAAAACGAATGGTAAAAATACGACGTTTTGCATAAAGTCTTAGAGATATATTTGATTTGATAGATACATGTAGATAGCTTAACGCATGCATTTGGATGTAATTGGGCCCTTAGGCAAGAAACCATCAAACAAAGGTTTTGCAGGGTAGTCAGCATTATGCAACTGACCAACCATCACACACTTAAAATGCCTAATATATGAATATATAGACAAGCAAACGTTCGAAGATTTACCTATGATATTCAGAAATATAGATACAGCTTTGAGCGATGGATAAGAGCTTTGTAGTCTCATAAATGTCCTTTGTATATGTATAGATCTTTCTTAAGATACTGATATACTATACTGATACAGTATATCTTGATAAATCAGATTTTAAGGGATGATTAACATGTTACCACATTAGTAAAAATTGAATAAAATTTTCCAAGACTCACACACGATGTAATTCTGTGTAGATAGGATAGTCTAGTATATAGGTCAGATGATGATGGACAACGCTTCTGTGTCATCACTGTCAATCACTTGGTGACATAAGGGAGATATGGGAGGAGTCACCCAACATAAAGCAGGTGTTCCGCCATTTTGCGGAGCCGGGTCGGACCTTCTCACCATATCAGCACACTCCCGGGGGTCATGAGCTGTTCTCAACAGATGTGCAGCTGAGTTTACTACCTGCACTTTGACCTACGTTTCAGTGAAGTTTGTGGCACCAGATGGGTCATCCACCTGGTGTGGAAAACCGCATGGCGTCAATGCAAACGTCTGGGATTTAAAACCACTTGCACCGAGGTGCCTTGAGCTAAGGTGACACCCATGTATGCAGTTTTTACTGAGGACTAAAAAGTTGGTATATCATCGTAGCAGTGCAAAATGAAGAGGGGCGTCAGGACGCCAGGGCCGCCGAACGGCGGGTACGGCTGGGTGGTGTGTTTCGCGGCGTTCTGGACGTCAGGTGTCGTCTTCGGGATTCAGAACAACTTCGCGGTGACGTATGTCGCTATCCTGGACTCATTCCCGGGTGCCGACGCTTTCCGTACAGGTAAGGACACAACCTTATGCTTTCCGCACAGGTAAGGACATGTTCTTTATGATGATGAACCGTTGACACTTGTTGTACAGTGATGTGTGAATCGGTCGTGTAACCACATTTTATACTCGGATTTTTTTTCTTAACTCCTGATAAAAATCACTGCGGTAGATTCATCAGTGTGAGTCTTTGTTTAATGACAATGTTGCCGACTCTTTACGCATCAACTTTTGCTGTCAGTCGTAGTCTTGCGGCTACGCTGCGCGTTTGTACATAGTCAGATGGAAGTGAAGCGTCAAGTTTTGATTGCCATTTGTGAGGAACGTTAACTATAACTCAAGAATTTGGCTTAACTCTGATGTATCTCCGGTGCTGTTGTCTGAATGCCCTCGGGTTTCAGTTTAGATCTACGAGACGCTTCAGTTGTTTTGTTTACCTGCCATGTTACCTGGTGGGACCAGAACTAGGATGGAGTCAGCAATATGTCAGAAGGACCGTGTTTAAAACGTCGTTAGTGTAATTTGCTTCTAAGGTGTCTCCTGGACATATTTTACTATCGGTGTAGCGACACGAGAACAGTGCACTGTTGTTGCAACACGGTACTATGTTAACCAGTGTGGTGTTTATCATCTTTGTTCTTTTATAATACAGTTTAAGTTCGTTTTTGTCGTAATCTGTATGTTGTTAGTTTCAAGATGTTGTCACCAGTTGCGAAAAAGTGTCGAGTCTTCCTTCCGTAGTTTTTCGCTGCAATTGGGGAACCAAAGACTTTTTGATGAAATTTCTGATGGTATCTGCAAACCACACCTATCATTATATTTGTAATTGTGGTCATTGAGAATTCTTTAAATAAGTGATAAAGCACTTGAAGCTTTAGCTTAGAAGATAACTGAAAAACTCCCGCTCCCAATGTGACAAATATGTGCCTTTATGCGCCTTGGGAACTGAACTTTCCACGTGGTCGCTATAGCACTGTTGCGTTAGTAAGACGACCGTCAGTAAAACAGTCACAGTTGCAAATCAGCCATTTTGTCATCACACACATATGGGCAAGTGGTTCTCCGACACGTGTTCATGTGAAAGCAGTCTTCACACCCCCTCCCCACCCCAACACCACCCAACACACACCTACACTCTCTAATAATGGCCAATTCCTGACTCGACTCAAAACTAATTGGTAGTTACTATCCCAGCTACCCGACACAGCCTGGCCTTGGAACCTGAAGTGTTATATTGACCACAATTATTTAAACCCGTCGAAAGGTCGTGGCCGCAGGCATGCAGGTGTGTTTGTTCTCCCCCACAAGTAAACACTTGTAGTCGGCTTGATAAAACCGCAGTCACTCATTCGGGTGTTTAGATAGGGTGGACAGATGATGCCCAGTCACGTAATACCGACATGTGGAGCGCACACGTAGCCGTAGGCGTCTAGACCGCGTCAAAAATGGTGCTGACGAAGCACAGAAATTCCGATCTTATTACATTTATTAAGGACCAATTGCAACCCAACAGGTGTATTTTAAGGTCGTCAGATTCCGTGCTTCCATCCCAAACCTTGTGCGTGTGTGTTATCACGTATTGGTATGGCGCACAAGATGTGACAGGCACGACAAACATCAGATACAATAAGTAATTAATAGACAACATCACATACAACCTGTTGTCAAACTACAATCTAGTTTCCATTTGAAATATCACACTTTTATTGGCGTAGTAACCTTGCCCGGCAGAAATACAATAGATGTTGTGCAATAGAGTAGTCAGTTGACTTTATTGATTTACTGATGAACAGTACAATGCAGATATTTACCCAGGTTTATTTGTTGTTCATCCTTTACTCATCACAGCCTGGATTGGTTCTCTGAACTGGGGCCTGCAGCACCTGTGCAGTCCGCTAGCCGGCATTCTTGTGGACAAGATAGGGTGTCGGAAGACGTCCTGCCTGGGCGCTGTGCTGGTCTTCACGGGCCTTATGACCAGTTCCTTCGCCTCTCGTCTGGAGATTCTCTACGTTACCTTCGGTATCATCACGGGGACGGGGATGGCGATAAGTAACGTCGCGGCTATCACCATACTGGGACACTACTTCACCACACGGCTCGGGCTAGTCAACGGGTTTGCGACCACGGGAAGCTGCGTCTTCACTGCAAGTCTACCATACGTCATAAACGCCTTGCTGCGTCAAATCGGACTTTTCAACACCTTCAGATGTTTGAGTGTACTGGGAGCATCACTACTGTTCTGTGCGCTCTCTTTCAAAACGATTCCTCATGATCTAGATTTACATCGCGACCCCGAGAGAAAAGTTACACCGAACATGAATGACCACGACGACGAAAAAATGCCCCTGCAATCGGAGGAAAAAGCCGAAAAAAGAGGACGTTTCGTACATCGCAAAAGCATCATGAATGTGAGCATATGGAAAAATAAATCGTTTGTCGTGTGGTGTGCTGGATGCGCATGTGCACTGACGACATACTATGTGCCCCATGTCTTCATCGTAAGTCCATGTCACCTCTTCCTGACATTTTCGTTTCGAAAGAACAGTTACAAAGAAAATACTGAATGTCAAATGCATGACTTGTCCTAAGAAGTTGAAAACGTTAACTATTTGCTATGGGCAGTGTACGTTTGACTTGTTTTATTTGTCGTTGGTGTTGTTGTTCAAAAGAATTTTATACTTGACGTACGGTATCAGGTCGTAGTCTCCGACTAACTACGCCGGCTATAGGGAGAATATTTGCCGGGGGACTTTGGCCACGGAGGGTTACATTCGCAGGCCTAGTTAGGGTTGCAATATTGGACCCTCTCTCCGTAGCCGACTCCCTTCATACAGTTGACTCTATTTGGTCAATGTCTACTATTTTCCCAGCGACCCGCGGAGGCTGGTAGAGCCTACTCAGGTCGTGTCCTTCAAAGTATATACATCATGCTGATATATGAAATACAGTATCAAGATTGAGTCGCCTGCAAGTAACTCGTATTAGAACATCTGCATTGTACATTGTTCAAAATCACTTGATACTTGACATAGTTATCATGTTTAGTATGAATATCATATCAAGACTGAGTCGCCTCAAGTTCAAGTTTACGTATCGTATTGGAACATCTGCATTGCACAATGTTAGATAATAGAAAACAGAAAGCACATCTAAGAATAGTTGTTTCCATTTATATCTTGACTCCTTACAGGTGAAGCACGCGTCTCTGATCCTGCCGACCTACAACAACGAGGTGCTGGTGACGTGTATCGGGGCGTCGTCCTGGGCCGGCCGCATGTTCTGGGGGAGGATCGGGGACTTCCCGAACGTCAGGAGGGTCAGACTGCATCAGATGGCCTTCTTTGTCACAGGTGATTAATGTTTTAATATGTGACTTGTCATCAATCATATCTAGGGCCAACGTTACTCAATGTAAAGAATTAGCGAAGGACGGTCGTGATATATATGACTAACGAAAAGTTCAAGGAAGCGGCTATTGACAGGATGCATTACGGTTGTACTGTTGATAGGATCGTCCTGTCAACAGTGCACAATTTTCTACTGTTGACAGGATGATCCTGTCAAAAGTGTAATTTTTTTTCTACTTCTGACAAGATCACCTGATCAACAATGCAAAATTCTGGGGCAGAATGATCCTGTCAACAGTGCAAATGTTTCTACTGCTGACAGGACTGATACATTTTTCCACTCCTGCAAAGTTGAATGTGCTGCAAAGTCTATTTTGATACATGGAATTCGGATGGTACATTCTTAAAAAGCTACGAGGGAGGTAAGGAAAGATGTAGGATCTTCCTCAACTTTCTCCGCGACTACTCATGGAACTAAATCAGTCTCATGCCACACTTTTCCCAGGAGTCTGCAGCACGTTAGTTCCCATCGCCACCCATTTTGCGGCACTCGCCACCCTTACTGTCGTGATCGGCTTCTTCGACGGGGCCTACATCAGTCTGATCGGTGCCATCGTCTATGACATGTTCGGACGGAAAGACGCGTCACAAGCCATCGGCTTTAACTACGGGGTCTGTGCCGTTCCACTCATCATCGGCATGCCGCTAGCGGGTAAGACGTTTGTTTGTGTAGACTACCCGTCTAGTGTAGAGTGAAATGTGCGATATCACAAAATAGAGCCTGAAATATGTGTCTGTAAACCTGTGATATGTTTTGTGGTAGAGACTCTATCTGAAGCCTATTAAGGCAGGGTCATCCTGTCAGGAGTGCAGATTTTTCTACTGCTGACAGGATCATCCTGTCAGTAGCCACTTCCCTATGTGAAATATGTAAGGGTATTTGCGGTATTGAGCATCACAGACGGAAAGTCTTGAATAAAGAATTAAAGGTTAAATTTCGTGCGGATACAATTACTTACCAAATAGATGATAACCAATAGAATCCTTGAAAAAATGAGAGAGATATAGGTGTAAATATGTATACCTGTTATGATGTATTTTAATGTAAAAGAGAAAACCTCATTTTTATAAGTATAATAACTACGGTTCCCGTGTGTTTCAGGTTTCATATATGATGCCCAGCTGTCGTACCAGGGAACCTACTTCTTTGCAGCGGCTCCCATGGTGCTCGGGGCTTGCATATTATTCCTCATCCCTAAGGACAATCAGTCAGAAATGGACAGGACAATGGTAAGATTTTCTCCTTTTTTTCAAATTATTGCTGAACAAGGTAAAGATAGTAGTTCATGTTAACGTTGTTCTCAATGTAGTTGTGACAAATTGAGACCGATTCACATTCTCCAAGGGTTATATGTTGTTTCGCTACATTGTCAGTTCGCTACAGTACTTTTCGCTGCATAGCAAGTCGTTTCACTACATGGCAGACGTTGCTGCGCTACATGGGACAAATCGTTTCGCTATATCTGACTGTTATTTCTCTAGATAGACTGATGGCATTAGAAATCGTGTTCCTACAATCATGTACGTATCTATAGATGTCAATGAATGGAATAATGGCATCTGTCTTAGCTATCCGTATGTCACAACCGCGAAAATGTTACTGGCGTCCCTTACTATTCCCACATGTTTCGACGTCACACCAAAAACCATTGTTGGGAATTTGTTGCACAGGTAGACCCCCTCTCCAAAACATCGGCGATTCATACATGCAGTTACCAAGTTACAGAGTGCTATTCTTTATGCTTTTATTGAAAGTCCATTACAGAAATATCTGTAGCCATGGCGGATGAATAATTCCACGTTCTGTGCTTGTTTTGCATCTGCAGGCGACAGATAGCGAGAAGAGACCGTTGAGCTCTATTGAGGAATATGACGAAACCTACGCAGTGGCGGGTTACTATCATGAGAAAGGACATGGGAATTCTAAATATGTGCTTATTACATCTCCCGAGGAAGACTATGAAGTCATCTTCGACAGGATATCTTCAGTATAGATTTGGTCACTATAAATATGTGGAAAAGTGGTACATGGTAAAGCGTTTTCTAATTCTGTGATGGTTTTAGGGCCATTTAAAAATCTATTGGTGCACATGTCATGAACGTCAGAGTCCCTTCTGTGAAGGAACGGTGGATGAAAATCGCGCGAAGGGGCAATATTTTTTCAGAACTATAATTTGCGCATGGCTGTGTCGCACTTTTGTGCAATTTCTACATTGTTGCGATTGAAACTACGAGTTTGGTGCTATATCATATAGTTTTCCTGGTAAGATGGAAGTGTATATACTGGTGGACAGAAAAAAATCTTATGTAACATAATATGATAAGCTGAGAGATTTCAAATAAAAGCTATCAATGGAACTTGTAACAATCTTGGTGGGCATTCTTGCACACTTTGTTTATGTGTGTGTGTGTGTGTGTGTGTGTGTGTATGTGTGTGTGTGTGTGTGTGATTTATTGGAGGATGGCACCTAAACGATATGTACTGTTGCCCACATAGGGGCTTTTTATCCGGCCATACATTTCATTATAACTTTGCAATAGTCCAGCCCACTCTAGCCTGGATGCCAGGCCCCCAATCTCTAAAAATATCTATCGTTTGGGGATAGATATTTTAGAAATTGGGGGTCTGGCATCCAGGCTAAGCTCACTCTTGTTTGGCCGTAATTGCCACTAGCTATGATACTTTTATTTCGGAAGAAAGAGTCCGACAACGATGAACATTTTTTTTTACAATCAATACATTGTATTCTTCATATAAATCGTATCAACATTTACACATAGAACATGAGAAACACATTGTACATCATCAGAGAAGTAAAATCTGCACATGAAGACTTGGTATTTCAAGAATGTCTCAAGAATGTCTCAAGCATTTCTTACAAAGTGACGATGACGTATTTAAGGCAGTGAACCAATGAGAGGTTTTCTATCATGTCGCTCCTGGCGACTATTGCTCATTAAACATTCGGTGAAACAACGTGTTTTTGTCCAGACAATCAAGTTTAACATTACACAAACTTAATTGTCTAACAATTCAATAAGTGATAAACAGTTCCTAAGTAATTGTAAGTCATAAAAAGTGCAATCCCCATATGGCCTCAGCAACACCTTTAACTATATACACAGATATCTCGACAATTTATTAACCAAATTATATCGAATTATAACTTATCAACTCATCAAACAATAGATCTCGTTTAAAAGAAGAACACCAACAAATATAGCACCATAGTGAAAAAGTGTGAAAAATGTGCAAAAAAAGTTGTAATTTCCAGTCCCACTGTTTCCTCCTCTTCATGACCCTTGTCACCGCTCCTGAGATTATATCTAAGTATTAAACATGTTTGTTACACCAGCAACTTATTACAAAACGGACAAACAGAAACCCTGATCAACAAAGTAACGATATACTATTTTATGAACAGAACAAACGTAAATATCATCATTATTTATACTATACATATAATCCCAACTAGTAGTATACTCTGATAATCGTTACTTAAATTGTTAAAACTGACAACTAATATGTATCACCGTTGCTTGGTCAATATGTTTTCAAACATCTGTAGCGATGTTCATGTAACTACCGTACCGCTAGTTCAACGGTTACATCATAAAATGATTAAAACGTCACAGTTCCACCTGTCCAAACATCTCATCGTGTCACAAGACATAGCACACGAGGACCCGTATAGTTTTGACCTCATGACCGTATGGGGGGTTGTTTGAACATATACCTTATCATACATGTGAGTGAGTATGTAAAGGTGACAATTTTCAATACTACTTTTTTTCCAGTGTTTTCAATTTGTCCTGACAATTTTGGGTCCTAAAACGTGCCAGTTTGTTCCAATAGGGACAGAAAGGAAACGTTGCACAAATATGGCAATCTTATAATTTCAATCACATACTTTCAAAATATCATCCGTGGTCACAGACCTTTGGAGGATGGAACGAACTTGTTGGATATGTTTAACAAACAGGTTAAAATCAGACTTACATACAGTTTCAAGATTCTTGTAACTATGTGTGTATTACAATCCATCACTTCTACAGCTCCTTGTGAAATGTGTACATTGTGATATACATGGTCATCTAATAGCGGCGATATGTTACGATTGGAAACCGTGGGAATGGCTATAACGATTATGACAATGACTGACGTGACGTGACGACATCACACCACAGACACGACGTCCACGACTTCCATCCGTTCGTCCTGCGGCAGCCACACCAGGCTGTTCGACAGAGCGGAGTTCAGCTTCGGGAGATGACGTTTGGGGGTCAGGAATTTCCCGTCCTCTTCATCAGCTTCAATCTATGGGGGAGGAGCAACAAAAGAGCTGGTTAGCTGGATAGAGTTTCAAAACGACCGAACTAAACACTGTGGTTTTGTTTGAGATTATGTGAGATTCCGAAATAAGTTTTTAGTGTACAACTATGAGCTCAGTAGACCCAGGCTTCCTTGTACACTCTTTGAGTAGATGTACAAGTGATATACTACATCCAACACACACGTTACATACCGTCTCCAGTCCAGCTTTAACCATACGTAAAAAACACTTACCGCCAACTCCGCCGCAGCTTCAGCGTTCTGTCGCCTGGCCACGAAGTGCATGATGATAGCGCTCAGGATCAGGGGGACGCCTCCGAAGTAGTATGCACCATTGTACGACAAGGTCATGTCATAGATCTGACCTGGAGTGGTAAAAATAGCAATATATAGTAAGTCAACAATATTTCAATAGTTAGTAGTCGTAATACTGCATTACTGCTTGGAGAAATATACTTTTGATCGCATAAATATAAAAAGGAATGGCACATCATCGTCGTACAGACAAGATACAACAATAAGTCTTGAAGAGGGCGTACATACCAGCGATAGGCATTCCTGCCATAAGGGGAAAACCGGCGAGACCTAGGGTGAAGCCGAGGGCCTGGGACGCATCTCTGGGGCCCACCAGGTCGATAGAAGCTGGCCCGAGGGTGGCCATCAGGGCCCCGTCAAACAGTCCGAGACAGACCGCCATGACGATGAGGGCAGGGAACACCGAGCACAGGGGAACCAGGAGCGTGGACACACCTGGAAGAACAGAGTATTGGATTCAACTGATTTCAACATACTCCAGGCACTGTATAAGGTCATGACATCAAACAACAAGGAGTTCCAAGAACGATGAACTTTTCCCTCTGCAGCTTCCCACCTTCCCAAATCACCCTCCTCTAACACCCTTCACCCTTCTCTCGAAATCCCATAGTATGGTTATATTCTGGCTATCAGTAGTAACATGTCCTCACACAGGTCATGTATACAGATGCAGATACACACAGGAAAAGCGGCTTACCTAGCAGGAAGAGTCCGACCTCCTGCAGCCGTATCCTGCCGATACTGGGGAGGTCCGAGATCTTGCCGAAGACGAGCCGACCGGCTCCCGAGGCAGCTCCGAGGCACGTGACCAGGATGTGAGCGTCAGCCTTCGGGAAAACCTGCTCGCTGTGTTTGACCTACAGGGAAGGCAGGAATACAACGATTTAGTAACTTAATCATTTGTATGCGATATGCACATCGTGGAAAGGTTTCCTGACACTCCAAATTATAATGAATATTGAAGAATCGTCTTATAAAAAACTTTAAAAGTTCCATGATGATCTATATGTTCCACTTCACATAGTATACATATCACGACTACCAAGCAAATGTACAGAATATGTGAGTACAGGTTACAACCTGAAGTCATTCCAAAAGGACTACATTTACCATTCACGGACATTGCAGTCACTGAGCCACGCTAGGTTACTCTCCAAGCAGAGCATGGGTTTCGGCTGGTTTTTGGCGTGTTTTTAGGCGTTTTTAGGCGTTTTTGTCGGGCTTGACACAAAAAAAGATGACAAAGTAGAAAGCCCGACAAAAACGCCTAAAAACACGCCTAAAAACACGTCCAAAACCAGCCGAAACCCATGCTCTGCTTGGAGAGTACGCTAGGTCACAAATCACAACTCGAAAAGCTGACAGGCAGCCAGTGACCATTGAGACATGCACGCGATAAGGCTAACTTTTCCAGGGCACCTCAGACAACCTAATGCCTCAGACTAGAGGAAACACAAAGACAGGATGCCCAAGGTTGACCTTAAATCCCCGCCACAAAATAAAGCCCTCATTAACAGGGGAACGCCTGCCGTAAGTCCGAGGCATGAGAGACACTTTATCGTCTGCGTGACAGCTTCACACACAAGTGGCCCACAAGAAGACTTGAAGCTGAGATTTGGGTCTATCCCAGGCTTTCATCGGGATGAGTACTTCATCAACAGTTTAGTCTATTGACTTCAGGTGCCGGAAAGCGTGCCCTTTCGCGAGATTACACGTGCTGAAGGGCTAAACCTGCCAAAAGTCGGTTTGATTCAATTCATACTAGACAAAGCGAGTGTGTGAGAAAGCTTTTATACTTGGATACAATGCTACGAAAACATTAGCATCTTTAGAGGTATGATCATGACAAATGTAAGACGTGGTACTTACCAAGAAGACCATTGGTACGAAGTACGTGAGAAGAGCCACGAAGACTCCTCCACACCACATGACGTACGTCTTATTCTTCCAAATCCTGACGTTGACGACTTTGGCCAGGAAGGCGCGAAACTTGTTCCTCAGGGGTGGATTCTGTTCGCCCTCGGCTTCTTCCTCCTTCTTCAGCATTGCGCTGGACTTATTGCACTGGTCTGTGGTGTTGTGGTTAGCATCTCTGTGGAGGATTTGCCGATAGCTGAGAGCGCACAGAGACGCTACGAAGAACAGTCCCCCCATGATTCTGAACGTGTTGGGCAAGCCCAGGTGTTTGAGGGCAGGTTTTAGACCGAAGGGCAACACGGCCGTGAAGACACTGCTTCCCATGGTGACTATACCGCTCGTGACGCCCAAATGTCTTCTGAAGTAGTGCCCTAGGATGATAAGGGAGGGCACATAGGCCAGGCCGATCCCAGTCCCTACGATGAGGCCATAGGTCAGGTACAGGTACTCTATACGGGGGACGAAGGACCCTGAGATCATCCCTACACAGCAGAAGACGCCGCCGAGAAACGCCGTTTTGCGGCAGCCGATCTTGTCCACTAGGATGCCAGCGAACGGACTGGCCATGTAGAACATCCCCCAGTTCAAAGACCCGATCCATGCTGTAATGATAAAACAGATAATGCACAGTTAGTAAGATATGCTAAAATACTTTCTTAAAACAATTTCAAACAACAAAAGCAGCAAAATAATTATTGGCATGCTATTCAATCCATTGATTTGGACCATGAAGCCTTTGGTAATATGGGTGAAAAATGCAAAAGTTCAAAACCTTTGAAAGTTTATTAACCATGGAGAACGAATTTGACCGAATTTTATATTGAATTCATTTCGACGTTGCGTAATACGACAGTATTTAAGTTGAGACCTGGATTCTCCAGGCATGTTTGACAAGCTCTGCGGTGATATTTGTGCTACACTGCGATATGGAGTTTGAGCTTCTAGCGTGAACATGACATTGGCGTCTAGGTCAGGAAACTAAATGTCTCCCAAAATCATTGGTCGCGGCATGAACGTGCGGGAAAGCGGGTGTTCTACTTGTATTAAGGGCTTTACGGAAGATTACAGCCCCAGGAAGGGCGTATGAGAGAGTCTTCGGTCTAATATACCCTCTCACAGATGGTACGGCCTGATAAAACTCAATGTCAAAAAGTTCATCCAACCCCAAAGCCTTTTAGTAGACTCTAATACATTAGTATAACACAATTTACAAGTATTGTGTCTGACGTGGCATGTGACCTTGTCCCGATTACGACATGTAGACATTAAGTCCACAGTGGACAACACTAGCGGCCATATGGCACGTAATAAATGAAAAGTAAAGTTGTCTTTATTGTGCCCAACATATCTCCAGCGAAGACGTGTCAAAAGGCCGGGAATGCAGGTGTGCGGGCGTACTGTTTACAGTGTCGGTGCCTCGGTAAACAAGTCCTGCTTGTTCTACCAACGGTCAGCTGTTTGTTTCTATGAGTGGGAATTCCGAAGAGTTCGGCCATTTTTGAAAGGTGTTACTACAGGTTATCTACTTCAAAGCAATTGAATTTGTCCGTTTAATAGCTTAAAATTCGAAATTTAAACGTCCCATTCAGAGTAGTTGACAACATTCTTTCATTCCATTTGAGACTGTCATCATCATCTATGGTATATCCGAAGATCAGTTTGACGTCATCACTTGAAAACTCGGGTAACTCCAACATTTGTGTTGGCAATTGCGGTTCAACTCTGATTCAGTTTGACGTCAGTTGAATCAAAGATAAACATCGCTCTCACAAACTCTTCCCTTCGGCGTTACTACATACATTGCTGACGTTTTGACTACTGAAATGATGAGAGATGAATACAGATTGACGTGTGATGTAAATAGCAGGGTACACTATCTGTCCCATTCCTCCAGCATGTTTCTACTTGTTAACGTTACGGTAACAACACGTTGTGTAAAAACTCAAAACCCACGTAACCATGGCTACGACAAGTACGCACGTAGACAGTGGTTTGACTAGTCTTGTCTGGAATGTCAGAGCTTTGGTCAGATCTCTTTAGTCTAAAAACATGTGGTTCATGTAAGGAACGAATTTCCCCTTCCCATCCGTAAGACTTTGTAAAGTGCAACCTTGCAAACCAGAGCTCAATGGACAAGAATAGAAGGCCTTCCACACATACTTAAAGGTAATAGTAGAGTTTTAATTGCAAGTTCCTGCCCGAGAGCTATATGCTCTTAGATATATGCTCTGACAGTCACAATTGTGCACTAGTTGGACAACATTCGCGTTAATATGTAAAACACATTACAAAGAAAGACTGGATGAATAATAGACAAAACAAAAGGGCGATTTTGGGCGGCAAATTGGGGATGAATTAATTACAATTGTATAACCTATGGGAGTCCCTAAAATCTCCTAGGACAGTCCTAGGGATCCATATGGATGAACTGCCGGCGGCCAGGATTACTGAGCTCTCATGCATGCCCCGAGCGGGGAAGCCCGGAATTCCACCATTAACCGCAAAACCGCAGAGGTTTATCTGCAGCCATAATGGCCATATTACAGTTGACTCAAGTAAGTCGCTTGGCTGTCTGCCACATCATGGTAGTGAACGTCAAACATGAACCAAGGAGTTTAAGACCTCCTTGCAATGAACTAACGTGTTTCATGTACGCTGAATAAAACCAAGGAGGTTTTGTATATAAAACCTCCTTGACAGAACTGTGCGGTTGTTCAAGTGCATGTTCGTATGTGTGTCTTGGCGTGTTTGCGTAACGTTCACTATTCATCACTATGTGTTCATTGCTACCTGGACAGGATAGGCTCCAGCTGTTTTTCAAGGTAAGACTTTGGCTACCCTAGCAACTCTTTTGTGTGTGTAACATGCGGTTGTTTTGGCCGTTTTATTACTTTTCACGGCAAATAGGCTTATCAGTGTGTGTCCAGTCTATCAAGCCATCTGAAGGAGTGCAATAAAGGCCCAGGTGTGTGGACTGAGCACTTTGGTCAACATGGAGGGTATCGTGGTAAGGTCAGTATGGCAGGGTAGGTCAGTGACCCGGCTGGAGGGTTTTTATCAAACTGCCTGGGCAAACTGTCGTCTAAAATCTAAAGAGACTATTGTCCATCTATGGGCTGTTAGTCACTGGGTTGTACGTATACGTACGAATATGCATTTTTTTATCATACAGATATATACATGTACTGTCTTTGCGGTGGCTTGGGTGAAGCCGAAACGGCTGATGTTGAAAAGAAATTATTTCAAAGACCATCATTATTGTTACTTTTTTCCTCTTTGTTTGTTTGTTTTTTTGGTCAACTTGCAACACTGAGTGTAATTCCAGCGGGAGAACCGATTATTCACTCTCCATTGGATGGCAAAGAAAGCTATTCTACTTATGCCTAATGACTTGGACCAATGAGGTTTAATTGACCGCCTTGCTTGGACATTAGCGAGAAAGTTTGGATCTCCAAAACAAATTACGTGGGTGCAGTTATCACACAATTTGCGAGAGGACAAAAAGTACAATGCCTTTGAAAAAATTAAAAAAGAAAAGAAAAATTAGACCCGACCTTTGGAAAAATAACGTCATATTGACGCGCGAGACAAATCTAGCTAGGTACATTTTTTGTATTTTGAAATGTCAACCAGTAAATAGATAACAAATTTAAGTATACAGACTTTGTTCCATCCGATTTACTATAGGGGCTCCTATACTCGCTTCCCTAAGAATACTTTAAATGTATTTAAGTTCATGTGGTTTTTAATTCGAAGTTCATGTGGTTTTGAATTCGCGGTAGGACGAAAATGGAGTGTTCGTGGTGGTTTTAAATTCGCGTTTGAAACAATAGTAGCGCTACAGTCATAGGTAGTCAAAAAGTTTCGCGGTGGTTTTAATTTCGCGCTGAAGAGTTCACCGCGTCAGAATCAAGGAAGCGGGTATAGGAGCCCCAGTAGTAAATAGAATGGAACCCAGGCTACTATCTACGTATACGTGGTTTTGGTTTAGCACATTGAAGAATGTTGTGAAGTGCAGTAAACTTACCTATGGTGAAAGCGTTAGCGTCCGGGAAGTTGTCGTGGAGAGCGGAGTAGGTAATGGCGAAACAGTTCTGGATCCCAAACAGAACGCCCTGCGCTATGAAGGCCATGAGACACACCAGCCACCCGTACCCGCCGTCCGGGGGAGTGTTGTGTGGCACCAGCTGCTTCTTCGTGTCCGTCATCGTGGGGGATGGGGAGCTCTTACTGTCGAACCAAGGCGATGAGAAGACTCTACAGAAAGCGGACGGGAACGCGGATGAAGTTGTAGTGAGCGGTGGTACTTGTTGGGATGTCTTTCATCAGGTTGCCTGTAAAACAGTGACAAGAAGAAGATCGCTTAATTACGAACTGAAAATAGACAGCCATTATGTCACTCACGACGAGCTGGTTTATGGAGAATACGCGTTTATATTTGTTGGAAGGAAAATCTAGAATAAAAATCTGATTCACCAATATAACCTCCTTGGATCCGCTAAAGGCCACACAAATCTATTGCTGATTAGTTAGAAAAACGAGGAAACATCATAAAGATTTATCATGTCATCATATTTTGAACGTCTATTAGGCTTTTTATCGGGCTTTATATTTTGTCAGGTTACTTTATGTCGGCCAGCCTGACAGAATAGAAAGCCCGATGAAAACGGCGTCCAAAAAAAGGCGTCCAAAACAAGCCGCAGCCGAACCTCTGCCAAGAGAGCTGTGCGCTCCTATCTTTAATACGAAGGTGGTCAAGATAATTCTTCTACATTTTTTATTTATTTCTGAGTTCTTCAAAGTGGAAAATTAATTTATTTTCAAATCTATGTTTGCCCGGAAATGCGATTGCGTTTGGGAAAAACAAGTGTCCGGAAAATGCAGGAGAGGATGGCGATTAGCCAGCTGGATTAAAAGGTGCGGATTACCAGAGATAAGAGTCTAAGAGAACACGACACCTGCAATGCTCCTAATGCCATATTCAATAGGTAATTGGTTCGCCTGGGGATATGTGCTTGTCCACCAAACGACCGTCTTTGTTCTACATGTTTTATCCCCTGTGGTCCGAAAACACAAATTATCCTTGTTACTACAATAAATTATCCTTGTTACTAGGGAGGCTGGGCAAAAGGAGGTATACCCATGATGCTTTGCTGAGAGTGATTTCTTCATCACCGCGAAATGGCGTATCGTCATGCTTTCCGGATGGATGAAATACTTGCGTGACGGTTGAATTGATTTTCTATGAAATCAAATCGATAAACAGGTATCCATCTTTTCCCTTAGCGGGGTATCAGTGAAGATTATAGCTTTAATGCCAGTCGACTTTATAAGGCAACGCGACAGTTATAGTGCAGCTTTCCAGTCTTCTCATCCAATGGTTCACAAAAACCTTATAAAGAAGATAGATATTCTAAAATTCATCCTGTTTTTGAATAGAAGACGTTTTAAAACCGACCTATTATTTGCTAGCTAATATACTAAATGAACAGACGTTGTGCTCTTCAAATGTTTAAGCTTGCCAGTAAATATGGCCAGACCTTCCCTCAGCCAATGCGCGAGCTGTCTTCCTCCAACGCCCACCGAAGCCTTAGCAACAGCGGCTAAAAATAGCGCGTGACGCGCTACGCGGTCAGGATTGGCTATTTGCATGAAGGCTCCAGGGAGCGAGTTGTTTTCGCGAAAACAGCGAACGGAAAATTACGGACAGTCCACTGCACAAACTAGGGATGTGCAATAAGAGGGAGATTCTTCTTATTTTTTTAATCAATAAATATTTTGATAAGATCCAACGGAAGCACTGTGCAATCCTCGGCCTCCGGCTTGAAAAAAGCATTTCATATTGTCACCCGCAAACCGTCCCTGAGAGAAGTTGAACACTTCAGCAAGAGTCAGCAGTTTTCCGTGATCATAGAAAGAAACCTAACCCAGAAAAATGTACATTACAACAACATGACTTCATCCATAGAATATCCCATTCTTTCTACACGACTGACTTAACAAAGTAGGAATGTCACAAAATCTCGATTTGCAAAATTACTTCTTCTACGCCGCTTAGTTGTCAGAACTGAAGAATAATGGGGCGGAAAAATAGCCTAGGGCGGACCTGTGTTTGAATAACAACTACTGGGCACTCTCTGTCAAAACTGGGATGGGAACCAAAGACAACAGCAAAGGACTACGATTTCCACGGTGCTTACATTGGTCTGTATGCCGATAAACATCGCTAGCGACTGACAGGAGACCAACTGTGGGTTTAACACTGTTGTGGCAATAACTAGAGCTTCTTGAAAATTTTCAAATTACCTGCTGAAAAAGCGGGTGTAAAAAGTACGTTGTCTTTTATTACTCTATATCTTGTGATACAAGTTTCCAAATCACCTACCTGCAAAATCGCCTATCTTTACTTTACTTGTCCCGAAAATATGCTCAAGACCTAATTCGACACACTATAAGTTCTAGATTTCTTTCATAGCGACGTGAATGACAAAGCTGTACGCAATGTGTTGCAATGCTACGAGAAAGAAAACGCTATGTCAGCATTGCACAAGTGAGGGATAGCCACTGTAACCTGAGAGAACCACTCTATCGTGACGTGAGTCATGAATATATGCCGTTCATCCGGTCAAGTCAAACCACCTGGCCGGAGTTTCTGTAAGCACCGTCCAACGATCACAATTATAGAAACCTTAATGATATGTAATCAAACCCAAGCCCAAATATTATGCGCCCTTGAATAGTGGTAACTGTAACCTTTATTGTCGGTTGACAGGACAGAATCACCCGCAAAACTCTACCCATCCGCAAACTAAAGATATATTGCATAACATGACTTGTCATGACATGCACTTCTATTCCAAGGACGTCTTCTTCCCAATATACACGCCGCGATATACGTTCATAGCTTGCCTTCGCTTCTCAGAAAGAGTTACAAGAAAACCATAACCCCCTGCGAAGGGAATAGTGGTACATTCTACCTTTAAAAAAGTGAGCACGACACGAACAACACTCGCATTTATCATAGGTAGCCGTCCAACCGGTGTATGCTTCCCACTCGCACTCCCAAGGCGGCAGTTCAAATTATCCATAATTTTCACCAGAAGAAATTGACCATTTGACAAGACTCATTCTATGCTAATCACTTTGGGCCGTACGGAGGAAAAATGGGTCACGTAAACAAATTATGTATGCATCTGTCTCCAAGTCCTATGACTTGTAATTGTGCATTGGAGATCGCGTGCATGCAGTTTGGAGCCAAACTACTATACCAGAATCTCACAGACTAATGCAAAAGTAGCCATGAGTGGTTTATAGAAACATATTATAAAATACGTTTTTCTTCGTCAAGGTCACAGTAAGTGCTTATGAAACTGAAAGTTTTATGACAGTCGATTTTTTGTGTGCAATCTGTACCATCATTCCAGCTCAGTTGTTGAGTTGATTCAAAATATGTTTAACATTGCTACATGTAAAATACATGCATATTCCGTGTGCAGGCTCACACGATGTAATTTCCTGTTGTTGCTTGTGAGGGACCTCACTGCACTGCCATATATGCATAAGATCTAAGGCACATAAAGGGACAATGAGAGCTGCACCGGCGACCTCTCAAGACGCGTTCCTAATTAAGCATTCTCATGTCAAAACCGAACGTTACTCATAAAGTCATGCAAAACGAATTGCAGAACTGGCTCAGTAGCATGTTTAAAGCACAGTGCTGTTGCATACACGCGTATGATGCAACCTTTAGTCACGGTTTGCTGACAGAAACCGGAGACTCTGCTAACAAACAAGATAGCGCGACCGGTGGCTCTGACAAATCAAAGAAAGCGGAGGCAAATAAAAAAGGAACGGCACAAAAAACACAAAACTTACGGTGGCTGCTGAGGCGCTGCTAGTAGCTGATGTTTTTACGGGAGCTGGATTTTTTCTGCATCCTTCGGTCCGCCGGTCGGCCGTTGGCCACAGCGTCCAGGAGAGGCGACAGCGACCCGGGCTTTCCGTCGGAAAGTGAGGCGAGAGATCAGCTGGCAGCGCCCCCGCTATCAGCTGATCGCTAACAAAGGAAATCCTCTCCTTTGGTGGGAGGAATGATTGTCCTTAAGATTACGTAATTCTACCCAGCATGCCGTTTGTTCCGGCCTTAAATACGGTTTTTACAACTGTGCATACTTAGTTAAACAGAAAAATGTAAGAACTATCAGTTAGTGGTATTTAAGTTATCATTATATGTGTTTGGATTTGTTTTAGCGTACATATGGTTTGCCTAAATAACGGGTACGGTACAGTGTTCCTGCCATTAACATTATGCATGAAAAGGTGGGCCGTGGCTGCTGTGGCTGCTGAGGTTGCATCATCCCCTGATCACGTGACTGCAGGGTATTATAGCTGGAGACAGGGTTGTTTGTGACTAGAATCCGTGCTGTAACCCAGGCTGCTGTAACCCGTCATTCGTCCGGGCCACGGTTAGCCACACAAACAGGAAAGGACATGGAAGAATATGGAAAATATGTCAGACTACCAATAATCTCCAAGCAGATGTTGGGGTGGTTTTTCAACTCTCCAAGCAGAGCGCGATTGTGAGAGTGTGACTCTCTTCTCCGTATGCTAGCCTACTTCGCAGACTTCTACAAGTACAAGGAGCGCCGGAGTTTATTTTGGACGGAGCGCTGATTCACGATTTTCAACATGGGCAAGGTTCTCTTCAGCGATGGGGATATAGTTTCCCAGCGTAAGAGTATCTTACCTTGCCCCCGATTTACCGCTAGCACTACCGCTCACTATGTATGAAGACGCTGCATACATGTCTGTGGCCTGCCACATATGGAAAATGTGCTTTATCATTATGATCAACAAGCCCTTGCACAAGAGAATATCTATGTTCTAAATAAGGAGATATTCCAAATAAGTTTCATAAAAGAATAAGAACTAGATCTACCTAGCTGTTCATTTTTCTCCTTTGTAAAAGAAACTGACAAACTGCTTCCAGTCCGTGTTTTATGGTGACGAATTAAACCGAAAGAAAACAATTCCCTCGGCTCCTGAGGATTTGGGCAAAGTTTCTGGACCATTTCCCCAAATTGTTTCACCCTTCTGCCCTATCCGTAATTTGGGCCTTGGTACACAAGTTATTAGGGCAAGAACTCTCCACGCTGCCGCCCTAGATACATGGCATCGCCCACGTCAACCCATAGTACAAACTGCCAACAGATTATGTCACGGTTTTAACAACAAAAGTGTTGCCAGAGTCTCCTTTCAGCTGAGATGAAAGTAAGTTAACCTGGTACACAGACTTATTGCAAGGCTACAAGATGACAATTGTTTGCTATCTGAGGGAAGTGAGCAGGTGGTTGGGTCATGAATATAATAATAAGGCACAATCAAAAGAAAACGAATGCCCTGAGCATTCCACACATAGAGTATTGGTAGCTTAGCACACATGGCAAATTTGGAACAAGGAGATATTGTACAGCATATATACTTCCGATATATCTCTTCATCTTCGGTATGTCTCTCTCTGTAGATTCGTATCATCATACGGTACCACATGAGTTTGTAACTCGATACAAGATTTCCAGCGCTTAAAAACACGAGTACTATCTAATTCTATACACTTTTTATATGCATCATTACAGTTACAACATGCAAGGTATATGCAAGTGTTAATACCAAGGAGTTTCAAAACACTTGTTAGGGCATTCTTTGACATTTGACAATCAAACAGCTCTATAATACGAAGGACATTATATGCTTGATAATACGTACCAACTCGACCGTAGTCATCCACATGTTAATATCGCAACGTGCAGAAATGATGCAATGCTTCCTGTACTCAAGGGCTCTCGAGTGTCATATCTGCACACTCAACCTGCGGCAGACGATAGGAATATGATGAAATACCCGGACCACCAACATTATTTTGGGACATTGCGTGACTACTACATCGATCAGTAACAGTGGCTTATTCTAAACCACATTGCATCACTCACTCGGTATGGTCTAGAATCATGCAATAACAAAAATAAGACGACAAAAAAAAAAATCCCATATCCAGCCAGGCTACATAGATTATGATACATGCCTCGCTCAGAAATCCATATATCACGGTTACAGAAAGCATGTACAAGTACCTTCCAGCGAATAGTGACCTCACAGCGCTGTGGAGTTAGAATGACGACTTGTAATACTAATGCCAAGGCCGTCACTGCTGTCGATGAAGTTTTATCAAGCCTCCTGGCTCTCATCATAGCCTCCCTGGTCTTATACATGCTACGTGGAAATTTGAATATGCTAATGTTTAAACCGATTAGTATCGAATGTCGTGTTCTCAATTCATTTTTGTTTTCAATTCATGTTTTTGTTTTCAGACACCATATTTACACGGCAGCGAAATATGCGAGCAATAATATTGTTTTTGTTGGAGTCGAGCGTCAAATTACTGACTAGAGTGTACGCAGTTGATCTGAAAGCTTGCCATTTTTTTTAGATTCGACAAAAAATAGAAAAATCATAAATACACTGGTGACATATATGAGCTCGTGTATCTCTAGCGCTGGCTCTCAACTTGTTGTTTGCCGCAGCGACCTTCTTCACAAAGCATTCGTCACGCGCATGCGCTATGGCCGTTTTGGATCGCGTGTTCCTCTGAATTCTGATTTCTGCCGCTGCGGTGATGATGCAACCCCGGGGAAACACGCGCTCATCTCAGCACACAGATCAATACGGGCCACTCTGGGAACGAGCTAGCTTTGTCAGATACTAGTACGTCGTCAAGGCTGGTAATACGCCGTGGGAACGGTTTGTGTCCCAGTTACGTGCTCCGATTTTGGTCCCGCTATATGATACTATAGTATTTTCGCAAGTAAGATGCAAACGTATATATATATATATAATCATAAAAGAGGACATATTGCGAACAAGTTAAATATGATATGAAAGCCTGGGGTAAATATTAAGTTCGACTTGTCGACCAGATGATAAGACACATGAACCAGCTGTTATCTCAAGATGGGACTTTTGACAGGTGAAAACAGATTTCCCCAGTGGGACCGTGTCTGAAGCTAGAAGTCAGCGATAGCCACATAATTGCAGGCCAGGGCGTCGACTAGAATTACTTCAGTGTGGATCCATTCAGTAAAAACACGACGTCTACAATAAATACGACGTCCTTGAGTTCAGAAAATCTACGGATAAGTTCTTTTGGCGCAAATCACCTTAATGGTATAACGACATAAATTAAGCAGACATACTTTTGTCATAGTCCAACAAAGGTGGCAACTATCTGCAAGGACGCCCGGTTTTTTGCTACGAGCCTTGCTACAATGCACACTCGGGACTCTGCTTCTAATTGGCTTTGTCTAAATTGTGTACTTATCAGCAGTTCTAGTGATGAATGGATCCCGTCTGAGCCTACTCTCCAAGCTGTCACAGCAAACGTTTAGCTTGGCGACGTAGAAAACGGGACGAAATCGAAAGCCCGACAAAACGCCTAAAAGACGTCCAAAAACAAGCCGAACCTCTGCTTGGAGAGTCGACAGTGCATGACCTAGAGGCAGGGGGAGCTGTATATACCGTACTCTTACTCATCTCCAAGCAGATGTTGCGGTGTAAGATCATAATGTTTTCTCGCGGCTAGGCACTGGCTACTCACATGATCTTATCATTTAAGTTCTTGTTTCGTTACAATAACACCCCTGTCATGAGTACACTTCAGAATCAACATCAATTGTTGTTACGTATATCCAAGAGCAGGCAAGAGAGTAGATGAACTCACTGGGCCATCAGTAATTTACGAACTGCCACGACACTACATGATTCGTACGTGAGTCAACACTCGCACGACATGAAAACATGCATATGGACATCTCGATCTCAGTTGGAGGCAAAACATGTTGTGGTCAATCCGTACGCGTTTGCACAGTGCGTGACGTGTTGTTGGAGGCCCTCGGACGATTGGGTGCTGACCAGCTAACCCTTCCTACAGCTGGGGAATACATAACATGTATTCCATCGGGCTGCTGTTAAATTTCCACTTAAATTGAAAACAGGCAATCGGGCCGCAAATGTCAAGGGTGATGCTTCAGCACCTTGAGGATATGTAAAGTACTGAACACCTAATGTGTTGCCATAGCAATGCATGGCAACTTACGCATTGGCGAGACATCTGTTATCGACGTCATCGGGGTTATCTTTTGGCATGTTTTTAGCTTGTTGATGTTGTAAAAACCCAAAGGGGCGAGTACGGATTAGAAACGTCTTCAGTAATATCAAGGAGGTGGTAATATAAGATAAACCAAGGAGGGTACCCCCGCTTATACTCGCCTATAAATCCGTGGAATAAAAAGCTGTGGCCTTACAGCTGGCTAAAACGTTAACCTGACCAAAGAAGTCCACTTTTGATTGATAAGTTTGGGGGGCTGAAGCAAAATCTCCTCGGGGACATGTTGGTCCTGGTGCCGAAGAGTTGAGGAGTGTAGGCCCTGGCAACAGTCTGGATTCCAGGCTGAGTATGCCCCCTATGTTGTCCCCAGCTGTTGACAGAGGTCATGGCTAAATCACACGACCTTGCCACATGTTTTTCACGCGGCAAAGACTTCATCACGTCTTCAGCATGTAAACAAGGCCACCGAGACGACAATTGTGGAGTGAGAACCACGTGCTTTCCATCATTTTGTTCACACAATGTCACACCCGTTGTCCCTTTGTTCGTAGCGCCGTAGATACAAATGTTCGCTGCATTTCTCGGAAAAAAAAAGTTCAAACTTTGGCGCACGCCTGTGTTAATGCTTTTATTATTCTTAAGATTTTCATAGCTATTCCAATAAAATATTGTAGGAGTAATGAAGATAGCCTTCCAAGTAGGCCATAGGGCAGAATCATACACCTCCATCGACCGACTATGATTAGCGCTGGCTGTTCTAGAGGTTCAGAAGTTCAATTCATATCTTATCACTGTCGTTATTTATATGTATGTGGAAGGTTACAACCATTTGTATATGTCAAGTTGCATAGTAAACTTCTATCGTCATGTACCGTGTTCAATAATGCTGACCTGCAGCTGGCATGAGTGAGTCAGTGCAGTAAGAATAGACAACGTATGATTTCTTGTGAGTGAAGGGTACACGGGACTGTGAAGACTTGTGAGAATTTTCTACCTAATCTTTTCAGATATCCAACATGGTGCGAAGTGAACTCCCCGAACATACCCACCACCACTCCCCCTTGGAGTTTGCATTGCTAAGCAAATGGTATTCATTCAGTGGCCTTGAGTCCTTGACACATCGCCCTGCTGTATTAACGTTGTAACGTTACGTTGTACGGTATTTTAAGAAGCGCTCCTAGCGATTAGTTAGAAAAACGCAAAAGGCGCTTCATTTCGAGCACCACCCTAGCTCTCGCCACGCAGTGTCAAAGTATTGCACATGTCCCTAATATGTACGTTACTAAACAGAGGATATTTTATCGTAAATCAAGATCATATCTTCCTCCGTGTTGTATATATGCATCACACTGCCGGCACCTAGCGCGAATTCTCCATCGAGGTCTGTACACTGCGTCCCTACACTTTTCCGGGCAGGGTTGTCATCAGATGGTCCTGGCACTTGTGTATCAGCAGCAAGAGCTTTTTCTTCATCCGGAATATTAGCAGCTTCGTTCTAGTTTTGAGAAAATTTTAAAAAACATGAATATTCAAATAATGCATGCATTTTATTCTTCATATGTACGTATAGCTCGTACAATTTGAAACCGACAATTTGAAACTTGCAAACAAAACAAGACCAAAGAAATGTGTGTGGATTCCACTACAAAGCAACGTGCTAGTAATTGTGATTTTTATTTGCTTATTGTCTGCCTGTTTGTCTAATTACTGGTTTCTGACCAAACATCAATGATTTTCCAACCGTAATGATAGATAAGAAATTACCTGTTTTTCTACGTTCTCTTCTGACGGAAACTTGCCCAGAGACACGAGAAACAGAATACATGTCCCGATGATGGGCGGTGCGCCTGCGTAGAAGAACGCGGCGTTGTAGGATCCTGTGTAGTCGTAGATCCATCCTAAGCAGAAAAAAACGTAAGTCACACAGACGTGGCAATTTGTAAAGAAACCGTGAACACTTAATCTCAGTACATAAATTTCAATGCATCGGGGCGGGGTTGGGAGTGTGGGTGAAAGAACAAATGTACTAATAACTTGATATCCTTACGTATAGGTAAAGAGAAAATAATCTGACCAGGAAAAACAATATAAGGTCATTTATACATTCTTATACCAACACATAGTATGTCGCTCAATATGAATCTGGAAAGGGTTTAAATGAAATAGACTGACCTGCCAGAGGAGGCCCCACCGTCAGAGGGACGGACGCCAGGCCCAGCAGGAAGCCGATGGCCTGGGAGGCGTCCTCCGGTCCCACCAGGTCGAAGGCGATCGGTCCTATCAGGGCCACGAAGCAGCCGTCGAAGATACCGAGAACCAGAACTGCGCACACCAGGGCGTAGTAGTGCCGTAATACGGGCAGGAGGGTGGTTACGATACCTGGGGAAGGGGTGCAAATTAGTTAGTAACTGTAAACATTTACTAACATGAGTCCACCAGGGTACATAACTCCGCCACCCTGAAAAGATACGTCCAAACAAATCTCCAACCCAACGTCCCCCGGTATAATGCACTACTTTATGTCTAAACTATGTATACTAGTACCTGGAGGGTGCTGCACTGGAGATCTCTCAAACACACTTTTTCAAAGTGACGGATTTATGTTACCCGGCGGATAAATGTTAATAGAGGTTATAGGATAGCTGGACAATGTTATACAAGCTAAGGTGGCCGCAAAACACACTATCACCGTCACTGCCCTTGGTGCTGAACTGCTTTCTTTTGTATTCGAATCATAGAACTGAAGCTGATAGAATAAGCTCTTTTGTAGGTAGGGCAAGGGGCGATGAAATAACATATCACCCACCCCTGTTCCTTAAAAAAGGGAGGATTACATACAAAACGTGCACGTCAATTACCGATCATGAGGAAGGACAGTTGCTGCAGCATGATTCTGTTGACACACGCGAAGTCGGAGACTTTCCCGAACACGAGCCGACCGACTCCTGAGGCCGCGCCCATGTACGTCACCAGGGCCGCGCCGTTCGCTTCGGGCATGACATGGAGGACATGGTTTACCTGTGTATAGATACGGGGTCAGGGTTCTAGCGAGCTTGATTTTTTTTTCCATCATCCCAATTCCCATTGACGAAAAGATCACACTTTTTTCTGTCACCTTGTACAAACTTCTATCAATTTATTCAAATTTTGACATTCTTAATTCAAATCTTCACTCATGGATTTTGTCCGTTAAGGTTGATGGAATGGTCTAATACTTTTTTCCATCATATGCAACAAAATTCCGTCAGATTATGGAATGACGGGTGCTGGCTAGAGCCCTGTATAACGGGGTCATCTAGTTTGTTAGTCGCAGACACGAGGATACTTGAAAATCATAACTGAGTTCTCAAAGCACAGGACAGTTATGTAGAGATCCAAAATGTATGCTAAGTCCAATCCAACCTTTTTCTCTCTTCATACTTGCTTTTCTATACTGCGCCAGCGTAAATGTAAAAAGAAAACTTGATTTTCATTCCTACGTATAACGTTTATTGTACTCCCCCCTCAAAAAAAAACACCCGAAGATATCTAGAGTACTTACTATATGTACGTATGGCACGAAGTAGCCAAAGAGTGCAAAAGGAACACCAATGGCCCAAATGACGTATCTTCTGTTCCGCCATATTCCCAAGTTCAGGTGCTTTTTGATCTTCTCCACGAATGTTCTTTTTCTCTTGTTCACTTGTGCAGTTCCATTCTCTAACGCCCGAGGTCGTTGCTTCTCGAGTAACGGCGTGTACACACAGCCGCATAATATCAGCGTCGCCACTAGTCCACTGAGGACGCGAAATGTTGGAAATAGTCCGATTTTTTTCAGCATGAATTTTAAAAGAATCGGCAGAACCATAGTGAACACGCTGCTGCCGAAAGTCACCAGTCCGTTGACTAACCCCATGCGCTTCTGGAAGTAGTGACCTATGATGACCAAGGAGGGGGTGTAGGCGAGAGACGAACCCAGCCCCACCAGGACGCCATAGGTGAGGTATAGCTGCTGGAGATGGGTGACAGCCGAGCTAGCCAGCATTCCGATAAACGCCACTATCCCCCCGGCAATGGCGGTAGGTCGGCAGCCGAACTGGTCGGTCAGTATGCTGGCAAAGGTTGAGCAGAAGAACGTCACACCTATAGCAGTGGACCCCACCCATGCTGAGGAATAGAAAAGAACAAAACACAACTCATAGTTAGTTAGTTAATCCTACGATGTACGGTAACCACCGTTATGCCCCGAGAGTCACTTCAAACCGTACAGGGAATTCGAAGTACGGAAGATCATCATTCAACTTTCCTCAGTATGAATTCTAGCATGAGTGTCTAATAGACTTAAGATGAAAGAGCGAACAGTATGTCAAACTATCAAAGTCATTTCAAAGTATTGTAATGAAACATTATTGTAGAATTCCATATGAGTCATGACTGGTTTATACAAATAACAAATCTATAGTTTCAGATGTCATTGTTCTTTTTAGCCTTCCCTTACGACTGTTGTCCTCCAACTACTTTGAGCAGTTTTACATTTATTTTGATGCCCTTCTGTTGAGCCTTCATATCCTTGCAACGATACATATGTATGCCCTCAGCAATGACAGGTACCTTCAAGATTGTGACCTTCATCTTCAACGCCCAGTTTTCTAACAGCTGGCCCGATGATTGGGTTAGAAACCAGGGTATACTAGTATACGAGAGGAAGGCCACAATCTTCCCAACCAACCTCTGCTTGGAGAATACTACATTGACGCGTGTACACGTGTGTTGTTTCCCCCTCGGGGTGATCGATGTTGCTTTTACAATGGAAACTCGGTCATGTGTTATCATAACACACGTGCCGTTACGCTAGTGCACGTATAGAACGTGAAAAGCGCATGTCACGTTGATATTTCAACATTTATCACGGCTTGTGTTTGATAGATCGGAGAAATTTCCCGTGACAGGTTGTTGCACGTCGATATCGGATACCGATGCCTGGCTCTAATATTCTCCAAGCAGATGTTGGAAGTCAGAATCGTGACGTTTTTCTAGGTCTCCGTTTATCACACATACGACCTCGACCTTCCTAACATCTGCGGAAGGCCGTATGTAACAAAAACGGGAGCTAGAAAAATATACCCGGTGATTCTGCCTTCCAACATCTGCTTGGAGATTAGACTCTAAGGCATGATGACGCGTCGTTGCCTCCACTTTGGCTCCATATCAATCATTTATACATGTCACTGTACATAAAACACAGACGAATATTATCGGGATGCGAAAGTGCTTACTCCAAATTTCCCGCTACCGTTGAGAGAAGAAATGTACACTGCGGCAAAGTGTTATGTACATGTACCTGTCTGGAAAGCATCGGATCCTGGAAATGACTCCAGAAGCGCCACGAAGAGAACCCCAGAAGTGTTGAGGAGACCGAAGATAGTCCCGTTAGTCCACATCGACGCCAGGCACACCGCCCAGCCGAACCCGCCATCGGGAGGCCCCCGGCGCCCCTCCGACGGTCTCCGATCTGCTGCCCGGTCCGACATCTATAGGGGCGACAGTGCTGATATCAGGTATCACTGACCTACTGATCTAACATCATCGCCGGTCAGCTTGAAACATTGACCACACGACGCACAGCTAGCGTCCCCGCTCTAATGTTTCGTCAGCTTCTTCTCATATTACTGACAGGTCGCTGAACAATAACCCTGGACTTGGAGCAACGCCAACATCAACACAAATTCAGTTCTGTATGCCAGTATGGAATCACAGTATGCTGTGCCCCATTTTACATAAGCATACTTCCCACGCAAAACCTCCCATATCCGATACGTAAGTGCTCCAAATCGACGCATCCTATACATAGCGACCGTTATCGACAGAATTAGAAAATATCGATAAAGGCAGCCGGCGATCAATACGTACGGACGCCCCATTAGGTAGGGTATGACGCAACAAGGCAATCCGACTGTGCCATGTTGTCAACGCAGGGGTGACCTGTTGAGGACAAACTGATGACAGGCATTAAAATACTAGTATCACGTCATTCTGTTGTTGTTTCTGCTTGTGACACGCCAGCCAGAGCAACTTAATCATTGTTCGTGTTTTTCATCATAGATTTTGAATCAGAATATCCAGAACAGAACCGAGACAGCTTACAGATGTTATTTATGTGGCAGAGACTGGCATTCTCAAATTGAGCCAAATAGGACTGTATAGCCAAAGCCGATGTTGATGTGAATTCGGGCTTAGGCCAACGGAGGCCATATAACGTTATATCCAATGAACTTTTACACAGTGTGAAAGCTCCATGGAATATCATGAGCACATGCACAGTATGCGTAATGACCTTTAATCACTACATTGTCTACGTGCTTTCTGTACACATCCCTAAACGCTTTCCCTGACGTCAAGTTGGGCACATGCCAAACGATAATAAATGAGAATTCGAAATTGACCCCCCAAAGGATCTACCGTCTAAATAATGTTACAACCCTTGTTTACAACCCTTGCGGCTGTCTGAACGCCCGATGACTCCGATGGGCACAGTGTACCTACTGGATGGAATTTCGACGAATATGAAGACTTGCAGTACTTGGAAGCTGAGTAGATAAAAAATAATACTTGTACACAAATCATGAGAATTAGGGCCTCATTTACATAATTGCTGAGGCAATGCTACAATACCCTTCTTTGCCAAGACTTTCACACTTTGAACGATTTGTAATGAGGGCCTTTATATCTGCATAAACATTGAGAAACATGTATAGTACGTCAGTCGTAAAGCCTGCTAAAGGGTAACATCATTTGGGAAAGGTATGAGATCGTGGGAATATACATACAAATCATTTTCATACGTATATACCCCATTCTTTCCACCAGTTTCGTCATAACGACCGTAATAGTTATCACTTCCGGTAACAGATAATATTGCATCCTCAGACATCACCGCATCTCCAGGACACAGGAATGTGGGAGTGTCATCTCCATGACAACACTCTCCTCATCACTAACATCTTTACAGGACGCTATTCTGGTGATGCTTGGAAAAACACCTCCATAATTATCCTCATCTCCAGGCAGATGTTATTTGACTTATTTGTGTCATATTGAGGAAACTGATGAAGGACCAGGGTATGTGTGAATGGTTTATATATATCAACAGAGTAGTCATATGTTATATTGTTCATCATTAGATGTCCATCCACTCTGTGTTACATCAAGGTTTAATCCTCGGTTACATGTACATGTATATGTACTTGTAATTAGCCTACGGGCAGGAATTTACAATAAACTTTCTTTATAACTAGAGTTCCACACCATAGTTTGTGGTTAAAAACCTGCTGATCTACAAATCTGAATGATGAAATGTATTGGATACTACTTGAAACGTCTGCTTCCCAAATCATATCCAGTTGCTTGAGTAACTACTTTTGGCGTATCTTATTACCTGGATGTTTAACCTTCATCACTGTAATAGTTCACTTGGCCTTTACCTTTATCATCAGGTTATGTCAATTGGGCAAGGCAACAATGAATTACATGATATGGTTTCGTTTAGTCTTTTTTTTAGACCCATTGAAATTAAAACATATCTATGTAGATTGTAGGCAAGCATACAGGATAGAAATTAAAAAAAGCCTAAATATATATGGTAAAATCTTTTAATTGTTGTTCTATTGACTACCATAATGTGTTTTTTTCTACTACAGCATGATTATTCCTTATCATTTCAGTATCATCCCATACTAAAGTCTGCAAACTACTTTTATGTACATGAATGCTGAAGTTGAAGATGGGGTGGTGGCAGTCATACATTAAGATATACCAGTATGGCAGTAATTCTGTCAGAGCATTTGGCACACCCAATAATATACACATCACAAAGACACTTACTTACTGTGCCTCACAGCTATGGCAAGACAAAATCTACATTTTCTCTCAAGTGTCTTGGTAATTCTTGGTAACTCCAGGACTGCGGGGTGAAAGAAGAAAAACTGAGTGAACTATCACTTCCATGCTTACAATTTTCCACAACTGTTTCCACTCTCAATGATTTTGTGCTGTATTGTACCACATACAGTGCTTTCAGTAAAAACTGCTACTTGTGAGCATAATGCTTTTCTACTGGAGCACTTTACAACTGGCCTATGTGTACTGTTTGTCAAATTACAAACAGCTTTTTCCATCCCATGTTGTTTTTTTTACCAGGCAGAAAACAGAATGTATTCAAGAATATTCAACATCAAGTTTGAGGCTGTTCTTCCAAGACGATAAAATATTTTCCACATTTTGTACATTGGTTACCACACTAGCTGATTTTTCAATCATAATCTGTTATGGTCAGGGAATCAGACACACAACTCTTCCAGGATAGTTTTTGTTTGCCATTATCTTGGAGGCTATTTCAAGCAACAAGAGTTTTTGCAGGCTATCTTTAAATATAAACATTTCTTCGCATGTCATCGTGATTGCTACAAGAAGTGCTTGTAACAGTAGCAGTAATCATAAAAACTGTATCAAAGTTTTACTGCATTTCTTGGAACATGGGTTGGTACTGGCTACACTTAGAAGTCCCATTCTAGAAGGATTTGAAATAACTAATGGGGGTGAATTTTACCTTTACTAGATTGCAACTTTACACACATCTATCACATCCCATGCTGGGATCTATTACACATTTTCTCTTTCCATGTCTTCAGAGAGTTGGATAGTGCAGACATATACATGTGCATTAACATAACACTGTGTACACAGTGTACACTGTATAAGCTGCCATATAAGTCAGCGAGCTGTAAAACTATATACTGCCGGATTCTCAAGATGGATGTGTATGTACACAATATTTCAGGTACTGCCATTTGTTTACATGGTGTACATGTACAGGTGTTGATAAACTGTTATTTACTGAGCTATAGCTGATGCTGTAGGGCTGATGTGAATCAGGGGTTTCACCATGGTCAATATATATTTACTGGGATCAGAAGGATTCAAAATATTACTTTGCTCACATGACACAGTACTTGCACTGCGTTGTAATCGTGGCTGCATGATCATAACTTTACCATCAACTTTATACAAAACACTGCTTAAAGCCATATTGCCATTCTTCACATAATTGCCATATGGTTACTGCATATTAGATAACTGTATATAAATACACATAGCACCCTTCTACAGGGTTTGTACAACATGTTTCATTAAAAACATCACAGCCATACTTGGTGATGCAAGCCAAAGAAGCCTTCTCATCTTATTCCTTCATCTGTCTTGGTAGTCAACGAGCTGCTGAAATATATGCTATTGCAGAGTGTAGGCACCAAACTCAAACCTGTTTTCTAGTGTAGTGCATATAATTTACAGCTTTACTGACAGTTCTTAATAAGATGTTGTGCTGGGGTAACATTTCATGACTTTCACCCTGTAGGAAAATGTCAAGATGTCGGTCGCACTCTCGCTGGCAGCTCAGGTCTTGCCAGTCTTGAGCTTGTCGATGATATGGCAGAGCTTGAGGGCTGGTCCCAGCTTCAGTCCCATGTACTTCATCATCATGTCGCTGTTCAGCAACAGCAGGGCCTTCCCATCTATCTCCTATAGGGGGAGGGGGGCAAGAGACTGGCAACATGAGAACGGTTCACTTGCTATGAATATTTAAACAAACACGTAGAAAAGGCTAAAAGATTAGCTTTTACTTTAGAATGATGCAATTTACAGCGCTCTGATTTGATGGGATACAATATGTTTGTACAAAAAAAATGGCATCAATCAGAATTTCTACAGTTTTTTTACTCAAAATTTGTGCAACATTCTACATATACATTCAACATGTATAATGTACAGTCAAACCTGCCTAGGCGACCACCTTTTCAAAGCGACCACCTGGCCATGGCGACCGCTTTTTCTCGGTCCCGAAAATTTTCCCCATAGGCACAAGCATTAAGCTGCCTGCCCAAGGCGACCACCTGTCCAACGCGACCGCGACCGCCACGAATTGGGACCGCACAGAGTACAATCCCTGCCCATGGCGGCCGCCTAATTTTCAAGCGTGTGGTGACATCGGATCATTTTACTGTCGTATTTCACGGAAATGTTTTCAAGACTTTGCAGGACAAAAATAAGGGCAAAAATATATGGAATACCAATGTTATAGCATCGATTTCTCCATGCTAACATGTGGTGTCCCACAAGGCACTAAATTGGGCCCGCTGGTTTTCTTAGCCCTGGTAAATGACGCTGTCCCTGTCAACGAGACAACAGCAGACGCATACAAATATGTCGACGACATGTCCTTATCAGAATCGCGACATGTGACGAAACCGACGTATATCCAAGACGACATGGATGCCCTTGCCCAGTGGACTGAAGAAAATCACATGACTTTAAACCCCTCAAAATGCAAAGTCCTTCTTTTCTGCTTTATGCGCAATAAACCACCACCCCCGGAGATTACAGTCGGTCCTACACAACTGGAAGTGGTTGACTTTGCACGCATCCTGGGCGTGATCATGCAGACCGATTTGAAGTGGACGAAACATGTTGTCATGATTGTTGGTAGAAGTAGTAGCAGACTGTACATGCTAAGAACTCTCCGTAAACAGGGCCTGGACTCTCATGACCTGGTGTTAGTGTACATCGGATTCGTACGCCCAGTGTTGGAGTACGCCTGCCAAGTATGGCACCCGGGACTGACTGTCGCAGAGTCGGAGTCGATCGAAAGGGTCCAGAAAAGGGCATGTAAGATTATCCTTGGTCGGTCTTACACCAGTTACAACTCAGCCCTACAAACACTCTCCTTGACACCGCTATCTCAACGACGACGTGAACTCTGCCGAAACTTCGCACTGCTTATGCTAAAGTCCCCTGTCTTCAGAAGCTGGCTGCCCCCTGCTCGCGGTGACATCAGCACCAGAGACACTAGGCAGAAACACTTATTGGCAACCACCAGAACTAGAACAAATAGATTCAAGAACAGTCCAATCCTTTATATGACCCGTCTTTTGAATGGACAGTGACATCTAAACTTACGCATATGTTCATTGCTGCGAAGTAGTCTTACATTTACACATAAATGAAGACCGTTGCTGATCTGATCAGATGTTTTAACTGCGCTTTAGTGCTTTTTAGAATCATAATGTATCTGCTTGTACCAATTGAAAGTATTATTTGTATATGCGGTATTTGTACGCAATTCAGCCAGTTGGCTGCTATGTACTAACTGCTATGTTGTTTTAGCAATAAACCTTTCTACTATCTACTACATGAAGTGTTTTAATTAAACGTTCCCCCTATAAACATTGTAAAGACAAATGTTTGTGATGTTGTTGTGCCTCAATCGTTATCTTATAGTTTACCGCAAACTCAGTTCCGTTTAAACTCAATTTTACAAATGAATACGTAGTGCATGGCGTCAAAAAGTCAGACGTCACAGAAATTACCATCTATTTCTTGTTTTTTTAACAAAAATGTGTATGTGTCTTACTAAATTCCGCCGAAAAATGACTTCGCGGCGGGCAAAACATCGGGCGAGAAATGTTGTTCCTTGGTCCCGACGCGACGCCATCTTGAAATTTGGTGCGGCCAGGATTGGCGTACCGCTGACCTTTCTAAAACACGATGCTTTTGTGCATGAACATTTACGAATACTCTAGTTATTGATGAAAATTAAAATTATTATTTTCCTTTTTATTTCCATGAATCTCACAAACCTTTATTGGACGCTGTGCGTCCTGCTGCTCAGACTTACCTTTCGATGCGGTCGCACAGAGCTTGGCGGCGCGACGAAATCATCCAGCGGTCGGCGCCCCAAAAAAGGCTAGGACCAGCAGGCGTTTTCTAGGGATTTGTCTTAGGCCTTAAAACTTCGATGATGTGCGTGTGTGTGAGTGTGTCCTATTTAATGTAACGTGTGAATGCGGGAGGGCGCTGCGAGATCATCGAGGCCTGACCATTGTTTTGTAGTCAAAATTATGACGAAAATTTGTACACGATGTAGCGGTATACAATTATTACAAGGATCTTACAACGATAACGGAAAATGTAATTTTTGTAGGATCTTTCTGTCAATGAGAATTGAACCTGGTGGGGGTCATGCTGTCTAAATTCACATAATTTTCCATCCATTTACGTACTGTATTTGAGAACCTCGACCTGGAAACATGTGAGTGGAATCCTCTTCATGGCGACCACCTGTCCATCGCGACCGTTTTTGCTCGGTCCGCCGGGTGGTCGCCTTGAGCAGGTTTGACTGTACTTCTTGTCATGCCCATGCCATACCTGGCAGGTGATTCTTTCAAAAAGTGGAAACCAGTCAACATTGGAAGTCTCACTACTTAGCTGTCATTGTTCCAATCCATCATGGACATACCTGTTTGCGGAACAGTTCTGCGTACTGCGCCAGGGCAGGGTCGGCGTGTCGGATATAGTGAAGCACCTCCTCCAGACTCCAGTCCCCGGGGTCCCTGTCGCCGCGCGATGTGTTCTCAAACGAGCGGTAGTCAGCTCCGACAACCGTGGTGGTAGAACTGGCAGCTGTGCAACACAGTAGAGGGGTTTGGTTTTAAACTTTGGAAAGTAAAAATAACCATTTAAAGGAAACAGTTTGATGATACAAATTCTCTTGACCTAAAACATGTCTATCAGAAACTGAGTGAAAAATGCAAACAGTGTAAGAATTTAACACCATGATTTTGCTTTCCTTACAACAGGGACAACATGGTTTTCACATTCATGTTAGCTTGAAAGTTTAATTTAGATTAACAAAACTTACATTAACAAGTTTTCGGAGCTATGTGCTTAGCTATCTAAAACTTACATTAGTATACCAGTATGTTATCTTATGTAAACATAGCAACTAGGTGGAATGGAGCGCTAACCTTCCGTGGTGACCCTTCGCTGCATGCGGGGGGCCTTTGGCGGATGGTGGGTGTCACCGGAGTCAGCTGACCACCTGCGCTTGGTAGCATTGCGAGAACTGCTGTCAGAGACCTCAGGATCATCTGTGAACAGACAATGGGAAACACTTAGGAAAACCAGTGAAGTAAAGTTCATGGCACAATGGTCACTTTGTTTACAAGAAAACAGATTAAAAAGCAGGACAACCATTTCTTAACTCAAGACTGATGCAATACAAAGAGTGGTTGTTGACTAAATGATAGTTACAATGTGTGCTCTAACAGGATGTCCACAGACATGTGTATCACAACACATTAAATCCCAACATTGATCATACAGAAGACAGATGAGACTGGCATAACAAAGGACACAATCACATATTTTGGAAGGAGACATCTTGCATGTTAGTGTCCTTTTTTTCCAAACTTCTATTGATTTACAATACTGAAGTTTCCTTATAGTAGAATAAAACTAGGGTAGTCCAGGCGGTACCATTATTCCCATATGATATAAATTATACTATAGTCACCTCTTCTTGTACACTTGCTGCAGGGTCCCTGCATGGGTGTGGAAGAGAAGAGGTTCTCACAGCACTCCAGGCGCTCACACAGCTGCTCCAGGTAGCGCAGGACAGCTGAAGCTGTCTCACAGCTGGGCAGGGTGCAGCTCTGCGTCTGCCCACCTACAGTCGCTGGGGAGGGGAGGGGACAAAGGGCTGTCAAATATAGTACACAGGAGATAATGGTGGAAACTTGACATTTTCAGGTTAACTATAATTATAAATATAGGCCTCAGTTTAACCTTTAGCACACGAAGTAGCCTTTTGGCACCCGGTTCCCTATTGGTTAAAGAGTTCAGCAGCAGGGAGAAGTAGGACTCACTACTTTGGGTGCAACGAAAGTGTCTGTAAAAAAAATTGCTGATTCAAGAAAGCCTCTCCGGTGTTATTCCATCTTTTTTCAGCAGCAACAAATTGCTGAGGGCTGTTTTTCAGAGGGCTCTAGTAATGGTTTTGTTTGAAGCTGTCTAATTAATGCTGTCTAAACACCTAATAGCCTCCAAGCAGATCTATCAGTGGCAACGTCAGTGTCCAAAGGGCAAAAGCAGTTTTATTGGCCACCGATAGATCTGCTTGGAGATTAAAGAGCACCTGGGCACCCACCTGACACGACCACCCTGCCTGGGCTCTGTCCCTGCTTAATCAGCCCGAACACCACCCGCTGCTGGATGGCGCAGTCGATGCACCCCTGTGTGACTTCCCGCATCACGTGACTCGGCAGGGCTGGGCCGAACTGCGAGGGGACGTCCACCAGCTTACGTGGGTTGAGATACGGCCCGGTATCGCAGCCGTAATTTGTGTACACGCACACTGAAAATATACAACGATACATTGAAAAATTAGTACAGGTATGCTTGAACAATAGATTGAGCAATGAAAAACATTGCTGATTTTAACCACAAATTCTGTACTAAAGAGTCATCCTTGAGTACACAATATATCAGACATCTTACCTGCTTTAGGTCTACCTGATCCCCGTGCACTTGTCATGATATACATATAGAACAATCCTATTCTGCAACTGTAACAGTATCTTTATTTCTACAAAACAATACATGTGCAACGTTTTGTAACTGTGGCTGAATCCAAACTGGAAGAAATTCTGGAATACTAAAAGGCTTTTGTATATTTGGAGAGATTTTGATTGTATTCCTTCTGGAGGAGTTTCACGTCTTGTAACAGATGTGTCCACCTGCTTCCTTAGGTGAGTGAAAAGAACAAATCTGTTCCTGGTACTTACTGGACAGTGTTCTGGGAGTGCTTGTGTCTGGCTCCACTACAGTGACATTAGGAGACGGAGGTTTGTCCTGCACAGAAGAGGTGTCACTCGCAGCGTCAGAGTCGCCCTGGAACAGCGAGGACGACTTGCGTTTCCTCTTCCCTTCTGATGAAGAAGTGGAGGCTGCCATGGCGTCTTTGTCTCTGGAGGGAGGTGGTGGTGGTGGGATGGGTCTGCGCATCCCTGCACTTACTGTAACAACAACACAAATCCTGTTGGGCACAGATCTTTCTTGGACTTGAAGACATTTTCACACAAAAATCTAAGCCAATGAGATTTAGATACTGATACTGGTTGATGAATTTTCAGATCCAGTCTTCTTATAAGATCCTATGTTTACATAGGCTGTTTTGTTCAGTTTATAGCTATCTCCAACAAGGGACTATTCAATTTAAACTGTAAAATGTACAATATATGACTAAATGTTTAAAAGACCCCCACAGTACTGACCTTTATTTCCAGGAGGTTGCAGGTTATGTCCACTGAGGGCACACCAGCCGACAGGGAAGATGTCCCTGTTGTCGTAGTCGCACCAGTAGTCGAACGCTCCCAGCCAGCCGTCAAACGTCACATGTATTCTCTTCCCGTCCACCGCCCCGATCGTGGCAGGACAGATGAGCTGGGGATTCTTACGGTCCACAGCTTCCAGCTTCATGCCAACCTCAAACACGTTGGACTTGGGACAAGAAGGTTCCTGAAGAACAACAAACCATTTTATAGCATCAACTCTTGAGAAAGGGATATCCTTTTTTACAACTCCCATCTCGTAGCACTTCATATTTCAGAATGATTTTCTTGACACAAGTTCGCAGCGAAGGCAGGGAAAAGAAAAACTTGGTTCACAATGCTATTCTGTACCACTTACCACTTACAATAATCAAGAGAACAAAGGGTCTTACATAAGATACCAACAAGTATTCAAAGATCAGGATTGACTGATTGACAGACATATTATATTTAGTTCAAATCCTCCCACACCATTATTGATGTATAGGGCGGTGCCCATCTCCGTTTCATAGCCCTGGGCCACACTTGTGGTGCAATCACTGTAGCAGGGGGCTAGTCCACTGGCAGTGAAGTGTGTTTAACATCCATACTGTTTCAGAAGTATGTACCATTTTTATAAAGTCTTTGGTATGACTCAATGCGCCTCTTGTCCAGAAGTGCCCTAACCCGAGGCTTGAACCCAGGCCTTCTGGTCCAAGTAATTTGAACCAGATGTGGTGAGAGGCAGAAAGCGCAGACCACTACACCACAGGGACACCATTGACATATTATATTATATATAGTAAATATTGACTTTAGAAATATCATTTACAAACTTTAAAGGATAATCTATAACTACACTGTTGAGATACTGTACAACGTAGGAATAGAATCTCATATTTACCTTTTGGAATATCCTAGCAGGGGCCATCTCAGCTCCATTCAGAGTTCTCAACAGGAACATAGGCCAAGATGAGGCATTCATTCGAAAACCTGCAACATAAAGATCACCAGCGTTATAGAGAAAATCATCCTCAAACATGTATTGAAAAAATAGAAAAAGTGGTGTAAAACGTGCAGTATGCCCTGTGTTAGAGCCTACAGACTGAAGTTATCAAACAAATGTTGTTTGAGAACCTAGACACATGTACTGTAGATCCGACTAACTTCTCTCAAGTCAGATATTTTACAGTTGACAGAGTTGAGTTTTTAAGTTCAGATTTCTGTACAGAATGCCTGCACTTTGTATTTGTGTCACTAGGTGGCAGCTCTGTACAGGGTACTCACCTAGTGGAGGCTGCAGCAGACCTCCCTGTTGTTCACAGGTGCCTATCGGCTTCAGATCGTTGGAGTCTACCAGACGCCAAAAGTCGTTTTTATCATCACTCCCATCCAGCCGAAGACGCAACCTTGGGCCCTAAGAATTCATAGAAATCAGTGACTGGCACACAGTAACAAGATACGATTCTAAAATCTGTGATTTACAACATTGATTATTTAACAAAATGAAGTACTTCTAAAAAGAACTCTATAAACCAACTGTACCATCCCTCTTTTTACTGAATTCAAAACTGTCATTACAAATAGTGAGTACATATGTGCAAGTAACAGAGTGTTAGAAACTTCTTCACCCCAACCTACCTGCATCCCAATAACTGTTGCAACACAAGTTGACGACAGGTTCCTTGGATCGCGTGCCTCCAACTTCATCCCGACCTTGAACTCATTAGGGGGTGGATAAACGGCCTGTGGGACAACAAACAGAACCAGTGTGATACTGCATTAGCCTTCCACACACAAACCAGGAAACAGCAACAAGTCTGAAGCAGCCATACAGAAAGTGAACTGGATACAAAGCTTGCTGTTCATGGCTGTAAAAACAAGTAAGCTGTACAGCTCACCTTGTCGCCTCCCGGTAACACACGGGCTCTCTGTGGTGAAGAGAGGCACTGGTGTTGGGGAGGGCACACGATGTATCCTCAATCCTAGCCCCACCGCACACCTAACGACTGTATTTTTCCCTGTTTCCTTTTTGTAATTTTTTCCACTTTACATGTATGCATGTCACCAAGCCCTGTCTGGCAGGACAAGTGATGGCCAAATGAAACACTGGATATTTCATTTGACGTGTCAGACAGAATCAGGCAAAAATGGTGGAGACTGGGTATTCGTAAAGGTGGGAGGGGGGCAGGACTGATATACATCAGAGACAAGCATTTGTCAGTAAACTCTTTTAGTTTTTAAGAGTTCAGCATTTACAGTAGCAGCTGGACTCTTTTGCTCCTACTAGATGATTATATAGCAAAATGACACTTGAAGCAACTTGAGTAGCATGCCATGCATCTGAATATCAATCTTGACCATTCTTGAAAAGTTGAGTACATGTAATGCAATTCTAAGCTGAGACATATCTTGTATAAACTGCTCTTGTGTACTATTGGAATATAAGCATGTCTGTTGCAGCACAATGCAAGTAGCATTCAGTACAGCAAAAGCCCTTTTCCATGCTTTCTTCTCATCAACATTGTTAACATTACTACTGCAGGAACTTCTACTGAGTGTAAACCCCACCAACCTGTTTGAAACAGTGCTGGGGTGCTGCGACTGCACCCGTCTCTCTCAGGTACTCTCCCCAAGAGAAGTTCCCTGTTAGACAAACAATACTTCAGTTTATCATATCCATGAAGGAAGGCAGATGGAAAAAAATCGCAACCACTTCTAGCCTTTTGACTGAAACCTCTGCTTAGTTTATTACTGGTCTACCTTCAAAAGATAAATTAAGTGTGGAAGCTATTTGACACAGATTTTCAGAAAACAAAGAAAATGGACATTGACAACATATTTTGTCTGCTGAATTCAGGTTTGGATCCTGCTAACAACATCACATGTTTCCAACGATAGATAACATGATTACAAAAATGTAGAAAAGACAAAGAGAATGTCCAGGACTACAGGCAAGTTTACCCTGGGAATACATGTTGACAGGCGTAGGGTGGCGCCCACGTGGCTTGTGCGGCCGTCCTTCCTTGTCCTTCCCCTCGTTCTTCTCTTCCACGCGGCGCTGGTACATGGCCAGACAGTCCCGGCTGCAGAGCCGCTTCACCCCCCCTTCCACCTCCAGTGTTTCTGGGTTCTTCACCACCTTGTCACAGATGGGACAGGTGCCCTGAGGGGGAGGGAGGGATGGAACAATGACATCAAATCTCATACTGGAAAGGTTCCCCCTAACACTTTTAGAGAAGTTAACAAAGTAGTTAAAGGACATAAAAATGCTTACCTGTATGATTGATACACTAACCACACAAACAACAATAAAGGTTTGCTTTTGACAAATATCTAAACATTACACACACCAAAAATCGTTAGCAACAGTAAAGGTCATTTTTTAATTCTATCAGCACACCAATTTACACAACCTTGTCTGAAATATTGTTCCCTGACGCTTTGCCACAATAGACTGATCCCATACCCCCACCCACCTAAGTTACAACATGCAAAATATAAGTATTGAAACGTAAATGTTTGACAGACATGCAGCCACTCTCTCATTGGTTAAACTGCTGATTGTGATAGACAGTCAGGATCAGTCTATTTTGGCAAGGCAAGGAAACAACACATTCAGCATAATTTTGTCTTCATACAATATTGTCTAGTTAGTTCCAGAATGTATGATACCACGGAAAAACATCTACATGTTTTACATAACTACACATGACATGTTCCTGTAGCTGACCTTGAGATATGACCTCTTGTAGGCCTGTAGGCACGTCTCGCAGCAGAAGTAGATTTTCCCATCCTCCAGGTGAAGACTCAGCTTCAGCTCCTTGGAGGATTTTAGCTCCTCGCACCAAGCGCACTGTCGTGCCTTGTGCCGCCCCATTTCCGTGCCTGGAACAGAGTTTGAAAAGAACATCAATACCTCCCCAACATCTCACATATACATGTGTAGAACTCTATAGTACGTAGACGTTATTCCGAACGGGACCGGCCGTTCCAACATCGAACGGCCGAACCCATTCTCTCCTTTGAATTAAGTCAGTTGTTTTGCGAGACTTCATCACGAGTGGTCGTGTCATGTTTGTGTTATCTCCTACTTCTCATACATGTACATGGTCTAGCCTTTCCAGAATGATGCATACTCTGTTACCAGTATAAATGGAAAGAGTGCAGTAGAAAAATGCAAGTACATGTAGCAAGAAGAACAAAACCACAAAACTTATCACCACAAAACATGTACGTGTACGAATCACACGATTCAAACCAAGTGAAAAATTTCACTGACACGTCCTTCACAAGTCACATTTTTACAAACATGCAAGTTTTACTTCATCAATTTGTACACACATAATGTATATTATAGCCTATACAGCAACAACTTGACAGCTACATATGTATTACTTACCCTTTTCCCAAGTGTTTTATTACAGCAATATTCCGTGTATGTACGTATTGTTACAAGAGCGATAGTCCTTTGCAAGCCACACAAAAGAAGAGATACATAACAGTGAGAAAAGCTGCTAAACTCAGCTGAGAAAGTGGTGTAAAATATTGTTTCATACAATGCTAAATGTTACTGTACTTGTAAGATTATATAGTTTGTTTTCTATACCCAAGTTATTGGGTTTTGTATGTTACAAATTACAACCTTAATTGACTATAATTTCTTCAGATCTACATGTTGTAGAACCCCCAAAAGGAAGTAACAAGACATGTGCAAGTGGTTCATCTGCAGGCCTAAGTTAAACTGTAACAGATCTTGAGACGTTACACAAGGTGGGTGGCCAATTTGACACTGATGCTTTGGACATTCAGCCGTGGTCAGTCCGGAAGCTGACCAGCGCAGGTCACCCCGATTACCTCGAGGCTCTTGAAAGCCCACGCTGTGTGCAGGTAGGGAGGCATCGAAACTGGCAGATTTATTAGGACACACACAAAGGTCTGCATGTCTGTGGTCAAGCCGACACTTACTTAGACCCGATTCACACTGGGAAAATTTTCTAGACGTACGACAATGACATACAGCTTGGGTGTATGGCGCCTTTTTTCCTGGATGTGAATTGGTCTCGCGCGTCGTATGACCCGTACGACTTTTACGTTCACCTTGGAGGTAATGTACGAGCCTCTAGATGGCACCTGCCTGTCGTTAATATGCTAACAGTATACATTAAACCCTTGCAAGACAATCAACCAGATAGTGAGTGAGTGACATTAATCACTAGAACTTCTGCCATTACCGGTAGTATACATGTATGACAGCTTGGAAGTGTGCAAGAAGTCAGAAAATCAGTAACAAATAAGCATGAAAAGGCATTCTAGAGATCTGAAAAAAAATTGTTAGTTACCTGTTAGCTTGAATACAGTTGACAAAAAGTCTGGGAATAATTGGTAAGAAAACGTCACATAGGCAGTACTGAAAACACCAAAGGCCTTTTACTCTTTGGATTCAAAAGATACCTCCTGGTAAAGGCTGAATTCATCTCAGATACACTGTATAAATTATTTACATGTATGTCCATATATTTTAGAATTTGCAATTTGGATTTAGTAAGATGTAGGTGGAAAAAGTTGCAATGAAGGGTAAATTTTGACAAACATTTGTACATGTCCAGAATTATGCTTTCAGCATTCTATTGTTAGCACCAATTTACTTAATATGTACTATGAAATGTCGCCAGATTTTTGTGGACTATTAAATACAAGGACATTAGAATAAAGAAGTTGAAAGGTACATACCTATTGTCGGTGTGTCTGTTCCACTCATTGTGAATTCGTACGGGTCTGGGTCAGGCCAACAGTCCCAGTTCACATTCAGCATTGCTGAATAAATCCCTGAAAGTCAAGACAAAACAAAGTCACTACATGTACAATGTTTCACATGGGAAAACTCACCACTTCTATTCTTAACAGTCTTGGACAAATACAAATAGGATATTCTACAGTACAAATACACCATTTCATTCAATCCATTCAATGCAAAGCTCACACTTACAACAAGAAGACTGTGCTGACAGATATTCAAGGAAGTACATGTAACTAGAGATGGTATTCAGAACAATGAAATTGTACTACTAACCACATATATATCTAGTAGAAAATATACTGTAACCAAAGGATCAGGATTAAAACTAACATCCGATAGATCTGACCAAACTGAGCTTTTCCTCTACCTGCTACTCTACAACAGGAAGGATAAACAGTTGGACCTACAGTTATTAATTGTCTGACATGTCATGATAACCACACCATCCTGTGGCTGAACTCATTAGGACCAGGCATTGCTGTTCTCTGTCCATAGAACACCATACAGAACACCTGTTTCTACTTCTGTCTTTCTCTGATCTAGTCACGCAAGTACCGGCTAAGGGCTGGGAGGATGTAATTGAACAAGTGCCTCTGGAAAACTTGCAACTTTGGTCATTATTTGTTCCTGGTGTATTTGAAAATTCATCTCTATCATATTTCCCTTCAGCTGTTCAAACATTTCAGCTAACAACGAAGCTGAATTCTTACCTTTTCTTGCTCATGATTAAGTTAAAAGAGTTATGAAATGTAAGACAAAGAAATTTAGACAATCTTCCTGGTCCTAGAGGCTTCCCCAAGTTACCTCTAGAACAACATTTTTTTTTCTTGTGCTTGTTTCTAAGATTGCATACTAGAACTGTAATGTTAGAACAACGATTTTCAATTTCTTTTTTTTTTTAAATTGCAATTTGACTTCAATCATTATTCCAGAACTTCAATAGATCTACAATCTATTTGTAAATCAAATGTACAAAATTGGTCTGGGCCTATAACACTAGCACACCAGTGGAAAAAGCTGTCTCTGTACAGCATCAAAGAAGATGCTGGTTGAGCCCACCTAGCTTTAAAAGAACAATCTTACAACAACCTACTTTCATCTATACAAACTACAGGATACACATCAACCTTGTAACTATCAAGTCAAGTCAAAGCCTTTGTAGGAAATGATGTGGCTAAGACGCACAGTACTTGCAAATTATTACACCTAGGAAAAACCACAATATAGTCTGCCTTTTCATAGATGAAGTATATGAAGTTGAAGAAACAGACCTTGAGTTAAAACCCACGAAGAAACGTAATCGGCAATGTCCGCCACGCTGGCACAAGGACTAGAACTGTTATCAGACAGAAATACCCAGTGTCCAGTACACTTGCTCTGAGCGCTTCGTGTGCTGCTGACCAAGCTGAGTTGCACCACTTATGTGGGCCTTGTTTCCTGGGGCAGGACCACCAAAGGCAGATAGGCCATAAACTACATCCCTAACCATGCCTGTTGCCAAGGAGACGTGAGCAAGTGAACAATACTGGCGTGTGGGCCAGTCTAGACACTTTGATGGTTTTGTTTGGCTACTGGACAAATTGGGCACATCAAAGAGACAACAGCCGGAACAAATACATGGGCTCCGCAGAACAGGTCCCTTCTGGAATGAGCTTTATACATCCCGGCAAGGCAAACTTTGATTCATTTCTTTGGACAGCAGTTTTTCTCTTCGGACAGCATTTCTTTTCTCTTAGGGAATACTAGTATACAAACCAGTCTTGCAAGGTGCTGGATTACAATGTGTCATATGTGCGTGTGAAGATTTGCACATGATTAATTATCAATAGCTCTATTTTTGACACCTTGGCCACATGTCAGGGATTCATCTGATACATTTGAGAAGAAATAAAAACAACAGAAGTGTGAAAATGCTGAAACAAGTGGCACTAGCCTGAGTGGCATCCTGTTTAGTTACAGGCTCTACCTTCACAGTGAAGCCTGAAGGCAGAGCCTGTAACTATACAGGATGACACTCAGGCTAAAGTGGTACTGGACTGGACAAACCTCTGAAACAGAATCTGAGAAGGCATTGCAGATGTCCAGGGTGATTAGGTACTGAGAGTAGTTGGACTTTATCACCCTGCAACTAGGTGTGAAAAGTCACAACAATTTGGGACAGGAAGAACTCCAGTCTGATGAGTATGGTAAAGACTGTCTTGTCACTGCAAGAAAAAAAGTCTAATATGTTTCCATAACATCAGACATATCATATGACAAACTTTCTGTATATCTGCCAACATCATGGCTAAAACATTGGATTTCATGTTGTCTTCCATTGCCAAAGGGATCACCCAGTTGAAGTTACAATTACCATGGCTGCACTATTTGTATCTGTCAGCTTACTAGACAAGAGAAATTACTAGTACTACACTTTCAAAAAGTAACACTGTAGTCAGGGAGCTACATGGGGCATTAATTTTATCAAGGAGGTTTAAACCTCCTTCAGTCCTTGTATGGACCTCAGCTCATACTGTCTGACCACAGCCAATGTTCATCCAATAAAATCTGTTTGGGAGGTCTAAACTAGAACATGGTCATGGTCATTCACCCATGCCAGTAGTAGAGTCCATTCCCCACTGTAAGTAACCTCCATTAACTTAATCTGTCGGGTTACATAAATCTGCCACTTTGAAAAACAGTGGATTTGAGATTTGAGAGATCTGTTGGGTTGGAGATCTGTTTGGACGCATCTTTTCAGGGTGGCAGAATTATGTACCCTGGTGGAGTTATGTTAGTAGATGTTACCACATTTCCCCACACGATAGATATTTTAGAGACTGGGGGTCTGGCTACATTTTATATCAATCTCTGTGTTAATACAGAATTATATCACATGAAACTCAGAAAGACTATATCTATGAATGTTTCTAAAAGTTTTGAATGAAGACTTAGATATTTTCTACACTGTTTAGATATTTTGTAAACATTTCAAAGGAGACCTTTTACAATTGGCTAACCGTGCAGTCGCATAATAATATGTACAATTAAGCAATCAATTTGTCAAAAATTGAAAGGATCAGATAAATATAGATTCCCCAGTCAAGGAAGCCTTGGGGAAACCATAGCCTGTATTACACAAGCTCTCGGCCGGAGGTTACTGTCCCCAACCTCCGGCCGAGAGCTTGTGTAATACAGGCTAGGGGAAACCACAAGTGATGGTACCAATTCCCCAACCACTACCCTGTCTCCCCTCCACACAATGGTCCATCCCTGCATGTGTATTGAGACATTAGATGGGGGCAATCAGTTTCTGGTTTATGGTACCCACATGGCAAATTAGGGGTTACACAGCTTTCTCTCCTCATGCATTATTCTACCACTTTCCCTTTTTGGGACACAAAGAAGAACCCCGCAATATCCTTCTATAGCTTTCATTTTGTTTCTTAAAATATAACATCTAGTACTAATATAATTACACCAGGGTACATAATTCCGCCACCCTGAAAAGATGTGTCCAAACAGATCTCCAACCCAACGCCCCCCAGTATAATGCACTTCTATATATCTAAACTGTGCATACCTGGGGGTGCTGCACTATCTGTCATTCTCAAACCCACTGTTTTTCAAAGTGGTGGATTTATGTAACCTGGTAGGCTTATGTTAGAATGAATGCAGCTGCAGGACGTTTCAACGACTGCAGATGCAGAAACCAGTGGATGATGATGATGATGAGGCTTATGTTAGTAGCGGTTATCAATGAAAAGGATTTTAATCGCATTACACTAATTCCTTAGATCAGCACACTGTGATACCAAGGAGTTTAAGTTCATTTGTGATACTATGGCTGCCATCCTTGTCTTTCAAGTCTTTCTGTGATACCACCAATAATGTACCCCTTCAAAATAACATCTTTATAAGTTTTTATTTCAATAAGTAACCTACATTGCACTTAATCAGTCACTCCAAGCCTTTATTCCAAGTCAATGGCCTGTTCTGTCACATGGCCAGTTTTTTTATGAGATCAATTGGAAATAATTGAAAGAAGGTTCAATAAATTAACACAAATGAGTTCTAATGTGTCAGTTGTAATCACATTGATTTAATCTACACCCCCATATGAATATGTTTTTAACTGCATAATAACTGCATATCCACCCAGAACAGAGTTGTCGCTGAAATTTAGAGAAAAGTCCGGGCCAGTTTGTTTTGATCTGCTTTCACACCATGAGAACTTTCTATTCCTGTTCTACCAATAGATTTAGAATGTAATGAAGACAGAATTAGAAATCATGCAGCTGAAAAGTATAACAGCTAAAGAGGGTAAACCATACAGTGCTCTTGAACCACCTAGTACTGTACTTACATGTATACATGTATATATGTCATCACAATAGTACCATCACAGAGCCTGCTCTCATATGGTTTCTCCAGATATACCCTGGGTGCCATCCTATTACTACTGGGCTCCTACTACACTCGCTACGTACACCCTGATGTACCATGGTATCGTTGGGAGCCAGCCCCAGTATTCGGCGCGATCACCCACCGCACGTGTGCCCGTGCTTTACCGCTAGCGGAGACCAGGGGCGTGGTGGATCGTGGGGGCCAGGGGGACAGTGGCACACGTGCGATGAGTGATCGCGCTGAATACAGGGTCTGGCTCCCAGGATAACCCTGATGGTACCCAGGCTACTTTCTCTCCCCTTGAGGGGAGAAATGTGCCTAATTTCACACACTTCAGTAACAAGGTCATCACCTTTCAATTACCACACAAAAATAGCAAACATTAATAATTCAGTGGTTCATCTTTTTTTTATCCTATACGTTGCGTATACTGGAGCTGAAATTGCTTCACATAACATGGAAATATTCCATTAAGTACCCGTGGGGCCAGTTGGTTTGTAAATGAAGTACATGTTTTTAACACAATAATGATTGCAATACCCAGCCAGTGGTCTGGATGTACAAGTACAGAGGTGCCATAAAAAACATACATGTATGGCACTTTTTTTGACAAATCAGGACAGGACAAAATTGAACTTTTATGTGGCCTTTCTTTATCTGTTTACAGTAAAAATTACATCTGTCGTCTAGTATTTTATCATCATTTGCCCCTTCCCTTTTATTCAATGGGTTCTGGCTGTTCTGTTAGACTTTGCAGCACCCCCACCCTCTCTCCAGAACATACAAACTACAGAAAGTGGGCCAGTGGCCATTGTCAGTTTCATGACAGAACTCTCAACTTCATGCTTGCATCTTTCTTGTAATCCCCACTTTCTTTCAATAAAGATTACCAAAGACTCAGCCCCTTCTTATCATACATATTACTTCCCATCAGCACTACAACAACCAGATGACTACACATGCGTGTACTGTAAAATAATTCAGTCCTGCCATCGTGATCGTCTACAAGTGCTCTATACTAGCAAGGAGGTGATACTAGCGCCACAATCCTCAAACTTACCCAGTTTCGGAATGCTCTCCAAATCTGTAAAGAAGACCAATTTTGGTACCAGTAGATTTGACTAGCTCTATTCCTCAGCAGCTATGCGACAAACAGAACTTGCAAAAAAGACCCAGTTTTGAAATACTACCGCTGCGGGTTACCCTGACCCATGGCAATTTGCAAATGCTTACCATGATGAATTGTGTTGGTACAGTATTAAGTAGCCATCCTCATCACAAGGGAAGACTTACAGGCTAACCTTTAACCTGTAAGCTGTCTGTCTAGAGGAACTGATGGGTTCAGGAGTCTCCAAAAACAACAGCAATAGCAGCAATCACTTATATTGCATTTTATAAAACACCATACCAGAAGTTCAACATTGCGATATTAGTAACAGACTGTCTGACTCACTGAAAATAAGTTAAGAGAAATACATTATACATTCCTTAGCCAAAGTTTATGCATTGCAGCACTTGTCAAAAATTACACAGGCCGCATGCAAGAAATTTTGGAGAGAAAGAAACCACTTGTATGGGCACAATGGTTAGAAGCAAAATGTTCACTCTTGAGTGATCAGCTATGCTGGGCATCTGAACTTGGCTGTGTGTGCTGAGGTACATGTACCATTGGGAGAAAACAGACCAGTTTGAAAACTGAGCTTGAAAACATGTCTGGAAAAGCCTGGTATGCACGTTTTGTCTCAGTTACCATTACTTACAGACAGTGTCAACAGACAAATGCATAGGCACCAGTCTGTACATACCACCTTAGTCTGAGATGTGTACATGTACATTAGTGGTACACCCAGATCAGGAAAGGTTTAGAAAATGAATGCAGCTTTGAGACAAAGAAACATTGAAGACTAAGACAACACAAAAGAAACAAAATATACAGGAAGGGGTTAAAAACAACTGCAAATTTGTATTCCTGCAAGGCACAAATTTTCCAGATTAGCTGCATCATTGATTGATACCAAAGTTGTCCTAAACACTGCTCCCTTTGAACCCTGCATTCCAGAGCTAATACCCAGCACTGTCCCAGAATCTTGATGAACCCTACTGTGAGTCAAACACAGAATACAAATACAAGTGTGTGCCTGCGGCAAGGATCATCCCACAACCACTTCCCGTCCCCTGACCTGTAAACACAGGTGTCAGCATCCAAACAAAGCATGCACGTGACAGAGGTCACCCGGGGCTGACCTTTCTACACCTCAGCCACCATGGCACGACCTCCTCTTTTTTCAAAAGAGAGGGAAATACAGAAAAACACTGAGGTGAAAAAGGGATGAACATCCTTTTTTAAACATTTGTCTGAAGTGTATTCATCCGAGAACCTTGCCTCTTTGTTGGGACTTTTTGCCACCATAGATGGGCGTATGGATAGTATATAACAGACTTATTTGAGCCACTGACAAGTCTGTTGTGAATACTGCCAACTGTTGACCTACATACCAGCCTCTGTGTAAACTGAAGTCAGGAGGTATGCATGATATAAGCACAAGTCAAATGATTGATTAAAGTTGATCTACATATTAACACTGATGACACAGTTCACATTCATGCAAACTTATTTGGTACGGTGTTAACAATATATAATAATATACCATGAGTTACAAATAACAATTTACTCAGTCAGCTGTGGATTATCTATAATAACAGTTTCCATATACACATGTAGATTACTTGGTGACCTTCAGAAATTTCATATACACTGATGGGCTTTCCTCGCTTCCTGGCTTGGCATTGCCACTATGTTTCAAGCCGTGGGTAATGCCTAATGGTCTGAAGAGTTGCAAGTTGGGCAAAAGTCAAAGATTGAAAACAACACACCAAAGTCAAAATAAAAAGTGGGCATATGGCCTTGTGTTCCAGCTACTATTGGGGGTCCACTTTTGCCTTTTGACAAGAGGAAGATTTGTATGCAGGCCACAAGCAGCACACGCGACCCCATATGACCCAGCAGTCGCACACATGACCCAGTCCGACCCCATATGAAAAGGAGGTCAAAGCGGTGAGACCCCTTAGCCCCTATCTGGTGACCCCATTGTTATGGCCATCAACTCTTTTCAAAAATGCCATCTATACCCTGTAACAGGCCAAGATTTTTGTAAACTCCTCACATTCCAAATAATTTCTGAACAAGAAATCAAAAGTCTCTGCACTGCAGATGATCTTGAAATAATCTACTAGAATTACAACATAGAAGACAATGAATCAATCTTTGGTATCTTTCTTAAAATGGCAATTCTGCGACATGAATGTACTGAAAGATTTGAAATAGATGGAACTACATGTACTTATCATGTTTTACTTTGCTTGGGCAGGGCTAACTCTCTCTCTACTTTTTACTGGTAACGCACATGAAGCATATTAGGACTCAGGGTTTTTTCTAGAAAAATTAAACAAGAGGGAGCACACACAGGCGAGGGAGCAAATTCTATGTATTTATGGAAGAATCGATCGCTGAGGGAAGGCTGTATGCTGGGGATTAAGCTAAGGGCCTCTTTACACCTACGACATTTTAGAGTCGTGCGATCATCGTCGTGGGCGACGTCGCCGGCGACGGTATTTTTTGGCCGTCTAAAGACGATCAAAACAATCGTACGACGGCAATAAACGGGAAATCCTCGAAATGTCGTGCGACCACCTCGGACCCAGTCGCACGACGTTCAGCGGGGGGGCCTGTGGCTGTGTATTTCTCGTCTAAAGAAGAATCGTCGCCGGCGACGGAAGTGGGTGTTATGCTAATAAGCCTACAGCGTGCTGTTTCCTGTCCGGGAAGGAAAGTTTCTATCGTTTTCTTTGTAAATATGTATGCAGTTAGCAATGGAAACATATTTTTCTCATCCGAAACCGGTTATTCCGGCGCCACGAGCTGCTACCAGTGGCTACTTCTCTAGTATGCCCCTATTCCTCGATCCCCGGGACATCCCCGGCGGCGGCCACGAACTCGGGTTAAATCCCGTCCGTCTCTGTACCAGCCTCAATCTCGGCTTTCTTTGTTGAGCACCGTTCTCAACGTCTCATCTGCAGGGCAACAGTTGTTGCAAAGTCAGTAAAAGCTTCATCTTTTGACGAAAACAAGCGGTTCCCCCGCCATTTTGAATTTGAGCGCAAGAGTTCACTTTGAGTCCCACGCGCACATCAATGGAATTCTGCGCCGCGGGGGTCCCATGATATTTCCTGACCGTGTGTCTAAAGAAAACCGTCGCCTACGACGATGATCGTACGACCTTATAACATTGTAGGTCTAAAGTGCGCCTAAAATCTGAATTCGACAAGGGGGTGCTGGGCTGAAACAAGAGGGTGCAGCGCCCCTGTTTCCCAATTTAGATGAACCCCTGAGGACTGTATTGTTGTGATCAATCAACGGCCATTTTCTCACACTGCACACTATATATTAATTCTGTCCTCTTTCATAAAATATACTATTTTCAAGAAACAGCTATTGCTTGAAATATCTTTAATAACACTCTTCATCAACATTTTAAAGATGAGATCATGTAGCAAATTTCTTAGACAACTAGATTCTATATGCTTATTGCATATAGCATTTTATATGGTGTCAAAATCCCTGCCTTGCATCTTTATTCTTGATGACATCCAGTACCTATTCACAAAACAATGTCAGAAAATGTGCATATTGCCCTAGAGCCATGGTAAAGGCTGATATACTGATGCACATGCTGCATATGATCAAAGAAATAGAACCTCAGATGTGATTCATTGCTTTTCCTATGACTCATCCAGGTCAGGATTTCAGGACTGGGAGGCTATGTATGATTTAAAAAATACCCGGACCTTCTATTTTCCAGATAAACTAAAACAGACAATATTGTATCCAGGACAACCCATGATATGGACACGATTATGAACCTTCTTCATATACATTTTGTAGATACTCTGATTTTAAGCTCTGATAGGCAATGCAGGACTGAATACATTTGCATTACTATCAGCGTCACAATATTACAGTATCAATTTTCTGGGTTGTGCATATCTAAGATACCTGATACATATGACACATCGTGTATTTTCAAGCACTTTAAACACAAGCCTATTTAGAAGGCAACTCGCTAGCGACCAATCGATCAATAGATAGAAACCTCTTTGATTTGACTAAAGAAATTAACGTTTCGACTCGCTTGAGTTACCACAAACGGACATCAGCCAATTTCTTTCGTTATTTGACACCCTATGACAATTAGATTTGGCGCAGAGATGTGTGATATTGGCTGATATGATCAAAAGCATTCTGCATAAAACCCACCCATGTGTGAAAGTCAATTTACCAATCCCGGCGGCGTTTGTGAATAAATATTTGCTAAAAACTCATGCATGCTCATTTCGCGATGAAGTGAAAATTATATCATACCAATCTCTTTATCCACCACGTGGACCCTTTTCACTGTGCTTTAAGCCTTAATTTTCACCCGATTCCTCCAAAAGCATACAGCAGATCCTAGACTAAAATATCGACACGTTTGAACGGATTTAATCCATTCTAGATTATCGCATAATCGTAGATCAAACACACCGCCTGAAGCACAAATCCGACGCGTGATTTTGACATTTCAAAGACCATACAAAAATGGAGAGAAAAACAAATTAATACAACATCAAGCTACTAAAACATTAGCCAGTACAGTGCCGTGACAGTTAGCATGTATCACAGCGTGAAAAGCAGCACCGATCTTTCAAATTCAAAGATCTCGAAGCCGATTCATACTCACATTTTGGATTCGCGGGCCTCCCTCGTCCGCCATGTTGGCCGTGACGTCACGGGTAAACAAAATTCATATCGCAATTTTTTGACCAAACAGTTTTTATTTGAATATCTAGCCATTGCATAAACTCAATCTGTACCTTAGATACCATTTCCTATACCATTTTATATATTTTTTGTACCTTATAATATAATATTTTAGTACAGATGATGCACCCATGATCCCTCGCGCGTCCTTGGGGTCAGGCAGCAAGATGGCGGCCTCAGGAGGAAAAGGTCCGGCGATGGACCCTTGGCGAATCTTTCCCGATGTCACCCCAGATCAAATGAGGGCCGAGGCTGAACGCCAGGCCATCAAGGGAAAGCTCAGGACCGCAATGCAGGCGAAACTACGTGATCCGTACGCCGTGGGCAACTTCGTAAGTTAATGTCTAACTTTGAAGTCAACATACAACTGAATTTTTTGCCGGGGAAGCACAACGAAGGGCACACAAACTTGTACCCTTGTATATCCTTCGAAAATATTATACATGTAGTACAGAACTATCTTAGTGTGGGCCACTTACGTATTTTTGGTACATTTGCCTGTAGCATGCCACGGTCGACTGAGGATAAACGTATATGTTTTTATGTTGAAAACATGTGTACACTATTTCCACCACACCGTCATGAATAAACAAAAATTATTCAAATTTATTATAATGTTTTGGTAGTACTTTTCCATAGGTTTGTAGTACTGTATTCTACATGTACTAATGCCCATGTTGTGTTGGTTCTGTAGGAAGACCCTGCTCTAACGCGCTGGTACTACGTCAGGAATCATCAGTTTGACAACTTCAAGCAGACCCCCAAGACATCATTCCTTGGCATAACCTTTGGAGTGGTTCCAGTTGTATTCCTTACGTGGCTCTTCCTCAAAGACAGGGTAAGGCTCAGCCGCTCTTGACATTTCAGTCTGATTCTGCGTACCTTGTGAAAAATACATGTATAAACCTGTTGACTCAATATCTCATATATGCTCCAGAAACATACTCAAGCAACTGGATAAAATTTTGAAACTTATATTCAGTTGCTTGAGTAACTGTTTTGGGCGTATCTTATTACCTGGATGTCTAACCGTCATCAACGTATCTTATATATGTTCTTTGGAAAAAGGAGGTTATTAGATACATGTACCTGCCTTGTAGCAGTTGTACTCATACTTGATGGCAAAAGATTTAGCACCAACATGTTGATCACTGTATTGTTTTTATATTTCAGCGCAAAATGAAGCAGGACTGGTTGAAGGGCATCGGCAGAAATAAAGCATCTATCATCAACTTCTAACCCTTGCCATCAGCACCATGGCAGGGCTCTTCAACAAGATTATATAGATAGGTGTCGCATTGACAGGACCTACTCATTATGCAACCATAATGGAAAATAGAACATCTATGAAAAAAAGCCTGTTGTTATGGACTGTGAAGATTTGTTATGAACATCCAGTCCTACATTTCACTATGTACACAGACAGTCATATTAAGTAACATATTATGTGTGTCAGAAATAAAGTGTCATTTGACATTGTCCTGTGGTTCTCTTGTATTCTGCATTTGTGAATTGATTTGTTAGATTATATGTAGCCTGGATGCCAGACCCCCACCTTTATGATATCTATGGTAAACCCAAGAAATGAGTTTTGTAACATATGGCCTATCATCACCCAGACAGACTCTAACATAGGTATATTATCAACTGCATGTTTTCATAAGACTCATAACCAATCAGATGTAAAAGATTGTGTCATACTGCTGTCACCATGTCAGAATGGGTCAGATGGCATGCCGCTTCTAAAAGAGACACCTAGCAGTGTAATTGTGAACTACAAATACGGTGAGCTTTCTGTCGTTTGAGTTTGAATAACAAGTGACACCTGCTAAATAGTTGGTGATCAAGAGGCCCTCAAAATGTAGCATGTTCTAGTAGTGCCTCTTGAGAGCAGGAAGAGGGTTGAGGGAGGGGGGTGTTTGCCTTTTTAGTACCATGCCATTTCCAAAACCTGGGAGTGGGTGGAATAAGGTACGGGAGTTTCTGCGAAATTTTAGAACACTTAAGTCTTAACAAGTCAGGACAAGTTGAATTAAAGGTGTTAATATATATGCTGTTGAAATACATACAAAAATAGAATGACCACAGCAATAAGAAATTAACTAGAAACGAATGACCAATGCACATTTGTTTTTGATTTATAATTGAACAAAGATTAAATGACCGAAAAAATAATAATGCTAGTGGAAATCAATGACCAATGTACTTGAATATCATTGAACTTCAATCTGTTTACACTGCGAAAACGTAAGTATCGTCCCTTTCATATTTTGATTTGTGTACTGTGCGGCAAAATGAAGGGTTGGGGTAACAGAAGTGACCATCCGTGCGTGAAGTCGGAGTGGGTTGGAGGACCCTAGGTCCCGCCCAGCAACCCCCAGCATCCTAGAGCTGAACAGGATTTAGTTCGTGCTGACTGACTGGTGGGCTGTTTGTACAACGGATAATAATGGAGATTTCGCACGTAAACATTTTGTTGATATTTCTACTGACTGTTCCGTTGGTGCGATGCATCTACATACCACCCGAAGGTAAGATTTCAGCACGATGAATTCTAGACCAGTAGTTTGTTTTGCTAGAAACTTAGATATTTTCCAGACATACGAAGGAGAAATAGTCTTGCAACTACGTTTTGGATTTTCATCTCGCAGGGTCCTGCAAGTAATACTAGTAGTACTACATTTATACTTATAAAAAGACGACTGAGTGTCTTATCCACTGTTGCTTATGATAGTGAAAAGAGAGGCCGACTAAATTGCTATTGGAATTCGAACTTATTCTACTGTAGCTAAAGTAAGAGAAACATGTTAATGTAATATTCGTACATTCCATTAGATGGCTGTGTATGTAACCTGAGAAAAAATTCGATTACTTCCAATTGGATTGAATGTCAAATTCAATACCCGAAAAGTCGCCGTAGCCAAAGCCTTGCCGTGTGACCCAAAACAACTTGGTAAACAATTCTCAAATACGCTTTACCGAATTGGAATATTTATGATGACTATAACTATCGGGATGAATCACCTGGGTGCTATTATACATGTACCTGGACATGATGCAAAGTTTTGTTGATAAAGCTTCCATAAGAATTTTCTTCATTTTACAAATAAAGGTTTCAAATACAATTTTTTCACCGTAAGGGGGGGGCTCTTTATGCGCGGAACCGGACGTTTTATGTGACCAACCGTTCGGACGTCATACTCATGGGAAATGTACTCTTCAGAGCCACCGAAGAGTTTTCCCCACTCATAAATTTAATAGTTGTTGCCATGCAGTGTATAATTGTCGTGCAATAAAGTTCTTCGTTACATGTATTATCTTATGCTTTCTTCTTCTGTGACACGTAGAGAAATTGCTGGCTTGTGAAGAACGGCAGAAAGCAGGCTCGGACCCGTTCCTCCTACACTGTGCGGATGACGGGACGTTCAAGCCGCTTCAGTGTGACGACTCCGCGGACCTCTGCTACTGCGTACATCCTGAACGGGGGACAGTTTACTACGAGACGGCCATGAATGCCACCGAACGGTCTCAGGGACAGGACTGTGACAAGTACTGGAAAGAAAAGGGTGACATGGTTTTCCCTGAGCTTTATGCGTAGCACTTTAACATATATGACATTGACAAGGAGTTCAAAAGTAGAGTGAGAAATCTGTAACGTAAACCCTAAATAGGTGTAAGATCATTGGGTGGTGCTTGAAAGGGACCTATCAGCATTAATGTCCAATTCTGTTTTTCTTCGTTTTAAAGATGCCCAAGATGACGTCGCCGTCCCGATGATCATGATGTTACCTGTAGATCAACCTGTCGGCATCACGGCTCTCTCTATTAACAACATTGACGAGGACGTCGAAGATAAGAACAACGCTATCAAAATAACAAACATCAACCAACTAAACCTTCCCCAGAAAGTCAACTTCGATGAGCAGGATGACGTCACTGCGACTAAGCCCGACTCTGACGTCACGCACCTCAGTCTACAGCCAATCGCCGTGACGTTAGAAGATGACCAGAAAAAACCGACTGAGCCAGCCGATCGCCCAATCCCAGTGCTGTACAACAAGTTCCCAGACATGCCAGATGATATCCATATTGATGCCGATAATTACACGAAGATTCCCGAAGTAAAGCCGACAGAAGATATCCCACCTGTTGTCGACTCGTTGTGTAACAAAACTGTCACAAACTGCACTCAGGATTTCTTCAAAATCACAAATAATCCCATAGAAACGACACGGGAATACGACGGGCACAACACCTTAGCTCCCCCAGCTATCCAACAGTCACATGTGGCCAAGTTTGTGACAGTCCCCGAGAAAAGTTATCTGTTCGATCTCCGAGTCACCAGTATGGAGTGGACGCCATCTCTGGAGAACAGCAGCTCGGAGGAGTACGTGACCATGGAGAAGCGTTGTCATGACATGGTGAATATATACATATATATGTAAATGCGTACTGCAATTGTTTAGACTCTATGTACATCCGATATTTTAGGGATTGGATACAAACATTTTATAAATTTATTACCAACAGCGAATGTAGTTTTGTGAAATCAATGATGATGTAGGATTTTACTTACTTCTAATCAAGGACATTATAATGTCCTTGTTCTAATTAATTTCCATTCTTATTTCTAGATGCTGCCTCTATTCAGAGAATTACCCGGCTTTCTGGCCTTGAAAATTCTCGGATTCAAGTGAGTTTGTTTTGAACACTTTTGTGTAGCGCTCAAAACAGCTAAGATTTTCAATATGTAACTGTTACCATAATCGAACATTTTTGCATCACAACTCCGTCCGATCATCTAAGTCCAGAAGGTTTTTCCATGCTTTTTTTCTGCATTGTGGGCCGCTGTGTACCAGTTTACATTGCTGTATAACCTCTGTAATCCAGGGAAGGCAGCATCATTGTTGAACACGAGGCTCTGTTTGACTACATCAAAGTGACGTCATCGAAAGAAATGAGCTCCCGGCTCCGTGACGCAGTGGAGGGAGACAGACTTGATCCTAACATGACCTTCGACTCACTTATTGTCTACGACGGTGAGAACAATACTCTACTATTCAATTTTTTGGTAGTTAAAATTAAAAACAAAGAGATCAATCAAAAATTGCTACCAACTTTTATCGATCCTGTAATCCATGTAATCTGAAGAAAGTTAATCAAGATCTGATTATTTTCCTTCCAATGATTTTAGACGCGGATATTGACTTGTGTGACTACGCCCAGTGTGAAGACCACTCCCGTTGCGTAGTGCCCCCTGGAGAGAAGGTGCCGATCTGCAGGTGTCACGCAGGTTACGGCAGTCTGGACGGGTCGGTGTGTACGTCACGGTGTGAGCTGGAGCCAGGGTACTGTCACAACGACGGCAGGTGTGACGTGGAGCCGGAACTTGGGGTCATCTGCAGGTAAAGAAACTCTCTGTTCCTATTTTCTTGAGTACTGAAAGACAATGGAAAATCTGCACTTCATGATGACCTGGTATTTCAGTTTGCCGACATATTTTCACAAAGATACAATTACTTTCTGTTTCAAGTTCGTTTTCTTCTTCTGACCTCCACAGATGCAGGGCCGGTGCGTCCTGGTGGCACGTGGGTGAACAGTGTGAAACCTACATGTCCTATTTTATCGTGTTCTCTATTGGGGGCGGGGCAGTGGGCGGGGTCTTCGTCATCATGCTGCTGTCCATCGTCATCGTCGCCAAGAGGGTCCCGAACAAGACTCGACCGTCCAATTACTTCCCAAGGTATGTACACGCTAGCAAGGAGTTCTCCCTATAACGTCCTTGGTATATACTAGTATTTTTTGCTTACGGCTTCCAAGTACGTTGCTTTAGAGTGCTTAAAGTAGATGTATTTTCACATACCTGTCCTCACGAGCTTCGTTCAATTCGTCATACACCTGTTCATTTGTATTTGCAAACAAAGAAATGCAGCAGAGGTTTATGTCTATATAGAGTATTGATGAATTGAAACTCGTTTCTCCAGTCACTACAGAAGACCGTTCTTTATCGAGGCGAACGGTTCGACCGTCATGAGCGGTGGGCCGTCGTCCTTCTCGGAGACCACGTGGAAGGAGAACCCGATGTTTATCGACGAGCAGGAGGAGGACATCTACAGCACCATCAGTCGGAAGGCCGGCCAGGAGATCTCGCGAGAGCTACGTGAACTGGAGGCCACCGACATCGAGGATCCCTACGGCATCATAGGTGGGGATCTTCACTTCACCCTGTCTTAAGGGGACTATGATCGGTTCCAGCACCAACATCCTCCATCCTTACCTATCCTTCTGTGGTTGGGACAGAGCCAAGAAAAACTAGCAAATATTCACAGTTTTATTTCTTCCAGCAATACAAAGTTTCGGCGTTCCTCTTCTCAAACTCATTATGTTACAATGAAGCTTCATTCAGAAGTCATTGGAGGAAGTGCTCTTCCAAATGAAATTGAAACCTTCACAGATAACTCTCACGGAATTTCTATCCTAACAGCGTGTTTCTTTCTTCTCAGGCATGTTTACAAAAGCGGAGTCCATCTCGACTAGTGGCGCAAAACTGCCCCCTGGCGACTGGAACGGAGTGGTGCGCTTCAAACCGACGGTGGAGTGTATAGATCCAAACTGGAAGGTGAGCAATTAATGCGTTTTGAAAACATTTTCAACCTCGGATTCAAGGCCCAAAGTCACAAAAGTGCTGTGGGTTCAAGATCGAAATATTAAATGCTTCTATGTGAAACTTCGTTGTTGCTTATAGTGATACCTAGTGTAGAGCCTGGTGAAAAAAATCTTTAACGGCTCAGGCCGTTGATACAGTAAGATCGAAAAACCTTTCCCCTGTTCTTTCTTTTCGTGCTTAGCCGTGCGGAGTCACCCATGTGTTCACTCCTAACAATGTTCTCTACGTAGAGTCGCTATTATTATGTGTCTCATTTTGTTCCCTTTCTTACCGCACAGTTCAAAATCAAGCGGCCTCGCGCGTTCAACCCGGAGTACGATCAACAGAGGGACGATTTGTCTTGGCCTTGATGCCTCTGTCCAGTGGGCTGTAAATAAATTACAATAGCGACGACGCTCAAACACGAGTAGATGTTTGACTTGGGAGTTGTTGTTTTTCAGTTGTCACGTCCCATATCAAATGCCTTCTTTTTGGGAAAACAGGACAAAATTCCTCCTGACATCTGCTTGGATAGGGACGATACCCGCCATCGAGAAGATAATGATAAAAGAGGGTTGAATTTATAAGTTGTTTTTTCTTCGAGGTCTTTTCTCACTTTTTGTACATATTCAATCTTGATGAATGTTAATATTGACTGTTGGGGTTTCTGTGTTGTGAATATTGTGTTCTTTTGCTGTCGTTTTGGTTTTGAACAATTGTTCAATGAAAGTCGAATATGTACACAATTCTACAAAGGACGTCATCGATCGATGTTACACCCACCATGCTCGCAAAGATTGTCGATTTTCAACTATGGTATAAAACCAATTTTAATGTATTACAAGTAATCAGAATAAAACGTCTACAAAACTGAGTCAGTGAAAATTTGTTTAACTCTGCTTGTCCCGATACATGACAGCACTAGTGCATCCACCCGTTGTGTAGATCATTTGAATCCCCCTAATCAAACAATGGTGTGTGGATCATAGCAGTTCTCAGTACCAAGCAGGGTTTAACAAAACGATGTGGTCACCTGAAACATGACGCACTGTCATGGGAAAATCGCACGAATTGGCGGATGTTTTCAGAGCAGAGACAGACAAAAACATATTTCTTTCGTCACACGTCTACTGTTGTTGTGTGGACAGATTTCAAATGTCTATTTAGAGCTATACCATCAAAGAGTTGAGAGTGCCACAATGTTGCATTGAAGTCGACGTCAATACGGATTGAGGAAGATTTCTGGGCCTCTTTTAGCCACCGTAGTAAAACAGCGTCACCAAGCGGAATTTCGACGAAGTGCTTCCTTGACTAGCCAATTAGCTTGGATCAATAAAGAGACGAATGCGCTAATACATCACGTTGGCGTGCAGAAATCGATTTTCTGACAGATGGCTGTTTATGTTATGCATATCCGAGGCTAAATCTACTGTGACACAAGAACACATCTAAGCATATTTCTCAAGCTAATGACTAATACGCTCACTGTTGTGGCGCGGTGGCTTGCCTTAATTCATAGACACCCGTATTGTTTTACACGGCAGTGTAAACGTTACGTGTAGCCAGGTGAATCATTAGTTTCATTACGGACTGTTACGGGAAGTCGACATTCCTGATGTTTAAAAGAGATATATCGGTTACACTCTGTGAAAATATCGTCATTTAAGTTCCCATGTCCGATGGCGATGCAAAATAATTGTCATGCCATGAATAGAAAATGGGTGTTTCATTCAGAAATTGATTAGCAAAAATTGATTAGCCGTTCGATCGATTTAATGATCTGTTGATCGATCGATTAAGGATGTGTGGATGGATTGATGGAAGATGGATTAGAATCGATGTATCGTTCATCCACTCTCTAACAATGTATCTTGCTGTTTGAAACTTAACTGGCAATCCCACATACCCCATGCCCTTTATAATCTGTGGAAGAACGATCCCCAGGTACCTGGCCTTTCCTACACCTGAATATTGATCACAACCGAAGACCTCATTTGTTTTGCCCAACGGATGTGCGCCCCGTAACCCATCCTGATTTATTTTTGAAGACAGGAATGCAAACAAGATTCCACTTGATACACAGTGGTAACAAATACTGTACACACTGACTCATGACTACTATCACCACCGGCGGCCCATGTTGTGATGCACACGGCGGTAGGACCCATGAGAGCGTGCAGGAACCCTTTATTGACAAACGGTCGTGTCTTCAGCCCCTGACACGGCTCAACACGCTTGACTGATGCATGGCGAGGCAGCAGCGGGCAACGCGCCATCTGTACCTTCCCGCGCTGCTTTGTACAGTCACCTTCATTCAACCCTACATATTGTTGTAGCGGGGCGTGAGGGTGAATCACAGAGGTGCTGGGGAGCCGTTGCCGGTAGCAGATTTCGGCTACTCCACAGTGATGCTGCTATGATTGTTACCTGTCTTCCACACGCTCACGCAGAGGTCGTACATTCCACCTTTACCTGACGTCGGAACGTCACGTACAGAACGCCGCCGGCACAAGATGACGACCTCGGTGGCGTTGTTGCTCCTTGTGGCATGCTTGCTTGGCTGTTCGTCAGGTGAGCTATTGTACAGGTGTCCAATTATTTACAGATACGTAACGTGGAGATATCGGCAGCAGAGTGTGTGTCTGTCCACACCTTAGGGTTTGTTTTCACTATTGGGGCTGGGCATATACACCACTGTACACAACTAACGATCTATAACGTTAACGTTACTAAAGTGTTTCTAACACTGCGACTCTTTTAACTCTGACATTCCCTTTGTATAATAAGATAACAACGGCAAGCATGATTTCAAACTACTCCGGTATGTCGAAGAATGTAAGATTGAAATTTTCATCGGAATCTTAAAATCGACACCCTGCAAATGACTTACAGGTGTTGATGAAATACTTAAAATTGATAAACTTTATTGCTTGAGCAAAACGTTTGTTTATTGACATGCATCCGGTCATAACGCGTTGTTATGACAGATGTATGAGTATCGGTCACTCAATATTGACACTAAAACCTGCGAACCAGTTGTTTTTACAATACCTCTCTTGTCGATGTTATCTCGCCTGTGTTTGTAACAAGGGCGTGGCCAGGTATGAGGCAGGTGACCCGTCTCACCTGAGTCTTGAACAGGTGTCCAACAAATAAACTGTAGTACAGATTCGACTTTCTGTACAATGTGTGATGACATGAACTCCTTGTTTTGCGAACAAATCCTCTTGCCATTTATTCAACGATTGGCAAAACTATAAAGTTGCCATCATAATATCTATCCTTTTATTCACTTCGGCTTAAAGACATTCGTGTTGTCCCTTCAACATTGACATGCTGATTTACAATGGCTCAGGAGCATATAAACAAAGAACATGTAACATTACCTAGACATGTGGACAATAACCCTGAATCTAACACAAAACCCGGTCCCAGAACAATTACCCAGATATTGCACAATGAATATTGTGTCTCATATTCTCCCCTGATGTTTTACTATCTAAACCGTACGTAATATTGTCGTCAGAGACGCCGGCGTTCACCGGGAAGTGCGTCGTGTATGATTTATGACGACATTACGGACTTACAAATCTATTATTTCGCCTGGGGGTCGCCTCGGTGTTAAGTGTAATAACAGTAAATCACTGTAGCGGCAGGTGTATGGATACCATTCATCGTCTGTAGCTATGTGGCTGTAGTTTATTATAAAGCATTTTTTAGATAAGTTATCGGTTTTTGTGTCGAACTAGGTCGAGATTTCAGAACGTTTTCTCAGATCGTGATATTCAGTTCCAGAAAAGAAGGGAATGATGGGACAAAAACTGTCGGAAAATATTGTTGCATGGTGTGAATATTATTCGATTGATGGTCCAGTAATCCAAAAACCGTTCCAGGATTATATAAATCTTAGATTTGATGATAGGGAAAGTTTCACCTTCGCTAAAGGTTGAATTTCCAATATTAAATGATACATGCCGGTAGGTCTGGTAATGGTTGCTTTGGGGGATACAAGGCACCAGTATAGATTTACTTACTATAATAGATTTACTCACTTTTGTGCAGTTAGACCTGCGTACCTAACTCCATGTGTTATCTAACTTACGTACACGCGATTATGTCCTAGGTAATTAGAGTAGAAACGTACGTTTGAGAATGGTTGTCAAAATGATGCCAGGTATGCCTGATAATCATATGGTTCCCTAAAAACTAATCTCCAAGCAGATCTATAGGTTGCTAAGACCGTATCAAACTGGCAGAGGAAGTACGTTACTGGCAGAGGAAGTACGTTTTGCAAGCTCCTTCTTCCAGTTGGATACGGTCTTTGCAATCCATTGGGCCTGCTTGGAGACTACCCTAAAACATCAAATCAACCACCAGATTTACCTGGGATTTATAATCATCGCCATTGGTAAACACCACATATCGTAGTGTCTGAAGTGACCCCGAGCGGTATTAGGCGGACATTGGACAGTACATCTCATGTTATATTCTCTCGTTTGCAAGAATTTTAAGTCAATTCTGACCTCATTTACACTGTACAGGGATTTGCCCTTACTAACAAGGTCCCATGTGCCAGGCGGAGTAATTCTGAACCCCCGTGTGTCGGTATTTCCCGCCGCACGGCTGATGGTCTCATTAATCCACCTGCGCCTTCCGGAACTCTAAATCTCCCGGGTATTTCCGTTCTCATCAACCGCCACAACCTTCATTATTTCTCCATCTGAGAAACGGCGATGTGGCTGGATTCAAATTACGGACGTCCATGTTGATGAGGGCGCGGACGCCATTGTTGAGGAAAGGTAGCTGTGGCGTGACCGACATTATAACGTTATTGATTGAGTTGGTACCTTTCCTCCGGCTGAAACAAACCGCGTTGATCGATTTTCAACGCCTTTTTCCCTGTCGAAGAAAGACAATGATTTGGCCCAGTTGCCAAATATCTGAAAATAGAATTGGATACAGAACAGAAGTCACGTAAAAGAGAAATTATAGACAAAAGAATTGGCGTACATATTTTCAATGCCACTATCCAGATTCAATATCAGATAGGGTGATAAATACTATTGTTGTCCATTTAATTTTGGGTGATTCAGTTTTAACGTCCTTTGCGAGAAATCCACCGAACAAATGATGCGCACATGTTTAAACGGCCAAGCGGATTATTCCGTGTGAAAATGTTTTGGCTTCATGGCCTTTTATTGTTCACGAGTCGGTCGCAAGAAATCCTGAACAAAACAACTATATTAACATCAATCTTATAGATGTCACTTTCGATAGAGTTATGGTCGTCTACAGGGAATTATTCTTATCGTAAATATGACATACACAGTTCTGTAAGCTGTTTTTATTTTCGTTCTTTCCTTGCACGAGAGGATGTATTTTCTCAATCTGACATTGGATTGGATATTGTAGATAGTTTTGACATTCCCTGTAGTTTCCACTCTGAGAAATCATCCAAGTAACGTTACTGAATTCCCGTGACAGTTTGCTAATAAGCCTTTTCATAACATTTCGTGATTCCTATCCTTTGTGATGGTTTTCCGCACTACAGACTCGACCTAATTTTTACACGTTTCTTGTTAGGCTAACTCTTGGCGTGTTATTGTAATGCTTCACGCAACACAGGCATTTATCAATACAACGCCCCACTGGGGATTAGGGCTGAGCACCGTTAGGGACCGTTATGTGTATTGTCTTCCCAATCTTCAAGTGTGCTTCTCTGAATATCATAACATTTAGGCAATCGTGTATCTAATAAAAGATTCGGGATCAGTCAGGGACCGTTATGTGTATTGTCTTCCAAATCTTAAACTGTACTTCTCTGAATATCATAGCATTTAGGCAATCAAGTTATCTAATCTAATAAAAAGTTCGGGATCAGTATAGAAGACCGGAGAGCTGAAAAAAGAAAACCGTTATACTGTGATGATGTACCATTTTATTTTCAGTTAGAGTTACCCACACATCACAAAGTTAATCTTTGGAGAAATTCCGTTTTGTTTCAAGAAAGGAGTACTACTAGTAGTAGCCACCCCCTTGGATTCACGTTGGCAGGTGGTTTTCTGCGCACACCTGTTAACACTGTAGTGGTGCAAACGTATTGATTTTAGGAAGGCTTCTTGAAGGACGACTATCTTTCTGTGAAAGCCGATAAAGTACCATGCATGGCGCCGTGGATATTGTAGATAAAACGTCTGGGTGGTCCGAGATGTTTCCTCTCCAGCGGTATTCTATTCATCACAGGGTCGACTCGGTCGTTTCAGCAGCGCCGTCTTTTTACACACCGATACATGCATACCGTTCCCCTAGCAAAGCGGTGTTACGTATGACGAATCGTTCTTGTAGATATTGGAAAACAGAGTAAGATCAAATATTCCTTGTCAAATCCTGTCCAGCTTTTCACGGTGAGCTTTTAGCCCTTGGGTTGTACATTGATAAGTGTATGATGGCCTGTGCTTGGGTAAGTTAAAACAACAAAAACAGCGGATGATGACAATGATAACAGTATACAGCCGTTTTATTTCATCTTGTCTCTCCGTATACAGTCGTCAAACATCCACAACCATCCATTTGCTGTAACGTTAAGTTCTTCCTCAGTTTTGACTCACCGGTGGCACAGTGTACGAAACCGCCGCTAAACCCTAAACCCCGCGCTTGGCCTCCTGACCCCTACGCGGGGCGAGGCTTGTGGAGCGTGCCGTTGTCAGGGTAGTGGTATGAGTAGAAGGGTAGTGTACACAGGCACTGAGCATAGCGCGATCTGCTAGATATGGTACCTGGTATGTGAGACATTCACTACCAGAGCTCAGGTAAAACACTCAAACAACTATGATCGGTAAAGCAACAAACAGGTCGGACAGGAGGTAGACAAAACATAGAAGGATGAATGGACTGTTCACTTAATCTGCAGAAAAAATACAAATATTAAAGAGTTAGGATACGAAACTAACCTATCGTTAGTATTAGTGTATTGCAAAATGAAACAATAACACAATTATCGTAGAAAATGTAACGTCTTTGGTCAGATCAATGAATGTCGAATGCCATTGCAAGATGAATTAGGTATGCATTGCTTTGGCGTGGTATGAGCGGTGAAAGACAGTTTGTGATAGACGGGAAAGTATTCCACCCCATTGTCATTGACGTGAAGGGTTCGTTTTTGTATACATGTCACGTTTACATGTCTTGGTCTTCAAGTTGCCCATACATTGCCTCCAGTCGGTGATACGTATTAAGAAGCACACATTTCTCAAGTACATCATTGCCCCAGAATTGATAAACCGGCCTACAATCGATGTCGTAAGAAACGGAGACTGCTTCTATCTTGTTCATTTGCACTTTTATGACCACCTCTCCTCGCTATTTGTAAAGAAAACCAATGCCCCTTGACGGTTGGAACAGCCCTGAAGGACAACGTAAACTGCCGGGTTAATGTCAACTGTGAATAGGAGAAGGTCGTGGTTCAATGACTAGAGAATGTCTAAACAAACACCTTTTCAGCGCTATCACGCGAACACATCGTTAGGGCTAGGGCATCAATATACCCTACATATTTGCACGAGATCGTTTGCTACAACCTACAAGACTACACAGTGCGCAAAAAAAAAAAAAAGCAGCCATGAAAAATATCCTTTGTGAAACTGTGAAAACGTTAAGAGATACATATCTATGGCAAAGATATGAAATAAGATAGTATGTAACCAATATGTAACCAAAGTACATAGAAGTGTATTTCATAACTACCTAAATTTGCCCTCCATAAAACGACATCCTATCTACACATATGATAGATAAGCATCAACGCCATCAGAAGATTTCACTATGTAAACTGATGTGACCGTCCTTCAGTAGTCCAGAAATAATATTTATAAGATCATCCTGTAAGTGATGATCCATCAAATGTGTCCCTCGGGTGCACGATGTGATCCCTTCATGATCCGTTATCACTCTCTTAGGACGAATCACATCTACCTGATCACTCCCAAACTAGACATTTACAAAATGGCCACATTATGAGCACCCATCATTCACTGAAGTAATGCCGGTTATAAAGTAATTGTGGTTTGCAACATGACCAGGTTGAACGAGTGAAACAGTTGAAGCCTTATTCATGTGGAATACTTTTTTGTCGCAAGGACGGGAATTTGAGTTTTATGTCAATAACATATTGGTTAATTATAAACTCCCAGAGACCACTTCACCTATAAATTCAAGCTGTATGACTTATTGCTTTAACTGCGACGCCAAGTTTCAGTGCCACAGAATTATACCTTCCATTAATGCATCTCTGCAAAGCTGCCGACATAGTATAGTATAGTATAGTACATTTCTGAGTAAGAAATAATAAGTTTGTCTTAGAACGAACAAAATACATAATCGTATCTGAACAGGATGTCTGAGATTCTATCCCGGATGAGTGTATTGTGTAATCCTGTAATCACCGGAGATGCAAGCTTTGTAATCCGATTGCCAGGATTACTAATCCTAAGCTTTACTCTTTGAAATATTTTCTGTTTCAAGATTAGTACATTCATTGGTCATTTGGCTGGCATGAATGAATCATTGGTGCTAGTACAATGATAATTCCTTCGTAAGAATGCAAAAATTTCAGTCCTTTCACAAGAAACGTTATGTAAATAGTTTGATATGTCTTTGTTCAGGAGTGTCAACTGAAGCCAACACTGCCAACAGCACACCAATCACTGGAACTGTTGTGAATGCAACTACTCAGTCATCACAGATCTACACAACGTTGAACACAACAGCAGTGCCAATGGTAGGGTCAACAGATCGGGAGAATATAACAACAACGTCACAAGCAACTTTGTCTGCAAATATGTCACATTCATCTGTTACTGTTTCATCGCCAGGAATGTCTACATCGGTCACATCGTCTGTACCTTCAATGAAGAGTTCGAGTTCTAGCACTGGGTCCACAACAAATGTGTCGTCATTGGCTACTTCATTAGCTACGTCATCGTTACATACTGACACGAACGTTGACGTCACTATATCGTTACCAACTACGGAACAGTCCATCTCCAATGTATCTACAACATCCACTGTCGCATCTACCACACCTGCAATGATAACAAATACTACAAGCATATTATTGTCCACCCTGACGGGGTCTAGCCCAGATTCCTCAAACACGAGTTCAGAATATTCAAACGAAACATCAACAACATCACTCGTAACTGGTACACCATTGCAAGAAACATCAGAAAACTCAACAGCGTGGAATTTAACAATCAATGCCACTGTATCATCGATAGTGGCTACTTCTGGGTCGTCCTCAGATTTATACACATCTGCTTCCAATACCTCTATTTCTGACGTCTCTTCAGCAGCTTCTATGACAGTAGCAGCGACTGATGCCACAAGTATAAATGCAAGCACAACCACATCTACTACTACTGTTACTGTAACAACACCAACAATTGAACCAACTGATGTAACATTTTTCAGTTCCCATTCGCTGACCCCAAAGAATACAACAAGCGGTGATTCATCTACAAGCTCTGTTGCAGCATCACCACATAGCATCACATCTTCTACAAATGCAACACCAAGGCCTAGTACTCTGGTACAGTCGTCAACAAGGATGCCTACGTCTACCGTATCAAACATAACACTTCCTGGGGAAACTAGTACAGGTCCTGGTGGAAACGCTTCTGTGTCATCATCAAACACAACAGTAGTAGCAATGGTGACAACGCCTGATGAAACATTAACGACGGAAGTAATGTCATCGGAGTTCATCCAAACAACAACAGAGAAGACAACAGCAAACCTAACTACAATGTCGCAGACGATAGGGACGACAACGATACCTGAAAGTACACCCTCTCTTACAACCAGGACAGAGTCTGAGACAGAACAGGCTTCTTCAATCGCAACGTCTGAAACAACAATGTTGACCTCAGTTTCAGAAGACACCGTATCATCAACACAGGTAAACGCTATGACATCTCAAATCCCTGAGGTGTCAACCATCTCAACATCTGTACCATCCATAACAACTGTTTCATCCACCACTACCCCACAGACAGCCTCTACAGAACGCAAGTCTACAACGAATATGTTGACGACGACGAGAACACCACTGACGACAGTATCACAAACAACACTTCCTGTTGTAGCCAGCACTGCGATGTCACAATCTCAATCAACTGCTATCAATACAACTCCTACAGAAGGAAAATCTACGGCGCAAAATCTAACAACCACTAGCACACCATCGTCAACGCCATTACAAACAACATCGCTGGTTCAAGTCAGTACGTTGCTATCACACACCCAATCAACTGCTACACAGGCAAGCTCAACAGACGGCAAATCTACCACGCAAATCGTAACAACTTCCAAAGTATCATCGCCAGCAACACCAGAAGCAACGCCGTCTATTCTAGTCAGCACCTTGATGTCACAGCCCCAATCAACTGCTCAGCAGACAACAGCAACAACAACAGAACTCCAGTCCACCACACAAGTCAAAACTACAACGCAAACACCCTCAACAACGACATCGCAAACAGTCGTACCGTCTACAAGCACGTCGACATTACAGCCCCAGACGACTGCCTTACAGACAATTCAAACAGGTACAACATCTACAACGCAAATGTTCACAACAACTAGCACACCAATGACAACATTGCAAACAACGATGTCCCCTACATCAACGATAAGACCTTTAACCACGCCACAGGTGACATCAACGGATAGACTAACGACAGCGTCTCCAACTACAAAGGCTACAACGGCGTCAACTCTTCTAACAACATTAACGCCGTCCTTGGCAACAACGTCCACGCTGCAACCAACTGTCCAACCAACAACCACTACACAAGGAATCACTGACGCTGCAAATATAGAGACAACACAACTTTGGACAACATCTTCGTCAAGCGTGATGTCAACTGCATTTAGAGTCCCGCCTACTGCCGATGTTCCAACGTCTGTAGTGAAAATGACCTTGGAGATTTCAAACTTGAATTTTGATGACTACAATCTTGATGATCCTTCCTCAGACGGTTACACAACGTTCTCGAGTGATTTCGTTGACAAGGTAAGTCTATGCTTTTGCGTATTTCATTAACCTCCTGCGCAATGAGTTGTAGTTAAGGTGAGAGCGAAATTATGGGATAAATATCAGTGTCTGGCCGCTGGACGGATAGCAAAAATCCCACATCAATGAAATGGCTCTTGGACGTTTATACATTACAAATATTTCACTATTCTTAAGTTATGCTATAATCAATATCCTAAGTTAATCAATTAAATGTACCAGGACAAATCTATATGCATCTCCCCTTTTGCACAGGTGACCCCAATTTACAGCCAGATGCCTGGATTTGTCGCCGTTGAAGTTGTGGGTTTTACGTAAGTATCAACATGCCTTTAGCGAATACTGTTCACGTGGGCCACAAATTCTAGTTGGTTTCAATCTAAACGTTTGGTTACATTTTATCAGAAGAATATGTTCCACGATTAGATTTAGAATCTATTAACTCCGTTTTCCCTAACGTTTCATTACAGAAAAGTGTACCTATAGAGGAATATTTACATGTGTAGAAACCCGCACGCCCGTGTGTTGTTAAACTTGTCGTTTCTGCCGTTCTGATGTACAGGAAGGGCAGCATTGTTGCAGAGTACAACGTCAAATTCAGCACCAACGGGCAAGTGAGCCCACAGGAGGTGCTGGATGAAACTAGGAATAACAAAGATACCATTGATCCGCGATGGGAAATAAGCGAGAACGCTATACAAGTTCTATCAGGTACGAAGCACGGCCTAGTGTTCATTTGCATGCGCATCAATTCCTGTATATGACTATAGTAGTGTAAGGGAAAGAAAGCAACAAACTATCTTGATGCAAAACATATATTTGCTAACCAGAGATAACGTCTACATAGACACTTATACTGTAATGCATGTTGTACATTTCACAAATATTTCTAAAGTTAACCGGCATTTTTGCCCTAAAAATTAATACACATTACCATCTTGAATTCGAAGTTATTCCATCAGTAATGCGACGACTGAGGATTTACTGTAGATGTAGTTCGTTTTTCGTTTCTTTATACGGAGATTTCGTTCTTTTACATACACTGTAGTTGAGTGCGGCACCGTGGTATGTGGAAGTAACGCGGTTTGTGAAAGTGGCAACAGTGGAGCCTCTCGATGTGTCTGCACCCCCGGGTTCTGTCAGAACGGAGGGACATGTGCAGTGGTGGAAGGGGAAGGTGCCAAGTGCAGGTAACGTATAGAACGAGCAGCCCTTCCTTGATAACTCCAGTGGGTGTACCCGCAAACGCCAGCTACTGAAAATACCCGTGTCTGCACGATGCCGTCCTTGGTGCTGAAAAGGTATCCATCTTTAAAGCGTTTGCCAATATCCAATCCTAGACGCACGATCGGCAATAAGACTGCTATTCACCTCCAGATAGATTTTGTAATTCAACTGTTGGACCCGCAACAGACGTATTTGCAGCTAAATCAATACTTACCGGCGTAGATGTCCTTGGTGCTGATTAGCCTTTACACAAATCATTCTGGCTTCGAAGGACTACCCCGTTTTATAAGGTGTGAGATATGCATTAAGGCTTTAAAAATACTATCTCGCGTGCTGTGTGACAACAATGCTGTGCTGGTCGCTACATCATATCCATAAACGATTGTGGGAGAAATGTGTATCTCACTAACCGTAAGTCACTTTTCAGCCCCCAGCCTAATTAACTGCTGCCCCGACTTTCATGCCTAGTACCCGCTTACCTGATGGTTTTTCTCCGGAATTGCTGACATGTTTTGGTGGTGCATATTAGTAAGATACGATCTGACCACATTCGCTTCATATATACCTTATCCATATCTCAATATTAATATAATAAGCACTTGACAAGATAACTACCTTTAAACACTATGTGCATCGCACAGACATCCTTTTTTAAGACAAATTTGGTATGTACGTACTCAGCGAAGACCACTCTACAACATCCCGTTGAGGCTATGTCTACTACTATAATCAGAACAAATATTTTCATAATATGTTTAAAAATTTGACAAAAATAGGCCATTGGAAATATTCATGAAGGCATAGCTAAGCACTGGAATCCTTCACAACAATGGTCTCAACGAGAGATTGGTGTGCAACATGTGTTCTTTCCATCCATGTTTTTTGTAAGTTGGAATGACATTATCTGAACATGCACCACTTGATTAAAAAATAGACTACAAAATAAGGACTTTTGGCATCCCCAGATGTGAAATGTGATCTCTTTGTTATGATTTGTGAACAATATGGCCAATCAAGTTGTTGACACAGCACCCTCACAGTAGGAGAGCAGACTACCTGCGCAGAACAATGGCTTGTTCACGCTTGTTCACAGCTTTACCTGGCAGTGGCTTACCTGCCAGGCACAGTATGGCTTGGTTTTAAAAACAATACACAAACATGGTCTCAAGCATAGGTGGCGTATAAACAATCATTCTCTTTATGTTATCTCAAAGTTTTAAAGTACAACATACATACACATGCGGTTGCTAAGAAAATTATGGTCAGAAGATTTTTGGAGACTATTCAAATAACAACGATGCATTTGGTGATCATAAAACTAACAAAGCGAAAAGTTAACATGTGTATCCCCACCTCTAACAAACGAGACAAAACCAGACAGCCGCTTATCATGTCTCCTAGACTCCATTGATGTTGATTGACACAAATATTATACAAATCTAAACCAGTCAGCAAGTGGTATAAAAAGACTGCTTACACAGCACACAGAAATCATTTTTTCACCCGTAGTTGAACGTAGAATTTTTGAAGTTCAAAATTTTTGCCATGTATGTCCATACACTGGGACTTGGTCCATATGATAAAAGCTCTGAGACGTTGATGACGCCATTTTGTAACGCCCGGTTGACCTGAAATATACAATGTTTAAGTCTCAACATTTCTCAGTCAGTGCAGAGAAACAAAACAGGAGGGGGTGGCATTGCTCGCCTGGTTTGTTGGCATCTTTTTTCTCCAGCAAGTCCATCTCTATTGATTCAAGTCTTGGATCCCTTTTTCATCTAGCCTGGGTGCCAGACCACCGCGCTCCTGGCACCCTGGTTTTTTAAGTCAAGGAAATCTCATTAATGCATTCTGTTTGGTACAATGGGAAATGCAGTTTCTATCTCCTCTTGAACGCCAATCAACCCTGTTCAATCTGGCAACTTTTATATGTCTGGCTACAAGTATTTGAATTCATTTTGAAACAACTGCTCCGTGTGAATCTATCAATTTATTTGACTTGTGTGTTTTAAAGAGGCTAGAAATAGTTTGTAGACACGGGAAAACGTTTTAAAATTGAACCCATTGTTGATTTCTTAGAATACACATCCTAGCTTGGTTTTCCAGACAGCCATGTATGAAGCTCATTCACACTCCCCAGTGTGCCAGGTAGCAGCCTGGCCTGTCCAGCGGCACCCCACCTGAAAAGTTTTCACAGTAGGTGGAGAGGGGGTAATTATCGAACAATGGGGAAAATGTGTGAAAATTGCGGTCAAAGGTGGTTGCTATGTGTTGCTAGGGTAGCCAACGCCCATTTCAGTGAACTGCCAGAAAGTGACTTACGGTCAGTGTATATTCTCAATACTTAATATATGCACATGAAAGAGTAACAAATCTTAATCTTTTTTTCAGCTGCTTCGTGTTTTACAGCGGTCCCAACTGTACACCAGACACCGTACTGATAGCGGTTATAGCCGGGGTGTGTGCGGTGGCCGTGGTTATTCTCCTGGTTTCTATTTGCTATTGCGTCAGGAAAAGGAGAGAGGAGCACAGATACAGAAAAAGACAGAGACTTCCCCCTGTTGGAAGGTAACGTAATATATTTTGATTAGTAGCTCAATTGGATGCTTGGTTATTGAGGGGACGTTCTGTTGCATATATTTTGTTTTAATATGCCGGTTATACGCACGACTGGAAACGCATCCGGTGATTTCACTCACTTATGATAATGAACATGATTCTGAACATGATATACCCTAGCGTTCATAAAACCACGTATGCCCCATAGAAGAGAGATACTTCCCAGCAAATCCCGTATCAGAAGGCTTTTCATTTATGACCATTTGTCATCCTTTAGTGGCGTCGGTGTGGCGTAACGATTAGAGTGTTGGGCTCGGAACCAATAGATTCCGGTTCAATACTCGCCATGCCCCGACGTTGTGCCCGACGATATTCCTATTACGGTGGAGACGCCCACCCAGCCCCTTAGGATTATCTGTCAAAAGTGTGCGAAAAAAGACACACGTTGCACATTTGCCACCATGAGCCGTAACTGTTTTGGTCACTTTTCAGATCCAATCCGGCGATGGAGTCTGACTATGACCTTGAGATCCCGTTCCACGAGCGCCCGGCCGTGAAGGAGGTTCTGAACCAGCCGTACGACCTGGCCATGTCGGAGGTCCAGAACAACGACACCAACGTCTCGCACCACTACCAGTTCACGCGAGAACAGGAGCAGAAGAGCAAAAACCAAGAGTGGAGGAGCAAGTTGGAGAGAGTGGATTCGAAAAAAGATGTAAGTCTCGCCGATAGCCAAGGCTGGTTTTGTTTATGTATGTAAACCTAAAAGAAAATGTTATTGGCCTAGAAGTTTCCTGAAATATTTTCACTTACTGGACTTGTTTTCTGACCTGATTTCTGACGTCTGTAACTTATAAACATTAGAGGTGCATTTGACACTTTGTTACATCACTGCGCTTACATGGTCCTAAAAACTTGGTGTGTTCACTTAACGATCTCGGTAGGTGGCGCACTTGACTTAACCTTATGTTATCTTGTTCCAGTTCCACATCAGGAGAGCGGTGTACAATCCAAACGGACTGAACAAAATGGAGGGTCTCAGGAAAAACCCGCTGTACCAGTCAGGACGGTAGTAGCCATTGGATCCCAAAGATACAATATATATATGTATGAAAACGAAGATATACTTAATAAGATAAAACAATTTTCTACGCAAATGAGAGGAGTCAGGGTATAAAATGAATCAATGTTGAGAAAATAACTTTAATTTCTGCTATTCGTAGAGAGATACCTGTCAATTGTCTTGTTTCAACTTTATAGTTTCTGATATCAAAGGTGACGTATGGCAGGTACCGGTGTTACGGAGAAAACAGTTATATTTGGTAATCCGAAAAGAAATGTTAAAATCTTCTATGCATGATGAATGTATATTATCATTGGTCGTGTAGCAGACTTGTATATGACCGAATATTAGTATTGACACAAATATTCATCATATTGTGAATATGATTAATAATAAGGCCCTTACACGGGGCTAAAAGGATTAAAGGACAGTTTGTCTACCAACCCTATTTTGTCAGTTTCTTATATTTGTAATATGTGTAAAAGTAAAGATACACACATTGTGATAACTACTGTAAGTGCACTAATGATATCTCAATGGAACGGAATCTAACACAATGACTGGAGAGGGTCAGAGTTTGGTGACGTCATTACTTCTGTGGGCAGTTCCATTAATTATCTCAAAGGGGAGGTCAGAACATATCGCTATGTCGACCTACCTCCATTTTTATTTCATCTGCTTTGTACTAGACTCTCATTCATTCCCTCCGTTCATTTTGAAACACCCCTTAAATTGAAATGTACCAGACCTTGCATCGGCCATGTTCAGCTGGACAGACTGACAAGGAAGCCATTACTAGTCAGAAAGATGAGGAATTCTCAAATATAATACAAAATAAAACGGATTTTATGAGA